>OX421361.1:14657349-16000342 GCA_949126925.1 Cheilosia vernalis
AAATTCGAAAAAATGAATGAAATATTTATTTGAATCGATAGTTTGAACCTTGCAATTTAATGTTTAAAGATAATTTCATGCAAATGTTGACCGCGGCTGCGTCTCAGGTAGCCCATCCGCTGAGTCCAATTTTGGCATACTCTTTCACACATATCGGCCGGTATCTCACGAATGAATGCATGGATGTTGGCTTCCAGTGCGTCAATCGAAGCGGGCTTGTCCCTATACACATTAGCCTTGACATACCCCCACAAAAAATAATCTAATGGTGTCAAATCGCACGATCTAGGCGGCCAATTGACCGGCCCGAAACGTGAAATTAACTGTTCACCAAACTCGCCTCGCAATTGCGCCATTGTTTCGCGTGCTGTGTGGCATGTGGCACCGTCTTGTTGAAACCACATATCATGCAAGTCAAGAACTTCCATTTCGGGCAAAAAAAAGTTTGTTATCATCGCTCGGTAGCGTTCACCATTGACAGTAACGCTGCGATTCGCATCATCTTTGAAGAAATATGGCCCAATAATGCCACCGGCCCATAAACCGCACCAAACAGTGGCTTTTTCGGGATGCATTGGTAGCTGTTGCGATGCTTCTGGCTGATCTTCACTCCAAATGCGGCAATTTTGCTTATTTACGTACCCATTCAACCAAAAATGAGCCTCATCGCTGAACACAATTTTTCGATAAAAAAGCGAAAATGAACATTTCGAACCGAGCACGAATTTTGATAGTAAAATTCAATAATTTGCAAGCGTTGTTCATTTGTAAGACGATCCACGGTTAAATTGCAAACCAAACTGAAGCTGTTTGACAGTGACACAAGGTACTAAACACACGTCAGCTGTCAAAACCAGTGTTGCCAAAACAAAACCCGCTAAAAAATCACCCGTTACAAAGCCCAATCTGACATGGCTTTGCGAGCATGCCAACAATCCACTCTGCAATTTTCAACGTGTGTTGAAAAAAGCAATGGCATAGGTCCTTCCTGCTATACAGTGCATATAAACCGATCATGGTATCAACGAGCTGTACTTGTAGGTAAGTGACAGCTTTGATAAGTTAAAAACATCTGTCAGAGGAGAGAAGTATAGAGGAGGAAATGGAAAGGAAACGGTAGACGCAAAGTAACCTCTGTTGCTAGAAAAACTCACCAAGAGACAGACCTACACTAACTTAAAATGGTCACAGTGGAGTATCACAACTGATAATATAGTACGGAAGCACAAGCCGCAATAGAACGACATCTCCTCGGGTCTTCACTGCTCAACTCTGAGTGATGCCTCCATGGAAGCCACTGCCCAGCTCTAATCTATAATTTTTCTCCCCAACATCCATTACATTGACTAAATTTTCAACACACAACTTCTGACGCCCAATAAATTAGCATTCCTTTGCCCTAAACTAGTCCAGCTTCGATCCACCAGAAACCGTCCCGTGTCTGGTGCAAATAGAATACGGTCCATCAAGCCGACTTCTTCAATAATTTACGAATTCAAGTGCAGTACGCAATTAGCCAGTAGTTATACCAAACAAACAGACGGTCGCATTGAAAAGTCTCAGTTGCAAATCTCTATACTCGCATAGAGCGCCTTCTTTAGAATTTAGTTGACGCACGCGATAAGCGTCAGCGTATAGCCGTAATTGAATAATTGAAATGAATTGGTTGGTGGCTCACTCCGTTGAAGATGCTATTTGACGACGATGTCGCAATATCTGACTACTTCAAGGGTTAAGTGGTAAACAGTTCTCTGATTTAGATGAGTAAATCATCGCAACAACACCAAGCACCAAGCGCAAGCGTTTCCTTTGTCTATTGATGAGTCAGTGCGGAGATTGTGTGGATATATGTTGGATTGGGACAGATAAATATAATTATTTGATTATATTAAACACAGCTTTTCTAGCTGAGAGTGGCCCAAGAGGCAAGGGAAGTAAAGCAAGTTTTGATTAATAACGTGGATCTGATTTTAAGTGGCTGAATACCAAACTAGCTATGTATGCAGAAATATCCTGAGATGGAGATTTGCTAATTCTCGAGTTTTAATTTATATCTGTGCTTGAATATTCTTCACTTGCGGGCGAGGAGCAGTAGGGCAGACAAAGCTGTTTTCAGATATTGATTGGTTTATCCGTTTTCTGTTTGTTTTTTGTAATTTTGATAAAAGGAAAAATGTGCTCGCTCTTATGGAATGTTAGAACTGTTGAATTTTAAAGGATATCGTTCGAATAGTGCGCCAATAAAGGAGTGGGCATGGGATTTGGAAATGAAAAAAAAAATGAAGGGCTCAGATCAATATGTCCAGTTGAACATGAAGACCCTTAATAGGAACCCAAAAGTAGATAAGTGCTTCATCGGGATCCTATCGAGTAACAAGGTTTACTGATCATTGTCATACCCAAGATACATCTACCACCAAAATTGGGAAAGGCGAACAAAATTAAACATGTAATTGGACAGAGGGCATTCTCTTTTTCAACGACTTTAAAGTCAAAACTTGGTCTTAGCAAAAACCTATTTTCCACATCTCGAGGCAATGTAGCTCTCGTCTAGTGATATTTCGAAAGATCACATCATATCGCGATCGCCGTAGGACTTACGTAGAATCAGGGACCTATTTTGAGGCAATGCTAACTTTTCACCAGCAAAAGTTAGGTGCCTTACACAGGGGAACAAAGTTTTAGGGTAGACTCCACTCCAGGCAACTATTTGTCCTAAAACAGAGGACTACCAGCATCGACTTTGAACCACTACCTGTAGTTCCCAATTTCCCATCCAGCCCAAAGAATTTTCTGCGAAGTAGCGCTACGGGGAAAAGCTACGATAGCAAAATGCTGCCAGAACCATTTTGCTTACCGTATAGGTACGAGAATGATGGAAAATTTCTCAGGATGCCATCAGATGGTGTGATGATTTTTAAAACTTTTGCAAAGGCACAGTAGGCGGTTGCGAAATGTTGCTGAAGAATGTGAAGAACAAGTCATGCCAAACCAATATCCCACTGTCAGAAAGAGCCATACAGCGATGACGATGGTCAATAAAAAAATTCAATTGTAAAATTCTTTCATTCTTTTTCGTTAAAAAAAAAATAAAATTTTACTTAAACAGAAAAAGTGGGTCATTTTGACTATTTGTAAAAAAGTAGCGGTCCAGGTTCTTGAGGATTTTTTTTTTTTTTTTTTTTTATAATTAGCACGCACTAAAGAGGTTATGACTACTCTTATGGTGTAGTTTGAAGTACACAGCGCGGGCGTGGATGGGCGCGATGGAGGCAACGCTGCTCCAGGGGCTCATAGCAACATGCGTACCTACTGAGGTAGATAAGTGAAATCTATTTCCTTACTTAGGTGGCTCTACAAACGTGAAATTGGGCCCCAAAACAGAATGCTCTTTAATTTGAGCGACCTTCGGCTGCCGTATATACTCCAGGTTGGTTTCACACTTTTGCTAGTAGCCTAAACTTCTACTGCTATGTCTTTCCAATCGTATGCTAACGGAACCAAAAATAAATTGAAAAAATTTGCGCTTCAACCAGAAATATACATATTTTTATCCACCTTCGCTATTTTCTTGAAGAAGGTCTTGGAAGATGGGTGTCTTAAAAATAGTATCCACCTTTACCATTTTTTTTTAAAGAGGTCATACTACCCCACAGATTTACTGTTCTATTGCCTTTATAGCCTATAAGAAAGGAAGCAGCGATTGTCAAGAGAGTAGCTTTTGACTTGACTCCTGAGGTTTTGTCGTTTAAAGAGCTTTTAGCGAGTAGGACGTAGACAAAGTCCAATCGAAGTTCAAAATATCCATCGCGGCGCTATCGCTTTTTCGATGGTGGATTAATGGTTTATAAATGGTTTTGAGAAACCTCATGTGAAGACCTAGGTAAAAAAAAGCCATCACGAGTCATCCAAAAATTGCTAAGAGAACTTCCATTAATAAAAGTAGTACAGGATTACGAAATTCGCATGATTCCTTGGTTTTGTTATAAAATTTGACAAATTCTCCATGCCGAAATGTGACATATTCATTTCGGGTATTGTATGAGGTATACGCTCAGAATAAGACCAAATGGAAAGTAGGTACTTGTGGCGAGATTTTCCACACCAGGACATATTCTTTTAGGACTATGCCTCTTGTTACGTATAGGTACAGGCACGAACTGAAGAAATTAATCGAATTGAAAGTAAATAGCTTCAACTTTTTAGAGCCGAAATTGATGGCATGTATGATACCCTTCAGTTTTTGGTGTTATGAACGTTTGGCTTTCCAAACATGTCTAAGACCTATTGTCTGTCACTCTGGTTTGTTTGAGATTGGAAAATATGCGAAGATCAATTATCAGTAAGTCCAGAACTCATGAAGCCCATTAGATTGGTAGGTGGGTAATTTGTAGCAAATTTAAGGATGGAAATAAAAGCCTTTATAGCTCTGGTGTAGGTTTCGGCATCCTTCGTAGATACATCTGATTGGGCTGAATAACATGCAGAACATTCACTACTCTATTAAGCAGCCTCACTGAGACCTTGGATATCAGAAGAGGTTGTACTGCTTAGTGAGACAATAGTGCAATGCTCGCAGGCCAACACTAAAGGCAACATTTTTCGAAATACCAAACAGTTTCGACAGAACTAACTAGCAGTCACTGAAACTTATTATGCCTTAAGTTGTGAATGAGGGCAACACAAAAGTTTTTGCTGTCAACAAGATCAACATGGTCTGTCAACATTGACACTGAACATGGACAAGTCTAACAGAGCTATAGCTTTAAGGTGGAAAGGTGTTTTATAAACATTTTCTATGCTGTCTGAGAGCGACATCGAGTTAGACCAAACCTTTTAAATATCTCTTGCTACCCGTAGACTGACTGTAAGATTATATCCGGCAAAATCAAGGAGAACATAATAAAAAGATGTATATTTAAGGTCTTCTCTGAAGCATGGACTCTATCAAAGGTGGAAACAAATATTCTCCGTAAGATGGGGTTCAGAGGATGAGATTCAACAGCAAAGTACAAGAGCTTTTCTACGGCACACTTCGCATTTCGCATTTTAGATGATTATTGTCCCTATATATGCAATACCTTAAGTTATATGGCAACCAAACTAGTAGTAAAGGATTTTAGCAGCAGAATCTTCGCATTTTACACAGTTTCCCTACATCTGTGAGACCTTACCTTATGTGTCAATCAAATTAGTAGAAAGGGATCTTAAACCTTTAAAAAAACAATAGTTGGTGTAACAGGTCTATAGGACCCTAGGCCTAGCTTCTCACAACCATTCATTTTCTGTGAGTCTTTTTATTTTTGGAACGAAGCTCTTTCAAGACAGTTGTACTCTCGGATGTTTGTCAGACTTTCGCGAGAGGTGGCGCAGTGGAAAAAAAACCTGAGTTGGAATTAGGGTTTTTGCGGGATTCGACCCCTCGCTTAGTATTCCAATGCACTAACCACTATTGTAATTGTAAGTAATAGGCCCTGTACACTGCGACCAGAAGAGATCTATTGTGTTGGCCTTTATTATTTAACCCAGGGAGCTGTTGAGGCTCTTTATAAACCTCAGTACCCTTCTTGGTTCCATGTTTCCTATATCTGCAGGACTTATAAATGCCCCTTGCATGTGGAACATTCTGCTCTTTGCCACAGCAGGGCATTCGCAGAGTATGTGTTCCGTTGTCTCCTCCTCTTCTCCGCAGAGTCGACAGGAGTCGTCGTCGGATAGTCCCATTTTTTTGAGGTGGTATCTTAGTGGCCTCCGCTAAGTGCAGTCACCTTGACGTGGTGCGGAGGCTTAAGTCGCAATGATTCAACAGGCTATGCTGTCGGAGGCGGAAGTCGTCTGAAGGGTCACCCATGGCAGACAGGCTGTTTGAAGAGCGACGAACCAAGAACTGCCGACCTAATTCCAGTGGTGGCGTGAGCGAATGGAAAACCGTGCCGAAGGATGAAAGGTTGGAGGTTAAACCAGCCAAGTACGAGCTCCCTCAGGTGCCCAGGCGAAGACCTGAAGGTATTGTAATGCCTTACCCCGGTATGGCGGCGCTGCCGGGGCTGACCATATTTTCCGGCCATACTCGTGGGAACAAAATAGAAACCTTACACAAAAAAACAAAGGAGGAAGGAGGTGAGAGTACGATGAGTACCCTCAGGGAGACGGTGGCCGACACAATAACGGTGGAGCCATACGATCTCACCAAAATCCAAGAGGCTCTAGAAGCTGGCTCGACAGAGGAAGAAATCTCAAAGGAGGAAGAAGAGAAGCTCTTGGCTGAACCCTCAAATGAGACAACTGGAGAAAAGGCGAAGAAGAAGAAGGTGCCCCCTGGTCTGCTAAGGAAACGGGAATACCTTAAGGCCAAACATATTTTTGGTATTCTCGTCGCCAAAAACCAAGACTCCCTCACAGAGAAGGAGCGAGCCTCCTTGGAATGGGCCAAGGAAACAATCGCGAAAGATGCTCTTACGAGGCCTGAGCCTAAAAGACCATCCACCGCGGTAGTTTCGACAAGCAAGTCAGGCCCAAACACAACACATGGCGCAAAACGGCCAAGGGACGATGTCGCTAAGACAGACCCCAAAGCCCACCGTAGCTCCTCAGCGAAAAAGGTGCCAAAGACGGAACACCGGGAGACCGACAATAAGCCGGGCCCGAGTGGACTCCAGAGGAAGCCTATTGCTGAGAGGCTTGGTAAGAAGGAGCTAGCCTCGAAGAGGTTGAGGTCGCCAGAGGACGCACCCAACATTCCGAAGAAGGCGAAGCGGAATGACCAATCAACAGGCAGCCCCAAAAGGCCACACATGTCTGGAACAGGCCTAAGCGGGAGGTATAGCGAGGTGACAAGGAACCCGCTGCAGCTAGCTGTGGTGGATTCCAAGAAACCAAGTGGGCAGTACTCCGCGGAATGTGGGAAGATGATCGAGAACGCACTAGGCGTAGCGATAATCTCCCATATCCGGGCGAAGACTGGAGCAAAGGCCCCCGCTTACGGCAAGATGAGATGGTCCAAAGGCATCACATATATAGACTGCAAAGACCAGGCATCAAACGAGTTTGCCAAGACCTGTTTAAACGGCGCACAACTATGGGAGGGGGCAATGCTTAAGGCCGTACCCATAGAAGAAGTCCCCGTAAAAACAAAAGGCAGAGTTTCTATCCCAGAGATTGGGGTAAAACGGGAAGAGATCCTCAGCGTGCTGCAGGCACAAAACCCCCAGATCCCGATGAGGGATTGGGAAATAGTGTCTGAGGAGGAGCCTAAGAATGGTGCAAGAGGGTACATCATCATATTTGATGACCCACCTGCACCATTAAAGAAGAACATGCAGATGCCGCTATCATTTGCAGCGAGCGAGGTCACCCTCAAGCTCTTAAAGCGGACTGCAGGAAATGCAAAAGCGCCTGAGACTGTGAAGGAGGCGACTACATCAAATGATGAAGGTAGTCCAAATCAACCTCCATCACAGTAAGGTAGCTTCAGGCAACCTGAGGCTGTTCCTCGAGGAGGAGCAGCTGGACCTGGCCCTAATCCAAGAACCATGGATCAATAAAGATCAGGTGATGGGACTAGGGTCAAAAAAATACGACATACTTTATGTCAAAAACAAAGGTAAAGTAAGATCGTGTGTTATGGCAAAAAAAGAACTTCATGCACTAATATTGCTTCATTTCAGTACAGGTGATCTGACGGTGGTGGAGATCAGAGGCAAGGGTGAGAGCTGCAGGGTGGCGTCGGTGTACATGCCAAACGACGACGACACATCAGTCCCCCCCGAACCGGTAAAGGCGCTAGTAGCGGCGTCAGAACAAGGTAAGAAAAACTTAGTCTTAGGCTGTGATGCTAACGCCCATCATACTATTTGGGGTAGCTCAAACATTAATGCTAGAGGTGAGGCTTTGTTTGACTATCTTCTTTGCTCCAATCTACTCATATGTAATCGGGGTAATGATCCCACTTTCATTACGGTGAATAGAAAGGAAGTTTTAGATGTAACCTTCGCATCCCATAACAATTCTGTCCAAATTGCAAATTGGAGAGTGTCCAGCAAGGCATCACTATCGGATCACTGCTGGATACTCTATGACTTGCAAATGGTTTCGCAGGGTAGGAAACAGTTCAGAAATCCTAAAAGGACGAACTGGGAGGTATTTGGCGAGACGGTGCAGAGTTACAGGAACCTCTGCCCGGTAAAAGACTTCACATCGGTTGAGGAAGTAGACGATGCAGTCGAATCTTTAACGGATGTGCTCTCTCGATCATTTGAAAAATCCTGTCCGAAAAGTGGAGCGAGTGGGAAGAAACGCCCACCCTGGTGGAGCCCCAAGATCGCGGAACTCATACGTAGCTCAAGATCTAGGTGGAACCTCGCCAAAGAGGGACATATTGAGTGGTCAACGTATAAGGAGAGCGTTAGGATCCTGAAAAGGGAGATCAGATTCGCAAAGAAAACCTCATGGAGAACTTTCTGCGAATCTATTGAATCCACAACCGAAGCATCTAGGCTGAGGAAAGTCCTCTCAAAGGCACCGATGCCGATATCTTCGCTAAGAAGGGGCGATGGTAGCTGGACCGAATCACACATAGAGACGCTGGAAATACTGACAGAAACTCATTTCCCAGGATGCACAGACGTGTCGGAGAGTTACGATACAGTAACACCAGGCGCGAGGGAGGGAATGGGACAGGAAACAATCGCCGAAATTATAGACGAGAAGAAAATAGCCTGGGCAATCAACACATTTGCCCCGTTCAAGGCACCAGGAATAGATAATATTCGACCAATAATGCTACAGAAGTCAGGGGAAGCTATTATTCCATGGCTAAAAAGCATTTATACGGGCTGTCTAAGGCTATGCTATGTTCCTAGGGCATGGCGTGAGGTAAGAGTGATTTTCATTCCAAAGGCAGGGAAAGCTAGTCACACCACAGCCAAGGACTACAGACCTATCAGTCTGTCGTCATTCATGCTGAAAACAATGGAACGACTAATTGATCTGAATGTACGGCAAGCGATCGGCGATAACTACCTATCAAAATCGCAACATGCGTACATGAAAAGCAGATCTGTCGACACGGCGCTACATAGAGTAGTATCGGTAGTGGAGGAATCTCTACACCACAAAGAATACACACTGAGTGCGTTCCTAGACATTGAGGGGGCCTTCAACAACATCGAAGCAGACGCAATTTTAAGCAGCTTGCGTAGAGCCCACATAAATAGCAGCCTATGTGACTGGATTGGACTCATGCTAGGCACACGCAGTATCAAGTCACAGCTAGGAGATGTGAGCATTGAACGGAAGGTCAGTAGAGGAACACCTCAAGGTGGAGTCCTCTCACCGCTCATATGGCTCCTCGTAGTTGATGAATTACTAAAAATACTGGAAGCGGAAGGCTTCATTGTGAGCGCATACGCAGACGATGTCGTTATTCTGGTTCCAGGTAAATTCATTCCAGTTCTTAGCGAAAGACTTAGTTACGCACTTCTACTAGTCAATAACTGGGTCACGGGCCGCGGACTCGGAGTGAACCCATCGAAAACGGAAATCCTCCTGTTTACGAGGAAAAGGGCGATCCCCACCTTCAATCCCCCAAAGATGGGCGGGGTAGACCTTGAAATTTCTAAAACAGCAAGATATCTGGGAGTAATCTTAGATTCCAAGCTCAGCTGGAAGGAAAACATAGAGGATCGCGTCAAAAAAGCATACGTGGCACTATATGCCTGCAGAAGAGCATTCGGCAACACATGGGGATTCAGGCCGCACGTGGTGCACTGGCTATACACAGCTATAGTGCGGCCCATCCTAACATACGGTACAGCAGTGTGGTGGAAGGCTATTGAGAAGAAATACAATCTTTCAAGCCTAACCAAAATACAAAGGGCAGCATGCATTGGGATAACGGGTTCCTTACGAACCACCCCCACCGCAGCTATGGAGGTGATGCTAAACCTCATCCCTCTGGATATTTACTGCAGCAACAAGGCGGTGAAAACCGCAATGAGACTAAGAGAGTCTGGACTATGGTCATCTAAACCCTACGGGCACGCATCCATCGAATCCCAATGGAGCGCGGCGAAAGAGAAGGTGTCCACAGACTATCTACCCCCCACTCTCGTTTTTGACAGGAGATTCAATACTAGAATTCCAAACAGAAGCGAATGGGTGAACAAAGAGGTAACAGTGGAAGATGAGCTAGCCATATACACTGACGGTTCTAAGATGGATATCGGTACAGGCGCGGGCATCTTCAGCGCAGCACTGGGCCTACGAGAATCATTCAGAATTAGCGATGATTGCAGTGTCTTTCAAGCAGAGGTAGCCGCTATCTCCCAAGCGGCAAAAGACCTTAAACGAAGACACATTGTCGGTAAACAAATCACTATCTACTCTGACAGTCAAGCGGCAATAAAAGCCATGGAGTCAGTAGTGGTGAAGTCAAGAGCAGTATGTCACTGCAAGAAAAATCTGGACGTAATATCACAAGCCAATGCGGTGACCTTATGCTGGGTGCCGGGGCATATGGATATTCCAGGTAACGAACAGGCGGACGAGCTTGCAAGAAACGGGTCGGAAATGCATGCATCTCTGGCCCTAAAATCAGTAAGAACTCCGCTCAGCACGCTTGCAAGGAAGATTGACATTGAATCCTGGAGTAGAACTAACCTACGCTGGACAAATCTCATTACCTGCAGGCACACAAAACAACTGTGGCCAGCAGTGGCGTGGCGTGAACATTATAAAATGGGAAGTCGAAGCAAAAATTTATCATATAGGTACCTACCTATAAATCTAAAAAACCTTAGACCCAGTGACCCTGTGCAACTTGAAACAAAATCATACATTGCACATTTGCAAAAGAGTACCTATACTAAATTCACTTAAGTCATGCAATGCAATATGCAATCTGCCAACTGAATTTGTAAACCAAAACACACCCTTACCTACCTCAACATACTACCTGCAATTATTCACACAAGAGACAATAAGAAAAGAAGAAGTAAAAGAAATTCGAATAACTCGGAGAAAAGCGCGTTATTTTCTTCATATCATAGCCAAACAAACACATACGATAGGTACCCAAAACACAACCCAATGGCCAGGCCAGTGGCCGCTGGCCGCCCATGGCCAGTACCAGTACTGGGAAGAAAAAAAGAGATACAAACAAATGTTCACTCAGATTCGGCAATTGGCAGTCAAAATGAAATTTGTGAGAGCTTATAACTCGAAGAAAAGCGGGTTATTTTCTACAATGGGTGTTGAACAGAGAGGTGTCAGACTCAGACAAAGTACTCAGGGAAGAAAAAAAGAGATAACAAGAAAATTTTCTCTCAAAAAGAACTATAAAGTGAGAACTTTAATAACCCGACATATTTTGGGTTACCTTCGCTTTGTCGCGACGAGACGATGACGATGTTGTATGAAAATGGATACACACAATTTTTATATGAGTGCTTTTGTGTGTGTACCATTTGGTGAGTAGGTATTCAAATTCATTTGGTAGTGTTTCATGTATATTCGGTTTTTGGTAGACAGATAGTGTTGCCTGGTGGAGATTTCAAAAGGTAACTCGGTAGGAATCGAGTTATATGGACGCCACGCCACTGGTGGCCAGAGTTAAGTGAAAAGAGATCTAAATGCATGATCGGACTAAGCCGCAAAGACATTCGCATACTCACGGGGGTCATTACTGGACACTGTGCGATAGGCGTACATGCGGAACGGCTGGGGATACTGCATAATGACTTTTGCAGAAGCTGCAGGGACGTCGAAGAAATAGAATCTGTTCGTCACCTACTCTGCGAATGCCCAGCCCTTAAAAACAGCAGACAGAGGATTCTCAACAGTTACTTCTTCGATGACCTAGATGATTTGAAGAATGTTGATCTCAATGCACTCCTGAGATTCATACTCAAATCTGGGTGGTTCTAGCAGACACACAAACTTCATATCATTGGTTAATCGTAGGACATACTTTAGGATCATGATACAACGGAGCTTTAGGAACCCATGAGATTCATACCAATCTATGTGGCTCAATATAAAAAGCGGTTTCTTTTTCTCTTTGGACAGGTCACACTGGATGGTTCCCGTAACTGGACACAATGGACCCAACTGATGGTCTAAGTGAAGCTGTGGCAAACTGCCACAAGAGCACCCATTTACCTACCTACCTACCTACCTAGTGGCCAGTGACCAGTAAGATAACCCGTTAGGATCCTTAGATCTTCTTTGCTTAGCTCAAGTAACTTTTTTGTTTTACTACGAGCTGGGATTATGAGTCTTTTTGCCTGCCTCTGTCCTTTGGATTTTGTCCAGTGTTCGGCAAGGTGATCATCTTCCCATTTCCTGAATTTTGAGTGTACGTAACTCAAAGGTAACCCGAAAAAGGGCTCAGGACCAGTGAGCAGGCGTGATGCGCCTCTTCTCGCTAGACAATCCGCTCTTTCATTTCCTTCGAATCCCTCATGGCCTGGTATCCACGCGACGGTGACTGTGTTGTCCTTGGCCAAGTCTTCGAGGAGGTTAAAACATTCCCAAACTAGCTTTGATCTGATCGAGTACGATCTCAGGGCTTTAAGAGCTGCCTGGCTGTCTGAGAGGATGAAGATGCGGGCACCTTTAGTGCGCCTTCGTAAGCATTCTCGGACACATATCTCTATGGCATGTACCTCCGCCTGAAAGATGTCTGGTGATTTTCCCAGTGCTATGGCTCGTTGGAACCTGGGCCCATAGACCCCAGCACCGGTGGCATCATCTTCCATCTTTGAACCGTCGGTGTACCAGATTTGTGATCCTGGTGGTATTACGAATTGGTTGGTTCTCCAGGTACTCCTGTCAGATATGACTATCTTAAATTTTCTGGAGAAGCGAAGCCTTTTAAGCATGATGTCAGATACCTTGACCACAGGATCATCTTGAAGCATTTGTAATACCCGAAGGTGTCCTGTGAGGTTTCCTGCTTTAAGATTTGATATATCAGGGAGCCTTAGGGCACTAAGACCTGCTTCCTTTTTTACAGAAATATGTAAAGGCAACAGGCTGAGCATTGCCCCTATGGCTGCAGTTGGACAAGTTTTCATTGCCCCCGTTATACCAACACATGCTAAGCGATATATCTTGTTTAGTTTTTGTTGGGCCGTTGTTTGTTCGGTTTTTGGCCACCATGATATCGCTGCATAGGTGATCATTGGTTTGATGATCGTGTTGTATGACCAATAGATCATTTTTGGTTTTAAGCCCCAGGTTTTGCCGTAAAGACGCTGGCACATATAAATTGCCTTTGTCGCCTTCTTTGTGACTTGATCAAGATGTGAATTCCAGGTGAGGGTCTTGTCTAGGATTACTCCTAGATATTTTACCTCCCCTGATACGTCGATGATTGCGTTATTCAGCTTGATCGGTTTTAGTTCTAGTTTTCTCTTTCTAGAGAATGGTATCAGGACCGTTTTTGAGGGATTTATGGTCAATCCTTTGTTCTGACACCATCTGTAGGTTAAGTTTAGGGCCCTTTGCATGATTTCCGATATTGTGGAGTCATGCTTGCCCATAACAGTGATTACTACATCATCTGCATAACCTTGTATTGTATAACCCGATTGTGTGAGGTGATCTAGGAGTTCATCTATGACTAGTGTCCAGAGGAGAGGAGAAAGTACTCCTCCTTGAGGACAGCCTCTAGTGGCTTTGACAGTCTTTTGTGAGCCTCCATACGTCAGGTTAATGATTCTGCTTTCTAGCATATTCAGAACCCATTTTATGATTAGTGGGGCAATGCCTTTCCTTATCATAGCTTTCTTAATGGCATCGAAGGAGGTATTGTCAAACGCTCCCTGGATGTCAATGAAGGCACAGAGAGCCGTTTCCTTTACTGCGAGAGCCTTTTCAATCGTCGTTGTGAGGCTATGTATGGCAGTTTCGGTAGACTTGCCAGCTTGATATGCGAACTGGCTAGCATGAAGTGGGTTACCTTTAAGGAACTGATCCCTTATGTATTGATCTAGGACTTTCTCCATGGTTTTTAGGAGGAAGGAGCTGAGGCTGATGGGGCGATATGATTTCGCTAGTTGTTCAGATTTCCCACCTGCCTTTGGTATGAAGACCACCTTGACCTTAGTCCAGCTCAATGGTACGTGGCTTAGAGATAGACTGGATCTGAAGACTCTAATTAGTTGTGGAACCAATAGATCCATACCCTGTTGTAGTAGGCAGGGGTAGATGCCATCAGTTCCTGGTGATTTGAAAGGCTTAAAGGACGAGATCGCCCATTTAACCCTGTCTCGCTGAAATATTTTCCCGGATAGACTGTAATCCCATTTTGATACCGTGAGATCCTGGTGCCTCATCGGTACGATTGGGTTGTCTATGCAGATGCATTCCGGGAAATGTGTGTCCAGAAGAAGTTGAGAGGTTTCTTCAGGAGTATCTGTAAATTCGCCATTGTGCTTTTTAAGAGAGCAGATACCGTTTGAGTGATCGCGAGCAAGGACTTTTTGGAGTCGTGTAGCTGCAGGGAGATTTTCAATGCTCTCACAGTGTTTCCTCCAAGTCACTCTTTTGGATTTTCTCAACTCTGTGTTGTATTCAGTAAGAGCTGTTCTGTATTGGCACCAGTTGCCATTGTTTTTAGCTCTATTGAAAAGCTTTCTTGCAGTGCTCCTAAGGGCATCAAGTCTTTTGTTCCACCATGGGACATCTCTTCGTGTTTTCCTATTTTTGAGGGGACAACTACTTTCGTAGGCGAAGATAATGTCTTTTTGGAGTTGTTCGGATTCAATTTCCAACTCCGGAACGGTCCATAGTGGAACTAAAGAACGATTTATTTCTGATTCAAGGACTAACTTATAGTTGTCCCAATCAGAGGATTTTGGGTTCCTGTAAACTGTGTTTCTTACGGAATAAGCTTCCAGGTCGAATCTGATGTGATTGTGATCCGACATGGATGCTTCTCCGGAAACATGCCAGTTAGTGATGATATTATAGATAAATGGACTTGCCAAAGTGAGATCAAGAACCTCTTGCCTAATCACATTTACGAAGGTTGCTTCTACACCTCTATTTACCACCACCAAATTATTAGCACAAATATATTCAAAAAGTGACTCACCTCTTTTGTTTATGTTGGTGCTCCCCCACACCGTGTGGTGGGCATTGGCGTCACAGCTGAGGATCCACTGTAGTCTCCTTTCTTTGCAATACCTTATCAAAGCCGCTACTTCTGGAGTTGGTGCTTCAGAAGCGTCTCCGGGGAGGTAGGCAGAGGCGATGACGACCTTCAACTCTCCTCCCTTTTGACCGGCTTTAGGTATTGCAATGAGTGCCGCCACCAGATCTCC
The DNA here is from genome assembly GCA_949126925.1 of Cheilosia vernalis. Lineage (NCBI taxonomy): Eukaryota > Metazoa > Arthropoda > Insecta > Diptera > Syrphidae > Cheilosia > Cheilosia vernalis. The sequence goes on from OX421361.1 coordinate 14,672,679, forward strand.
CTGAATAAATTCTGAAATGGGAAAAGTTGTTTTAATTAAGTTTTTATTTATCATTAAAGCTGCCCTTGGTCGGACATGCTGTTTATCGTAAATTAACTTACAAGTTTCCTCGTTTGGGAGCCCTTTTATGGCTCCTGATAAGGTCCATGGTTCCTGAATCATGGCTAGATCCAGGTCTTCTTTGATAAACCTCCTGCTTAGGACACTAGAAGCTGCCTTAGCATGGTGGAGATTTATTTGAAGGCACTTGAGTTGCCTTCTGGTGTTATTTGCGGATGGACGTCGCATATTTATTTTCTTTGGTGGCTCCTATGTGCCACCTTTTTGCCCCTACTGCTATTTAATAAGGCCGCCTCTTCAGGGTCTCGCCTCTCGTATTTGCGGGGTTTGCCATAGACACGTTGCCTGTGGTTTTCCCGGCTTGCAGTGGTGCCAGAGCTTGTTTTTGGCGCCTTAGATATAGGGCGTCTATACGAGCAGCTAGGGGTATCGTCGGTTGTGGCCTTCGGTGTAATAGCCACATTCTTTTGAGAGCAATTAGCAGATGTTTTTGCTTTGGGGACTTGGGTAATCCCTGCGCTTGTTCCTGCCGTCTCCTTCTTGTCAGCCTTTGGTCTCGGGATGTCCTTATTCCTCGGCCGAAGGTAAACATCGCCGAAACCGTAGCTAATGTTGCCTCTTAGGTCATTGAGGGTATTTGCTGACATTGGGTCTAGAGCCAAGGTGAGTTCCGTCATTTGGGGCCTTTGCACCCGGTTGAGTACTCTCCAATCGTCTACTCTTAGACCATTGTTTTGACCTTTTACGAGGCCCAGTATTTTACTGGTTGGGGTTTCCTCCCCAGGGAAGTAGCCGACAAAGATTTGTGGCCGAGGAACTTCTTCCTCGCTCACAGCTTTGAGTTTGGCATCCTTCCATGGTACCAATGTTGGTATTATTTTCTCCAGCCAGTCGCTCGTCATTTGGTCTTTGCACGTAAAAGCAAGCCAACCAGGTTTGAAGGTGCAACCACGGAACTGGGGTTTGGTATCATTGTCCTGTTTATTGACTATACTGTCCAGGACACTGTTTTGCACCAACTTTAGTTGGTCTGTGGACCATAGTGTAGCAGGGTAGTCGATCGGTATTACCCCAATCTTTTTGCAGCCAGCAACGTCCCGGAAGGTTGGTGCCTGCTGAGGTGCACTAACCACTAAGCCACTGCGCCTACCTTAAACCTTTCGACTTGAATAAGTATGGTGAAGCTTGATAGTTGGTGATTTCTAAAGAGTAGATACCACCACTTAACAAATTTTGTTTAATCTGCACAATGTTGAACATACTCCTAGAGGCAACAGTTCTATTCTTGTTTTTACAGCCTTAGCAACCCTATAAAAGCCAGACTAAGCGATGCCAATCTAGGCTTTTTCATGCCTTTTAATTTTTCATTATTGCATTATTTCATTAGCTAAGGCTTTAAGGCTTTTTTTCCAAAAAGGCATCTTTTTTTCAAGTTAGGATTTTTTTGGTCAAAGCTGGCAACGCTGGCTAGACTGTACAGTATAGAAGTATTGTGTAGGTACATGTATTCAAAGTCTCAGAGTCATATAGAACGTGACTCTGGTGGATAAAGAATAAAAACAAGCCAACACCGCTGGATATCTAACCAAACGCTCTATATTAAAAAAAAAAAAGGTTACGACAGCTTTAGCCTCAAAAGATCAACGAAATTGTACAGCTGTAACAAATTTGTGCGCTTCCAGGGAAGTGTGAAGAATAACCGTTTTCGTATTACTATTTCTATGAAATTAAGGCAGACAAATGCCCAATAAAACAGTTCGCAGTCACATTTGTGACAAAATTGTAAAGAATGTTATATTTTGCTGTCTGTCCCGACTTTTGGCTTATTTCAACGTCCTCAAGGACTTCAAGAAGGTATGTGGGGATAAAGATGTAATTGCGTACTAAGAGTTGTATACTTCAATAAAATACTAGTCGTGCTTTATGACTCTGAAACGATTTAAATTACTTATTGGTGACATTTACTCGGGATCAGTGTTGCCATTTGACCCCTGTTGAGCCTCAAGGGCCCCAACTTTTTGAATAATTTTCAAAATTGTTCTTTTTTCTGTTTGTCTAAGATTTTATGCTTCATTGAACGAACAGCAACGTAAACATTTGACAAGAAGTGTTTCGTAATGAATAAATTAGTTTTTTTGTCAAAAATAAATGTATTAGTCCCCTTTCTGAAATTTTTCATCGGCAACGCTGCTCGGGATAAATGTATTAGTGTAAATTTCTCAGGTAGATTAAGAAGTACTTCCATGTTAAAGGATATACCAGAGATAAATGTTCAATAAAACACGTCTCACATATTATGTGTGTAAAACAAAAATTCTCGTCTTGCTTGATGACTCTGAAGTGAATTGAAAGGCTTATTGCCGAGACGCATCCTTACAACGACCAATCAGCGACTAATAAGCGAAACCCATTAAATTGTTTAACGATATTTGCCAGCATATTGAGTTTTTGTAAGCCTCCATAAATGTTATCATTAAATTTAACACGATAAAGGATTTAATTAAAATGAGGGCTTTTTCTGCGTGTAGTTGTTTTTTTTACCTTTTTTTTAATTTATTGTTTGCATTTACCTCATTGGACTAATCAAAAAATTAACAAGCGGAAAAAAGCAAACAAGAGAAACTCCATCACAAACCGATTAACATAATCAATCAATTAATAATAAATACTGCGCTGATCTGATCATCTCTCGGTCATCGTCGTTCACGACCCACAACATGCACACACACACAACGCATTTTGTTTCCATTTTCCGTGAGAAAATCCCAGATATGACTATGGCCTCTAACCTGCCCGTATCATACCCACCCCCTCGTGTGCTCTACTTCGACATAATATAAATACAGCGGTGGCGGACGCTGCCTCATTTAATCACGATTTAAATTAAAAACTCTATCTAGATAATGCAATCGAATGCATCTCGTCGTAACGGTGTTTGGGGCTCCTTTTTTTTGCTGCTGCTGCTGCTGGTGCTGCTCCTCGTTCTCGACGCTTATCACCAATACATATTCTCAGTGCCAATAAAGATAATTCAATATACCGGTGGTTGGGTCTGTGTTTTTTTTTTTGCTTTATATTCATTTTAAACGAACAAAACACGGCATGGAGCGCACATCAATACACTTTCGTGGATATTGACGGTATGTCGGCAGGAATGGAGTAGTAGTAGTAGCAGCACTCTACAATGAAACTGACGGCAGGTTCGTTAATTTAAATTGGCTGGTCCATGTTCATTTCCCGCATGGAAAAGGTACAGAGACAACACCACTCTGATGGACCAGGAGCAGGGCGGTCGGTCGGTTGGTCGGTTGGTCGGTAGGTCGACCGGACGATGATGACGACGACGACGACCGGCCAGGCCATGTATCCATTCGTTTTTCAATAAATTTTTAATTTGTAAATTAAATTCTCGGGATAGTAGTGAAGTGGCAGACAGTTTGCTTGCATTTTAATTACAGTCAATATCCATAGTGGTATTAAGTTAATTATACTTCTGATAACGTCGCACGTACGAGCTGCTGTCGGGCCGGCTCGTTTTCTGTTGGAGCGTGTGTGTGTGTGGGAACACTTTAAGATAGATAGTTGAATGGTGAAACTGAAATGTTGCATTAATGGAATGTGAAAGGATTCGCACCGGCAAATAGATACCTATGGTTATGATATGACAGTTCCTGATGGTTGTATATGGGTAGTCGCATAAATTTGTATTTAATTTGCTCTTGCGTGGTGACAAAAAGACGAGGCGGAGCTCTGTTCACTATAAGGACGGATGGCATGGTGTTTGAATATTCGCAATATGGGTACCTACAGACAAAAATTAATTTTAATGCGACCAAAGGTAGCTTTGGAGTTCGGAGAGAAGTTGTTTTGGTATAACTATTCATTTACGAAGTGTGATTTACTTCAGTTTATTAAGACGTTAACGGTAACCATTTTACATTGAGCAAGGTATAACCAGGCGAGACTGAGTAAATTAACTAGCTCCGAGGGTGATCATTTAAATTTTCGCGGTTTCACCAAAAAAACGAGTACCTACCTTCCTGCAGTTTTCTGGTGTACCTAATCCTTCTGCCCCAGGCTCAGTTCGAACAATTTCTTGAAATGTTAGAGTACGCAGTCTCTTCCAGATGTACTTTAATTACCTTCAAAATTATTTCGCGACCATGTCATCATGATTAGCCTTCAGAGGGTATTACACCGGCTCTCATTAGTGTTCCTTACGAAGCTTCTGCTCTATTTCTTCGCATCGGAAACGAAATCGGCTGCCCAAACTATGGCAACAGAGGCTGGAGGCTGGTGTTGTGGATCTTTTTGTAAAAGCTTCTATGTTTTAATTTGAAAAAAAAAAAAAAACAATCTGCCTTGAGTCAAACGATACGAAATACGTGTCAACAAGACATGAATCGCATCCTCCTAACGTCAAATGTTTTGATTTTTTGTGCATAATAATTCGTAGGTTCGCCAATGTCGTCCAACACAAACTGGACACGACGTTAAGCGGTTCGATTTGAAGAGAATGGGATGCTGCCAGGTCTGTCCCAGACGCAGCCGTTTTGCTCAGAGTATCGCATCTGTATAACTGAAGATGTCGCAGCTGACCCAGGGTTGAAAAACGTGTTACAATCGGAACTTTTAAGTTACACTCAATAGGGACTCTCGGATTCCTAGTTTAGTAATTCTGACAGTTGTCTGACTATACTCTGTCCAACAAAAATTGTCAGTACGGGCTCTATGAATTAACTGCAAAAGAATTAATTCCAAATGAAATATTTCCTAACGAAGGAACTTCTAATAATAAATGCAATAACTCCAAACTTTTTTAATGAAACAAGTCCTAAAGCAAATTGAAATAAGTCCCAATCCAAAGTGGTAGTAAGTCCAAACATTTAGGAGTTAATTCATTATGAATTAATTTCTTATAAGAAAAGATGAAAGAAGTCCCAAAGTGGTGGAAAGTAACATTTGTATTTATCCGTCATTATACTTTGTGATGTCAAATCCACAATGTTTTTATGTATATATGTTATAGAAGCGTGGTGTAACACTTCCTTGATTTCTTGTTGACCAGGATAAACAAAAAGGGAAATACCTGTAGAAATGTAAATCGAGATATAAAAATGTGTTCTATTTTGTGTGTGGGCTACCGCGGAGAAATCAGATTCTGTGCCAAATATACCATTGGCTTACTCCTTTCACAGTCCAAAACTGATTGTACTCCAGGAGAACAGATTCCTTCCTTTTATACTTTTCCTTAATGACTCTTTATAAAATATAATACAATGATATATCAATCCTTAATTCAGTGAGTTGATTACTACAAGGTACTTTTCAACTATAACATACATATTATTACCTTTTCGAAATATTTAACGTATATAAAACGGTTTAATAAAAAAAAAAAAATTTAGAAGGCAAAATGTTCCTAAAAATTGCTTTTTTAAGACAAATGAAATAACTCCAAACATAGATGAAATTACTCCCAAAACCGTGCTGATGAAATAAGTCCTAATTTGCACTTATTTCATCTGCATGGCTTTGGGAGTTATTTCTTTATGAAAGAATTCCTAACACTAAAAGGTGTTATAAATTCAAAACTTGATGAAAATAGTCCCAATACTTTGGAGTTCTTTCACCTGCAATAACTCCTAAATTTATATGGAAATTCTTGGGACTTATTTCATTTATTTTTTTTGGAGTTAATTCCTTTGCAGTTAATTCATAGAGCCCAGGAACGATAGGATGTTTGTCTCTCAGTCTGGTTGCAATGACTTACATAAATCGGTCCCACCTTAAAGCTCTCACAGGCCGTAGTTTGTATGACAATTCGCCAGAGAGGACTCAGAGAGAAAAACTAGTGGGGTTACCATCTTCCAATTTAAAATAAAAATATTGCTGAACGAAATAAATTCCGTTGATCTTTTTATTTTTCCTTAAGGGCCTAATCGCTTTAGTTTGTTTTCCAACAAAAAATAAAAATTTCTTAACACACAAAAACAAATCAAAACGAAAAATATATCACCGCCATCCAATTTATTCACTAAGGGTATTCACTTAAACGCGTAAAACCCTCATAAACTGCGTAAACTGCAGAAATTTACCACCTCGCAAATGAACTGTCAGATTTTGTATGGAGAATAGTTTACGCAGGTGTCATAATTTTCTGCGACCGATTCGGCTCGGAAAACGACTGCGGAAGGTTACGCAAATTTACAAATGTCAAACTGTGACAAACGGTTGTGTGAACTGCTTTTCATTTTTTCAAAGTTGCATTAATGGAATGTGAAAGGACGGTAAAAGTTTAAATAAATGGATAGTTATTCTACATTGCTTTATCGTTATTTGCAGCAAATTACGGAATGACATTTCCCAGGGGGTGTCAGTGCAAAAAAAGTATCATAAAATCTTTTCAATGCATTTTTTTTTACTGGGGAGAAGCGTACGGATGTTGTATAACCCAACGACCAGCAATAAATGGTATAGGCTTACAAAATAAAACAAAAATTTAAAATATGCCAAAAATATGCTCTACAAAGTGAAATATGCATTTATACCCAAATATGGCCTAACGAACATGGCTGAAAATACGTTCTTTGTTCTGTATATTAAAATATTTAATACGATATCCCCAGAAAATGATTTTGCATGAATCCGGTTGCCCTAGTAATCACTATTAATTTATCGCAATATCACTACGCTACGCCGAGCTTATGATCACTTGTTGCTTTTTTCTAAAAGTAAACATTTAAGAAAATGGTTTAACTGAATATTATTGATCCTTCAGAAACACAAACAAATTAAAACCGAATTGCATTTCTCATTCTGCCCGCGGTTGTGTGGCAGACTGGTTGTGGTGGGCTGTATTCGCATTTAAGGAAAATTACAACAACAATTCCTTTGCATGTCAGTGGGTTGGTTTTTATTTCAGTGGCAATTCTTGTGTTTGAGTGCGTGAGAGTATCTACAGGTACCATTGGTAGAAAAAAAAGCTCCTTCATAAGGCCTGCACTGATCAATTTTTTTGGACAGAGTGTAGTTTTTTTTTTTTGCCCAGAGTGATCACGTGATTAGCTTTTTCAGTTGACGTATATGGAGGGGAAGCCGACGAGTCTAGTTAAGAAAATCCTGACTGCATACTCAGTTGACATTTCGAACAGTCGTCAAATTAAAAATAAACAGAGTGGGTGTGGCAGAATTTATTAAAGTGCACGACTGGGTCGAACGAAAATTGCTCGTTGATCAAAAAGTTTGGTTTGTTGTTTTCTTATTTTATTAGATAACTAGGTAAAGATCTGAGAATCAGTAATGGATAAAACAAACGTGTAATGAGTAGTCGGAGTTTTGTTTTTCGATCTGCTAGGACATGTTTTTATTTTCGACTGGGATGTTTTAGTAAAGCTAGTTTAAGGTGTCTATGATTGGAAGTAGGGTTCGTATTAGACCGATATCTTTACTTATACATGTAAGATTTAAGAGGTCTGTTTTTGAATCTCCTGATTTTGTAAGGCTCCAAGTGGTTGGAATTATCTTAAGGTGCATATTAAATATTTTTGATTAAAAAAGAAGAGGGTAGGTAATATTTGCCGAAAATAAGATTTGCGTCGCTGTTATTTCATTCTAGATGGAAGTGCAGTATTGAGTTTTTAAAAAATATTTTAGTTTTACTTTTAAGACTTTTAAGGTAATGTATTAGAAAAAACGTAGTAATACAATGTTTCAATGTAATTTAAGAATCAAAGTAGTATAGTTTGGCTTAAAGCCGTCTACTAGATTGATAAGGTTTGTATTAATTAACATGGTTTCAGGAATTAAGACTTGGTAAGGTTAGGTTAGGCTAGACCATTATAAGGTCCCTTGTGATACCACAGGAGTCTAAAATTCAATTCTCCCTACTCGTTCAACCACTTGGAGCTTCTGATGAAGCGAAGGAGATTACGAATGTCTATGTTTTTTAGATCGTTCAGATCATTATCATTATATAGAACGCTCCCAAATGGAGTTTTCGTCTTTGTGAGAGAGCCGGACAGATACAGAGGAGATGGAGTATGGTTTCTTCCTCCTCCTCGTCAAGACAGCTTCTGCAAAAATCATTTGAAAATACGCCAAGCCTTGTTGCATGCCTGCCTATGAAACAGTGTCCTGTGATTCACCTATTGTATCACTGATATGCTTTCTATCACAGGAGATCAAGTATCTAGAACGTTTTAGATCCAGCTTTGGCCAGATCTGTTTTGTCGCTAGACATATCGAGCCGGTCGTCCACCTAAGATTTGTTATATTGATAGCATGCAGCTTTATTATATGAGTTTACAAGTAACGACTGCCTATATATTCTAATATCCTAGATGTGTAGGTATTTTGATCAAAATCATTAGAGCAGTTTTTGTAGAACTTGGCAGACAAAACAGTACTTACCAAATTTTGCAATGTTTATGCTTTGAAAAATACTATTGCTTAACTATTTAGCTGAAAACCGATTATAAGTTATTCTTCGGGATGTAAGCATTACTTCGTTTTTAAAGTTTTATCGAAATCGAAGATGTTGTTTTCGAAATATAAGGAGTTTTTAAAATTAGCGTTTTCGGTGATTCCAATTGAAAATTTAGAATATAATAATTTTGAAAACATCAATTTGACTACAAGTTTACATTTGGGTCAAATTCGTTATTGCAGTTTTCAGGTAAACTAAACAAAACAAAATTTGTTAAATATGACTATTTTCAAAAATCCATTGTCCGATAATATAGGGAAAAGACTGAGTTTGCTATTAAGTTATAAATGACCACATTACCTTAGAAAGGAATTTTTGTTACAATTGTATGGACCGTTTTCGAGATATGTCGAAATTTCAAAAGTACCCTTATTCGATGAAATATTTATATGTCGCTGTTTTGCATTTCGTTGAACGGCTTTTATATAGAGGAAGAACGCCGTAACTCTATTGTTAGCCTGTTGCAATATTGATTTTTGTTTAACCAGAGATAAATTTAAGGCAATGCTATTATTATTGATTTCTTTTGATTATGTATTCTTATGGAAAAATCTGTTAGCTATAAGTGGCTTGTAGATAAATTATAAATAAATAAATAAAGTAATGTACACTTTTCTTATCGATTTTCATAGTATACCTATGGATCAAGTGATGGTGATTTTAACTAGGTGAAATGCAGTTAACTGAGTGAGGAACGCCTTTGTTAATCACGAAGACGTTTCTCATTCATTCAACGCAAGGTGTGTCATACGAATGAATTTAAACCCAACAAAAAGGACTCGTCGTCCGAGTATTACTCGGTAGCACTAAATTATAAAACAAAAATTTACTACGTCGTTGATTGTCCAAAACTTGTTTTCCGATTCTTCGCTAAAACGCTAACACTGGAGATCCAGTCAATAATAATATGTTTACCAACATCTAGCCCAAGTAGAAAATCGTTTCCACCCCCCCTCGTGCAGACACTTGGAGCTGGAGCAATCAACAGAATGGTATCAACATGGCCAGCAATTAAATACTTCCCCGGAAGGAGCACAGCTATCGGTACACAATTCGCTGCTCCGCGTCTCGTCTTGAAAGGCGAAAAACAATTCCAAATAGTCACGCAGGCATCGCGCGCGCTCACATTTTTACTATTTTAGACGACAGGTGGCAGACAAAAATAAAAACCAAAGTTTATTGCTATTTCGGTCCAGGACTTGCAGCTGCTCCCAGCTAGTGGATAGACAAGAACACTGCAACGATGGAAGCTGCTTTCGAACGTTCACTGTTCAATGATTGAAACAATTCTTACCCAGCAGCAGGGTGTATAGAGGGAGGGAGGAGGGTTGCTGCCTATCTCCACCCGCCCCCACTCTAGAAAACCACTTACCTTTACATGCAACAATGGAGAAAGTTTGCCAAAGTAGTAGAGGTGGTGTGTGTACGGACGGCGACACGGCGGCAACGGATGAAGGACCAATTTGTGTGGAGCAGGTTAATATGCCATGCGCTGTGTGGATAGGTTCTCAGATATTGATTTTGATGTGAAACACTGGAGATCCTGTAAATAAAGTACAATATGTATACAAACGAACGAATTTTGAATGTTCTCGTCTGTGGGATGGCATAGGCACAAACGGAGAGGGGGGGGGGGGGACATTTTTCGGCAGAGTTATTACGTTAAACACCAGGTAGCAGTGAAGTGAGCCTGTGTGCGAAAAAAGGAGAGAGAGACGCAGTCAAGTTTCGAGGGATGTTGGCATTTGGCATATGCATGGGAACTTATTAACTTTTGTGTGCTTTGAACCGTTCTGACATTATGCTTATCATCTGCAGGATACGAGAGTTTAACTAAGTTTGCATTACTACCAAAAAATCAACAAAAATCTCTCTGTATATGTGTGTGCTTGCATGAATCGTTTACGCTGTTATGGTTTTCGAACAAGCCAGCGTTCAGTGATTTGGAATCGATTGACAGGTGGGTCATTGAACCCTGAATGAATATTACTCGAATACACTTACAAAGGTTATGATGGCATTTGGGAGTTTATGTAAACGTTTTGTTGGAGGAGGGCTATACATGATGGCTGATGGTATATTACTGATGCAAACAGAAGCAGCTAGGGTAATGCATTCGAAACGTTGCGGGAATGATGGAATTGATGTCAGTGGCAGCTGGAATATATTTTTATGTTTGATGAAAAATGTCGAGAAAATGCGAGACTATAAGCTTGAGGTGCTTGACTACGCTTTACATGTCTTTCCCTTGGCTGCACTAGTTTGAATGGAAATACCTTCATTAGATTCGGAAGGACAGAGTTCGTATCCATTGAAACTGTACCTAGCTTTTTCAAAGACTGTGCCATACCAATGGGAGTGAAGAGAATACCAAGGCGGGCTTAGCAGTGGATGCTAAAGTGGTTGTTGTGTAACCCTGCTGAGCGAGGGGTTTCACGTTCAAAACCGAGGAAGTACATGAACTTTCCTTAAGGCTTTTTCCATCAGCTACACTTTCGCGAACGTCTACAAGTAACAAATATTCGATAGTGCAAGGTGGCGCAAAAGTTGTCACACGATATTCTTTGGCTTTACATTTTTTTTCTAGGAATGAAAACATTTTATCATGCTTCTGGATTCTGCTTATTTGATGTATGTATTAATGTTTTCCCCATTAAGTCGAAAGAATTATATCGGTTAAGTGTATTACCATTCGGGCCCGATTCAGTACATTTTCCATAACTCTTGTCAGCACTTTCTGCGATAGGTCCTCGCTTTCTTGGCGGCTTCAAGAGTCCGTAGACTTCAAACAAATATTTGTGATTTGAAAAAAAAAAAGAAATACATATGTTTGTCACAGTTGAAGGTTAAGTCACACGATTGTTGCAATGCCAACAATTTTCGTTGGTTAAAATGAACGCGAATATCAACATTTCTCATTTAAGAATGAATCTGTTAGCAATGAAGTAAGAAAATAGTTATAACGAGTATATTATTTTCACGCTGATTTTATACTTGATTCTTGAAAACTTAAAAACGAGTTCTAGTTATCAAAAGTCCTAGTAATGGTAAAAATAACTTTTAGTATACAGTTTTTTTTTTAAATCTAAAAATCTTCCGTCTATATTTTTTTTTTCTAAGATTACATTTTGCAAAATCGAGAAATTTGGCTTGAGCGAAGGTTACCGCACAGCACTTTGTAAGGGAACCTCTTCAAGTGCTTCAACTGTGTGACACGTCTTCTGGTCGGTTTACCCGGATTCCCCTATAACATCTTCAGCCCCAGCTGCGACCTTCTCAGCTAAACGCCTGCTCCGGGGTCAAAACCGGCAGCATCATATTATCTTCAATTCAAATGGCTAAACGACGTATGTAGGTAGTGTTTGCCCAGTTGGTGTCGGACGACCGGGAAATCTGCGCCGAAGTTCGCTTAGCGCCAATGCGACAAAGTGAGTTTAAACAAATATACGAAACTATTTAATGATTGTGAGCCACTAAAAATACTAAGGACATGTGATACTAGGTGGCTCTCCATTGAACCTGCAGTAATTCGAATGTTAAGTCAATGGTACGAACTTAAACGTCATTTTGGACTATTCAGGTTGAGGGAGAATAATGTTCAGAAAAATATTTAAATGCAAATCTTCAGACATAACATAACTAATGTCGTTTTCGATTTGACAAAAAATCAATTTTTTTTTTATCGAGATTGCTTTTCATGTTCGATTTGCCACAAAAATCAATTTTTTTATTGATCTCAGATCACTTTTGAGAAATCTGAATTTTTCCTCAGATTTTACACATACTTTCACTAACACCAATGTTTATGACACACAGCGTCGGTTACAAATTGTTTATCGTTGGAAGGATTGCTTTTTTAACTGAATTTTTTATTTTACGCATATGGGATCGAGTTTTTGTATTAAATTATTTCGAAATGCAGTACTATAAATGTGTGAAAATCAATTGAAATGGATTTCGAGTGCAAGTGCAAAAATGTTTTTTTTGCCGCCAACTCAATACACACACATACTACCAATATAATTCAGAATTCATGTTCGATTTGGCAGCAGAAATCTGAAATATCAGATCAAAATCTGAAACGCCAAATCGAAAACGACATAAATTATACGCTTCGCGATTTAATAGAAACTCTTTGCTTAAAACTTGTTATCTCGCAATCAGGATTGGAATTTGAAAAAATTAACATCGCTGATAACCTGTCACTTGTCTCATTTTCTGATGCTTCAGCCACGCATCTATCAGTTGATAGAAGATAAGTGTCGTCTGCGAATGTAGCTATCACGTACCAGTCGTATTTGGTATATCACCATCAGTAAACAGTAAGTACAGGGTTGGTCCCAGAACACTTCCCTGTGCAGCTCCTGCTTTTAGTTCTTTAAGTTCAGAATACGCTGAACCATAGAGAACTCTTAAGAATCTATTTGAATATAAGATTTAAGTATCTCATAGTACTGTCTAGGTAGATCCCTATAAAGTTTATATTGTAAGCCCTTATGCCAGACTTTATGAAAAGCCTAACAACGTCTAAAAATAATGTAGAACAAACTTGTTTCTCTTTTAAAAAAATTTCTATTATATTAGTTATACGATGTACTTGGTCTATTGTCGAATGCTTATTTCTAAGCCCGAACTGTTGGGTGGAAATAAGCCTTCTTTGTTCAATGATTCTATCTAGCCTTTTAAGAAGAAGTTTCTCAAAAAGTTTTGATAAGACAGGTAAGAGTGATATTGGCCTGTATGAAGCGACTTCTGATAGGGGTTTACCTTGTTTAGGTATAACTATGATTTCTGTTATCTTCCAGTGATGTGGAACATATCTTAGTTTAAAGCAAGCATTAATTAAAAGCCTAAATTTTACCATTGCTATGAAGGGTAGTTCCAGATTTGAGCAGTTATTAGATCAAAACTGGTGATTTTCTATTAGATAGCCTATGAATACCTACATATTCTGATCTCTTTATTTACGCCTTCATATATTCTATCAAGGCGTTCGTTTGACACGCTAGGTGGAAAAGGTTTAAAAACATTTGTTAGATATTCCGAAACAAATTTAACCTTTTCTTTTGGGTCGCCGATCCATTTCCCATCAGATGTTCTTAACGGGTGATCTTGCTCTTGAGGTCTCTTTAAATATTGGGCAGCCTTCCAAAGGGAGTTGTCTGTGACTTTGTCGCAAAGGTAGTTATTTTTAAATTCACCGATTAATTTTTTAAGTTTGATACTTAGTCTATTGAATATTATTCTATCGCCGGGATATCTTGTCATTTGCGTTTTCCCATTTCCATATAGGTGACGCGCTAACTTGATTTAGGACTTAAACCAACACGGCTGCACGTAGCTGCGAAGAATCGACCTGGCTGGGGAAGCTCTTAGTAAAGCTCTAAGTAAAAATATTGGATAGCGCCACATCGACATTAGAAGTCTGATTTGGCTCACCGACAGAGCAAAATAAGATTCTGTACTGAAAGCTGGGGTCTTTTGACCCAAGAATCGGAATGATTTCCGTTGAAGTGAAAGTCATAAAGGTATGGACCAAGTTGAACCTTGAATAAGGTCAACATTTTTTTTTAAATATGCGTGGTCAAGCAGCGCTCTAAGTACTGCCAACAAACTCTATTACTAGTCAACCGATGTCTTGATGGACTTATGAAGACCATAAGTAAAACTTTTTCGTCTTAAAAATTACTTTGTCCCCTAAAAATATAAACACAAAGGGGGATAGAAAAGTCTCCATTTCCTTATTTCAATTTTCTGAATAAATCTGAAACTGAAAAATAAGACCTTTTTGATGTTCGTTAAAGTTGTTGTCCGAATAATTTAAAAATTGTCATCCAAAAATGCAGGAAGTCCCCTTTTTCACGTTTTCCAATCAGGCAAACCTGTTAGATGGATTGCGCTCTCTACCTAGTCATAAGAATGCTAAGCTCGGCTATGGGTCTCTGGCAATCAAGGGGCTGCATGCAATAAGTCTGTTTATGTCCTAAGTAACTACAAAGCCAAAGGTCATAATCTAACTGCAGAGTCATTTAATAATAAGAAATTGAGAGGACCACCTCCGTCTAACATACAGGGAGAATGTTCCAGGGTTTAAGGGTGTCTGAAATGTTAGGAAATCAAGACATACGACTAATGGCCATCAACTTGAAGCCCGCTTTCAGAGTCTCTTTCAGTACAGAGGACAATCAATCTTTTTAACTAGCTTTCAGGGGATATTTGTACAGAAAACCGTCATTTTAGGCACAGAATCGACCTCTCAGCATCACGGCCGCATTAGAGCTTACGCTTTCAGCTGAGAATTATCTATTAACGAAAAAAAAGAAACACCCATATTGGGAAGGTATGGTGATCAGTTTCATCTTTTGTCATTTCAGGCACAAAAGCCGGCGGTAAAATGTAGGGTGGGGTGGTGAATGGTGATTGATCGTTCACTTTCTCTGTGAACGCCAGGTAAAGAGCGGAAAAATGTTTTCATCATCAAGCCTAAGGAACTCTAATGCTACCAAGGATGCAGACTACTCGTATGATGACTCTCATCTAACAAAGTCAACGTTTTTAAGCGGCAAGTCATAAAAAACAAACAAGACACGGACCCGTTTTTGACAGATACCAATCCCACTCCCGGCTATTTAAAGGCGCGGTTCTCCAACTCTTGAAGTGAGCCCATGCTGAAATATCCCTGAATATCGAACCGATCATCATTAGGCATTAATTTCATTCCTTCATTGTGGTTGCCAGTTCCCTAATTAGGTGATAAAACCTTCAAGGAAAATATAAGACAAACACAATCTACGGAAAATGCTCCGTCATCAAGTACAGTACAGACCTTGGAGTAGGTGCGCTGCCGTCTTGTATGTTTATCGGAGCTGATGCGATTCAAAATCAATAAGTGCTTGTCTAACAACGGTGTGATGTGAAATCTATCTATAATTAAGTCGCGTACTATGGCGTACTGTGCCGCGGTGTATCTAATTGCCCCAAGAGAGATTCATCTTTAAGTGAAATCTCAATTGGCTGGAGCGAATGAATACGTGCGGGCTTCTCCGTGGCATATCCTCCTCCATCTACATCATACGTAATACGTACATGATCCCTGTGCACCGTTCGAATTTAAATTCAATGCGTGCCAGATACGAGTACCTACACATACATCACTTAGAGCAGCTCCCTTTGTTTTGATTATAATATCGCTGCGGAGTTAATTGGTTTTCCCTTGGAAGACGGATGCTAGGCGATTGCAAAAGGATTTACTGACATGTAGTATATTATCAGGCAAACAACTCCCGAAAGGGTATAAGCTGATTCAATATTTATAATATCAGCTTCGCGTTATGAATATTTTCGAAAACGCAATTTTGCGGGGATTAAAGGAAACTATAAGGCCCGCACTTTCGTACTAGGGTTTGGTGCGATGTAAAGAACGTAAAAAAGCAATGACAGTCATTTATATGTGTATGAGTGACGTTTCAGATGGAATTTTTAATTGAATTGTAGATAAATCGTTTGGAGGCATTTTGAGTAAAGTCTCTCAGTCTAGACGGTTGTTTGTGACTGTTTGGTTTTCTGTTTAAACACCTGCGGAATACGTGTCCTCCTGAGATCCTGCTGATGCGTGGATTCGCCTTTCGACGATTCTTCATTACGAGTGGTGCTGTTTTATTTGCAGTAGCTTACTTGTGGAAGGCCCAGAGGGTAGGGTAACATTATTTCTGTCGTACAGCATCGGGAAAGACAACTTTGCACCGTACTGTCAAGGCGAGTAACTAAAAGTAATTGCCACTTGTCGAAGGACTAAACAAGATACGTGTCTTCGGTCTACAGCGACGGCGGCAATTGCCCTACATTCGTGTGGATGTATACGCAAATGACAATTTATGACTTTGATTGCAGAGCAGGAGGTTATTTGATTCAATGTGACATGATGTGTTGCCGGTATCTTAATTGGTCTGGCAAAGGTCGGTAGCTGCGTCTTTCTGCGGGCGGGTTCACTTTGCAACAAAGCCGCATGTGCCCCAGAAAACAAACCAATGGTAGGTGCGGTGCTATAAGACTGAGTGAGAACAGCTCAAAGAAAATTCAACTTGATGGTTTTGCATTACAGTTTTGACGTGAACTAATTGAGCTCGTAACTCTTAAGCCCACATTTTGTACAAGATTAGAGTACTCGATCACACACCTAATATAGACATAGACACCCGATAAGCATCGGCCATTAATAAAGGAAAATCTTAATATTTTGGAAAGATTATACATACATGTCCTGCAACATTCAAGTAGAATCACACATGATAGTGGGAGAAAAACAGACGCCAGTATAAATCGTTACGTACAGCAGGTGGTATACGTATATGCACCTTCGTCGTGTATGAGAGTACAAGAGGAGTATAATGTTTCAACTTGATTTTTGTTCGGTTTCGGTGTGCAATTTAGTTTGACAGTCATTTGTCAGTTCTTTCTGCTTTACTGTAGTACAGACGTCTATCGGGGATACCTACCTAGTAGGTAGTCATTTCTAAC
Source organism: Cheilosia vernalis (assembly GCA_949126925.1). Classification (NCBI taxonomy): domain Eukaryota; kingdom Metazoa; phylum Arthropoda; class Insecta; order Diptera; family Syrphidae; genus Cheilosia; species Cheilosia vernalis. The sequence continues at coordinate 14,689,744 of OX421361.1, forward strand.
CTTAAGAAACAATGAAAAAATGTATTTGAATAATTTCGTTAAATTTAACCTGGACATGGACACTAACAATAATTTTTAGTACCGCTCACATTAACTTAAACTAGGTACTTGACACTTGTAGTATTCTAGTACCTACCCTGTTACTAGATAACTGCCAGAAGGGCAGAAGGGAATCGAAGAAAAGCAGCCATAGAGAGAGCACGCGAAAACAATTGGCAAACAAGCCAAAATAAGTGAATTAACAATATTTTAGATTCATTCCTTCAAATAAATCATATTTATTTCGTTATTAAAATAAAATAAATTGTTTTCTTTCGCCATAATACTACTACCTAGTCAGTTTCACATGTTTCGACTCTGGAAGCAACTTTTGGGAAGGGGTTGAGCTAGTCGTCTATTACTATTTGTGATTTCGGCCTTGAAGTGTACACGTCCGAAAGAATACACTAGGGATATCCATCATTTATTTATCGATAGACTTAACTTTTAGCAACCGGTGTCAGTGGAATAGAAACAGTCAGTGATGGGTGATGGGTATGGAAAGAATCTGACAAACAAACAAAAACTATATATGACATTCCGCGGTACTAATAATCATTTTTAGTGTCCAGACTAAATTTTTCGAGCTCACAATGGTGAATTTTTCCATACAAAACTGCATATTGTGATCTAGGAAATATTTAGTGCGGAGGTTAAAAATGATTATTGGTAAGGCCCATTATAACTAAGTAAATAACTACCTACCTATCCCAGAAGCGAAATTGGGCAACAAACGATTTCAGTGCTAGGTACATATACCTAGATTCAAACCATTCGAATATGTCCTGTCGGTAGAGCAAATTTCAATATCAACAATTAGTTTTTACAAGGAAAAGTGAATTATAACAATTAGTAGGTAACAAAAAAACCAAACTCACCAACGTAAAAACGATTTAAATTTTATTCACCACATACGTTACAATGCTATGTCAAACATCGAATAACGGGACACTAGCGCGAGCAAGAAAAGACAACAACAACCGATACCTACACTGCATCGCAATTTATCAGATTTCAATCACTAAAATTCACTTATTGCGAAGGGAAATCACTTTGAAACACAATTACTTCACTCGCGAATTACACTAACTTTATAGAAATCGTCGCATTACTTTTCAAAAAAATGAATTCACAATTTTAAATCAATTTTTTTGTTTTTAAACGACCGAACGACACGAAATCCAACCGAACCGAAATGGAAAGCTTTTGCACTGACAGAATGCACACAAACTTACACGGTGTCTCCACCTGCAAATTTTCTTTCATGAAAACCAGAGATGGCAGAAATGGTATATTTTTTGAATTACTACATTTGTTACGCCTGCTACGTAACTGAGGTAGTTAAGTAGTTAACGTAGCAAAATGTAGTAAAAGTAGCGCTAGCTGTCAAAATGTAATTAGCGTTGTCAGATCCAACCGTCAAACTGATAAACTGAAAATTTTCAAATCTGTTTCGGTTTATTTTCTACTGAAATTTAACTTTTTCTAAGTATCTACATTAAATGTAGGTAGCAAATGAAACAAATCAGGCGTGTAGTTTACTCGATTTACTACGTGTAGTTATTTGAGTAGATTACCTCATGTAGTCTACTCTGCCATCTCTGATGAAAACTGTCAAATTTGGTCGCGTTGAAAGAACGACAATATGAAATGAAATGTAGGGTGGGCATTTCATATCATGAAATTTCATTCGTTGAAATGTCTTTGAGCAGAGCACATCGTTGCGTTCTCGCATTAAAGGCCATGAAGGAATTAGAAGAATTGCGGAAACGAGCTGTGAAAGGAAAACGTATGTTTTGGGTAAATCCAATTCTGGAAAAAAGGAAAATGCACAATTTAGAGGAACATTTATTGAAAGATGTTTTGTGGGAAGATGACGAGTTTCGCAATTATTTCTCCACAGCGTAGGCTGTTCGAAGGTTTCTAATTTTTTTTTTTAGCTTTTCGGTGTCCTTGCCACTTTCCTTGGACAATTGCAACAATTGTAGTCTCTACTTTTATAGTTCCATAAACCCTCGAATTTTTCATAATTGTTTATAAATTTGAGCACTTCTTCTACTCGCCACTCAGCCATCGCGGGAAAAAAAACAAAAAATAATAACCAACCCTATTTCCAAGAGCAAATAAGATCTGTCTTGATCGACATGCAAAACTATAATGCCCATGTGACTACATCCTTCCTACATACATCCATTCTCTGCAAATACCTAGTTTCAGCGCTACAACCTACAAGCGACCACTCGCCACTCAGCCATCGTGAAAATGAAAAACAAGTGTCAAACTGCACAGAAATTTCAGTCCCTTTCATGAAATCAATTGAGAAATGGAGGGTGTACCCTAGCGGCCATAATTTGAACCCTACTAGACATACAAGTTTGACAGATCAGCGAAAAAATATACGTAAAAGAAGCTAAGCGAGATTAAATATTTAAATATTGTGGCAAATAAATACATTTGTTAATTAAAAACATACAAATAAATTTCTAAATAGTTTACAGTGTTGGAAAATAAAGAAAAAGTGTTGGATCGAGTGTCTGATTGTGGTGTACCCAAGTGCAACTCATATAGAGAACATGGTATAACCGTGTACAAAAATCCAAATGAAGTTTAAAACTCGATTCCTTGTAAAAAAAAGTGGTAAATTGTTCTTCGCATTGGAAAATAATTTCCTAAGTTCTTTAAAATATGTAGTTTACATTTTAAAGAAGGCGATATATTAAAGCCAATTGCAAGAGATAATAAAACATACTGCACGCGTTTGCTCGAAGTAGCATTTCCCAGCAGAAACCTTCCAAAATTATCATATCGAGAAAGTCTGAGATAAATCTTGGCTAGTTGCGTCAGCTACACAATAATAGATACCTAATGCTGCATAATAAATAGAATATTAACAACAATTTGAAGTACTTCAAACAGTTAAAAAAGAGTATAATCCAAAAATAAACAAATTGTTTACACGAAACAAACACAAATTTTTCATTCCACTTTTAAACGATTCAAACATAATTTATTGACCCGGGGTTATTTTATTCTCCCTAAACAATACTTGGATTTTAGACTGACAAGGCATTTATATCAATTAAAATAGTTTTTCATTCATAAAATAAATAAATTACTTTTGCAAAAATACATGTACCGCTTACCGATGACAGATTTCTGTATGTCTGATAGGGTTCTTTTCTTTGCCACCAGATATCGCAGGCCAACTTGTACATTTGTCAATACCATGAAAGAAGCTGTGAAATACTTTTCATGAAATTGGTTTTTTCATGAAATTTGTGGTCTCCACGTGCAATCTGTCATTTCATGAAAATTTTCATGCTAAGAAAATTGCAGGTGGAGACACCGTGTTATGCAAATTGCAAGTGCAAGTTCACTCGAGAAACGATCCACACAATCCACAGTACATTGCATCCAAGATCCAATAGAACTGTTTGCTTGAAAGTTCTTTCGGAATCTGTAATCACAATTGACAACTTTAGTGGTACGACTCAGTGTTACAGGCTTTTCACATCGAGTCGAACACCTGAAAACTGAATATATATGGGAAAACTTCTGTTTTCGTATGTTTTCGCGAAAACTCGGTTTTCGGCTTGGTGTGAAAAGCCTCTAAAGGAATATTCAAGAATGCGAATTTTGAACTACGAACAAGGTAGTTTCGTAGTTTATGACATCTCAATCACATCGAAAAGTTTTTTAAACGCGGCCTTTACCTGTGAATCAGCTTCATTCGTTCGTTTTTGGATCGCGACTGCATTTTGTAGATTGTGAATAAAGTGTGACAGTTTAGGTCAAGAATTTTCAATTCGTGGGAAAAATGCTGCAATAATTGGAAATCACGCTTTTTCAATCAATTAAGACTGATTTTTGTAAAATAAGATTTTTTTTTATCCGAGGGTAGGTGAAAATCTTCCAAAGACACTATGAGAATAGCCAGCGCGTTCTCATAGTAGTGTCAGATTTTTACTGACTAAAAACACCACCCTTCTAAAGATTGTTAGATACTGCAACTAAGATATAACTTATCAAGCAATTTTTCTATCATTAAATAACAACTTTTGACAGGTTACTTTCCAATGAAAGATCCCGCGTGTTCCGCAAATTAAACGCGGTTAATCTTATCTTGCCAAGTCGAACGGTTTCGTTCTTTGTAGTCGGCGCAATAAATTGCTCTCGTCCAAGATTTGTCGGACTGTATTGTTGATATGTCCGATTAGTCGGTTTCTATGCTTTCTCGCGAAGCTTCTAGTTTCAGCTTCGATTGTTGGAATTCCGAGATCCCTATGGATATCGTCGTTTCTAATATACCATGGTGCTTGTACAATTTCTCTAAGCACTTTATTTTGAAAAGTTTGTAAAATATTGGCATTTGTTTTCTTGGTACAACCCCAAAGTTGTATACCGTAGGTCCACACCGGCTTTAGCACTTGCTTGTATAAAAGCAGTTTGTTGGAAAATGACTGGAAGAAGGGAAATTGGTCTATACGATTTTACTTCATTTGGCGGTTTTCCTGGTTTTAAAACCATTATGACCTCCGCGACTTTCCATTGACTCGGCACGTGTTTTAGTCTGAGCGCAGCATTTATAATATGAAGGAGCTTAATTAATGCTTTCCTTGGTAGAACTTTCAGAACTTCTCCGGTGATCAAATCATAACCTGGAGCTTTCTTGGGTTTTAGGGATTCGATTTCACGTTTTAGTTCCCTTAGCGTTCCACTAGTGAGTGTTGTATTATCAGATTGTGATTCCGCCCTATTAGTATTGTCGTGGAAATAAGATGTTAGATTAATTAAATGTATTGCTTTTGGGGTAGAACAGTTAACAATTTTCAATTCATATATACAGTCAAATTGATATGTTTTGCAATTCGCCTATTCGCAAATTTTGCTCTCATATGAAAAGTCCTTAATTGAGAAATTTTATATATTTTTTCAGACTGTGAACACACTTTTGCTAGTCCCTCGCAACACTAAAGCAAATGATGAATCCGACTGTCAAAAAGACAAAAGTAGGTACACATTGCTCTCTGTTATATTTTTTTGCTCAAATAGCTGCAAAAGGGTAACGAAATTTTGGTCAGTGAGCCGTACCAATTCCAGTCTCGACTTTAAATTTACGGGAGCTCACAATTGCGATATTTGTATAGAAAATATAGCCACTGTGAATTACTTAAATTTAAAGTCGAAACTAAAAATATTTGTTGATAAGGCGCAGTATGTTGCAGTGCAAATAAAATGTTGCACTTTCGTAATGATACAAAACCGGTTGCACGGAATCGTGAATTCCTCTAAAAATTATTAGTTAATCGAGGAATATTTTATTGGGGCTTTTATGTTACCTACATTTTGCAATTTCTGTAACTATTTCTCTATTTTTGACAAAATAGTTGTCTACCTACAGATGTAAATAATAACTAACTTCAAAATTGACAGATTGAAATGTTTTAGTGTTATGGAGTGTGGGTATAAATCTCGCTAAGAAATCGAGATTCGCAAAAAATGGAACACGAAAATTGATAACAGCTGATTTATAGAGAAGAAAAATGCTCTAAATCTGAAAAATATTTTTTTTTCTGCACTACACAAAACGAACACGATCATCAGTTATTCGAAGCATATTAAGTTTCCTTATGACAACATAGCGTAAAAGTAGTACGTCCTTATTTGAAATTTTCAGTAGCGCAAAATGAACAACGTAAACTCATGGAACAGCAAATATGTGAATATAGAAATCAAGCGAAACTATGTTCAATACAGTTTTAAAAGAATAAGCCAAAACAACTACCTAATCTATTGTCGTTGTGTTTGCGATTACATTTTTCGGAATGATCACAAATCAGCTCTAAAATTAGATAACACAACCCGACGTAAATTCCCTCGTCTTAAATTTGAATTCAACCGTAAGCAGCTTTACAAAATTTTGAGATTCATCGTCATTTTTCCAATTTTCAGCTTCCATTACGATTTTCCGATTTAAGAAAGCCATTTGCCAATTTCTCGGACTCAAGGATTTTACATTTTATTTGATATTTTGGCATTTTCATTTGTCTCGTGGAAATAGAAATATAGTCTTGTGTTTTGAAATTGGAGTTTGGTATACTCAGACTCACATACCTACGTGTCAGAAAATAAACAAAAGACAAAAAATTAACGCAATGGACACAAGGCTCTAGTAAATAGGAACGATTTTCAGAAACTCTTTTCGGAATTTAAAGAAGATGAGAATTTAAATTTCAAGTTTTTTCAAAGATGGAGTCAGTATTGTTAAATAATTGCTGATATCATTGGAGTTGATCAATCGCAATCTTTCTTCTTTTATTAAAATTCATTTGTAAGGTTCTGAGTTCCATCAACTAATCGGCTGACAGAAGTTTTGCCCAACTCAATCTTAATTAAATAAAGACACTGAAATGCATTCTGATTTTCAAAGCCAAACTTTAATATTCTAATTCTAAGTTATTCGGTTACAGCTGTACATTGTTTAAGTTCTTAAAGAACTATTACTATTATTGTTATCCATATTTTTTGATATCTTCGGTTTTTGAAGTACAAAATGCAGATTTTAAAATGTGCTACTTGTCACCATTGCACAGAAGAATTGCTGTGGTCTGTGGTGTGTGGAACTTGTGGATGCTATCAGTTCAATGTTTTTTTGTAGATACGTACAAGGGTGAGCTGCTGTGCACTTTGCTGCCTGTAGTTATGCATTCTGTTTTCTGTCACTGCAAAAGCTTTCCATTTCGGTTCGGTTGGATTTCGATCGTTCGGTCGTTTAAAAGCAAGAAAATTGATTGAAAATTGATGAAAATTCATTCTTTTCAAAACTAATTCTACGATTTCTATAAAGTTAGTGTAATTCGCGAGTGAAGTAATTGTGTTACAAAGTGATTTCCCTTCGCAATAAGTGAATTTTACTGATTGAAATCGGATAAATTGCGATACAGTGTATGGGCAGCGATGCCAGATTACAAGATATATCTTTTTTTCCAAGATTTTTGAGCTCCAAAATATGTACAAGACTTTTTACCTCAAATTCATCAAATTTCAAGATTTTTCAAATCGATAATTTTTTTAAATCTAATAAATTAAAACAATTTTTCTATTGATTCCATTATTATGTAGGTATAATGTGATTTGAACAGAGTACATGCACAACTTCGGTTTTACTTAAGTTGCCATCAACTCTAAAGTAAGGAAATTATACCTGAAGCTAATTGTCGAATTGCGGGTTGCTGGCACCAACAGAAACAATCAATATAGACTTGTTTACGTTCTGCCATTTTTCTGTCGCTAAATTCTGTTGCTGAAAAAAAAATTTTGTTCCTAATTCTGTTTCTGTTGCAAATGTATAGGATTATGTTTCTGTTTCAGTTTCTGTTCTTTGTCACTTGGTGCCTTAAGTGATGATGAAATAACGGATGTAGTATGATGGAGTATGTTTTTGGAAAAATGTTTTAGGAGTAAGAACAGGGGCCCTACTCTGTATTTCGACTCGAAAGTTAAAATCATTCGAAAGTGTTTTTCGATTCGAATTTAAATTGGCACTATGTACCACTTTCGAAACGAATAAAAATGCTACCAAATCCATATTTGCAACTTTCGGATTTTTTGTTCGAGACTCGCGACACTTGTCAAAAACATCTGGGTAAAGTTACTTACTTATCTAAAATATTATTGACCAAAATTTGCAATTTGCACAAAAAACAGAAATTTATAAAATAATGGACTCAGTAGCATTGTGGTTGGATGAAGAGGTTAATTACGAAGAACGGATAGAAAGGAGGATTCTAAGGGATAAATCCAATGTAATGGAACTTAACGATAAGAGGTAAAGTATCTTCCAAAGTAAAGAATATAAATAAATTATTTGTTATCAATAGCTTCGTTCAAAACTATCGGCTTTCGAAAGAGGCTTTTATGTATGTATTAAATAACATTAACGATGGTCTTGCAACCCCAACACGGTCAACTTCAATACCGATTATCATAAAGTTAGCAGCAACGCTAAATTTCCTTGGTCAAGGAGGATACCAGCACCAAATTGGCCAAGGCCGACACATTGGTATAGCACAGCAGACAATGTCGAGTTGCATTGCAGAAGTTTGTACTGCTATGGAAAATATATTGTGTCCAAAACATATTAACTTTCGTATGACGGATGACGAGAAGAAAGACGCAAAACGACACTTTTTCTTAAAGTCAGGGATACCAGGAGTTATTGGAGTTGTTGACGGAACTCACATCCAAATGATTAGGCCCTCTAAACAGGAACATTTATTTTTCAATAGAAAACTAAAGCATAGTATAAATGCAATGGTGGTCTGTTGAAAACTATCATTTATTGTTGATTTTATTTAACAAAAATTATTCTATGTTATATATTTAGATATGCGACCATAAATTATACATAAGAGCAGTTAATGGACGCTATGGAGGGGCATCTCATGACTCAAATGTTTGGAGGAATTCAAACGAGCGAAAGTTCTTAATGAACAATTTTGAAGCCGGCGACAAGTCATCAAGAATTCTTGGTATGTTTTTCCCAAAGAAGTATACAAGATTGATTACCATTTGTTTATTTTAATTTCAGGTGACTCTGGATATCCCCTTGAACCGTGGATTTTAACACCTTTTAGAATGGCAAATGAAAACTCATTAGAGTGCCGTTTCAATGAAAGGTTGTCGAAAGCCCGGTCAATCATAGAACGTGTATTTGGAGTACTAAAAGGACGATTTCGTTGCCTCCTTGCAGCAAGGGAACTCCATTATGCTCCGGTGAAAGTAGTTCAAATTTTAAACGTATGTTGTGCACTGCATAATATATGTTTAAAACATAATGTTGAGACCCCAACAAATATTCCAACCGAAACCGAGAACGATATTTCATCTTCAGTTGATAACTATGAAGTTCCAGAAGGCAATAACTCTTCTAGCATTGCGAAGAATATAAGAGAGCAAATTAAAAATAATTTAATAACATAAACAACCAAAATAAACAATAAGTTCACTTATTTTATTTCATTTTATCACATTATCACATAAAAAACTTAAAAAAAAAGCCGACAAGATATTTCATTTAGCTAAATAAAAATAAATAAAAATGAATAAGTTAGTTCATAGTTCATTACATCTAATACATCACATGAAGAATATTGTAGGTACTTCGGTAAGTAAAAAGTAAATAAAAATAAATAAGTTAGTTCATAGTTCATTACATCAAATACATCACATGAAGAATATTGTAGGTACTTCGGTAAGTAAAAAGTAAATAAAAATAAATAAGTTAGTTCATAGTTCATTACATCTAATACATCACATGAAGAATATTGTAGGTACTTCGGTAAGTTGGTTCTCAGTCTTCTTGCATACTTAAGATTTGTTTCTTAATTTCAATTTTTTGTAAGGTAAGTTTGTTTTTTTCGATTTCATTTTTCATATTGAAATCGAATTTTTTGTTAGCAAGTTTGTATTTTTTTTCTTCCAATTCAAATTGCTTCCTCCTATACCTCGCAATGGTTTTCAGATTACCATTAATTTCCCTTAAAATCTGACAATGATTTTTATGGTATTCTGCTTGGTTTTGAACCTGTTTTTCTAGAAGGTTTTGTTTTGCCTTTGGTGTCCTTGTTCTCCTGGAGGGAGTATTGTCCTCAGCAGCTCGCTCAGTTACCTCTTCTACAATGGAACTATAAAGGTTCTCCTCTTCAAGGTCCATTTCGTCGCATTCATTTACATATGAGTATTGAATTGTTTCTTGCGACTTGTTTTGTTCGGGTGTTATGGTCCCAAACTCCTTGGTACCAGAGAGTCCACCTACCGCCGCTTCAATATCCAGTAACTCAATGACCTTTTCTTCCATTGGTGTTATTATGCAGCGTTTTGATGGGCCACCACCAGTCCCGGAAATGTTTTCCCTATTTTTGCGTAGCTTTCCTTTCACGTATGTTTTGTGGTCAGCCCAAACCTATAGACGATTTTTTATGAATAATTTAATTTAAACACGACTGAAGCCGGCTCAAACAGATCATACGTACTAGTTTACTTACTTTTTTCCAAGCCACAGCATCTCGCATTGGTGGTCCCGCTGCGTTTAGATCCGTGGCTACCCGCTTCCAAAGATTAGTTGAAGTTTTCCTGGCATCAGCGGTTTTGAGATATCCCTTGGCCAAATCTGGATGCGCGTACATAAAATTCACCAAAATCTCGAATTGGCTTTGTTTAGTGCTTACATTCTTATATGACTCCCTGAAAATGATAAATTTAACATACAACTTTATTCTTTTTTTGTTATCACTGATAAATTGATGAAAACTACTTACATTTTATGAACAACACAACCTTTCCGCCAAGAAAATAGCCAAGGAATAAAAAATCCGAAAATCGAACGAGTTTGACATAAAGAATCGAGTTGCCAAGTGCCAAAATTCCGATTTGCGAAAACAAAAAAAAAAATGGCCACTATATTCGGAAATTTAATTCCGACTTTCGAATTACTGAGTGCCAATGTTTCGATTCCGAATGATTTAAGATTCGAGTCGAAATACAGAGTAGGGCCCCAGAGGATGGAACGTTCGCATATCCAATCTGAAAAGTGTTTATTTTCAATATTTTATCCCATCCACATTCGTTTGAAAATATCGAGAGAATTTTTCCAGCTGTTAGTTTAAATAAAACTAAAATTCGTAATCGTTTGAATACTGAAACAGTTGAAATTTAAATATTAACAAAGGATTTGTTGCGCTTTAATGAAGTGAATTGCTATGATCTTGATGTCAGCAATGAAGTTTTAAGACTTTTTAATTCAAATATGTATAATTATATACATTCCAACATTTTAAAAAGCAAAAACAATAATTTATGAGAAATAATTTATTATTATTATTATTTATTAATAAGTTAAATGAATTTACAATATTAATATAAATTTACAGCACTAGCTACAGAGGCTATCGGCTAGAAATAATTTGTTTATAGATATTTATGTGATACCTACTGGGTACAATATTTTCGAAAAAATAAATATCAGTTTTATTTAAGGCATTTCAACTTTTTTTGTTTTTTGAATAAATCTTGAAAAAAAAGATATTTGATCTCGGAAAAACAAGATATTCAGATTTTTCATCTGGCAACACTGTGTATGGGTTGTTTTTGTCTTTTCTTGCTCGCGCTAGTGTCCCGTTATTCGATGTTTTACATAGCATTAGGCGTTTTTCTTTTTTAGTTCAGAGCTGAGCACGGAACAGAGTTCGAGCATTATGAGCGCGCTCTGAACCATGCGTGCTCAGAGCATTCAGAGGATGTTTTGTTTTTCCTGTTTTTTTTGCCCTTCAAAAGGCGTTTTTCTTTTTTAGTTCAGAGCACAACCTGAACTGTTATACAAAAAGTTCGTGTTTCTTTTTTAGCTCAGACACTTTAGAGCTCGAATTTGTGTTTCTTTTTTCGCTCAGAGCATGATCAGAGCGCGCTCTATGAGCTCAGAATAAATTGACTGAGCATCCTGAGTAAAAAGCTGAGCACACATGTACATATGCACACTTCCAGTCACATTTAATGGACAAAAAAACAGGAAAAACAAAACATCCTCTGAACGCTCTGAGCACGAATGGTTCAGAGCGCGCTCATAATGCTCGAACTCTGTTCAGTGCTCAGCTCTGAACTAAAAAAGAAAAACGCCTAAATGTGACTGGAAGTGTGCATGTACATGTGTACTCAGCTTTTTACTCAGGATGCTCAGTCAATTTATTCTGAGCTCATAGAGCGCGCTCTGATCATGCTCTGAGCGAAAAAAGAAACACAAATTCAAGCTCTGAAGTGTCTGAGCTAAAAAAGAAACACGAACTTTTTGTATAACAGTTCAGGTTGTGCTCTGAACTAAAAAAGAAAAACGCCTATTGTAACGTCTGTGGTGATTTAAATTTAAATTGTTTTTACGTTGGTGAGTTTGTTTTTTTTTACCTGCTTATTTTTATGACCGACTTTTCCGTCGGTGCATAGGGGTTCTTTGTAAGAACAATTTTTTTGATATTGATATTGAAACAGGACACACTCGTATGAGTTATTGAATCTTTGGTATGCACCTAGCACTGAAGTCCTTCGTTGCCCTTAATTTCGTCTCCTGAATTGGTATGTAGGTATACTCGTAGTAATAATACATAACAATGTAATATAACAAATCTAATTTTCGTTTGTTTGTCAGATTGCGTGATCTCCTCTGCTTCTCTCCACTGTGTAGGTGTACGGTTTTTTTTTTTTTTTTTTTTTTTTTTTTTTTTTTTGGTTGCGTCCAAAGGATGTGTAATCTTCGAAAGATACTAGTTGCCCGTGCTACTAGCATGCACGATTCGCGGGATATGTTTCTCCAGTGCCTCGCGCCTTACGTACTAAACCACACCCCTGTACTCTTCTACCACTCTCCCCGCGGGACTGCCGTTAGGTATTACTTCGCGGGGCTGGTTAGCAACTCATGCTAAATCGTCAACGTTTGCCACTTCGACCCTTCTTTGTCTTTCGGCTCTTCTTAGCTCGTTTTGTACGCTCGTTATGTATGAACATATTTCCAGCCAGTCGTCTTCTGAGCTCATCATACGCTCTATGAGAAGCTGTGGAATGGGTAAGTTCACCCTTCCTCCTGAAAATCTTCTGCAGTGGAACATTACGTGCTCCGTATCCTCTTCTTCATCTGGGCATTCGGGGCATAGAGGCGAGCTATCGTGGCCGAATCTGTGAAGATAACTTCGATAGCCGCCGTGCCCGGACAGGAACTGCGTGAGGTGGTACTTGCAGTCCCCGCTTTTTCTTCTTGTCCAGACCTCGATGTTTGGGATCAGTTTGTGGGTCCATCTGCCTTTTGCCGTGTTATCCCACCGGACTTGCCACAGTGCTAGAGATGTTGCCCTTTCTTCTTCTTTTATCCTTTTCTTTATGATGGACTCTTGCCTATTGACGGTTAGCCTAAGGTAGATCCTTTGCATTTCGTTTGCGAGAATGTCGATGGGAATCATTCCCGCAATAACGCAGGCTGCTTCGTCCGAAATTGTTCGGAATCCGCTTATTGTTCTTATTGCGCAGAGCCTGTATGCTGACGAGAGCTTCCTTCTTGTTTCCTTTATTGTAAGAGCCCCTGCCCAGACCGGTGCAGCGTATATCAGTATTGAGCTGACCACCCTGGATAACAGAATCCTTCTGGCGTATCCAGGGCCACCGATATTTGGCATAATCCGGGAAAGAGCTGCTTGCATCTGTGACGCCCTTTTGCTGGCGTACTGGATGTGCGTTTTAAAGCTTAACTTGTTGTCGAGCATTACTCCTAGGTACATTAGTGACTCCTTTGATCTAATTAGTTGGTTTCCAACACGGAAAGATGCATATTCCACAGTCTTTCGGCTGGTTATCAACACAGCTTCGGTCTTGTGGTCAGCTAGTTCTAGCCCTGCAGACTCTAGCCAATTCTTGATTCTGGCTACTGCTTCATCCGTAGCGGACTCTATCTCGTGGATATGTTTGGCCACAGTAACCACAGCGATATCGTCAGCAAAGCCTATAACCTTAACTCCTTGTGGCAGCGTTAATCGGAGAACCCCGTCGTACATTATGTTCCACAGGAGGGGTCCAAGAACCGACCCTTGTGGTACTCCCGCGGTGATGTTGTAGTACTTAACGCCATCGTCAGTATGGTACCTTAACTTCCTGTCGGTAAGGTAGTTATCTACTATATTCAGCAGGTAGTACGGCGTTTCCATTCTGACCAAGGATCTCCTAATGCATGACCAGCTTGCCGAATTGAAGGCATTTTTAACATCAAGGGTCACAACCGCGCAATATTGCTTCGTCCCTCCTCTCCATCTTTTTCCCCGTATTCCTTCAGCCGCTGTATCTACTACCGCCTTAATGGCATCGACGGTAGAACGCGATTTTCTGAATCCATACTGGTCATCAGACAAAGCTCCTTTATCCTCTGCCACCTCGAGTAGTCTGCAGTATATGATCCGTTCTAAGATTTTTCCCATTGTATCTAATAGGCATATTGGCCGGTATGAGGACGGTTCCTCTGGTGGTTTTTTCCCCTTTGGCAGTAAAACCAGGTGCTGGAGTTTCCACGACCTCGGGAATACCCCTGCCTCCAGACACCGTTGCATCGTTGCAATAAAAAGCTCCGGTCGTTTTCGAACGGCCGCTTTAACAGCCACATTCGGGATGCCATCGGGTCCGGGCGCTTTGTTGTCGCCTATCTTCCTGCACGCTTCGTATAGTTCCTTCGGCGTGATTGCAGGGATGCGTTCCGAACTTGTGTCTCTTGTGGTGATGATCAAAGTTGACGGCCTATATGGGAATAAGTGCTCAACTATTGTCTTTAGCATTATTGGGCAGGATATTTGTGGGGACCTACTGCCCTTAAGCTTCTTCATCACCATCCTATATGCCATACCCCAGGGGTCTAGGTCTGCCCCATCGCAGAGTTGTTTAAAGCATCTTGCCTTGCTCTCTTTGATGGCCTTTTCGAGATCTCGCCTTGCTAATCTGAAGATAGATAGCCTTTCTTGAAACTCTGGCCTTCCCCTGCATCGCTGGGATCTGCGTCTAGCCCGGAGGCAAGCTGCTCTGAGCGTTTTAACTTCGTCGTTCCACCAATAACACGGGGCCCCTCTTTTACTGGCAGTTCTTCTAGGCATTGCTGCATCACACGCTGTGGTAATTGTTTGCGTCAATTGTTGTGACAGTGTCTCCGATGTTTCGCTGCTGAATGCAAGTTCGGTATTCATCATTACCTCGAACGTATCTTTGTCAAAGTGGGTGTCTTTCCACTTTGGCCCTGTTAGTTTGGGGGGCTGCCTGGGCTTGTCTTTGTTCAAGCTAAATATGATCGCCTGGTGATCGCTGTGCGTATATTCTTCGCTTACTTGCCATTTTGTTTTGCGCAGGAGTGAGTTACTCATAAAGGTGATATCTATGATAGACCCCTTGCCTGCTTTCCGAAATGTGTTTTTTGCGCCATTGTTCGCCAAACTCACATCTAGTGTTGCGAATGCTTCTAGTAGAGCTCGACCCCTTGCGTCCGTTATCCTGCTGCCCCATTCTGTAGCCCATGCATTGAAATCGCCAGCAATTATAATTGGGTGTTTTCCTCGCGCGTCAGCTACAATGTCATCCAGCAGCTTCAGATAAGCCCTAGGTGTTAGGCTAGGGGGTGCGTAGCAACTATAGAAGTGGATGCCGTTTATCCTAGCGGTAACGAAGTATTCCGCTGGCCCACCGACTTTTTGCATGGCGTGGCTTCCACAGGTCCATATCGCTGTCTTCTTTGAGATATCGTCTATCCAGCTACAACCATCCAAAGATTTGTAGGGCTCACTAACTAGGGCAATATCTACTTTTTGTTCCCTTGTCATCTGCACCAGCAAGTCCTGCGCGGCCGCACAGTGGTTAAGGTTTATCTGGACGACCTTCATCATACTTTGTTCGTCAGGGCCTTCTTGAATACTGGACACTGGCCACTACCAGCCACGTGTCCAGCGTTATCAGGCTTGTCCGACTTGCACCAGAAACATAGAGGTTTCTTTGCACAAGCCTTGGCAATGTGACCTTCTTCCCCACATCTTCTACACTGCTTGGATCGGTCATACTCGCTCTTGCAGTGACGCGCCGTGTGCCCGAATTCTAGGCACCTAAAGCATTTAGTTAGCACTAAACGCACTCGTATGCGGCAGTTTACCCACCCAATCTTAATCCTGCCCGACTTAAGCATCTTATTTGCGCTGTCTACTGGCAACCCGATCGTCGCGACTTGCGTGCCTCCGTAGGCCTTCCTTAAGTTCAGGACATCTGCTTCACATACCTCTTTCAGCTGGAACTGCGACTTTATGGCCTCGCAGATATCTCCCTTAGTGGTGACCTCGTCGATATCCTTGATTTCTATCGTGGATCGGTGGGTCAGTGTCCGGACCTCCGCGTTGGCGCCGAGAGTTTCCCCGAGTATCCCCTTGAACTGCTCGGTTTTCTCCCCTTGCTTCTTTAGTTCGAACAGGAGGTCACCTTTTTGGGTACGTCTTATTCTTGTTACCGACTCCCCCAAGTTGCCAAGCTTGGGATCAGCCTTAACCTTGCGTAATATCTCCGCATACGATAGCTCTCCCTTAGCTGCTACCACAATTGCATCGGGTCGCATATTCTCCTTGGTAACTATTGTCTTTTTGGGTTCCGCCTTCTTTTTGGTAACGACTTTTGACCACTCCTTTTTATCTTCGGTTACCGTCTGTCCGTTATTCACGGCCTTGTCAGCCTTTAGAGACTTGACGTTACCACCTTTTTCGACTTTGCCGGTATTCTTGTTGTCGGCTTTGCTCCGGGTTACCTTGCTCCCAGTGGCTAGTGGCGGCTTCTGTCGACGTTTTGAGCTCGGTGTTTCGCCGTTGGGTTCCGTTCTCCTTTTTGAATCCACAACTGCCGCTTTAAGCCATGGTGAAGTCTGTGAGCTATTATTTTTCCTTATGACTTCCTTGGCCATGTCATCATGCATCTCAATTGCCGAGAGCTCGTAGAGTGCCTTAATGCTTTCGATGGCGTCTCTCATTGGTTGGTGGATGGAGCGCCTCTTGCCATCTTCTAGCATTTCCACCAGCGTTTTTATCTGTTCTCCCAGTTTATGGAAGACTGTCTGGGTGGTTGGCTGGGTGATTAATTGCGGTTCCGAAGCTGGACGCATTGGGGGAGCCACACCTTCCTCCATATACATTTGAGGCGTGGACGCCTTAACAATGGGCGATCTCTGCAAGGCAGAACTTCTCTGGAAGGGGTTCACATAGTTCTCCCCATTTTCTTCGTTGGTGTTTTTTTGGTTTGTTGTAATCATGTCTATTGGGTCCCCACTCAAAGCCGTTATCAATATTCGGATGTGCAGTCACCTTATGATCCCATGGTTATCTATGCGAGCAGTGAGGCCATGCGAGGGTTGACACAAGCCCTTATGGGGTCGTGTGCCAGAGCCAGATCGGTGCTAAACAGGAATGTTACATCTGTACCTACACCACCAACTTAATGGCGACGAAATATTGAGCGTTCTTTGAGGCCTGCCAGGGTTTTAACGGGACGGGGGCGCTTGCAGCATTAGCCTGAAAGCCATTTCCGCAAAATTTCACTCTTGCTTACTCAGGTAACAGAATACTACAAACGTCAGCCCTCATAGTTGTCATTCCAATTCTTTTTCCAGTATGCCATAATTAAGACCTTACTGGGCTCAGTCTTAATGTTTTAGGGTTATTCTTACCATTTATTTTAATATAATACTAGTTTTATAGCATTACACTGTGATATAAAAATATGTGCGTGCAGTCCCTTTATGGTGAAGAAACTGCAACTTTCACCTTGTGGCGGGTACCGCCGGATCTCGCCATTTGCTATATCCCTCGTTGCCACCTTGTGGGTGGGGAGCACTTACTTGTAAGACGGTGCTTGCTCGTCTTGTCGCAGAGAGTTCATAGGGGTTCCTTTGACCTTTTCAGCCAAGCCCTCCTTCTCCGCCCATTTGTTTGGGAAGCTGCTTATTGGGTTTCGCAGTTAACCTCCTTCTAGTGTGTTCCGTTAACAATGCTTTATCGGATGTATTACCTCAGCATCATTCAGGGTTATTCAGGGTTGAACACGGAACACGAATGGATTTTAGTCGCCTCTTACGACAGGCATACCTTACCTCAGGTCTATTCTTACCCCGACCTGAAGGGGGGTGTAGGTGTACGGTGTACCACTGACATTGATACTCTCTGGTTTGCATTTAGACACAATAGTCTCATTCAGATGTACAAAGTCATTCCTAGAATGCCCCTTTTTTTAAAAACGTCCCAAATAAAACCTTTTTAATGTAGAGGTAAGGTATCCGCAGGTTAAATTTTACAAAGTCGCAATAAAGCAACTGTGCATCTGACCAGTGAGCAAATACCGCAAAGCAGCACATAAAATATACCCAATTAATTTAGTCCTTTGAAGAACACTTCGTTCAACCTGAACTGTAGGTACTTGTTCTCGGTACGGCTGGATTGTTTAACAGAAGTCACAGATGTTGGTATGACAATATCATAGCTCACTAAGCCCTCTCTGTTATTATTATCACATTTTTGACAAGGTTAGTGTTTACCGAACAGCTGAGGGATTGGTTTCGAGAGAAAAGGGTGGGCACTCTCCGAGCTGCAAATAAACTGACTCGATCGATAGTCTAATGTCGTTTTGCATTGGTTTCACTCGGGGATCGACTGATTCTGTAGTCCAATGGAACAAGAAACCTGCTTCTGTTCTGATTGAATCCACAAGAGTATTGGTGAAATGCCAAAAAATAATCTACAGCAGTTGCAGCTGTCATCTGACTTGTATAAAATACACAAACTATACACTTGTGTGAGTGCTTCTTGAGTGGATTCTGACTTCAAATCGAGAAGCGTAATTCTCTCCTCAGAATCACCAGAAGAGTATTTTGTGTGCCAACAATGGAACGGTTTCAGAAGTGATTTTTTCGATTCCGGACTTTGCCGGACGCTTCTTTTTGCCCAATGGAAAACGACAAAAGTTTAAAAAGGAACAGAGCCTTTCTGATACAGCCCTACGATTGGAATGAATCTTCGGTCTGTTTGTTGCTCACCTTTAAACAAAAAAAAAAAGGAAATTTTGCTAAAACTGTTGTCATAACACAGATGCCAGATTGTATTTCAATAAAAGTGTTTTATTCAAGTGTGAAACCATAGACAGCTTATGTTAGACCGATCTCAGTGTACAGCTCCCTCTTGTGTGCCCTAAGCTCACATTGGTAACCCGCCATTCGTGTTGAAACTCCTCAGTCACTGAGATATCGTCTTACCTAGTCTATGACCATACTCGCTTTCGTGCAATCCAAACATAAGACATAGTTTCAACAGCCAAGCGCTGCTGATCGATAACGAATTACAACTGCAATTAGGTGCCCTATCTCACAACTTGCCGCTGTCCATGAAAGCCGCACAATTACCTAATTTATTCTCCAAAGTCCCACCCGCAATACCTACCTCTACCCAACGTTTATACAATATTTGCTCAAGGGACGCATTTCCTTTCCCGATTGATAGATATTATCAATTTCATCGAACTCCAAGTTTTATGAATGGGCCCCGTCAATATCATACAGTACAATTTGTGTCGCACATTCGAATCAAATTTGACATGTCATCGGTGTAGGTATATATGGGTTTCATTACCGCTGCCCTATAACATGGATCTGGTGCGTGTATCTCCTCGGGCGCAAGTAAATATTTGACGATGTTATGATGTAACAGAACAGACACACAACTCGGCTCGATATTCGACAAAAATAATTGCTTATTGATAAAAATGGGAACATGTATAGAAGACGAGCGAGTATTCATTCGGTACCTAATATCCGGCGATCCGTTGCCGTTCCGGTCGATATGGTTCACAATAACCGAGAAAGATACTTCCACATGATAAACGTTGACAACAACGACGACGATATATGTGAATTCATTGGGTCATAAAATGCGGCACTGCTTTCGGCATCTATATGCGAGTTTTCCGTTGTCGGTGTCGGCCTCCTTAGAGGATGTGTGTAGTGTTATAGTGTCTGTTTTCTTTGTGCTCCTCTTCGATGGGCATGGGACTTGGCTGGGCCTTACCCCAAAGTAGGCAAATAAATTTCCAAACGACTCCTGGTGCGGGGTAACTTGAAGTTATTGTTGTGTGTCTATATACGAGTAGTGAAGCAGTGGTATGGATATATTTTTGCGATTGTTATTGCAGGGGAAATTGTCCTTTTAATTCAATGTATTTCAGTGTTATCGTCATTCAATGGTCGGAGTCGGACCTTTTTGTTATTTTGATGGCTTTATGGGCATCAAGTGGCTATACAAAAATTGGCTTGTATTGTTCGGAATTGCCCGCCAATACGTACTATCGAGGGAATAAATCGACTTGTAGAAGATTTTGCCATGCGGCTTATATTGAACATTTGAGTGCGTTCTCGGAAGTAGTTTCAAGAATGTCGTTACATTCAAATACTGCCTTCCAAATATTTGTGCTATAAAATACCGCATAAGGTAAAGAGGTGGGATATTCATTTCGAAGACGCTAAATTACTTTCACCGTCTATAAAATGGTTTGTCCGTGTGTGGTGCAGTTAAAGACCATTCGGGATTGGTTCTTATCCGTTTGCTGTGAGACAGTTAGTTCGCAATATAGATTAACTTGGTTATATCTAGTTCGTCGTTTAATACTGTCCTTGTAATCGGAGCGCAAATAGGGTCAAATATTACACGAACAATTTTATGCGACATATATCACGATCATTATATTAAGGTTGAGCCTCTTGAGTAACATGGCCTTGAAAGCTCAGCAGAATTCCCTTATTTTTAACTGAGGATAACTATTGTCTCAACTAACAACCCAAAGGCGGGCCAACGCACTTGTGTCAATGTGCTAACTATCTTCGACAACTAACTCGCACTGTTCACACCAAATCGATGTCCTTAACGTGAGGCAAGTTGTTAAATCTTTATTTCCATCAGCAAAAACGGCAGCGTTAATCTCTCGAAGAGGCTACAACCCAAAACGGCAACGGACATCTTCATCGACGGAATTCGTTAATGTCCATACTTTCCTGCGTTCAGGCAGGCCAAGAAACTTCTGGGACAATACAACCGGAAAAGATTCCAAGCTTGCATCGGCATGAGCAAAAATAACCTTCGTATCCTAACGGGGCACTGTAGACTCAAGGAACACCTCAGGAAACTGGGTATATCTGAAGAAGGTCTCTGCAGATTCTGCGATGAGTCCAGTGAAATCCCAGAACACTTGCTGGGATCATGTGGGGCACTGACCCACAAAAGACTGAAATACTTGGACAAGTACCAACTAACTGCCAGAGCCAGCTCTCATCCCTAGATTCTTAACTGGACTGGAGAGAGTGCTATAGGACTGATTTCTTCCGCCAAGGAGAAAGAAGAGTACTAAAACCTCTAAAATGGTTTCGAAAGGAATTATACTATGAGGGAAACTCTTTTGAGGGAATAAACCACTCTGAGGCGTAAGCAGGGGGTACAATAGATCAAAAGGTCGCAGCACAGTAATAATAATAATTCCTGCGTTCATGCACTCCTTGGACGACAAGAGTCTTATATACAGCAAGTCTTCTAAGTATTTCTTGACAAAAGGCCTTGGGATGTCCTCTTCAGTTTTTATTTCGGAGGCCAGGTACGAGTAGAAGAGTTTTTTTTTCTTTTAAATTTGCAGTTGGCTGAGGCTCAATTCATCAGCTTTTTCCCGAGCAAGTCTTGCGTTGATGTAGGCTGGTTGTCTGTTCCCAGTAACTTTGTTGGACTTGCGTCCTTGGACTTGATCGGAAGAACGGAAGTCTTGTCTTTTATTTCCGGATTTGAACAGCTCGTTCGACGTGATAGAAGTGTTTCCGTCAACTTCGGCGTTTATGGGAAGTGATAGTGAAAACTAGCAGAAACTGAAACGTATGTTAGGGAACTCAAAAACACCAAGACTCCATAAAATTCCACAGAGCCTAGAGGCCAATTATCAAAGTACACTACCATTATAAGACTAAAGCATCAATTTGGTAAATTTTTTTGAGGGTAACAATAACCACTTTCCAAAAGAGTTGCAAAAGGCACCCGCCAGGGCTTGCGTTCTAGTTTCAAGACCAGCGTGGGAAAAATCTGAATTGAAGAGCTGACAAATTTCAAACTAGAACGCAAGCCCTGGCGGGTGCGTTTTGCATTTCTTTTGGATCGGTGTCGTTACGAAAAACTGACTCGTTAGGAGGCATTCTTCAGGCTAAGTCTCTCTGGTCTCTGCAAGCGAATTTTGTTGAAGGTATTGACGAGTTTTATAAAGCAGTTGAAAATCTTTCTCATCGATGAAAATTCCACTGGAAAAATAAAAAACCTTTCCGACAATCGCGCAAAAAAATAAAAGCGTTCGGCAAAACCCACGCGGAAGAGCAAAATGCGATCGTCTTAAAGAATCTTCCGCAAACTTCCTCGAGAACATTATAATAATTTATGGTTATTACGTCAGCTATACAGCTGTATTATTTATTCCAGTGTGGGAATAAATTGAATCACATGTAGGTACCTACATAATATACTCATTAAATAATTAAATTCAAAAACGGCCTTCATTACCTACATTTAATGTCACATTTTTACTACGTACTCAGATTACTGCCCAAGACCAATAATTGAGACTTACGTAGATCAGGGAGAGGCCAGGTAGCGCTTGAATCGTGTAGCCAATATGGGTACTCTTTTTGCCAAAATGAATCCTTATAAATTTATTATAATTAACTATTTAATAATTTAAAATAAAAATATTAGATAATGACATAAATAATTTAGTAGAGCATTATAAAATACGTTTTTATAATTTAATATTATATAGGTACATATATTTCATAATAATTAATTAAAATTACCTAACTATATTAATTTTAATGGTGTGTGAGTAGGAAATATTACATTACTCCCCATACATCATTAAAACTAATAAATTTAATACAAAATTTACTTATAAATATTACCAATTTATTTATTTATTTTCTTTTCTCTCCTTTTTGGTCAAATGGAGGTTTTTTTCGTTGTTTTCCTTCAAAACGAATAAATTTAATTTAGGTAATTGAATAATATGTATTAAATCCATTTAACATTTTTCAGATGTACTCCTATATCATATTGCTGTACTGTAAATTGTGCGGTGGCCAGCCTTTGTAAAATTTTTGTAATGAAATAAATTCTATTCATCTAATTTATATCAATAGTCACATCCTTAAAATTAATTTAATAATTTGTGGTATTTAAATATTTTATATTTCTATTTAATTATAACAAATAGCTACGAGAGATTTACTGTCAAAAACAGATAGGTACCTACTCTTATGTTCAACAATTTAAACCGTCTCTGATTAACTTGCTCTCATAAAGTCTTGTGTAACAGAGGTGTGAATCAAAATTCTGCTGTCACAATATTAACGACTTGCAACCCATATCACATTTGTCCAACTCCTTGGCAAGAACTTTCCGTGCCTGCTTTTCCACGATAAGCCTTTGCATTCGCATCCATAAGTTCCTTCAAGGGAATCCTAAACTTCCTCAACTTGTTTGGGTAGCTGCACCGAAATGACTGTTTAAATGCTTCTCTCCCACCATGACACACATTACAATTTCTCCATTTTAATTAAAAATCAGAAAAATAAGTGGTAACAACATAAATTAACGATGACATCTGTTCGAAATTCGGTGGAAGAATGTACCCTGCAACAATGTTCACCCAAACACCGCCGAGCACGACATACCTATTCAAGTTACAAACGATTACTCGTACCTCAACTAAACTGAAAACAAAGTAATTTCAATCTCGAATTACATTCCGAAAAATTAATCATAAACAAAAGGGAAAGCGGTAAACACGAGAATACGACCCCGCACATTTGTTCGTGTTGTCTGTTGTCTCCTGGCAGAGAGAGGACGCGCCGAAGCCTAAACCTAAATAGTTTCAATGTCGTCGTTGTCGGTTATGGCTGCTCACCAAGTGGTTAGACAAAATATACCCATCCACCAGACGACGACTTCCCATTTTACGAACAAAAACAAATCGAGCACTTATAGGCTGGTGTATCGTGTATGTGATGTTCAAGAAGTCAAAACCCTGCACGACGTACCTATTGTAAGGCAAACAAAACCAAAAACAACTTTGACTGTGCAACCGGAACCGATTGTGTATGTTTATGCTGCGGCAGGGGTGACAAATCACTGCAATTTATAAAGAAATACTTACCAATCTAAATGACACCAACAATGTAGGTATACAAAAAAAAACCTCGATTTGTATTGATCTGTAAACAGTTGTGATGAGGAAATTGAAAAGAGATTCTCCCGGGCAACTGGAGAAGGAAACAATTCAATGATTGATGTCAACCAGGATTTCATTTGCGACGATATAGAAGCTGGATATAAAATCCAAAGAGTGCAGCTACAAAAACTCCATGCAACTGTCTTAAAAACCGACCTCCGAGAGCAAACGTAGGTCCTGGTGTGACATATATATTATATAGGGATACACAGTAATAGTGCCATCGAAACTATCCGAAAGCAAAACCAATTATGCATCCTTACTGTGCACCATCGATATGTTGCAGGATTAGTGAACTCGTTCCTATACCTATGCTGCCATCTGTTGATAAGTAATCTCTGTGAGGGCATTCAATTGCATCCAACCTCTGCATATCTGGAATTCACAAACATTTCGCATGGTAGAATTCTCAATTCATTTTGCCCAAAACAACAGGCGAGTGCATTTCGGCATCCGAAATCCAAAATCCACTATACGGTATACGTATGGTATACCGAAGCAAATCCATTCGGTAATATTTACTTCCTCCGCTTAATCTCTTTCTCGTCCTCTCGCTTCCGTGCAATCTCCCAATGAATCTCTCTTAGTATTTTCCTCTTCTGTTGATTTACATCAATTGTAGATACACTATTTATTTTAAATAGCTTGTACATGTAGCAAGCAAGTAGCACCCGCATTCCATCATTCGCATCGGGTTCGATATCCTTGCTAGGAAATGCAGCAAAAGCACAAGCTCTCGCACATATACACATGGGGAACGAGAAGGACTGTACTGTACCAGTTCTGCTACGCTATGTATACAGTGAGAGCGTGCTCTGCTGTACGTTGTTGTATTCAACATGCAAAGAGCCCGCTTTTGCCTGGCATCTACTCACAGAATTCCAGCGCGCACATACAGGGAACAGGACTCATTCCCTTGACAGCGCCACTCACTCACATCCGGCAAATATCCGTTTTCAATGTAACGAAACACGTGGATCGATATTTTGGATGTAAATGTAGCTCCAGCAACAGCAACAGAAACATCCAGCTACTGCAGCAGGAGCGTATTACTCTGACGAGTAGGTACTTCGCAAGTGCACTACCGTATATATACAGCAACCGGGGAAAGACTTGAAGATATGCAATGGATCCAACCATCGACGTTGCTCGCCTCAGCGTCGGTCTTCGTAATCGTTGCTGATGGAAAGACGATAGCTGAGGACTCTGGACTCTGGAGTAGGGCTCACAGGATAGTCGCAGAGAGTACTCGTACTCGTACCCGGCAACAGGAAGAAAAGTATAAAAACTAGCGAAAGCACAAATGCATGCGGCGTTTACCGTGAGACTCAGTCGCACATGGACTAAATGTCGATGGAGGGGTATAATAATGACGCGGCAGCGTATTGATAGTGACGCATTGGACTTAATGGGATAGTGCTCAGTGTTTCGTATATTTTTTTTTTCTGTAGCACTCCTTGGAGACACTGTCATTAACAGAGACAATGTTCGAAAGGATTACGGGTGCTGGGTATATCCCAGTAACATCAGAAGCATTAATTCGATCAGAAAAGGCTTCGCTATGCTTAGACTTAAGTTGGTTCTGGAAACTTGCCTGTCAGAATGCAACTGTTCAAACAAATCGCTAGAAGGAATCAGTGGTGCTGTCGGAAATGGCTACAATTGCAGCCCGAGTGTTTGTAATTAGAGTTGCTTTCAAATGAAAGGTAAGGTAAGCTTGTTCTACACCCCATTTAAGGTGCTCTGCAATTGAAAAATTGACAGAATTGTTAAAAGAACCTGCTACAATCTGTAGAAATAATCGATTTACTGAGATAATTGTGTAGCGCACCTAAGTGTGCAAAGAGAAGTCCTTCAGCAACCAACCACCAAATACACTAAAACAGCAGTCACTCGGTTGAAGATTTTCTTACAAAGTCGTGTAAGCTTTGAAAATGTTTCATACTCGGCTTGCATTTTTTATTTTAAGAAAATACATGAATTGCACATTTTTTAGAACCCTGAACTCATTCAAACCGAAAGAAATGACGCGTTCATCGCGTCGAAATAATTGCTGAAAATTCGTTAAGAAACTTGGCCTAATAACTTCTGGGCACTCGTCAGAATTGCGTCTCAAATAGATAAAAAAAACTCGTCAAATTCGCCTCGAAAAACCGGTCCAAATCGCTTGAAAATCTTTCGGAAATGTGTCAACGAACTCATCAAAACGCGTTTACATAAAGTTGAAAGATCTGTCCAAATCGAGTTGAAAAAACCATCAAAATTCCGTTCAAATGCGTTCGAAATTTCGACAAAAAGGCTTCGAAAAAAACGTCTTAATTGAGTAGTATAACTCGTCAGTAACGAGTTGTAAAATTAGAGAAAAAACGCCTCAAAAATTTCGTCGAAACTCATCAAAAACCGAATCAGAAAGCTCTTCAAAAATGAGTTGAAAATTCCATCTACAGCGTTGAGAAACACGTAAAAAACATTTTCGTCGAAGCTGATCGAAATACATTAAAAACGTCTCGTGAGACTCTAACTTTATTTTGTCTAAAAACGCTTCGAAAAATATGTCCGAAAACCGATCAAATCAAAAAAAAACCTCCATATATGCGTCCGTAATATCGTCGATAATTCGTCAAAAAGGCCTTAAAAACCATGTCTTCATTGCATCGAAAAACTCGTCAAGAATGAGTTGAAAATTCCATTTCTAGAACTCGTCCAAATTTCGTCGAAAGCCTTCCAAAAAAACGAGTTGAAAAACTTGAAGCTGTAAAAAAAAACGTGTCGTTAAACCCGTCGAATTCTCTTTGATAAATTTAGTCGTCCAAAAATGGGTCGAAAACTCACAAAAGACAAAAAAACTCGCCACCACTTTTTTTTTAAGTGCTCGTCACAAAAAGCGTTGACAAACGCGTACAAATTGCTTCAAAAAACCTATTGAAAAGCCAGTTCACAAGACTTCCAAAAAGGCGTTAAAAATTTCATCGGAAAAAAACTCTTCAAGAACCGGTCGAAAAGCTCTTCCAAATCAAGTCGAAAAACGCGGCAAAACTATTCAAATCGCGTCTAAAAACTTATTAAGAACGAGTCGAAACAACCGTCCAAACTGCATTAAAAAAAGCGTCCATTAATCGGTCAAAACTTGTGAGAAAAATTGCCTTTAAAACCCCTTCCAAATCCCTTCGAAAAATTTTTTCCTTAATAGCGTTGCAAAAGTAGGTACCTACTTGAAAAACCCGTCCGAATAATTTCGAAAAGCGTGTAAAAAACAACTCGAAAAAAATTAATCAAAAACCGAGTCTTCCAAATCAGGTCGAAAAACGGGTCCAAATCGCGCCGAAAAGCCCGTCGAAATACGCGCCAAAGGCAACAATCTTTTGAAACTAAGCAAAAACGCATTAATTTTTGTATAACCTTCCTCAGCGGTCCAAGCCTGCACAATGCTCTGAACGTGGAAAGATGATGAAAAATGAGAACGTCATTTCCATACCCTGAAGGCTATTTCTATAGGCCTACTGTGCGAAGTTACTGTGTGATGTGTGAAGTTCCGACGCGATGGTCTTGTTACGGTCGCCTTTACTCGTATCGCTATAGAGATACCGCGCTGTCACTGCTTTCCATATTTTCCTTGAGCGCTTTAAACCCGACCTCAAAAAGAGAAATAAAAGGGGGCAAATGCATAACCACCTTTTGCAATTAGCCTGCTCCTCCACACTGTGGTGAGAAAGCCAACTTGATCTCCTATGCTAATGTCGCAACGGCGCCAAGTTGGCGATGGCTTGTATCAGTCTCAACACTTCGCTTGAAACGCCCGCTCATTCCCATCTACAAACTCTCTCAAGACACACTTTTTGACCAGCCCTAAAATAACTGCGACTTCCCGGTAAAAGGCAACCTCTCTAATTACTTACTTCGGTGAGAATGAAGAACGAAGCCCTGCAAGGATTATGCAGTCTTTGATCAGTTGTCAGCTCTGGAAGCCACCCATATTTTACCATCCCGGATGAAAGCAATTTTAACTATCTGGATGCAGAGCAAAAAAAAAAAAAACACAAAAAACTGCATCTCAGTAATATTTCATACTGAGCCTTGTTGCCTTCTGTTGAGCATAATCCCTTTCACGTGCATTTCCAAAAAAAAAAAAAATATCTATAAGCAGAGGTAAATACCCCTTAAGCGACAGAGAAACTTTCTCCCTTCCGTTTCGTACCTTTCCTCACAGGTTTTATTCGTTAATTAAAATTAATTATTATTAATCTTCTTGGTTATTCCCATTTGTGCTGGGATACTGCACAACCTCCCTCCAGGAAAAAGGAAAAACCCCCGACCAAAAAAAAAGGATTCCAACAACTTACTTCCCCACTGCACAGGCACACTCGTGCTTGTGTTGGTGTGTAATTTTTTTGTAAATCAATACCGCCAAGAACTCACCCAAGGCGCATGATCCGCTTTGCACTCTACCACTCGCCCACTACATCATCGTCATCAACATCCCGAACCGAACCGAACCAGAACCCGAACACTATACCTGAACCTGAAAAGGTAAAACGCGCGCTGGAGTTTGAGTGCGGGGTTGGTTTCCGTTGCCGTTGCCGTTTTGTCGTTGTTCGTTATCCCGCGCGCTCTTTAATATTTAAACACAACCGATGGCTTTTGTATGTGCAGCTCGAGTGCTTTTTTCTCCCCCACCACATCTCGGTAGGTGTAGGTGGAGGAGGTACTGTAACTGTCACTGGCACACGGTGGGGATGCGGCCAAGATACGACTTCGGGATTGAATAAGTAAAAATCCTTTATTCAACATAGGAACGAAGGATTTTATTGCTACCTGTTGTATATTATTATTGCATTAAAACCCGTTTGCATTCATTTTGCACCATACTAGGAAGACTCGGGACCCCGGGTGTACGAGTATAGTCTGTCGTTTGTGATGAATGCGAATATGCCAAAGCAGAGCACCGTAATTACCTTGATTATATGTGTACGTCAAATTGATATGAAGGAGTGCAATGTAGTTCATTTGATAGGTCTATGAAATGAAGAAATGATGGATTGTTGCTGTTGCATGAAGACTTGTATGGGGGAGAGGTTCGTGTGCGTTCTATTTGTTATCATTTATTCAGTTCTTTTGGCGCAAAAGAAGCAGACAGGAAGATAATCGGTTGTCGTATATGGTTTCTGTGGAAGTTATTAATTGTAGTGAAGTGTTCTTGGATTGGATCTGTTGAATGGCCTGATAGGGCGGTCGCCATTTGTTGCGTGAGTGACTAAGTAAAACTTTTTTGATAGTTGGAAGGGTCGTTGCTTTAAGGAAGCTTGGCTTTTGTTAAACCTTCACTCATGTACTAGTTGAACACAATCAGGGGTTAACATTATTCTGATGGGTGTGGAATAAGGTGGCAGCTAATTAGGAAGACTTCTACAGGCATAAACTTTCTCGAATTAGCTGCGAGACAACTTTAGATATATGGTCCCAAGGTATTTTCACGTTTTCTTGAGGAACAGATCTAACGACGACCAAGAGATCGCGCTATGTGCGTTTCTTGACATATAAAATATAGATGAAGCGACCATCAAATGGGTCAAAGCGATGCTTGTAAGCCGGCAAATAACGGCTTCGTCAGGACCAATCAAAGCATATGTTACAGCCGTAAAGGGCTGCCTGCAGGGAGGCGTGCTTTCACCTCTACTGTGGTCTCTGGTTATAGATAACCTATTACTTAACCTGAGTTTCTCAGGTTACAATATTATAGGCTACGCCGATGACCTAGTCATCATCGTTAGGGCTAAAGAAGCAAAGGAAGTTACAAGATAGTCCTGGATTGGTACCGCAAAGAAAAACCTTTTTATCAATCCCAATAAGGGTACCATAGTTACCTTCACCAAGAGAATAAATTTAAACCTTAACCAAATTTCAATCAATGACACACTTATTGAGTATTCCGGTGAAGTCAAATATCTTGGAGTTATCCTTGATAAACGTCTGAACTGCCCCTAAAACCTCACTGCACCTCCTGGATAGGATACAAAATCGTGCCTTAAAACTCATTGGAGACATAAATATAGCGAATTCTATAAATTCGCTCGAACATCGCAGAAATGTAACAAGTCTCTCATTGTTTTATCGCTATTTTTACAAACAGTGCTCAAATGAAATTGCCAGCTGCATTCCACCCCTTCAACAATTCAACCGCAATACTCGCCAAGCCAGGAATGCCCATCAGTTTACCCTCCAGCCTACTTTCGGTCGTACTATGAAATATAGAGATTCTTTCATAAGCCGTACAACACGAATGTGGAATGCATTGCCCAGCTCGGTCTTTCCCCCTCAGTACAATTTACAAACATTTAAAACCAATGTGCATCGGAATCTCCTATCTTCTCTATCCCAATTTCCTTAACGCCCGCGCTGTGTACTTCGAACTACACCATAAGAGTAGTCACAACCTCTTTAGCGCGTGTTTATTATAAAAAAAAAAAAAAAAAAAAAAATTACCAAAGCTACTAATGCTTTATTGGCCTGTCGTCGTATGTACGGTAGAACCTGGGGGATTACACCGAAAATCACACACTGGGTCTACACAGTCATGATCAGACCCATAATAACATATGCTTCTATAGTATCGTAGAACAAAGTTATCCAATAGAACACCATTGCAAAGCTGAACAGGTTACAACGCCTAGCAAGCCTGGGCCTTTCCGGCGCAATGCGAACTTGTCCTACAGCTGTTGAAGAAGCTTTAATAGGATTAACACCCCTCTACATACATTTAAACATGCAAAAAAAATGGCTATACGCAGCTCAGGAAGGCCGGCAAAAGGGTCTTCCCCTGTTAAACACAAGTGACCATCTGCACTGTAACTGACCGACTCCCAAAAACGTTTAAAAACAACAACCACTAACTTCGTATAAAAAAAAAATGAGACGGGACACTGCACACTGGTAAAGAGATAAATCAGCAAGATTGAACATCCGCCTGAAGAGTTGATGTCTTCGATTCTAACCAAGGGACATCAAGGCTTGCTGTAACATAAGTTGTACGAATTTCTTTGAACATTTGTCATCTCTGGGATTTTTTAACCGATCTTATAAATTTCTTCAATCATGGATAGCTTCACTATCCCTGAGGCCCGTTTGCTGACACTACTCAAAGCGATTTAAGTTCTACTTAAATACCTTATGGGCTACTTTTTCTATGTCACATAAGATTTTAAGTGGAACTTAAATTGCTATGAGTAGTATCAGCAAACGGGCCTGAGTGATATAAGCTAAGACTTTTTTGTAAAAATATATAATCTTAAGGCATTTGGATAGGTTGCGGACACTGACATAGCGATGAAGGTGAATGGAAACATTAATTGGGCGAGACAATTTTTAAAGAAGATCGTTTGTGGAAAAAGTGTCAAAAAGCCTATGCACCAGCACCTTCCAACGTTCATCCAATGTCCCATCTCAAAATGTCTTTTAGTGAAGTTTTAAGGCCCTAGTCATAACCTTACGTAAAACGAAGCCGCACAAATTTTCTTGCTTTTTTTTTGACCACTTAAACTTAATGGTTGAACTCAATCTTGGTCTTAAAAAAAGGTTGATTATGAATTATAAAGTTAGTTTATCAAAAACAAATAAACAAATAAACAAATATGTAATCTTTAAATTTTCTAGAAAAATAACTTTTTAATTTTTCCGTACGAAATTCTCATAAGATTCACGTTTGGAAATGCAGTTTTTCCTTTCTTCTTCTTTTAAGCCACATTTGTTTTCGATCTATTATTTGTCTAACTTTTTGAGCTTTGCATGACCTAAAGCACTATCGAAGTAGGGTTTTTTTCTAACCCTTTTAAGTTCTTTATACGCTTGTGAGTTTGAAAGTACTACTAATCGCAGATGAGTGTGCGATTAAAAAAAAATACAATTCCATGTTGTATGCCAACGTTTTCTCATCACAGTTATGTTTTCGGATATTTGTCAGACGTCAGACAAAAAAAGGCGGCTTAAATTGAAATAAAGTTGAATGTGCAATTTATGTTGTTCCAGTGTTGAACTCCGGTCACTAACCACCGAGTAAATGAAAATCATTACAGCACATAATTTTTGTCCACGGAAAAATGTCACTTTAGGTCTTATCGCACACTTTTTTCTCTAAGCGCACATGTATGTGCGGAAACACATGGCATCCGACTTTATCACGAGTTTTCAAATAGTCGTGCATTCTCCTCTTAGAATAGTCCAGAGGGAATGGTACTCGAAGCTCGGAAATATTTATCAAATTGTATGGGTGTGGTGTAGGCAATGTTTCTTGGAATAGTTCTGAATTAATAATTGTGAACAGCGACAGATAGGCGGTGGTTAACCTGGTACTATACTGTGAAACGGCTTTAAAGCGAAAGGTTACAGAGTCCGCATGGTTGCCAAGGAAGTGTCATATTTTGTTAAAGAGCACGTAGAATAAGGGCGGTTTGGAGGTCCTGTAACGTGATTGCGATTAATCTTTACTTTTTGCAGCATAGTAGGCACTTACCCACGGCAATGTTGGTAGTCTCGTTATAAAACTTGCAAAAAGTGGCTTTTGCTCTTTTTTTTTGTAAGTTAGCAAAGCTCATTTGCCTTTATTCGAAGGCGAAAAGATCTTGACACCGGCCTCTTAGCTGGCTTTGCACAATTTAAGAACAACCTTCAACAGATCTGCAAAGATTGTGGTCGGTCTGCTCGACTGTCTTTGAAAAAGGTACCTACTGAAATGTCATCGAAGAAATAAAATCCAAAGATGATACATTTCTTGTCAATAAAAGGGGTGTGTAGACCTTGATTAGGATGCAAACGGAAAGTAACTATTGCAGTCAAACAAATAAGTCTATTGGAGTAAATGAAATCCGTTTAAAAAAGTTTTATTTTTTTAAAGAATTTTTCTTGAGTGATTTTATTTGCTTCTTTTGAAAAAAATGGAGATAAAATTAATATTTCCAATAAGAAGAGTGTATCAGTTCTAAGTTTTTGAGCCAACTCTGAGGGACGTGTTTTCTTACATTTGAAAAAGTCTTTCAATCGATTGGCTCAAGTTCAAAAAATGCGAAGCCTTCTGCCTATCAAAGAAGGGACCAGTTCACGTCTTCGACAACGAACTTTATTCAAATAGGGCCAGTGGTTAGTCTGGAACACTACTGACCGAGTGGTATCACGTTCGATCTCCGGCAAACACAAATACCTTCTTACGGCACAAAATTACAAATATCGGATGGCATAACTGTCATGTTAGAGCTTCTTAATTCGTTTGGACACGGTAACAAAATGTAGGTCCCTTCCGTTCCTTCCAAAAATTAATTAAATTAAAAAAACATAAACGGATGGTTGTGACAATATAGCCCGAAGGTTCTTATATGGACCTTTTAAATAAATAAATATCTACCCCTAAGCCTAGCATTCATTTTGTGTGAATTTTTTTTATTTTTGATGCGAATGGAAGGAATCTACAGTTATATGCCAATTCCAAACGGCTCACTGAGAAGCTCTTTCATGGCAGTTACACTCTCTTAAATTCTAAAACTTAACTTTCTAGGTATACTGAGCGGATGAAAGCTGATCTTCCTTCGCTGTACTTGTTGGTGACTGGCAGTGTCTGCAGGTCACACCAGATGACGGCGTGAGTTAATCAACGTCGATCACCTACTTCTCCAAACGGAGCGGTCCATGCGTTGTTTGCTTGTCACTTAAACGCACTCCCTCATCAGATAGCCCCAGAGAGAAACGCTTGCGTAAAGTTGGAATTTTCTCGTCTACCCATGGGGTGGGGTTTGCTACTGTTCATTGAAAGTCGGTGGCGAAAGATGGAGACCTAAGGAGGTCACAGATCCACGTCCCTTCTAAAATGGGCAGGTGGGGCTTTCAAAATAATAAAAACAGTGCAGAGGAAATTTATGCTATTCGGAGGTCTTAAATTACATCTGGCAGTACCTACTTATCTATTAAAAAAAAAAAAAGATCTTGTTTTGAGCTAACTTTATACCCTACCAACACTCTCTCAAATAGTTGTCCCGGCCTAATGACTTAACTTATAGATTTTATTGACTTCAAAAAGACTATTCCCTTCACGATTACCCTTGGGTAATATATTCCTTAAATTATCCCCGCAATCAGTGCTCGAAAACGCACATGTTTAGCCAGTGATTTCCGTGATTTCCCCCAATTAAGATCCCATCTCGCAGCCCAACATCAGCTCTTAATTCATACGGAAAGAAATGACTAAAATATGACAGTCGAATATTTTAGTGACACTTTAACTACCAACACTGCAGCTACACACATCCACAGACTATTAAATAAAATATTTACATATCTCCCAACTCTCCTTTTTCGATGTTCTTATCTGCTAACAAACATCTCGTCTCATAATGGTCCAAGAACAAGCAATTCCGAAGAACTTTTACGATCGGCCGTAAAAGAAAGAGAATACTTCTTCCAAATATTTCCAAAATTCATTTCTAGCCCCATTGCCGGGAAAATTTGTAGATCATATATCACGGCGGCCTCTGAACGGGTTGCATATGAAATCTTTGAGAGCAACGCGCATAAAAGTGTCATCGATTGAATATGGTTTTTGATTTAGCTTCCTCGACTTGGCACGAGAAGTATAGAAAACATTTACGAAACTGAAACACAGATCTCTTCAGTTTTGATTGATACAAAACGAAAAATACCCAAGAACCTTTGGGTGTGCCTCGCGTGTAACCGAATATCCATGTAATTACGAAAAACTCTGGGCAGCCCTTAGTCTGTATCTGTATGCTAATGCAAATAAATTGTATCTGGGAGCACGGAGCGGCACCGCATAATTAGATTCTTTATTTTGAAAATAAATACCACAAAACTACACCGAATAATTGTCACATTCGGTGTAATTTATGTTCCACTGGAGATGTGTTTTGTTTGGTTTATGGCTGGTGCTTCTATTTCGAGAGAGAGAGGATGTCGACACAACTTGCGATGTGAGTTGAAACTCCTTGTCTGCTGGGGAGAGTTTTGTTTGGGAAGTGCATGTTTGACAAATAATTGAAGCGACCGTCTTGTGTTTGTATCCTAGCGCCAGAGGCATACACGTGTTCCTCCAATTACTATCCTTGACAATGAAGTACGGAGATTTACAGCCATGTTATTAGCTGATGCGTAAACACGAACCTGCCCTAAAATTAGAGCGTGGTTTGCGTTGTTTTTGTTTGTGCCAGACGCCGCACATGCAATCTGACGTCTTTGATAGGCATTCGAACTCGAAGGAACTAATAAATTTTAATGTAATTACGGGCATTGTGCGCGCACTCCCATCATCTGGGAGGGAGTGTGTGTGTATGTATTTCACTGTCGTCATTATTGATATTGATGAGAGAAAGGAGACACAGCAGCAGATGCAGGTCTTCCTTTGTGTGGCGAGACTTAGAGCCAATTAACAAAGATTTAGCTACATGAATGGACTTTCTGATTGATCTGTTCCTACTGAGAAGTTGCTGTCTGATTCCTGCCCGCAGGAGGAGATGGTTTACAACATTCATTGTTGTCGAAGGCAAATTTGCTTGCAATCACAGATAAATGCAAATACGTTGTGAGAACAACCAACTCCAAAAACGCCCTTGTACACTCTGACAGAATAAATTGTCAGGCGGGTTTTGGGCCTCTAATTGCGAGACTGGCTTTGCGAGGGGTCCCACTTTGATCCACGGAAAACACACAAACTTACGACTTAAGGTTTCACCAC
This sequence comes from Cheilosia vernalis, assembly GCA_949126925.1. Classification (NCBI taxonomy): domain Eukaryota; kingdom Metazoa; phylum Arthropoda; class Insecta; order Diptera; family Syrphidae; genus Cheilosia; species Cheilosia vernalis. Next base: position 14,725,391 of record OX421361.1, read on the forward strand.
TGCGTCACCTCTCGCGAACGTTTGACAAACATCCGAGAGTGTAAGAAAGATCTTCTAAATTATCCGTCTCACGGAAAAAAATTTAAGATCAAATCAAGAAAAATGAGCGCAGAATCACGAAAAGTTTGTCTAGTTTTAGAGCTTAGCTCAGGATTTACTGATTCACGACTTCTTATTCGCAATTTTAGAAATTGTAAGAAGTGAAGATATTGACCCCCAAAAATCGTGAATCAACACTTCTCATTGTCAATAATGATCAAACGAGAAATACATATTGCCATAACCGATCGCAATTTTAAACAAGTAGTTATAAATTTGATATTACTATGGTTGTGAATTGCAAAAACATTTCGCAATTTACCACTTCTCTGTAGTAAATTTGATTTCATCCCTTACCGAATTGCAACCATTTAGTCTTGAATTGCAACTCATTAGTGCTGATTTGCTACTTCTGTAGTTGCAATTTACAAATTCTTAATCGTAAATTACAACTTCTTTTTATCAATTTGCAATTCATATTTTGCAATTTGCAATTCATATTTTGCAATTTACAATTCTTGAGTAGTGATTTGAGGCATCACCGCCTTAAATTAAAAACGTTTTATCGTGAAATTAGAAAACTTTATTTTCAATTTACAACTTATATCTTGTGATTTACAATCAGAATTCATAGTCGTATTTTATATTTTTGTTTCCTCTTGATATCCTTGAGAATCATATGACGCCATATCGTCCGGAGACAACGGGATTTGTCTGGGGTGGTTTTTCTGTCTATGCTGAAATTGTTAATAGACGCAAATTGTTTAGAAGAACTTGTATTGATACGAACCTTAAAAAACCTTTTCGACTGCACACTTTAATATCCATACCAATTTACTTCTTTTCTAATAGCGAGACATATCTTCATTCTGAAAAAAATAAAAATACAGATTTATATACCTACTTTAGTTTATTTTGTTTCCATTATTAAATAGGTACTTACGTGATATATATTCCAGAATGCTTTATAATGGTTAGTACACTCACTATCACTGAGAACTAGTTATACTTAGAAAACGACTGCCTTAAGCAAAGATTAAATACCGACTGTCTTTCGCTGTCGCTGCCCATGATTGCAGCTGTCCAGCAAGCAGCAACACCACAAACATATTATGTATGTATATTGATCCATATAAAGAAAGGATTTCGAACCATGGACTATATCGTTACTGTCGACTACCTGTGCATAAAAAAATTTCACACGTTATGTAGTTAGTTTCCATGGAAATTACAAAAAATATTTTGCAATTTACGACTTCTCTACGTCAATTTACGTTTTCGATTTAAATGTGGTAAATTATTATAAGATTTTATTGATTCATCATTCAGTGGTGGTAAATCACCAAATATTTTTCGCAATTTGAGATAGCAAAGTGGTGTTTACGAAATTTGCCTATTGAAGTTGTAAATTGCTCCAAAAAATTTCGCAAATCACTACAAATTAAAGAAGCTCGAATTAATACTTTTAATCGCAAAATGCAACAAACAACATTTGATATTTTTCGCCGTTTTCACTGACAAATTACAAATTTTTATATCAATTCAAGAAAAAATCGTTGTGATTTGCGAAAAATATACGATTCGTGAATTACAACTCAAAATGTTGCAATTGGTGATTTTCAATTCTTTCCGTGTGGAATCGGCATACAATTGTTGATAGGTACCTTCAATTCGTCTCAAAAATGAAAAATAGGTACTCAAAGCGAATGGTTGTGAGACGCTATGGATATGTTGCGCTGATTGTTTACTTCTCTTCTGGCTCTATACTTGTCGCCAATTGAAGTTACTGAATGCCCAAATAAATGCGGCCCTATATTCTTCAACATATACCTGATTCTTTCTTTTTTTTTGGATTGAATAAGAATTACTTAATAAAAACCAAGTTAAGGGCAATGAAGAGAGAAAACAACATTTCGGTGAAAAACGCCCCCAAAATGTGGGCGTGGCAATGCAGAACATAGCCTATAGTCTTCTCGGACCCTTGAGAAACAATGAAGAAAAAGTTTCATAGCAATTTTTCCACCAGTTTTCACTCCAACTGGTAACTGAAACCAAACTCCGTTCAGTCTATTTGTATGCTTGGACTTATAGACATAGAAAGACCTTGATTTTTTTTTTTACAGATCAATGAAAACCGACTTGTGAAGTCTCTTGTAGGCAATTGAACTTTGAAAGGCAAATAATGCATACTCCTTCTTAAAAATCTGCGCAAGACCCTTCGTCTGAGATTTAGCTGCTATGTTCGCCGACTAGTCGATGCAGTCATGTCGAGGGCGGATTGCTGAACATACCCGAGTTATATAATTTTGCAGAACGTCCGGGCATTGCGTTGGTCTCCCACTTTGAACATAATTGACCATACTTATGCTTGCCGAAAACGAAGTACAAAACCCACGATTTCTCCCTTTGAAGTTGCCGTACTATAATACAAGTCACTTTGGACAGTCTTAACATACGTTTTCTTAACACGGAGATTTAGTTCAGATTGTATGATCGAAGCCTGCAAAGACGAAAAAGCGCAGATGGCAGTAGAGTAACAGTGACTTCTGCAAGCTATTAGAGTGTTAACTGTCAATGGCGAGTCAGACAACTCTGTAAGGCAATATGAACCATTCAATATTGGCAAACAATATCTAACACCTGTCAACTCAAACCAAACGACTTATCTCTAAACTTTTGTTCAACAAAGCTGCAGTGGCTAACAAGCTGGCATCAAAGGCAGTTTCAAGACTGAGATAATTCAGTAGGAAGCATTGACCAACCCATCGGAAAAATGTAATACCCGGTGAATGGAGAAACGAAAGATTCGCTTTTGGTTTCCTGAACATCGCATATGGGACTTTGTCTGCCTAAAGGCAACTGACACAAACCTGATAGGCCTTTATCAGATAGTTTTTAGTCGGAAAAGTCCATTCACAACAAAATTTCGACATCAGGTAGGTGTTGGAAAAAACTCAGGAATTTCAAATCGACAATAAACATTTATCGGCCTTAAATTTAGTCTATATAGCGAAACTATAACACGCACGCCAGCTAAAATCATCCATTTGTTTACCACAAAGTTGAAGAACTCTTTCTGCACTTTTTGAATGTCCGGAAAGGTTATTTAACAGGTTGATTAGCTGCCATGTTTTTTAAACAATATTCTTAAAATACTTGTAGGCGCAGTGGCTTAGTTGTTAGTGTGTTGGACTACTAAGCGAGGGGTCCAGGTTCGAATCCCGCAAAAACCCGAATTCCAACTCAGGGTTTTTTCACTGCGCCGCCTCTCGCGAACGTCTGACAAACATCCGAGAGTATAAATGTCTTGAAAGAGCTTCTCAATCGGCCGTTTGGAATCGGCATAAAATTGTAGATCCCTTCCATTCGTTCCAAAAATTGAAATCTCACACAAAACGAATGGTTGTGAGAAGATAGGCCTAGGGTCCCTACGGACCTGTTGCGCCAAAAATTATTATATTCTTAAAATACTTCTACAAAACGCACAAACAGGCTACGGAGGGTCAATCTCATCATTTATATCCAACTTAATTGGGCTTTCGTAAACTTTTTCAATGTTTCACCACCACCGACTATAAATTTGCCACATAAGAGAGATGTCCTGAGCCTTTTAATGAAACGCCAGCTTCCGCGATCTCAATAATTTTTGAGTAACCAACTCGCATTACCATAAGTAGAAGTTGAAATAAACACCAAACTACAGACCCGATGTCTTAGCTTTGGTAAGAAGTTCGACCCGCACGATAACAGATTGATCTAGCTATCTAGAAACAGACCCAGAGTGACCAATTTCAAATTAAGTATTGCCCTTTTCCATCGCTCATGAATAAGACAACGAAATTACTTTAAAGTCACCACCTGTTTCAATGGCAGTCGAAGGTACAATCTACAGAAAGATGATTGTGCCAAATCGGAGCAATTCGTCAAAATATATAGTACAATTTAAAGTGCTACGGAGGAAGCGAAGAAGAGGGCTCTATCCCTGAATGATAAGTAAAACGGTGTCACCTTGAACATAATGTGACAATGGACAGATGTGATTCCGAGGTAGTGAAAGACTTTCTATTGTACCTATAGGCTAGCCTTCAGCAATGACATTAGGGGTTGAGTAAGAATAACTACTTTTGCTATAAGCTAATTCTACGGCAGGGTCTGCAAGGCCGTAGCTTTGTAGCAAAGACCTCTGACGAGCAACTAACTTTTTTTTAAAGGTACCGATTCTGCTATATTGCGCAGACGATTGGACCTTGACACAGCACTTGTACTGGCGGATCTAAGATTTCTATCAAAGCAGCGTAAATATGGAGAAGAAATAGATTTAAAGGAACAAATCCAACCACCCTCGATGACACAACTCATCCACTACAACTTGAAGCCTCTTCAATAGCCGCCTTGCTTTGGGGACCCATAAAACATAGCTTATTTTTCGAAGACCTTCGGGCGTTTGGAAAGCCAGAAAAAATCACGCTCCAAAGTTTTGATATTTTAATCGCCATAAGTTGTTTGATTGTATACACTCTTGATGTGCAGGGAATTGAACGCAGTTCTCTGAGTTCGAAAAAGAACTGCCTTAAGTTGTTTCATCAGAAAAAGCCATCAACATATTTTTAAAAGACAAAAGGGTTATTGCTGTCGACCAAATACCTACTTATATACCTACTTTCCGTTTCCAACAAAAACTGCAAAACTGTTTTATGCAGTGGATAGGTAGATGTTCCTTTGGTTTATTATGCACTCGATTTTGTACTTGACAAGATTGAAATCATAATACTGAGGCTCCAGGTTTTTTTTTCGGAAAAGGCGGAATTCCATAGGATTGTTCCCGCATTTAAATTTTCTATAGAATGCGGTCCAATTTTGTCCACTTGGCCGCATACTTTGGTATCTACAGTCACGACTAGAGCTACCATCAACTAATACTCCTCTTAGCAGTCCTTCGTTGATTGCCTTCATCAGCGCACTCCAAGTTGGTTTAAGTTCCCTTCTTTCGCCCGGTGGGTACCTAAGGCGAGATTGAATTTCTGATTGAAAATCCTCCAAACCGAAAACGACTTCCAATCGTTGGGTTGTTGAAACAAACACAACTTTTGCAATATCTATTCAGCAATTTCAGCAAAATGGTTGACCGAACAAATGTCACAACTCACAACTTAAAATCATTTTCCCAAACCAAAGTTCAACGACTAGCTTAGCTAGTGTCTCAGCTGATTAAAACGTCAAACGAAAACTAGTAATTAGTCGGTGTGAATGCATCGATGAGTTTTCGAGGAAAACACGGTTTTCGACTCAGTGCGAAAATCCTACTAGTGTCCACACGACTAACCATCTTCATAAGGCTAACACAAGACAACAGTGATGCTACGACTACCACATCCAATCAGCTTCAAATGCAATCACAGTTGACAATATTCTCAAAGGCCTGATACCAATGTGCCTACCCAGCATTACCCGGGACAAAGGAAAACCAATCCAACAAGACTCTTAAAACTAACACTGATAGACTGATACTGCAACTCTATAAGTACTTCATCGTAGGGAAAAAAAAACACTACCTACGAGCAAACTACAATGCGACTGTCTGCAACATGATATATCCCAGTGCCATTAATAAGCTAAAAACTTTTCAAATCCCTAAATCCCCAAACCATTAGCGTCCAGGTGGACCAATTATTCACGTAATCCTTTCATTTGTGCATATGGCAAATATCTACCTCCAGTATCTGTGCGAGCGCACAACCGCCACAAATGTAAATAGAGTGAAAATTGCAAAGAAAAATCCTTTCAACCCAGCTAACAGCACAGAGGACACAGGCATACACAAATGCACATGACATCCACACAAGATCTATCCATTATCACAACCGAAATTGAATTGAAGAGATAATCTCGTACGTCCCGACATTTAATCCTCGCATTTGTAAATACCTCTCGCAAAAGGATTTTCTATCTGTTCCAACTGACTCTGACCAGAGCCTAATAATCTGAAGAGGATAACTTACTTGTTCAATTGAGCATCCTATAAGCAACAAAAACGACCCGAAAATTATCACTGACAGAATCAGTATAAAGAAATATAAACACACAACAGAATGCCAAGGCGAATGGCGAACGAACACACAGGCGACGACTCTGTCTCTCTCTCTCTCGCAAGAGATGTATCAAGGTAAATACAGGATAAGACTTGATGAAAAGGTAAGCACACCGGGTATGTAAAACAGAAGGACCCGAGACCCGACCAGCACACACAATCAAAAAAGAAAAGAAAAACAACAACAAAAAAAAAAAAACACCAAAGACACCAAACAGATTGCATGTGAGCTCTTAGCTCTTGTGCTTTCCCATGATGCCTGCCTTGCCTGCACTAGAGCACTAGAGGGTATTCCTTCTCCAGTCAGAGAATGAAATTACAGAATGTCACTGTGAATTTCTATAGATAATTCTGGTACTTTTAACAAACATGACGCAAGTGTATCCATGTACACACACCCTCGGTTCAGTGGTCCTGTTTGCTGTTTGCTGTCGCTGGTACCTACTACTGTACGTCTAAATGTGGGACGATGTCCTGACAAAACTGAGTGCCAGGTGAGTTCAGAGAGCTTAACTATTTTCCATCCTCCCGCTCCAGCTGTATGTATGGGTTTGTTGCAATCTGTTTTGTATGGCTGGTTAGCATACTTAAGTTAACGACTTTATCATCATAAAACTGGATGGCACAATATGAAGGAATGCTGTTTAATTTGTGGAATAAAATGTTGACATCATAAGCCAAGCAGTAATTATGACGGGTTTTTGTACTCTGAACAATGACAAGTCAATTTTGACAGTGACATCGCTGTGAGTGGCCTTACTATATTGGATTTGCGGGGCTTGGCTTTGTTGTGGCAGTTACCGGCGACACTAACAGACAATATTCACTACTCAACTTGTAAAGACTCTGATGATGGCAGGAAAAAGGCTTTATCCTCCCAGGGGTACCTATATCGTTGTTATAAGGACACGTCAAATGTGGTAGCTGGGCTACAGAAAATTCCTTTCAATCTTGCTGGCACCGAACATCATCAAGTTAAGCAACTAATGTAGGTGTTCAACAAAGAACGATAAAGTTAGACTTGCATGGCAGTTGTAGACGGATTTTGAACTACCAACTACCTATGACTGAAGGAAGACAACGTGGGTCGGTACTTCGAACAACTTGTCAAAAAAATGTATGCGAGTTAAGAATTTAGGGTGCTTTGCTAAGGCGTTTCCTTAAAGTTTATCTTTGTACACATTTTAGTATGCGAGCTAAAATTTAGGAATAGTAGTGAGCTAGGCTTTAGAGGAGCTTAGAGAATAAGACGAGTAAAACAGGTGATGTCCATACAATTTGTCTAAGAAGTTGTCATACGTACGATCTGAACTAAACAATTTTTGTTTTATTATATTATTTTTATTTTTTAAGTTTTTAAAAGTAAACCACATTTAGAGTTTCTTGCAATACTGTATGTTGAAAAATATTTTAGACACTTTCCTTACTTAAAATAAACTAGTGACGAATGTATGATATGCAACAACCTTATGATTTAGTTAGAAATATTGACGCAAAATTATAGTCGGATAAAGCTCACTTTATGATTATTTTAGTACGTGGCAATGTCCGTATTAGTATTTTTCTAATTATAGTCGACAAAATACCCAATTTATAGTTATAAGATAATCTTGTTTTAAATTTAAAACCGCCGAAAGTACATTTTATCCCTTAGTATGGACTCTTAAATCCTCCCCCATATGTCATTTCTATTAAAAAATTTTAATTTCAAATTTTTTTTTTTAAATTTTTAAAAAAATTTTCCAGGATATTTATATTGCTTTTGTTTCTGTGTGGCACAATGGACTTATATACAAAATGATAAACCTAAATTTTCCTTCGTTCCTCTGTAATCCAAATCAAACAAAGCTTCGTATCAAATCGTCGTTTTATTGTGCACGTGAATGGTATTGTATGGAATGTAATAAACTTTAACGCAGGTGTACCCCAAGGCTCAGTTCTTGGGCCAGTTCTTTACAATCTGTAAACATCCGACTTTCCTGTCCTGTTTCAATGTGAAAAAGCAATATATACCGATGACACGGTTATATGTAATTTCATCGCATGAGTTCAGTCTAAATATTGAGACGAATATTAAAAATGCGATTGGAACACTGCAAAACTACTACACAAAGTGGAAAATAAAACTGATTGCTGAAAAAACACAAGCTATCTTTTTCACACGAAAAAGAAGACCTTGTTTTCTCCTAAGCATACCAAGTTCCTGTCAATGGGTATTCAATTGCGTGGAAGCCTTCTGTAAAATACTTGGGTGTATATCTTGATTCAAAACTGACGTTGATAAAACACATTACGCAAACACTTAACAAAATAAATATTGCCATAAAAATATTATACCCATTTATAAATAGGAAATCATCACTTTCAAATGAAAATAAAATTTGAATCCATAAAACAATTTCGGGGACAATGTGCCAAATGTCACATTAAAAAGTTACACACTCGTGGCACCACTCTACGCTAGATCTACATGCAAGAGCAAATGAGAAAATGATCTCCTTCAGAATAGGCACACATTTAAGATCAGATGTGATATTCCTGACAATCCTCTTTTCAATCAAATAAATTCTGAATTTCGCATACTTCACTCACATTAACTAACGCAATATTGAACATTTTGTTAATTCACTTGTATGTTTTCTATTTATCTTCTTATTACGTTACTATAAATGTTAATGTCAATTTGATATTATCTATTAATTTACTCAAATATTTCTCCATTGTCAATGAATTTATGTTTATTTGTTTATTCACTTATTTATTTATTTATTCACTTTTTATTTACTTAATTACTGATTTATTTATTTATTTATTTGTTTTTTTATTTATCTATTAATTAATTTATTTATTTATTCGTGTATTCATTTATTCACTTATTTATTTATTACTTATTTATTTATACATTCATGTATAATTTTTTTTATAGGTTTATTCATTTTTGTTCCTCCTTTAATTGAGTCGTTGTTTTTTTTCTCAAAAACAAACATTTTCCTAATTTGTTTTTTGTCAATTGTAAAAATTCTCCAGTTGAAAGACATAAATTTGTCATATCTCAGTATTTAAATTATGTAAATTGTGCTAAAACAAATTGTAAATTCTATACGAGAATAAATTGAAATTGTTTTCATTGATCCGTAAAAAACAAAATCTAGGTCGTTCTATGAATAAGCCCAAGCATACAAATAGACTGAAGGGAGTGCTGGAAACTTTTTCTTAAATGTTTCTCAAGGGTCCGAGAAGACTATAGGCTATGCTCTTCATTACCATGCCTTCATTTTCGGGGCGTTATTATCGAAATGCTGTTTCTCACATCATTTATTATATTATCTTCTCTCCCCCTCTTAAGGAGATTGCGTGTAACGCCATTGGGATGTCGCTGAAGAATTGCCTATTTAAACAAGGTGCATCCTATTATGTACCGTACCTGTAATAATAATTATAAGTTAACAATACTACAGTGCCATGGTTGTTTGCTTAGCAGCATACCAACTCCTTTTATGCACTTAGTTGGTGTAGGTTGAATCAGTACAACTCCTACTAGTCCAGAAAAGGTGAAACGACGTTTTAAGTCATAAATGAGGTACTATTGCTGAGCTGACCAGCTTCAAATCCAAGCAGATCGCGATTGGTGGGTAACCTTAGGTTGCGTGCCGTGGAAGAGGACGAGTCCTTTGTGCACTTTTTATACACTTCCCCTGTTAATTACAGGGCAAGTCGTAAGCTTAGCGATACTAACATTTACAGCTTCACAACAAAAAAGTAATTCTATTCCAGAAAAGTGGTCTGTGACCAACCTGTTCTATGTGACAGTTAATGGGCCCTTTTCAAACCATCCAACCAAAAATTAACATGAACAAGTTTTTCACCAGCTCTGGTCCTAATTTTCTGCAGCCCTCAAGAGATCTTTGTTTGGCTGCAAGTACTTGCCGGGACTCCTTACCAATGAATTTCTTAATAAGTTGTCCGGTGAAACCTAGTACTTCAGAGGCGGTATTTGCAACTTGCCTTGAGGGCTTGAATGTGACAGAAAGGTTGTCGCAGTTAGCAAAATCTGTGTCGGTCTGTCACAATCGTCACTGGCTGTCAGGCTGCCGGAAAAATCGGCTCTGTATACCCATTCTAGTCGATGTGTTTACATCTTGAATGTTCTTAAGTCTAAAACGTTGGAGTCATTGTAATCGCAGTTGGGCAATCTAATCATTTGTGATTTGATCAGGGACATAAACCGTGACTTGTGAGGCGCAGGGACATAAGTCCCCGTGACATAATTTTTACCACTTTGACCCACCCGGTTGGGTCGTCAATCTTAACCTTTTTAAATTCTCTAATGCAGGGTATGCTTATAACGACGGCATTGTTACCGAGGCCTTTGCACTGCTATCACCAAGAATGATTTTTAGGTCGACAAGGTCTCATGTATGTGCTCTGAGCAAAAAATTCTTTGGAACTGCAGTCCTTATCATCTGTTCAGGACATATACCTACCGATAGATACCCTTATAAAGCTTATATGTTGTGAATTGTCAAAAAATTCAAGTTAGCTTTTCTCGTTGTAGTGGGCATTGCATGACTGAACTGAAATAAGTTCCAGCTCCTACCAGTGGAAATGTACCTATGATTGACTTTCTCTTCTTTCGCGGTGCTAGATTTTGTCCGGACTTTGCATTTGCTGGGTTGTAATTTCTACATCATTCCTGCATCAGAAAAAAAAAAATCGCTCCCAAAATGGGCACAAACTTATTGTTCCAATTGAAGTAATGTCGCAGCTCTCTTTCACGTTAAGTGCACACATCAGACATCACCCCAACAACTGTCCCTAATTGCGCAGTCTTATCTTTTCGATTCGATTTTGTCGTTCCGCTCAATCGACCAAAAAATTGTAAACAAAAAAACTTCAAACTCAAAAAGCAATCGTTGAAAAGGGCAATTAAAATCGCTCTTCGCCATAAATCATTTATGAGACCGACAATTTCGTTCGGTTTTGGTTTTTTTTTTTTCTTTTTATGGAGACATGTTATATAGACCCTTAATCCCGCCGTGTCACTGGGTGTCTTAAGTTCTTACATCTTACTTTCCTGTCAATTTTTCATTCTCTGTTTGCAAGTGTGTGTACTCGTTTTCCGTGCGCACTATACCTACCAAGAGAGAAAGCAAATTGAAAGCAATTCCATTTGCAACCTCTACAAAGGCGAGAGAGGAACCATTGCAAGAGTTATTGCATTTTCTAATTACGGAACGGAGGACCGCCGCAAAAAAAGAAGTTATTAATAGCATGACATGCATGGCAGGGGTGCAGCACCACCAACAGCAGCAGCACCATCACCCAATGTACAAGTACGAAAGTGGTGTGTGCTGTGTGCATCTAAAATGCACGACGTAGTGGCATGAAATGAATCTGAAAATTGGTAAAGTGGATTCGGGTGGAAAAAAAGAGGAGTGCAGGTATAGGTACTTCGCCTCCCGGTACTCGTTTGCTCGTCTATAGAGTGAGACTTTCAATAAATTCTTAAAAAGGTTTGCGGTATTGATTCGTTATGCACACGTGATGAGAATTCTGGCGGCATAGTGTCTGGAGTGGTATAGGGTACCTACTACCGGCGACCGACAATGCACGAAGTAATCCCCTTGTCAGTTTTATTACACCGTGATATGAAATCATTTGGAGAGACTTATTCTTCCGCTCTATGCAGGTGTTCCGGAGTTCCGTTGACGGTTTTTTTCGCTTTCGACTTTCCATTGGTGGAGAAGAGGAAATTTCGTCTCACTTATTGTGACGTAGGTTTGTTTCCTTTGTGTTTATAGAAATAATTGCGGATTCGATGGAGGTGGAGTGATTGTAAATTTTAATTAAGAAATGCTAAGCATGTTCGATGTTATTGTCAGGCTTGACTTGTTTGGGGTCTTAAATGGTAGCTTTAGTGCTGACAGAGGCGCATGATCGGTGGCTGCAGGTGGTCGGCGGAGTAGAAGCTTAAAGGGTCAAACGTAATATTTAAGATGAAGGTAAAGGTGTGTATTATTGGGATTTTTGGTTTGACACCTAACATGCGACTGCGTATTTATTCGATTGGGTTGCTGCCGGTTTGTGGCGCAGTTCTTGAAAGGAGAGGGGCAGAGTCGCAGTAGAATTATTGTCTCTGAAGTCGATTTTCAGACTTTTAGGTATATCGTATATTGCATAACCGTGGTTAGGAACTGTCGTCAAAATTGTGTGGGTTGAATTGAGTAATTGGCTCATAAAGGTTACACATCGCCTTTTTACACCTTTTTTAATACCAATGTTTCTACTGGGATTATTTCCGGCCTCTTCATCGTCATTCTATACAACCTGATGAGTTTGGCAGGGCGGCTTGAAAATCAGTCGACAGGCGTTGGGTAAATAGATCGGGACTTCTTGGGCGTTTTCCAAGATCTATTGTGGTATGAATATTTGACTCAAAGCCGAATATTCTTGGTAGCAGAAACTTCGATCTTTTTATTGGTATTTTAACCGACCTTATATTATGATAAGTTTTATAGTTTTTCAGACACCTAAGCTAACCTCCCAACAAAAAGAGGCCTAGATACGGTTTCTGTGCATTTAAAAAAAGAAGTCTGCAAAGCGGATTAGCAAATATTGGATTCAACGTAGCCCCTAAAATTTGTATCATGCTGTGATGTACTTTTCCGTGAAGCCTAATTTAAGCGATTTACAGTTTTCTCCATGTACTTAAAAAATTGCCTGAAAGACTTTCAACCTGTCATATATATATATTATAAATTCCACTCTTATTAAGTTTAGCGGTTATTGTGCTGAACGAAGGTTCTCAAGTTCTGGCTTCAAGCCTCGCTTTGGTATAGCCTTGAAGTTCGTAGGCTGCGGGAAGCGTGGGTTGGATTTATACATTTTCCCTAAATTTATGTAACTTGTGAAAATAGTTTCCCATACTGCTGAATTATGACCATTTTCTCCCTATAAATAAATATAAAATAAATACCTAGGTACCCTACATTATCTCTCAAGTTGTCCGACTCCCACCCCCGAAACTCTTGCCAATTCCCGCCCGAAACCACCCTGGGATCGGTCTATACATGCCTAGCTCGTTGCCTAGTTCGTGTGTTTCAATATATTCACCACGGGTATAACCCTTAATTAAGTGATGAGGTCAACCTTTGAAGTGCTAGATTTCCGAGTGGACAGATTTTAGGCTTTCAAAAATCTTAGACGGGCATTTTGTCCACGTTCCATATCAAGGCCAACGTGCTCTCCGAATTTTCTAAATATAAGTTAACTACCTCTTACTCTAGGGTTTTATCATCTGCAATAGGTATTGCGGAGTTAATCGAATTTCTCACATTTAAGGGTGCCACTTTTGAGCCTTGACTTCCCTCCTGCAGGCTTTTCTATCGATTAGAGTCTAACAAATGTGAAACCTCTCCCATTTGTAACAAGACTACAGAGATCGTCAGCATTCTACCTACAAATCTCGATACTTCCTAAGATTACCATGAAAATGTTGGTTGAAAAATGTTTGTAAAATTTTTATTTGAGATCAGCTTTTAAAGCCACAGTCATTCTTTTAGGAGATAGGTATAGCTATTTCGAGTTACATCAGTTCCACAGAACAACAATTTGTTTGCAAACACTTGGTTTGAGTTTTAGCACCATATTTCTAATTCATATCATCCATTCTTCTCCGAATATTTAAGCTATTTTAAGAACATTTCTGGTTTTTCCTGTCAGAGAGTCACCGTCCCATTGAGCGGAGTTAGCAAGGCCAACAGCTATTGAATCAAATAGAGAAATAGACAAACGACATTTTCATTTTAATGCCTTATAAAGTTTATACTTTTGCAAGTCTCTCGGTCGATGCATTTTATAGTTTCTACCATAAACGACGAGAAAGATCGAATCCTAGCTTTAGTGCTGTGCTGCTTAGCTTACTTTTGTAAATTTCTCCTACAACGAAAGTACAAGTCGTTGTAAAGCTTGTAGGTATTCGAAACGACAAGGGGGTTTGGCATGACTCCCTGGATTCTAGGCACGAATGAAAAGGAAGATTGCGTGAAGTTTTTCACTTTCCCTTAGCTTTTACCTTCGTAATAAGAGACATATCGAGAAAAGAAAATGTAGGAAGGTATGCTTGACGTTGTATTGGGTTAAAAATTCCGTCACAAAACGATATCCATTTGCACAAATAACTACGTCACTAAGTCAAATGCACTTATAGGTATCTTCTTTTAGTGAGGACAACTATTTAAGTTTTACAACAATTACAATGATGCGAATGTCCTAACTTGGTTTTTCTTACTTCGATTCTAGACTTGGAGCCATAGTTTTTGGTACGATCGTAATATCGACGCCTTTTCTAACGTCTGACTGTCACCTATTCAGGCGAAGAATCTAAATTGTTTATTGAACTGGACAACAATAAATTCCAGACCAAATCAAATCAATCTTAAATAGAACACAAGCACAGTCACTCAAACCGCAGCATAAACGAATATATCCAACCAAAATTGCTTAACCCACACTGACACACCAAACGAGAAACGAATCTAAATTGACATTTATCGCGGCATGGTAATCTCTGAAAATTTAATTACGCTGAAAAATGCACAATAAACAACGATTTATTGGAATTCGGGTAAAACGTCGTCGATTCCCATATCAATAATAAACATTCAACCATAATGTGAATCAGTGAATCCAAAGGAATCAAATCTGCACCAATGACAACCGACAGGCGACGGCAACGGCAACGACAACGATGACATTCTCCTTTCGATCAATTCGTTTGAATCACGATAAACAAATTTATTGGCTGAAAGACCTTACAATTCAATATGAATGCATGCATTTAGATACTCAATCTCAAAGTGCGCTATGTTTATTGTGACTGTGACTGTGTTGTGTTGTGCTGTCTGCCTGCGCATACATGCAATGTTGTCTTGCGACCGTCTGACTGTCTACTTTCGCATGACTTTATTAGTTCTTCTGCCATCTACCATTTGTGTGTGTGATGAATACAAACTTGGAAGTCGGCTGGGTTTGTTTTTCTTACTTTTTTTGTTTTTGTTGCTCATCTGTTTATTAGCCTTTTTTTGAAGGGGGCTCTCAGCTTGAGGGGCATATCCAGTCAACTGAAAGTAGGTAACAGCGATGCGAGAGTTTAATCTCTTTCATGATTGTTATTTTAATATGCGATGGGATCTTTTTTTTAGAAAATTACGTGGAAAAGTAAATAAACGACAGTAAGCATTGGAGTGGCTTCAGCGTTCTTTTGAAATGTGGAGTAGATGGGTTTCTCAATTAGCCGTTCGGACTTAGTATGAAATTATAGGTCCCTTCCACTCGTCCAAAAATGTAAGACATTTAGGTAAAACAAATGGTTGTGAAAAGCTAGACTAAGCATTTATGAAGATGTTGCGCCAAATATTTATTTATTGTTTTTTAATCAAACTAACTGTCAGGGGCAGCTCGTTTCCCTGATGAAAGGTCCATCAACTAATCTGGGCGATACTTCGACTTAGCCCTAAGTATTTCCAGTGACTTTACCTGAAGTTTGAAGCATATGTACTACAGGGTCATTCATTTCGTGGTTTCAAGTTGGTAGCACTGGCATTTGATACGTGTCAAAATCAGCTGTCATTTGAAGTATTATAATATTAGTTGAATCTATGCCATTTGCGATAATGGATCGTTTAAAAATTAAATAACGCGTTACAATTATTAAAACTTACTACAGAAGTGGTGATTCAAACGTAGCCACTTTTCGCTCATTATGCTATGTTGTGTCATAATCGACTGACAACGCAATCGGTAAAATTGTGAGGAAATTTGAAGAGAGTGGAAGCGTTACTTATATTGATGTCGAAGGGCCTGTGCATCAAGCAAGCTCAGTCGAAAATATTGCTTCTGCAAGTTCAAGTGTTGCTGATGGTCCGAATTTATCGATTTATCAATTCAGTGCGGTATGGTCCAATGATAACCGATTTTTTTTTTGCCGGTGATTGAAGATTATGACTTGGACGATATTTGGTTTCAACAAGCCACGCGACCAATTATGGCTGTATTACGTGAGAAGTTTCCTGGTGGCGTAATTTCATGTTCTACCGACGTCCATTGGCCACTAAGATCATGCGAATTGACACCGTTAGACATTTTCTATGAGGCTACGCAAAAGACCGTTTTTGCGCGAATAATGCCCGACCTCTAGAGGCATTAAAACCAATATTACTCAAGTTACGGCCGAAATACCACCCGAGATATGCGAAAAATTGGTTAAAAATTACCTCAAAAGAATCTCATACTGCAAATCTTCCCGAGGCGGCCATTTGAAAGATATTATTTTGCACACTTAATATCAAAGTCCAAACTTTATTTTGAAACCAAAAAATGAATTACCCTTTACTTACGAAAATTGCTCTCTGACGGTGAGAGCGGTTCTGAAACCGCAAAAACCCAAATTCCAACTCAGGGTTTTTTTTTCACTATGCCACCTCTCGTGAAAGTCTGACAAACACCCGAGAGTATAACTGTCTTGAAAGAGCTCCTCAATTAGCCATTTGGAATGGCATAAAATTGTAGATCCCTTCCATTCGTTCCAAAAATTAAATCTCACACAAAACGAATGGTTGTGAAAAGCTAGGCCTAGGGTCCTTACGGACCTGTTACGCCAACTATATATGTATATAAAAATATATAGGTTCTGAAACAATAACCATATAAAATACTTAAGGCTGAAGGTCCCGTTTTTGACCTACAGTTTTCTTTCATGTGCAGCTACACATTTAAAACCTGGCCTTTTAGTACGGTGCCGAACGTTCAATTTCTAGCACAGTTTAATATACGGAATTATGCCGGGTTGTATTAAGCTTCTGTCGAAAATTCTTGCTACATATTTCCAAGAAGTAATTTTTTGTTATTGTCTGTTTTTTAGAATACCAACTCTACCTTAAAGTGATTGACCTCAAGCCCAACCGTCCTCCTAAGTCTAGCTAGCCTATTAAAATTTTAGGCCTTTTATAATTTTAGGACATCTTTAGGATAACAACATATCGAAACGTCATACTCATGGGGTGTGAGCTACCATCCCCTATAACAAAAGATCTTCTTTTACTTCATACCCACCAATATCAAAGATAGCTCTATAAGGTGTTCCATTCTGGGTTCTACTCTTAAACACCACTGGCAATTTGGATTGACTTGACTTTTATGGCAGATACTACGAGCATTTATTTTTACAAGTCTTTATGACATTCTACGTAGTTGTACGGCGACAATGGCCCTAATTTAGTAACAAGTATAAGTCTTCATAATTTTAGCTATATTTAGGCGGCCTAAACCTGAAACACTCTTCTGGTCGTGTTCCTCTTATATATACCAAGTCATTCAGAAATCATTGAACGTAAAGTTCTCCCAAATAATTCATTATCTTAATTGCTTCTGCACCAATCCTCCGCAATCTTAAACAAAACACGGTTATCTTACAAGGGCAAGAATATACCCAAAGGTACCTAATATCTAGGTTTATACAATTGAACCACTCACTTTAGCACATTTTTCACAACTTTAAACGGGTCTCTTCAATTTTCTTTCCAACAAGTTGTGAATATTGAAGTTGGTAGGCACTCCTTGTTCATGATTTTTAAGGTTCCGTACCCAAAGGGAAAAAACGTAACCTTATTAGTTTCGCTCGGATGTCTCTCCGTCTGTCTGTCTGTCCGAACCCACTAAGCCAATTTTGTTACCAGGTCTATCTCAAGAACCAATTGACATAGGAGGCTAAAATTTACACACAACATCCGGTATAACCTCTAGTTAAACGACAAATACCAATGGAAGGAATAAATCGATTGGTTTTCGATTAATTAGTAATCTGGTGAAAAAAATATTTTCATTTGCCCAAAAAACGGTTTATTTCTTGATTCACAAAAAAATACATAAATTCCTTTTTTGTAGATCATGTTCTTATCTTTATATGTGCTGAATACTGTTTTGCCGAAAAGTTAATAGTTTACAAGATATTTTCAACAAAAGATAATTTTACCATGTAAAATACGTTGCTCTCATAAGTTTTAATCTCTACTACGCAGTTGTGCACAATTGACCCCATCAAAGACAGAAGAGAGTCACTGGTGGTATACCACCAGGGTTCCCGCTTGCTAATTTCGTTGGGGAGTATAATACATTTTTTTGGGGAGTACATAACAAAATAAAAGTAATATATTTTTAGTCAATAGTTTTTAATTGGGACAGGTCGCATACAGAATGGAAAATTGGCGTGGGTTGGGTACTAGGTAATAATTAGAAAATGAAAATGTGCGAATAATTTTTGAGAGTAAAAATATTAAGTAATTAAATTTAACTAAATTGTGATGAATTCATGAAGCGGGGAAAGATTGAATGATATAATAGATTTCAAATAATATCTGATGTGTTGGACTTTAGCCAAATACGGAACCTTCGGTGCCCGAGTGACACTCGCACTTGGCCGGGTTTTTAGATCTTTTAAGCATATTTCAAAGCGACTTTATTTATTAACTTAACACTTAACAACCAAATCATAAGAATTTACATTCTTTCAAGTTGCCTCTGCAAATGATTGGTGATGGCTTCTTCTCCCGTGCGTCGTCACCAATCATTTGTAATGCACGAAAATGCAAATGATTAGTGATGACTCTAAAAGATTAAAAATTATTGAAAATAAATGGCCTTGACTATACAAAAGAATGCAAATGACTGGTGTTGATGTGAAAGGTTTCATCTCTCATAATTCGAACCATTTGATTTGAAAAAAATATCACTGGATCCAAAAAATTCGTGACTGCAATATTTCAAAGTAAAAATGCTGTAAGCAGCTCAAATAACTTCATAAATTTAATTTTTCGTGAGAAACTGAGAATGCAACTGATTAATAACAATTCAAATGGTTCGTACTTAATGACTAGAGAAGAAAGCAAGAAAATGGAAATGAATGTTTACACACTTTTCTTTTGACTGTTCGGTTCCAACAGTTGGTAGAGGTCGCCCTCCATTTGTGCGTGCCACTTAAGGTAGAATCAAGATGGGCTCAAAAACTCATCGGACTGGTAGGTTGTATTCTCAGCTTTTAGTTCACTTTTCAACCAATGTATGTACTTACAGTGAGATGGAAATTTCTGAAAAATCTCCAGAAAAAAACGTGACATTTCTGAAGCTATTCTGCAAGCATTGTGAGAGGAAACAGCGTTGCATCAGGTTTTTTTTAAGTAAGACCGTCTAAAATAGTTGTAAACGCATTCTCCAACTAGAGAAAGGGCCAAAAGAGGAAATTTTTTTTGGCAGGCTCTCAAAAAATTGCCAAATTGCAACTTTTGTCGCACAACGGTACGCTGTATGTGTAGCCGGTTCGGTTTTGAATCTCCTCCGCCACACTCCAGAAATTCAAAATATATTTAACATCTTTCGATGAAATCGTTGCCACTAAACATCCCTTAAGGTTTTTTGTCCGCTTTTGACAGAGTCCATGCTTGCAGGTCTGGAATAATTAGTGTCTTGTATAATATCACCTTGGTTCTATATGAGAGAGCGCTTTACTTCTTAGATGTCTTCTTAGCCCACAAAAACAGCGGTTAGCAAGAGTGATTCCTAGCTTGATCTCTGCGAGCTGTTGGCATTTGAAAGTGAAGCCCACGTTGACAAAGTCTTAAACTACTTCGAAGTTATATGTATCTGTCCATCGAGACGTTTAGATAAAGTTGCCCATGCGACCTACTCGTGGACATCATAAATATACCTACATCGTTTTTTCCTAATTTAAGACCAGACTAATCTTCGCCGCCTCAGTTTTAATAGTTAAAATGTGCCGCTGAAAGTTCAGCGTGATATCTTCCGATGGCGTCAATATCGTCATGCAAACAGTTGAACGGACTACGGGAAATTCTATCCCTATAATGTGAACTTATGAGTTTTGTACAGTTGCTTCAAGACTGTTGTCACAGAAATTACACGATAGCGCGTCGGCTTGTGTCAATTTTTTTAATGGGCCTTAGTGATGTTCGATGTGGTCCCGATTTCGAGGAAACAGCGAGATTTCTCCATCGTCAAACTGCATAGACCATAGACCATAAACCAAGGAGCTTAGCTCGTTTCTATATGCGCTATCATAGAGGCGAGTTAAAGTCAGTTCAAAGTCTGATCCGAAATTCCAGCGAGTTTCTTTCAAGTTGCATCGGAGTTGGCGATATATATTTTAGACTTTTTTTTTTCCTTAAGATCAATGTGGTCTTAACTGGATAGCCGTAAGCTTAATAGAAAACGATTCTATAAGAGGGAGTGTATGTAGGTATTAACCGGGTTTCGACAGACTTACACATAGCAACTAAAAGCTTCCTAGGTCTCTGAAGTGATTATGCAGGCTTAAAAAGAAAACGACATCGACACTCATTAAAGGTTGGAAGTAACAGAATTAAAAAAAAAATGCTCAGTACCTACTCGCTTGCAGTACTCAGTTACTGATTTTCAATTTTTCCCTCACCACGTGCTACAATGTTATTTTCCTGTACATCTCGGGGGCCCAATATTCAGACTTACCCCTTGCGATAATATAATCAACCTTGTCACTGTCATCAGAGCTAAAAAAGCCTGCTTGTTACCGTAGTTCTAAGTTGTACGCTGTGATTCAGAATACGGTGAATGATCTGAGCTTCGAGGTCGTCAATCAGTAAGAGAAGCTCGTGCCCAAGCTCGGAGAATGAGGAAGCAAATAGTTGAACCTATTGCTAAAAATCCTTCCTAGATGATTCTTCACCTTCAAGACTCACGTAGACGCTCTTAATTATTTTACCAAAACTAACAACAACTTGACCAGATGGTAAAATAGGTATAAATAAATAGTTGGCGCAACAGATTTGTACATGAACATCCTTTCATTTTTGAGAGTTTATATGTTTTCGGACGAATGGAAGGGACGTACAATTTTATAACACAAACTCGCAGAACATTATCCATACGATGCTCCAATTCAAAGTAAAAAAAATGTCCTGCTACTACCAAAACCAAGTGTGTACCAATTCCCGTTAAGGGTATGTACAGCAATATTTCCGCCCCGAGGCCAAGTCGCCATAAAAGCGAAATATTAGCTTGAAAACAGAACGCACAAAAGAAAACCACAAAACTGTCAAAGTGCCTACAATTGCCGCCATTCATTGGTTAATAAAGTGCACCACTCCATACGGTACGGTTCGGTAAGTCACCCAAATGCCAATCCCCACCACCACCATCACCACCAATTATCCCAAAATACACTTGACACGATTGTGTTTATGGCTTTAACATCACCCCGCTCTTCTTTAATCGTCGTTACCATTGGAATGTTTATTTTAAGCAAACAGACACAATTCTGACAATCGATTAGAGCTCTTCGAGTTGGAGTTGGAGGTGACTCCAATTATTACACCTGAAAGTTTGTTCTAAAAATATTTCTCTATTTGTTTTACGGAGGATTTTTTTTTTTTTTTTTTTTTTTGTTTCTATTCGTTTTTGTGTGTTTCGGCGAAGCGCACAGCACGGAAGATCGACTAACGTTGCTGGAAAAACTCACATGTGGTGTACTCCATCCACATGAGGCGAAGGCATTCGATTTTCGATTAACCCGGGGAGCAATCTGATTGTGGCAGACAAACAGGCGGCGGCAGGGCAGCAGATACACATTACACACATGTGTGTGTGGTTCGAACAAAGAAAGTTGAATTATCGGAGAGTTTTGTTTCCTTTCCTTTTTTTATAAACATACTCCGCGGGGTGGCGACCCAGATTCCGATTGAAATGAAGTTATCCCGATTGTTTGAGTGGGTGTTGTATCAGATGTTGGCGGCCGACTGGGGAAAGGGACTATTCCCAAATTGATTTGATGGCGGAGAAGTGAAATTAATTAGATTTCCATCAACAAGTCAGTGGAACGCAGCAGACTTATTTTTCTTTCTCTATAAATGTTGGCATACTGTGAATGGACTTCGCAGGTACCTATACCTATGTTCTTTCTGAAGGAGAGATAGCACGAAACAAAAATTAACTAACTGTGAGATTGTTGCTTGTTGTGAAGTTGAGCTTCGACTTAAGCGATTTAAGTTGTTAATTGGTTGGGAGATAGATTGCCCGCGGGACAGGGGCGGTATTTTGCTTAGCATTACTGTGAAAGTGGCTACAAGTTGCACAAATTCCCTGTAATCCATCAGAAGGATTGAGACGGCAGTTCGTATTTTTGCCCACATGTGCGGAATTTTTGCGACCAATTAAAATTCTAGATAAATTAACAGTGTACGCTCCTTTATCTCTTGGATTCGTGTTCGCGTGAATGAGACTAACAAGCGCGCACTATTCCTTTTCCTATACTGCAGATGAGCTGCTGATTTGTTCCATACATTTGTCGCATCGCAAATGTGACACTTTGATAAATTAGATTTCACATTAAGTATCCTCTGCTTATGCAGCAGAGATCCGGCGATCCGGGTCGGGTGTTGGAATATTTGAGCGCCTACTGCTGGTGCCACTGCGGTTGAGTAGAGTTATCAACAAAAAAAAAAAATTGCCGGCAGCGGGTTTTTGACTTGCTGTCAGTGTGGTTGGTTAATGTGATTTTTTCCAAGGAAATTCTATTTGGGGGAACTTCCTTTACGGTGCAAGTTCTGTTTATGTTTGGCTGGTGTTATGAGTTTTTTTGATTTTCGTGTCACTTTGATAAATCCAGTGTGTACTGAACTTGCTGAGGAGAAGTTGATACTTGTTGTCTTGGGCGTGGAGAGGATCCGTGCTTGGGTGGGCGAACAACTTTGCAATTGTTCTGAGAGGTTATGGTTTGAAAAAAAAAACATTGGACAGAGGTAAATCGCCAACAAGGTGAACTAATCGGATGACGACCTCTCTCTAAATAAGTGATTAGTTGTAACAACATGCCATGTCTACCTTATCACAAATATTTTATTTTATTTTTGTTTGAAATTAATCTACAAATTTAGGCCGGTTCGGAATGGTTGAATTGAGAAACTTTTCCCGGAAAGCTATAGTCTGGGATGTTTGCAACCCTTTCGCTATAGTGGTGGGGCAGTGGAAGAAACCTTGAGACATAATTTCTGTTTCCGAACCAAAGTGTTTGAGCTCACTAACCACCGAGTCGAACTCTGATCCATTTTCTAAGTCCCGTCTTTCATAAAACAGAGGTTTCTGCTTAGTTTTACAATGAACCTGAGTTGGAGTCGAAGTCGGGAGAATAGGGTAGGGCGGGGCTAGTTGGACCACTTTTTTTTTGACGCTTCATAACTTCCAATCTGTTCATAATTAAGCTATGAAACTAAAGTAAATAGATACATTGAAACTTCGACTTTTTAATGTTTTTAACAAGAAAAAAATTTATCTTACAGTTAAATAATTATTTTGACTCAAATACACCAAGTCCAAGTGGTCCAACTTACCTCACCAGCGGGGCAAGTTGGACCAGTGAGTGGGGTAAGTTGGTCCGAAACCTAAAAAACTGAAAAGTAATTTTTACAAAATACGAAAACGCTACAATTTCTTTCTAAAATGTATTTAAAATGAAAACTTAATGAAAAAACACAACATAAACTTCAAAAAACCAAAATAAAAAACCGCTTTACGACGTTCTATAAAATAAATTTAGATAAGAATAAAAATATTATTTTATAGATTATGAATCGTATAATCGTTACTGCAATTTATGCAAATAAAGATGCTTCCTTGACATATTTTGGAACATTTTGAATGGGCCCACTTTCGGCAAGTGTGACACTGCACCCACTCCTCCCCAGGTAAACTTTTTGAATATGCTTCCCCTTCCATACACATAAGACAAAACCAATCAAGATGTTTTTCTTCCTCACCACTGGCGGTCCAACTTACCCCGCACTGACTTTGTTGAACATTTTGTTTCACAAAGAAACAACTACACCAAACACTTCAATTCCACACTCGAAAAAATAAAATACAATAACGGGACACATGAAAAATGTTTACCTTATTCTGATATTTGCTCCGCTTCACAAAAAAAGAAAGAAAAGAAATAATTTTTTTTTTTTTAGTTTTTACACTTAAAAATACAAATTTTAAACGACGCGCCCCTTTGAAAGTAAAAATGCAATTTCAACTAGTTTGGCTTGTGGCCGTAAGTCACACACTTCGATTGTGTGTCATCGTTGTCAGTTTCTGAGTTATTCGAGTGGGCCTACTTGCCCCGTGGCCCAACTAGCCCCGCCCTACCCTACCTTTTAATTAAAAATACAAAATGTGAGCGACTGGGTTATAAAGACAACTACTCTCAATTTAAGAGCTAAATTCAGAGTTCAGCTTTCACTAAGGGTCGTGAACCTATAGAAGTCTGAATAACAACAAGCCATTCATGCAAGAACTGATTTAGCGACAAAAAGGACTTTAAATCTCCGTTCATTGAACGCAGGAGATGAAATAACAGCGACCACCCTCGACAGTCAGTGTTAATATTACGGCTCTCCAGCAACTGCAAATGCTATGGATACTCTGAACATCCCAAGACCAAAAACCTGAGATATCTGTGTTACAGAGACTGCCTCTAAAAGCAACCACACCATCAGCTTAAATTTATATTTCTGCCGTGATAGACAAAAAAGTATCGGGTCTCAATGTGGAAACAAATCTCACCAAATGCCACATACGGGGCGTAGCAACAGAAAGAGGATTCAACGAGTTCCTTTTATTTGTAGGTATATGGTATACCTCTTAAAAATCACCTTTTGCGAGGGCTTATTCGATAAAGTGTCCCACTCTGTAGAATTCTTGAGAATTCGCATAGCAACTAGATAGGAAAAAAAAATCTTCCAAAAGAAGATTTAGACACCAGCATTATTCCTTGTTTCTGTTGTACATTTTGACGTCTTGTCGACACTTAAATGTATGGGAGAGTAAGAGGCAAACCAAGCCGAAACCTGCAGGCAGTCGAAATCCTCACCTGGAGGATGACTTAATACTAGAAAGGACCTACTGAATCGAAATTGAAGTACTTTTAGCAAGAAAAGTCATTTTTTGACGCCTTAAGTCGTAAACATTGCACCTTAGATGTGATATTTAACGGCTTGATGTCGCAAATTGTCAAATTTATTTATTTTCCACGAAAACGACTTCCAATCGTTGGGTTGTTGAAACAAATATATTTTTTTGCAATACCTATTCAGCTATTTCAGATGACCGAGCAAATGTCAGAACTGACAACTCAAAACCATTTTCCAAAATTGGTTGATGGGCTTATGTTATTTTTAAGTGCACTAAATGCATTTGTTTTAAATGACTTAACTTCTTGAACAGGGGTCTGGCTCTGGAGTCTTTGTGGAAAGCGAGAACATTAGACTACACTTCCCCTAAGGTAACCATGCATCGTCTTCCAAACGGAGATTTTCGCTATCCTTATGGCTATGAGCTATATTGTGACAAACATGTGAAGGACTAGAAGCATATGCGCTTGCAGTGATAGCCAAGCTGCATTAAAAGCACTGATTAATCCTCTTACCTCGTCTTAGTTAGTGCTCGAACTCAAGCTATCTCCGAACTTAGTCGGAAGGCTAAAATTAGTGAATCTTGTTTTGGTCCCAGGTCACACTGGTATCCAGGGAAATGAGATCGCTGATAAGCTTGCCAGGCTGGGTTCAGAAGAAGCTCTCTCAGGACCTGAACCAGCGTTGGGTCTGCCTGCATCTGCGGTCATCCATTGACACTTAAGTTGAACACGTGCTAGGTGTCAAACATATCAATGTATTGGGCTTGAGCGACACCACCATCTGTCCTGCTTGTGGATAGGACGACGATACAGCTGAACACTTCCTCTGTAGCTGTCCTGCCTTTGGTCGCGCCGGGTGGCGGATCTTTGGGGCTGATGTGGTGAGTGCCGAGCATCCAAGCTCTTCATCACTGAAGCTCCTTCTCATCTTTCTTCGAAAAATGGAAGAACTAAGTACAGTAATGTAAGGTGTCTGTCTTGGCAGTAAAATGGACCAGTAGTTGTGTCTGAGTGCTCCATCGGATAGTAACAACCTGCAGAAAATGAATTTTATTTGTTAATTTAAAATTTGTAACCAAAATAGTTTCCACAGTTGACTGAAAGGTCAAAGGAAGACTAGTTGGTGGTCGGTGTGAGTGCATCGACGAGCTTTCGAGGTCTGTGTCTGTCTCCTCTTGAAAGCTAAGCCATTTATTTCTTTTTCTTTATAGTCACGTATTTATTTTCATTTGACTGTTGATTTATTTATTAAACATTTATTTGTTTACTCACTTAACATATATTTATTTATTTATTTAGTCTTCGTATATATAATACTATTTGTCGTTATTATTTATTTTATTTTTTCTCCTTTAACTTGAAGGTTTTGTTTTCGTATATTTTCGTTCAAATTTATTTTTCTTCCTCACTTCCCAGTCTATCCTACATTTATTTACAAAATCATATTTCGGTAGGAAAATAAAATTGAATAATCAAATCTCTGTAAATTGTGTAATAAAAATAATCCTTAACATTCTTTTTTATACGAAACAAAAATATATTATTTATCTATCCATGTTTTTCAATTGGTAAATGTCGCACCTGCCAAGAGCAAGCAACTCCAAAAATTGTTCTGATTTTCATTGTAAGCGGAGACAGAACGAGACAAGTACAATACATGTTATGCTGTCAATCAATTACGTCAAACAAGACAGGCGTCTTTATCAAATTGTCCAGCTATTACAGGACAAGCAATTGATGTCTTGTTATGTGCTCTGATATTTATTGGTGTAAGCATACCAGTGAGAAGGTCAAATGAATGAGTACCCCTCGCTAACTAAAGAAGGTCCTTTCTCTGCCAGCGTTAGCTGACTCTCCTTTAGGGCTATGAAAAAAACAAAAGTTCTCATTGCTATTGCTCTAAATATACCTATATTTAAAAACACCGTTTAAGACTGCCGGCTAAATGCAGATTGAAAAATTCACAGGAAGATAACCACCTTTTTATTTAACACGAGGCTCATATTGAGACAGTCGGAATCGTCCATTGGACAGTTGGTATACTCCCGATTCCAAGCCGGAAGATTTGCATCAAATAGTCAGTCGATATCGTAGCTATATGGACTGTGACTTAGTATTTATATACAGCTTCCAGAAACCGCACATAACACACAGTGTATTTCCTGAGCATGGTTTTCCAGATTACGGGTGTAATTTGAAAACGTAAATGCTTTAAACACGAATTATATTTGTCTCGATAGTTTTTTGTTTTTTGTAAATATTATTGGTGTTACATATTTACTCTAGCTTTTAATGTTAATATTTATTTATTCATTCGCTTCCTTATTTATTTATTTGTTGATTAATTAATTTATTTATTTGTTTTATTTTTTTATTTATTTATTTTTTTATTTATTTTTTTATTTATTTAATTATTTACATATTTATTTATTTATATATTTATTTATTTTTTTATTTATATATATTAATTTTTTAGTTATTTATTTAATTATCTATTTATTTATATTATTTATTTATCTATTTATTTATTAATTTTTTTTATTTATTTATATTTTTTATTTACTTATCTGTGGTAAAAAAAAAGCCACCGTAAATTTATATACGAAATTAAACTAGGTATCGATCTATTTAGGTGCCCAAAATTTTTTCTTTCAGTATAGGTATTTAGCACTGCTGTTGGTTCTGTGACCTGTCTTTGTCCCCTCCCATCGCAGAGTCAAAATGCATTCTTGGGGTGCCACCTGAAATGCATCATCTTACTGTGACCATCTCAACATTGGACCGGCTAAGATGCGACCACATTAACATCATTGCCGACCAATAATAACAGCAAATCATTTCCTGTTACCTTACGCTAAATTTGTATATTCCAGCAAGTCTTCGAATTGGCTCAGTGTTGACCACTTTCCCCATTTCACTCCCTTCGTAGCAACAGTAATAGACACTGAATCTGAACTCGAATTGCTGCAAAGTCAATAAAATCTCTTCGACGAACACAGTCTGCAATCTGCACAGTTTTAGTTTCTCTTAAGCGTTCATTTGGTTCATTTTCGACTTTGCTTGCGCACAAATCCAATTGGAATTTTTACCTTCGGCTCTCTTTGAGGTCATTATCGTTCTCACTTTTCCTGATTTTCTGTAACTTTTTCCCTCACAAATGGCTGGAGCTGGATGTGTGCGCGCCAGCAGCAACAAAACGCCAGCTCCACAAGCAGCAGGCAGGCAGCAGCAGAAGCAGCACACAGCACACACAGCCAGAGCTGTAATCAAGCATGAACCAACGAAAGCGAAAAATCATCCCCGACCGACACACAACCAACCAACCAACCTATGGGAAACGGAAATCGAACTGAAAACAGTCACAGTGGAACTCTTGCCGAAGTAACGTCGCGTGGTCCCGTTAGATATATCTCTGTCTCTCATTTTGGAGCAACTAGGCAAGCAACAACAAACCGAAACCGAATATAAGCCACCCCACTCACACTCGTGCACACACATAGACAACAACCCCCTCAGGTTCATTCTAGTTAGCAGCCCCCCTTTCTACACACAAGACGCAACTCCGATCCGAAGGCAGTTGTTCTTCTCGATGTTTTTGTTTTGTTTTGGATGAATTATTCATTCCGGAATACACATACGTTCGGCTTCGGTCGGACAGCGCTGCGGTACGGAAACGGGAATTCCTCGTGATCGTCCACGAACGGTACGTGTCCACGGCGCGCGGGTATAGCACACACACACATACCGGTACACAGCCATCTGCACGCATGTTGTAATTTGTACACCGTGCGAAGATCGAAGACATTAGCCTCGTTTTACCTGTAATCAAGGTGGAATAAGTAATCTCCTTGCCAAGGACCAAGGACTTTTGCTTCTCGGTCGAGCTTGTTTTTTCGTTTTATCGTTATTTTTTTTCTTGTTCCGAAGGGATTAAAGTGTCGACATTCGGGCAGCAATTTTGTTGCGAATTTTACGAGTGAAAGCGTTTTTGGTACGCTCGAGTGCGGGACGAAACGAGCTGTTGGTCCTCGAGAGGCAATTACACTGAATTCAGCAATAAAATCTTAAGTTTACGATATTCGCATTGTGAGTAACGGCAATCATTAGTTATGCAATGAAATATAATGCCAAAGTGGTCTAGTTAGAGAAAATTATCAGTACGAGTATCTCGAACTGCAAATTGGATTAAAACCGTTGGAGATACTTGCCGAGGGACTTTGTCGAGCTTCAGCGTAAGTGTTTTAAAGTTGTTATTTTACTCTGACTTGTGTATTGTGATAGCAGTCAGTTCTGCTAATGACCTTGAACCTTTTCAACGAATTTTCTGGACAACCGCAGGCACTTTCATTCAGTTTTCAGTTCAAGTGCAGGCGCCCCCTTAATTTCTTTGGCAATATCCTTGAGCAGAAAACGAAACAAATTTTCCGTTCGAATATAAATGTATAACCCAAATCTACGATGTGACATTAAACGTAGCTGTATATGTCGTTTTCGGGTATACCTATATATGTATGTTGTGTGTGGGTGGTATGGGCTAAACGGCGATGATAAAAAGGATAGCGGGCTGAGGGGGAAAGTCCCATTATTTCTTGTATCAGGGAGAAGGTTCGCATCCGTTGTGATGTGCCAGTGCCAGTGCCAAGCTAACATACTGTTTGCCACTTGTTACGCACAACAGCATGCAGAGTAAAATCCTTTTTTCGTCGTCGCAAAAGGATCCCACTCCGCATGTGAACCGGGAGGGCGACGAAGGTGATAAGTAAAATATGGGACTGGCTTTCAAATTTGAGTTTAATGGATGTAGGGATTTTGTTATTAGGGAAAATGGTTGGCTTGGGTGTGTTACAGTTAGAGTTTGGGGGTGTGGGTCTGCTTTTGTGCCAGGGTTTGCAATAATAATTATAATTCAAAGTGTTGCTGGTGTTGGGCTGTGTTGTGTTGTGCGCGTGCTACCAAACCAAGCCCTCGTTCACGAAATAATGCAGAAGGACATAAATAAATTGATAAATTGGTGGAGGTTATTTGATACTGCCCGGCTGGTGGTTTGGGAGGTGCTATGCTCGGTTTTGGGTTTCATTGTCAACTGAAGTCTCACTAGAAAAAAATTTATAAATTAGATATAACCATTGGGAAATTTGGGAAATGTTGTTCAAGTCTTCACGGAATCCAGGTGAAGAAAATTCATACGAAAATGTATAGGTAGCTATTATTCTGCCTGTCTGTCGGTTTGTCCAGATTGGCTTGACACATTTGCAGAAAAAGTCCTACAAGGCCCAGTCCCAATTTAAGTAAGTTTTACTTGTGTCATCAAGGGTTTTGCCGAGCTTCTCCTACTTGATACCTTGGAACGTAACTTGCTTTACATTCAACAGTGTGGGACTGTTGCCAGTACTAAAATCACCCCACAGACTTTTGCCAGTCTTTTTCTTCTTGGCAATCGCGTTTTGATTTTTACTTCAGGCTGTTAAAAAAATTGTTCTCTCTCTTTTCGAGTTATAAAAAGGTCACTTTCATATAATCACATTCAATCTATATGTTGGCATGATAGGTTTGACGTAGAAGACCTATGTCGAGAAGGGACCTTATAATGGTCTAAGTGTGTTGACAGCTCCTTACATCTAACCTAACCTAACCTTTCTATATTTTGACACAAGTTACTTCTGACGACACTGACATCAACCATTACCCAGATGCTTTGTGATATTTGTCTACTACTTCTTGCCCCTTCAAGTTATATCTTGGCGCACATACCTACCTATTTACTAGAACGTTCCTGAATCCGTTACTCCAATTTGTGTAAGCTAAGGTTTTAATAACTATTTTTAGTCCGCCTTGCCTTCAATCCAACTGTTAGTCGAATTGATTCTCAGCTTATGCTCTCTGACGAATTGAAGTAGGTATAGTTCGGTGTTATTTAAGTTCACTTAAATGGAAGGAATTTTTGGAACAGAAAAGTTTGGCCCTTAAGTTACCAATTGTTTTGGTTTATCAGCACTAAAAATTTTCAAGTAGCTCCACAAGACATATAGGTAGACCATGGAGATTAATTGACGGGCCAATAATTAGTCGAGTCCATGGTCGCCGCATAAGGCGTAAAAGCACATTATCCCCTCCGAATCAACATTTTGAAACAAAACCCCAAAGGCGAACTTGTAGGTAAATGGGTGCTCTTGTGGCGGTAGCCACAGCTTCACTTAGACCATCAGTTGGGTCCAGTGTATCCAGCTTACGGGAGCCATCCAGTGCAACCTGCTGAAAGACAAGAAATAAACCGCTTTACACATTGGAGCCACATAGATTTAGTGTGAATCTCATAGGTTCTTAAAGCTCCATTGTGACCTGATCCTCTAGTACGTCCTACGAGTAACCAATGATATGAAATCTGTTTATCTACAAGAACCACCCATATTGGAGTATGAATGTCAGGAGTACTTTGAGATCCACATTCTTCAAATCATCTAGGTCATCGAGAATGTTGAGAATCCTCTGTCAGCTGTTTTTAAGGACTCTGAATTCGCAACGTAGGTGGCAAATAGATTATTTTTCTTCAACGTCAGCTGCAAATCATTATGCAGCATACTTAGCCGTTCAGCATGTATACGCCTATCGCTATCGCACAGTGTCCAGTAGTATGCGTGAGTATGCGAATATCTTTGCGGCTTAATCCGAAGTCCGAACTCTTTTAGATCTCTTTTCACTCAACTCTAGCCACAGTTTTGTGTGACTGTAGGTAATGAGATTGGTCCAGCGTATAGGTTAGTTCTGTGGTAGCCTTTAGTGGCACGACCGCCATGAAATAAAAAGACACTCCTTTAACTTCTAAATTACAAAATAGATTTTATTATTAAACTGGATGGAGCTTGTTTTCCCAGCACAATTTGTTTCTACGACCGCACAAGAGAGAACAAAATACTTCTAAAAACGAAGGTAACTCTCGCGCTCGCGCCGACTTGACTGACAAAACTCAATTGTCAAAAGTGCACAAATCAAGGTGTTGACTTATGATGGTTGCGTTCAGCGCACAAAAAATAATGAGCGCACACGGCGAGCAATTTTCGCTTATCTTCATGATTTTTATGGCCGCTTGACTTTCAGAGTAAATAGTGATCTGTTTACCGATAATGTGCCGTCTCTTAAGGTCCTTTGCAGCTTGGGTGATGGCGGCTACCTCTGCTTGAAAGAAACTGCAATCATCGCTGATTCTTAATGATTCTCGCAGGTATAAGGCATAACCTTTTAAAAGCGCCCTGAGATCATTTCAGATAAGTGTTCCTTTTGGGAAAATGTCAGTCTTTTATAAATTTGGTCTCTACGAAGCGAATTTCAAGTTTTTTCCGTTTCGAATTATGATTTCGTTAAGTTTAATGTGTGCCTAGTCATCTGTTCGCTACGGATTGTAGATTTGGCCTCAGCATCTGTCCAGTGATTCATAAAGAAGAAGGAGTTGCTTCGGACTTAAACACCTCTTTGCTCCAAGAGGTTTATTGGTTTATTTATTGATGGCTGGAAATACTCCCTTATAACTCCAATTTATAAGAGTGGTAAAACCGACCAAATTTCGAATTATAGACCATTTTCTAAAATGTCTATTACCTATACCTAAACTTTTAGCCTGCTTAGTGAGAAATCGGATGGTATTCATCTTAAGTAGCTCTATAAGTGATTCTCAGCATGGATTTTGGAAGGTTCAATTTGCCAATTGTACTGATATCGTGAAAGCCTTTTTTTCATTTCATTGTTATTTCGTTTATTCATTAAAATTGTTTGTACATTAAGCTATAATCTTTTTAAGTACCTACTTAGTGTGGTGTAAAAACAAAAAATGATTTCAGTAGAATTAACTTGCATATGCTTCTAAAAAATCTTAAGTGTTGCGGATTTTTCGAGGTTCAAGTCATATCTGTTTGGTAGAAAACAACTGGTGTCTATAGGACAATTAGTTTTTGTTGAAATTAACGTTGTGTTTGGTGTTCCGGAAGGGAGTCATCTTGGGCCAATTCTTTTTCCTCATTTTTATTAATGATTTCAAGCGAATTCTAAATTTCTATCACTGTCTTTTGTATGCGGATGAAATGAAATTTTTTTGCGACTATTTCTTATTTCAGTGACTGTCTTCTGTTCCAGAGAGATTTGGGTTTTTTATTTTTTTTTGAATGGTGAACAATCTGCATCTTAATAGGGACAAATGTGCCACCATGTCGTATAACAGAATACATAACAATTACCTAATGTTTTAGTGGAATATAAAGATCTTGGTGTTGTTTGCGATAGTAAACTCACCTTTGATCCTCATGTTAACAAATTAATGTCAGAAGCTAGCTGGTTCTAGGATTTCTGAAAAGAAATTCATCTGACTTCAAGGATCGTTATACTCTCAAGGCCATTTTTATAAGCATGGTTCGTCCATGTCTGGAATATTGTATACTGTTGTTTGGAATCCCGTTTTCTTTGAAAAATATTAATAGGATAGAAAAAGTTCGCTATGCTCTACATGGTTTCTTTCTAAAGGACAACGTTCACTATTCTTACCGCTCTAAATGTTTGCTGTTTGCTCGATTTGCTTGCATCTTTGACTCTCTAAGAATATTCCAAACATTCGTATTGATTGGTTGTTTTAAAAGAAAGATCTTCTTTTTTATTTATTTTTTTTTTCAGTTCCTTTTTTTAAATTCAATATTTCTTCACAGTCCTTTTTGTAATGAATACTTCTTTTCCTTTCTTCGATTCATCATTTTCTTTATCGTACTGGGTTAAAATAAATTTCGTCTCCTCCAGAAGCTTTTTGCAAAGTAGATTGCTTACAGCCTTACAATATTTTTTTTGCAAAAATGAGCAGTATTTATTAAACAAAAATAATAATAATAAGATATAGCTACGAATATTATTTATTTAATTTGGAAAATAAATATCTTCCCATTAGTAGGAATTCCTGCCCGACTCCTTCGCTATATTCTAACAATGAACTAACAACTCGAGTCAAAGTTAAGGATGTTTTGGCCTTGACCTAACCTAACTTTTTTTTGTAAATTTGGTTAAAGCTCCTTAGTTTCAACTTACAAAAAAATGCTTCTTCAGTGAGGTGTGCACGTTTTACAAAATTTGTCTCGATATCTGGTGTATTTTAAAAAACATGTTCAACAAAATTCGATCTGCTATGTAACTGCTATAAATAAAATAGCTACTTCTATAAAATAAATATGCCTTCGGCTCAAAATTATGCTACTGCAGTGATTTATTGGAAGTGGATTTAGAGCTCCATTGTCAATACTTTCATATACTGAAAACTTTTTCCCAACTCTAATTGAGTCACTCAAAAGCAATTTTTTAAGCCGAGTGACAACAATGAACGTAAAAAGCTACTGTTTTGAGAAACATTTTACAAAATCCGTGTCATATATAATACCTACTGTCAATGAGTTGTTGTCAAAAGATTAACATCACAAATAACGACAAGTACAACAAAACACGTTATTGTCTCCAAACTCGTTCATCAAACGGTTCATCGTTTACAGCGATTTTTCATTAAGAATGAAACTCGATTTATTCAAAACACAGAAAAACGTTTGATAATTTGTGTATTTTGATTGTTATTGTTGATTATGAATAAATTTGCAAATCATCAGCATCAGCACATAATAAGCTAACTTGTGTCTGGGACTTTTGAATATATGCTGCGCTTTTAATTAATTAAAATTCAATTCGAACCCATGTTAGATAGGAGTTCATCGTTAGATTAATTAGTTATTCACATTTTTTACTACATAAACTTTATGTTTCCTTTTTATCCCACAAAAGTGTCAATAACCGTCATTATGTCCAATTATGTACAATCTCGTTTGGGATGGCAGATCGTTAGTGCTTAGTGGCAATTTGTAAGAGCATTAGGTTTCTATATATCGGAATGAGATTGTCAGTTGATTACAGAAGGTTACACGAAAATAACTTCCAGTGAAATCTGTCAACAAGTAAATAACTCAACATTATGAGTGGAAGTGACCTTTTGAAAGACTCGTGTGTACTAGTGACTGGTGTGAAGTTCCATTTACATAACATAGTAGTGGTGCGGCATAGGTTTGTCCAGAGTCATGCTTTCACTTTCTGAGAGATACGTTGTCGTTTCAGACTATTGCACTTCAGATATTTCTCACGAAGTTAAATGGGGAATTTGACACTTTTGCTGCTAATGGAATTTAGTGGCGTTCCACTTAGGCCGGGCTTTGAAATTGAATGCTAAGTTATAAAAGCAATTAAGAGTTTTGCAGGAAAGTAATTGAGAGGAAAGTCTAAGAGAAGCGTCGTACCAACGACAATGTTTTTGGTTAAAGCAAGTGTGACTTAGATCATGTATATTCGCCAAATTACAGGTTCATAGCAGCGCTGGGTGTAGCTTCAACCTGCATGCGTAGTTTTGGGAACAGCTCCCTGAAGTCAGCCTCATAAGAATTATTCAATAAATTCCTATAAAAAGGTCAATAAATGTCCGGCCAGTTTCGAACCAATCAAAAAACTCGGGTGAATATTGGGAGGTCTGTAAGTACCTTGTAGATCAGTTTATTCAATGAAATCAGTCCACGAAGTGGTACTGGTAATATTGATCTACTTCTGTACCATACGATGCGAAGCAGTCCTTACCTCGGACTTTTCGAAACGAAGCTTGTTCTTAAGCCGCTTTTCACCTCCTAGAGCCATATGCCAGTCTTTTGTCGTAGACTTACGAGTACTTACTTACTTTGGGCATAGGGCGTCAACCACGCCTGCGCGCCATCTTTTTCGTATTTCTGCAACGCTCTACTTATCGAAGAGCCCTCTCGCGATTCGATGGAGTGTTCATTGCCACTTTCACCCATCAGAAGTCACCTTTTGTCGTTGCGCTGTTTCGATGCCAATAAACATTGTACTTCATAACACAAATTTGAGCAACTTATTCAATCGTCCGACAACGTGTTGGGTCAACTGAGTTTTCGTTTTCGTTTCGACGTGACTGACATCCAAGCCATTTCGATCATTTTTAAAAAAGTGGGGACCACGAGTCTTATTATTTGAACTTTTGATCGTGACGCAATTTTCAACACACTCAATATAACTAACGCCAATTAAAAGTTGAGCAGAACAAATATTTTCAAAAATTGTTTCTACGACCAAGAGCAGCACGAGCTCGTAAACTTCCCATACACTCGCTGAGCAATGCTGTGCAATACTCTCCAAACTGTAACAATTTCCAACGTACTGGCCTACTGGGGAAACACTTGAGAGCGCCTTGAATGCCTTGAAGGCGGGATTTATGCGTTGAGGACGTAGGGTATGGTCGGCTTTAGCCAATCTCTCTTTCATTTCATTTTCAACGCACTCAGAGTAACCTTGATGCAATCGTAGCATACCCTAGGTAAAGATTTACAAAAACGGGCTTTTCAAATCGCCAGCCTAGAATCTTTATTTTGCGGATTCTTAATAGTGAGATTCTGGTAGCAAAGAAGTTTGTTAGCGAATGTCGAACAGCGACAATGAGCGACAACGAAAGAAAAAGAAGGTTTTCACCACCAATGTGGGTTTTTAGCGACTGTTCCAAGCTCATATTTTTGGGGGTTTTTATACAATACTATCTAACCCACTACAGCGCCATCTGCCCGGCTGATTTGTGAATCTAAACCATCCAGGGCCCCACCCAAACGCACACAAAAAAATTCATTTAAATCGGTCGAGCCCTTTAGGAGGAGTTCAGTGACATACACACGTACAGTATAGAATTACATATATTTTAAGATGTAGCTTAAAACTATCGATATTATTATTGTTGTACTTTTTGTTAATAGAGTTTAACAAAACTGGTTTAAAAAATATATATATATATATAGAAACTAGTATAAATAAGGCGCGAGGTTTAAATTCCTGGTGAACATTAGCCTTAGCGATGAGCGTTGGAATTGGTGGTGAGTCTGCTCCATGGCTAAATACATGAGTCGAAAGAAGGCCGAACAACCTACATCATCCTCCGACTCATTGTCACAGTCATTTAACTTCTTGAACGATTGTCGTTAAACCTCCATTTCCAAACCTTCAAAATAAAAGGTCATTCTTTTAGTGGAGTCAAGTTAGTAGCGCTGCCATTTGACACCTGTTAAACTCAGCTGTCATTTGAAGTGTCATAATATTAGTTGAATCTTTGCCATGATGATAAGTCTTCTGAAATTCTTCTTAAGAATGTGTCCCTAAAAGTAACAAAAAAAAAATGGATTGGGTTATGTTAGGTTGAGTAGGGTTCTCACTTCTCAGTTCTTCATAAAAGACCAGGCCATCTCAGGGAAATACTTGGGTTACATTGCAATTCTATTAAAAAAAATGCTACGATGACTTGAACATAGATTTGGCCAGAGTATGGATATAAGGCGAGAAGACGAACTAGTCCTTTCTGAGAGCTGAATACCACTTTAGGTGTTGCATCAAAAGAACTACAACCCTTTGTTCCTTAAATATAATAAAATCCAATACCGAGCTCCTTCATGTCAATTTAAAAAAATCATCTTTGTTTTATTCCATTTCAAAGTTCTATATACCTCAACAAAAAAAAACACCCTTTCTAAGATCATTTTTTTATGAGTTTTCTGAATGTCGCAATTCTTTGCTACGGTCCATAACAGGTCCTAGAACTCATCGGGTAGTAGCACCATAAACCAAGTCTGATAGAAGTTATTTGCGTGATCTACTCTTTATTTTTGTAGTCGTTGCCCGTCTAAATTTATATAGATTTTTAAGGGTTCCTGTTGCTGAACTTCGATTAAAAACGTAAAGTTAACTAATCCTGTAGGTTTCAAAAAATTGGCAAGCGACCTTACGCCAATTGGTTAATAAGTTTCGAAGGATTCATATTTCAACCTCGTATCCGTACCGCTTTCAATTTGACAAATTTTTTCTGACAACTTTTTGGCTGTATAATTATCGGCTAAAAACACAGCCTATATTCAAACTCTTTCAAATGCAAATTAAGAAGCAGATCGTTCTAAACAAATGCTATAACCATTACTAAGTTTTTGTTCAGGAAAACATTTGTTAAAAATCATTCATTTGCCAAAAGAAAAAAAGAAAAATTTCTCCACGGCTATATAGACTCATCCACTATACCTACGACTACTCATCCAACAACCAGAACAGAAATACCGATGATTTATATAGATTTATTCACTCCGCCAACTGTAGTTATTATGCGCCAGTGGAAAAAAAAGTGTTCCGGCATTTCCAAGTCTAGCCAAAGGTACCGAGGTTGCATTTCGTATTGGTATGGAGTATTGGCAATAAGTCGGTGATGTGAATCGGATTTATGTGTCTTTCATCGAAGAGGTATGGCCAGCTGCCAAACTGAAACTAACGAAATATTTCAACAGAGATAATGATGATGATGATGGGAGAACATTTGGCACAAAGACTACAATCAATACACCTTGTCTGGGGAATGTTAGAGGATATTTTCTTGCCCTCTGAGTTTGGTGAACTTTTAAAGACGCTCTTAGGTGAATTTGTTATTTATATTGATTCATTTTAGCAATAAATTCATCTTTAAAGAAGATTCCATAAAGATGTTTGTTTTCTGGTAAAAATTTATTAGACTTCGGTTAGAGTGGGTGCGTTTTCTGACGAAGAACTGCAAAGCTCTATGAAAGCTCGGGGTTGAAGAATTACCGCATCCATGATCGAGTACTAGGTAACTGAATTTGTTATTGTTTTTGAATGTAAAATATAAAAAAAAATTAGTGACCGATGCTGTTAATACATGTTGACAAGATTTCTGACGGAAAGTTTTTATGATGCTGTTAGTAAGCTGCTTTCAGCGAAAATGTCAAATCAAACCAAAAGTCTCGGTATACCTACACAAAAAAAAAACAGTTTCCAGCACTTTATCGTAAATGTTTGCATACCTACAGGCTGATTTTGGGGAAGTCGCTCTGGATTTTAGTGAGTGTGTGTCTACTTTGCTTTGGTTTTCCTTTTTTTATACAGATATTTAATAAAATAAATAAACGACTCACTCATATGATAATGATTGTGAAAGTCGAAACCCAGGTGCTCATATAGACTTGTTCCGTTTTAGGGGCCCAATGTCTCAATAGTCATGGTCCCCGCACTTTTCTGAAAATGATCGAAATGGCACCTTTCCAGTTTAAGTAGGATTTGATTCTTTATTGAAAGAAAAAGAATGCAAACAAAAATGCAATAAAGTAATTTATAATGAAAACATTTGTTTTTTATTTTGGGTTATAAATGTTTTCGCTGCTGGTGTCCTTCTTTTCAATAGGTATTTTATGGGGCGCCACATCTTTTTTGGTTTGGGTCCCTTTTTAATTTCCTTTTTTTTTCTTTGTAATTTTCATCGACAATGCTGGCTGCAACTACTTATTTACATATTTAAGGCACAGCTCGCAGTTTCCAGTTTCATATACCGTTCTAAAATATCCACAAAGTCTGTAAACCAAATCAAAATCTTCAAGCAGCTGTTTTGCAGATATCAGTCCAACACTATCTTATTGAAAAATACCCTGGTATTCAACTCAATACCAGTGCTCACCCTTTTGGAAAAGATTCGTCAAATTATTGACATACATCTCCGAATCAACAACTCTTATCTCGACCAAGTATATTTGCATATAAATTCGAGATTGTCCAGACAGCAATCCACCTATCCGAATAACTGTGAAAATATGCAGCCGCATGCATGCGGAAGGGGGCACCTGACCAAATACAGAAATCGCAAACCGAATTCCTGAGTACACATTGTGGATACAAATTATATGTATATATGCCTACGGGATAGATTCACATGGAATTTTAAACATATGCAACTAATTGAAATTCCTATCATTTCTCTACTCTGAATAGCAGCCTACAACGACAAACTCTCTGTCATCCTTGCAAACTCCAGTCTCCAGATCCCTTTCCCTTGTCCAGGCAATAGGCGTACCAAAAGTAGAACTTCCCTCTGATTGAGGGGCAATTACTATTGAATATTAGAGGGTAATTAGGAACAAGGAGTCTCTCTGCCGTCTCTCCTTCCCATCGTCATCATCTGCTGGCATCGTAATCAATTTTCCACACGATGATCACTGTTTGTGTCCCGTGTGATTATGATGACCCCATACATGGAACTGCAATCGAAAAGGTTGAAGAATTACAAGCAGTGCAGATGGGTGCAGCCGACACGATGACGGCTAACATGTAATTTCGTGTGTTTATCATAAATTATTGGCAGGTAGGAGAAAGTATAAACGCACGAAGGTCCGAGGTCGCCGACGATGACGGTCGCGGCCACCTACCTTGAACGCGAACAAAATACGAACAGTGTTCTCCGACGTGCATTAGATGAAGCCTGTAGTTGTTCGAAAACTCAAGGGGCAATGTCTTGTAAGTAAAACAGTCGAATTAAAACAAAAGGAAAAGGAAAAGGGTTTCCTTTCGAAATAATTAACCCTAATGCTCGTTACGGCGTAAATTGTGTGGGAATCTAGCAAATGTTGGAAATTCCAAATTAATTTACATTTTAAACTTTCGAGCAAGTAATTCTATATAGGTACACTCGAGTGTTGCACTTTGAAGCGGTTAGATGGTTCTTCGGGGCACTTTTTTTGACGGTTAGGTTACTCGACGACGAATGGTAATTACCCACTCGGTTTACACCCTTTTTTCCTTTCTCTTCTGTTTGAAGTTAAACCAAGAGTTTTGTGCTTTTTTCTCCTCTCCTGACAATTGTACATCAAGCGTCTCTTAGTTAGGAGTACTATAGCCATCCCCGAGGTTGTTGAACTTTAGTTTCTACTGGCGGAGTTAATTATTTCAGGTGGTGGAGCATTTGAGTTTTTTCTCCCAACGTGCGTATTTCTGAAGTCTTCCTTCTTCAGGGACATTTGAAACGGTCGACAGAAGACTGCGAGAAAGTCATCCTTATGACTATGTTAGGGTTTTGCGGAGTTTTGGATGTTTTGGCAACTTGTATTTAATCTCCATTCAGTTTTCCAACGAGGATGCTGCACGACTTTTAATTTGTTTGACACGTATAAATGAGCATATATCATATCTTACAACTTGGATATAGAGTGCGAGTAATTGCAAAAGAGGAAGATTATATTTACAAACTTTCGACGGAGAGATTGACAAGTATTTACTTTTTTCTTTGTTTCACGATATGAAGAGGTCAAGTACAGCTGAAAAAGGTGCATTACTTTACTTTTTACTTTGAAATAAAATCTAACGATGTTCGCGGTATATTCATCTGGAAGAACATTTTCTAACTCGAGGCGAATAAAAAGTGAATCGCTTAGTTCAAGTTTCCATTCAATTTGGGAATGTTATTATTACCGGGACTACGGTCAAAAATTTGCACGCCTTTTAGGGTCGTATATCTATGTATTAAATTAAATAATTTTCGCCGGAAAATTGTCTTGCTCTGTTTTGCTGAGTAGGCTGTAAAAAAATGATTTTCGGCGCAAGCTAGACAATGAGTTACATTTCTCTTCTATTTGTTTGAAATTATCTTTCGGGGTTTATTGAGCTTTTCCCTTTAGCACTCACTTTAATGAAAGAATTAAGAAAATGGTCCACATTCTGCAGCCTACAGACCTCCATAAGCACACATTCGTGGTATAAAAAGATGGACCTTATAGGTACTTTCCCAAGGAAGCCTCTTGACGAGCATTGACAGCTTTAAAGTGGATTGAGCAGGTTGGACTCCATTGATCTGCGGTTCTATAAGTAGCTTAGCATTTAAAAAGGTCTACTCTGTACAAAATTTCAGCTGGAATCTTGAAACTATCAAAAGCGCGAGAACATTTCTGAAAACTGTCATCAAAGACTGCAAAAGCAAGAGCTTCCTTCCGCCTAATATCGCTGTCATTATTGAGTTAGGGCTGTGTAATCATTTCTACTAAATTCCGTAGTTTTGTCAATATCATTTATTGAGTTTGCAAAAACTTTACACTCACCCCGACAGAAAATGTTAACTAAAACACGTCAAGAGGTAAGGTCTATAAGCTTTAAAGAGAGAATCTTTTCAGTGGTTCATGTGTCATAAGCATATATCGCTTATTGAATATGAAGTTGAAGAGTTGTGGAGATAAAACAGAACCTTTTGGAACACCATATTTTTTATATATTTACTTGCCGACCTGTAACCTTTCAAATATTATTTGAATAGAGAAACTTTTTAAGAGAAGAGTCGATTCTTGTGAGCTTGCGTTTCAACAAAGTGGGCAAGTGATTGGTTATTTTTTTCCGTAGGATAAATTATTAAATCACCAGTTATTAATAACTTTTCGTTTTGCCAGTGACAATTTATTCCGTGAAAGAGTCAACAAAAAAAGGACAGATGGAGCAGGTTACCCTTAGATTTACAACTGTGAAAGGAAAACGTTGGACCAGCTAATTCGGAGAACATTAACATCTAAGTCTTAGGCCCGTTTGCTGATTACGACTCATAATGATCTTCCGTGCTACTTTTTATCCCCAAAAAGTTCAAGAGCAAAGTGGTAATTGACCTGGAAGGAAACCAGAAAACAGCCACATAAAAAACAGGCAAAATTTTATTTGGAGCTGAAGTGGCAATACGTCGTATGTCGATGTGTGCGCTCGGTAGATGGTAAAAGGCACCCGATTTACATACATCCAACAACTCTTTTCATTTACCTCCTCACCGGGAAACCTTGCACGAAATGAGATACAGCCAAAGAGACCAGGTGCACACGCAACTTCTAACTATAGCTCGACTTAGAAGGTCTATGTCAAAACTTTCTTTTCTTCTTAACCTATAATTCTTTTGTACGTATGTACGTCACTGAACTCATCCGAAACGGCTGGACCGATTTGAATGAATTTTTTTGTATGCGTTTGGGTGGCGCCCTGGATGGTTTAGATTCAAAAATCAGCCCGGCAGATGGCGCTGCTTTGGGTTTGCTAGTGTAATGTATAAAACGATCCAAATACCAACCTAAATACCAAAATAAACATAAACTCATCTATATATTTACAAATAATCTAATCTAAATCTAAATCTATTTACAAATAAGACTCTCCTTCTAGGTATGAGATAAACTCTGAAACTACCAAACCGAATGAGGTAAAATTTGCAGGCTTTCTCCTTTATTGCGAAAAGGGGCGTGGCACCTGCCATACAAAAAAAAAAAAAATTACAAAACACTATTTTTCTACACTCAAGAAGTAGAAGCTGTAAAATTTCGGACATTGATTTGTTGATGGATAATTAAAGCACTCTGTGAAATGTGGTCTTGATTGAAAAAGGGGGCGTGGCACTTTCCATGCAACAAAGTAAATAAAAACACTGTCATGGTATTTATGATATCTTTAGGTCTAAAATTTGGATAATTGAATCACTCTGTAAAATATGTGCTTGATTGAAAAAGGGGGCGTGGCACTTTCCATACAACAAAGTTAATGAAAAGATTGTCTTGGCATTTATGAAAGCTTTAGGTCTAAAATTTGGGTAATTAGGTTAGGTTAGGTATGTGGGTTGGTAGAGCAGGGTAGATCCTACTATACCACACTTATGTCCTTGTGGACCCATTGTGATACCCTTTTTTGGGGGTTAACCGTCGGTGTTGTTGATGGTCAGCTTGTATCATCCTTCTTGTTTTTACCCGATGCCGTCCAGCCATCCTGATGCCCTCAAAAACCTGTAAAGATCAGAAAGTGTAACATCAGAAAGTTCTAGTAAGTCATGGAAGTAGAAGCTTCCAAGTGTTCTGTTCCTCAAGTGACAGAGGCTCGGGCAGTGACAGAGGAAGTGAGGTGTGTCCTCATGGACCTCTTCGTCTCCGCAACCTCTACATATATCGTCATCCTTGAGATTTAGTTTCATCAAGTGATTTCTTAAGAAGTTATGACCCGTTAGAGCCCCTACCAGCTTAGACATCGATGGCCTGTCAAACTGTAGAAGTTTGAATGTTCGGCCTTTGTCATATGCTGGCCATAGCTTCCGAGATACTTCACAGGTAGTTAGTGCTTTCCACCTGTTATTGGTTTTCATACGAATCTTGTTCTCCACTCGT
Organism: Cheilosia vernalis; assembly: GCA_949126925.1. NCBI lineage: Eukaryota > Metazoa > Arthropoda > Insecta > Diptera > Syrphidae > Cheilosia > Cheilosia vernalis. Next base: position 14,769,558 of record OX421361.1, read on the forward strand.
TCTCTGAAATTACATAGTGGAGGCTTGATCGACTGTAGTGCTCTATCATTATCCATTGCGGACCCCTTTCTCGCCAGTTCATCAGCTATCTCATTGCCGGCTTTGTCACTGTGTCCAGGGACCCAGCAGAGATTCGTGGAGTGCTGCGAGCAAAGAACCTTGAGCTCTTCGCGACAGCGGTGAACTAGCTTCGACTTAATTTCTATAGCAGAAATTGCTTTTATAGCCGCCTGGCTATCAATGAAAATGGTAATATCTTTACAATGACACCATTCGGGCCGCTTCTGCGATTGCCAGAATCTCTGCTTGGAAGACACTACTGCTATCAGGAAGCCTGATGGAGCAGTTTATGTTCAATTCCTCACAGAATATACCGGCACCGGTTCCACAGTCCATCTTTGATCCATCTGTATAGATGGATACCGATTTCCGCTTTGTGGGTTCATCTGTTCTCCATTCATCTCTGCTCGGAAAGGAGTAGGTGAATGGTCTATCAAAGTTCAGATGGGGAGACATGTAGTCGGAAGTGACATCATTCCCAACGTTTTTCTCTAGGATTTGGGTAATTAAGACGTTGAGACACAATTTAGGCAATCATGGAGAAAGGTTCGTGCCACCTCTTGTACAAAAAATTGCCAATTCTATTTTTCAACATTCGTTGTAACATTTCCAACTTAACTGTGTACTCTCGGAACATATGGAGGCAAGTGCCATCCTTTTTCAGTGGATAGCCAGTTTTTACCTGTCTTTTTTTCTTTTTTTTTTTTGCCTTTTATCACTGAGTTGTTCTCTTCATATACTGTAAAGGTATTTCTAATTTTTTTGTTAACTAACATAACATTTGGATCTTTTTTGTAATCAAACAGGAATTATACCTGTTCTAATCTAAAAAAAATCTTCTCAATAATAATACAGAGATAAAATTAGGTAAATCTGTATCTATCTATCTAAAAGAAAAATTGTGTCAAAAATGTATAGTAATTCATGAATTGAGAACGGCTGGGCCGATTTGACTCAAATTTTTGTTCACTTGTTTGTAATTGTCATGAGAAGGTTTTTACGAAAAAACGTTTTGGGAAAACCCTCCGGAAAAGTCGGGAAATCGGAAAAGTCCAAAATAGATTTCTTACATGATTTAGTGTAAGGATGGAAAAATAATTGTAAAGCTTGGAAAATTTCGTCCATATACATTTATCAAAGATCCTCGACTCAACGAAGCAAAATATGTATTATGATTTTTTTTTTAATTTTAACATCTAGCAAAGCATGCTGGGCCCAGCTAGTAAATTATAAAAAAGGAAAAAATTAGGCAACAAAGTTCCTGGGCACGAACAAAGTCGGTTTAGTTGGATATACATATATATCTCTGCTACTAAAACGGAGCCAATTTTTCAAAACGCATCTAACATATTTGCTTAACCACGCAAATGATTTCCCTTTTCGCGAAAATGTCGCCTCCTTTATTCCACTGGGTGATTACCTCACATTTCTGAAGCCCAGAATGAACAAAGTTCCCCCCCATCCCTACCTACTCTCTAATTACCCGATGCTTATAGTATTAGGTACTCTTGTGAAGGAAATATCCAATAACGCAGCAACAAATCCTTTCCTCCAAACGACCGCCACAATATTCACTTAAAAGCAACAGCAGCGCTCAGCGCAACAGCAGTTCACGCTCCTTTTTACCCACCATTTTGTTGTGATATCAGAAAAAGTTATTATCCCGCTTTCCTTCCCAGCCAATTAGCATGGCTATATAACTATATTTAAACTCCTTAATTAACCCGACTGCAGGGCATTAATATCGAGCGTGTGTTGCTTTATTGAATCATATAACGAGTAACATCGTCAGCAGTCCTAGTCGGCTGCGGTATTTCCTTCAATTTGTGTAAAATATACCCGCTGGCGCCTTGTTGCTTCTTTGTAATAAAAATTGAAAAAGAAAATAAACGACTATTATGATGCACGACCAGGTGAATCACACACACACGCACACTTTTGTAATAATTATTCGTATGCGTGAATTGAGCCATTAAAATCGGTTAGTAACTATCTGCGAGCCCTAATGCGGGTTTCTCTTTACAATTTATGCAAAACAACTAATGAAAAACTAATTGTGCTGTGTTCGGCCGATTGGTTTGAGCCATTAAACATTTTTCACTGCATTTACACGGTTTTTGTAGTGTGGATGCGACCAGCTTTGAGGGGAAAATAGAAAAACTTGTCAATAGTAATAAAATAAATAGACTGGTGAATAAAAGCCGCATGTGTTTATTGTTGAAAAAGAAATTCTTTGCTGTCGGCATTGATGTGTCAATCATTTAGCGCCATAGGTGGGTGAAAACGTATTTTTAACGATGCTTTCCAAAAAGACCAACGTTTTTAGATACGTTAATTCTTTTTTATAGCCGAGACGATCTGAGCCGAATGTAGGTTAGTTAGGCGCCATAGGGACGTGGTAGGTATTCGTCACGGTGGGAAATATCTGTCACGCCATCTGTTTCAATTACATGCATGGCTTATCTGTCACCTTTTATTGATCCGACCGCATAAAAAAAAAAGTGACACATGGCGACATTTAATTTTATATTTATAAAAATGAAACAGTTACTATAATAATTTATCGGTGGTTGGGGTTTTGCCTGAGGTTTACCATTTCCCCAAGGGCTGACACATGTCATAAAGGGTGGCAAAGGGTTTTTTGTAGGAAATAATGCAAAAATTAAAATCCGCCGCATCTATTGTCAGATGTCAAACTGGGCACTCACTCCGTATCTTGTCTGACTATAATCGGCGGAACGATAGACCTCCAAAACTAGCAACTTAATTGCGAGTTTGACAGCTTAATCCAGATCGGTTGAAACTCACAAAATCTCAATGAAGAAATCTTTTCTTTTAAAACCCGGGCTGAGAAAATACCTTTCCAACAAAGTATAAATCATCAAAATCGGTTCGGCCAATCTCGAGTTATGGGATAACATCGCTTCGGACACTTTCTTTTACATCTTCTCTAATATATAAAAATCTCGTGTCACAGTTTTAGTGGTTATACTACTCCGAAACGGCTCAACCGATTTGGATGAAATTTTATATGTAAATTCAGTAGGTATGAGAATCGGTTTTAAACTAATTTTTATACCCCTAAGAGTTTACAGGTGGCGTTGTAGGAACATATTTCGTTTTTCATGGGGAAATGCACTTTGAAAAAACAATAAACTGGATAGAAATCGAGTAGTGACACTTCAAATACAAAAAAAAAATATTTTAAATTTTCAAAGCAATTGTTGTTGTCAGTTATTTTAATTATTTTCCAAGCAAATTGTTGTTGTCAAAAATTTTGAAATTTTTTTTTTAAATATAACCTACCTAATAAGTTTGTTTATGTTTACTATGTTACATTAAGTAAGTTTTTGAAATGAAGTAGATACTTTGATTTATTGCATGGTTATTGAATCCATCATTTTCTTTTGACATGTATTTTCAAGATCCTTGCATAAGTATTGTGTGAGTAAGTTGAAATGTAGGGGTGATTGCGATGACGTGGACAATGATGACAGGCAACAGGAGTTGTGGAGCGTTTTGAGTTTGCACGTAGGGGTTGTTACGAAAAATGAGCGAATAACAATCGTGGTACTCTGCTCATTCGTGAGTAGGGTTATGGGGAGGGCAGCTCAAAGGTACCATAACGCCTTGATACCGGTGTGGAGAGAGAAGGCTTACCAACCAAGATAATAACTGTGGTTAGTTTTCTTCTTAGCTGTTAAAGCTACAAATATTTCGTTTAGAGTTAATCCTTTCCCTATTTTCTTCCTATCCCTTTAATACTCTTAATTTTAAAATTTTCCCATTTATTTATCACGTTCACGTGTAATCCAAAATGGCCAGAGATTACATCTTTGCTATTGGCCGGGCAAAATGCAATACATCGCCATTATTAAAAAAATCAAAAACATCGAAATTGACATTGTCAATCGTTGGGTGGTGCCTTATTCACCTCTACGGAGCAAAACATTCCAAGCTCATATTAATGTAGAGTTTTTTGTTCAGTGAAGAGCATCAAATATATTTGCAAGTATGTGAATAAAGGCAGTGATATGGCGGTATTTCGATTTGAAAATACTATTATGACTGCTCCTCCAGTGAATAACAACGATGAAATAACGCTGTACCATATTGGCCGGTTCATCAGCACCAATGAAGATGTTTGGCGTAACTTTGGTTTTCCAATTCATGTACGGGATACAACCGTTATTTATTCAGCCGTCCATCTTGAAAACGTCATGTACGGGATACAACCGTTATTTATTCAGCCGTCCATCTTGAAAACGGTCAGTGCCTACATTTCCGGCCGCTATAAATTTGTCAAAAACTACACTCATAGAATTTTTTGAATCGTGTAACCGTAAGAATGCTTTTGGTGCCTTTGCATGGACATTACTCTACTCAGAAGTACCACACTATTTCACATGGACTCAAACAAAAAAATGGACACCCCGCAAACAAAGTAGACCATTTACTGTTTTTAGGAAGCCTTAAAAGTTAGGATACTTTTGGACCCGATAGGTGGCACCTTACAAAATTTTAGAGGGATAGGAAAACAGGTTGTGGCACCTCCCATTCAAAAATAAAAAATAAAATTCAAACGCTATTTATAGAGTTGTATAATTAAAATTGTCAAAATAAAGGAATTTGCGAAATGAGGTCGGGACTTAATACGAAAGGCACGGGCAAATCCGGATGGGTACAGCTATATAAATAAAAGAGACTACGTCCATTTGTGCACTCAAAACTCTGGAACGGATTGTTAGATTTTTAAGATTTTGGGCTTAGTGGATTTGTAAGGACTATGCTGCTTTTTGTCCTAAAAAAAATTAAGGAATTAGATTGGGGAGAGAACCACAATTTAAAACCTATAGACTGAATAGAAAAACGTTTAGTATCACCAATACAATAAATATTATTTAAAACATTTAATTTTTTTAATTCTTTGTATGTTCCGGGTGAAATTGGAAGTCCGACAGTTTGCAACGAAACGCGTTTGATTTGATTGTGAAGGATCTCAAATCAAATGTCATGCAAGCAAAAGATCTTGAGGGAAAAATTCAAAACAAACATTGTCATTCTGCGAAAGTGGGAATTCCGCTTATTCAGAACGATTTGCCATTCGTATTTAAGCGTCTTCAATTTCCCGAGCGTCACTCTTTCGATATGACAATTAATAAGTCACAAGGACATTCGCTGGAAATTTGTTGCTCCAATCTTGAATTCCCATGTTACTCGCATGGTCAATTGTATGTGGTGTGTTCTATTTCTTTTGTAGGAGTATAAGTTTTGAATGAAGAATTTGAGTTCACCGAATTATAAAGAGCAGCATGTGTATTGTGCATCCTCGGAATTATTATTTTCATTATATTAACGAATTTGGGCGGTACGAAGTTCGCCGGGTCAGCTAGTATGTATATAGATTTAGCCATTTAAAATCAATTGAGACGCAGTTTTTACTTTAATCAACTGTAAGATTAATTAAAAATATAATGCTTTTATGGTAAAAAATTCATAAATTCAGTTTGCAATTCGCGCTCATGTGAATGGGTCTCTTGAGCTTAATGGACCATGATTAGAAAAACATGTCGCCTCCAGAGGTCTTACACGGGGCGAATGTATCGATTACAACACTGTCCAAACACAGCATGGTTAATTGCGAATGAATTATTTTGGAAACAACGAAAATATTACCATTTGTGAATTTGTGAAGCCATATAAATAAATAAACTTAAGTTGGCAACAACATTTGCTGATCAGAAAAAAGACGTTATATCTCTTTGACAGCGCGTGCTCTGCTTTCTTGTTGGAATATGAACATCTTAATAATGGATCGCTCTAAATTAAACTTACGAGTAGGTGGGACCGAAAAACAAATTTCCAAACACGTTTTATTCCGGTGTAGGTATCGTACCAGATCATAGAACGTTTCTGGCTGTTCGTAGTTCTAGGTTGTGAAGAGATTTGCCTCTGGTAGGTACCTAAACGGACCTGTTGCGCCATCTATCTATTTTTTAGGCGTGTCTTTTATGATAGTACAGACAGTACACCGGTATATGATCAGGGTCGCACTTTGAGGACTGAATTTCCTAGTGTATCAAAGGAGTGGAGGTCCCCTGTCCTCTTCTTATTTTCCAATTTGTCTCAGTCGAGTTTTCCAATAAATAATTTATTGCAAAACCAAGTAAATTCTTTTAACAAATTCAAATCTTTATTTAACATCCTTTATACGCAGTAAGAACAAGAACTATACGAAATTAGATCCAAGTGAACCTTCCGAGCTTTTTTAGATGAAAAATCGTTGATGATTTCGGAAGTGACAACTGCTTATCAAGTTCATTATCTATGGCTTGAAAACATAGCTCTGTTTTTGCACTTAGGATAATGCCCGATGCGAACATTCCAAGGTTAATCATACCAACGTCTTTTAGTATTGTTTTCAATCAATTTTCCAATATTCTTTTTCATGGAACTTTTTATAGTTTGGTGTGCCAATGTGAATTAATATATTTCTTTTGTGTGATTTATAAATTTCCAATGATTTTTGTTTCCGTGTTGCTGAATTTGATGTACAGTTACATTATTAATGACAGAAACATTTCGCTCATTTGAGTTTATGAGCTTAATTTGTAAAAAAAAGTGTTCTTTGAAATCAACGAAAATAGCTTTTCAGAAAAATGGAATTAAATGAGAAATGTAAGTTTTGAGCGTAAAAGATAAAAACTTTTGTTTTCGAAATAATATTGTATAGATAAAATGTTGCTTTGAACTCAACACTGATTGAGATACCTTTACTTTAATAGTTCTCTTGAATTCCAAAATTTATTCGTATTTATTTAAAAGGCATCAAAATTCGGTACACTGCATAGTGCATAGTTGTTTGAGAAAACAGATTTCATGGCTAAATCGCTACATATTTTTAAGATATTTTTTGGCTGATGTTTTCATTTACCTACTTCTTTTGAAGAATTATTTCCAGAAAATGGTAGTATTATATGTACACAAGCCAGCTAATTAATCTTTTCTGAAACGAGTGGTAGCGTCTTCGTAGCAATCCAAGGAGCAAATTTTAGCCGAATCTTGAGTTCGATACGAAAAATACATTTTTACATTTACAATTTACATTTTGGATGAAGAGCATGGCAGTGGAACCTTATGGCAAACCTTGCATAGGTCAATGCCGCCAAAAAAAACTCTGGTAGGTTAAATCCCAAGAAAAACCTATGCAGAAAGTACAATCTTATTTTTGTAAGAAACTGTTTGAAGAAAAATTCCAAGTTTGTAAAAAAAAATGGTTTTCAAAACGTTTTCAATCCTCGTACAAACCTATAAACCATTGATTTTACCGGGAGTATTTTATACCGCATATATAATGATCCTCTTTCAGTTTCAGTAAATAAATATTGGATCTAGTTTGGCTTTGCTAGCAAAAGCTACTACCCAAAACAAGTGATTCAATCTCTATAAAGGAAGTTTTATTTTATCGTACCTACTTTTTACCTATTTGACAATGTTCGAAAGGGTTTTCCGATTTTTTTTTTGTCACTCAATGCTTGAAAATATGTTAGGATATTGTTATATTCAGCTACATGACTTAATGGTAATGCATAACTTAATTGACTGACCTTTTCCATACCAATGTTCGTTCGAGTAAGTTTCAGGATATTGTAAACTCATCCAAACTCATATTTGAAAATCATCCAAAACTCCTATTTTTCATTTAAGTAAGATTTTATTCTTTATTAAACTAAAAAAATGCAACAAAATTAAAAAAAGAATACCATTTGTTTTTTTTTTTTTTTTTTTAATAAATGTATTTTGGGCTCGAGCACCTTTTTATTCTCCTTTTTCATTTTTTTTTTTCAGCTGCAACGCAGTACCAAGTCTGTGTACATTTATCGCTTTAAATTTACTAACCAATGTAAATTTGTTTCATATATTCTTTTGTTTAAATCCGACAGTACAAAACGAGTCCGGACAATGTCGCTTTAGCAGAATGATTAAAAAAAAAAATAAAAAATGCAATTTTCCCATTTAGTTTAGTTTGCATTTTATAAATGTTTAAATTTCCCTCACCGTTTACAGCTGCATATACCCAACGGCTGGTGCTGCGACAACCGCCCGCTCCCAGGCAAAGGCTGAAATAATTGAAAACATAACCAACACTCCTCTAGATCCACTTGCAGCCATAGTTTTTATCTCATCTGGCAAGTGCGCAATTATATGAATAGCTCTTTAAACATTTATTACATCACGCGCCAACCGTATATACGAGTACTTGTACTATATTATAATGGGCGAGGGGACACATACGTTGGCAGGATATGCTCCTCTCCATTGCTACAATTTCATTCATATCGTGCATAAATTGCTACTGCTCTCTTCCTTGTTATGCATAACCTCCTTTCGACGCATTCAACATCTCGCAGCTACTTAGCTGCAGCTGATTAAGCTGGAAACGAATAAAAAAAAAATACAATCCGCCCTCGCACTTTGTTTAAAATTACACTTTTGTCTTCCTTCTCAGAGTGGAGTAGGTTGTTTGCTCGGGTCTCTTGCTTCCAGGACGTCCCTATGTACACACGGGCATGTACCGTACCAACTTCAAACCTGGAGTTGGTAATGAACGTGTTAAATTCGTAATTTCTCTTAACAGTGAACCAGAAACAGAAATAACAGAAAAGGACCGGCGCCCGATCGCCCCGCAACCAGCTAAATGTAAACCTATACCGCCCGGCACCTACATCAGAGCTATATTATTTTTTCAAATGAAATTGGAGCACACACATAGCTGCAAACTTCCACACCGACTTCGGCTTGAGTTTCATTTCGGAGTGGCAAAGAAATGAAATATTTATTTTAAATGTACTATATACCTACACTCCCACTTGACTGCGACCCCCAACCATCCAACCCCACCCACCCGCAACCAAGGTAGTATAGTAGTATATGTATCATTAAAGGGTGGTGTAGAGTTTTCGTTTTGAAATTCCAGTAAAACTGTGCATGGGAAAAAAAGGAACCTTCATCCGGCATCTTTATACGTTCTCGTACCGCGCGCCGAGCCGTGTGCATGCAATATAACGTGTGTATCCTTTGAGTATGTGGATCGATACTCGCCTGTAATGGTGTCTGTTTCTGAATATGCGGTGCTTTGTGTATGGAATTGGATCTTTACTCATGGCGAATGGGGTGACAGAGTGTACAGAGGTGGGGCTCCTCCAAAACACCAGCCAGCCTGCCTGCCTGCTAACACTGCAAGCGTTATATATGCAGAGTCAGGCCAATATTAGAAAAACACACTTTGTGTGTTCATATTACGAAACTCTTGTCAGAGAGGAGTTTTCCTTTATTTTTTTGTGCGCCCCCACCACGTCTTCTGTGCTTTTTGTTTCAAGCTGTGTGTGAGCTGAGGGATAAGAATGCAGGCACAATATCCTGAAATATTCTTGGAATTTCCACAGGATGTTGTTGCTTCTCCTCTCGCATGCCTCTCATGCAGTGTGCGGTGCATAACTTTTATGGGTTTTTGTGTGATTAATATGTGAAGATGAGTGGTGTACGAGGACGAGGTTAGGTAGGTAAATCTTAAAAACTTTTGGGTTATGCTCGGGCTGCTTGCCAAGGAATAATATTGAGTTTTTCAATTATTTGATCTTGGGGGAGGGATCAAACGTTTTACAAGCTCCTTGAAAGCGCATTCAAATAAGCCAAAGCCATGCAGAAGGAAAGTGCAGTGTTTCCTTTGAATGGATATTGCTATGTGTTTGTGTGCGAAATTAAAGGGGGCCAATGTGAATGGCAGTGAATGCTCTTAACCATGAAAATGAATCTGATGGTTGTTCTGGTACTGGTTCTGGATTTAAATTAAATTTACTGACATACACTGTGGATTTGTGGTCACATCTGTAATTAGTAGAAGGACGACTGGGCGGAGGACTTTTTCACAGAATGAGAATGTGGGTATCTCTTGGTTTGCAAGCAGCAAGATTTTTCCTCTTCCAACACCTTCTAGGGGTTCGAACCGTCGACCTTTAGCTCAGCCGTATGCATCGCTCTAACTACTGACTGTCATAATTTGCTTTCTCGACAGCTATCGCTTATAATTTATAATTTTATAGATTCCAAAAATGGAGCTCATAAAAGTGTAGAGCCTTAATTTATAAAGGTTGTGCTGGCTTCGACCACAAAAGTTCTGATCTTAATAGGTAATCCCTAATGGGACAACAGATTGTCTAAAACTCTTCGCAGTTACTGATCTTATTCACGGCTTTTAAAACAAGTCGCTGCTTAAATCAGAGGGTTTGGTTTTTTAATAATTTTCTTCAATTCTCACCGTATATATTTTGTGGGTCACAAATCGCAATTTTGTATGGGAAAATTTGTCAGAAAATTTGTTGACACTAAAAATGAGTATTAGTATCGCGAGTAGTCTTTACTTATATGGGTAACTTCGTCTATAAGGCCCAGGTCCACACTGTAGTGACTGTAGCTCCACCTCAGCAACTTGTTAGCCGTCGATGTAGTTGGAGTTAAATCCTCTCATCTAGCTGACTTGATGCCCTAAGGTCTAGTGTGGGAACGGCTTTGGCTGACCCAAAGTACCGGCTTTAAACTTTCACCAAGGTTATCATAAACATTCTTGGTATGGATTTTTAAAATCTACCTTACAAGAGAATTTCAGATCCTTGCTACTGCGAGAGTAGCACGATTGAAGAATTTTACGAACTGATTGAATTCAAAATGTCAATTTGACGTGTCTATTTTCCCAGTAAATAATTTTAATCGCTCCCATATGGCGTCGCTTCGCTTTTCTTAAGCTAAGTAGGGTTACCCCACAGCAGTCTGAGATGCTGATTGGTTGCCAAGATTTATTGGGCCAATTGGTCGAAACCACGTCTCGTTGCGATGTAATTGGGAAGTTGAGAACCCTTCGTTTAACCGGTTCCAAAAAAGACCGCAAATGAAATCTCTTCAAAACAAAATCCGCCAAGATTACCCATCGAGACAGCAACTTATAGGGATCCCACAAGCTGTAAAAACCAAGGCCCACGTGTGCACCTTTTCTGTTAAATGTGGTTTCAAATCTGTTCACTTAACACAATAAAAACATGCAAACAATCGTGGGAGGAGTTACAATATTTGTTTAGCAATTACCGAAAGAGGTACAACGAGCTTGAAGTCAAATTGAAGGCAAAAGACTGCGTCGTAGATTGACTGAATCTCCATATTATTAAGTGATCCAATGAATCTCAGTGTTCACCAGGGTTATAAACGAACTTTGCATCGTTGCAAACTTGGCTTCGATACTGGGTATAAAGGGTTTTTCAATAAGAGCGCTACAAAAGTTTTTTTAAATAAAACAAAAACGGACTCATGGAGTACGTGTGGATTGCTGCCTGACCAATACCGCTTATTTTGTTTATTGACGATTCCATTCAGCCAGAAATGAGCCTCATCGATGAAGATGATTTTTTGGACGTAGCGCTCTTAACCTTGAGGCCAATGAGTCCGAATTTCGGTAGTAAATTTTATTAAGACTCGTTGTTGGCTCGTATATCTTTCCATCATAAAATGGCAAACCTTACTGAAGAGAAATGTCAAAAGTGCGGCAAAAAATTCGGCGTCGTTTGCTGTCCCTGTCGCACGGAAAGAATTGAAAATCACCAATTGCAACATTTTGAGTTGCAATTCACGAATCGTATATTTTTCGCAAATCACAACGATTTTTTCTTGAATTGATATAAAAATTTGTAATTTGTCAATGAAAACGGCGAAAATTATCAAATTTTGTTTGTTGCATTTTGCGATTAAAAGTATTAATTCGAGCTTCATTAATTTGTAGTGATTTGCGAGATTGTTTGGAGCAATTTACCACTTCAATAGGCAAATTTCGTAAACACCACTTTGTAATCTCAAATTGCGAAAAATATTTGGTGATTTACCACCACTGAATGATGAATCAATAAAATCTTATAATAATTTACCACATTTAAACCGAAAACGTAAATTGACGTAGAGAATTCGTAAATTGCAAAAAATTTTTTGTAATTTCCATGGAAACTAACTACATAACGTGTGGAATTTTTTTATGCACAGGTAGTCGACAGTAACGATATAGTCCATGGGTCGAAATCCTTTCTTTATATGGATCAATATACATACATAATATGATTGTGGTGTTGCTGGACAGCTGCAATCATGGGCAGCGACAGACAGTCGGTATTTAATCTTTGCTTAAGGCAGTCGATTTTTAAGTAGTTTAAGTTTTCTCAGTGATAGTGAGTGTACTAACCATTATAAAGCATTCTGGAATAGGTATACATCATGTAAGTACCTATTTAATAATGGAAAAAAAAAATAAAACTAAAGTAGGTAGGTATATAAATCTGTATTTTTATTTTTTTCAGAATGAAGATATGTCTCGCTATTAGAAAAGAAGTAAATTGGTATGGATATTGAAGTGTGCAGTCGAAAAGGGTTTTTAAGGTTCGTATCAATACAGGTTCTTCTAAACAATTTGCGTGTATTTAAAATTTCAGCATAGACAGAAAAATCACCCCAGACAAATCCCGTTGTCTCCGGACGATATGGCGTCATATGATTCTCAAGGATATCAAGAGGAAACAAAAATATAAAATACGACTATGAATTCTGATTGTAAATCACAAGATATAAGTTGTAAATTGAAAATAAAGTTTTATAATTTCAAGATAAAACGTTTTTAATTTAAGACGGTGATGCCTCAAATCACTACTCAAGAATCGTAAATTGCAAAATATGAATTGCAAATTTATAAAAAGAAGTTGTAATTTACGATTAAGAATTTGTAAATTGCAACTACAGAAGTAGCAAATCAGCACTAATGAGTTGCAATTCAAGACTAAATGCTTGTAATTCGGTAAGGGATGAAATCAAATTTACTACAGAGAAGTGGTAAATTGCGAAATGTTTTTGCAATTCACAACCATAGTAATATCAAATTTATAACTACTTGTTTAAAATTGCGATCGGTTATGGCAATATGTATTTCTCGTTTGATCATTATTGACAATGAGAAGTGGTGATTCACGATTTTTGGGGGTCAATATCTTCACTTTTTACAATTTCTAAAATTGCGAATAAGAAATCGTGAATCAGTAAATCCTGAGCTAAGCTCTAAAACTAGACAAACTTTTCGTGATTCTGCGCTTATTTTTCTTGATTTGATCTTAAAATTTTTTCCGTGCGGTCTACTTTTGTAGCGTCCCTGTTGAAAAACCCTTTATAACTGGCTTCAACAGAAGCTCGCAGTAGAATCTGAGTAAAACTCTTTTGGCACTGTCCAGATCTCCAAGAGCCCGACTTTTCGAAAGACGATCCAACAAAACTCCCTCTCATGTCTATTCATAAATTAAAAATTTCGTTGTTTATGTTTGTTGCCGGCTGACGTGGACACGACAGCACAAATTTCGATGTAACATTTTTTTAAATGTTTCCTCAGACTCCGAGACTCCTCAGGCTCGTTCTTAGCCACGCCTACTTTTTGTGGGCGTTTTTTTTCTGACTTCAGTGTCTTAAATTGTATGGGCTCCCAGCTCTAAATCTTTCCTGTAATCTCCACTGCAAGCTGCCATCTCGTTATAATTAATTTTTTCCTAAAGCTTCCGCAGAAATCTCCCTATAAAAAAATTGCCTTTCCATCTGTAAACCCCTATTCAATGTCATCATTTCCGTAAAGGAATGATAGTACAAATTTTTACTACCCAAAGTATATACACTCGTTTCAAAATGACAGACAAAAATATTGATTAAATTAAAAACTAAAATGATTCACAGTCGCCGGCAAACGAAAGAAAAAATTCCAAAATCACTTTAACCTAATAAATTATCCCAGACTCGAAGCCTCCTCATAAAACAGCCCGTTTACACACATCACAATCACAACCAACGCACAACGCAACGTCCATCCACCGAGCAAGCTACTGGTGGTGGTGGTGATGGTGAAACCAATTTAAAGTGTATTGTCCGGCACATTCTCCCAAACAATCTAACGCGCTATTAAATTTAATTTTACTCGCGTTCACCATATTTTTATGGGCACTTTGTCTCTAAATCATACCAAACGATCGGGATAATTCCATAGCCAGTTGCCAGTGGACAGCGAGAGCAAATATAATACGCTGGCTGGTTGGCTGATGGCGGAGGAGGAGACACAAACACAAGCATTCGGATCTCTAAAGATCGTTGGGCAGTAGTGCTGCAATCAACTTGATAGTTGAAGGGTTAACGAGTCTGATTTAAAGGCGAGAAATTTAATTCAATTTCTTTTTGAAAATGGGCTCGTAATTATTGGTGAGTGCGTCTCGATAAAATCGAAGCGGGCCAGACTAATTTTCGTACGTCCTTTTGAATAGTAATGGGTTCTCTTGCGTTGGTTGGTGTTTAGGGTTCGTTCCAGAATAGTTTGGGCCTTTCTAAAATCGGTCGGCTTGACTGTTGTATCAACAATAATTAAAGTGGATGGCATACACTTACACATTTCCTTATACTTAGGGATAATGTCGATAACCGAAGGAGTAGTTTTTTTGGTGATGGTTCTGATAATAATTGCCTTTCTAGATTTTCCATTAAAGAACGATTTTTCGATACAAATTATTTAATGTGAAAACTAAAAATGATTCTTAGGACACCCGCACACGATGCAACACAAAAGGGATATATCTCTAAATCATTTTCGCCTGATTCATAATTTTTTCATCATCTCTAGTGTATTTCAATGGCGGTCCGCTGCAGCAACTATACGGAATAGGTCTATGATACGATAGCTTGCGTGTTGCGCAATGAAAATGGAAGTCGGCTCAACAATGGCGTAAATTACAAGCTTTATATGATACTGAAAATCGCTTCAGGAAAAGAGTGCGCATTGACTTGCCGGATAGAATGGTGTCAGGATAATCTGGAAAAGCACTATTTATTCGGCATATTCGATAGATTTTTTTCAGTAAATGGAAGGTGCAATTTTAAGTCATTTCTGTAAAAACTACCTCTTGACTGAAAAAAGATTTCTGCATGACATGTTTTACAAATTGACAAGAGCAAGTTCGACATTTCTCACCATGTGCAGATCCTTTATCAAATACACGTGTGAATTATTAAAAATGTTTCGAATATTTTAGACTTAAAAATTGGGATAACACCCGTTTACAGCTTGCACAACAAAACATTTTTTGGAATCAAAAGATTGGGACGTCACAGTTTTCAAAATGATATGAGCATATACTTATAAATGCACTCTTGTTCGCTGTGGCTGTCGCGCTCACCTTTCTAAAAATCGGCTATCTAGATCTAACTATTGTAAAATGTGGAATCTCGTAGTTAGTTTAAGTTAGTCCCAAGTAATGATATTTAAAAAAGGAGGTGAAAGGAGTTGTACAAATGAAAAATGGAAATATAAAGGTGAGCTTATCCAAGTGGTCAAGGCGTACAAATACCTACAAGTCTATTTTACGATAAGCCTAAATATGGAGAGACATCTCAATGAAAGATTGACCAAGGCAAAAACAGCTATTAACGTGCTTCGGAGAAAACGCTTCAGCAACAAATTTGTCGCGCATAGTAGCAAGTTCAAAGTTTTCGAAGCAAGTTTGGGGTGGGAAGATGTATACGATACGGTGAAAAAGCTACTGAGGTATTACCTAACGAGAACATTTCAACTACCTTCGAAAACGCCGAATTACATGCTTATGTTGGAGACAGGCTTATCGCTACTCTTTATAAAAACCTGCCATTGTAATCCAAATCTCCAAGTGCGCACCATGCCAGATTATCGACTACCAAAAAAAGCTAGGGTGCATACTTTTGAAAAGAGGCTCAAAGATTGATTGGAACTGGCTAGTGGTTTTGGTGTAAAACTATATGTGGAGGATTCACCAACCATTTGGAAGCCACAGTTGTACCAGTTTATTGCTCAGGTGGACGAAAAGATCAGAGAAGAATTTGTGAGTAAGGCAACAGGGTCACTCCACAGATCAATCTATAGCCAATTGTGTCATTACCAGCATGAGAAAAACTACTTTCGTGATGAGTACGCCACTGACGACATAGCAACATTATTAAAGCTAAGTGGAGAGCTTCTGAAATAAAACTACATTCCTCACAGGGATGGTTTACCGTCCATATGTAGTATGTGCAATCTGGAAGAAAGGGAGGACATATTCCATTTTGTTGGCAAGTGTTCAATACTGGCGAGAAACGAGAAGATCTATTCTTGGAAGCGATGTGTTATCGGAGAATCAAGTCATAGAATCTACTTCGGATATAAGATCCTGTCTGCCGTCTGATTAAATGCCTAAAATAATTTTTCAACGAATTGAAAGGTCCCTAATATTTGCAAGTACCCAACCAAAAATGAACACTACGACGGACACTGAATAAAAGAACCAAGAAGTCCAGGTTATACAACTAATAATCTGCTTGGCGACTGACAGACTTACAGACAGACTTAATGAGGAGAACTATATAGTTAAATGTGTGGTTTTGTCAACAACAGGGACCCAACGGCATACAATGTTGTTTTTCTTAAACCTATTTCACATAAACTGTGGCTTTCCTCTAGGATTCATACTAGTGGCATGTATCGTTGTGTAGGTTGACCTGATCGTGTTCAAGTCTGGGTGTTGATGTCCAATTAGAAGTAGAGTCTTATCCCGAACAACCAAGAGGATTGCGTATAAGCTCCTGATAATCCTTGTCCTGCTTTATGGCACTGAAGCTCGGACTAGACATACTGTACAGTGTACACCAACATCGACCTAGTCGACAATTAACGACTGCCATGATAAAGTGGCCCCTGCAGAGTCTTAAACTTCAACATAGAAGGGGACCTCAATCAACTTGACTTGAAGTTTGCAATTGAAGGCAGTTAGGCCCATTTTATTCACTCGAATTTGAACACAACTTCGGGATTTTAATATGGAAAACTCCCCGAGTTGTGTTCAACTTCGAGTGAATAAAATGGGCCTTAGTCAAAGACCAGCTCAACCCCGGACTGTAGAACGCCCCAGTGGCTGTGCTACATTAAATTCAAAACTGGTCAACTTTTTTTGACCAAATGCGAGTAGATGTCAAAACGATTGTAGTTCTGCCTCGAAGGTGAAGGCCGAACATTTAAAGCATTAAAGTGCACACATAACTCAAGCTTGCTTTGGCGAAATTTCTTTAATCAATGATTACGAGGAGCACAGAAAGGTTTTTCGTAAATGTGGAGCCAGAAATATTTTAGCACATTAAAACAAATGGCTCTGTTCTGGCAACAACATAGCTCTAAATGGACTGTCACCTTGTCGGCAAATCACCATACCTTGTGAGTCAAGTTGTCTATGGTTCTGCATCCAATCTCCGAAAGCAGTGTGAAACTACATCGGTACAGCGCACACTATTTCACAAGCCTCTCGCCTCCAACTTCAACCTCTACATCCGTTTTTTTTTTACAAATTACAAAATTGAGAGCCTTCTGGATGTCAACCATCATTCTAACTATTGGTATCCGTCTGAATATACTTCTGTCCTCACCACAAAAAATGCATAAATTGCTCAGCTCTGACTTGTCACCCGTGGTAAGGCGAAATGTTCTAAGTCCAACTTTAATCGAACCGCACCAACATCAACAATATTGTTTTCTCGCTGATTGATATTGAGACACTTGCAGTATTCATTCGCATGAGTTTCCATTTCTCCGAATGTCACAACGAGGCGAACCTGCACATCAGTTATATCAGTTGTCCAAGCGACTACCAATTATCGTGATTAGACAAATATTGCGACAGTCGAATGTCAAATAAAGACAACCAAACCACCTCCTCCCCAAATTTGTTGCCGTATACCCTATACCAGTATTAGGCTAAAAATATCCCATCACCACAACGACACCACATACATTCCACCATTCCATACAAATAAACAAAACTAAGTGTTGCTTTGCACATTCTGATGGGTCTCCTTCGTGTCTCCTTTTTTTTTCTCCTTCTTTCTGTCGTAATGAGTTGCTAGGATATATTGTTGACATTTGCACAAGTCACGCGAGCATACTTGAAAAGGATGTTCGTTGTTCATGGATTTTTGTCGTCGTTTCGTGTCAGTAGGCAGTTGAAGCTCATGTTTCGTGATAAAAAAAATACCAGCTAAACATATTTCGCAAAATGCGATTTACGTTGGCGCCAACGTCAGTTAAATGTCAATTTTAAAGTTGAGCATTTGTTGGCTTTCCTTATTGTTTATAAATTTCCAGCAACCCCTTACTGATTGCGGGGGATATTGCTTATTTTATGACTGGCACTTGGCGTGAATAATGACATAAAATCAATTATACCTATGGGGAATTTGTCATCGACTTGCACGGACCAACCTTCGTCTGAATGCGGCGGATATAGTGCTCGCGTCGCGCATTCATATCCGAGAATTTCTTATTGAGTTTATCGATTACTTGTGGCCGATCCAAACCGATTTACGAATACTTTTCACTTAAGGACCATTCAATATGGGATATTGTTGTGAAAGCTTTTCTTCGGCTTGTCCCTAATGGATCCAGCAAATCTATTGTCCATCTCCTTATTGAATTTGCGTCCCAGCTAAAACTTTCCAGAAATATTTTCTTCATTCTATTGAAAGACAACTTTATGACACTTTTCAAATTTGTTATAAAAGAAAAAAACTTTTGCTCGAATATCCATCTATCTTTTATGTTGATTACTTTGATTTGAACAGTATCCTGCAGAGAAAACTCCTTCAATTTAATTCACATCCTTTCGTGTAGGAAATTGAATTTCGCTTTAAGATAAACGCGCGACCTGTTTTGCCTACGAAGAGTAAAAAAGAAGAAAATGTTTTCTCTATTCATAGCCATCTTCGTCTTCATCTCTCACGTGATATTGATTTTGCAGTCTTCCCCGCAGAGCTGTGTAGGATTTTTATTCAGTTCACCCTTGACGTGAGACTTATTTAAAGGTGTTGCCTTGAATTGATAGATAAACAGTATGCAATTTGAATATTATATAAGGATACAGCTTCCCGTAGGTGAAATCATGTCATCAATGGTTTTGTATGCGAGTTTTTACGTATTCAATTGACAGGCGAACAATTTGCAGGTGTTTAACGAGGAGGGTGGCGGCTAGATGGCACATATCACTTTCACAATCCATGTATAGTCGTCATAGCCTAGAGAAAGGAAGATGACGACAAGAAAAAGAAAAATACCGGTCCCAACCAAACAAAGCATGGCAATTTCCTTGAAAAGTGCTTATGGTGGTAACAGGAAATTCATTCTCATGCCACGTGCACATTTGCACATTTATTCCACCCCCCAATGAAGAACGAAAAAAAAAACCCACACACACAAACCCAGAAGTAAGATGGATGTCTAAATCACTCAGTGATTCTTGTCTTGGATGCTTACGAATACATGGCACTTTAATTTTGTTGGTTTTGTTAAGGTGTATCACTGTGTGAGAGCATATCAAGGAGCGTGAGTGATTTGTGATTTGCGTTGCAGGGTAAACGTAATAAAAAGAAATCAATTTCCATAAAGTCATTAACAAAAGTCATAAAAATGTTTATGCCGCCTTAATGGCAGTGCAACTGCAGTGATTTAGCAATCATTTATCAGGGCAGTGTTTGCGTGTGAAGAAGGGGCTGAGAATTTGAAGGCTCGCCGCGGAGTGAGTGAGTTGTTAGTTGTTCAAAGAAACTTTGAACTTTTTAAGCACACACACAATTTGTAGATTGGGGTGGTAGATGTTTTGGAACTGCAGCAGCGGCAGCGGTCCAAGGAACTACAAAAGTTGGGAGAACCACAAAAGTTAGAAGAACTACAAAAATGGGAGAGCTACAAAAGTAAGAAGAACCCCAACATCAAGGAAAACCACAAGAGTTAGAAGAATTGAAAAAATTTGAAGAACTACAAAAGTCAGAAGAGCTACAAAAATAGGAGAACTACAAAAGTAAGAAGCACCCCAACATTTAGAAGATCTACAAAAGTTAAAAGAACTTCAAAAGTTGGGAGAACTACAAAAGTTAGAAGAACCACAAAAATAGGAGAGCTACAAAAGTAAGAAGAACCGCAACATTAAGGAAAACCACATGAGTTAGAATTGAAAAAGTTTGAAGAACTACAAAATGCGGAAGAACTACAAATTTTAGAAGAACTTCAAAAGCTACAAGAACCACAAAAGTTAGAAGAACTACAAAAGTTATAAGAACCACAAAAGTTGGAAGAACTACAAAAATTAAAAAAAACTGCAAAAGTTAGAAGAACTAAAAATGTTGGAGGCACCACAAAATTAGAAGAAGCACAATAAGAATTACAAAAGATAGAATACCTAACCACAAAAATTAGAAAAGAATGAGGCGTATCGATCAAGTCCGAGATATTTTCTCGGCGAGAGATATTTTTTCGGGCGCGAAAGCTCAATTTTGTTCTAAGTGTATCAACAGTTAAGGCTTTCACAACACGTCTCAATTTCTTAGGCTACAAACCCATGCAATCAGTGGTCGAAGGCCTATGTCCGTAGTTGACAGCTTCGAACTATTTAAGTCCCCGACGACAGATGCTATTGTTTCTTCCCATCTTAAGGTGGCGTATGGAATAGCGGGTGCATTTAAAACTTCCCAAATGCTGGGCTATAAACTTGCTTTACCTATTTTCAGTTGGCATCATCGGGTAAAGAACTGCGGCTACCAAATCAGCACTACACTTGCGCAAGCCCCCAACCATGCACAGAGCAAGACGCAACATCTTGCTCAATTCGGTGCAGATCTTCTGAATGGGTGTAAAAAATGTCCCATACAATGGTTGGCGGTCAATATTCACAGATGGGTCTCGTCTTCTTGTCCTAAAGAAATTTCCTTTGACCTTCCGAATACATAATTGCAGAAGTTTCAAGTCGAATTCCCGGAAAAACTAACCCAGCTTTTTCAGTCCAACAAATACTTTTAATACATAAAAGAGGTATATCTTCAACACTTTACTCAAGTAACACTTCAAGTCATTGTCGGGATACTGTGTGCTAGGATCGCTAGACATCTTCTTTGATGGAAGTAGTAGCGATTGAAAAAGGAAAAGTCTTAAGTAGACACCTTCATATCAACACATTTTTTACGATCTAAACGATCTTAACTCGGCGTAAGACAAACATTTACAGATCCATAAAGGAAAGCAAATGTTTTTATAGGAGCGGTCTGACCAATCTGTCCCTGTCAGTGGCCTAGTCTAGTCTAAACTAGTCCAACCATTCATTTTCCAAAGACTGAGTTTTGTAACCCTTATTATGTCCTGGCTACGAACTGTCGTTCCCCACAAATTGATTGAAACTCAGAGGCAACACCTACATCACTAAGTAGCATCCCCACACAATTCTGCCTCACAAATGTCGCACTGTCACAGCCTAACTGAGTTTCTTTTAATATCTTGTTTTATTTAAAGACCCCCATCATCATCTCATCCACCATTAACCGGATGAGCCAGGACGAAGCAGTGAATACCGCTCCATCGTATAACCCGTCGTAAAACTCCATTTTATGGTAATTACATGCTTAATGTTTCCTCTGACTAAAATTTTACGTCTCACATAATTCAAACAAGTTGCAACCGAGTGAGGAGAGCAGCAACACGCTCAAGACATGTTGTTAACGACCACCACACAAAAGACTCGGAACTCGATGGTATATTCTTAAATTGCTCTTAGCACCTTCACCCTTAATTTTCTGCCTTTCCTCTTTTCTTTTACAATTCGCCGTCGTCGTCGTCGTCGTTGTTGTCGTTTTGTGCTCCTTCTACGAGCATATGCACAACCCTTTTATTGCTGAAGATTCTGAAATAAATAGAAAAAAATGCAGGAAAACCCAACAAAACACATCTCTGTCACTAATTGTGGTTAGGAGGACTCTAAAAAAAAAAAAAACATTTAGGAGCACACCACCACGACTTGATGTTTATTCTTCTTCATCCACTGCACAGCACTTTCGCTTAGAAAAATCTCTTCGCCTCATCCGCAAAAAAAAAAGAAGATGAAAACACAAGGAATAAGCGGAAAAAACATTATTGAAATCATTCTACTGGCAAAATATCTCTCGTTTTTCTATTTCGGGACACCCGTTCGCAATACCATTCCGGTCCTGGATTTTATTAACTCAGTTTGGACTAATTACTTATGATTGGACTAAAATGGTTTCAGCAGACCGGCTTACAGATTCACCGATGGCACTGTAAGAGTAATAAAAAAAAACATGTTCTTGGTTGGTTTCATGCACCTTTTTGTGCTTCAATGAATAGGGCAATTCGGGAAAAGTCTCTTAATTGGATAGAACAACTAGAGGAAGACGAAGAAGCGCACAGAAATTCTATTGAAATCCGTAATGAATCAAAAACGAACGAAAAAAAAGGGAAAGCATTTTTTTTTTTTCTTTTTTTTTCGTATTTTTATTTCCATTCTTGGGCATTTTTTCTGCATACTTGCTTCAAATGCAAAATGGAATTAACGAAATAAATCTGCTTAATGGATGGACTGTTGATAATTGAATAAAAGAGTAGTCGTAGTGGGAGGCTGGCGGAGTACTGTGTGTAGTAGGAGAAAACAGGGCTGCCACAACCAATGGCATAGTGATTTACAACTGGTAGCGTCGATTTGAATAAATAATTTCATTCTGAAGGCTAACATTAATCCGTAAGATGAATGAAGGATAAACGCCCTTAATTCGAAGTAAATTCATTTATCAGTCTTATGCACTGGAAGTTATCAACGGAACAGATTCCAATTGGAAGCGTATGCTTTGAAGACATTCATCATACATAAGGTACGGATGGGTATTCGCACTGTGTAACCCCTCCATCGACATCGAGC
Source organism: Cheilosia vernalis (assembly GCA_949126925.1). NCBI lineage: Eukaryota > Metazoa > Arthropoda > Insecta > Diptera > Syrphidae > Cheilosia > Cheilosia vernalis. The sequence continues at coordinate 14,792,474 of OX421361.1, forward strand.
ACTTAGAATAATTCGATTAGTGTATGCTGAATCTATTCACAGTAATCATGGCTTGACTTCGATTAGGAACTGGCCTGGTCACACCGATCAAAGTGGAACTTTTGTTGTAAAATGCTCAGATCTACGGTTCCTTTATTTTCTAGAAACTTTATTCAAATGTTCCGCAAAACAACCTCTCAATGTGAACCTCGCTGGATCTGTTTTACCGACATCTAGGAATGAGGTTTTTCAACTTGAAGTTCTGCAGCTTAAAGTGTGGGTCAAGCCTTCATCCACATCTCTTTGATTTGAGTGGTTGAGCAGGTTCTGGTTGTCTAGCACAAAGAGATATATTTTTTATATATATATTTTTTAATTTTTAACGACAATAATAAATAATACAGTTTTTTTTGCGTAAATATTTAAAGATATTAACAGATTTTATTATATTTGTGACGACTATATTGTGGCACTTCATTGGAGGCTTAAGACGTCTATCGTTCCGAGGATAGTCTTCTGAGTTTTTTAAGGTTCCGACCCAAAGGGGAACAACGGAACCTTATTAGTTTCGCTTTTGTCAGTCTGAACCCACTAGACCAATTTTGTACCTAGGTCTATCTCAGTAACTAATTGACGTAGAAGGCTGAAATTTGCACACAGTAGCCAGGATTTTGTTTCCGGGGGGGCTTGACTGAAAATCTTATGAGGAATTCTTTAAACAAAAAACTATATAGGTATACATTCCAATTCATTGATTTTTATTAGTTTTTAAATCGTATGTACTTAAACGAACATATTATGTACTTAAATTATTTTTTTACACACATTGTTTTCAAAGCAGAATACGTTTTAAATTTTTTTTTTTGACATGAGTTCATTCACATTATCTGGATCAACATTTATATCCGATTGAACTGATATCATAGCTTAATCTGGCATTCCCCATAACGCTTCGGGACACTGTTTTAATCCTTTTCATAGTTGAAAAGCTTCTTTCAACACTAGCTGTGGTCACTGGAAGCGTGGCCGAAACCGACAGCAAAAAGTTTATACCTATAAAGTTAGTCTTTTCACATCAAGCAATTTTAAAACTTTGGTAGAAGGAAAACATGTTCGTTGACCATGAATCTGTCCGTAAGATATCGTATTAATGAATATATGCAAGGAATCAGTACAGACGCTCTAAAATAGGCTTCAGGGTAAGAGGTTTCTGGATTGGAACTCATTGTCTGTTTCAATGAAGTTTTTGGAGCTCTTTATTGAACTTCAAAATTCAAATAGGTCTTCGGCAAGTTGGGATGCGGATTGAAAAGCATTTTTGAAGAAACCGACTGCATTTTATCTGATGAGAGAATTCGGAACTTCTTTTTTGCGGTCGATTGCAGAAACGAAATCTAAGGATTTTTTCTGTAGGAAAACTTATAAGGCAGCGTTAAACTGAATAGTTTTTAGGATACAATCAGGCTTACTAGGAAATATTTTTTTGGACCGCTGCCGAAAGTGTTGACGCTTTCGAAGACATCGCCCACGTTTTGCTCGTTATTTTTTCAAGACTTATTGAGATTCATTTGAAGAGCTCTACAAAGGAAATAATACTGTCATACCTTTCAATGAATCTTGTTTCACAAAGGCGTAGAAATCTAGTTTACCGTTTCAGCCCCTCAACCATTTTTCATTCGTTATTGGTGTGTTCTCTTAATCGATTCCAATTGGAATTTTCAATGAATACTCACTCAACTCCACTCGTTCTCATTCACACACCGAGTCACCGACACCATGCCAACCAGACTAGACACTCCACACAGTCCAGGTCCAGACTCCAGAGTCCATATCCCCAGCCACACTATAGTGTTAATCGTTTTTCTTCCATTGCAACTTTTCCAATGTATACTCATTCTCATTAAACATCCTCTCGGTCATTTCTTTCTTAAAGCGTGTTCTCTACTCTTGCGCTTCCCAACTCTAAAGAAGTACGGAACCTTCTGTGCGCGAGTACACTCGCACTTGGCCGGTTTTTCTTTCACTTCATCCACGATCGAGCAGCTCATTTTGCTTGCGGCGACGGCTTTAAGGTACAGTATATCAATTTCGAACATCATACTGTACGAATAGGACATTCGTTTTTATTTCAAACCCACTGATTATGCAATAACTCAAATTGCATGAAGTGTCCATGGATGAGTTGTCCCTAACATCTGTTGTCTCATGATGAGATGTGATTTTAGAGTACTAAATGTGCGCCTGGTTTCATGCAACTGATCGACATATTTTTGTCTGAAATTATATATTCACTTATTTTTTCGCATGGGCGCTACGGTACGGTGCCGTCTTACTTACAGTCACTCGAGTAGAGTTGCAGACTGCAGTTTACAAAATCAGGGTTACTTCGCACTCTGAAGATCTTCGGCAGATAAAACGGATCCTCAGCTTTTTATCGATCAAAATACTGCTCTTTGATATTCGTCTCATACGAACTAGAAAAAATGCATTGTATCCGGCCCCATTGCTTCCCTTTTTTCAGGTTCGAAACGTATTTAAACTCTGAAGATCTTCGGCGGATATGAAGGATCTACATTGTTGCTTGTTGCCCTGTAAAGCCATAAGCAATCAGTGCGTAACAAAGTCTTCTTTGTCTTCCAAATCACCATCAAGCTATTCAATTTTTTACCGCCATTACCGCCATTTTGCACTGAAAGTTTGCGGTTATATCATTGTTTTAGATATCAGAAACATTTATGATCTTCGGTAATTTTCGGTTTGTTGCCGATCGACCTTATGGTGGCAAAGAATATTCATTAAAACGCTTAACCATCACATATACAGATGACTGCTTGATCAATACCTATTTCAGATGAGCATAGTGTGATCATTCGAATGGTCTCAGTCATTCGCACAGCAAATATCTTGCCTAAACTAAGTTTGCGCACAGTTTATACTCAATTAAAGTTCCCTTCAACGTTTTGAAAGAAACGCACATTTTACATAAAAATACTTGCATTGCAAATAATTTAAACGATCGTGTGCTTTTACTTGGCCATTTTCATTTTAGCGATGCTGGGGTGTGCGGACAGCCAATATAGAGGTGTTCTAATACCATTTTTCTGCCAACGGGTCTTACCAATAAGTGTGACGAACTAGTTTTATATTTAATCAGTTCACAATAGCGATATTAATTCACAAAATTTTACAGCTGCGAACTTGCTTATATTGAAGTCCGAGACTCATATGAAATTGTTACTAAGTGATGTGCGATATAACCTATATATTAATATTTCATCGAACATTAGTACCCATTGCAGACACATAGCAGAATGTGCGTTTGGACTTGGGGTTCCTTAAGAAAGGGCATTTCCATGCGTTTCCTTAAGCTGTGCGTAGAACATATTTCAGGTCACGATAATTACACGGGTAAGATCACTTTTTCATTTAGTAGCGTTCATCCCATTTGTGTAACCTCTGAAATATATGATGCGGATTTTGAGTATTCTAACAATTTAAAAAGCACACAGGTTTAACTAGTCTGGAGCATTTCTGAACAAAAATTGCTTTATAAGCAGTTCCTAGCGCACACGCTTGAGTCATGAAGTTTTGTTATTCTCCTCTTATATAAGTAGCGGAAAATGTTCAGACATTCATAAGATGGTTGACATTTAACTAACAATAAATTTTTATCTACCTTTTTGAAAGCGCACACTCATGTGCGTTTTGCGTACTGAAATGCCCCGCAGTAATTCTTTTGTTATTCCTCGCCAATTGTCAGAATTGTGATTTTAGACGTAGATCTATCCATAAAAACGGTTTCCATATCAATTTGTTGTGTTCTTAAGCTATATTTATGTTAATCAAAATTCCATTCACCATTTTTTACAATCTTATTTATCTTCTTTTGGAAATTACTTATTTGTACTTATTATAACTCTTAAACACTTTCGCACACTTTTGTGCGTTTTGTTTCACCAAATTTTGCTATGATCAATATAAGTATACTGCCTAAGATTCATTTTAGCTTTGCGCCTTTCATTTCAGTGTGAACTCTTATCGCACAGTTTTGTGCGATAACGTCTTCTTCGGTTCCACGGCGGTCTTTTAGCTCCAAATTTGTTTTTTTTTTCTCTACTCAGACCTCTGTATAAGTTCACCTTAAGATTAAATTCTACCTCAGAGCCTTGTAAAATTAATTATAACTATAGTCCGAGGTAGTTGTGCGCACCCAATTTGAGTCATCTAAAATCTAAATCTGTATGATTCATTTTAGAGATTTATTGAACTTTTCATATAATTGTGTGTTATAACTCGTTGCGCACATTCATGTGCGTTTAAGTCTTCTTCTCATCCCTGATAACGTTGATGCCCCAGAATTTGTTTACTTATACTCAATCTTCAATAAGTCCTGCTACAAAGTCCGAACCATTCTCTGTGACAGTTAAAATCCTGTTTGGAATTGCATTGCATTTTGCAATTACCTGCCTGCAACCCCACCATTTACTTGCAAACACCAACCCATATAAGATAGCACATATTAGTCGCAAATTAAAAATACAATCAACTACTGCAGCCCACCCAGCTCATCCCCCCATCATCATCATCATCATCATCATCATCGTCATCAAACGCACAAACGATGTCATGCACAGAGGACGTAAAAACTCCATGGCACGAAAAGGGCCATCAACATAAAACACACAAACAAAAAATAGAAATAAAAAAATAGACCAACCAGTCATTGCTTCTCTCATCAAAGATAAATCACTGGGGCAGATTCACCAATAGATACTTACAGTAGTGTGTCATTGCATCCGCAGCACCGACCATCTACTCGATCCTTTGATGTTTTTGTTTTGTTTTTGCACTCCACGCTCACTCGCTGAACAGAGGAAATCTCTGTGTACTTCGTCTTGCACTGGCTGCTGTGCCGGGCCTGCTGGAGTATAGCAGAAGCGCACGTCGCTCGTCATGTTTCATTTACAGTTTAAATTAATAATATCTCCTCCGCCTTATGCAATAGAGCAGTCTGTGTATCTATGATTTAGCTGCATCTTTGATGAACGTCCATTGGCGTATGAGGTGAGCACCGTTCAATGGCTGCTGCAACCAAGTCTCTAGATTAATTTGAGTGGGTTTTTACTTCCATTTCAACGGTAGCTGGTTATGTGCCCAGTCCGCCTACGGCAAAGATGTTCTCGCATTCGTTTGCCTAGCCTTAGGGGAGATTAAAATTACGTTAGGCTGCGAGGCGTTTGCGTTGTATTTAGATTGATTTTTTTTCCTTGCAATTTTATTTAGCGCCCCTTCCATTTCCAGTTGGCAAAATGACTTATTTTTTCTTTCTCTCTCTCTTCATTTTTAGGTCATCGCAATACCAGGCGGAAGACCATAGCAAAAAGCGTTGCGCTCCAATACCATGAACACAAGACGGCACGTTGATGTGATGTCCAATGCTCTTAGCAGTTAACCCATTGAATTAAAAAATAAAAAAAAATAAATAAATAAAGCTGTGGGATTTGCTGGCCTACTTTGGATACCCACGCACGTATATCTGTATACCCCCTTGCAGATCGATACGACTTCTCGAGACTAGGTGCGGGAGGACACCCTGAAAGCCATTTCTCCCAAGTGATGATTGTGGTGGGCGTACTATAAACTCATATTTTTCTCAGCCATCCATCAACGAGAGAAGAATGCTACCCACAACGCCACCACCACCACCGCCACCATCAATCGGACCATCAAGAAATCTGGCTGGGAAATACTTTTACAATCGAGACGATAGCTCTAACCATCAGCAGACCAGACCTAGAAGTACGAGGACGGCGACGAGCAGTAGAAATGGGTTTGCTCCCGTACTGTTGCTAACATGCGCCGCTGCTGTGCTTTCTGTGGAAACGGCAGGAGCCTTGGATATTGGTAAGAGGATGAGTGCCAGTTACCTTGTTTGTATGTTGATTTTATTTTTATTTTTTTTTTTGCGCTTTGTTCTCTTTAATTTATTTTGTCTTGGTTGTTGTTGCGTGACTACATGAAACGCTCAATACGTGAGGACGCGGAGACTGTGTTTGGGGTTCAAGTCACGCTAAGGCGGCCTTGTACTGGTTTTGTTTGAGGCAGATTGCGTTTGCTGTGCGATTAATTTGATTTTTAAGTTGATTGCATTTAATGTACATCTGGAGAGGGATCTATTCCTTTTTCTTTCTCCTCTTGCCTCCTCTCTTTTTTCTAAGACTGCCGGATTAATCAAATTAAAGGGTACATGCCTTATATCTATAGGGTATTTTTTTTCAAGGACATTGAATGCAGTGGAATATAGTTTCAGGTGTTCCGTTCCGTGTTTGTGGCGGATTTCTTTGAGGAAAAGTTATTACAGCCACGCCATGTGGCAATTATTGGATTTCTTGTAACTCGAACGCAAACTTTAATGGAACTATTGCAGGCAAGAGGAGAGCGTTTTCTTGTAAAATTATTATACTTGTTCCTTTGAATTGCATGCAAAGGGGATTGCGTCCTTACCTCCTTTAGAAATAAGTTGTAACAGCCAATTTGAAGGATAAGTTCTAGGTAATTGAGAAAAAGTGGAGCTTTTTCCTACTAGTTGGAGTTCTATTTTTTAAAAAATAATCCGATTCATATTCCAATTTGGTATTACTTGGCCACATTAGTTGGCCTCAATCTCGCCAAAGAAGCGAAAATATCGTTTTTCTCAAGGTCGGCAATTGTTATTAGTGATTTATTGGCATAGACCAGAAACTCAATGCGTGACCCCAAAGAAAAAAGTCGAAGGGAGTCAAATACACGATACTGACGCATTAGTTGATGTGCGTCACCTCTTTTTGGACCTGACGTCAGATGTGCTCTTCAATTATTGAGCGGCTGTTTAACTCTGCCGTCTCTTTTTCATCTTCTTCTGCCAGAGTCTATTGATCCTGCTTGGTCTCTTGCTCTACTTATCCCTTCTTGCTCTACTTATCCCTTCTTGCTCTACATATCCCTTCTTATACACCTCCTGGCTTGGGTTGGGCCTGCTTGACTTTATTGAAATATAGCCCAGGTCCTGGTGAAATCCCCAACTCTAGCGTTTCATCCTCTTTCTTGACCCTATTGGCGGCTCTTAAATTAAATAACGATTTAAGTTTTCTATTTCAAATTTACACAAGATGTTATCAATATCAAACTATTCTTTTGACACGACCGAGGCTTCCCTCACGCGGAACTGTGCTCTTGATACCGGTTCTCTGGGCAGCAATAAGAATATTGGCATTTTCACCCCGATCCGCTCTTTGCTCTAATATAGATTTCCAACTACCTCACTTGATCCTTAGGTTCTTGGCCTTCAGGTTGGACAACCGTCTTCCATCTATATTTTGAACTCAGAGCTTAATCGGTTGTTGAGTGCGAGAGAAAGACAGGAAAGTAAAATTTTAAAAAATTAAAAGAAGAAAGTAAGCTAAAATCACAAAAAAAAAAATCGGTTACAACTACGAGTGCAAAGCGACGATCATTGTAGAAAAAATCGTCCCTATGGAAGCACAACTTGACGTTCTAAAATCTATAATATATCGTTGGACACCATTGTTGCAATATTTTGTGTTAAGGAAATAATTTTTCGGTTTTTTTTCATCAATAGGAACGCGTTTTAGTATATAAAAAAATCTGTCATTAATTTCGAAAATTCGTGTATTCGGACTGACCTTCGCCCTGTTGTGATCCGCACAACCATACCCTACTCATGGCCTACCCTAATCATCACCTTCTCACTAGCGATCCATTCCATACATTACCAGAGCGTACGGCTATTAATAGGTCATTTGCTTTGTTTTCATTTGTTCTTCCATTTACCCAAAAAACGCCACCCAAGCGCAATGAGTCAAGTGCATACCTACCCAATACGATACACACGTAACCCAACTCCGATTGCACAGCGGCACGCCGACATATGGCAAAACTGCAGTGGTTGCATATCGGAGGAATACTACGTTGTGCTATTGGGGAAGTAATAATAATTTATGAATGGATGACACTTGACACCAGCGTAAGGCAAATGACACCCAAGATGTCATTTGGGTACTTTTAATGGGAACGGAAAACAATTAAGCAATACCTAAAAATAGCGCGTATGCACATATGGTAATTGGTAAGGAAACCAATGGTGCGTGGAGGGGGAAGATAGGAGATGGGTCATGAGCAATAATAATATAAAAGGCAAAGGTTGTGACAAGGAAAGGCAGAGCTAATTAAAACACTGAAACTACAAGGTTGCAGCCAGCTGAAGACAGCGGACCTTTATTTTCTTTAAAAACAATTAAACGACATATTATTTTTGAACTTAATAAAATAAACTCAGAGTCGCAGCCCAGCTATAGACAGCGGGCTCTGCAGTAAAAATAAAAAGAACAAATTGTCTTTAATTTATTTCGGCTCTCCGCTCAGTACTCTTCCCTCGAATTATCGAGGAAGCACGGACTGAGGCGTAACATTGGTGGCAGCGGTGGGATAACCTCAAAAGGTCCCAACTACCAAGAACAAGGCAAAGACCTTGATGCGTGACAGGGGCTAAACACCGTCAATATAACAAAAAAAAAAATATATAATAATAATAATTTGTGTTAAAGTGATAGCGTCTCTGGGGCTTACACCAGAAACAGTGTATACAACGAAGCAGCAAACAGTGTGGACAAAGGACCAGTGAGACCAGCAATACCAGCATCAACCACAATAGCAGCAGCATCATTAACACATTAACACCAGTAGCAGCGTAAAGATTAAATAAGGTATTTCTATTAAGATATTTTATTTGTTTATACATACAGAACACAACCAAACATTTTTGTAATTAAACACACTCCCCAAAATACTATTTCGTGCTAAGTTCGGTATCTTTTTGTGAGCATTTCTTTTAAATTTTCTTGTCAAAATTCTTACGCGTCGAAATAAACGAATAAAGGAATTATTCGAATTCCTTCCTTCCATAGTAGAAGAACCCAAGATGGAATTCAAAGTAAGCATAAACGATATATTCAATATCGTGCCAACTTTCGACGGAAGTCCAGGCGACCTTAACAAATTTATCGCATGCGGTAACATATTGTTTTCCTCTGTCGATACCGACAAACATAAAACCTTCCTCGAGATCGTCAAGACCAGGCTACAGGGGGCAGCTTTCGAACTGATTCAGTTCAATTCTTTTACCACATGGAACGAACTCGTTAAAGAGCTCGAAAGCCAATTCAAGCAAGAGAAGTCACGATCTTCCGCCCAAAACGAACTAATGTCCGCCAAACAAGGGGCCAAGGAAAGTGTCTATGAATTCGGCGACAGACTTGCACAACTACTCTCTGCTTTAAATTCAGCCACGTTAGGAACTGTAAGTGAAAAACCAGTCAGGGATTTCTTAACGAAAGAAAACAGCAAATTGGCTCTGCAAACATTCGAAGATAATCTCAGGAATCACACCCTAAAAATTTTGGTTAAAGCTCATAAGGCAGATAACCTCAAAAACGCAGTAGCCTACGCAGTTGAACAGTCATTTCGACTGGACAAATCTCCTCATCACTTTTCTTCACCTACCGGTAGCACATCAAATGCAACCAGACCCATTTGCCGAACATGTAACAAAGTAGGGCATTCGTCTGAAACATGCTACCAAAACACTAACAGACTCCCACAATTTCCAAACTCAGTTAAAAGAGAAGTGCAATTCCTCTCGTGTACATTTTGCCAAAAACCTAATCATTCGTTCCAAAACTGTAGGACTCGTCTAGCGCAAGCTCGACAAAATGTTCAAAACGAACAAAACAGAGGCAATATCAACAATCATCATAACCATAATCAAAATAATTATCAAAACCGTAATAGCAATAATCATAATCAGAACCAAAATCATTACCAAGACCAGCGTACCAACCCTAATCGGCAAATCAATTACCACCACATACCGGATCATCAAAATCCGTCCAATCAAAGCAACGAAATCGAATTTCAGGGAAACGAACTGTCTCGGGAGGAAAACCCAGGCGGTCCTTCCCGAGTAAACATTCAAGCCGAGGTACACCAAGCAAGGAATTAAACTCAATTTTGATCCAAATTTCCCTTATCCCTCAAAATAATTTAAGCATGATCCGCATCCCATTCGAAAATAGTATAATGAAAACTCTTCTGATAGACACAGGAGCAGAAATTAGCGTAATTAAAAACTATACAAACCTTAAACCATTGAACCATAACAAAATGGTAATAACCTCCATAGTAGGTAAAAGTATCATTAGTCCCTTCACCGTAACAGAAACTTTAGTCTTTCAATCAGGTGAAGAAAAAATTAAATTAAAACATGTATTTCACGTGGTAGAAAATGACTACATTCCAGAATTCGACGGAATCATTGGCAATGATTTTCTGCAAAAATACTCTTGTTACATTTGTCATAAAACTAGCACTTTAGGCATTCGTCCATACGTTTCGAACAATTCTACAGGTCTAACGTACAAAAATGGGGAAGATAAACTTCCATATCCAAAGTACACCAACGTAGAAACGGAACGGGAAGAAAACGATGATTCAATCGCTGAAGTAGATAACTCCGGGGGACAGTACAATGCTACATATCCACATCCCGAAAACACAACTGCGGAATCACGTCGGGTAGAACAGCATTTCAATAAAATCTGTATTCCCCCTAGAAGCAGACTAGTGACAGAGATTGCATTTAACTCAGAACAAGACGTAGTGTTCAGGAAGAAACAGGTTTCTCCTGGGGTCTTTTTGGCCTCTTCCATTGCAGAATCAAACAAGAATCGAGCCAAAATATTACTTCTCAACACTAATGAAAAACAAGTAAATATCAACACAAAAGATATGGGTTTAGAATGGGACAAGTTAGAAGAATTTGATTTCATTAACCCAAGTCTGGAACAGGATCCAGTATATAAAAGATTGGAAAATCTGAAAAAATTTTTAAACACAGATCACTGTAACCATGAAGAAAAAACTGCTATTATACAGATATGCCGTGAGTTTAATGATCTATTCTTTTTACCGGGTGATAAATTGTCTTTTACTAAAGCAAGTACCCACAAAATAATAACGGAAGTAGGAAAACCACCCATATACGTAAGACCTTATAGGCTGCCCGAAACCAGTAGAAATGAAATATATAAACAAGTAAACGAGATGCTAGACACTAATATAATCAGACCAAGTTACAGCCCGTGGAACTCACCCTTGCTGCTCGTCCCCAAGAAACCAGACGCACAAGGAAATAAAAAATGGCGGGTAGTAGTAGACTATAGGCGCCTGAACGATGCCACTGTAGGTGATGCATTTCCTCTCCCAAACATAACTGACATATTAGATCAGCTAGGCAAAGCTAAATATTTTAGTACGCTCGATCTGGCGAACGGTTTTCACCAAATATTGGTAGAAGAAGAAGATCGAGAAAAGACCGCGTTTAGCACCGCTTTCGGTCACTATGAGTATAACAGGATGCCATTCGGACTTAAAAACGCTCCAGCTACGTTCCAACGGACAATGAACAATGTTCTTATGGGAATGATTGGCATTGAGTGTTTCGTATATGTCGACGACATCGTTATATATGGTTCCAATTTAGCAGACCACAATGAGAAATTGCGAAACGTATTAGCAAGACTACGAAAGCATAATTTAAAATTACAACCAGACAAATGTCACTTTATCAGAAAGGAACTTATGTACCTCGGGCATGTCATAAGTGACAGCGGTATTAAACCAAATCCAGAGAAGATAGAAGTAGTAAAAACATACCCGAGACCAAAAAAGGCTAAAGATATAAAGGCATTTCTAGGTTTCGTTGGCTATTACCGTCGGTTTATTCCTAATTTTGCTCTCATAGCGAAACCCCTAACGAATCTTTTAAAAAAGGGTATAAATTTCAAATGGGACGCATTCTGCGAAGAGGCTTTCACAAGACTTAAAGAGAAATTAATCACTTCCCCTATATTGATATATCCTGACTTTAAGGAACATTTTCTAATAACCACAGACGCAAGCGATTTCGCAATAGGCGCTGTTTTGTCCCAAGGGAAGATAGGTGAAGACAAGCCTGTTTATTACGTTAGTCGTAACTTAAATTCAGCAGAAACCAAGTATACAACTACTGAAAAGGAACTACTCGCAATAATATTTGCAGTACGACAATTTCGTCCTTACATTTATGGAAGAAAATTCACCATTCTAACAGATCACAGACCACTACAATGGCTATTGAATCTGAAAGATCCTTCATCTAGACTAGCACGTTGGCGAATAGATCTAGAGGAATACGAATACGAAATCAAATACAAAGCCGGCAAACATAACTCAAACGCTGACGCTTTAAGTCGAATACCGGCAGTATCCAAGAGCCAAAACAACGTAACTCCCCATTCCGAACAAAGTAATAAGGTAATGGTAGTAACTCGAAATCAAAGACAACGTCTGGAAGACCGAAATGAAACCAATACCAATACTCGGTCATGCGAAGACGAGTTGCTACAGGTTTCTAGCTTTATTCTGACAGAAAAAACCGGTGATATCCACAAAGATAATAATTTATCATTAAAAACCGTAATTTTGCCTCTAATAAATTCACCAGATGAGGAAGCACTCAAAGAACTCATACCAAGCTTTATTAAACCTGATGTAGGTAAATGTTTTGAGACAGAATTTTGTTTTGTGATCACCTTACCGATACCCTTTAGAAGCACGAAGGATGAATCAGTTGCAGAAAAATGTTTGAAAAATATAAAAGATAAAATTCAAAACCAACATTTTAAAATGATCGGGTTTTCATTACCAAACTTGGGCAACAATGCAAAAAATACTATAAAAATACTACTGGAAAAATTATTTGACAAAGACGATCTGGAAATTCGGCTCTATACTAACGAAAGAATAACTCTGAATGAACCCGAACTTATAAGAAAGGCCCTCTTTGACTTTCATGACTCACCATTCGGAGGACATCAAGGCGTGTCACGAACACTTAAAAGAATCCAAAATAAGTACTACTGGCCTGGTATGAAGAAAGATATTGTTGAACACATACAAAAATGCACATCATGCCAGCTTAACAAAAGTAGGAGGAACCCCCCGGTTCCTATGAGGATTACAACAACCAGCTCACGACCATTCGAAAGAATTGCTTTGGACATAGTCGGTCCTTTGCCTGTAAGCCACAACGATCAAAAATATTTGTTAACATTCCAGGACGACCTGACTAAATTTTCCGAAGCCTTTCCTATACCTAATGCTGAAGCCTCAACGGTAGCAAGAGTTTTTTCCGAAAATATTATATGCCGACATGGTATTCCGATTTCTTTACTTACCGACCAAGGTACAAATTTTCTGAGTTCTATGTTCAAAGAATTATGCATATTGCTGAAAATAAAGAAACTTACTACATCACCTTACCACCCGCAAACAAATGGAGCGCTTGAGCGTAGCCATAGAACCCTTTCTGAATACTTACGACACTATGTTCAGCGAGATCCTTTAACTTGGGATACGTGGACCCCTTATGCTATGTTCGTATACAATACGACACCACACAGCAGCACAGGCTTTACGCCATACGAACTCCTTTACGGATTCCCTGCCAATATCCCCAGTATCCTACAACAAATCCCAAGAACACTATACAACTACGAAAACTACGTCAATGAATTAAAGGCAAGATTACAGCACGGATACCAGGCAGCGAAAGAAATTTTAAATAAAAAGAAAGTAATCTCCAAAGAACTGTATGATCTGTCAACAAAAACCAAGAAAATTAATATAGGTGAAAAGATTCTTTTGAAAAACCAAGCAAGGAAAAATAAGTTTTCATCCCTTTGGGAAGGTCCCTACGAGGTTTTGGAAATATTATCCGATGAGAATACAAGAATTAAAATAGGAAATAAATCGAAAGTTGTACATAATAATAATCTCGTAAATTTCACTGCATAAACCAACATACACACAAACACGATTAAAGTCGTCAAGTAAATCTCACCCTATCCTTCGTCCTTTAAAAGATGGAGTCAACATACTACGAGCCAGATTCGGAATGGGGACTTTTTAACACGGTTACACAAAAGAAACTCCGGTTGCGTCGTGGGACGACTAAGATAGGCAGAGGACATCCAAACGACATTGAGCTGGATACCCCGTTTGTGTCCCCGGGACAGTCAGCAATTCACGTAGATCTTAACGATCAAAAAGTGCACATAGCTGACTACCATACCTCACGTGGAACATATGTCAACGGAGAAATACTCAACCCTTGCACCATAAGAGAACTCCATTTCGGGGACACAATCAGTTTCGGAGTATGGGAGGAAGATTTCGAACTAGACTTCTGTCCTACCTACGTACTGAAAGGTCCACTCCCACGACGTTGGAACCCCATTACACGTAGTCCGCCACACCGAATCGAGTACGACGACGATGACGACGCATCGGGTTATGAATCTTCCGACACCGTAGTGTGGGAACCATCAAATATCAGGCAACAATAAAAAAAAAAAAATAAAAAAAAAAAAAAATAAAAAATAAAAAATAAATATATATATACAAACCCCACGTTTTTTATCACACACACACACACACACAACACACACATAAAACAAATAAAATGTTTACTCCTAAACGCCATTACAAAGCAATGAAGTACATCGATAAACTTTTTCCAGATCATGAAATCTATTACCTTACTAATCAGATTAATCCCACTTATAAACGGATTACTTCAGCTAACTCCTATAAAAGATAATCCAGGGATCTTCTTCGAGCAAATAGGAAAAGCAGAACTATATTCCACAGAATGGAAACTAATAGTGTATTATGACCTACAAACGCTAACAGAAGAATTAGATCAAATCCACCAGTATGTATTAGAGATCAATAAACTATGTTCACGGCTGCAGGGAAAAACAAGTTGTGACATCCTCTGTAACAGCGCTACGGGCGAACTAAACAACTTAATGATGAGCATGAATAACAAATACGAACTATTAAATACTAACAGCAGGCAGAAACGAGGACTGATTAACGCAGTTGGTATGTTAAGCAAATCTTTATTTGGCACCCTAGACAACGAAGACGCAACTTTTTACGATAAGCAAATAACTAAATTACAAATGAACGAAAATCACTTACTCACACTACTAAAAAATCAAACAATGATACTCGAAACTACAGCAAACATATTTAAGAACTCCGAAAAAACAATAGGAAACCAATTAGGCACCGTCAACGCCAAACTTAACACATTAAAAGATATGGTAAACACACTAACTAGCACCGAAAACGAACAACGTATTTTCTCTGAAATAGAATCACTAACTAGTTTTGTCACTTTAATTATTATTAGGTACCAAAACACAGTAAACGACATTATAGACCTAATAACTGATGTTAAACATGGTAAAACACACCCGGCAATAGTTACCCCAGAACAGCTCAAGACAGTAGTAACAAAAATTAAACAAGAACTTACTGACGGATTGAAAATCTCTTCCATCGTTACCGACGATATTTTAACACTATATCACATAACTACAATGAGCGCAATTGTTCGAAACAACAAAGTGATATATGAATTGAAAATCCCACTACCTTACATAGAGAATTATCATATTTACAAAACCATCCCTTTACCCACGAATTTCAAAAATAACTTTATTTTCATACAACCAAACGCAAAATACTTACTCATAGACTTCAGGAAAGAATATTACTCCAGTTTAAGTACCGACGACTTGGCTAATTGCAAAGTCAAAGGGAATCAATTCCTATGCCCTATGTTACACCCTTTGTTCAACATTAATTCAAAACACTCCCTATGTGAAGTAGAATTACTACGTAAGGCTAGTACTTTCCCCACTTCATGTGACATAAAACAAACAAACCTATCAACCATATGGGTTCAACTCTCCCAAGGCAATAAATGGCTGGTTTCATCACTCGGCGAGTATGAAATTGACGAAATTTGTAACGACAATGTAACGTCATACAAACTAGAAAACACAGTAACAATAGAAATAACAGGGGATTGTTACATTAAATCCAAGGAGTTAATCATACACTCATACAACGAAAAATCCTCCTCCATTCATAATTCTTATGTACCACCCCTCAATATTTCACACTTTCTAAAAAACAATACATACATAAAATTCAACCAAACAAGCGACGTAGCCTACATAAGGTTCTCTAGTCAAGACGAACTTAAATCAGTATCCAACCAGATAAAGCAATTGAAAACTGCAGAAAAAGAACTACTGACACCGTTAGATTCGCACGATATCCACCACTATATCTCGACCTATGTAATTCTGGCAATAGTAGCTACCTTTATATACATCTTTAGAAGAAATTTAAAAACACAAATAACGAAAGATACCAACGAACTAACAGCACAAATATCCCATCCTATCCCAACTGAACACATAAAACCTTCAACCCAACACATACTAGAAATAAGTAATAATCAAATCGAACCACCATCTCCTAAACCAACATTTGTATTAACTACAGGAGTTTAAAAAAAAAAAAATATAAAATAAAACAAAAAAAAAATATATATATATATTTTTTAATATTTCCTTGTACTAATTGTTAAAAATAATTTTATACTAGAATAAGAATAGTGTTATAACTACTTCCTTTGTACTAGTTTTTTATTAACCTAAGAAGTAGCAGCCAAACATTGTATTTAATCTAAGCACTTCGTTACAAGCATTATATTTAGTTTAACAAAGTATGTACTTAAATTTTAAAAATATCTTCGTAATTCAATACAAACAAAAAATCATTAAAATAATTGTAATTTCCTTCCTCGTCACACCAAGCCTACTTGCAGAAAATTCTAACCCTTCAGGTAAGAATTTTCTTTTTCCAAGGGGGGTGGGATGTTGTGATCCGCACAACCATACCCTACTCATGGCCTACCCTAATCATCACCTTCTCACTAGCGATCCATTCCATACATTACCAGAGCGTACGGCTATTAATAGGTCATTTGCTTTGTTTTCATTTGTTCTTCCATTTACCCAAAAAACGCCACCCAAGCGCAATGAGTCAAGTGCATACCTACCCAATACGATACACACGTAACCCAACTCCGATTGCACAGCGGCACGCCGACATATGGCAAAACTGCAGTGGTTGCATATCGGAGGAATACTACGTTGTGCTATTGGGGAAGTAATAATAATTTATGAATGGATGACACTTGACACCAGCGTAAGGCAAATGACACCCAAGATGTCATTTGGGTACTTTTAATGGGAACGGAAAACAATTAAGCAATACCTAAAAATAGCGCGTATGCACATATGGTAATTGGTAAGGAAACCAATGGTGCGTGGAGGGGGAAGATAGGAGATGGGTCATGAGCAATAATAATATAAAAGGCAAAGGTTGTGACAAGGAAAGGCAGAGCTAATTAAAACACTGAAACTACAAGGTTGCAGCCAGCTGAAGACAGCGGACCTTTATTTTCTTTAAAAACAATTAAACGACATATTATTTTTGAACTTAATAAAATAAACTCAGAGTCGCAGCCCAGCTATAGACAGCGGGCTCTGCAGTAAAAATAAAAAGAACAAATTGTCTTTAATTTATTTCGGCTCTCCGCTCAGTACTCTTCCCTCGAATTATCGAGGAAGCACGGACTGAGGCGTAACAGCCCCAACCATTCCGAATTAATAAGCCCTTACTGTATGTCCAATATCAAAATTATTTTATAATATGTACCTAGGGTTTTATTTCAATAGCTTATTTGAAGCTGTTAATAAAAACGGTCACACTTTTTTTAATTTTTTCACTAAGATAAAAAACTGGGATTATTTTTTTAATTAGGGGTAAACTAATACTTTTGCTAAATAAAAAAGGGGAAAACAGCCTTCAAAGTCTAAGAACACTGCCTGTACCACAAGCGATTAGAACTCAACCATTTTCTTAGAAACCTTAGTATTTAAAGTTGGGCCAGTTGTCTATTGAAGAGAGTTGCCCGTAAACTCAGTTGTATCAGTCAGGTGAATTGTATACGTGGATGAGTTGCGATTTTTCATAAACGATGCGTTCTTGAATTACGCACCACCTTAGGGTAAAAAAAGAGACTTTGGCAGGAAAAATGTTTTCAAATGTGGCCGGACGTGGTTGTCAATGTTTTATCCCGGCTTTTGCAGCTAAAATTGAACCATTCTCGTATTAGTGAAATAAATAAAATAATTATATGAATGATTTTCATAATGCTGGCTCATGGCAGACGGCACATGGAGAAATGTGGACATTACATCAAAAAGCAAATGATATTGTCCAATGCTTATATTTTCGGTAAGCTTTAGCAGCTTCTTTGACACCTTTTGGAAATGTTATATATTCGGTTACATACAAAGCAGAATAAAAAATATACCGGCTAAGTATAAGTACATAGTCCTCGGTTATCAAACTCTAGGACCAGTGTTTGGTAATCTAATAGAGGTTTGTTATTTACTGAAAAGCATTCCAACTGGCAAATACTGCCGTGTGTATTAATAGTCGAAATGCTATCTAAACTCGAAAGTCGGCAGTACATTCTCTGATGTCCTGTCTCCACTCTGGGTTCAATCCCCCGAACACAATGGTTTCAGGTAAGGTTAGGTTTGTGGTGTCGCACTCAGGTCGCTGATTGGTCTTGTTATTATTTTATTTTATTTTAAATCAGCTTATGTCAGGTATAGACCACCTGGTGCCTTATGCTGCTACGAGTACCTTAGATGACACATAAGTTAAGGGTGATCCTGAACTAAAAACATAAGTTGACTTCCTAACCAACTCAACCCAGACCTCCAGTTGCGCACAGTCTTTTGGGTCCAACAGTGATTTCCGCCTGAAGTAAGGTCGTCTTCTACCGCCTTGTTTGTCCTTAGGCGAATTAAAGATTTAAAACCTTTAAATCTTGTCGACCAAGTCTATATCGCAGAACAGCCCGATCACACGTAGAATCTGTTTCCAACCTCGTTTGACAGGATTCAAGCTTATGTGCCATAAAGGAGGATGGGGATGAAATGACGGTAAGCATTAAATCTGCTCATTGTAAACCTCCATTCAAGGCACCGACTCTGACCTTCCTTTCGGTGTACATCTTATAATTTTCCCTACTTCAGTGCGCGGCTAGTTCCATCTTTGTTCGCTGATAGTGAGACGAGTTTCTTCGGAATATGTCAATGTCATTGTGCCTTTTATTTCCCGCACACTTTGGGAACTTGACCGAGCGCTCATAGCCGTCGTCAATGTGTAATGAATATGTAACTATCCTCCAACTTGACCAAGTCGAGCTGTATGTGCAGGACATATTCTAAATAATAAGTAGGTAAAACATGAGTGGCTGGGATTTCACCACTCATTACAGTAGTAACGTGAAGTTGAGCCCACTGTTGGTTAACAGGCTTTTAAAAGATTGTTCCACTTGGGTCCCATTGAAATCAATTTCATTCACACGTGATTAAAGGAGCAATGCTTTTCAAGGAATTTGAGACAGTTAAACTTGTTTTCAGGAGGACTTAATGCGAACATCGTTGGAAAAGCCAGTCATTTGGTGGTATAGGTATGCTCCTACTCTTTTACTAACCGATCATGAAATCATGAGATAAGGTAGGAAATACTAGCTGCCAAAATGTTATTATATGGTTTCCTTCATCGATTATGTACTTACATATTCAAACAAATTTTAGAGTGGCTCAAAATTAACTGTCCGAAAACGGCATTCCCGTCAGTTTTCATGGAATCGCGTTTAGATAAATCTCACCTACTTACTTATATGTGTCGTTACAGTCCGACAGCCAACAAGCTTCTTCAGTCCGCACCAGTTTTGTCATTTTGCTGCAATTGCAGTAGATCTGCTATTTTTTTTTTAAATTGAAGTTTGGTAGGGGGAGATGGGGGACATTGATACATGGGGCACATAGATACAGTCGATATTATTTGAAAATTTATCGCAGTAGGCCGCTCAACCACGCGCACAACGCAACATGTCTATTAACGCATACATATGTCTATCTGACATATCTCTTCAGTCATCGTATTTCGCCCAACAAGAAAAAACGTGTTTTTCCAGTTATTAAGTAATTTTTTGATTTTTTTTCGAGTGCGTTATTTTGAAGGATAAAATTGTGTTAACGATTTCATATCAAGTTAGATTGTGAGTATACGTCTATAATAATGTTATATTTATCTAAAAAGTCCTTTTTGAACGTTATTTTAATTGCAATTAATATTTATATTGTGTGAGGACAGTTGGGGCACATTGATACACCCCACGTCGGGGTAGTTTGATACGTATCAAAGTGCTCCACAAAACTTTTCTGTGTGGTATGTCTATGTACCTAAGTTAGTAAAATATAGTATTTGTATTTCTAATAAAGACAATGGTCAAAACATAAAAAAAAAACGGAAAGAAAAAACATAACCTGAAGTTACAAAATCCGATAGTCAAAAAAAGGCACCAGAAGAACGACTTCTCTATTTAATTTTAAGATAGATTTGTCTCCTTATTTAAATACTGGTTTTATTAATATTATGTTAGAAGACTATTAGAAGCTTGTTTTATTAACTAAAAGTTTGTAATAAATACTGATTTTTGGCTATGAATCAAAGTGCCCCTGATATGTATCAATGTACCCCGTGAGTGGGGCAGTTTGATACAAATTTCATTTTTTAGTAAATAGCTCTTAAATTGCTTTTTTAGATGAATTTAAAAATACGTTTGTCTAAAATAAGATAGTTAAAACGACATTGAACACAATCAATACCTATCTTTGTTATTATTGTCAATACGCTGCCTTTTTTTTGAGTTCCAATGAAAATCGTATCAATGTGCCCCATCTCCCCCTACCAACAAATTTAATCTACTGCAAGAAAATTAAATCTACTAATTTATAGAATCTACTGAGCAAAAATAGTCCTTAAGCGGTAAAGCTGTTTATCGCACGATCTTTGGCGAACTGCTTCCAGTTGCACACTCTCAATTGGTTGACAATATATACCTACCCCAGTGTCCTCTCTTATAATTTGACTCGTGTTAAGCTACTCTTGCCTGCCATTGTCAATATTGAATGGCTCGTACTCCCTGACAGTGGAACTTTCCCCCTCAAAGGCTCCAGAACTATGGTCCGAAATTCCCAGCAATGACTGATGTATACTGCTGTAGAATGTTCCCTTGTCAGTATTTGCATGGTTCAGGCTTCGGGAACTTCACATATTTTTCGATAAAGCTTTAGAACCTCATTCTTACAGTGACTCCACTCTATCGGTTCTTCCTTTCTCCAAGAAGGAAAAGGGCTGTTCTTTCGTTGAGGCTGTTTGTGCACATCTGCCTAAAGCTGTCATGACCTTTTCTTTGGTTCTGTGTCTTTTTTAAAGCCATGCGAGATTAGCATCTTGCTTAAACATATTCATTATTCATACGGGAACTCTTTGAAAATGGACTCTTTTTGAAATGTACAACGTCAACGGGCGCACTTTTGTTCGCGTCCTATAGTAACTCTGCCTCAGGTCTTCTTTCTTCTTGGCCTGAATTTGTCTGCACGACATCCTTATAAGAACGACACGCAATACTCTGGAAGCTCCTTGGAATAGACTTGTTTCGACATCGGACTTTCTCACATTGTTTCCTAGTTGCCGGAAGATTAGAGATATCCGCAGCCGCAAACTCACTTAGGGTGGTGAAATTCGTCAATTTGTATCTGAACGTGCGGATGTTTTAAATGTTGGAGGTATTTTTTTACAAGCGGATAACCGAAGATCCGAATGCGAAACTCGTTTTCACGGGAAGGTGCGTTATAGCTTTTGGGTCGCATCCGTATTGCGTCGGCCCATCTGGCCAGACTCCAAAGGTTCCTCGCTCTCTACCACTTACTTCACTTTACAAAACCAAATACCTGGTGTCAGAAATTGAGGAGTACTCGCTCAAAAGTCCACCTCCATTCTATTCCATTGATCGCTTCGTCCACGTCGCGTCTTTATTGATGTTATTTTCTTTATTTTTCCAATGCTCCCAAATCATCGACTCCTCTAATTCGATGTTGACAACAACTCGAATTACAAATTCCACAAAATATACATTTCTCTCATTCTTTGGTTGTTCTCGTTTCAGCGACATGCAAAAATCCCCTCGGCATGGAATCCGGATCCATTGCCGACTTCCAAATCACAGCCAGTTCAGCACATGACATGGGCAACGTTGGCCCCCAGCATGCAAGGTAAGTTATTTTGTCAACCTTCGCCCGCACCCAAGTTGGAAACATTTTTCACTGTGATGTACAGTGTACACCAACTATCCGAAAACCGCATGGAATGGAATTTTCATTGTCTCTTTGCTCGCCCTATCCCCCTTCCCCCTCCCCGGGTGTATGACATCCTCGATGATTTTTATTATTAAAATGCAGGACATATTTTAGAGCACAGCGCGGCGCATATCATCATCGAGTAGATATACATGACAGAAACGTGTGTGTCGCCCAAAAAGGACCCAACCTCGGATTTGTTATACCCGAAAGGAATGATGATGTAATGGAATGGAATGTGGACGATAAAATTTCTCTCACTTTTCGGAATGAAATCAATTTCGAATCCTAGCGGATGAGTGGCGGTCGGGGGACTCTATCTCCAAACAGTTAATCGAATTTCGCTAAATCTGTTTTTTTTTTTCGTGTCACTGAATTCGTTTGTTTGGGAAAGAGAGAAAAGTTGTTCACATTTAAAAAAAAAAAAAATAAAAAATTAAAAGTTGGAAAAAAGTGACTAAGCAGAGAACCCCCCCCCCCGATATCCAGCATCCATCCGGTTTAGGATACAGGATCACATCAAAAATTACTTTGTAACAGATACATCTCCCACTCTGTCTCTTTCTCTCTCTTGGGATGACTGGATATGGGGGTAGAGGCAGCATTCATTATTCATGGATATGGTCTTTTCATGTCCTCTGGAGTAGCTCCTACTCCCGCTTTCTCCCTCGTCTGGTTGTGAATGTGTAATGCTACGCCTGAGGCATAATAATTATGCCATTTCTTTTTCTCCACGAACAACTGACAAAACAACAAATCTCATCGACTGGGGGGGGTTGACGGACCCCCCCACCCTAACCTGAGGAGAATTGCTCATCAAAAACAAAAAACAAAAAAAAAAAAAGGCAAAAATTACAAACATTACAATTCACTTTATTTACTACACAATTTTGTGCCTCATCAAAATCAATATCCCTACAGTAGAGCGCATGACAACAAAGTACTCGTATCTTGGGCTGACAACCAAAACGACAACGACGACAACGTCCCCACAACATGGCCCCCCCCCCCCCCCCTATTACTTTTCTGACCTGAACAGGTAGCTGGTATGGTTTCGGTGAGGATGTCTTCGTCCTTCCCCCCCACACGCCCGCAGTAAAGTCAATCTACTCACAGTCATTCTGGCTGCAGCAGGGCCCCTGTTCGTGAACTCCTGGCGGGCTCGTTCGGAATTCTTTGAAATTTTTACGACGAAAAAGCTTTTATTTCCCGAACCAGAGCCTTTTTATGCCAAAGTTAATATTTTCTATGTGTATGGGGGCCCGCATTACCTGACGTATCCCCGAGTAGTTGTGTGGTTAATTGTAATGTGTATATAGAAATAATTATGGCCGTAAAAGTGTTGTGACCTTATTTGGTGGTGAGAAATGTTTTCTCTTTCCTTCTCCTTCGGCAGGACATGGTGACTCCTTCGGAAAGTAATATGTATACCGATTTAAGAAGCCATATACTCGTAGAAGTATAGCATTTCGATTCGGCAGCATGCTGATTCATACCGCGAGGAAAATATTTACGAAGACATTTCCTTTTTTTTTATTACGCATATAAACACACTTTGGTTGTAAGAGGGAATGACAACTTCCAGCCTTGCGATTTGATTTGGAATATTTTCGACTAGCCTGTTCTATATCCGTCGGCAAATCGCTGATTTCCATTTAATGTTGCCAACGAATTATTTATATCCTTTTGCATGTGTTTATATGCTGATGCTATGGTCGCCAGCTAAAGTGGGCTTCTATCGTGATGGACGACATTTGGCCTCCTCCTGTTTCGACAGAAAGATGACCCAATTGGGCAATTAGCTGGTGGACTTATTGACAGAGATAAGCACTCGAATACCTACTTAGGTGGGTGGACAAAGTCACACTGGCGGCCTTGCTACTAATCACTTTTAACCTTCGCCTTAAATGTTTTGTAGGTCGCAATAGATTATTTTATATGAAAAATGGGGTCAGAAAATTTGGCCTAGAGTCTATAAATATGATCCTTAGTACTTCGCTGCAGGTATAAGTGAGAAATAATAAACTTGCGGAAGGAATGATTTCAAAGATGTCCTTGTAGTTAATGCTGCCCACTCGGATGAAGTTTTTAAAGCATTTACTTTGGGCGATCCGTTGATAGTTTCGCTTGTTTGTTATACGCAACAATTCGCACTCCAAGTGGGTGTTTAACGAAATCAATGGACTGCTGACAACATCAAGGTCAGTCAGTAGTTAACTCTTTATTTACCAACTACGCCCGAAGGAACTTGTTGTTTGAATTTGTATCCTACGACGCAGAGGAGGTCGAATGTTATGGCGCTGCAGAGTTGAATATTTTGCAGAGTTTCTAAAACAAGCTCCTATAGAAAATAGCAAAGACGACCGTGAGGTGGTTGCAGTCTCAATAGTTACGGCGGGTTGGTCCTAGCTTTAAAAACAAAATCAATAGTTGCGATGTATGTGTGATATTTTTGGGACGAATGGATGGGACCTCAAATTTTATGTCGAGTCTGGACGACTGAATTGAGAAGCTCTATCGTGACAGCTATATTCTCGGATGTATTGCCAGACGTTCGCGAGAGGTGGAACAGTGGAAAAGACCTTAAAATGGTATTAGAGTCTTGTGCGAATATAGAACGTGAATATTTGACGTTCGCGAAAAGTGCGGCCGAAAAGTGGAAAATACTTAAAGAAGAACTTGGGGCTTTCCGGGGATCGAACGTGAGACTCCTCGCCCAGCACACTTTTGCCACCAAGCAACTTTGGCCACCTTGGTATAGGCTTATGAAGATGGCCCCGGTTGAGGTTATATTTATTTTGCAGAAATTCCACTAGGTCTCCTCTAACCAGCTGCCTCGAGTTATCGCGCTTATATGGCCCCTTCAGGTACAGACAGCGTTGAAGACCCGCCATTCAGGAGATTATATTCTTTGATTCTATATTCAACAGACATATGTACAAAATTTCATTCGACCCAATTTTGCCGAGAAATTGGTGCATGCTCCTAACCAAGTCATCTCCTGTTGCATTGAAAAGTTCACCCGGTATAACATCTGGTGTAGCAGCCTTTTTGGACTTAAGTTTGAATACCTTGTATGTCGAGTGTTTGCGGAAATTTCGAATATCAGCGTCCTGGGGCCGAATCACTGCATTCGTCAGCTAGCCAAACGTCACTGAATTTTGTGGATTTTTCAAGCAATACAATAACAAATTCAGTCACGTATGTATTACTAGCTCACGGATGCGGTAATTTAACCCCAGGTAAGGCAGATGTTGCTATCTGACGGCGGAATGTTGACCGTCTCCAGGGGTTTTCTTTCCACGTTTGCATTGTTTATGATTATGAATCTGGATCCTCATTCCTAAACTTATTTCTGTTCGGGTCTTTTATCTTTTCCGAACATATTCTCTACTTTTCGTCGGTTAAATGTGTGGAGCTGTCAAGTCCAATTCTAGATATCTAGATTTGAAGTGATATAATTATATACTATTTCTAAAAAGTCTATGCTACTTCCTTCCTTTTTGGTCGTAGAGCTCACGGACATATATATCTTGGTTACATAAGCCATCCACATCCATTGATGTGCTGGGATGTGAATGTGGTGGTCTTTCACTTGGAAGGCCTTCTTGTACTAAAAAACACCTTTGTTCTTATTTATACATTGCCAAATAAAAATTGAAATTGATGAAATCTCGCCAATAGTAAGCCTCCTAAGACTATTCTTGCCTAAGTCGTTCCTTGACCTTGCATCGGGTGTACCAATCGCCATGGTAGCTCCCACCGTTTTTAAACTTCTTTGGTCATTCCCAATGAAATGTCGGATTGTTCTCCATTCCAGCCTAGCGTTCTACTCTGCTCGACTGCACGCGGCCTGTTTAGCAGATTAACACATCCGTAAAAGGTTGTTCTTTTATCGCTTTGTAGCTTCTTTGTGTGAATTAATTGGTTTTTTTTTTCCTAATATGCAATTTATTCCGAAACCCCAAAGCACAAGGATTAGTTCCATATAATACCCTATGACGAGGGGTCGAACTACCGGCTTTAGCAACCAACTTCGGGGTATGATTGCTGCCACTTTTTCATTAAGCTTTAAATGCCACCAACTCTTTTTCAATATAACCTGACTAAGAATCGATAAACCCTTATATACCTTAGAGTATAGCAAGTACATTAAGGCCCATTTTATTCACTCGAAGTTGAACACAACTCGAGGAGTTTTCCATATAAAAATCCCCAAGTTGTGTTCAACTTCGAGTGAATAAAACGGGCCTAAATTGTTTGGCCTTACTGGTGGTGGGGTCTTTGTAACGGGTGATTTTTTAGCTGGTTTGGTTTTGGCAACACTGGTTTTGACAGCTGACGTGTGTTTAGTACCTTGTGTCACTGTCAAACAGCTTCAGTTTGGTTTGCAATTTAACCATTGATCGTCTTACAAATGAACAACACTTGCAAATTATTGAATTTTGCTATCAAAATTCGTGCTCGGTTCGAAATGTTCATTTTCGCTTCTTTATCGAAAAATTGTGTTCAGCGATGAGGCTCATTTTTGGTTGAATGGTTACTATCAAGTTTCTAAACGTACTAAGCGGTCATCAACGCGAAGGTAGGACTCCAAGTTGGTAGTTAGAACCGTTCTAGGTTCCAACGGACCAACCTCACGGGACAAAATTAGAAAATAAGTCAGCATATCTACTCGCAGCATTTGTAAATCGTTCACACTCGTCTTTCCCTTTCAAAATTTTTGGAAGATCAAGAAGCTGTTATACCCGTGGTCAAACTTCTTTCAATAACTGTCAAGATTTTATTACAATATTGGGAGGTCAATAAATGGCGTGCTGTTCTTTTGTGCCTATTACTTGACGTAAATAAATTCTTCATCGAAGCACAGTACGTACAAATGAAGGCCCTGGGCATTGGACTTGACTTTTGATGAAATTCTTAAAGAGATCGCATAAGGACCACAAGAATATGAGATATAGCCAATGTGGAGAACATACTTGTCAGAAGAAAATTCGCCAAAATCAGATTCCAAAACGAGCAGACGTGCTCTAGAAACAGCAAGGGTAGTTTGGTCAAATCAAGTTTAAAATCCATACAGAGATTGTACTAGATGATTTAGAGTCAGTGACTGAAGATCGAACGTTATGCAGGCTCCATTTAACCATCCGACCCGGGCTCCCTGGAAATAAGTTAAATAGTTGTCTGAAACTAGTTCATATTTGAAATTGACAGCCACACCTCTCTTTGTCCGCGCTACGTTTTTAAAATCTCAATCCGATTTAACAAACATAGACAGCTACACATCCGGAAGTCCTTGGACGAGGTTATAAGCAATACATTCGATAGGGATCTTTCCAGCGGGCGTGGCACCTCCGAAATACAAACTTATTCGTGTCACAAAAAAGAGCACTTATAAAACACTTATGGCAGATATATTGTAAAATTGTATGCACTGTATTGCTTATAAGAACTATATCAAGCACTAGGACGAGGTCGACCAAAAAGGGGCGTGGCGCCCTCTGCACAACAAACACTTTTAAGACCCTTCATCTTGACTATTCTATTTAGCTGAGAAATTAATATTTTCTGCTCCAAGAACGTTGGAAAATGTGGGCGGAAGTCGGCAAGGGGGCGTGGTTCTTCGTATCACCAGCTGGCCGGTCTTTTGCCTTAGTATAGCCTCCTTGTTGTTGACTTTTCAGTACTATTTTTTGTTGGGACTAGTCTTCTCTTCAGTAGCTACGGCTAGTACCCATTTCAGGCGCATTTTGCGAAATTCGTAGCTTAAACAGTCGTAAGTGGCGGTCGGAGACTGCGCAAGTTTGCTTACATGTCGACTGTGATGGCTCTTTAGCCCGCCTAAGGCATCTTTCATTCTTCCAATCCTTTGGGGCTATAAAATTGTGCTTACGTTTATGATTATACAAGCTTAAGATGAGAGAAATAAAGCCTTAACGCTATACAAATTAAATTGTATAACCAAACCAATAAAATACTATTCATAGGCGACAGATACTGCAATATCCCGGAAAGCATCCTGGACGTATATTTTTTTCGGAGGAAGCAACACCAACTTCCAAATCAGTGACAGAAATTCACTTGGAAGGCTACTCCGGAGTCACGACCCGCGCAGCAATCAACCCGCTTGCCAAATGAGGTCGAGAGTAGGACGTTTTTTAAAACCGCCTATGGCTACTTGCACCGTACACATTCGCTGGCAGCCACAACCTGCGCGAATAC
Source organism: Cheilosia vernalis (assembly GCA_949126925.1). Lineage (NCBI taxonomy): Eukaryota > Metazoa > Arthropoda > Insecta > Diptera > Syrphidae > Cheilosia > Cheilosia vernalis. The sequence continues at coordinate 14,820,988 of OX421361.1, forward strand.
ATTTCACACAACAGTGCACTTGCCACAGATATCTTCAGATTCACCAGATATAAACCCTTTATTTGTAGTCTCCTGCAATGCGCTCCATTTGCTATCTTTACAAGAGCTGTTAAGCCATGACATCCTTTATTTTTTATTTTATTTTGCTGTGGTCTTTCAACCGCTCCTTCGTTCTCACATTATGTTCCTCTTGAGTGTATTTACTTTTATTAAATTCGTTAAAACATCCGTATAAGGTTATCCAAAGTATTCAAGTGAATGGTTGTGCTGCTGCAAAAAAAAAAGAAAAAAAAGAAAAAAACTCTATACCCCGTTCGTAACCATTTCTCTCTGACAGTGTTTTGCTCCAAAGAAAAGGACGCGTACGTGCAGCAGAGGAATACGGTACAAAAATCCCAACCAACCGCTATAAATTTATTCCTCCAATAGAGAAAATATGACCCAGTTCTCTTCTTTATCACAATATCCTGAGGGTACCATTCAAAACGTAAAGGATTAAACCACATCCATGGATATCCATGCCGTGTGTGTGACAGCCAGCGCTGCTGTACTGCACTGAGGTTTTTATTTATGTCATGAGTTTTCAAAAATTTCCATTCGCAATTTATGAGAAAACGAACGAAAACTATTCTACGCGTCAATGTATCTCTTTGTTTGTCTGCAGTTAGTGTTGTACATTTCCGTCGCAATTTGCATCCTCCACACTCCCACTCCCATTTGCACCGCACTCCGTCAAGGAGCAAACATCAAAACAATTAACTGAACAAACGTTTCCAATTTTGTGTGCGGCCACTTTGATTGCAGACTGAAAATCGATAACAATGGCGGCGCATGGTGTCCGAAGCATATGGTATCGCGTGGCCTAAAGGAGTATCTGCAAATCGATCTTCTTCAAGTTCACGTGATTACGGCAATTCGCACCCAGGGACGATTTGGCAAGGGTCAAGGCCAAGAGTACACCGAGGCGTATGTGCTGGAGTATTGGCGTCCCGGATTCACCAAATGGATTCGCTGGAAGAACATCCAGGGCAAGGAGGTAACCGATGATAGCCACAAATGGGTGTGCGGTTCAATTGATAATGATATCCTTTTTTCTCTTTCTTATAGATTTTGCCTGGAAACATCAACACATATAGCGAAGTGGAAAACGTACTGCAGCCAATTATTTTCGCATCGAAAGTTCGTATCTACCCGTACAGTCAGTACGATAGGACAGTCTGCTTGCGAGCTGAGGTTGTTGGATGTCCTTGGGAAGGTGAGTTATTTGGTAATACATATTTGCTGTGGGTAAAGGTTTTTTTTGTTCCGTTTTTGTGATAAAATGTTGTGTTTCTTTTTCGGTATTGGGATAAATAAGGTCTAGACTCTAGACTAATGGGGGTCGGATTACCTATACAACGAGGTCAATAGGACGAATTCACTTTGCTGATAGGTGCCTCGCCTTTATTTGTCTGTTGTCGCTTAGTCTGTGGGAGGGGATCCCGAATTTTGCACAAGTTTTAAGTCTCTACTTTTGATATCAGACGAAAAGCCTGAGTGCATGTAATCTCTTAGTTGGGTCGTAAGAACTGAGTCCATTGTACTGCCAGACATGAGTTTGGTAGGTTTTTCATTTTTTAGAAAGCTCCCTTTAGATTTACAGCAATCGAGACGTCCGTGCCCTCGCTATTCAGGCTTAGATGGTCTGTGTCTGTGGTGTCTTATCTTTAATTCCACAACCTTCTCAAATGGTTCTAACAGAATACCTACTTTACGCAGTTTATCTACAACTTTTGTATTGGTGCCTCCCTAGTTATTCAGCGTCGTTAACTTATCGACCAGTCATTCTTCCGTCTAGGGCCGTCGGGTAGGTAGAATAGACCGATCGTCTTTATGACCAATCCATTGCCACAATCGGTGGTTGGGCAGTTGCGCCTTTGGTTCGATTAACTTTTATTGAAAACTTGTTCGTTGAAGTTACAAATGGGTCGGAAAAGCCTGAGCTGCTATCATCATATAGTAGAACGGAGTGAGTTTTAGAGCAGATAACAGTCGAAGCTTGGTGTCCGCAAGATAATGGAATTGGTTACGTACGCTAAAACTAGAGACGCATATCCCTGATCACAGGGAACGCAGACTTGCCCGATTCTACTTCGGATTTCCAATACTTTAAGGTGTGTAATGAAGGGGTTATGGCCCGTCACGGAGTTCAGGTAGTTTCTTCTTGCCGCTGGGCTGCTCTGTTACAAACAGCCAGACCAACTAGTTTCGTCTGTCTGCTGCCCCAAAGAGCAGAGCCATCGAAGGTCTAAGAAGCGACCCTGTGAGACCAAAAACAGGCTGAACAAAATCAAATAGTTGGTGCAACAAGTCCGTAGGGGTTTTGCTTCTCACAAATATTTGTTTTATATTAGTTTTCCATTTTCGAGACGAATATATGCCGAACCCGAACGGCTTATTGTGGGGCTGTTTCATGAGAGTTATACTCTCTTAACTTTGTGAGACGTTCGCGAGAGGTGGCGCAGTGGAAAGACCGTCAGATGTAATTTGTGTTTCTTTCAAAGATCGAACCGGGGATCCCCCTCGCTTTGTATTCCATCACACTAACCACTAAACCACTGGGCCGACGAGCTGGTCCTAAACATTCTTGCTATAGCCTTTTTCGAGCTAACTCATAAAAGAGCCCATTCCAAGGGATTTCCATGAGAGGAAACTAAGAATTCCGAAAAGACCCGTGGTTTTAAAAGCAAAGCCAGTCGTGCTATAGATACCGAAGATTCAACGTGTTTCCGTGGGAACTCATTCCATGCATTCAAGAGAAATGGTCGTATCATCGTTGCGCCTGATATTTGTAAAGCCCTCTCCGTCTGGCAGACTTCTTGTATTGCCAAAAGCAACCTTATATTGACAAAACGGAGATCGTCTCAACGCATCTTTGACTCAAAGAAACAGCATGGCTCGATGATATTTAGCCAAGATCGATATACGCCGTTTAGCAGTACGAGTAATAAAGAGGGGATAGACCACTCAAAGGGAACAACCTCAGGTTTGAGCCAATAAAAACTGCAGCGCATTCTCGCGGACACATAAGTGCTGGACACGATGCAAACTAACATCCCGATCAAATTTAGAGAGAAGGCCCAGTTTTCCGACGAAATGTGCAACTTAGTGTCAGGAAATCCTATGTGACGTGTCGGATGGGTTCCATCCAACCTCGGAGAGACTATGGATCGAAATACAAATGCTGAGGGTGTTAAAATTGTACATCCTCATCATGCAGCGAACTCTGATTTGCGTGGGGCAGCTCTAGAATTTCTTAGATTACAAGCGATTCAGACGTTTTAAGCAGTGAAACTTACAGTACTAGTGCAGGGGGAGTGACGGATGCTAGTATAAGGGAATATTGGTAATCAACCTTTGCAGTGAAGCCCTGATTCCCGGACAAATAAGGAGACTGTTGGCCTTGGCATTCCTAACAATACTGCTCTGTGGATCTGAAGTATGGCTAAAAAAAAAAAAAATATTTGGAACAGGACCCTAAGCCTAGCAACCATTCGTTTTGTGTGAGTTTTTCATTTTTGGAACGAATGGAAGGGATCTACAATTTTATGCCGATTCCAAACGTCTAATTGAGAAGCTCATTCAAGACAGTTATACTCTCGGATGTTTGTCAGACGTTCGAGAGATGGCGCAGTGGAAAAAACCCTGAGTTGGAATTGGTGTTTTTGCGGGATTCGAACCTGGGACCCCTCGCTTAGTAATCCAACACACTAACCACTAAGCCATTGCACCTACAAGCCAACTCTCATTGCTCAAAATAAATACTAAGTGCACTATAAATGCATGGTGGCGCCTTAGACTCATAATCGCTGAGCATGTTTTTATTTTTAGGACCTACAACTGCATGCCAAATTTGAATTGAAAGTTCTTTACTGGACAATTATATACTCCGATGTTTGTCAGACGTTCGTGGGAGGTGGCAATGGCTTTAACATTTTGTCTATTTTTATCCGGGGATCGAACCTGACACCCCTTGCTCAGTAGTCCACTAGTTGGAGCCCCTGATACGATGTGTCTACTGTTCACTTTTTTTCACTCAGTATGTCAATGGGTAGCACTTCAAGTTACGACAAATAGGTCGTAAGAAGAGGACTGCTTAATCCTCCTGGGGCAGTGAACAGATTTGACTCCATTTTAGTTTGCTCTTCACTACATTTCTAAGATTTTCCTGACTCTATATTATATTGTTCCCATTGATATGCATAAAACTTTGGCGGTCAGCTATGAACAGCTAACGTAATATTGACTAATGGGAAACGTTATAGGCGCAGGGACATAAGTCCCAATTTTGAATTTTGGACCTTACATAAGTGAGATATAAGTTCCAAAATTGTTTTGTCGAAGATGGGACAAAAGTCCTAAATTTTCGCATAGACAATATTAGCAAAATGTTGTGGATCTCAATTAGGCAGACATCCAACCCCCTTTTTCCACTACACATACCAACAATTGTTCTTTATATTTTAGAAAATTAAACCAACAGGTTGAAAATACAATAATTTATTACTTCAATATTACAATATTACAAACAATAAATATAATCTTACCAAATATTTTAGTTTTATTTTCTCAAATTCTCAAAAGTTTTAAATTTTCTTTTGAAGATTAAAGAAAATATATTAACAAAATATTTAAGAAAAGAAACTAACAAAGCTGTAGCTTTTGAGAAAATATAACTAAACAAATCGAGAATTTAAATTGCGCGCAAAAGTTTTTAGTTTTATTTTCTCAAATTCTCAAAACCTTTCACTTTCACTTCCACTTTCCATTTTCCTGAAAGTAGCTTTAGGAAGTAAAAAGCTGAACTAACTAAGAAACCATTTACTGACTGCATTGTGTTAGTTACCCTATTTTTTTGCAATTGTGAGTAATGCGTAAAACTAAACCAAGCCAACAGAGCGCGATCTAAGGAAATTCTGCAAGCTTATCAAAAAAAAATACAAATTGTTAGGTGGGACATAGTGTCCAACATTTTTGTTTGGGACTTATGTCCCACATCATCGGGACTTAGGTCCCTCAGGGTTCAGTCCTTGGCGCATTGCTGTTTATAATCTATGTTAACGAGATGCCGAAGGTTGTGAAGTACGCCTTACTGAAGTTGTTCGCTGACGATGGGCTATTGTACATTTCCGGTACAAATATTAATGAAAGTATTGACAAAATTAACAGTGATTTGTATAATCTGAGTGAGTGGTTTAGAAGTAATAAACTAAGTCTAAATATTGGTAAAACTAAAGGAATGTTTATTAACGGTGATTCGGAAAACAGAATTATAATAAACAATCAAAATGTGGAGCTAGTAAATAAAATCAAATACTTGGGAGTTGTGATTGATAGTCAATTGAATTTCAAAGAGCATATTAATTATATATCTAAAAAAAATAAGCAAAAAAGTAGGATTCTTCGATCGAATTAGAAAAAGAATGTCAATTATTTGTGCAATTAATGTATACAATGCTATAATAAAGCCTCACTTTGAATATTGTTCGACGGTTGTATATATGGGAAATATCTCTATGATAGATAGATTGCAGAAATTGCAGAATAAAGCGATGAGAATAATTTTAAGATGCCACTGGAGAACACCGATTGCGACTATGTTAAATGTGCTAAAATGGTTAAGTGTAAATCAAAGAACTATAATGAATGTATTGATTTTTGTGTTTAAAATGAAAAATGGATTGTTGCCAAGTTATCTGTGTAATAAATTGTCATTTGTTTGTGATGTACATAGATATAATGTTAGAAACCGAATCGATATAAGGCTTTCGCTATTCCGCACGCGGTTTGCCCAAAATAGTTTAATGTACAATGGATTAAAATTATTTAATGAACTACCCAATGAACTGAAAGTTGAGAATAGCTTAATCAGATTTAAAAAAAACGTCATTAATTATATTAAAACCAAATATGTATAAATTGTGTAAAAGCTTCAATGTAAACTGAGTTATATTTTCATCATTTTTTGTGTAAATATTGTTAAAATAGCTAAATTCTGCTAAATAAATTATTGAAATGAAAAAAATGAAAATGAAATGAAACTTAAGTGGTTTATAAGTCCTAAAAGTACAAATTGGGACTAATGTCCCTGCGCCAACGTTATAATCCCAGTGATACTTAAGCAACCCGTCTATCTAGTTGATATCTAGCAAAGCTGTGTAGTTATTGCTATGTAGTCCAAGTTGGAGTGCTATATTTTCATACCTACAAGTTTTATTATTTTGCAACTGTTACAAATTTTTCCTTTAAATTTAGAAGGAAACTAAATAAGGTACCTACTTAATACCAGCGGTACCACTTTGCTGCAATAGCAGTAGATCTACTGCACTTTTCGCAAAAAAAAAATCTGTTGCCACTAAATCCAATCTACAGCACTTTTTTCGTTTGATAAACCAAAGGCTATCCAAACTATACGGTCAACTTCCGTGTAGTTACCTACCCGATTTTTCCCGCAAATTTTGCATGGCAGTCCTGTCTGTGAATACATGCTATTATTGGCCGCCGGGTTGCACTTTTCAATAGCAATAACAAACTATTTTGAAGTGGCAACGCTGCTTACTACTGACAAAATTGGTCTAGTAATTTTGCAGTTGCAATTTAATCTTTGCAGAACAAATGGATGCTGGCATACAGCCTGAGCTGGTATCATCATATAGTAGAACGGAGTGAGTTTTAGAGCAGATATCAGTCGAAGCTTGGTGTCCGCAAGATATTGGAATTGGTTACGTACGCTAAAACTAGAGACGCTAGAGACGCATATCCCTGATCACAGGGAACGCAGACTTGCCCGATTCTACTTCGGATTTCCAATACTTTAAGGTGTGTAATGAAGGGGTTATGGCCCGTCACGGAGTTCAGGTAGTTTCTTCTTGCCGCTGGGCTGCTCTGTTACAAACAGCCAGACCAACTAGTTTCGTCTGTCTGCTGCAGAGCAGAGCCATCGAAGGTCTAAGAAGCGATCCTGTGAGACCAAAAACAGGCTGAACAAAATCAAATAGTTGGTGCAACAAGTCCGTAGGGGTTTTGCTTCTCACAAATATTTGTTTTATATTAGTTTTCCATTTTCGAGACGAATATATGCCGAACCCGAACGGCTTATTGTGCGGCTGTTTCATGAGAGTTATACTCTCTTAACTTTGTGAGACGTTCGCGAGAGGTGGCGCAGTGGAAAGACCCTCAGATGGAATTTGTGTTTCTTTCAAAGATCGAACCGGGGATCCCCCTCGCTTTGTATTCCATCACACTAACCACTAAACCCCTGGGCCTACGAGCTGGTCCTAAACATTCTTGCTAATTGCTATAGCCTTTTTCGAGCAAACTTATAAAAGAGCTTATTCCAATCAATTTCAACAAGAGAAAACTAAGAATTCCGAAAAGACCGGTGGTTTTAAAAGCAAAGTCAGTCGTGCTATAGATAGTGGAGATTTAAGGTGTTTCTATGGGAACTTATTCGATGCACTCCAGAGAAATGGCCGAATCATCGTTGCGCCTGAGATTCGTAAGCCCTCTTCGTCTGGCAGACTTCGTGTATTACCAAAAGCAACTTTACATTGACAAAACGCAGGTCGTCTCAACGCATCTTTGGCCCAAAGCAGCAGTATGACTCGAAGACATTTAGCCAAGAATGATAGACGCAATTTAGCAGTACGAGTATTAAAGAGGAGACAGACCACTCAGAGGGAACAACCTCAGGTTTCAGCCAATAAACACTGCAGCGCATTTTCGCGGACACATAAGTACTGGACACGATGTAAACTAACATGTCGATCAAATTTAGAGAGAAGGCCCAGTTTTCCGACGAAATGTGCAACTTGCAAAATATAAAAATCCCCAAGTTGTGGAAAACTCCCCGAGTTGTGTTCAACTTCGAATGAATAAAATGGGCCTTAGTGTCAGGAAATCCTCTGCGACGTGTCGGATGGGTTCCATCCAACCTCGGATAGACTATGGATCGAAATACAGATGCCGAGGGTGTTAAAATTGGACATCCTCATCATGCAGCGAACTCTGATTTGCGTGGGGCAGCTCTAGAATTTCTTAGATTACAAGCGATTCAGACGTTTTAAGCAGTGAAACTTACAGTACTAGTGCAGGGGGAGTGACGGATGCTAGTATAAGGGAATATTGGTAATCAACCTTTGCAGTGAAGCCCTGATTCCCGGACAAATAAGGAGACTGTTGGCCTTGGCATTCCTAACAATACTGCTCTGTGGATCTGAAGTATGGCTAAAAAAAAAAAAAATATTTGGAACAGGACCCTAAGCCTAGCAACCATTCGTTTTGTGTGAGTTTTTCATTTTTGGAACGAATGGAAGGGATCTACAATTTTATGCCGATTCCAAACGTCTAATTGAGAAGCTCATTCAAGACAGTTATACTCTCGGATGTTTGTCAGACGTTCGAGAGATGGCGCAGTGGAAAAAACCCTGAGTTGGAATTGGTGTTTTTGCGGGATTCGAACCTGGGACCCCTCGCTTAGTAATCCAACACACTAACCACTAAGCCATTGCACCTACAAGCCAACTCTCATTGCTCAAAATAAATACTAAGTGCACTATAAATGCATGGTGGCGCCTTAGACTCATAATCGCTGAGCATGTTTTTATTTTTAGGACCTACAACTGCATGCCAAATTTGAATTGAAAGTTCTTTACTGGACAATTATATACTCCGATGTTTGTCAGACGTTCGTGGGAGGTGGCAATGGCTTTAACATTTTGTCTATTTTTATCCGGGGATCGAACCTGTAGTGGAGGTGATGTTGTGAGGAGCGGGGAGATGTGAAAAATGCCTACATGAGACAAGAAAAAAAAGAATATCGGGACGGGGATGGGAGTACAGGAAGTGAGTAAGGAATGGGATAAGGGATAAGACTGGGTCGGCGACTCTAATGCAGATGCATGCCTTGCTGGCCTAAGCTTAAGCTCGTCGGACGGGGGGGGGGGGTTCTTGCAATCGAGAAACCGAAGTCACCACTACACAAAAAAAAATTGCATGCATACGGTATATTTTATTGTAAAATACCTTATAGTATCGAGGGGGGGATGAAATTTATACGTTAAACTGTGGAGATAGATGTTACCATGAAAGCTTACCGTTACCACTAGAGGAACGGATGGGCGTCCTCCAGCGGGTCTTTACCCTCCCTGCCATGTGCAAGAATTCGCTTTATCTTTATCTTGCACCCAAATAAAAGCCCTATGCTTCTGTTAGCAAGGACCAAGCAGCTATACCATCGAAATGAGACACCGAAAGTTCAATTAATAATAATACATTTTTTTATTCATTTAACTAAAACTCAAAAGGCCCATACACTAGACATTATTCATTGGTGTTTAATTTTATAACGGTAAGTAAAAGTAAGACATTTGAAATAAAAAAAAATAGTAAAATAAGCGGTAGGGCAAAAAAAAAAAAACGGAAGAAAAACGTATTTGTTGATGAAATGTTATGAAGGTATTTAAAGAGGGTAATTCAGTCTTAGAATGTACGCTTATGTAAATACAAGGATCTAAGTACAACTATCATAGACCAAAGAAAAAAAACATCCATCAAAATTGGACCTTAAATTCAAAAAAAATTTATCAAATTATCTAATACGATTGAAATAAACTATATAATAATGTTCCTGCCCTACTTTTAATCAATTCCCCTTTATTTTTATCTTTATACTTCCTTATTCGTTCTTTATTATTTACTGCTCAGTTAGCACAAGATTAAAGCTTAAGAGAATGCGATTTGGTAACACGTAATGTGAACAACTAAATTGTCACTTGGCAACCCTTTTCATATCCAATCAATTACTATCAGTTGTGGGTTTTTTTTTTCTTTTTTGTAATAATGAAAGTTCGCTTACCTTGGTCTCCGCGTCGTCAGGCCTGCCGAAGAGGATCCGTTGGTGCACCTGTGGAATTGAAACCCACTATGTGTGTGGGGAAACAAAAGAGAAAAAAACTTGCCCGCTTGTTTACACTCAAACATGGGAGATTTAAGACTTCACTATGAATTATTTTAACGGAAATATACCGAAACGCACTCTCATATCTTGGACCGGTTCAAATTAACTTTATGTATTTACTTATTGAATATTTTTTTTTTTTTTTCGTTTGCGTGGCCAACTATATATTACAGCAAAAGGGAATTAACTAATAATAGAGGGGGAGAGGTGGCAATATACTATTATAAACTATGTACACTTTTATTAATTTTTTTCTGTTTTATTTATATATTTTTTTTTTGTATTTCCTTCTCTTCTGTTAAGTGCCGGTACTGGCAGGCGGCAGGGTACTTTTGATGAAGGGTTGTCTAGGGTGGCGCGTTGTGGTTGATTGACGCTGGGAATCCCTGAGGGGGAAGAGGGGGCATTTGGGTAGTCGACCTGTGGCGCTGGTTCGTCGATAAATCTTCGTCGGTCGTTTGGTGAGGCTGTTGGCTCGTCAGGCGGTTTTGTAGGAGCGGTTCTGCTGGGTAGACGGAGGGTGGCTTTTGGTGGCTTAAGCGGGTGTAGCTCGATTCCAACACCAATTTAAAATCAGCTGCATGCACCAGTCTCGAGGTGGCTGCGAGCCGGAATCAGGGCAACGAGCTAATATAACCCTAACTGGTCGTTCACTTTTTGCACTTTGGTGTCCGGGTTTGGCGAATGTACAGTCACTATGGGTATAGGCCCTGTTTTAACACGCGAGCGTACACCGAAATTAAGCAGGTGGATTAGCGTGCTGCTTCACCTCAAAATGTTTTTATTGTTTTTATTTTATTAGATCTCCCGACTAAAGCGAATCTTGCAATTTTTTTTTTTGTGTTTGCTTGGCAAAATATCTTGCCGCTTACCACCGCGGATTTAAAATTCGCGTGACGATTTGAGCTTGCTCTTATTTATTTGCTGAGTCTGCAACCGATCGCTTTGACTTTCACCACAAAACTGATTATTAGTTTCTTAGCTAAGTCGAATATTGGTCATCTACTTGCGCTTTTGTCCCAATCGCTGGCATCTACCCCCTTGGCGTGATGTCCCCCCTGGCGCTGTCTGACTTATGTAAATTCATAGGCCGAGAGAGGATTAGCGGTCCGTTAGCCGACTTTGTATTGCAAGCGAGGCAGCCGCAGCAGCATGTTCATCGGATCGACACTCTTTCCCCTGTCGAATGTTCACCATACCTCATCTCGAATTTTACCAGACGCCCGAGAGAGTCGACAATTCGACACAAGTGGAAAGACCGTTTTATGGCATGATCAAAAGATATCGGTAATTAAATATTGCTGGCATGGGAAGTTTAGCAAAGCGACACAAGAGAAAAAAAAAAAAAAAAAAAATGTACCACTTGGATGGTACATGTAACAAAGTTCTCGTGGTGGGGGGGGGGGGGATATTATTTGGCGAGATTTTGGCGGTGGCGTGATTTTAAGGTGTGGGTGATGAATAAGATGAGGCGAGCGCACAATTACTGTCACTTGTCAGCCGTACTTGACCGCAACAAGGAATATAGTGGTAGGACCTCCTCCGTTACAACACAGGTTAGGTGCAGCAATGAAAAATGCGAAATCCTAAGCTGAAAAGAGGAGCAGGTCAACGGCGAATATCTTTGGCGTGGTATGTCCCCAAAGCCTTTCCTGATAGATCTTCTAGAACATAATAAGCCGATCCTAGCTTTTCTTTGACTCGAGCTTTAAGGAATGCTGGTGCCAGCTTAGCGTTGAACCCTTTTTGAAAGCTACTTTGAGCAAAATTGCGTCGATAAATCTCGTCTCCCACCTTAAACTCGACCGGCCTTGACCTCGTGTTGTATGCTGTGGCGTTTTTAAGAAAAGATGTTTGAATGTTTCGCTGAGCTACATCACGCACCCCCGCCAATAGATCGCTTCTCTTCAAGGGAACATCCTCACCATTAAGCATATCGAGCTTCTTTAGTAGACTGTAGTCTGATCCATGCTGTACCATATTCTGCCCGAACAGAACGAAATATGGGCTGCAACCTATGGAGCTATGAAGCGTGGCTCTAAGCGAACTGGCTATACTGCTTAGGTGAACATCCCATTCACTTTGTTCCTTTTTAAGGAACGCGCGAATAGCAGCGATGACGGAGCGGTTGACTCGCTCAGAGGAGTTCGACTGTGGGGAATGAATCGCAGTGCACATATGTCCAACACCATATTTAGTCAAAAAACTTTCGAACTCTCCTGACTTGAACTGGGACCAATTGTCACTTATAATGGTCTCCGGTACACCAAATGCGTGAAAAATGTCCCTCTCTAAAAAGTCAATTATAGGCGTTGTGGTAAACTTTTTCAACGCCTTTAAGAAGACGTACTTAGACAGGTGATCTAGGACGATGAATATTCCCACATTCCCCGACTTTGATCGTGGGTATGGTCCCAGTAAATCTATAAAGAGCTTTTGAAACGGTCGTGAGGTTTTGACCGGCTGTCCCATAGGGGGCCTCAAAACGACGTTGGGACTTTTCGTTTCCTTGCACGTCTCACACGCCAACACATATCTTCTCACATCCTTTACTAAGGTTGGCCAAAAGAGATAGCGGCGCAGCTTTTCCAAGGTTTTGCCTAATCCGCAGTGGGACGAAGTTGGTGGGTTATGGGCATTGTACAGGATGTCTTGAACTAAGTCGGAAGGTACCCACAGTTTCCAAGTTTCGGATTCTTGTTCCGGGGATCCACTTGAGTGTATCGTACGCTTGTACACGAAATTATCAACACACCTCAAGTCAGGTAGCCGCGCTTGATTAGCTTTGACATGGTTCTTGAGGGAGTTATAGGCATCAGATGAAAAGTGAGCAGAATTGAGGTCAATCAGAGGAGCAACGTCAGCGAAGGCGCTCAAATCTGCAGTATCTCTCCTAGATAGACAGTCTGGTACCACATTGTTCAAGCCTTTGCGATGTTTGATTGTGAAATCAAAACCCTGAAGCTTTAACGCCCACCTAGCTAACCTGCCAGACAAATCTTTCTGCCGCATCAGCCACTGAAGGCTAGCGTGGTCTGTGATGACGGTAAACGCATGACCTTCGACATACGCACGAAACTTCTTTATCGACAAAACAGCTGCCAAACACTCCTGCTCGGTAACTGAATAATTCCTCTGTGCCTTGTTGAGTTTCTGGCTCATGTAAGCGATTGGTTGCTCGACACCCTCTTCATCGAGCTGTGCTAGGACGCTTCCAACACCGTATTGACTGGCGTCACATTGAATAATGAAGGGTCGATTAAAATCGGGAGTTATAAGCACCGGAGCAGAGGTAAGTTTAGCTTTCAAGTCGTCGAACGCTGTTTGTGCTTCAGTGTTCCAGTCGAAGGTCCTGCTCTTTTTAAGTAAGTTGGTCAGCGGAGTTGTAAGGGAAGCGAAATTGGCAATAAACTTGCGGTACCAGCCTGCCATACCCAGAAATCTTCGGAGCTGACGTACAGACTTGGGAGGTGGAAAATCGACGATCGCGCTGATTTTCTCTGGATCCGTTTGCACTGAGCCGTAACCAACAATGTAACCCAGATATTTTACCGCCTTGAGACAAAATTTACTCTTCCGTATGTTGATAGTCAAACCTGCTCTTTTGAGATGCAACGACACCTCCTGCAACGCACTCATGTGCGACTCGAAGTCTTTCGAGATTACCAATAAGTCGTCGAGATAGACGAAAACCATGTCGCGGAGATGGCATGGGATAACCTTATCCATCAACCTGCACATTGTCTGCGGAGCGTTGCACAGACCGAACGGCATCACTGTATATTGATACAGTGGTCGGCTCGGAACTGTAAACGCAGTCTTATCGCGAGAATTCATTTCGAGCGGGATTTGCCAAAAGGCATCCTTCAGATCTATGCTCGAAATAAATTCTGCGCGTGGCAACCGACTTAAAATGCCGTCAATGTGCGGAAGTGGGTAGGCATCTTTTACGGTCAATTCGTTAACTCTTCGGAAATCAATGCAGAATCTAACTTTTCCGGGCTTTCGGATGAGGACCACCGGAGAGCTCCAAGAACTGCTAGATTCCTCAATGACACCTAGAGCGAGCATTCTGTCTATCTCGGCAAACATTAGCGACTCGACTGCAGGTGACACCGGGTAGTGTCGCTGCTTAATCGGCCTGGCAGTTCCAACATCGATACTGTGCTCAAGCAAATTCGTCCTACCAAGGCCCACTTTCTCGAAAGACGGGAGCAGGGAGATGAGGCCACTGAGTTGGCCCTGTTGGTACGGCGTCAGTTCGTGCGCGGGTCCATCCGGTATTGAGATGTCAAGCTCCCCAATAATCCCCGGTGCGAGATTGAAACTTCTCCAGAAATCGACACCGAGGTATAAGTTCTGGCTAAGTGAAGGAATGACATAAATATCTAAAGGTTTTGTAATGTTACGGAAGGTCACGTCCACCCTAATGCTACCTCGCACCGTTTGTAATCTACCCTCCGCGGTTTTTACGAACGGGTGGCCACATCCACTTTGGAGTTTCCCTGTGTGGAACACTTAGGACATTGAGGCTTGTACGTGTTTAGGGCCCCACAACCGTAACAGAATACTCTTTTTTGTTCGAGGCAATCGATATAAGAGTGGCCTACTGCATCACAGTTCCAACACATGAGAATCCTCCTTGGAATGCTTATAGCCGATACATCTTCTTCGAATGGAGGGGCTGAGGCAACTTCGGATACGAATTTACGTGGGTTAGCGTTCCGACTGAAGGATCCTCTGTTCATCTCGTGTATAAAATTTTCATGAAGATGACACGCTCGGCGTAACTCGGAGATGGAAGAGATACTTAAGTGAAGGAGTTCATGCCTAAGATCCGGTTTTAGGTTACGCATAACAATTTCTAAGAACTGTCTATCGGGTAAGGGATCAGCAAGGCTTCGCGTAGAGCAACCCACTCAATGGACTGTTCTCGTCGGTGGTATCGCCAGTACCATTCCTTTGCCTTCCCAGTGAAGATATTATGCAAATTCCTGCAAAGCGATGAGAAGTCTCCATTTAAGGTATGATGGGTCAGGGCCTGTACCCTATAGATAAATTCTTCCACTCTCATTCCATCACTTGTACCATCAAAGCGTACATTCCAGTTGGATATGATGCTGGAAATTTTATCCGGATTTATAGCAAAACCTTGGTGCGCTGTGTAATTGGCAGGCCTACTCGGATTCGTTTGGGGAGCCTGAACTGCAGGTGCTAAATTCGCGTGGGTCCAGTTTGAATGATCGGTCATCGGGCTATTAGGAGGGGCCGTATTCGCCGGTTGGGAATGAAGAGTAAAGAATCGTTGAAACATAGTTTCAATAGTCTGACTGATATCGGCCACGCTCTTACGTCTGTCTTCCTCCATTTCTTCGCGGACAACCTGGCGGATGCTTCCTTCGGGTGGCTGAGAAGCATTGTTCAGCTGAACAGACAAATTCGCTCGTGATTTTGGTGGCAACTGATTACTCACTCCAGCAGGTATACCCACGACTGAGCGAATTGAATCACCTTTCTGAGCGGAGGAGACTCGGCTGTCGATTATGCTAGAATCTCGCAGGCTCCAATCACCCGCGTTTTGCTGTGCGGTCATCGAACGGGTGTTGGGGCGATGACCTTTCGGAACAGCCCCTTTCCCTCGTTCAACGGTTCGCGGTAGAGGGTCGAAATTAGTCTCCTCTACGGCCGGTATATTTTGGCGGCAAACCGGACAGGATTCTGAATCCTTTAGCCAGTCTCTTAGGCAAACCTGGTGAAAGATGTGCCCGCATAAGGTTTTCGAGTTTTCAGATTGTGCGGAAAGTAGGTCTTGACATATGGAACACGTGGTTGGCGGATGCTCTTCGGAAAGCGGAGCCAATTGCTCCGGGCTGTGCCTAACGGCCATGGGCACAATTAGTGAGTAGTATGTAGATTAATTAAATATATTGTATTAACGCAAAATAAATACAGTTTGGGTAGTTTCTATACGAGTGATATAATATATTATATTGTAAGTATAAAGGCTTTATGTCGAGGTATGACGTTTATGTTCTCTTGTCATGAATGATGGTCTCATTTCGAAGGTCAAGCTGCATTCGGTCCTTAGGAAAGTAGTGGTAACGGTAGAGGGGAGAGAAAGAAAAAAAAAGAGAAGAAGAGAAAAAAAAAAAATGCGACAAATATTTGCGCTTTGCTGTCGAGGTCATTACGTCGAGCATTGTAGTTCTCAGGGTAATGCATTTCCAAGACAACTGGCAAGTTAACTATTTCCCTAAATGGGATGCTCACAAGAAGTATCAGATTCCAACCCCTGGTCGTTCCATACCATCCTATCAAGTAGGCAACGCTGTTCCAAAAGGGGGGGGGGGGGGGGGTTTGTCTGATTATCTTGGAACATGTAAATATTGAACGTCCTAGAAAGATCTCATCATTACTCCTGGTCGTTCCAAACTGTAGTTACACTGTATAAGGATACGTAGTTCCAAAGGGATGATTTAATTATCTAGGGACAAGTTCGTTGAACGGAAATCTAAGAAAATTTTGAGCAAAATGGGATGAAGAATTAGAAAATAAATTTTACGTTAGCTATTTTAAACTGTGTTTCTGACCCGCAAGGTTTGCGGGCCCCACGTTGGGCGCCATTTATGTAGTGGAGGTGATGTTGTGAGGAGCGGGGAGATGTGAAAAATGCCTACATGAGACAAGAAAAAAAAGAATATCGGGACGGGGATGGGAGTACAGGAAGTGAGTAAGGAATGGGATAAGGGATAAGACTGGGTCGGCGACTCTAATGCAGATGCATGCCTTGCTGGCCTAAGCTTAAGCTCGTCGGACGGGGGGGGGGGGTTCTTGCAATCGAGAAACCGAAGTCACCACTACACAAAAAAAAATTGCATGCATACGGTATATTTTATTGTAAAATACCTTATAGTATCGAGGGGGGGATGAAATTTATACGTTAAACTGTGGAGATAGATGTTACCATGAAAGCTTACCGTTACCACTAGAGGAACGGATGGGCGTCCTCCAGCGGGTCTTTACCCTCCCTGCCATGTGCAAGAATTCGCTTTATCTTTACCTTGCACCCAAATAAAAGCCCTATGCTTCTGTTAGCAAGGACCAAGCAGCTATACCATCGAAATGAGACACCGAAAGTTCAATTAATAATAATACATTTTTTTATTCATTTAACTAAAACTCAAAAGGCCCATACACTAGACATTATTCATTGGTGTTTAATTTTATAACGGTAAGTAAAAGTAAGACATTTGAAATAAAAAAAAAATAGTAAAATAAGCGGTAGGGCAAAAAAAAAAAAACGGAAGAAAAACGTATTTGTTGATGAAATGTTATGAAGGTATTTAAAGAGGGTAATTCAGTCTTAGAATGTACGCTTATGTAAATACAAGGATCTAAGTACAACTATCATAGACCAAAGAAAAAAAACATCCATCAAAATTGGACCTTAAATTCAAAAAAAATTTATCAAATTATCTAATACGATTGAAATAAACTATATAATAATGTTCCTGCCCTACTTTTAATCAATTCCCCTTTATTTTTATCTTTATACTTCCTTATTCGTTCTTTATTATTTACTGCTCAGTTAGCACAAGATTAAAGCTTAAGAGAATGCGATTTGGTAACACGTAATGTGAACAACTAAATTGTCACTTGGCAACCCTTTTCATATCCAATCAATTACTATCAGTTGTGGGTTTTTTTTTTCTTTTTTGTAATAATGAAAGTTCGCTTACCTTGGTCTCCGCGTCGTCAGGCCTGCCGAAGAGGATCCGTTGGTGCACCTGTGGAATTGAAACCCACTATGTGTGTGGGGAAACAAAAGAGAAAAAAACTTGCCCGCTTGTTTACACTCAAACATGGGAGATTTAAGACTTCACTATGAATTATTTTAACGGAAATATACCGAAACGCACTCTCATATCTTGGACCGGTTCAAATTAACTTTATGTATTTACTTATTGAATATTTTTTTTTTTTTCGTTTGCGTGGCCAACTATATATTACAGCAAAAGGGAATTAACTAATAATAGAGGGGGAGAGGTGGCAATATACTATTATAAACTATGTACACTTTTATTAATTTTTTTCTGTTTTATTTATATATTTTTTTTTTGTATTTCCTTCTCTTCTGTTAAGTGCCGGTACTGGCAGGCGGCAGGGTACTTTTGATGAAGGGTTGTCTAGGGTGGCGCGTTGTGGTTGATTGACGCTGGGAATCCCTGAGGGGGAAGAGGGGGCGTTTGGGTAGTCGACCTGTGGCGCTGGTTCGTCGATAAATCTTCGTCGGTCGTTTGGTGAGGCTGTTGGCTCGTCAGGCGGTTTTGTAGGAGCGGTTCTGCTGGGTAGACGGAGGGTGGCTTTTGGTGGCTTAAGCGGGTGTAGCTCGATTCCAACACCAATTTAAAATCAGCTGCATGCACCAGTCTCGAGGTGGCTGCGAGCCGGAATCAGGGCAACGAGCTAATATAACCCTAACTGGTCGTTCACTTTTTGCACTTTGGTGTCCGGGTTTGGCGAATGTACAGTCACTATGGGTATAGGCCCTGTTTTAACACGCGAGCGTACACCGAAATTAAGCAGGTGGATTAGCGTGCTGCTTCACCTCAAAATGTTTTTATTGTTTTTATTTTATTAGATCTCCCGACTAAAGCGAATCTTGCAATTTTTTTTTTTGTGTTTGCTTGGCAAAATATCTTGCCGCTTACCACCGCGGATTTAAAATTCGCGTGACGATTTGAGCTTGCTCTTATTTATTTGCTGAGTCTGCAACCGATCGCTTTGACTTTCACCACAAAACTGATTATTAGTTTCTTAGCTAAGTCGAATATTGGTCATCTACTTGCGCTTTTGTCCCAATCGCTGGCATCTACCCCCTTGGCGTGATGTCCCCCCTGGCGCTGTCTGACTTATGTAAATTCATAGGCCGAGAGAGGATTAGCGGTCCGTTAGCCGACTTTGTATTGCAAGCGAGGCAGCCGCAGCAGCATGTTCATCGGATCGACACTCTTTCCCCTGTCGAATGTTCACCATACCTCATCTCGAATTTTACCAGACGCCCGAGAGAGTCGACAATTCGACACAAGTGGAAAGACCGTTTTATGGCATGATCAAAAGATATCGGTAATTAAATATTGCTGGCATGGGAAGTTTAGCAAAGCGACACAAGAGAAAAAAAAAAAAAAAAAAATGTACCACTTGGATGGTACATGTAACAAAGTTCTCGTGGTGGGGGGGGGGGGGGATATTATTTGGCGAGATTTTGGCGGTGGCGTGATTTTAAGGTGTGGGTGATGAATAAGATGAGGCGAGCGCACAATTACTGTCACTTGTCAGCCGTACTTGACCGCAACAAGGAATATAGTGGTAGGACCTCCTCCGTTACAACACAGGTTAGGTGCAGCAATGAAAAATGCGAAATCCTAAGCTGAAAAGAGGAGCAGGTCAACGGCGAATATCTTTGGCGTGGTATGTCCCCAAAGCCTTTCCTGATAGATCTTCTAGAACATAATAAGCCGATCCTAGCTTTTCTTTGACTCGAGCTTTAAGGAATGCTGGTGCCAGCTTAGCGTTGAACCCTTTTTGAAAGCTACTTTGAGCAAAATTGCGTCGATAAATCTCGTCTCCCACCTTAAACTCGACCGGCCTTGACCTCGTGTTGTATGCTGTGGCGTTTTTAAGGAAAGATGTTTGAATGTTTCGCTGAGCTACATCACGCACCCCCGCCAATAGATCGCTTCTCTTCAAGGGAACATCCTCACCATTAAGCATATCGAGCTTCTTTAGTAGACTGTAGTCTGATCCATGCTGTACCATATTCTGCCCGAACAGAACGAAATATGGGCTGCAACCTATGGAGCTATGAAGCGTGGCTCTAAGCGAACTGGCTATACTGCTTAGGTGAACATCCCATTCACTTTGTTCCTTTTTAAGGAACGCGCGAATAGCAGCGATGACGGAGCGGTTGACTCGCTCAGAGGAGTTCGACTGTGGGGAATGAATCGCAGTGCACATATGTCCAACACCATATTTAGTCAAAAAACTTTCGAACTCTCCTGACTTGAACTGGGACCCATTGTCACTTATAATGGTCTCCGGTACACCAAATGCGTGAAAAATGTCCCTCTCTAAAAAGTCAATTATAGGCGTTGTGGTAAACTTTTTCAACGCCTTTAAGAAGACGTACTTAGACAGGTGATCTAGGACGATGAATATTCCCACATTCCCCGACTTTGATCGTGGGTATGGTCCCAGTAAATCTATAAAGAGCTTTTGAAACGGTCGTGAGGTTTTGACCGGCTGTCCCATAGGGGGCCTCAAAACGACGTTGGGACTTTTCGTTTCCTTGCACGTCTCACACGCCAACACATATCTTCTCACATCCTTTACTAAGGTTGGCCAAAAGAGATAGCGGCGCAGCTTTTCCAAGGTTTTGCCTAATCCGCAGTGGGACGAAGTTGGTGGGTTATGGGCATTGTACAGGATGTCTTGAACTAAGTCGGAAGGTACCCACAGTTTCCAAGTTTCGGATTCTTGTTCCGGGGATCCACTTGAGTGTATCGTACGCTTGTACACGAAATTATCAACACACCTCAAGTCAGGTAGCCGCGCTTGATTAGCTTTGACATGGTTCTTGAGGGAGTTATAGGCATCAGATGAAAAGTGAGCAGAATTGAGGTCAATCAGAGGAGCAACGTCAGCGAAGGCGCTCAAATCTGCAGTATCTCTCCTAGATAGACAGTCTGGTACCACATTGTTCAAGCCTTTGCGATGTTTGATTGTGAAATCAAAACCCTGAAGCTTTAACGCCCACCTAGCTAACCTGCCAGACAAATCTTTCTGCCGCATCAGCCACTGAAGGCTAGCGTGGTCTGTGATGACGGTAAACGCATGACCTTCGACATACGCACGAAACTTCTTTATCGACAAAACAGCTGCCAAACACTCCTGCTCGGTAACTGAATAATTCCTCTGTGCCTTGTTGAGTTTCTGGCTCATGTAAGCGATTGGTTGCTCGACACCCTCTTCATCGAGCTGTGCTAGGACGCTTCCAACACCGTATTGACTGGCGTCACATTGAATAATGAAGGGTCGATTAAAATCGGGAGTTATAAGCACCGGAGCAGAGGTAAGTTTAGCTTTCAAGTCGTCGAACGCTGTTTGTGCTTCAGTGTTCCAGTCGAAGGTCCTGCTCTTTTTAAGTAAGTTGGTCAGCGGAGTTGTAAGGGAAGCGAAATTGGCAATAAACTTGCGGTACCAGCCTGCCATACCCAGAAATCTTCGGAGCTGACGTACAGACTTGGGAGGTGGAAAATCGACGATCGCGCTGATTTTCTCTGGATCCGTTTGCACTGAGCCGTAACCAACAATGTAACCCAGATATTTTACCGCCTTGAGACAAAATTTACTCTTCCGTATGTTGATAGTCAAACCTGCTCTTTTGAGATGCAACGACACCTCCTGCAACGCACTCATGTGCGACTCGAAGTCTTTCGAGATTACCAATAAGTCGTCGAGATAGACGAAAACCATGTCGCGGAGATGGCATGGGATAACCTTATCCATCAACCTGCACATTGTCTGCGGAGCGTTGCACAGACCGAACGGCATCACTGTATATTGATACAGTGGTCGGCTCGGAACTGTAAACGCAGTCTTATCGCGAGAATTCATTTCGAGCGGGATTTGCCAAAAGGCATCCTTCAGATCTATGCTCGAAATAAATTCTGCGCGTGGCAACCGACTTAAAATGCCGTCAATGTGCGGAAGTGGGTAGGCATCTTTTACGGTCAATTCGTTAACTCTTCGGAAATCAATGCAGAATCTAACTTTTCCGGGCTTTCGGATGAGGACCACCGGAGAGCTCCAAGAACTGCTAGATTCCTCAATGACACCTAGAGCGAGCATTCTGTCTATCTCGGCAAACATTAGCGACTCGACTGCAGGTGACACCGGGTAGTGTCGCTGCTTAATCGGCCTGGCAGTTCCAACATCGATACTGTGCTCAAGCAAATTCGTCCTACCAAGGCCCACTTTCTCGAAAGACGGGAGCAGGGAGATGAGGCCACTGAGTTGGCCCTGTTGGTACGGCGTCAGTTCGTGCGCGGGTCCATCCGGTATTGAGATGTCAAGCTCCCCAATAATCCCCGGTGCGAGATTGAAACTTCTCCAGAAATCGACACCGAGGTATAAGTTCTGGCTAAGTGAAGGAATGACATAAATATCTAAAGGTTTTGTAATGTTACGGAAGGTCACGTCCACCCTAATGCTACCTCGCACCGTTTGTAATCTACCCTCCGCGGTTTTTACGAACGGGTGGCCACATCCACTTTGGAGTTTCCCTGTGTGGAACACTTAGGACATTGAGGCTTGTACGTGTTTAGGGCCCCACAACCGTAACAGAATACTCTTTTTTGTTCGAGGCAATCGATATAAGAGTGGCCTACTGCATCACAGTTCCAACACATGAGAATCCTCCTTGGAATGCTTATAGCCGATACATCTTCTTCGAATGGAGGGGCTGAGGCAACTTCGGATACGAATTTACGTGGGTTAGCGTTCCGACTGAAGGATCCTCTATTCATCTCGTGTATAAAATTTTCATGAAGATGACACGCTCGGCGTAACTCGGAGATGGAAGAGATACTTAAGTGAAGGAGTTCATGCCTAAGATCCGGTTTTAGGTTACGCATAACAATTTCTAAGAACTGTCTATCGGGTAAGGGATCAGCAAGGCTTCGCGTAGAGCAACCCACTCAATGGACTGTTCTCGTCGGTGGTATCGCCAGTACCATTCCTTTGCCTTCCCAGTGAAGATATTATGCAAATTCCTGCAAAGCGATGAGAAGTCTCCATTTAAGGTATGATGGGTCAGGGCCTGTACCCTATAGATAAATTCTTCCACTCTCATTCCATCACTTGTACCATCAAAGCGTACATTCCAGTTGGATATGATGCTGGAAATTTTATCCGGATTTATAGCAAAACCTTGGTGCGCTGTGTAATTGGCAGGCCTACTCGGATTCGTTTGGGGAGCCTGAACTGCAGGTGCTAAATTCGCGTGGGTCCAGTTTGAATGATCGGTCATCGGGCTATTAGGAGGGGCCGTATTCGCCGGTTGGGAATGAAGAGTAAAGAATCGTTGAAACATAGTTTCAATAGTCTGACTGATATCGGCCACGCTCTTACGTCTGTCTTCCTCCATTTCTTCGCGGACAACCTGGCGGATGCTTCCTTCGGGTGGCTGAGAAGCATTGTTCAGCTGAACAGACAAATTCGCTCGTGATTTTGGTGGCAACTGATTACTCACTCCAGCAGGTATACCCACGACTGAGCGAATTGAATCACCTTTCTGAGCGGAGGAGACTCGGCTGTCGATTATGCTAGAATCTCGCAGGCTCCAATCACCCGCGTTTTGCTGTGCGGTCATCGAACGGGTGTTGGGGCGATGACCTTTCGGAACAGATTCTGATTATCTTGGAACATGTAAATATTGAACGTCCTAGAAAGATCTCATCATTACTCCTGGTCGTTCCAAACTGTAGTTACACTGTATAAGGATACGTAGTTCCAAAGGGATGATTTAATTATCTAGGGACAAGTTCGTTGAACGGAAATCTAAGAAAATTTTGAGCAAAATGGGATGAAGAATTAGAAAATAAATTTTACGTTAGCTATTTTAAACTGTGTTTCTGACCCGCAAGGTTTGCGGGCCCCACGTTGGGCGCCATTTATGTAGTGGAGGTGATGTTGTGAGGAGCGGGGAGATGTGAAAAATGCCTACATGAGACAAGAAAAAAAAGAATATCGGGACGGGGATGGGAGTACAGGAAGTGAGTAAGGAATGGGATAAGGGATAAGACTGGGTCGGCGACTCTAATGCAGATGCATGCCTTGCTGGCCTAAGCTTAAGCTCGTCGGACGGGGGGGGGGGTTCTTGCAATCGAGAAACCGAAGTCACCACTACACAAAAAAAAATTGCATGCATACGGTATATTTTATTGTAAAATACCTTACCTTATACGTTAAACTGTGGAGATAGATGTTACCATGAAAGCTTACCGTTACCACTAGAGGAACGGATGGGCGTCCTCCAGCGGGTCTTTACCCTCCCTGCCATGTGCAAGAATTCGCTTTATCTTTATCTTGCACCCAAATAAAAGCCCTATGCTTCTGTTAGCAAGGACCAAGCAGCTATACCATCGAAATGAGACACCGAAAGTTCAATTAATAATAATACATTTTTTTATTCATTTAACTAAAACTCAAAAGGCCCATACACTAGACATTATTCATTGGTGTTTAATTTTATAACGGTAAGTAAAAGTAAGACATTTGAAATAAAAAAAAAATAGTAAAATAAGCGGTAGGGCAAAAAAAAAAAAACGGAAGAAAAACGTATTTGTTGATGAAATGTTATGAAGGTATTTAAAGAGGGTAATTCAGTCTTAGAATGTACGCTTATGTAAATACAAGGATCTAAGTACAACTATCATAGACCAAAGAAAAAAAACATCCATCAAAATTGGACCTTAAATTCAAAAAAAATTTATCAAATTATCTAATACGATTGAAATAAACTATATAATAATGTTCCTGCCCTACTTTTAATCAATTCCCCTTTATTTTTATCTTTATACTTCCTTATTCGTTCTTTATTATTTACTGCTCAGTTAGCACAAGATTAAAGCTTAAGAGAATGCGATTTGGTAACACGTAATGTGAACAACTAAATTGTCACTTGGCAACCCTTTTCATATCCAATCAATTACTATCAGTTGTGGGTTTTTTTTTTCTTTTTTGTAATAATGAAAGTTCGCTTACCTTGGTCTCCGCGTCGTCAGGCCTGCCGAAGAGGATCCGTTGGTGCACCTGTGGAATTGAAACCCACTATGTGTGTGGGGAAACAAAAGAGAAAAAAACTTGCCCGCTTGTTTACACTCAAACATGGGAGATTTAAGACTTCACTATGAATTATTTTAACGGAAATATACCGAAACGCACTCTCATATCTTGGACCGGTTCAAATTAACTTTATGTATTTACTTATTGAATATTTTTTTTTTTTTTTCGTTTGCGTGGCCAACTATATATTACAGCAAAAGGGAATTAACTAATAATAGAGGGGGAGAGGTGGCAATATACTATTATAAACTATGTACACTTTTATTAATTTTTTTCTGTTTTATTTATATATTTTTTTTTTGTATTTCCTTCTCTTCTGTTAAGTGCCGGTACTGGCAGGCGGCAGGGTACTTTTGATGAAGGGTTGTCTAGGGTGGCGCGTTGTGGTTGATTGACGCTGGGAATCCCTGAGGGGGAAGAGGGGGCGTTTGGGTAGTCGACCTGTGGCGCTGGTTCGTCGATAAATCTTCGTCGGTCGTTTGGTGAGGCTGTTGGCTCGTCAGGCGGTTTTGTAGGAGCGGTTCTGCTGGGTAGACGGAGGGTGGCTTTTGGTGGCTTAAGCGGGTGTAGCTCGATTCCAACACCAATTTAAAATCAGCTGCATGCACCAGTCTCGAGGTGGCTGCGAGCCGGAATCAGGGCAACGAGCTAATATAACCCTAACTGGTCGTTCACTTTTTGCACTTTGGTGTCCGGGTTTGGCGAATGTACAGTCACTATGGGTATAGGCCCTGTTTTAACACGCGAGCGTACACCGAAATTAAGCAGGTGGATTAGCGTGCTGCTTCACCTCAAAATGTTTTTATTGTTTTTATTTTATTAGATCTCCCGACTAAAGCGAATCTTGCAATTTTTTTTTTTTGTGTTTGCTTGGCAAAATATCTTGCCGCTTACCACCGCGGATTTAAAATTCGCGTGACGATTTGAGCTTGCTCTTATTTATTTGCTGAGTCTGCAACCGATCGCTTTGACTTTCACCACAAAACTGATTATTAGTTTCTTAGCTAAGTCGAATATTGGTCATCTACTTGCGCTTTTGTCCCAATCGCTGGCATCTACCCCCTTGGCGTGATGTCCCCCCTGGCGCTGTCTGACTTATGTAAATTCATAGGCCGAGAGAGGATTAGCGGTCCGTTAGCCGACTTTGTATTGCAAGCGAGGCAGCCGCAGCAGCATGTTCATCGGATCGACACTCTTTCCCCTGTCGAATGTTCACCATACCTCATCTCGAATTTTACCAGACGCCCGAGAGAGTCGACAATTCGACACAAGTGGAAAGACCGTTTTATGGCATGATCAAAAGATATCGGTAATTAAATATTGCTGGCATGGGAAGTTTAGCAAAGCGACACAAGAGAAAAAAAAAAAAAAAAAAATGTACCACTTGGATGGTACATGTAACAAAGTTCTCGTGGTGGGGGGGGGGATATTATTTGGCGAGATTTTGGCGGTGGCGTGATTTTAAGGTGTGGGTGATGAATAAGATGAGGCGAGCGCACAATTACTGTCACTTGTCAGCCGTACTTGACCGCAACAAGGAATATAGTGGTAGGACCTCCTCCGTTACAAACCTGACACCCCTTGCTCAGTAGTCCACTAGTTGGAGCCCCTGATACGATGTGTCTACTGTTCACTTTTTTTCACTCAGTATGTCAATGGGTAGCACTTCAAGTTACGACAAATAGGTCGTAAGAAGAGGACTGCTTAATCCTCCTGGGGCAGTGAACAGATTTGACTCCATTTTAGTTTGCTCTTCACTACATTTCTAAGATTTTCCTGACTCTATATTATATTGTTCCCATTGATATGCATAAAACTTTGGCGGTCAGCTATGAACAGCTAACGTAATATTGACTAATGGGAAACGTTATAGGCGCAGGGACATAAGTCCCAATTTTGAATTTTGGACCTTACATAAGTGAGATATAAGTTCCAAAATTGTTTTGTCGAAGATGGGACAAAAGTCCTAAATTTTCGCATAGACAATATTAGCAAAATGTTGTGGATCTCAATTAGGCAGACATCCAACCCCCTTTTTCCACTACACATACCAACAATTGTTCTTTATATTTTAGAAAATTAAACCAACAGGTTGAAAATACAATAATTTATTACTTCAATATTACAATATTACAAACAATAAATATAATCTTACCAAATATTTTAGTTTTATTTTCTCAAATTCTCAAAAGTTTTAAATTTTCTTTTGAAGATTAAAGAAAATATATTAACAAAATATTTAAGAAAAGAAACTAACAAAGCTGTAGCTTTTGAGAAAATATAACTAAACAAATCGAGAATTTAAATTGCGCGCAAAAGTTTTTAGTTTTATTTTCTCAAATTCTCAAAACCTTTCACTTTCACTTCCACTTTCCATTTTCCTGAAAGTAGCTTTAGGAAGTAAAAAGCTGAACTAACTAAGAAACCATTTACTGACTGCATTGTGTTAGTTACCCTATTTTTTTGCAATTGTAAGTGTTTCACTCACGCCGTTGGAAAATGAAGAGCAAGAATAAAAAACACCTTGTTTGTACAGGCTATGAAATTTTATTAACGAAAAAATGCGCACGCGGCTTTTGGTAAAATTACCACTTCCTATATAAAGACCAACCCAGAGCACACCCACCACCAACAGCCAGCATGAGCTTCCAGGCCCATGGGAAGTGAAAGAGAGCCACTGGAAAGTGAGTGGGTGTGTTCCGCTCGGTTTTGAATTAGACATTGCCGGCCGCCTTGCAGCAGTTGCTGCGAAATACTAATACAAGTTTATAGTTCATACGAAATTCAATTAATGAAAATATTACATTTGTTTCAAAGTTTTGCAAGTTAGAGATATTATAAGATACAATACTAAAGATACGTTTCAAAGTTTTGCAAGTTGGAGATATTATAAGATACAATACTAAAGATACGTACAATCATTTGTGACTGGTGCATAGTTATATTAGACAATTTCAATGAAAGTAAAGGAAAATATATGTTGTGTGCTCTGGTACGAGTCGTCGATGACTTACCCTTATAAATTTTGATTTTTTTTTTTTTTAACGAGAGGACTCATCCTTGTGTGGTGGTAATATACAGAGTTTGACTACTGGACGAGTGATGACACCAGTTTGGGTTTTCACATCGGCAACCCTGACTCGGTTATCCGGGCCTCGGTATAATTTAACAACTCTACCTAGTTTCCATTCGTTAGGGGGGAGCTGTTCATGACGAATTATTACGAGATCATCGATTTGTACATCCCTTTGTGGATATTTCCATTTGAAGCGCTTATTGAGCTCCTTTAAATATTCTTCCTTCCATCGATTGCTAAATTGATGATGGAGTACCTTAAGTTTCTGCCACCGATTGATCAGGTTGAGGGGTGTAGAGGAAAGCGAAGGTTCAGCTGGAGTGAGTAAGGGACCACCTCTCAGAAAATGAGCAGGAGTCAATGATAAGAGGTCGGAAGGATCCTCCGACATGGGGGAGATCGGGCGGGAATTTAGACTCGCCTCGATCCGAGCTAATAAAGTTTGAAATTCCTCGAACGTAAAATTATGAGGAAGAGTAGCTTTACGGAAATGTTGTTTGAAACTTTTCACCCCGGCCTCCCATAGACCACCCATGTGAGGAGCCCCCGGGGGAATAAAGTTCCATTTAATTAAAAAGAAATTGTGTGTGGTCTTAGGTGAGTGACTTTTAAGGGCATTTCGAAAGTCACTAATAAGTGTTTTTTGTGCTCCAACGAAGTTGGTCCCATTATCTGAGAAGATATTGGTCGGAACTCCTCGACGAGCAACAAAACGCGAAAAGGCTGCCAGAAACGCAGGAGTAGACAAATCACTCACTGCTTCCAAATGAATGGCTCGAGTGCTAAAACATACAAAGATGCACGCGTAACCCTTTTCGATTCGGCAACCACGGCCGTGAAAAGTTTTGAGCGTGAACGGACCGGCAAAGTCTATACCGGTGTTGGTAAATGGTAGTGTGAACTCAGTTCTTTCTGTGGGGAGAGCGCCCATAATTTGAGACATGGTTTTGCGCTTCATTACCACGCATGTCTTACAACGCGTGATGCATTTTCTAACGAGGTTTTTGAGCCGCGGAACCCAGATTTCTGAGCGAACAATGCGAACCATGAGTTGAACATTGCCATGAATGGATAGCTGATGTACGTGTGCAATAAAAAGTTCAGTGAGATAAGCACCGTAGGGAAGTATAATTGGGTAACGCTCACCATAAGTTAATGTAGAAGCAATAAGTCTGCCATTGCTTCGCAGAATGTTCTGGGCATCCAGGAAGGGGTTTAGGGTCAGAAGAGAACTCTTGGGTGAGATAGGATTGCCCTGGAGTAGGCGTTCGTACTCGGGTACGAAGTGAAATTGTTGTGTGAGACGTATTAAACGAAATTTAGTGAAATTTATTTCTTCATGAGAAAGTGGTACGTCCGTATGAGACCGACTTCTGTGATGGTCTCGACAAGAGCGGAAGAAACGGAAAAGATAGCTGATGACGCGGAGGGCTTTATGCCAGGAGGAAAAACGTCTGAGAATATTTTCGTTTGTAGTGTTCGGACAGGATACAAGTGAACACGGTGGTCGGACCTCTAATAAGGTCTCATCAACGGGTGCAGAAGGAGAGTCAGGCCATTCTGGCTGAGGCTGTTGAAGCCACGAAGGACCCTGCCACCACAACGAATTCTCTTTTAGCACGAGGGGAGTGGTTCCTCGAGTCGCGATATCAGCGGGATTATCCGCAGAGATGACATGACGCCATGTCACTCCATCTACATTTCTTACGATTTCTGCGACTCTATTGGCAACGTAAGTTTTCCATGAACAAGGTGGCCTTTTGAGCCAGGCAAGAACAATTGTAGAGTCCGTCCAAAGAAAGACTTCGGTTGGGTTTAATTCAATATTTTTGAGAGTCGAATGCACCATTTTCGCCAGTAAAACAGCACCTTGGAGCTCGAGTCGAGGTAGCGTGGTGGAGCGGACAGGGGCGACTTTTGTCTTCGACCACAGCAGTTGAGAGGAACAGGACGTGTTATCATTATAAATACGCACATATATGGCTGCGGCATAAGCCTTTTCTGAAGAGTCACAAAACCCATGGAGTTGAATATTGGCCCAAGGAACAAAATTAATCCACCTCGGGATACTCAGTGATTGGATATCATGGAAGTGAGAGCTGAATTGTGTCCAAGCTTGGGCAGTAGCAGGGATAAGCTCCTCATCCCAGTCAGTGCCATCCTTCCAGATTTGTTGCATAATCACCTTTGCTGAGATGATAATAGGGGACAGCCAGCCGGCGGGGTCGTAAAACTTGGCGATGGCCGACAAAACGGCCCTTTTGGTAGTAGGCCCTGCGAGGGACTCCTTTTTGAGGGTAAAGAAAAAAGTATCGGATTTGGCATTCCAATGAATACCCAGCATTTTTGTCATACTGCTCTGCTCGAACTCCAAGAACTCTTCATCGAGTCGATTTTCAATAGGAATTGATTCCAATAGCTCAGGTGTGTTGGATGTCCACTTCCGTAAGACAAAGCCTGCAGAGTCGAGAGCGAGGATGAGTTCATTTTGGGCTTCTTGTGCCGTTTGAATATCGTGGGCACCGGAGAACACATCATCTACATAGATTTCCTTTGTAAGGATTTTCGATGCTTTGGGATATACAGTGCCTATGTCCTGAGCCAGCTGATGTAGCGAACGCATAGCTAAGTACGGGGCACAAGTCACTCCGAAAGTGACCGTCTGAAGCTCAAAATCCCGAATTGGGTCCTGAGCAGACTCGCGGAATAGTATACGTTGGAAGGGAGTTTGATCGGTATGAATTCGGATTTGTCGGTACATTTTTTCAATGTCCGAATTAAAGACGTATTGAAATAGTCGCCATTGTAGAAGTAAAAAGACGATATCGACCTGCAACGCTGGACCTGGATATAAGACGTCATTAAGACTATGCCCTAAGGTAGTAGGGCTGGATGCATTAAAAACCACTCTGACCTTTGTGCTCGTACTCTGAGGCTTAAGGACAGCATGGTGGGGTAAGTAAAAGGATGAAACCTTGTGATTGGAAACTGCCTCAACCGAGGAGGCGAATTTCATGTGCTGTAACGTGAGATATTCGTTGAGCACAGAGTTGTATTGCTCTTGAAGTTCGGGAGTCTTGTTGAGAATTCGCTCCATTCTCAAGAATTGCTTGAGAGCGATGTCGCGGGACAAACCCCATTCAACATCAGAGGCAAACTCTGGTTTGAAAGGAAGACGGACCACGTAACGACCGTCAGAGTCGCGATATGTCGTTTGAGTGAATAAGTTTTCACAAAATTGATCGGCAGCACACAAATGACGAATGGATGGTAACTCCTCGAGTTGCCAGAACTGTTCGATCTGCTTGTCGAGTGAGACTTCATTAAACTGTGAAATGAATGTGGAAAAACAAGTGCGCTCCAACGGGAGTGGCCCTAAGATCACCCATCCGAAGACGGTGTTTTGCGCCATTAACGACAAATAGAAATTGGGTTTGAGACCTGCTAATATTATTGATGGATAGAGGTCAGCACCGATCAATAGATCGATTTTGGAGGACCGATCGAAATATGGATCGGCCAGCGGAAAGTCGATGCTGCCCCTAAGATCTTTCAGGTCAAATGAACTAGAAGGAAGTTCCCCTGTGACTCGTTTAAGAAGAAACGCTTTGGCTGCTATGCTGAACTCCTGCGCGTGTTGGGCACAAAGCGTAAAGGTGCATACTTTAGAGGAAGAGGCAGTAACCGTTGACGCGAGTCCGGTGATTTGAGCCTCGACTGGTTGCGTCGGTAAGCGTAGTCTTCTTTGAACATATTCAGCGAGAAAAGAAACTTCAGACCCTGGATCAAGTAGAGCGCGAATACACATTTGTGTGTCTTGATAGCGAATGCTAACCATCGCCGTAGCTAGGAGCACGGTGCGATGGATATTAGAGGAAGTTGTTCTGATATTGTAAACTTGTGGTAAAGTGGACTGTATCGATGATGAAGTTTGCGGAACGGAATAATGTTCGTCGTGAGGTTGAGACGCCCCAGCAGTATTTGGTTCGAGTGTTTGTGAGTGTTGAACAACTGTTGTATGAGTGGATGGAGAATCTAAATGTAACAGAGTGTGATGCTTGTTGTTGCATCGAAAACAAGTGTGAGTACTTCGGCATTTGGATATGGTATGATTAAATCCTAAACAGTTCAAGCAATGATTAAATCTTTTTACCATAGATATCCGATCCGGCACATTTAATTTTATAAATTCAGGACACACCCGCATAGCATGTTCTTTATTGCACATACTGCATGAGATAGTTGAGTGTGCCCGAGCAAGATGATATGATTTTGAACTGGATCGGGATTTAGTCTGTAATGGGCCACTTGCCGTGCCCTTTATATCGTCAATAGTTTCTAATGCTCGATAACGATTGGTCAAAAACTTATTCATATCCGCCCACGATGGAATTTCCATATGATTGCCCAAGCCTTGTTCCCACAAAGTCAATGTGGTTTCAGGCAGGTGTGCTGAACATACGTGAACTATTATGGGATCCCAAGTAGTGGTGTCGATTCCCTCATTCCTAAGAGCTGTTAAAGCGTCATTGATGTCGGTCTGTAATTGCCGAATTGCTCGACCCGAATCCCCTTTGACTTGAGGAAGTTGAAAAAGCACCTTGATCTGACTATTGACGATGATCCGTTTATTCTCGAACTGAGATGTTAAAGCTTGCCAGGCAAGTTCGAAGTTAGCATTAGTTAACGGAAATTTATTAACGATATTATTCGCAGCACCTTTGGTTTTGGCGCGCAAATGAAAAAGCTTTTGAACCGGGCTTAATCGGGAATTGTTTATATAGATCGCAGAGAACATGTCCCGAAAAGAGGGCCAGTCCAAGTAAGTACCGTTAAACACTTCTGAGTCACACGGAGGGACGTTAATATAGCTGCCTGATTCGGCAGAGGAAGAAGCTACGTTTGAATTTGCTACCTCAGTAGCACTGTTCTGTGCTGGGAATTTGACTTTGGGTTGATCCGCTTCCAAAGCGTCCATTGAAGCAATAATGCTACCCAGACACGAGATATATGTGTCCGATGATGACCGAAGCTTAGCCTTTGTCGCTTCCAGAACATCCTGCTCTTCCTGATCGTCGGCCTTTTCACCCGGATTTGCAATAAACTGACGGTATTTTGTTTTAATGTCGGACCATAAATCCGAGAGCTCGCTTTTATAAGCCTTCAAGATAGGGATGGAAAAATCGGATATCGCCTTTTCTTTGAAGGCCGCGAAAAATTTCACTAATTGATCGGTGGATGCAATAAAGTCCTCAAGCGTGGACATTGCCGATGTGAAAACCCAAAATATATGACCGCGTTGAAGAAAAACGACAAGAAAAAAAGGGAAACACTGTATATTGTTGCACTGAACAAATTATGTAATGGCTGCAAGGAATATTCCACCATACAACATGAGCTTATAAAACGGTATACCACCTAACGGTATGATCTGACGATCCGAAAACGGTATGTCAAAAAACACGCGCTTTGCTACGAAATCGTACCGCCCGACCGGTACTAATTAATAACGAGGAAATATTGTAACCGCAACACGATACCAAAGGCACACAAAATGATTATAATAGATTTATAAACGAAGATAGAAATCTATGCACGAATAGTAAATGATTGTACGTACCTTGCTTTTTTTTTTCTTTAGGTTGCTTTGCAGTTGATGAAGATGTTGCGGTGCTCCAGCGAAGAAGAGAACGTTTGGTGAAATATGTGGCTGCTCCAACGATGTAAGCCTCGTTGAAATCGGTGGTATATGTGGCTGCTCCAGCCTCGATGCGAACGTGTATAGATGAGTGGCTGCTCCAGCCTCGATGAGAACGTGTATAGAAATTTGGGCTGCTCCAGCGATGTGAGCCTTGTTGAAAAACGTATATTTGCGGCTGCTCCAGTGATGTGAGCTACAGCCTCGATGCGAGCGTGTATAGATGTGCGGCAGCTCCAGTTATGTGAGCTCCAGCCTCGATGCGAACGTGTATAGATGTGCGGATGCTCCAGTGATGTGAGCTCCAGCTTCGATGCGAACGTGTATAGATGTGCGGATGCTCCAGTGATGTGAGCTCCAGCCTCGATGTGAACGTGTATAGATGTGCGGATGCTCCAGTGACGTGAGCTCCAGCCTCGATGCGAACGTGTGGTAGATGTGCGGATGCTCCAGTGACGTGAGCTCCAGCCTCGATGCGAACGTGTGGTAGATGTGTGGCTGCTCCAGTGATATGAGCTTCGCCTTTTAAAATGTTGGTATATGAATTTTTTCCAACCGCGTGGCAAAATGGCGAAATGTAAAAAAACGTGTGTATCCGGCTCGATTGGACCAAAAATGTTTCACTCACGCCGTTGGAAAATGAAGAGCAAGAATAAAAAACACCTTGTTTGTACAGGCTATGAAATTTTATTAACGAAAAAATGCGCACGCGGCTTTTGGTAAAATTACCACTTCCTATATAAAGACCAACCCAGAGCACACCCACCACCAACAGCCAGCATGAGCTTCCAGGCCCATGGGAAGTGAAAGAGAGCCACTGGAAAGTGAGTGGGTGTGTTCCGCTCGGTTTTGAATTAGACAGTAAGTAATGCGTAAAACTAAACCAAGCCAACAGAGCGCGATCTAAGGAAATTCTGTGAGCTTATTAAAAATAAATAAAAATTGTTAGGTGGGACATAGGGTCCAACATTTTTTTTTTTTTTGGACTTATGTCCCACATCATCTGGACTTAAGGACCATTCACATGAGAGTGAATTGCGAACCACGAACTGGCGAATACTTGCAGATTCTGACATTTCATTCACATGAAAACTTTTTTTAGTCGCAGGTACCCGCGAATCATTTGTATTGTTGAAGGTTAAGTTCGAGCGAATTTTTCATTCGCAGGTTTGTGGATCGCGACTGTTTTATGTGGATTGTGAATAAAGTGTGACAGTTCGCGGCAAGAATTTTCAATTCGCGAGAGAATTGCTGTAATTGTAAATTTCGTTATTATAATCAATCAAGTCTTGGTTTTTTTTAGATTAGGTGTTATATTAATTGAATATAATGCTTTTGTGGTAAAACAAATAGCAATTTTCAATTCATAAATACAGATAAATTGATTTGTTTGAGGTTCGCCTATTCGCAGTTCGCGCTCATGTGAATGGTCCTTTAGGTCTCACTTAAGTGGGTTATAAGTCCCAAAAGTACAAATTGGGACTAATGTCCCTGTACCAACGTTATAATCCCAGTGATACCTAAGCAACCCGTCTAACTGTAGTTGATATCTAGTAGTTGTAGCTATAGCTATCCTATATAGTCGAAGTTGGAGTGCTAAATTTTCATACCCACATGTTTTATTATTTTTCAAATGCTACAAATTTTTCCTTTGATTTTAGGAGGAAGCTAAATAAGGTACTTTATACCGGCGGTACCACTTTGCTGCAATAGCAGTAGATCTACTGCACTTTTCGCAAAAAAAATCTGTTGCCAGTAAATCCAATCTACTGCCCTTTTTTTGTTTGATAAACCAAAGACTATTCAAACTATACGGTCAACTTCCGTGTAGGTACCTACCCGATTTTTCCCGCAAATTTTGCATGGCATTCCTATCTGCTATCTGTGAATACGTGTTATTATTGGCCGCCGGGTTGCACTTTTCAATAACAATAACAAACAATTTTGAAGTGGCAACGCTGCTTACTACTGCCAAAATTGGTCTAGTAATTTTGCAGTTGCAATTTTATATTTGCAGAACAATTGGATGCTGGCATACATCCTTTGCTGCACTACAAAGGCACGCTTTCATAACTAATTTCGTTTACGAATTCCACACATAAGCGCTGGCAAAACACAATAATATGGAAATCGGGTAAAATGCAAAAACAAACGAAGTCTAGCTTTTTCACTATTTGCGTTGCAAAAGTTCCCATGATTTTGTAGTGTTTTTTAAAGCGTTTGTTCAATCGTTTTTGACGCATTGTTTGACGATTTTTTGCTACCCTTTTTTTTACGTTATTTTTAAAAGGGTTTTTGAGGCATGTTGACGCCTTTTTGACGCAATTTTTCTAAAGTTTCTGACCCGTTTTTTCACGCATTTTGAAGCGTTTCTCACTTCTTTTTTTAACTCATTTTTTGACGCTGTTTTTTGTGGTGCTTTGGGATATGGGGTGTTGACTGTGAATTTGTTCCCCTTTTTGGTTTGGGGTATATCGTTGCGTATGGGACTTAACCCCGACAATAGCTGAACCCCTATATATGAAAAACTTTTCCGTCGAAAATGTCTTGCTTACGTCCAAAATAATCATGACGTATCGTAGAATTTTTCTTTACCCATCAATTAAAGGCGTGCGAATTTTTTGTCGTTTTGAGAAGTTTTGTTCAAGTTTCTCCTATTTGTACACTGATGGATGAGTGCCATCCTTTCCATCTGCTGCCGAATGACCTCTGGTAAATTGAAACCCTTGACCCAGAAAAACTACAAAACGGCGCACATTGTCCCGTACTCTACCCCGCTTATTCCTAAAATAGACAAGTCCTCTCCTCCGAGGAGATATTACCCATTTGTAATTGATCCATCGCATTACAATTATTCTATTTATCCTGGAAAATGACAGATGAATGCCATTACTATTGTTGTGAGTCCAACCCCTTTGAATTAAATAATCCGCGCGAAAGGAGGGTGAACCCTGAACACAATGGCCAACAGAAGGGGGTAAACAATAACTCTGAAGCGTAACTCTGATGGATGGACGTCATACCCGAAAAGAAAAACGCAAATACTCCAATCCAAAGATATTTAATCGGATTAAAATTTAACGGCGCAGAATAGAGAGTTCGCTTTTGATCCGCATCCATGTGTGTGGATCAGGCTCTCTTGTGTCTGGCAAACAATCACAAACATTCAGCTGGAATGCGTAAGCTGGATGTCACTCTCCGCATATCAGAACATTCCCTCTTCTATGCGCACTCATATATACGAGTATATCCTCTGATACATTTGTTCTCCTCGGAATCGCATTTGATTTTTCGAGTGGCACTGCCGGTTGGTGTGCGGTGTGATGGTGCTTCATCTGGGATTCCTGCATGAAATTGGGATCATGTCGTAATTCAAGGAAAGAATTTCCATTGTCTATTGTAATTGTGTACCTTGTATGTGTGTATGCCCGTTCCGCAGAATGTGAATCTCAATTGATAAAGGGTGTAGGTATACACTGGGTCTGGGTACGTGCTGTAATTATATGGAGAGCATATTCATGTTCATCATTGTTGGACTAATGTACATTATGGCGTGTACACTGTACAGTGAGCGGTAGCGAAATGTTGCAAGGGGGATTTGGTTTAAATAAACATTTCAAACTTATCTCTGAAGGAGGGCGTTTAGACTGGTTAATCCGGAATCAAACAGATGCATTGCAAATCCGGCTGTTATAGGTTTGTGTAAATTCTTAACTATGAGCGATTTCACTGGTCCAATATTTTTGCGTGATGGCCAACATGGCTTTTGACCTCAAAAAATTAAACTGTTTATAGGGTTAACTTCGCATTGAATTGAAGCTAACCAACGGGGCTGATTTTAGTAACGTATTCGATATAGTAAAACGAATAATCCAGTCAAAAGAAAAGTTTGTCCGGTAAGATCGTTGCCTATGCTGGTGTCCCTCAAGGTAGTCACTTTGGTCCAGTACTGTTTTTGTTACGTATTTATCAATGATTAATATCTGTTCAAAAAGTTTTGTGTTTTTGCGGCTACAGCATGAAGTTGACAGCATGCAGGAGTAATGTAAGGAAAACTGTATGCAACCTAGGCTAGGACATTAAACCACCGCCGTGCATCATTATGGACACTATTAGGCAGACACAGACACCTGCACATTCTACAATTATCTAAATGCTGAAGAAAATATTACAACTAAACGAAATCAATGAAAGTTCCTGGTTTGGTACTTCTTGCAACATTTAGAGGAGATATACTACACGAATGACAAGAGGTTAATTGGTTTCTTAAGGAA
The DNA here is from genome assembly GCA_949126925.1 of Cheilosia vernalis. Classification (NCBI taxonomy): domain Eukaryota; kingdom Metazoa; phylum Arthropoda; class Insecta; order Diptera; family Syrphidae; genus Cheilosia; species Cheilosia vernalis. Next base: position 14,858,940 of record OX421361.1, read on the forward strand.
AAGTTGTTTACTTCAATTGAGTTCCAATGTAGATCGCTATCTTCCCTTTCGGTGGCCGTTTGGAACCCAGCTCTCTCTCATACCTATATACCTACAGCTTAATCTTAAAATATTTAAATGTACGTCCGCTACGAGTCGTCTAAATTCACATGTGTCAATTTGTTTTCCTTATAATCGTAGTGCCATCTTGGGCAGTTTTTGCTTGGATTTCACTGTAGTTTTTTTTTTTTTTTCAAAAAAATGAAAGGACTTCTTGATGTATCCATGGTCGTAGTGTCCCCACGATTATGGACTTGAATTAGAATAATGTGATTAAATTCAATCCCACAAAGTTCTAACCCGGCAGCACCTCGGATCTCGTTGCCGAAGATCCACTCCATATTTGATGGCTTATGCCCGTCGCCCACGTACTGCTACGTATCACATCACTTCAGAAATCTGCTTATTCAATTGTAATGAATGATGCTCTCAATTCTATAAAACGAGGTGGTGGTCGTTGCTCAACATGTTGCTCAACAAGCCTACGATTGTTCGATGAACACTATTGTGTATCGCGTTGAGCAAACATTTTAACTATCATTTGCTGAAAATTATCTGCTCAACCCGTTGCTCAACTTCTTGGATTTTTTCCGACCTTGTGTTATATTGGATGCGACAAAAGTTGTGCTCCTTGACGAGTTGAACCATTTACGTGTTCAACAGGTTGCCCAACGCGTGCTTGATTAGATGTGAGAGGGTATCAACGTATCCATTTCATCTTTTTGAGCATCCACAGTGAAAACACAGTTGACAAACTGGAAGAATTTTACGCATGTAGTGGACGACCGGCGTTATCTGACCGAAAAGTGGAACCAATCGTTCAATCACTCAAGGATTGTTGTGGTTAGCACAGAGTCTGCGATGCGTCTCTTATTCAATCAATTAGAAATGACTTTTACCGCTGTTCAGTTCAACTTGTTTTATATGGTCGCCAGTCTGAAATTCACCATACAAATGCTGGTGTACCTCAAGGTTCCGTTTTGTCTCTGACACTCTTTCTCATTTTCATAAACATGATTTTCTGGTTACAACTTCTAATCCAATTCACCCCTACGCTGATGACACAGTGGGTTCTTCGTGTAGGTACTCGTTACCTACCTTCGTTGTAGCAACCATATAAAAACTTGAGTAAAACTCGAATACATTTCGCGTTAAATAATATAATCGAAGATAGGAATATTTTGAATTCTAAAAAATCGTTTGAACATCGCAAAAATGTTTAAATAGTCATCTAGATTAACATTTCAGGAATGCCCATCGGTTCACCCAAGACCAATTTTCGTCCCTATTTTAAAATGAATACACTAAATAAGCTGTACAAAACGAAAATAGAATGCCTAGTCTAACTTCGTACAATTTACAGACATTTAAAACTAATGTCCATATAATAAATCGCTACTATTCCTGTGGCTCATGCACTCGTAGACGCCATCTAAGATATGATTGGCTTAATAGGTAAACACCAGTGGCGTCTCGTCAGGGTGTGCAAGGTGTGCATTGCACACCCTGCTCTTACCAAAAAAAATCACTCATCAAACACTTAAATAATAATAACATACATAAATATGATGTGCTCAATTATGTACACTACACGTACACATCCCATAAAACCTCCATCACACAGCCTACTATAATAATACTCATATTCATCCTTCCTAATTTTTCTTTCAAAATTCCTTCATCGTTGAGAAACAAAGAGAAAAACAATAAACTCGCACGAAATCTGGCTGTGCACGTATTCATCAAATAAATTCATCCAACTCCAAACTATAATAATGTACCTTCTGTAGTAGTATTGTCATATTCCCGACCCGTTGTTATATTATCTATATAGTCGCATTATCGAATCACCATGCTGTTATTTATACACATATATAATAAACACACATAAACTGTGATGTGCATTGTAAGTGCTCTGTAGCACACGCACACTTAGACTTAAATACGTAGAATAAGTAGAATAGAATAAGTAAAAATAAAGAAGAGGCAGTCTCACGCCACAACGAGAACAGATCGGACGTGTTTCATTTTTGAGCGTAAATCCATACTACAAATCCTCAGAAGTGGGATCAGTGAACAAACAAAAAAAAAAAAATTTACAGACCAGACCGTAGCATCCCCTCGCTTGAGTGAAAAAAAAGTAAAAAGAAAACTCGTGTCGTGCCACCACTCGCTGAAAAAAAAAGTGTCGTGTCGTGCCACCAAAAATAATTTTTTTTTCTTTCTGTGCTTTGTTGTTTGCTCTGCGTTTGCAATGAAAAACCCGACCATTAATCCAGACGAGTTCACCGTTGCAGAGTTGAGAAACTGGTTGCAGCAGCTGGGTATGCCAAGCAACGGCAACAAAGCCACCTTGGTTGTTCGCCTCAACGGCGTACCAGCAGACGAGCGAGGAGAAAGACCAGATAACGTACAAGAAGAAGAAGAAAGACAACAAGAACAAGAACAAGAAAACAAAACGACAGAACAACTGATGGCAAGAGAAATTAGACTACTAAGAAGGGAAGTGGAAGTCACAAAGAGGGAAAATGAAGTGCTACAAAAAATCGTTAAGTCTATGGACACAGGAGAAACGGGAATGAAAAATGGGAAAGAAAAAACAGATAGTGCGGTGACAACAGGAGAGCTGGACATAATCCAAAAACTGAATCTCTGGAAAGAAATGCTGCCGGAGTTTGATGGCGGATCTGACGTGGATGTCTGGCTAGCACAACTGAAAAACGTGGAAGACGTCTATAACGTGGAAAAAAAAAACTTGCACACACTCTTCATCGCAAAATTGAGGGGTAGAGCGCAAGAGTGGTTGCACGGACAGCCGAATTTTCTGAGAGACGATGTGGACAGCCTAGCGACTGGATTGCAAGCAGTGTTTGGTACGAAGAAAAATAAGATGGAAATACGAAAAAATTTTGAGAGCCGAAAGTGGAAAGTAAACGAAAGCTTTGCGGAATATTTCCGCGATAAATCGAGACTGGCAACGGGATTGGAGATGGACGAGGAAGAATGGATGGAATACGCGATCGAGGGATTTTCAGACGACAACATGCGTCTATACGCACATGTGCAGGGGTATACTACGAAGGCAGATCTACTAAGGGCGTTCAACAAAATCACACAGAGAAAGACGGAGACAGGACTGACAGCGAGTACGTCACAAAACAGGCAGACAGGAGCGACAACAGATAGTGTAACAGGTAGACAAACGATAGCACAAAGGATCGCAGTACGATGTTACAATTGCAACTCGGTAGGACACATGGCAAATGTCTGCTCTAAACCGAAAAGACAGTACGGGGCGTGCTACGCCTGTGGTGTCATGGGACACAAAGTGTCAACCTGCCCTGAAAGGAAGTCAGCGGTACACCAGTTGTCCAAACAGGAAGAGTCGGAAGATTATGTAAGATGTTTAGAATTTAAATTTACTGATAATAATAGTAGTATTCCCTTAGATTGCCTGATAGATTCCGGAAGCCCAATAAGCCTAATCAAAAATTCGTGTATACCAGTCGGAACGTCAGTATGGCGCTGTAAAAATAAAGAAAAATATTTCGGCATAAATAAAAGTTTGTTAAAGTTATATGGAAGACTGTCTTGTGTCGTTTTTTATAAAGAAGTTGCAATAAACGTAAGTCTGAGGGTAATGGACGACAATTCCACGGGCTATGAGGCAATCTTGGGGAGAGACTTTCTCAGAAATGGAAAGTTTAAGTTAGTGTCACAGTTAGAAAATAATACGGTTACGGATGTAGTAGAAAATGAAAGTGAAGATTTCGAAAGACAATTTATGTTAATAGACTGCGAAGATAATTTGAGCTCAAAGTTAGAATTAGAGATTGACGAAGATGTAAGTTATGCACGTAAAGAAGAACTTAAGAAGATATATAAGACCGAATATCTTTTTGCCGATCGCCCTGCAGAACCGGTAATTAAAACTAAAATGAACTTAACATTAAACGACGTAAAACCTTTTCATTGTCGACCACGCCGGTTGTCGTACGCTGAGAAAAACGAACTTGGCTCATTACTGGACGAGTATCTTAGTAAAGGATATATTAGGGAAAGTGAGTCGGAATACGTTTCACCGATAGTTTTAGTTAAGAAGAAGACTGGAGAGCTTAGGATGTGCATAGATTTTCGTACGTTAAATAAGGCGACAGCAAAAGATAGTTACCCAATACCAGTAATCGATGATTTGTTAGACAGATTGGTAGACAAAACAATTTTTTCTAAATTAGATCTCAAAAACGGATTTTTTCATGTATACATGCACGAAGATGCGGTGAAATATACGTCCTTTATAACACCGCTGGGACAATACGAGTTTCTGAGAATGCCGTTTGGCTTAAAGAATGCTCCGTCAACTTTTCAGAGACACATTAACAAAATATTTGCTGACATGATTAGAAACGACGAGGTTATAGTTTATCTAGATGATATAATGATAGCTACAAAAACATATGAAGATCATTTTAGGATACTCTCTGAAGTTTTGAGAAGAATGGTGGACAACAGATTGGAGCTACGGATAGATAAGTGCAAGTTTCTTCAAAGCAAGATTAAATATTTAGGTTTTACGATCACGGGAGAGGGCATACAAGCAGACGATAGGGGTATTGAAGCTATAAAAAATTTTCCGGTTCCCCAAAAGGCTCACGCGGTGCAAAGTTTCATAGGTTTGTGCTCATATTTCCGCAGGTTCGTTAAAGATTTTTCGACTATAGCAAAACCGTTGTATGATTTGATTAAAAAGGATAGAGAATTCAAGTTCGGTGACAAACAGCTAGAAGCTTTTGAGATTTTAAAAAACAAATTGATAGAAGCTCCAGTGTTGGCATTGTATAGTCCGAAAGACGAAACCGAGCTGCACTGTGATGCCAGCGCACTGGGGTTTGGGGCGATCTTGCTACAACGAAAGCAGGACGGAAAACTGCATCCAGTTTTTTATTTCTCCAAAAGGACAACCGAGTCGGAAGCAAAATACCATAGTTTTGAATTAGAAACACTTGCGATTATTAGCGCCTTAAGCCGTTTTAGAGTCTACCTACAGGGCAAGAAGTTTAAAATAGTAACTGATTGTAACTCGTTAACCTTAACTTTAAACAAAAGAGAACTCAACCCCAGGATCGCCAGATGGGCGTTAGAGCTACAAAACTATGATTACATCCTAGAACACAGGGCAGGTACTCGTATGCAGCATGTCGACGCGCTAAGTAGGTCAACAAATATAATGACGATCGAAACAAATACTTTTGAAGAAAACCTGATAATATGCCAAGGAAGGGACGACAAGATAGTTAGGATTAAGGAGTTACTGGAGAGATCAGAACACTCGTTGTACGAGATGAGAAACGGAGTGGTGTATAAGAAGAAAAATGATAGTAGTGTAGTGTTTTATGTACCAACAGAAATGGAAAACCATGTGTTATACAAATACCACGACGAAGTAGGCCATGTAGGGACCGACAAAACATTAGAATTAATATCGAAAAGTTACTGGTTTCCCAAGATGAGAGAAAAAATAGGTACACACATAAAAAACTGTTTGAAATGCATCGCTTTTTCAGCGAAGCAGGGTCGCGAAGAGGGATTTCTTAACAACATTCCAAAGGAAGAAAAACCGTTCATGGTAGTCCACATAGACCACTATGGCCCAGTTGACAATTCAAGATCGGCTAAAAAATACATACTGGTGGTAATAGACGCGTTTACGAAGTTCGTAAGGTTGTACCCAACAAAGACCACAAATACAAAAGAAGTAAACCGATCGTTAACAGACTATTTCAGAGCGTATAGTAGACCAAAGTATGTCGTGTCAGACAGGGGCAGTTGTTTCACTTCCACAGAGTTTAAAGATTTTTTGGAAAAAGAAGGCGTCCAGCACATAAAAGTCGCGACAGGTTCCCCGCAAGCAAACGGGCAAGTAGAAAGAGTAAACAGGAGCTTGGGACCAATGATAGCTAAGTTAGTCAAACCAGAAGAAGGAGTGTTTTGGGATCACGTTTTAGAAGAAGTTGAACACACGCTAAATAACACGATAGGTAGAACCATAAAAGAGCATCCAAGCATAATGCTGTTCGGGGTGAGTCAGAAAGGCAAATGGTCAGACAAACTGCAGGAAAGTTTAAAAGAGTTGAATTCAGGAAAAGTACGAAATTTAAAAGAGATCCGCACCAGGGCAGTCCAAGAACAAAAGAAATCCCAGGCCTATAACAAACAGTATGTAGACAAAAAACGGTGCAAACCAACGAAGTATGAGGTAGGAGACTATGCCATGGTGAAAAATTTCGACTCACATCCTGGAGCGTCAAAAAAACTAATTCCGAAATTTAGAGGACCTTATCGAGTTGAAAAGATTTTACGAAACGATAGATATCTGTTGAAGGATGTTGATGGTTTTCAACAATCACGGTTACCTTACCAAGGAGTATGGGCGGTCGGCAACATGAAACCGTGGTTAAGTAAAAAAAAAAAAAATAATAATAAAAAAAAAAAAAAAAAAAGAAAAATTGTAAACCGGAAGATCAGGTGATCTTAAAGGTCAGGAAGGCCGAGTTGTAGTAGTATTGTCATATTCCCGACCCGTTGTTATATTATCTATATAGTCGCATTATCGAATCACCATGCTGTTATTTATACACATATATAATAAACACACATAAACTGTGATGTGCATTGTAAGTGCTCTGTAGCACACGCACACTTAGACTTAAATACGTAGAATAAGTAGAATAGAATAAGTAAAAATAAAGAAGAGGCAGTCTCACGCCACAACGAGAACAGATCGGACGTGTTTCATTTTTGAGCGTAAATCCATACTACACTTCCTTCAGCTACAAGAATTCATCCCCATCGTCATTCGTCACCCGCACGCCGTATCTGCTAATGTCGCTTTACTTTGATGAACTTGTAGTGAACTCGTGCGACGGTTTTCTGTGCACACGGAATATTCATTATTTTCTTTTGTTTTGTTCTGTTTCCGTAAAGCGTCATAAGTCAAATATACATGGAATACATCGACGCTCGTGCAAAAAAAAGCAGTGCACGACAGTCGATGAATGAATGAACGAATTTTGCTTTTCGTTTAGGTGGTAAAAGTGGCTGCAGTTTCGTGCGGTGCTTTTGTTTTTTTTTTTCTATTTATTTGAAAAAATGGAGTTTTTGTTTATAATAATAATAATAGTTAGCGCAACAGGTCTGTAGGGACCATGGGCCTAGCTTCTCATAACCATTCGTTTGTGAGTTTTTAAATTTTGGAATGAATTAAAGGGATCTACAATTTAATGCCGATTCCAAACGGCCGATTGAGAAGCTCTTTCAAGACAGTTATACTCTCGGATGTTTGTCAGACGTTCGCGAGAGGTGGCGCAGTGAAAAAATTCTGAGTTGGAATTTGGGTTATGGCGGGAGTTTTTTTTATAAGTATAATAAAAAAAAGTCATTAATTTTTTTTTTTTTTTTAATTAAGAAAACAATAAATAAATCCGTATTTCTTTAAAACATATAATTTTCAAGAATTGCACACCCATCTAAGTAATTCACGCGACGCCGCTGGTAAACACGCATTTCATTGGCTTTAGTATCTAGATGTACCTGGTTTGTTTATTAATAGCATTGAATTGAAACGTCTGCTCCAAGTTTACACCTGTAAACAAAAGCGCCTATTAGGTAGGTGCATCCCTCCGCTGAATAATGAAAACATTGCTACCGTTCAAAGACAAGTAGCCGACATAGTGAGCATTGCTGTTTGGAAATCTAATTTAGAAATGCTTTGAGAAATTTAAAAAATCTGCTGCCCTTTGAGTTTTCTTCTTCAAACGACTGCTGTAAATAAGTTCTTTAATGTTTGATGGTATTTCCTTTTCTGTGTTTTTCATACAATTTTTTCTTCCTCTCACACCCCTTCTTTTCAAGCAGCTGGATATTTTTTTCAACAAAACTCAAAGCTGTACAATTTTCGCATTATGTGTATTTTAAATAATATGACAGAGTTCATTTAACGCCAGCAATTATGGACCAAAACGCCATTCAAATATTTTTTTGAAAACTCCCCTCAGTAGTAAACGTGCTATATCCAAAATTCCGCCATCTTTCGGATGCCAACCATTTTGTGTTCAATGTTGGTGCTGAGTTCATTTTGAATGATTTTCTTAGGACATCTACTCTTTATGGCCGCATAGAAAAGTTGCCTCCAATAGCATGTGGAATAGCCCTTTTCTTATAAAAAAAAAGCGGTCACCCAATATTGACTTTAGTACCTACACTCGATTGTTGTTTGCCCAGGATTTTGGCATTAGGTCCTTGTTAATCTACAAGCTCCAACAACAAGTCCTTCTTATTCAATCCAAAATGATAGTCTGTCAAAAAAGGATCTTTTTGTTGAAAAACTAAATTTGTTCGCCTTTTAATTTGCAGTATTTTGTGTACTGAGCTTTTCGGAACAGACTTTTGCGTTCCCACAACGTTTTTGACAGAAAGAACTAATTTAGGATCACTATCGATCGGATTATGTACATTTATATTTTTAACGAAATGGGTGTTGAGTCATTTAAGTTACTTCGCAGCTAATGGGTTTTTGACTTAAATTTCTTGCGTACCTAAAACTCAATACGAAATTGTGGCACAGAGATTGTTAATTTTTGGGCATTACCTTGCCGCTACCCTGCTGTATTAGTCACGTCCCATATTAATCGTATAGTACAAACATGATCATTTTTCTAGCCTCTTGGTAGAGCTTCCACCCGTTATCCGAAGTAGTCTTCTCGCCAACCCCTTTAGTGGGGTAGCAATGCTGCTGATCACCCTTACCCGCTTATGTTCAACATACGACTCTATCCAGTCGATCGCATTGCTATGTAGATCAGCTAACCAGTGATCTTTGAAAATTTAAAATCATAGTTGAAAAGGGCAGCCATCTAATTCCAGCATTTTACATGATTCCCTTTACTTACCATGATCGCCTATCACTGAGACAGAAAGGGTCCTGTAATCGATCTCGCTAGATCGGTTGGTGAAAAAACTACGCAAACCTACTTCGATCGCATTGAATGTTGGTGTCACAGAGAACCTTCCGGTTCAAGTCGTATTTGCAAATATTCTTTTACTTTTAATAGCTGCCAATGTAAAATGGCAGCGAACTGTTGAAACAGACAAGATCAGTCATATTTGAAGCAAATCGGACTTCCTAAACCACGTCCCTCTGCATGCGTAAAGAAGACTTATCAGCTCTGATCCGTCTTATATAATCAGCTGCATACTGAAATAGTTGGGTAACTTATAAGTCGTGCATTCATTTCGTCAAGATTTAGCTTTTCTTTTATGTGAAACATTCGCCCAAATTTAGGTCGTCTTATGGTCGCAGACACTGGGCGCAGTGGCTCATTGGTTACCGTGCTGGACTACTAAGCGCTTGGTTTTGGATTCGATTCTCGAAAAAAAAAAAAAAAAAAAAATACACTGCGCCAACTCTGAGAAAAATCCGAGGGTATATTGTCTTCAAAAGCTTCTCAATTCAGATTTCGGATATGGCATAAAATTCGTTTCGAAATATGATTATAAAAAGCTAGGCTTGAAAGCTGTACCTTTACCTTGTGCAACAACTGCCTACTTATAATTTTTTTTTGTCGACCACCTATATGGTTTTGTCTGCGTCGTTGGTTACAATTTAGAGGCTGGGGACTATATGTACATAGCTTAAAACGGATTATAACGATTACATTTTTTTTGTTATGTGTGTCTTTTTTATGTCGTACCGACCAATTTTTATGAGATAAGGACCAAGAGAAAAGTGAATATCCGTAGGTGAATCTGATCTTATATTTAAATTAAACAGATTTGAATACTATACGACTTTTAAGGGTAAAGTTGGAGCTATATTTTCATGTGAAAAGTGATGCCAATTTGAGCTCGCAGAATTCACGTGTGATGACAACCACAACTTACAAAAATACTTTACCTACGTACGAAACTAGCACCTATCGTCAAGCATCGAAGGGCGCCGTTATACGTTCCACTTTAACCAAAAAAAAAAATGGTCAGAAAAAATCGCTTAAAAAAAGTTATTGCTCGTAATTACTTACAGCCGTCGCTTTGAAACTTCTCCAGCCTTACCAATAAATATTTTTAGTGCCGATACTAAATTTTTCCAAGCTTCCATAAATTTAAAGTCGAGACTGAAATTTTTATTAGTAAAAAAAAAAAAACGGTTGGCACAACATGTTCGTAGTCACGGATGCCTGTCAGACGTTCGCGAGAGGTGGCGCAGTGGAAAAAACCCAAAGTTTGAGCTCGGTTTTCTTCATGATTCGAACCTGAACCCCTTGCATAGTTGTCAAACACACTTACCACTAAGCCACTGCGCATTTTTATTAGTACGGCTCATTAAATCTTCACGTTTTTTTTATAGTACTTAGCGCTATCTTTCTACCGGAGATTATCTGCGAGATTTAGAAAAATTTCGGTAAATCCCGCATAAATCTCGGGATTTATCATACAAAAGTAATCTCATAAAACGGACCATATTTACATGTAGAGTCCGGTTTGTGAACACACTCTCTACAGCTCAAAGTGTCAAAAATACCAAGCCAGCAAAGCTGTATTTGACATTGAGTCAAAAAATAGCGACTTCTCCTAGAAATGAAACAATCAAAGCTTTCATTTTATTTTGTAGAGTAAAAATATAAGCTAATAGTATTTAAAGATTTCCGGAACTCATGTTTTATTAATTTAATCTTTTTATTTTTTTTCCTATTATCACAGTTTTGGGTTGTTCGATTTGGCAGTAGCTGGCAACACCTGATGAAACGTGAAATTAATCTTGTTTTTTTTTTTTTGTGGTGGAAACACCCTTGTTATCTCTTGCCCTAAATCTCGCAATTAGTGTCCGGTGGAAATGTAGTATAAGTCACAAATTGTGATCCCAGAAAATGTGGAAAAGCCCCAACTTTGGCGCTTTTTGAATAAATAAAAGCGAACACGATAGGCAAGCTTAAAAAAGGGGGAAAAACCAAAAATTACTGTTTAAAAATTTAATGAACTGAACGTATTTGTATTTCGAAAAAATTTCATAGAATGAAGCGTTCGTATTAAGCATGAAAGAAGACAGTCCATCAAGCGTCTACGTAAGAATTTTTGAGTATATCTGAATGCACTCACTCGTTTCGATATTACGTCTGATAGAAAGGGAAATTATTGTAAAACATTTATATTTATATGTTATGTGCTTATTTTAAGCTTGATAATTAAAGCAGTTACATTTTTAATTTCTTTCGTATAAAAACGAGTGCAAATTTTACTTAGACAAAAAAGGGGATTCTTTTTTTTAATTTATTGAAAACTAATGCCTTTGCTGATAAAAAAAAGTTGAAAACAGTCTTCAAAATTTGGGAACACTGGTCACAATATTGATTTTCGCACAAACAAATGCTGCCATTGTGAATCTCATCAAATTGAAGGTCGACACCGCTCTTCAATGCGCAATCCACTAGTCCAATAATGTCAAGGGCGAACTGTCAAAGAGCTAGGTTTTGCAATGGGTTTGATATGATTCGACTTGGAAATCGTCCTGAGAATAAAGAAATAATTGCCACCTTCTGAAGTCCCCCTTTGAGCGTACACCATATGCATATATGCACTGCACCAAAGAATATTCAAATTGACACTTGTCGCCGTCCTTCACTGTAAGTAAATTCGCCCCCAGCACATAAACCCTTTTCAAAACAAAACAAAAAAAAAGAACTGCTCAACACTTTACATTGTCATTTCAATTAAAACAAAAATTGAATAGGCACTGCAGCAGCATGAAATAATAAATTCGACAAAAAAGCCTTTGAATAGGTAAACGAAACGGCAACCCCGTGCTGCGACCCCGAGTCCTTTGACAAGTGGATACGAATACGACTACGAATGAACGAGTATCTGTCGTCACTCTCGGCCAGATGCGAGTGCTCTCGCTTGGATATACGCGGCTGTATTGTGTTTTATCTATGCGGGATGCCAATGCCAGTACAGGGTATTGAAAATCATTCCGATTCGACGAAAATTCAAATCACTCTCGAGCCTTGGGTTTTAATATTTTTTTTTTTTCCTCTTATCAACAAAACTGTTTTTTGGGATATCGTCTTTGTACAGCGCACAGCTATACCACGACAAGCTGTTGACAAATTGAATCTTAAAGATGGAATAAGCAAACATTCCATCCCCTCATATGTAGCTTTGATCACGCAGTGGGGTACACTTCGCTTTCGCTGAAATATGAGCTCGTAAAAATAATAATTTTCAAAAGTAAACAACGACGCAGAGGAATTCAATACTTTTTCGATTGTTTTTTTGTTGGCAGAGAGAAATGTGTGTTTTCTTTGAACACACTCAATCAATGCAGGGCTCCGGCTCCGGCGTTTCCCCTCTATTTGTAGTACTTTAAAATTTGTATCTCTGGCTGTGCACTTGAATTGACTTCTTTCTTTTTCCTTTTTTTTATTACAGAAGGAATCGTATCCTACAGCATACCGAAGGGAGTCCAACGTGGTATGGAAATCGATTTATCTGATAAAACGTACGATGGCCACGAAGAGGGCGACAGATACGTGGAAGGCTTGGGTCAGTTGGTCGACGGCCAAAAGGGAAAGGATAACTTTCGAACAGATATTCATGGATTCGGAAAGGGTGAGTATATAAGTGAGGATATAGGGTTTTTCCTGGTGTATCGCCCTAAGATAGATTTATGTTTCGTATAAACTGAAATGGGATACCTAGGACAGGAGTGTTGGCCTACGGTTTCTAAACAGCCATGAATGGAATAAACAATCGCCCGTGGTATAATGGCGAACGAGTACTTGTTGGTGTCCAATTAAATACATCTCTCTATAGAAGCTCGTTTTTATGACAAGTTTGATTAGGGTGGGAAGGGATATAAGTTTGCACCGAGAAGCTGTTCGTCTTTCTGTATAATTGCCCTCGACAGTCGAATGATTATTCCAGGGAATACGAGCGTTTGAAGACTTACCTAAAGGTAGCTACCCTACAGTCTTTATGGCCTTCCGAAAGTAGCAGTGATTTGGCAGCTTAGGACATTTGCAGTTGTTTCTCGGGAAATAAAAACCCTCATCAAGTGTCACCGGTCGTTCGAACTGGTGTGTCAATTATCTCTTTGCGATTAGGGTAAGTGGCCGGTTTTCCAAAGAAACATTTTTCAGTTTTAAGTGACATCTTAAATGATGGGTAATTGAAAGAGATGTTATTCGAAGGTTCTGTCTTCCGCAGTGGCGTAGCGTGGGTTGAAGCCGCCCGTGGCAGACGCAATTTATACCGCCCCTAGCAATTTTTTCATACACTAAAAGAAGAACCTTTAGGTTTCAAACAGTTTTACCTACACATTTATATGTCAACGTCAATAAACTTGGTAAAATTTCTTCATTTCTTAAAAAAAACTTGTTTGCAATTTTTTAAGTAGGTATGCTTTTTTTCACAATAACTGGAAGGGCCAAGGAAAAAACGTATTTGTTTCTTATTTAGAAGATGTTTCAAACAATCAAATACGTTTCGAAAATTATATATATTTCAAAATTGTAGGCACTCCAAATTGCCGCCCGGGCCTGTGCCACCCTTGTCCCACCCTCCCCCTTGCTACGCCACTGGTCTTCCGTCAAGTCGTGTCAGCTATTTATTCGTTATTTGTGAATTCCCAGTGGCACTTCTTAAATGCTAGCACAATTTCTTGTATTTGCCTTAGAAACTATTTTTGAAAAGGTCTCCTTAGCTAGAGCAGCTTTTACCTTGCTGAGACGTTTGCTTTTAAGAATCTTGTCAGACCAGTGAAGACAGCAAACAGACAGACAGACAGACAGAAAACGTAGCAGGAGACTTGACAAGTATATTACTCCGAAATAAAAGCCGCTTTGCCCTCTGTAAGCAATCCTCCGAATAACTCAAAAACTTATAGGCCTAGGCAGTTGAAATGAGAAACATTGGTAGATCTTAAGGAAAGTAGGTGAAGTTATATATTTTAGGCTCTTAAATTTCAGTTCTTACACTTGCAATTATTTTTTTTAAATTGGTTGAACTTTATAGTTAAAAGTGTATAGGCTACACGCTTTTTGACGTACCGCTTGCGGCGATATTTAGAAAAAGAATTTTATGGAATATCGACGAAATGAAAGATTGGCTGATGTAGGTGAATTCCCCCACAACTTTTAACAAGAATCACTTCAAATCTCGACTGCGGCTTATCCAGTACCTCTATCAGATTCAAAGTCTGATACGACAATCGAAAAATAAATTTATTTCTTCGGAGAACTTCATTAAGTCGTCGCATTTTGAATCAATGGACTGAATTCAATATAGTTCATTAAATACTGATTTTGAAAATGACAACCCCAACAGACCTAAGCTGGGAAACTGTAAATATTGCGTTCTAAGCTTGCTTCCGACTCTATCGTTTTACATCCTCAAACTAGACAAGGACTATAACTTTCATGCTAACTTTAGTCGCTCAATTTATTTATTTGTCAAAACATAATACTATTCTACTGCCATCGTGACGGTTAGAACTTGACTTCGGAATAATATTGGCGCTGTGAAAAAGAACCTAAACGTGACGTCAAGCCTTTATATTTTCAATGGATTTTTGTCCCCAAAGCGAACGAAATTAACTGCTTCCTCTAGGTTTTTCACTACACCCATTCTCAGCTCATATAAGTAACCTTTCACCCTTTTAAAAGGTGAAATTTCGTTGTCTATTTTTACATGAAGCTATCCCAGCTATGTCCAACCTAGTCTATTCAAGGTCTCTCTTCATTCGTTGTTGCTCTGTAAATTTGGTATTTAGATCTGAGTTTCTTTTTAAGTACATTTCCTTTTTGACTATTAAGCAATCGTTACTAGCGATAATAGGCGTGTTTTGTTGGGCATCTACCTCAGCAAAGCAAAGTAATTTAGACGAATGCGCAAAATAAAAAAGGTTAAAAGGTATAAAATTTTGTTTGACTTTTAGTTTGCAGTTTACTAGGAATTTCCGCTAACATCACCAAAATGGTTCCAACATAAGCTGCTACTGTCAAGGCACTTCCACTTTCCATTATTATTATTATTTATTACAAGTATATGAAATGTAAAAAATAATATAATACAGGCCTAGCTACCATGGCTTAAATGTTGTTTTATAGGTTAATAAATTATAACAATTTATATACATTTTTTACGTTTTGTTCTGAAGGAACCGACTACAGAGATAAAAGTCCACTTTCTAAGAACTTTGTCGTGCTAGGAAATGTGCAAGTCCTTTTGTTTATTGGTAGCATCTCAATACTGGTATGCAGTTTTACTAAAGCTGGCGGACGTAATTGTTTTAACTGTCAACTTGTCTGATGACGATTTAACTTTGCTGAGATTATTGGTTAAAAAAATGTGAATGTATGAATGATCGTTTCTAAAGTTTACTAAACCCAACTTGTCTCCGAAAGCATTATTGATATTGGTTTATGTAAGACATGAGCCTTTCGGTACCATTTGAATTTTAAAAATTTAGTTGAAGCGGTATTTCGAAAGATCTAGTCCTGAGAATACAATTCTAGATTAAAGTTTTAGTTTAGTTCTTGGGAACATTGTTGCTCAAAACTAAATAGAGACATTTATCTTCTTCTGTAAACTACGAAAAATAATGTCCACGACGAATAGGACGTGGTAGGGAGTTCCAAAGACGAATGGATTTAATTAAAAATTGACACTCAGTGGTATGGGAATAATAACGCGGGGGTATCAACTGACTAGACCTGTCTGAGGAAGACGTAACTAATTTCGAAAGTCCAAAGAATTTCTTGAGATGACCAGGCACTATGATTTCGCAGTGTTTAACTGGAGACCAATCGTTCCAGACCAGCGGGAAATGTTTTCAAAATCCTCATTAATACAGACAGCACCGTGCTCAATAAGACCGATGTCATAACTAAAGTACAACTGAACATCATCAGCATAAGCATCTGAACCTTACTATGGTTGGTGATTGATGGCAGATCATTGACGTACAACGAGAATAACAGTGGACCCAAAATGGAAACTGACCAGACCAGTGTTCCCAGATTTTAAAGACTGTATTTCCCCTTTCTTCCCCAGGGTTAAATTGGCTTTATTTTTAAATATTTTTTATTTACATGGTTGAAATAATCATCATACATTCGGAAACAGTCAAATCCTTACATAGACGTTCGATAGGCTGTTTTTTTTTTTTTCTTATTTAGTGTGAACATATGCAGAGTAAACATTAGCATTTGATTGTACTAAAAACGAAATTTAGTTATAGTTTTAAGCAGTTTAAATTTCGCTTTTGGATGTGTTCCCCTTTTATAAGCTGTGTCCGAATTTTTCCCTTTTTCTTTATAAGAGTTCAAAAATTGGCCCTTTTCCCCTCAATCGGGAATCGCTGAAACTGACCTCCAAATGGCCCCTTTTAGAGACCATCTTTCTACAATAAGCAATATTCAAGTAAGATATTGGTAATGTTGATGTATTGATTTTCAAAGTCAATTCCTTTTACCATACCTACAAAATTTCGATAGTAAAAATGTGCTTTAACCGTTTGCGACTATATTTTTATTAAAAACAAGTGTTCTCTTTTACTTGATTTAAAAATTTGTCAACATACTCAATACTCATATATAAGAACAATTCGCTTATAAGAAACGCGTGTGGTAGACTTTCTTTCTTGAATACTTTTTCGCATATAAGAACAATTTGGATATAAGAAAAATATTTTTTTGTTTTATATTTTAGAGGTTTCTTATATCCGTCGAATATTTTAATTAATCTTTATAAACTAATTTCCTTTACCTTGAAACTTATTTCAGGATACGAATGGGTTGGCTGGAGAAACGACACCCCCGGTCTGATGGGCAATCCTGTGGAAATTGTTTTCGAATTTGATTCTGTTCGAAATTTTAGTGCAATCGTTTTGCACACTAACAACATGTTCTCAAAGGATGTTCAGGTGAGTACGGAAAAATGTATTTTATACATAGTCGGCGATACTCATAAATCACATTTGGTGTCCATGTCCAGGCTAGATTTTACGAACTCGCATTGGCGACATTTTCTATATAAAGTTACCCATTGTGAACTGGAAAATATTTTTAATGTGAAGTTTGAAAATGATTATTAGTGAGGCCCAATCTGTATTACGTTTGTGGTAGGTAGTGTAGACTTGTATGGGGAAGTTTAGTTTAAAATCTTTGTAAATTAGACGCCAAAACAGAGGTGGACTGAAGTTTTAGTGAATAATCGTCGCCACTATGATCTATGAAATTGTGCTCGAATTCACCTGTAATGTTCACAGGTTAAACTTTAAAATGTGCTCACGGTCTTGGAGGTCGCTCCGTCACTGTGGCCAACCAAATTCTGGTGGATTTCTGGTATTAGCATCCGTCTTTTCAGCGGTTGAATAGGAACAGTGGTACCTACCTTAATTGATTGCGGTGCTTAAAATTTTTTCGCTTTGATAGTGACCCACAAAAACTGAGCAGGTCGTGTGGCATTTTTGTCTGTAGGATTGATGTCAGCCGTGTTGTGGATCTTTAAACTTCTTTTTCGATCAAAATCCTCGTTCTATCGTACGCACATTATGATGACTGCCACAGCGTTGCAAATGCCGCACTAAGCTGGCTTATTTGCTTGAGTCAATTCCACAAAATATTGCTACTTGAGCAAATCGTATCCTTCTTTATCTCGGCTTTTGTACAGCATTCGAATTCGAACAAGGGTTTGAAAGACATTCATGGCCTCTTACCTGTTACCTCATCTATTTCAATTCGAAATTCAGTCATTCGTGCTTTCCGTTGATCCATTCATCGATTTTGAGTGTACGACTCTCTACGTCCATCTTTCTCTGTCAATGTGATCTGATCTGAGTCCATTTGTTTTCCACTGATAGTAGACATTTGTCACTTGATGTCGCTGCTGTTGCTGACCGTTGCGAAGTCTCTATCCTGCGATCTTGGTAAAAGTTTGATTTGGACCATGAGAGCTACTTTCATACAGTCTCAGCCTAATTTTCCTCTTTATATGATTTGCAGCGCTAAAACTCTTGTTATGAGCAAGAGCAATCGCCTCGACTATCCTAGACACTGTCTTTGGTGGTGCAGAAGCTTTGCTGACTTTCTCCAGCTGTCTAGTGACTGTATTGCTTGAATATTGGTCACGCGTCTAAGATGATTTTGATGACGTACCTGTTTTATGATGACTCCGATTTGGAGAGGGCGGTATAAGCCTTCGTTTGCACTCATTGCAATCCCGGTCCTTTCGTTTCAATAGTCCGCAGTATTTTGTTTTTTAATTTAGATAGCACAATAGCTATGTCTTGAAAAAAAGCCAACTATTCTTAGATTATTTGGTTATAAAAGATCTGAACCAGACCCTTGAGAAACGCCGCCAGTTATGCTGCGGTACAGCAACACCATTCAACGTCATATCCTTAAGAATATAAGATTAAGCCCGTTAATCTCAATAATTAATATCCTCCTTCTCTTTTTCAGGTGTTCGTTCATGCTAAAGTATTCTTCAGCATTGGTGGCCGTCATTTTACCGGCGAGCCAGTTCAATTTTCTTATATGCCAGACACTGTGCTGGACCATGCCAGAGACGTGACAATCAAATTGCACCACCGAATCGGACGCTATCTACAAGTGCACTTGTATTTTGCACTCCGATGGATAATGTTGAGCGAAATATCCTTCGTGTCAGGTGAGTTATCGATTAGCTAAATAAATTGTTACTGACATCTCTTTTGAACAATAGGTAAAGAGCGACAACGTCCTTGAATGTGAAGTATATTCTATCCCCTACTGACTAGCGTGTGCTTGATGCCATTTAACTCAACAGGAAGTATATCCTCGTCTTGCACGATAAGAAGAAAAGCCTCTCCCACAATCGCCTTTGTGTTCTTGCCCTCTCCGTAGCCATTTATGAGTTGGCCTTTAAGTCGGCAAAATCAACACAATTCGGAACTTGCCACAGCAGCCGTCAGCAGTCAGTCGTATCCTTACAAAGCTGATTGGTGCACTTGACTGCCATATCACAAGCGAAGCTGGTGTTTGAGATGTTTGCCTAAGTTGGACTCTATTCCCTCGGCTATTGTGTGTTGCCGACTGCTCTGACTCCCCCGAGGCTGCGCATTTTTTTTTTTTTTTTGAACAAAAAAGATCACATTTCCCGCATGCAACTGATGCAGTGTTCTTACCCCATTCACACTTGAGCTGCTGCGAACAACATTTCTGCCGAATATCCTTTCATGATTTTCCATTTTTCATTGCCAACTTGCAAGTGAAACTTTCAACAATGAATTCAAAAGGAAAATCCTTCAAGTTTATCCTAGAGTACGGTGTATGTTCGTTTCTATACAGGACACACATGAATACATCTTGTGCAAAAGTGGAATAATTTTTCTTAAGCTCTTCTGTATGTAGAGGAAGCTGTGTATAGTATCGTGTAAGACGACGACATCGGGAAATCACGTCTGCAGTATAAATCCTTTTTTACACAACGACGAACCGTCCAAAGGACACAACACACGGGATAGGTAGAAACAGCTGCATTCTGAAAACCTCATGATTTATATAACGAAAGTGCATTCGCGCATCACTGAGCGCACATCATGGGAGATGTATACCCTCCAAGGACACACGCTATTCCTATACCCACCGCTCACAGTCGCAGCATCAAAATCGAAAATGATGATGATGATGAGCACAGCGACAGCAACAACGACAACGACGACGACTCTGATGGCTTGGTGCGATGGTGATGGGACAAAATCCGCACTATGACACTTAAGTATTTTACGCTCCATTCAATTCTACCAATGGGTACAAAGTACTTGCTTGCCATTCCTCTCCCCCTATATGTGTGAGTCGTTGCCGTATCTATCTGTTCGTCTATCTATCTATATCTAGACTGCGGAATTGAAATGATGCAACATATTTTACGTTTTTGGCGAAATGCTTCCGGAACTGTGGGACACTTAGCGTGCACAACCCTTATTGGGTTTTTTTTTTTCACTTCCAAAACCCTGTCTGTGTATAGAAAGGGTAAACGCTTATGCTCAGTCCTCAATTATGCGTGAATGTTTTTGGCTTAAAATAATCCTTTCTTGTGAACCGCTGCGATATGTCTGCGCGTGTAAAGTCATCGGATCATGTCGCCAACCATTATCACCTACCCTCGAGTAATTTATTTTATGCGCTGTACAGTTTATTTGATAGTTTGTAGTACATTTAGGGCTGGCAGGCAGTCAGCACTTCAGCAGTGGTATTGCGGCGGTGGGAATTGATATATAGGAAGTGGAACCCTTTTTCTCGTCAGCAGGTTGGTGAATTTTTGTGCTCGGCAGAGCAACAGAGTTGTTATATGTTTACGGTCAGTGGACGCAATATTGTTTAATGAATATTATGTCTTTTTAAGACCATTGGATCTGCAATGGAATGTACAGTTTGACTGATACACCAACTGTGATACCTTCAATCTGATGACTGATTGGTAATTGGTTTCCTTGGCTTTCTGACATTTGAACCTGGAGGGAGAAGCAAATTCAATGGGAGTCGGGTAAAACGTCTCTTCCATTCGAATTGTCGTTTGCTGTGAATAAGTAGTTGCGATTACAGTTTATCTGAATGATCTGAAATAAGTTCGAAAATGCGATCACTTGATCTTTGGCATTCACCTTGACTGGCATTAGTCTCTCATTTGGTCCATATTTCGTTACAATTGGTGTTGAACTAAAGCCATAATCGGTACGACAAAAAGGTTGGTACATTAAATCCCCTCAATCAATCTAAGAAAATAAGTTTTGACCTGTTTTTCGTGTTGCATAGTTCACAATGTCTTTCAAATTTTGTGGTAGTTATGGTTCAACAATGAAGCCTTAGGAAGCTTGGTTGGTAAAGGCAGCACTCATTTAGTGCTATGAAACAATGAATTTTGATACAGATTTATTTGATGACTTTTCCACCTCAAATTTAAGTAATTCTAACTGTGACAAAGTCTTTAAGAATAGTTTCTTCTATAATGATAGTAACTGCGGATACTATAATCTCCTAGAATTGTTGACTTTTTAGAAATTGCTTTTGTGTCTGGAACTTCAAATAGTGGGTATTCTCTTATTCGATGTTGGAGGGTAGTTAGCCTATCTCTACATGGTTTTTAATGTTCATAGATTAATCGATTTCTACTAAGTATACCTGCTTCTGGGCCTCTATTATTAAATTTGATTTTGGGTATATTCGATACACACGGGACTTACTTACTTACTTAACGGGCTCCCGACCCGTGAAGAGTCTCTGCCTGAGACGCTGCAGCCTTCCATCCTCTACGATCCCGGGCACGCTGCTTCCAGTTTGCCAGACCAAGCGCTCTGGCATCCGCGATGGCTTGGTCTTTGAAATGGAGGTTCGGTCCTCCTATTCGTCTCGAACCTGGGGGCTGGTATTCAAAGATCCTCTTAGCTGGAGTAATGTTGTCCATTCGCTCGATGTGGCCGAGCCAATGTATAGTCGACGTGCTTTGGCTTTTTGGACTACATCCACATCTTGGTACAGCTCATAGAGTTCGCGGTTGTATCTTCTCCTCCATTCGCCCTCCTCGCACACAGGACCAAAAATCCGACGAAGAATTTTTCTTTCGAAGGAGCCCAGTATCAGCTCTCCCTTCCTGCTTATCGTCCAGCAAAGTAGAGCTGGCAGGATGAGTGTCTAGTAAAGCGTACATTTCGTCCTTTGAGTTTGGAGTTTTGAACCCAATTGTTTTGCCAAACCGAAGTAGCAGCAGTTTCCTTGGGTAATTCTTCGCCTGATCTCCACTAGGGTGTCATTCGTGGAGCTCATGTTTACTCCAAGGTAGATGAACTCCTTAACTACATCGAAATTGTTGCTATCAATAGTGACGTTTTGTCCTAGGCGGTGGACAGATGCGTGTTTGTTTGTTGATAGCATATACTTGGTCTCGTCCTCGTTTACTTCAAGGCCAACAAGTTTTGAGGAACAATCGCCGTAAAAGCCTCTATCACGGCATTCTGCGAACGACCCAGCGGGACACTCCGTTCTAATGTTTCACCTTAAGGTGCTCGTATGTTCTTGCCATAGGTAACTTTTATTACGTCCAGATATTTGCTATGCCTTACAACTTCAATTGCTGCACAGCTCGTCCTTTGGGACAGTGTAGTGTATAGGTCGATATTTAAAAAAAAAAATCTATCAAGGAATCATCGGGTGCCCCTAAAGCGCGTACCTGCATTAACTTGTACGTGGAACCATGTTTATACTTTCTCGAACTCGGCATCTACGTCAGCAAAGACGGCACTTTTCTAAAAGACTCGTAGAAGTTCATTGGTATTAATGAAGGAACAAAATTGGGGCAGGTTTTGAACACGGAAAGTATAAAGCTCTTCTAAAAATAGCATGAACTTGAGACCTTCAGATTCGATGTTTGTATAAGGTAGTTCTCCATGCACTTTTCAAACCTTTATATAATCCTTTACATTTTACAAATAGTTTTTCGGGACTCAGTGTAAGGCTTAACTGAAGTCCACAAAACATCAACAACACTTGATGGTTTTAATTAAAACCGATTTGAGATTTCTTCTAAAAGCCCTTCTGAGGTTTTTCCTCCCTGGAAATAGCACATACCTATCGACTGACTTCTTTTTCCCTTTCATGCATTTCTTAAGACCGTCATTTTCAACCTTCAACCAAAAATGGTACTCAGATGTGGATACATCCGAACCTATAGATCACTGGTAATGTGGCCTGCCTTGAGTAAGGTCGATAACATGATAATCTTGAGCAGAGTCCAAGAAGAAGTCGGAATTAGCACCACCGCGCCTTCTCAAAGCAGCCAAACGTTATTGAAGTTGAAATTCTGTCTATCAGAAAGGATACGATTTAGATTTAGATTATAATCTTTATTTTCTGTTTATGTGAGGTTACAAAGAATGCTACCGAAGCTACCTTCGTATAGAAAGACAGGCCGCGATTAAGACTCTCGATTCAACCACAACACTGACCCGGGATCTTCATCGCTTAAAGGTTACTTTCCTCTGTGTTCCGGGCCAAAGAACGTAAATGTGAGTGAAAGAGCCTTTAATTTGGCTAGAAAAGCCAATTTTTGATGATAGATATGATAGATCATCTGCGAAGGACGTCTACCCTCCACTAAGATACGTGAAACGATAGGGCTAGAACAAAGAATATCTTAACCAGAATTTGTATCGTTAAGGAACTCACGCCGTCAAGTTTGGAAGATCTCCACAATATCCACTGCCGTAGCTGCGAATAACTGCGAAAAGTGTTTCTTCTTTCACATTCTGTACGCATGTCCAATTCTCGTCCCCAAAAACCTGACACCACGTACTTTAACCGTTCTTTGATGGCCTCTTATTAAATTTACTATTTACCAACCTACGGTTGAATTACCGCGGCCGTGATTGAGTAATACGTGACTAAATTTGTTATTGTTTTGCTTGTAAAATCCACAAAATTCTGTGACGTATGACTCGCTCATGGATGCGGTAATTCGGCCCCTGGCCAACTACCTGAACTCCGCAGGTTGGCCTTGAGGGTCACTTTAAACGTGGCCAGCTCTTTTACTTGCTAGGAAAACAGCCACATAAACTCTTCGTAGGAAATATTTCACGTATAGGATACCATCTGAGAGATGCCCTGCACAATTTGTTGTCCACGACGTAAACTTTCCTTGACAAAGTCGAAATTGTACAGCTTCAACAGCGCCCCGATATGCTTACAGATAGATATCAGCTCTTCACTAAAGTCTTTGTAGTCTTCTGGAAACTTTAGTCTTGTACAATGATATTTCAGTCATCATGCGTGTGGCAGCAGTGACGGCGAGATTGTTTCCGACTATAAATGGCCAAGTTATTGACTTCTCCAGCTGCAACTGGCTTAAAACTATAATTAAGTGGTAGGAGCTCCTTTTCTATATAAACAACAAGCAACCACTCTCCCCTTTCAGAATTCATATTCCGGCAACTGCAGGTCGCTCCTCAAACTCAACTATAATCTGCCTTTAAGATCTTCCATATTTTACAAAAACTGCCGCCCAACTGTCGCCCATTTAAATTCCACCCCCTCTGTCCTTTGTTCTTCATTGATAGAAACATCTCGTAAACCAAAGAGAAGAATAAGAAAACTTTCGCTCTTCCCTAGCTAAGTGAAAAAATGATGTGTCTACTGTCTAACACACCTTATAATGGGAGTTTGTCCTGACATAAATCAGTTCCACGCCCGCCCGGTGTAACCCGTTCACAGACAGACCGCAGCTGGCCCAACTTCGGCCCCAGCTTCCGCGCGCTAAAGTTCTTTTGAAAACCCCACCGGCCCAGTCACAGTTCTGGAAACTTCATAATGCTTAGCTTGATTTGAAAATATCTTAAAATTTAATATTGCCAAACTGAAAAGTTCCTTCACACAATAGCTGTTCATAATTTTTCATAATATTACTACGACCAAGGCGGAGTGCGAGTGCGAGTGTTCCCCCACCCTCGCTGCTCCCTCGCTGTGGTGCGCGCTGCCATGACGGGAATTCATTTTACAATTTTTTTTTTCATCTCCCTTTTCTTTATTATTTTCCATCATCGTTGTCGTAGTCGCCACCGCCATCTTCACAAACTACTCATATTTCTTGTGGTGCGCTCCGCCTCCTCTTATATTCGTCGTCTTGTTGCCTTTTCTTAACCGAAAAACCGTTCTTTCTTTACATGTACCTCGCTCTACCTATATTCATCTACCGAAAACGAATTCTTTTCAACGTAAATATAATAGTGCCAGTAGTGGGAAATTTCACGGACGAAGAAATAAGCGGAAGTACGTCGCCCCAAGATACACCAGAGTACCCACTACAGAGGGATGAAGTTCAAACGAACCCCAGCAAAGGAGAACGCAGCCACACACCACAAAGTAAGAATTTCTAAGTCCTGCTACCTTACCTTCCACATCCCATTCCCATACTATACCGCAGCCCGACACTCGCCTACTTCCATTGTTGCACACGCTATCACCAGCGGTGCCGCTATACGCTACCATCACCCTGAACATATCCGCTATCTTCCCACTCCGCTCCCATCATTATCCTCTTTTGTTGAGCTTCATAATGATGCACACACATCGAAAAATACAAAAAGGAAAGGACCAAACAAAAAAGATGTCCTAAAAGGGAAAAATTCCATTTAGAACGGTTTTTTGTCTACTCCTGTGCCCCTCCCCACCGTATCTCGTCCTTCTGTATTTTCACTCACTTTATACATTTTTGCGGTATTCCATCATCGTTTCCTTGGGTTTACCGCTTTTTTTTCGTGCCCCCTTTCTATGCTCGTGTACGTATTATGTGTATCCTTTTTTTTCTGTAGTCATTTCGCCGAAACCTATCGACCAGGAACCGGAACCAAATTTTGTCGGAGTGATAATAGCCGTGCTGACTACAATCATACTCCTGCTGGTGGCTGTTATACTGTTGATAATTGCCAAGAACAAGCGTACGAGAGGTAGTAATGTCCTGGATGCATTCCAACACACCTTCAATCCGGACTCGTTGGGTACGGACAAGCGGCTGAATAGCAACATAAAGGTGATTTGTAAATTTTTTTTTTTCTCTCTCCCTGTAACTAAATTGAAAGGAGCTGTGTGATAAAGATAATGGGTTGTGCTGGATGACTGACAGAGCCATCTGTGGGTCATTAATATTTTGCGGTATGAAGCTAGTTTCGCGTGACGGCCATTTAGTGGGTGGAAGTAAAAGCTTTCACCCAATTGCAGGTATGACGGGAGATGCTTGCAACAGACAGTCTGCTTTTATCTACCGAGGACTGCGCTGCAGTATATTCTTGGCGTATACAGACTCGGAAGTCGCTGCGAATCCTATATTACTTTTTAAGAATAGCAAACGTTTCGCCTGTGCTTATTTTAAGAAGAAAGGTCCGAATAGACATCCTATTTCTATCTTCTACGGCTGAATTAAGAAGTTCCACATGGAAGCTAGAAAATGACACTGGGCAAACCTCTCTCTCAATAGTCCAACTTCGCCCACTGGCTGAGCACAGTACCAATAAAACTTTAGTTTAACCAGTAACGAGGATCGCCCCAAGATCTGTTAATGCTGCTCAACTAATCTACCACTGTTCGGGTAGGGATCTGTTATTTGTCTGTAGCAGCTCTTTAACAGATTGTAGGTAAATGCTTAGCTAATACCTAGCTACTGCCGTGCTACACTTTGAACACAACTTGGGAAGTTTATCATATAAAAATCCCGAAGTTGTGTTCAACTTCGAGTGAATAAAATAGGTCTTATTCCCCTCGAATGTGGCTATTCTACTGATTGGCTGTGGCTCTTTTATCGCTCTGTTGCTTCTCTGCTTCAATTTTGCTAAGCTGTTCTTTTAATGTTTGAAAACAAATTCGGTACTGTCCTCTTCTTCTAAGTATCTACTGTTCAGGCTCTAAGCAGTGCGGCTACTCATCTTTCTCATCTGCTGTACTGTTCTGTTATTGCTCTGCTAATGCTCTGTTAGCTCCTTGCTACTGAGTTATTACTACTCTATTAATTCGCTGCTATGCTAGTTGGCTTCTGCTTGAAAGTTGCTTATATTCTGCTTCTCCGCCGATCTTCTCTTGCTGAAAAAAGACTGCTTATAATTTCTAATTTCTAACCGCACTGGTAAATAACAGAAGTATGGTCTCCTATGTCTCTCCATACAAAAAGTTGGAAGACTGAGTGCAGTAAGATCAACAGTATGTAAAGGTGTTATTTGAAGCAATTTGTTGGCGATCTTAGGGTTGTCTAACTACTACTCTGCTATCGATCTGTTATTGTTCTGCTTTAACTCTGTTACTCATCTGCTATGCCTACTGTTCTGTTAATGATCCGCCGCGCCTTTCCAGCGTCTCTGCTACACGTCAGCTACTAATTCTGCTTCCTACGCTGAATGCAATTCTTAGGGGTTCTATATTCAATAGGGGGTATCCAGCTGATTTCGGTACTTTTCTAGATCTTTGTGCGTTTTTTCACAATTTGTCTTAACGCTCCCATTTATGGTGGAAATAATTACTTTGCGATAGCCCTTACAATCCAGGAAACTCGATCCCTACCTACCTTCATCCAGTTTCAAAACTAAGGTGGTTGTGACCGCTCTTCACCACCTTAGCTGGGGTCTTCCCGTGATGCTTCCTTGTACCTCATATGGGTGGGCTCAAAGGCTGCACCTGATCTACCCACCTCAGAGGTCTTATTTCAGTTGTTTGGACGCGTTAACGTCGTTGTCTCACTTATAATTTCCACCGAGTCTCACCCAATTAACCGTGTCCTCAGGACCTCAACGTGTCCCAAGAGGTTTCCATTCAATTTCGATGTGGCTGATGCTGATGCGGATGTTTCAAAAACCGGGGATGGTTCAAGTCTTGTGCGATTTCTCCTTAGTTCTAAGAGCCGGCTTAGATTCCTTATAAGTCCAATCAAACAGCGATTGGCAAGAGTGATTATTCCCCTGATCGCTTCGACGACGCAATAGCCCATGTGGAGTCCCATTTGAACTGTCCCTCCGAACTTGCGCCAAGGGTTCTGTCGAAATTATCACTCTGTCACTCTGTTATGACAATCTTGTTTCGAGCGAACCAGTTTTTCACTTTATACAACTGCGTACTTGAATTTCGAACCTGGCTAATACCTTATGCATCCAATCTATCATGGCTGAACCACTTCAGGGGATATAGGCTGGTGGAAGTCGCTTTTGCCCACCCTTTATCTTTCCACAAAAAAAAAGATTTTCAATCGGTTTATCGATCACCTTGACCCTCATTTTAATCCAACTATTTCAATGGGTTGACTGTTTCAGTCAATCTTCAGGGTTTTTCAACGATTGTCTTACCTCCCAGTTTATCGATAAAAGTTTCCCACGCAGCAAAAGGGCTGCAAGCTAGTAACCAAACTCTGGGCCTCCACTTTCACTCAAGTGACAATATTTTACTTGTGTCTTTCCTTGACAGCAGCCCAACCTTACAAAGTTCTAAATGTTTCTTTCAAAACACAGGAG
Source organism: Cheilosia vernalis (assembly GCA_949126925.1). Classification (NCBI taxonomy): domain Eukaryota; kingdom Metazoa; phylum Arthropoda; class Insecta; order Diptera; family Syrphidae; genus Cheilosia; species Cheilosia vernalis. The sequence goes on from OX421361.1 coordinate 14,887,048, forward strand.
AGACCTTTTGAAATACGAATATGGTCAGTTACTCTACATTTTTTTATATTATAAACATTTCCAACCCGCATTTGGGTAAAGTTTCATCACTGAAACCCAACCAAACTACGGTGTAGAATATATTTATGAATTTTTAAAATTAATTTCCCAATCCCATACTAATCCCAGTTGAATCAGAATTGCCATCTATTTCAGGTTGCAATGGATGACAACGAATCGATCGATAAGAACAGCCTCTACCATGAGCCATTCAATGTGAATATGTACACGAGTGCAGCCAGCGGATGTTCAATGAATGATTTGCAACGACATCATGTAACACCGGACTACACAGGTAGCGTAATAGTTTTATTATAACTAATTACTACATACATACATATAGGCACTAGCCAGAAGGATTGTGGTGGCCAGCCAACATGCATTTAATTACACTATGAATGCATTCCACTAGTTGGCATCCCCGACTGCATATATTGTTGCAGCAGGAATGATTTAATTAATCAGTTTTCGGAAGAATTAATTTTAATTGCAGCTTAGGAAGTATGCAAAAAATAAATACATATTTTGGTTATTACATGTAAACCATAAATATTTGAACATATGCATGTTATTATGATTTTTTTCCCTCGCCCAACTGGAATTGATAAGGGGGAAAAGGACTCGTTAGTGTTGTACGGAAAATGATTAATTAAAAGTGATGAACAGTGGTGCGGGGGGGTGGGGGGTCTTTGTTAAATGCGCTTATATTTAAGTAGTTCGCATTGTAATTGTTTAATTATCCGGGCCTGTTTATGTATAACGTATACGTGTTATGTACGTGTGTGTGACAAGTGTGATCTCAATCCAATGCAAATTGTTGTATACCCCACCCATGACTACGATTGGAATTATGTCACGCTTGGGGCAATGCCACACTATTGGCTGCTATTTTAAGCGTTTTAATTTTTAATTTAGTCTGCTGACATACTATTAATATGTTTCATGAACAAACAGAAACAGAGGTAGATTCAGAAATATCAAAGCTTTATGGCTTGAAGTCACCCGTTTGAAAAAAAAAGGACATAACCTTTTATGCAGTATTACATTGTAACACAAGTCTTAACCTCTTAACTCGTGATCTTACTTACTGACTTTTCTTTTGGTGGCGCTTACAATTCGGGGTGGACCACGGCCTCAACTAACAAGCCCCTCTAGCCAGCTTAACTCGTGACCATTAAACAAAAAAAAAAAATAAAGTGCACAACTGGATCGAACGAAACTTTCTCAACAGTTTGATTGGTTCTTTGCTTATTTTACTAGGTAGGTAGAACAGGGAGAACCCTGCTGATGGGTAGGTAAGGATCTGGAAGCAATGCTAGATAAAAGTAACGGTTCATAAAATACAGAAAAAGGAATAGTGTTAAATAAAATTCACTTTTGCGTTCTTCACCATCATTTTTAAAAATTGAAGCTCTCAACAGGCAATTGACCAATTGTCGCATGTTCTGGTTAGAGAGTTGCGCCTACTGTACTATTTTATGCTCTTACAGTTTATACGATTTTTTGAGAACAAAGTGTAGTCGGAGTTTCTGTTTTCTTATCTGCAAGAGCGTGCTTTTATTTTTGGTGTCTATGATTGGAAGTAGGGTTCGTATTAGACCGATATCTTTACATAGTTTATAGTGTTTTTGAATTTGCATTAGAAGTTATAATCCGAATAAGCCGATGGAATCGTGTGGGGGTGCAAATGAAGTGGACGTTTCTGATTGTGTAAGCCTCCAAATGGTTGGCGTTATTTAAGGTTGCAAATTCAATATGGTTGAAAAAACGAAGAAGTGCGTAGCGTTTGATGAAACTAAGATTTGCGTCGCTGTTATTGCATTTTAAATGGAATATGGAAGTGCGGTATTGAGTTTTAAAAGGCTTTTCAAGTTACAGATTACAAGTTATTATTTTAAAAAATGACTACATATTTTCAAATATCCATTGTACGGTAATATGGAGAAAAGCTGAGTTTGCTATTAAGTTATAAATAAATAAACCACATTACCTTTGAAATGAAGTTTTGTTACAAGCGTTTTCGAGATATGTCGAAATTTCAAAAGTACCGTTGCTCGAATTTTTAGCCAAAAACTGGGTACGCAGTCATTGTAACCTCACCTACTTAAGCTTAAAGATAAATTTTGGTTGAAATCGTTTGAGCCGTTTTCGATCAAATCAAAATGGTACGACAATTTTGTATGAGAAAGCCGTTTATTTTGAGGTTACCTTTCAAAAACAAAAACTGTAAGCCCCAAAATTCCAAAACGAAGTTTCAACGAAATCCGGGCACCCGTTTAGGCAGTGGGCCTGTGGAAGGACGGACAGAATTTTGCGACCCATTTTTTTTAGTTCCTCTTTCATCGTAATGTCAGAATTGATTAACATCTCGCGTTGGAAATTTTGTACGAAAACAATATCTTTCTCATACTATATGTAATGGAGAAAGTTAAAAAATCGATGGGAATTTAAATTCTGAACGTGTACACTTTAAAAGATAGGGGACCAGACCTAGCTTTGTAGACAAAGCATTAGACAACACTTTTGAATGTCGCACCATGTGTATAAAAGCTAAGCGGCTAATAATGTATGCCCTCAAATAAGCGCGCTTCAGTATCTTAGCCCCTTTTTATTGTATACTCAAGCAAGTACCACTGACAGGTCGCGACGATTTTCCGATTATGTCAATATCGTGTGCAAATATGCTTATGCGCTGTCATGATTTTCAATATACATATAGGAAAACTTCACTATTAGATTCACTATGAATCCATCAAAAGCTGTGGTTATACTGGGTCCTAATCACGTAATTTTTCAGACGACTGTAGATGGATCTCCGAAAGTAGCAACTTCGTACACAATTCTTATGAATACGGCCAGAAAATTACTTGTTAAAGACATTCAAAAACCCCATAGGTTTCCAGGAAAGAGAAATAAGAACCGATAAAGCTGAGTAAAAAACTCATCGACTTAGCGGGAGATAGCGAGTACCTACCTAGTTTCCAAGTTTTTTGGACAGAGTCACAGCTTGAATTGTCATATGTTGAAGTCACCAAAGGAGGTGGCAGCGGCGCAATGCACATGACAAGACCTGGGGCTTCAGACCCAAACATATTCTTTTCTTCATTAAGCAAGAAAAGCTGGACCAAATTTTGACCCTAAACAAACCTTAGAAAGCTTGACCATTAATTTTTATAACAGAAAAAACTGTCCATAAGTAGCTAGGAATTTTTGCTTAGCCTTTCGCCTCCACATGTACACGTATCTGTAGAGCAGGGTGCCAATCAAAGTAGACAACTTCGTGGAATACCTTAGGCGCAGGGACACGAGTCATTATTTTTAATTTTGGGTTTTATGTCCCACATAAGTGAGAGACCTAATGATCTTAACTCTGCAAAGGAGAAGACGATGGAACGTCGAAGGCCTGCTGTTGTAAAAAACAGATTGCCACATATGCAAAGAGCGAAGGCGATATGGAACTGAGGTCCATAATGGGCCCTCCCTTTCTATAACTTTACAAACATCCGACAGACAGTTGCACAGTCTGTTTCGAATGAGGTTGCCTTCCAATTGCGAAACGCCTAAGGCGAGTTCAACCTTTACTGCGATGTCGGACAGTCTCTTTGGACCGGAGCTTTAGTGTCTATCCTCTACGACTTATTTGCTCTTTTCTGACCAGTGATTCTCCATTGCGTGTGCCTACAGGCTTTGACTCTGGAATTCTACTCTTAACGCCTTCTATTCACCTTTCAGATGAGAATTGCAAAACTGAGTACCTCTCAATGCTAAGTGCTTCCTTAATCCGCGGCAAAAGCTTGAGCTCTTCTTTTCTTCTTATTTTTGGCTGTCGCTGTCGCTTCCTACTACGATTTTTAGCCATATAAGCTGCACTTGCAGAAATTTCCTCGCAGTTTTTCGTTGCGAGATTACGACATATCAACAAGCTTGACTTTCCTGCTCTTGGTTAGTGATCAGATGTAATGTTGGGACTACGCAATATGCAAAGGGTCTTAAATTGGTATGCATGCCTTTCTTCACTCGCCATATAATCGACTTGATTTTTCGTGTTTTGATCAAGGGGGCTGCCACGTTGCCGTATGGGGGAAACGCCTAAGATGCTCCCAAGTCAATTAACCTTTTGTAATTTTACGACTGCGGTGCCTTGCAATCTATACCTATCTATGTCAAAGAAGCAAACCTTTCCCTACGACTTAAATACCTCTACCGTCTGGTGTATTCGAAAACATTCCACGCTTCGATTGTCGCGTTAACTCTGCCGTTTTTGGGTGACAGTCTGATGTAGACATTGGCGCAAAAGACTCTTTTCCGTAACCTAAATCTGACTATAGATTAGTGTAGAGCCAGAGGTTCTATACAGCTTTAACCACTGAATATATTTCAATTTGCGACACATATAATAGACCTTTTTATACTGAATTCAAGTCACCAACTATTTTCAATGTTATGGCTGTCTGTGAAGTATCTGGATCGTCGCAAGTCAAATGCGTCTGAGGAAAATAATATAAACCAACTTGTGCCTTGTCCTTGTCACTGTACCGCGTGAACTTTCTTAACAAAAATCCACGCTCACACCCTATGAGGTCTTATCTATAGACAAGGCTCACCCGTGGCCCGAATTCTCCTTTTTGCATTACCTTCTTCAACACAAGACCCTCTAAGGTTGCAAACCCATTGATGGACTGAAGGCAAGAGCAGTGTTACTATATCGTGGGATTTTTTTTTGTGGGTCTATTGACGTCTAAGCACGAAATTGTGTGATGTTTAGGAATCTAAAAAAAACATTCAAGCTATAAATGGTTATTGCAATTTCGTCAAAACAACTACATTTTACCATGAAAAAGTACCCGTACAAAATTGCTCATGTAAACTGGTTTTAATGACCATTTTCTTGTTCCACAGAAAATAGTCATAGTAACAATCTGCGATCTTAATACTGAAGGTTAATTTAATATTATAATATTTAAAATTTTACTTTCAAATCGAAGGATTATTAAGGGAACTTAAGAACTGTGAAATGAAGAAAAAATTGGGAAAATTTCTACTCTTCATGGGATAAACGAAGGGAGAGTCCTAACAACACTGGGCAAGAGAGCCACCTCCTTTTGTAAACAGCGGTTAACAAATTTACAACCACTTTTGCATACCAAATGCCCGCCTATGAATGTAATACATTTCAAATCAGTACCCCCCAACAACAACTAATAATAATAATAATAGTTGGCGCAACAGGTCTGTAGGGACCCAGGGCCTAGCTTCTCGCAACCATTCGTTTTGTGTGAGTTTTTAATTTTTGGAACGAATGGAAGGGATCTACAATTTTATGCCGGTTCCAAACGGGCCGATTGAGAAGCTCTTTCATGACAGTTATACTCTCGGATGTTTGTCAGACGTTCGCGAGAGGTGGCGCAGTGAAAAAAACCCTGAGTTGGAATTTGGGTTTTTTGCGGGATTCGAACCTGAACCCCTCGCATAGTAGTCCAACACACTAACCACTAGGCCACTGCGACCACCCCAACAACAACTAACAATATAATCTAATAAAACCTAGATCAGCTAAAGAAAAAAACAGAACCATCCTCCATCCAAATGGAGGACCAATTCATCTTTTGCATTTAAATATAAATTGCATTTGCTTTACCTCATGAATATTTTCTGATTGCTAGCTGCTGTCCGGGCTTTGGCCACAAAAATGCTATACAAGCGAAATCCGTTTATATTCCAAAAATCTCCAGAAAGGAAGTGCACCACTTTCTCCCTATCTCCCTCTCTCTCTCTGTCTTAGTCGAGTAATTCAAGCAGTTATTCATGAAACTACTTGGCCTTTGGCACCAGTCGAGCTGAAATGAAATAATAAATAAATATTCTGTGAAACTCCGCAGGTGAAGGTGCGCTCATGATGTCATCGGGTCCTTTTGCCCAAATTAAATTCATTGTTTCATTCAAAGTCTACCGGCAACAAAATGAAACAACACAGAGCACCGAAAACAAATTTACTGAAAGTTTTCCCATTTCGAAAATATCTTCCCTCATCTCCATCTTCATCGCCACTTTCAAAATTGCACGATAGTTTTATTCATATACGATGATGATGACGACGACTCCGAAGGGAGCCGAATGACCCAGATTGTGTCGCGAAAATAATACACAAACAACAGCACAACCAAATAACAATGCGAGAGATCCTTTAGCCGGAATAAATGCGACATTATAGCAAATTCTAAGCCACATTACATGGCGCACACGCCATATCCAAAAAATCTTTTCATTACTTCAATGATTCGTCTTGTTCTGGGGGGAAAAAGTTTTTCGATTTCCCCACACCGAGAGCAGGAATTTATAGTACACTCATATGTCCTTGGAGTGATTGTGTCGCAAAACGAACGTCAACCGCACGAGAACGATGATGGGGAAAAGTTTTGTAGCCCCTCGCCCTGCATGCGATGTAAAATTCCATTAAATATTTACTATGATATATCCCGGTTGTGTGTGCTGTGCCTATACCCTATTCGTATCCTATCTGTGACTATAATGAACCAGGGATTAAGTAAACTTTTCCAAAAAACGACAACAAAATCCAATTGCAATATGTGTATGTGCACCTCTAACTCGTTTGCATTTTTGTTTTCTGTTTTTTTTTTTTTTTTGCAGATGTACCGGATATCGTTTGCCAGGAGTATGCCGTACCACATATGCAGGATCTGATCCCGAAAATACCGGGCGGGTATGTTGGTGTACGCATGACACCACCACCGCCACCATTGAATAATATATTTCCAAAACCGCCACCGCCGGTCCCACCGCCACCCACAGAGAAATATTATGCAGCCACAGCGATTTGTAAGCCAATACCGAACGGCAACGGCAGTAATACCGGCAGTCTGGGTGGTCCACTCCCACCACCATCATCAGGCGGCACTGGCACTGGTACTGGTACTGGCACTGGGGCCAGCAACAATAATACGGCAGCCACAACTCCGACCGGGACGATAAATTCAACCCCAACAGCGCCACCGATGAATCCTTATGGTGATGTCGATGCAATTTCCACCGACGAGGATCTAATACAGCTGCAGGAATTTCCAAGGCAATCCTTAGTTATTGTCGAGAAATTAGGCTGTGGTATCTTTGGTGAATTACATTTATGCGAAACCAAAGGATTAAGGTAAGGACTTGTCCATGCATATACCGTAGTAGATAAAACTTTACCAACTGCGCACACATACTCGTTTAGAAGTTTCAAGATGTGCCCTTGTTCAAATTCACACATACTAGTACATACTGCTACCTCCACACTCACTGATAGGCAGCCCTCACAAAGACTGATTGCGGTTATTGAATACCGAAGATGAAGTCAATTCCTAAATTGACAGGACACAGTGGGACCATCGAACGGTCAACAACACACAGAACTTTTAATTTATTCATGCGACTTCCTCCGATACCGATGTGTGGATGCTGTTTATCCGGAAAGTCATACAAGTCAGATGTGGAGTGGCACCTACCAAGGGGATTGACCGTGATGTCGCATTCAATTTTCGGATAAGTGCCTACGATTTCGGTCTCTAAGACGCATATGGACACTGGGCCGGCCTGACAAATTGGTGTGCGCCTTGTGTGACATTAAACAAAATGGCAAGGGCAACTGACCAATAATCCACATGAAATATGACAGCCATCAGTTGGACTGGGCTTTACTTTTTCTTCGCACATTTTCATAAGTGACTGTCAGTTAACGTTCTAATCCAGTGACAGGACGAACAAATAATGGGTCCCCTTGATGGGGTGCGGTGATGAATGTGCACTGGTAATGAGATGAGGTTTGCTCTTCTAAGTTTAGCAGTACATCAGTCTTTTGTAGTCGATAAAGGGCTTTCTACCTTTATTAGATAATGACTTACAAAAATGTGTAGTCTGCTTACATCTGTCGAAAGTTTCCCCCTTAAGTCAAAACAACCATAGGACTGTTACTTGCTTTAGTTGAGGGTGGTGACATTTTGGTTTGGATCTAGGGTCTCGAGCGATGTTAATTAAACATATTGTACAGCTTGGCCTTGCCTTCAGAAGGGTCGTTCAACATCCGAGTTTTATGAAAAATTGTGGGATATACTTCACGACTACTGGACGCGACAGTTCCCATTTACACCTCGTCTTCAAATCAAAGGGGGCCTAGATTAGACTAGAGGCGGGAGAGCCTTCAAGGTGCTCTAGCACTGCGGCTTCTTAAAGGAGCCTATTGTGCCTTCCCTTTTAGTTCCTAGAGCCATCTTTTTACTCCAGAGGCAGACAGAAAGACAAGTATCTTCTCTGGGTGTATGTCAGCAAGGGCTGCTGGATTGACGAATTAATCCCCGAGGATGTCTTTCCTAAGACGATAAAGAACCGGACAGTCAGTGAGTACCTATGTGAAGAGAGGATTCGTCACTCTTAAGACAAACCGCGGTACCAATAATCATTTTTAGTGTCCAGGTTAAGTTTTTCGAACTCACAATGGCGAAATTTTCCATACAAAATTGCATATTGTGACCTAGGAAATATTTAGTGTGAAGATTAAAATTGATTATTGGTAAGGCCCAAAGTCTACAGACTGGATCCGGTGAGACACCAATGCGGTGGAGGTGTTTTTTCACGAAACAGTGGCCACTTATTATTCCTGTTAGGATTCCCAGGTTATTTTTGTCCAGATTAATCAGGAAAAGCGATTTTCTGGGGGAGTATTTAGGGAACAACTTTTTGGTGCAATTCTGTGTTTTGCCAGATCTCGTTTGATTCGGTGCGAGAAAGGTTCCTAGTATAGTTCCTGAAGAGGTTTTTACTGACTCCGCCTAACCTGGTTGGTTAGTTTATGAGGCTGTTTCTGGTTTCCTATTTTGGAGTCTTTCCTTTTCCGGAAACTCTTTTGACCACTGATCCCAATACTTTTTCTAAATCGTCTCCATTCATACCGCTTAGAGTTCAATAGATCAGTCTTGGCCCTTGAATTTAGAAATTGCCCCCACACTATCCGTTTATTCCTCGCTGTTCGATGGCCTTAGCATCAATGGACTGTCACAAGTCTGAATACCATTTATCGAATCGCTCCATTATTAATAGCTCGCCGTTCGAAAGGCTTCGACGGCAATTGACAAATGTGCGCTTCCAAAACAACATTTGGCTCCAGAAAATTTTCCATTCAATGGAATTCCAGCTTTCTTCGAATATCAGGCCTTTACAGCACCCTGGATGGACATGGGCGTCAAATTATCTGTCTCTGCAATTGGCACAGTCCCTAGCAAGCTTTCTCTAGTTGCGCATTCCTACAAAGTTGAAATCAACTTGCACCTCCTCTACTGTGCTTTCATGTCGCAATCGAAGACTCTTGGACCGTTTTATATACGATTTTTTGATCAGAGGCCTATAACCCAGAGCAAGGCACAATAGGCTCCTTTAAGAAGCCGCAGTGGCAGAGCCCCTTGAAGGCTCTCCCGCCTCTAATATAATCTAATAACCCAGAGCAACAATTCGTACAAGTGTCTATTGAATTCGTCAACATTTGGAAATAGGGACAGCAGCATTGATCTGGTTACAAGAAATTCACTTCTACTACAAGAATTGGTCGCCGTATGCCATCAAAGTCGCTGTGTGCTCTCAAACCCACCAAGAAAAGGTTTTGAAAACCCTTGAAGATTTGCTTTTTAATCGACCTTAGGTATCTCCAATAGTCAAGTCTCTGCCCCATTAAAAAAGATTAGAAAAATAACTGTCTTACAAAGAGTCTTCTAGATGTTTCATGTCAAGGCTCTGTAGTCTGACGTAGGCTACAACCTCTTTTCACAGTTTTCTTCATCATTAGAATCTAGTTACCCAAAATCTGCCCGATAATCGGTAAAAGCCTGAATCACAATGGGCACATTGAAAAATCTAGTTGAGTACCTTGACTAGATTGGTCTGTACTTGATGTAACCCGAACGCAAAAACTATATTGGTCGGGCTCGTCACTTCATACGGGAGCCACATAAGCGAACTGTCAACTTAGTACTCAGTCACAAATTTCTTGACTAGATTCGTCGGCTACACCCCCATAAACGTCAATTGCTCATATGAGGCTTACTAAAGTCGATACTTGAAGTTCCCAATTCCCTGGCAAAATATTATCGAGGTTTGGTAGGAACTTCTTTATTGAAGTTGACGTTTTTTCGGGGTAAGGTAGACCAGGTGTAACCAGCTCTTGCATTGGCAGATTCTCTAACATGCTAAATGCGATATCTTCATGACCTACTTAGAGCCGTTTTGCCCATTCGCCTCCGCTCAACGGCTACTTATTCGAGTTACTCTAAGGCATAAACTAAAATAACTCGCAAACGTAAAAGTATGTGGGAACCCTTGTGTTTCGCATTTCCTTGAGAGGATAAGCAAGTAGCTATAAGTAGATAAATCTTGGAACTTAAATCCCTATTAGTTTTAGGTCATATGAGCCAAATAATCCGACTTAAATCTTATTTAGTGGCCGCTCTCATAGGGTTCAGCTAATCAGCTGATTTTATCAAAGGACACTCACCTTTAGGAGGACAGCTCAAAGGTTTTTGAGCTTGCCCTTCGTTTAAGTCATATGCTGTAAGCTAGCTGAGTAGCCTATCCATATCCAGCACAGGTATGGGCAATTATCATCAGGGGCTATTCGCTAATTTTTTTAATGTAAATCCCAATTAACCTTATTTTATGAAGACGTATCATCTCGCAGATCGCTTGGGGAAGGATTTCTGTAGCATTGAGGTCAATCCGATGACTTTCCGGTAGGACTAGAGGCCTACCTAGCTTTTTCCATATTCAAAAGACAGAGAACAATTTTGAGACTCAGAATACCTACAGCAAATTCGTCGAGGCTTGCCGGAAACCCACTAAACGGAAGGGGCGCTTTTCTTTACTTAGCTATCATCAAATGTGACCAACTTATTGGTGCTGGTCACTACATTTTCTGGCTTACAAATTGCGGTTTTATAAACACTGACAGCTGTCTCAGTGAAAAAGTGTTAAACCGAAACCGCGCAAAATTCATTTGACTTCGACTGCTAGTAGCGGCAGTCTTTCAAATCTGTCCTGGGTCCTTCAAGTGCTTATCTAAGTAAGTTTATGTTTCCACTTTTAATTTAAGGCGTCTCTTGTGTCCAGTGGCTGTTATATCTGCGCTAAGCGCCAAGCCAACTCTGCTGCCTGATCTGGAGAATGAAAATGACTTAGATATCCCATTTTGAGGGTCCATATTTTCACCACCAATATATGTCACATTTATCTATGCACCGCTGCTGATTGTTTCGGCTTCTGAAGAAAGAAAAATAGGTTACCCATCAGGTTCTTGCGGCCCATCTTCACCCCATAATTTCTATGTGTGAGTTTTTATTATAGGGCCGAATAGAAACACCCTTCAATGTGTATGCCAAATCCAATTGGATGGATTTGAGAAGTTTCACTTTTTATTCCACTGCGAGGAAAAATAACCCTCAAAGTGCAATTTACGTTTTTCTGGGGGTTGATCTTGAGATTCCATGCACAGTGGGAATCATTTTGGATAAAAAAATACTTGCCACTACGTGATCCTTATAAACGTGTGTTTTGTAACTTAGCACAACTCCGATACCATTCCGATATGAGTTCTTCATTTGTCACGAAAGTCTAGAATTCCTAAGGTTGACGAACCTTTGAAAGCGTCTGCAAGTCGCAGTGTGACAGAAAGTAAGTGCATGGTTGTTAGCCTTCAGATGAGTTATTTTCTCAGGAGTTCTTTTCGGCCTTATACCTTCAATGGCAGATTGAACTCCACAGATCTTTCGGCCGCCTTTTACCATTGAAATTCTCCACAACAGCACATAGTCGCTGCTTCCGATTTTACATAATCTACAGCTGGTACATCTTCGTAGCCTCTCTCGAGTTTTTGTCAACATAGCGACTGCCACTATAAGCAGCTTCTATGATATGAAGCTCATTTGGTTTGTCAGAGTTATTAGGAGCCTTTTCCGGACTCTTCGGTGTTTAATCTACATAATTTGGGCAGTGCACAGAAAATGTTTACCGTCTGAACACTCAGTCTACTTGGAGGAATCTCTACTCGTGCGCAACTTCTTCCCACTTGCCGTGGTTGTTTCTGACGTTCTGAAGAGCTATCACTGCCCCTAGACCCAAAGGTCATGAACAAACTGTCCGAATTGTGGTTTTTCGTTAGTTTCCAGTCATAGGATGCGTTTCATTCGCATACCTGCTTCCGAAAAGGTGCCAAAACCACCCCACTAAGGCCCATTTTATTCACTCGAAGTTGAACACAACTTGGGGATTTTTATATGGAAAACTCGCCGAGTTGTGTTCAACTTCGAGTGAATAAAATGGGCCTAAGACATGACTTCTGAAAAGTTCTTCTTCCGAGAGACACGCCCTAAGATATGACCTTTAAAAATGTAATCTTCCATATAGCCACCTAAAACTGACAATAATTATCAAGTCCGGTACGTCCCTGGACTGACTTTGAAACCAATAAAAATCCGCCTTTCCACACTCAATCATCCAGCCTGGCAACAAACCCTACCAGCTCTGCATTCGTTAACCAATTCGACACCCTGCTGACACCCTGTTGACAACTCGCTTCCTCAGTTCAAGTTCCGTCGAATCAATTTCCCACCGCAAACAGCTCTGCCTATAGGACCTACATTCGACTGCTGTACAAATAGTGACCACTTGTAATTGCCACTGCACCACTGTACACATGTACGTGTATGTGCTGGCACACATCAGTCAAAGTTGACCGCACTCCATCGGTTTCGACTTAACATGCGCTCGACCCTCTTGACTTGACCCTGTCATTAAGTTTCTATCCAACAAAGGAGCCAGTAAATCTCCAACAATCATTTCAAATCCATTCCGACCGCGAATCCGCTCAAATGGATCCCATAGTCAACACCCAAACCACAACCACACACATACACGCTGAGAATCAGCTCGACTTAATTTATCCACCCCCTCCTCAAATCTATCCTCGTATTTAATTAACAAATATCTACAGAGATTCAGTCATGTAAATAAATCTGCTTAATGATGAAAATTCTCAATGCGCATCTATTCTGTATTCTCCACTTATCCTCATCGCATCCATTCACTCATCCATCTATCTGTCTACCATTTACCATCCTTACAGCTCAAATTTAGTTGCGGTTGCAACTTTACGTCCCGGTGCTCCGGACCATATGCGAAAGGAATTCCGTTCGAAGGCCAGGCACTTGGCACATCTTAATGATCCGAATGTGGCCAAAATACTGGGCGCCTGTCTGCGGGACGAGCCAATTTGTATGGTCCTCGATTATAGCAATTGTCTGGGCGATTTGAATCAATTCCTTCAGGAGCACATAGCCGAAACCGGTCTAAAGGGTGTGCCCAACAAAAGTTTGAGGTAAGTTCAGTAAAAAAAAACCACACACGCAGAAAGTAAAAACGGACCCGGACCGGAATCAAATAGATAAACCCACTGCATATGGTGAGAGAGGGCAGATGGGAAGACCGATATGGACGGACGCCGGAGATAGTCTGGTGAAACGCAAACAACAGACAAAAAAAAAACAACAAAAAAAAAACCAAAGATGAAGAGAAAACTTTCTCCGGATGTTATCGAAAAATATGTATATCCATATTCCCATCTCCTCCTCGCTATCAGGACGAACCGACCAACCAACCGACGGACCGACCGACCAATGTACGGGACGCTGAAGACAAAGTTTTATTGGAAATGTTAAACATAAAGTTTTCCCTTTCTTGTTCCATCTTCTCGTTTCAAAAATTCAAAACAACACTTGATGTTGGGCCACACAACACTCCTCCTGCATCTGGCGAACTTATGGACATTCGCACACCACATCCCACGTCCCGCTGTGCAGCTACGGATGCCTAGTTTATATAGCAACACAAATTGCATCGGGAATGAAGCATTTAGAGCAAATGAATTTCGTACATCGGGACCTTGCAACAAGGTAAGCTTAGACAGTACCTCTCCCCATTTTATTATGCTCGCATGGATTAGTGTTCTTGTGAAATGTATCCCGGACGATGGGTTGTTATTTTATTTTTACCCCCTCCCCCGCAAGTATATGGTTATGGATTATATTTACTAAATACCGAGCGCCGATGGGTGCAAGCTTCCATGGGTGAGGAAATGAAAATGTGAATAATTCGGAAAATTGATGATTTCTATTATTTAGTATCGTTCGCCTTTTATTGGGGCGGAAGAAAGCAAGCAGCAAGCATATCTCTGTCCATTGTTGTTGCTTATTTATAAAAGTTTTACTAGCTTTCATCTCCTTGCACCAGGCAACGACCAACGAGTTGTTTGATTCTTTGGGGGAGTCGTTCTCTTTGATTTGAATTGAGCTTATCGTAAGTTTTGGTTTGTTGTTAAATATTGATGCAGTTTAAATCGAATCGTTTTGGGTAGCCCCCCTACTGAAGTTGGGTTAGCTTAGTACTTGTGCTATGAAATGTAAAAGTAAGCTCGGTCTTTCAAAGAGCTGTGTTTTTGAATGGAGCGCCATCGTTTTATTGTACTATCTGTCAGTCGTCATAAAGTCTCCATAAATACAAGGTTTTCGAAGATCTATAGAGTTAGGTTAGAAAGAGGTATACCTCTCATACGGCACCAGGAATCGGAAGGGCACAAAGTGATCAGGGTGACCGTTGTGTTTCATTCGGGAACTATTCTAATTTAGACTACTTACTCTAAAGTTTGATGATTTTTAGGCTCCTTAGGTTAGGCGACACACTTAGAACGTTATAAGGTCCCTTGTGATACCACATGAATCTAAAATTCAATTCTTCCTACTCGTTGAATGTCTGTCTTTTTTAGGCTGTAAACCCCATTTATTCCTTATGGATTTTTTGCAAGAGGAAAGTGCCACTGTGGCTTATTTAGCTCTTTCTTGGATGTTAGGCTTCCAGGTTAACTTTCTATCAAAAATAAGGCCCAAGTATTAAGCTTCAATTGAGAATGTTTAACTGGTGCCATTTATAGATTGGGGGTAAATGTGGGGAATCTTGTATTTCCTAGAAAAAAGGACAAGTTCGCCCATCTTATTAGCTGGTTGAGAGCGTGTTGTATTCGTAAAAAAAAATCATATTTAAATTGCAAACCTATTCCTTTTTTTATATAAGGCCCCAGTTACATAAAGCCATACGTAAAACGAAACCGTAACCGAACTGCGTGAATCACTCAAGACGCCTTACGAATTAGAAGTCGCGGTCGACCGCTTCGTTAATGTCGTACAAAAAGCTGCATGGAATAATACTCCTCACCAGCAGAGAACATCGAAATATAACTGCGTCAAATACCCGCACGAAATAATTAATATGGTTAAAACAAAACGAAAAGCGCGAAAAAGATGGCAACAAACTCGAGCCCCGCAAGATAAAGCGAACTTAAATCGACTTACTAACTTGGTAACAAAGTCGATTAAAGATTTTAAAAATGACGAGGCTAGAAATTACCTCGAAAGCCTAACAGCTGAAAAAGAGTCCAATTACTCGCTTTGGAAGGCTATTAAAGCCACAAAAAGGCCGAAGATCGCAGGGCCACCTATAAAGATAACCCAAGATGTTTGGGCAAAAAGTGACAAAGAGAAGGCGGATATTTTCGCCGCTCATCTAGAAGGAACTTTTAAGCCGTTCGATGGTCAAGCGCTTGATGGAAATATTTATGCGTCAGACAGACGAACATCTGAAAATAATATAGTAATAAACGCTACACTCACCGAGCTCGGACAAGTAATATAGAAACTTAAGCCCAAAAAAGCTCCGGGTTATGATCTGATCACGGGTGAACTCCTAAAAATGCTACCTCGGAAAGCATTAACTAAGCTTCTCCACATTATAAACGCCGCTATCAGAAAATCGCGGAAGTCATAATGGTTCTAAAACCAGGCAAACCACCGAATGAAAAAAAGTCTTCTTCCAATTATTTCCAAAGTTTTTGAGAGGATACTCAGACGCTTACAACCAATTATAGAAGAAAACCGTCTTATACCCGGATTTAGAAGCAAACATTCGACAATCGATCAAGTGCATCGGATAACTGACGTAATAGAGAAAGCTCTAGAAGAAAATAAAATTTGCTCGGCCGTATTCTTGGACGTCTCGCAAGCATTTGATAAGGTTTGGCATGAAGGCCTCAAGTGCAAATTAAGACAAGTTCTCCCCGAATGGTTATGGAAAATTCTAGAATCGTATCTAAAGAATAGACTCTTTCGTGTCAAACACGGAAACGAATATTCGGAATTTAAAGAAATAAGGACAGGTGTGCCGCAAGGAAGCGTCCTTGGGCCTCTCCTATACCTGCTATTTACGCGTGATATTCCGCAAATAGAAGGTACTACCGTAGCTACTTTTGCCGATGACACTGCTATACTAGAGTGGGTACAACGATCAAAGAAACAAACAAAGTATTACAAGGCGCGCTTAACCGGGTCTATGAATGGACAAAATCATGGAGGATCGCTCTTAATGAAACGAAATCGGTCCACGTGGATTTTAAATACAAAAGAACAAATAACTCGCCTGTATTTATAAATACGGTACAAGTTCCGTTCGCAAACGAGGCCAAATATCTCGGAATGACTTTCGACACCAAATTAAAATGGAAACCGCATATAAAGAAAAAATGCGAAGAACTTAAAATCAAATATAGAGAACTTTATTGGTTACTCGGAAAACATTCCAAGCTTAACCTCGAGAACAAGCTTTTATTATATAAGCAAGTGATGAAGCCTGTATGGACATATGGTATACAGTTATGGGGCTGTACCAGCGAAACAAATTTAAACTTTTTACAAACTTTTCAAAACAAAGTGCTAAGATCATTCGTCAGTGCACCGTGGTACATTAGAAATGAAGATCTTCATAGAGACCTCGGAATTCCCACCGTTAAGGACGAAACGAAAATATGCGCTCGAAAGCATAGAAATCGATTATTAGGACATATTAATAACTCGGTCCGTGAAATTGTCGATGAAACAAATTTATTGCGGCGTCTACAGTCAACTAAACCTTTGGACTTAGCCCGATAATTTTTAACCGCGTTAAAATTGCGGAACGAGCAGGAACTCTCGCCGGAATGTTGCCTGCCAAACGTGTAAAACTTCGTGATAAAAAAATTGCTTGATAAGTCATAACTTAGTTGCAGTACAAAAAAAATTTATGGAGGTGGTTTAAGTGAGTAAAAATCTCACACTACTATGAGCACGCCCCGAGTGTTCTCATAGAGTCTTCCAGAAGATTTCCACCTACCTCGGAGAAAAAAAAAAAAAATCTTTCGGAATTTTTGCTACGACCGCCTAGTCTTAATTTATCATTGTCGTCAATACTTAACTCCAATACTGCATTTTTAACGGAATCAGGATTGTGCTTAAGTACCCTATCGATTTTGGATTAGTATTTTAGCTTTAGGTCAATGATCCAAGCCGAAGTGAAACGGTTCACTTCTATCTCAAAACTCCAACAATTTATGTTTCTATTTTCAATTAAAAATCCCAGAATCAGAATATGAGGTTTTACTCGACTGAAATCCATTACAAAAACAATATTTTGTTGAAAGATTCACCAAGTATGAACATTTTTTTAAGAAAAAATTCCCTCTTGTAAGGAATGGCTCGGAAAATTACTCAACTACAAAATTTCGTCGGAATAACGCTGAATGGAAGCCAACATTTTTCCTTGTGCGCAAGTAGCGCGTATCATTAGGTCTATTCGCGTACTTTCACGAGCTAAACACTAACAATCTGGTCAAACATACTAAATTGAGCGATACTCTCTCAGAGACCTAAAAAAAAATAGCCCAAAATACGTGGATAGTCTTCGAGCTACTTTAAGCCGCTTCCATCCCTAACATCTAATCCATATCACAAATAAATATATAACATACAATTTTGCATCATATGAAAAGTTCTACCACTACCGATTTTTTTTTAGTTTAAAAAAAAATTTTTTTTCTTTGCAATTGAATTTTAAGACAGATTTTGAATTTGTTTCTTGTCAACTTTGTGCATTTGACATATTTATCAGTACTTGCCCGTTGAAATTCTCTGAGCTGTTCCTTTTTCTGTCATTTTTGATGAGAACATTATGTATAGACTTTGTGCGATATAAATTTGTATCGATTGCGTTCGATTTAAACCGCGTACGCGAATGAGCCTATTAAAATCGTATGAATGATTTGAAAAGGAGCCATGTTCTATATGCACCAGGTTCTTTCTAACACTATGTCAGTTTTTCTATTGGAACTTTGGTGAACGTTTTGCAAGAAGCATCCAGTTTAGTCAATATTTTGATTGACTTGATCCATGGGGAATGCCACCACGAAGAATGGGGAAAAATAGTATTTTAAGGTCTGTGATTGGAAATTTTACTGAGTAGGAGCCGTAATGTGTGGGGCCCGAAAAGCCAAAAAATTTTTTTTTCGTATAGGTATTTGGTATAGCATTTTACATGCAACAAAACAGTGTAGGTTGTTATTTGTAATAATAATAATAATAATAGTTGGCGCAACAGGTCTGTAGGGACCCAAGGTCTAGCTTCTCGCAACCATTCGTTTTGTGTGAGTTTTTAATTTTTGGAACGAATGGAAGGGATCTACAATTTTATGCCGATTCCAAACGGCCGATTGAGAAGCTCTTTCAAGACAGTTATACTCTCGGATGTTTGTCAGACGTTCGAGCGAGGTGGCGCAGTGAAAAAAACACCAGAGTTGGAATTTGGGTTTTTGCGGGATTCCAACCTGGGACCCCTCGCTTAGTAGTCCAACACACTAACCACTAAGATATGCATTTATCTTTTGGTGAATATCGTGTATATGTCTGAGCTTTGTACGAACTCCGGTTTTCATATTTCATAGTGTTCTTTGGTCAAGTAAGCCTGATCTCGGAGGCGCACTACTACAAATTTAGTTTAATCGCACTTCAGCGACAATCTGGCGCTAACCAAATATGCCTGTTAAATCAATCCCTGCTTCACGAAACCAACAACGACTGTGTGTCTTCTTCAAAAATTCCCAAAACTGGCTTTCTTCATCAGGAAATTTCAAACTTAAACCGTGTTTTCCCCAAATTGAGGACATTCCTCCCATGCTAACAATGAATGCTCTACCTCAAATCCTACGGAGTAAATGTCAAAATCTACTCAAAACTAATTTGCCAGCTCTATTTCGATCGAAACAAACCGCCAACCACCACCCTGATGCTGCAAAACAATGTCAAATGCAATTCAACCTGAAGAAAAGTGAATACCTATCGTGCCAGTACGAGTATAGTCTCAAATACTGGAAGGACGTACTTTGACATTCTGCAGTGACTCTTGTGACAAAAACAAAGGCGAAAATCCATTCACTTTATTAGGGGCTGACCAAGGGTTAGCCCCCCCCCTTCCCACTCACCCCATCCTAACAGACAGACAAAACCGAATTTAACCACTAAAATGAAATCCAACTCCGAAATGTCTCGAATTTTGAATTCATTTTGACATTGCTTTGCTGGTTCCTCTGGTGTTCCTTTCCTGCATTTGTATATATACGAGAATGGAATATGGACACAGGAAGACACACAACACACTCAGCAAGGGTTTGGGGTCTAAAAGGAAATGTAAATGTTTAATGTTCTCTGTCGACAGAATTATTCCGGTTGAATAAATCCAACCACTATACTAGCAGTGCGAGTGCTTGCCACCCACTCGCCATTTGTCGTCGCGCTACGTTCGCAAATTCAAATATCCTGTGGGCAAACAAATGAATTTTAAAAATGTTTGTAAAAATTACTTTGGAATCCTCTTCTTTTTTTTTACTCTCTATTTGTGCTAAAGGGAGCATTTTACTGCCGCCGACGACATCCCCGTCAGTCGGCAGAGGAGAGTATCCCGAGTATACGTAGGAAAATCGAATGTTATGCCATGCCGGGGTGGACACGGGGAATGCACTATAAAAACTCCTCGATGTTCAGTTATTTTCATCGTTGAGAGAGAGAGGACGATGTGCTTTGCTGGCAGCAACAACAGGCCAAAGGATAAGACTTGGGATAAAACGACCAAAACTTTGCAGACACATTCTCCTTGGACACTTTGCAAAGATTTAATTTTCATAAAAGACAAAAAAAAAAAAAAACAAGAATAACGTAAAATTTCCTTTGCACTGTTAGACTAATAGACACATAGTGCTGGGAATGCAATTGTTTTCAGGCAACACACGCACGCGGAATGTTTGAGGAGAACTATTATTGCACATCTCGAGTGAAAAAATTATTTTATGGTTGGAAAAAAATTGTTAATAAAAATTGATTGCAATTGTCGAGCTCTGCCAAACGTCTTAAGAGGGGTGGGCACATTTTACGAATCCGGTTTCAGTTCCGTCTTCTCCTTGGATAGTTATAAACCCGTAGAAATGGTCATGGTATGGCTTCGTTGCCAATCATGTTCTATTATCGGATTATTATCTTCAACAACATCGACCAATCTAAGTATGAAATGGTACAATGGAGTAGCGGTCTTAAGTCGGAACCTTGTGGTACGCCGATAGTTCGAATCGTGCTCAAGCTCCCCCATTTTGTTACTGAGATAGCTGTAGTCATCGTTGGCAGAGCCGATTATCTTACAAAAGATACGGCATGTCGTACAATAGTGCACCTAACATGGCGTCTTGCGGAACGCCGCTAGTTATGCTGAACATTCTTATGTTATGTTTGCCATCGCTTTAGAATCATGCTGTTGCTTCCCACTACGTTTAGCATTTGACTAGCCAGAGTCTGCAAAGTCGATTGGACGACTACGGGTACCACAGTCGTATTATACCATGTTACAGTAGCGGACCTGGGACAGAACCTTGTGGAACGCCACCTATTATGCTGTACTATCTCAGCCCGTCTTTGCTATCATCAAGCGATGCCGGGTCTGTGAAATACTTCTTAAAAATGCCCTTAACAATGTTTCTCAAGACGCTTTTGACATATTCTCTGATGATGGCGGAGTTTTATTTGTTTTCGTCCGTCCATCATCTTCCGCTGACGACTTCCCTTGCTGTGTCGATCACTTTAATTGACAGCGTGTTTGTCGAAAACCATATTCACAATCGGATTGGCCACCAGTCTCATTTCAAGCCTCCTATCGGTAGCTTTTGATGTGCTACAGTATTTTTCAAACAGTGTCCAACTTACTCCTACGCATCCAGGAGCTAGGAAAGATTCTTTTGAATTTTGTTTCCCTTTGTTAGAAGCATCAGTCTTCGTTTCTTCCATACTTTTGGGGAAATACTGATTTTTACAGGCACATGTTAAAAGGGACATGTATCAAAGGGGACTATGGAATTTTTGGCACTTATGCTCTATTTACAGGAAACTGAAGGAGATGGATACTATAACCTCAACATTTTCTGGGTTCCTGGTAACTGTGACATCTACTGCAAACTCTAGATGGAAACCTCTCAAATGCGAATATCTCTTGGTTGTCCAAGTCAAGATGCGGGATAAATGATAGAACGCTTTCGACTTAAAAGGTCAAACGTTCCCCCTATCAACGGGTACTGCACGCCTTCGACTTAAAAGGTCAAACGTTCTCCCTATCACCTATAGACTGTAAATTTCGTAGGAACTGCACAGAAGAGGAAAAGTATTACGAATCAATCACCCACTTTCTCTGCACCTACTCAGCTATACCTTACCTAAGGAAGCCGAACAGGAAATGGAGGTTGTGGCATAATATCCACCGGTGATGACTTACTGACAAGTGGAGCAATCGGTCCATCTCTCTAGTGAAACTAATACTATTGTGCTTGATATTTCATCAAGGATTTGACACATCTATGCATTGTTAAATGGGATCGATGCGTCTCTTCTTCGATGCATTAGAAACTCCCTTTCCTTGCCATTTAATTCAAGTTGTTTTGAATGGTTTTCAGTCTGAAACTTGATGGTGTACCTCAGGGTTCCGTTTTTTCCCCGATTCTCTTTGTCATTCTGCCTATAACTATTATACGTTTAAGTGGACTCTACTTCGAAATCTACCCCGCTATTTGGTTCTGTCTAAAATGATCAATCCAGTTCAGAACGCCCAGCTAAAAAAAGAGCTGTTTTAAAAAGATTCATAACAGATCCGAATGGCTTTGTCACTCGCGTGTCCTACTCTAACAATGTACGCTCAATTTAGTAACCACAACGAGCCTCAATGGCTTTTTATCGCTGAAATTTGCACTCGCTATGTACCTACTGTTCTTTCAACCTAACCTAACCTATTCAAGAACATCCTTTTCTGTTGCTTTGTTGGATCCTATCCCCCCGCTTTCAGCTTGCATTGCCTCTATTTATGTTGCGGGTGAACACAATCAACTGATCAACCACTTCAGTTGAAATTGAAACTTACTCACTGTTAGTTGGGTTGCTACTTTATGTTGCATACTTTCTGGCGCACAGTGAAATTTGTCTCTCAACTATCTCTGTAGGTACTTCTTTCTATTGAGCATTAAAATCTAATCAGACACCAAAACCGATGTGGAAAAAATGCGTTACACAAAATGTCAACTTTGAGCAGCTGTCAAACCTATCTGACAAATAGTAGAAAAATCCCTGTAGGCCACTAGTCCATCACTCATCGCGATAATCACAGTTGAATGTCCTTCCACTTATTGCGCCTTGGAAAAAAAAAACTATATGACTACGGCAATGATAGCAACTATTCCATAGTGTTAACCACCACTTTTACACTTTTACAGTCGTGCACATGACACGACACGCAATCCAACTCCGGCCAATTACTATAATGCATGTTCTACCACCTTCCCCCTTGAACAGTTGACTTCTCCTGTGGTATATATAAGTTAAAACCTAGGTGACAATTTTAATGTCACTTCCACACAGCAGAAAAAAAATATCCTGCTTACAAATTTCCTTTATACGGTATGCCCCTCTCCCTACACAGAACTGAATGTGTCTGCGGATATGGCGGAGGGTTCTAGCGCGCCACGTGTCGCCTTCAAAATTCCCATGAATATAATTAATGGGATTTTGAAAAATGCTCTTTCATTTCAATTACTACGTACGGTAGACGTTTAAGTTTTTTTTTTTCCTTTTTTTATGTTGTACTGAAAGAGTAACGGGGGGGGGGGTTGGTTGGTCTTGTCACCCCGGGAGACAACGAAGAGAAAAAAAAGAGAGAGATGAAACCTCCTGCCTAAAGGCAGGGTGCTCTCGAGCAACTGGTATTTCGCTACTGAAGCAAACGAGCCATGAAATTTTTATATTCTTCTCTCCTGGCTACATAAAGTATGTGTATGTGTGTATCTTATAGATATCTCAAGAATCCCGGGCTATTACACAGCAAATTAAGCCCTGTTATGTGGGGGTGTCGAATTATTAATGCAGTTGGAGGGCTTCCAACATAATTTATCAAAAGACGGCACACGACAGCTAAAAGTCTTAAATTCTTTAAGTTCTTCTTGCTAGAGAAGGAAGAACTCTTTACATTGCAGCCAGCCCCCTCTGGTGGGTGTGGGTTGTGGGTGGTTGGTGGAAGGCGCATATTATAGACTTACACTTACAGCAGATTCAGCAGTTTTCATCGTTGTGCTGTTGCCTATTTTTTGCGCTGTGCCAACTTTTTCGCTCGTTGCTTTTTTTGCTTCCTCTCTGAATTTCACTTAACCCCTGAAGGATCTTCGGTTGAACAAACACCAACTGGCAGCTTTGACCTTTCTTTTAACCGAAATACAAATATACTGCGACTCCCTCTGCTTTGGCATATATACTATACGAGCATAACGGGAGGGATTCATCTGGTTATGTATATGAACGTAAACACTTACGGTCAGCAAGCATACATTATTCAATCGATTGGAATTAAAACTGAAGGCAGCTAGAGTAATACACCGAACCGACATCCTATATAACCCTTCACCTCTATTCCGACTTGGATTGAGTGGATGCATGTTGGTGGCATACCTGTATGTGTGTGTGTCCGTCTGTCCAGTTTCTGGCCGAAAGGCAGTACCAACAGCACAGCTCTTGCTCTCTATAGCAGTTTTATGCTGTCGAAGCGCTGTGAAGGACGATGAACGACCACCCGAGCGACGATGGCATAGCATTTTTGCGAATTTATTGTTTGGTGTGTCCTTATGACTCTGCCCCGTGCCCCCCAGTTGCCGAACAGATCGTTCGCGATGGCTGGTGGCAGCAGCTATGTGGACAGCAGTAAGAAAAATCCCCATAAAAAAAAAATAAAATCCCTCAGCTAATTTCTTTCCTTTTTTTGCCGCTCTTCGCATGCCACAAAAATAAAGTTGTCAATTTCTAATGGAAATCCTTGAATGCGTTTGATTGTTCACGGGAGGAGTTGCCGGGTGTGAGGTTATTTTTTTGCGCGCCGAGTAAATGTGAAATGAAATTCTGCAGATAGACTCGGAGGTATATACGTGCACATTCACACACACCTATAGACATACGTATATATTATCCTTTCTGAGTAAGCTTGTATTTTGTGTGTTTTATGGACGTGATTTGAATGGCGTTTGATGTTTTTTCCCATATTTTTTATTTGAAAATTTAATGACTCAATATTTGAGAGGAGAATCTGGCAGTGGAATTAAAAAGAAATATTGGATACATAGCTTGCGAGGGGATATAAAATTTGTAAAGAGTAGATGGCGGTAGGTAGACATTAAAAATATTGACAGGAGGGATGGAAGAAATCTTAAGACATAAGAATCGTTCCGCGTAGAATTGGGTTCTCACACGTCGTTAAGTTAAAAGCTAAATTTGCTTAAGTGTAGGGACTCTCAAACACTCTACAGAAAAAAATTAAAAAAAATCCTTATCTCCTTTATATTGTCTTAAATTGCTTATTTTTCTGATGCACAAATCTTTCGCCTTGCCTGTGTAAAAGAGAACTTGTTAATATGAGAAAAGACTTCAGTTTGCGCACGAAATCTTACGTGGAACCTTACACGAGGCTGCGCAATTGGTAGTGGCATAGTTTCATATTGATGTTTGCGTCACTTTATTTAAAGTCGTACGTCACAACTTCACTATAGATTATTCTTTTATATATATACATTTTAGAAATATTCAAATAAATTTTAAAGAAGGAAACCACAAAGCCCTATTTGGTGGACTGTCATTCAACGAATTTATTTTTAACATACTTGGACTGACAGCTTCTGTCCACCTACCCGATTTCACCAGCAAATTTCGAAAGAAGATTCTCTCTCATCCAGCAAACTACTGAATGGGTTCTTCTGGATGAATGTGATTCTGATAATTACCCATATCGTGATCAAATCTCTCAGAATAAAAACAAAGGACACTTCAATTACTCAATCTAGAGAACGCCATTCCAGTTCAATAAAAAGAGAGGACTTTAATTTCTTTACTAATTAATGTGCTTTTTATATTGTGTAGTATAATTATTTATCTATGCCTATTTTCGTGGGGAATATCGTGGGGTTTTTCCAACAACGGCGTGGGCAGAGATATGTTTTTGATAATCATCTTTTGAATGTCAGTCCGAAAAGTCTGGAAACACTCTAGCGAATATAGATGGATAGATATTAAAAAGCGACTATAGGTGATCTTTTCTCCGAATTTGTTTAACCTACTACTTATCTCCCTCTTTTAGTTTTCAAAATGAGTACGAAACAGGATAAGTGCGGACATTATTGTACAAAATTTTTGTCACCCAGAGTTTAAGTTCTTATTCCACCCCTGACTGTAACCGCAACCAAAGTTGTCACCCAGAGAGAAATATTGTAAAGCGGGTCCGTTTAAATATTATGATATCCGCATCAATTTTATAAAGCTGTGACGCATATTTCGCAAGCTCTTCTTTGCCCTCAAAACCGATCAAAACCACTTTCTAATTTACACAAACGTCCTCTGTAATAGTTCGCATTTTGTTATTTTGCGTTGGTTTTTTGCGAATCGCCGGCAGCCATTTATTCGACGATACGTTTCATACGTTACCCACAATACATATATGGACCATCACCTTTAGTTCCGAGATGAAAACGCCAGCGAACGGAAAGTTCTTCAAGCAACTCGCCGGCGAACGAAATGCGAATCGCCTTGTTTAGTCGCGTTTCCTTCGTCTCGAGTTGTGTTTAAATGTTTAAATTTGTGAATACCATTGAAAGAATGTCCTCTCCGTTTTCACAACAAACTTTCAAAGTATATATGTACTAGGTGCAAGGCTATTCCTTAACGTCTCGCAACTTTAGAAGTTTTGAAATTTTCATGCAAATGGTGGTTTTCTTCTAGAATGTGGCATAATTTATGTGTAATCTGCTCTATTGAATAAACCCCCCATTTTCTACCAACAATTGCTTTATCTGCTCATTATCCCTTCGTCCTTATGGTACAGTATAGAGTTGTATTAAAAATATTAAAGTTTTCGAAGAAAATAGCAAAACTTGAAAAAAAAAATTCTCGATTGACTTGAAATTTTGACACAACGTTGCTTTCGAATTTTCGAGTGCGCGTGTAATTAATTTAATTTAAGAATTTACGTGGCGTCTTCCAAAAAAAATAGTTACACGTGCTATTTCTAAACACTCATATGAGCTAAAATTGTAAAATTTAAAAAATGAGAGTGCATTGTCCAAACAAATCAATTTGCAAAATGTGGGCGGGGTACGAAAACAGGGAGTGGTATCTCCCATATAAAAAAGTAGTCGCAGCAACGCACGTCGAGTACGTGCCATTTGTTTACATAGATACAAGTGCTCAAATTTAGAAGTAGCGAGCTCAATATCATATACGGCGTTTTCGACTAGAAAACGAGTACCCTAATGTTTAAGGCATTTTCAAAAATGTTCGCATTTAATTTTTATTGCGGAATGGGTCAGATGAGGGTGTGTGGTGCAGTGGTTTAATCTCCTTTCAGAGGCACCAAGGTACATTGTAAATCCCTTCTCAATCGAGTTAACTTGCCAAATCTTTCTAATTGCTCTAAGCAAGTTGGAGCATATCTAAAAGCCAGCTAGTTCCAACTGATTTTCAAAAACCCTTAACCTCAGAGATGTGATATTATGTTGGGTCTCTGTTTCTTCCTCTTCTTCGAAGCCTTTAAGTTGGTTGGTTTTAAGATTCCATTTGCGGAGCATGGTTCTAACTTTGATTAACTTTTAACTTTGAACATTACATACGAGTGGTACGATTACAATCAATTTTGATGGAAGACGAGATGTCGGTGGTCTCCTTTTAAAATGTGTCGTTGACAATCTCGTAGCCAGTGTTGAAGAGGAAAAAAGGAAATATGCAATTCCAATAAGGTTTCGCTTATATTTCTAATAACCTCTTCTAAAATTTTAACCAGTACTGTAAAAGTACAAGGAAAAGTGACAGAAAAAACTAAATGGCTACGACAGTTCAAGTTAGGCTGTCACTACATGTGCCCGACTAGAGAAGTCACCAGTAATTCAAAAGGAAACACAGTGCGACCAATCTTATAAACGAATAGATCTCAAATAGTCGGTTTAGAGATGCCTGCCTCATTTGCGTCCATCGCTGACCCAGTTTCACTTTTTCATCCGCCTTCTCGTTCTCTTCGAAATAACCTTGTCCAGGAATCCAACGGAGCTTGACATTACTTGAGTTATAATGTCGTAAACTGAGCTAAATCCTAAAGTAATATGATTCGACTGAGTTGGATATAGACGACTTACATCTGGGTCTACGAAAGTTCTATCGGTTACCTGCTCATGCTCATCTCCAGCTCTGATTGAAAACGCTGCAGAAATGTGGCTGTCTGCAGGACCTCAACGTTTCGTTAGATTGCTTCTCTACCGATCTCCATGGATCAATCGCGTCATAGGAAACTATATGTACATCCAGGAGGTGTATTTTTCCCGAAAGTCACTTAGCATCAGGTCCGTTGTTCATTGATTTTTCTCTTTTTCTTTTCCAAGATAATTTAGATCCTACGTTGAGACCTTTTTGATACTGCTTTCCCATTCACTTCGAACAAGTGGGGACCAACTAGGAGAACCCTGGATTCCAACAAAAGATGATACATTCACCAAAAAAGCCAGTTACAGAATTGTTTTTCAAAAATCATTGCATACCTACAGGCTGATTCAAAGCAAGTCCCTCTGAATTTCGTTGTAACGGGTGATTTTTTAGCTGTTTTGGTTTTGGCAACACTGGTTTTGACAGCTGACGTGTGTTTAGTACCTTGTGTCACTGTCAAACAGCTTCAGTTTGGTTTGCAATTTAACCATGGATCGTTTTACAAATGAACAACGCTTGAAAATTATTGAATTTTACTATCAAAATTCGTGCTCGGTTCGAAATGTTCATTTTCGCTTTTTTATCGAAAAATTGTGTTCAGCGATGAGGCTCATTTTTGGTTGAATGGGTACGTAAATAAGCAAAATTGCCGCATTTGGAGTGAAGATCAGCCAGAAGCATTGCAACAGCTACCAATGCATCCCGAAAAAGCCACTGTTTGGTGCGGTTTATGGGCCGGCGGCATTATTGGGCCATATTTCTTCAAAGATGATGCGAATCGCAGCGTTACTGTCAATGGTGAACGCTACCGAGCGATGATAACAAACTTTTTTTTTGCCCGAAATGGAAGTTCTTGACTTGCATGATATGTGGTTTCAACAAGACGGTGCCACATGCCACACAGCACGCGAAACAATGGCGCAATTGCGAGGCGAGTTTGGTGAACAGTTAATTTCACGTTTCGGGCCGGTCAATTGGCCGCCTAGATCGTGCGATTTGACACCATTAGATTATTTTTTGTGGGGGTATGTCAAGGCTAATGTGTATAGGGACAAGCCCGTTTCGATTGACGCACTGGAAGCCAACATCCATGCATTCATTCGTGAGATACCGGCCGATATGTGTGAAAGAGTATGCCAAAATTGGACTCAGCGGATGGGCTACCTGAGACGCAGCCGCGGTCAACATTTGCATGAAATTATCTTTAAACATTAAATTGCAAGGTTCAAACTATCGATTCAAATAAATATTTCATTCATTTTTTCGAATTTTTTGTGTTTTTTTTTTTTAAAGTTCTAAACCTCTTAAAAAATCTCCCGTCATAAGGCGCTATTTTTCTTTCCATTGCTTTGCTGCTACAGAAGTTTAACAGAACAAACCTAGCCACCTTTTTAATTCGTTCAATCTGGAAGATTTCGATAATTTAGTTGGCGCTTAGAACCCGAAAAAGATGTGAAAATGCTTCCCCTGTTCTTATGTTCCTCTTACTGTCTTCTTTCGCAAAGGATCGAGTCCCATGCTATGATGGACTAGCTGAATTGTGTATCTTCTCCGGCAGATTCGATTGATTCTGTTTTCACGTGAATGTCGGGGAGGGCGGTTTTTTGTTCGAGCGCATTTGAAAATCTTAAATTTTCCCAACTCACTATTACCACATTTTATTACAACAGTGACAAATTTACCATATTTATTAATATTTTCATCGCTGAGTCCCAAAACGCATCCCGAATGAGTGCACCTCAATCTCTCTGGTACCCGACTTACTTCCTTAGCCCTTAACTAATTTAAAACAATGGATTTTATTTTATAGTTGCAAGGGCAGCTCCCTCAAACTAGGTGGTTTTTATTTTTATGCTGCTGCTCGCAATCCGAAACGCCTGTCATTTAATTCTGCTTGCGTCATTTCGCAGTAATTAATATTGCGTGTGTATTCACACGCAGAATGATTGAAATCCCCCATCAAGCAGTAATCTCACGTTGGTCAAATACACTGCCATTGTTGGCACTAAACAAAGATTTACAACTATGCGTGGTTTGGCAGTTCGGCTCGATTATAATTATTAATCAAATTAAAATCCAAATAATACCGCACAATGTATATATATAGAGAGAGAGAGATCTCATCAAGTGCGATCACACAAAAGGGACGGCCATTCTGTGTACGGCATAGGGCACACCCCAACCAACTAAGTCGCCTTCAGTTTGACATTTAAATTACAAATTCACTGCAGATATCCCGGTTAACCGCACACATTGCACATCAATCGATTTAACGTCATCAATCTCTGCCAATGTCCATATTAATCGGTCCACATACATATCCATCCATTCCAGCATCAGGGCACAGAGCATCCTGTTCATGTCAAATCCATCGCCGCCGAATTCCCTCCAACACACTAAGTGGGTGCTGGCAGATAGATAGAGCGGAGGGACTGGGCCTGGCATAGCAACGAACATGTCACGTCACTTGTCATTGTCATTGGGGGGTGCGGGCCAGATGGCTCTCTAACTCGCTTTCGATCTCCCTCTCTCTCTCTCTCCTTTGCAACCACGAAATGTGATAACAGTCATCCAATAATGTCAATCTCTTTTACAAATTCAATCATCCGCACGTATGTCTCGTAGTGGTTTGGGCTAATTTGCACCGCCATCCAGTCCTTCGTCCTTAAAATATGCACAAATTCTCAATCATCGAATATTTACTCGGGATGACTCGGGCGCACCCAGTGCTTCGTTTACGTATGAACCCCTTATGCGGGTGGTTGAGGGGTTCGAATGCAGCCAGGAATACTGCTGCGTGATCAGAAAAAAACTCATACCTCGGCCAAGTTTATTATCGGCCAATGAAAGTCATTGTGTGGTGTGTATTTCATGTGAGGAGAGCGGGTGAAACCGGAACGTCGACGACAGAGAGATTTCATCTTCAACTTGATGACATTTTTGCCACCATCGGGCGAGGAGGGAGAGTATGGACGAGACCAAACCACCAAACGATACGACGAGGAAGGGATAACGCTTAAAGCCAAAAATATTGTTTCCGCTGCCGGGACATGTTTTCTTTCCGGTCGGGTCCAAACTTCTCATCGTCGCCGTCGTAGCTGCCGTGCTGTGTGTTGATCATGATCAGCAACAGCAGCAGTAGCAGTAGTATCCCCCAAGTGTTTCCTCACAGAAGAGGATGTTGTTGAGGACTACCAGCTACCAGTACCAGTCGCAATCCCGCCGGCAAATACACTCTCTTCGTGTATGGTCTATGGTGGTGTCTGGAGTGTCTGCAGGCAGAGAGGGCGCACGAAAAGTGTTCTGATGGTATAATAAGGAGATAAGCAAATAACGCTTATCGCACCCTTAGTCACGTTCCTATTACTTGGAGTGTTGATGGTGGCGCACACTGCTGTGGTGTGCTGATGATGAAGATGGTGTTGGTCCTGTGTACACAATTTGGCGAGAAAGAAAATACCCTACACTCGCACAGTATACACTCTTGTGCAATACGTTGCAACTGGAGTGTGCTCGGCAAAATGGAGCAGGAAACAGGACCGGAGCTATGGAGGAAATATGCTTTATAAAGTGTCTCGATGGGAAAATGTTTCCTCATAACTCGCTCAACTTTAAGAGCTTTCTGCTTCTTCTTTTTATATATCTTAACTGCTTTTAAGCATGGTCTTGCTTATTGCCGAAGACCTACTTTGAGAAGTTTATATGCGGAGGGCATGCTCGGGCGTACAAATATGTTGGCATCAACTGATAGTTTCGACTATTTATTGCCCGATTTGTGGATCGTGTAAGAGTGTTTTGTTTTGTTTTTCTTTTTGTTTTTCTTTTGTGGTGGGGCAACCAATAAAGTGTTGGCGCGGGTAGATGTCTTCAGGAAAAATGGTTCTTCTCGCAGAAATTGCTTTCTGGTTGGAATGCAACTCCGGGGGGATATTTAGATTGTTCTAGTTGTGGTATAATGTCCCTCTACCTGGAGGGTTGTTTTCCCTGAAGCTCCTGCGTCTCGAGCATAGCTAGATGGATTTCAATTTTTGTCAAAGTCAATGTGGTATTACACTAATCTCGTTCTTAAGATGAAAACCTCACCACCAAACGGCACAACCCGTTCTGACGCACCCACCAATAAACCTAACCTAACCTAAGATGAAGTTACACTTGGCATTTGTCTTTTTTTAAATATACTTCTTTACAGAAAAAAGACAAAAATGTGACTCTTATTTGCGATAGATGACTCCACTCCAAAGAAAAATTGGTTCACTGCACATCTTGCAGATTTTAATCCTCAGGAGGACCTATGTGAGAAACCGATTGACACAACAACCTTGACAGCTCTCTTTTTAGCGCCAGTGGTTCATTACGACTCAAAACCTATACAGCAACATCCACGTTAATCACAAGTTTAATTGGTGCTGTGCAAATGCTACCAAAAATAATAAAATTTTGTCTAGTTCTCAACTTTCTAATGTTGACATGTATTGCGGTATTCCAACTGTCTGTACGTTTTATTTCCACTCTTGACAAAGTCGCAATAAATATTTTTAATACGACATTTGCTGCTGAAGTTGTTTAGGTTGTCAAAGTTGCTGTTGATGTTGCTCTGTTTATCTCGATCTCCCTTTGGGAAATACATAAATAAATAGCTGGCGCAAAAGATTCTTATAGGTACGCTTACCCTAGCTTCTCACCACCATTCGCCTTGGGTAAGTCCTTGTTTTATTTTTTGATACTCAATTTTCAATGAGCCAGTTAAATAATCTTAAGGTAGAGTCTTATCCTATAGATTCGATCGATCCTTGAATTCCCGCTGATGCTTCTAAGGCATACGATATGTTTATTGCCTCGCTTAGTAACCATTTAGCAAATTGCACCGCCTAAATTCACCCAAGAAAATCGAAAAAAAGGCTCAAGCCTTGGATAACATCTTCTTTGTTGAATAAAGTCAAGAAAAAAAAACAAACTCAGAATAAAGTGCAGGACAAAACCCAACCAATTAGTCCTTAAACCAAAATTATAAACTACTGTGCTTGGAAGTAAAAGCCGAAATTCGAATTTGTCGTGAAAGCTACTACACTAACAGATTTAATTCAGTTAAGGGTAATGTAAAAAGTGAATGGCAGTTAGTAAATAGCATTCTTAATAAAAAGATATCTGCGAAAAGGCCATCTGGAGTACTATACTAGTAAACTGGGTATTGCAAACGCTTTCAATAACTACTTTACTTTGATTTCTGAGAACACTGAACAGACCCCTATAAATCCATCTTGTGCAGTTTGTAGTCCCTCAAGAAATTGTCTCTCTTGATCTTAATCTCTTGCTGAGTGCAAGTTTTTTATTTGAGTCGATAACTGGACTTGAACATCTAAAAACTATTGGTTCGTTGAAAAATTCATATTCTAAAGGGTTTGATGTTTTATCTAATCTTTTAGTCAAAAACATTTCATGCTTTTAAGTCGATGTGTTGGCGTATATTTTTAATAAAAGGATATTTTCTGGAGTATTTCCTGATGCACTTAAATGTGCTGATATACAACCTTTGTTTAAGAAGGGAGCTGCTGACGAATTGTGTAATTACAGGCCTATCTCACTTCTACCTGTTATTAGTAAAATTTTTGAAAAGGTTATAAAAAACAGGGTGGTAAATTTTTTGGATAAAACAAATTTCTTCAGTTCATTTCAGTTCGGGTTTCAGAAATGTAGATCTACAGAAGATGCTCTTCTTCGTTTTTGCTCGCAGATACTTGATAATCTGGATAAAAAGAAATATGCAGTTGGATTATTTGTGGATATTACAAAAGCATTTGATATGGTTAACCATGACATATTGATTTGCACAATTGAAAATGCTGGATATCGTGGTTTTGTTTGTGAGTGGTTTAGTCATACCTTAGAAATAGGTCTCAGAGAGTGAAGGTTGATGAAACCAGGAGCGATGTAAAGTTTGTAAATATTGGAGTTCCTCAGGGTTTTGTTTTGGGACCAGTACTGTTCTTAATTTAAATTAATTCCTTGTTTAATTTGCCGTTTAAGGGATTGCTGACAGCATTTGCGGATGATGTGGGTTTCACTTATGGCTCTGATAGTGGTTTGAATCTTATCTCAGTATCAATTTTGATCTTCATATCTTAAGAATCTGGTTTGCGGTGCATAAATTGATTATCAGCTCAAAAACCAAAATTATGTTTTTTAGTTTGGCAGCGCAAAACATTTTTGACGCTGATGTCTACTTTCATGCAGCTGATTGCCATAGATTTCAACTTTCTTATTGCACTTGCAATCCAAGTCTGTCTTCTTGTTCTTTTGACAGTAGCCTTAGCTGCAGTAATACATGTTTTAAGATTGAAAATGTTACTGAATTTAAATACTTAGGTCTTACAATTGACTCAAGGATGAGCTTCAATATCCACATACAAAATTTGAAAAACTATTTTCGTGGCGTCCTCAGGCAATTTTCATTCTATCTTTCATTCTAGATTGTAGTATGGTATTACCTGCTGGGGAGGTGCTTATTTAAACAAATTACAGCCTCTTTTGTCAATTCAAAAACATGCTTTAAAGAAAATTTGCCGAAAACCACGCGTACACCCTAGTTTTCCATTGTTCAGAGGTTTAAAGGTGCTTCCAATCCGTCATTTTAAATTTTAAGTTTAAATTGTTCTTTTTATGATCAGGAAATCTTAATTACAGACTCATCAATAATTATAGTATACGTGTTAATGCATCAAACCAAGTATCTGTGCCCGCTTTTCGTACAACAGCGTTTCGTAATTCTTATTCTGTTGCTTCGTGCCGTTTATATAACCAACTTCCATTTTTTGTAAGAGTAGGTACCTACTTACACATCATCATGCATTTGTTAAACAAGTAAAAAATTGGCTCTTTTGCTTTGATCTTAAAAAGATTGAATCTTCGTTTCTTGTTCTTCGTTGATATTTTGGTGTAATATTTTGTTTTATAATTTAGTTTCTCCGATAGAATAAATACTCATACCTATGTGAATTTCAGAAATGTTGAGTTGTTTTTTTTATAGGGTCACCCCACCCGTTCTTTTTTTCATTTAAGTACCTATTATTTGGCTTAAGTGGCAATATCTCTATTTTGTTTACGAAATACAATTGCCACTTTTATTTCTTTTAAAGCTGCATTTGAATGAATATATTGTAACTAAATTAAAGTAATTCATTTTCAAGAAATAATAAAATTTATCTATCTAAAACAAAAAACATTAAATCGCCATAGCCTTAGTAAGTTTGAGTGTACCATATATTTATAAAACTCGACCGGTATCCTATTCGCGCCTGGAGCTTTACCGTCTTTTAGCCCTGCCAAAGCTGCCTCTACTAGGGCAACAGTTATTTCTGCATTCAGAACCTCCATTGGAGAAAGAGGGTTCAGCGTAATGAAAAGCAGTTCTTGGCATTTCTGCGTTAAGCAACTCTTTGAAGTACATTCTCAGAATATCCGGGCTCAATTCATTACTAATTACAAGTTTTTCGTCATTAATATTGCTTAAGATTCTCCAAAACTCGGAAGCGTTTCTACATTCCGAAAGCCTTGCGGTTTGGGCTTCAACATAACTTGTATGAAAAAACACCATCATTTGAAGCACGAAATAACTTTAGCCACTTAAATGATACTTTTCTCAAGGTTCTATCCCGCTAAACAAACCCTGAACAATGAACCGAGTTATTCCTATTTTCTGGTATAACATTACGTGCCCGTTTCCTTCCGCTGTTTTGTAACTTGTTTTCTTCTTTAAATGGCTCGTCTTAGATGGTTGCTCCTCGGTTCAGTTACCAGTTCAATTCCACGCTATGATTTTTTTAAGCTTCTTAGCGATATTAAAAGCCAACAGTCATTGGTCCAATTTCAACTTGTACTTTCATTTTGACGAAACGTTTAAAAAAAAAACTTTCCCCCTGATTCAAGTTCCTAACACCAAGTCGTAATTGCATTTCCCCGCCACCATCTCATAAAGGAGTTGCTATTTGTTTTTTTTTTTTTTTTAATTTTCCTCTTTAAATAAAAATAGAAAAAAAAAGCAGAAGCGAATGCCATTAGAAGACCGAAGAAGCCAACGTCTGGAAGAGTGTATTTATACCCTCACGGCCCCACAAAGTGTCACATATTGGCATTCAGAATCAATGAAAATCGTCACCTTTAACCCACCATATCGCATCGACACGAAGCGAACACCACGTGTTAGCATCAGCTCACAATCACACCATCATCGTCAGCGTGGCGTGGCTTTGTGTGTCGTGTCGAAGGCAAAATCAAAATCGAACGCGTTCATGACTGACTAACTCTCATGGGTCTTTACACGGGTGCTCGAATTAAATTCAGAACGTCTGATCCTTGATGGCTTAACAGATGGCTGATAATTTGAACGGTTCTCTCTCACTCTGTCTGTAGGCATACTACACAGCGCGTTGTCGTATAATGTCCTTAACAGTGTTTGCGAATGGATTTTATTACTGCGAAGGTTCAAGTGCTGTAGAAAATCTGGTGCTGTTTGGAAATTACCAAGCGAAAAACAATAAAAGAGAGCAAAATCAAGTCGAGCAGGATGAGCGCGGAGTGAAAATAATTTAATTTGCGAAAGTAGAGTCGAAGGTCTCTTTTGTTATTTTTTTTTTTTTTTTGCCTGACTGATGTGACACCACGCGACGCGCAAGAGATTTCCTCGGGTAGATTACGATGGCGAATATGATTTTTGGTGGGAAACATTTTTGGATATTCTTATTAGTTGTAGCTGGGCTTGTGCGCTTATGGATCTTTTCATAGACACGGTGCTTGACAGGGCTATAAAGAGATGGGGAATTTTGTATAGACAAGATGGCGCCTTTTGGCATTTTGACGAGTGTCCTTGGGTGACACACGCAATGGGTAGCACATTAACTGGAGCAAGCTGTCACTGGCACAGCAAACATGACTCGTGTGTCGCTTTTGATTTATTCGTGACCACGGAACGATGATGTTGATGAGTCTTTTCAATCTTCAGTCAATTATCACCTCGAATGGAGTTTGCTGAATTTCACGGCCCATAGGGGGACAGATCGATGTATTAGAAGGCACAAGTCGCTGCTGTTTGCCATTTAGCGTGTTGGTCTGTGGTTGTGTTGATAGATGAAAAGTGGCATTTGTATCTGTGTACATTGACAACTGGGTGCGTTTGGATATTATGCCATGGAATTGCGGCCGTCAATTTCAATGGTGTGTTCAGTATCGTTTGATAAAGGCGCCTTCGTAGCTCGGTAGGACTGGTTAGCTTGTCAATGCCAAGACTTCTCTGACTCATAATTCGGTAAAATCGAGCATTACCGCTGTCAGGTCAGTATCCACTATGAAACCCATCAGTATCGTCTATCTCGCTGGTTTGTTGACTAAGACGAAACGGAAATTATTGCTGAATAAGGCATCATAAGTGCTGTCAAGACAGTTTTATTGTCTGTTGCTTCTTTGACAAATGGCTTGGTAAAATCAATCATTTGTTTGTTGACATAGACGAATCGGAAACTTTTATTCAAGTAAAATGTAGGGTTCAATTAAGAGGCTCGTTAAATATAATAATACAAAATAGCTTATTTCACTGATCTCAATTTTTCACTACTTGACGGCTCGCTACTCTATTGACAACTGACTGCTGACCGTCGCATTTTGTTCGTCGTCGCTTGTTCGTTTTTAAGGTTCCGTACCCAAAGGGAAAAAACGTAACCTTATTAGTTTCGCTCGGATGTCTCCGTCTGTCTGTCTGTCTGTCTGTCTGTCTGTTCGAACCCACTAAGCCAATTTTGTTACCAGGTCTATCTCAAGAACCGATTGACATAGGAGGCTAAAATTTACACACAACATCCGGTATAACCTCTAGTTAAACGACAAATACCAATGGAAGAAATACATCGATTGGTTTTCGATTAATTAGTAATCTGGTGAAAAAAATATTTTCATTCGCCCAAAAAACGGTTTATTTCTTGATTCACAAAAAAATACATAAATTCCTTTTTTGTAGATCATGTTCTTATCTATATATGTGCTGAATTCTGTTTTGCCGAAAAGTTAATAGTTTACAAGATATTTTCAAAAAAGATAATTTTATCATGTAAAATACGTTGCTCTCATAAGTTTTAATCTCTACTACGCAGTTGTGCACAATTGACCCCATCAAAGACAGAAGAGAGTCACTGGTGGTATACCACCAGGGTTCCCGCTTGCTAATTTCGTTGAGGAGTGTAATACATTTTTTTGGGGAGTACCTACAGAACAAAATAAAAGTAATATATTTTTAGTCAATAGTTTTTAATTGGGAAAGGTCGCATACAGAATGGAAAATTGGCGTGGGTTGGGTACTAGCAGGTAATAATTAGAAAATGAGGTTCATGTGCGAGAGTAAAAATATTAAGTAATTAAATTACTAAGTTGTGATGAATTCATGAAGAGGGGAAAGATTGAATGATATTATAGATTTCAAATAATATCTGATGTGTTGGACTTTAGCCAAATACGGAACCTTCGGTGCGCGAGTGACACTCGCACTTGGCCGGTTTTTTTTTTTTTTAAATACTTTGTGCTGCTGTGCGTTAACGTATTCTGTCTAGCGTGATGTTCGATTATTTGGCTCAATCCCACATAAATGTCTTAAGTACTGTCAAGACAGCATTAACGTCAGTTGTGAGCCATAAATGAGGAAAACGCTATCATATCCTCCGTCAAGTCAGCAAATCAAAAGCCAGCAGTGCTGATCTAGTGTTCCGTTGCATTGTTTTGACAGCCGAAACAAACTCTGATTAGAATAGAAATGTCATCAGTACTGTCAGTCTAGACAGTGTCAAAGTCAACGCATTTTCATATCCATTATTCGGTCAAACCTGTAAGTACTGCCATCGAGTTAGCAACCTCTACTGTTAATTTGTTTTGAAAGATAAACAAAATGGAACTCGGGCAGTGGTTGGAAGCTTCTGTTGAAAGAGATGGCGTAAATGTCAGTTCTTACCCATAATTCACGCAAACCTATCATTAGGTGCCACCATCTAATCAGTGCTCGCAACAGTTGCCCACCGTCTTGTCTTGTCTCAATGTACGACTGACAAGTATATTTCTTTGCGAAATTGTCAAAAGCTGTGACATTTCTCAAATTGAAAGCAAATTTTATTGAAATTCGTTCTGGTTCCCATGATGTATAATTTTCGTTGGAGAAAAAAACAAAGAACGGCTTTAAATTGTAACCAATTTGATCACTGTCATTATCAGCACAATGTTTTATTGATTGTCGCTTTCAAACATATATAAAACTTGTAGTTGACGTGTATAAAACCATCATAAACCTTCAAAACAGTTTCGTTTTCAGTTTTGATTGGTGTAAAGTGACTACTTGTCAAGTATCTGTGTCTTTTGCTGAGACTTCAAACATAAGTAAATGACACTGTTAAGTCAGTATCTATCATTTGACGTTGTTGCTGACAGCTGTCAGTTTACAATTTTAAATATATCAAGGAGTTTGTTTTGCATTTCGAATTAACCATACTTTTGTAATATCGACGTCTACATGGAACGCCAAACCTGTCATTGTCATTTTGGCAGTTCGCCTTTTCTACATTTTTTGCAAATTTGGGTGGGTTGGTTGAATGCTGCTTTACATATCGAGTGGGTCTCTTATACTCCCCTCGAGAACTAAAAGTTCGTCGCTGATAACTTTTCAACGCCTTTTTCAAGGCTATTAATAGCCTCCATAGAAGTATGTTCTATTTCATTTACATGCTTTCTCCCCCTCTGACGGCCGACTCTCCCCTCATGCCGTACTCCAACGACAGCCCTTACATAACATCAAATCATCCAGCTGGCTTGAGACGTGATCCCACGTAATGGGAGACACAAGGATTGCCGTTCGGATAATAGAAAAGGGAAATATTGACTCAAATCAATTTTAACTGTTCGTCCCTTGCATACCTACATAGATGGAGGGTTGTCGTAAAAGTAGGTACACCAAGGTAAACATGGTAACAGCAAAAATCGGCCAGCAAAAAAAAAAAGAG
The DNA here is from genome assembly GCA_949126925.1 of Cheilosia vernalis. Classification (NCBI taxonomy): domain Eukaryota; kingdom Metazoa; phylum Arthropoda; class Insecta; order Diptera; family Syrphidae; genus Cheilosia; species Cheilosia vernalis. Next base: position 14,926,853 of record OX421361.1, read on the forward strand.
AACACAAGGCACTCAACTACATGCTCTACTGCCGCTTTCTGTTTGCATTGGAAGTTGGCCAAAAGCCAGAATAAATTCCCACATGCACATTTGTTAACGCCTAAGCTAACAAAAAAGGGTCCTTTTCCACATGCGCTCATACACAGCTAACCCCCGGTTACGTACACCTCATCGTGAAAGGAAAGATGAACAACTGTTCGAAATTAATCTTATGTCCTGTTTTATCCATGTCCTGCAGTGATGTAAAACACTTTTACTTCTCTCCATATAGCCACATACACATCCGGCTGCGTGTATATGGACTCCGGCTCGGTAATACGAGTATACGACAACTGTACGAGAGGAAGAATAACGACATATGAGATCTGAACCAGAGAGAAGGTTTAGAAAAACTAAACCTGTAACGGGGTCCGTCGAATATTACCTGGTATGCAAAAAAGGAGAACATTCCGAAAGAAACAAAAAGCAACATCTAACATGCAAAAAAGGTGCATAGGTGGCAAAAGGACATCAAAAGTCCTACGGCGGGCACACTGAATACAGGATTCTCTCACCTAGTCTTATCTATTTGGTTATGTTTTTACACTGACTGGTGTACTGGCCCCTGTGGAGAGTAACTAACTACTTCCCAGTTCCCGCAGTCCCATGCTGGGAATATACTCGCGCGACCATCCTCTACTATGCATGTGGTGTATGAGTTGTCAGAGGACATTCTGTTGTCTGCCTATATATAGATGAGTGCTAAAAGTCTGTCTAAGCAAAAAGTATCTCTGCATGCTCATCAGCATCCAACAGGAGCAACTCCAATCTCAATGTAATCTTCCCGGAAGCCGGCCAAAGGATGAGGATCATTTTTATCCATCTGCACAGGCATGCATATGAAACGACTGAACCCCATGAAGCATTTGCCCAACGAAATATGTACGAGTGGAAAACATTGCAATCTCAAACTTTTCCTATGGCGCGACGGGGCGAAAAATGAAACAAAAACTGAACAAAAACAGAAAAAGAAAATGCAAAACGGAAACAGGAAAGTATTTCAACGGGAGAACACCCCGCCAGAGATAAGAGTGGCTGTGCTGTCGATTGCGGGTGAGTTGGCACAGCCAGTCAGGGTTGGATTTGCAATTTCAAATGGAAATTTTGTGGGGGGCGCAAATTTTCCTAGTAGCAGACAGTAAATCGGCATCGAATCAGTGATGGAAATCGTTAATCTGGGCACACTCTCAATTTGTATAGTCGAGCGTGATGGATGGATTCGATGGGGTCCTAGCTCCTAGTATGTTTCGTTGATTGATGGAAAACGGGAGGCTCAGCCTGCCCAGTTAATACTTGGAGGATGTTGTAATAAGAAAGACAAATTAAACAGACACTCAACGAAATATCAAACTAATTACGGGGGCGTATACGTACTATTTTCGCACCAAAGGTGGCCTTGTAGGCAACAACACAGAAGAAGGTGGTAGGTGTGTGTATGTGGATGCACGCACGGCATGGCATCCAGATGTTTCAGTGGGTGAGGGAGTCCTTGGCATGACCAATCGATCCTTATATTCTGCCCAAATGAATAATGTCAAATTAAAGGCAGTCAAGTCAGAAAAGAAAGAAAATTTTTGTGGAAAAAGCTGGCATAGCAAATAGTGTTCTCCAAGTCTAACGAAACATTTAAAAAGAAAAGTTACATCGAAATTTGTCCAGCAGTTCTGACGACGCACGTTTGGTTTTATTTTTCCTCCACTGATGGTAACAGTACGGACAATATTTGTCAAAATAAAACCTTCTTTAAAAGTTCCTCTGCAGAGTCCTTTGGTTTACAAAAACCTGTGAAAAGTGACATGAAAGTTTTTCGGAATATCAATAGTTTGTCAAAAGAACAAACAAGTTTTTGTTAATAAGCTGCCTTGACGATTGAGAAGTATTGGTATTAGCTCTCGAAAAAATATGTTTCCAGCCTAAGCGGGGTAAGATCTCTGAGAGTCACAGCACAGTCTCACTCGTGCAGATCAGCGTTGCCACTTTGCTGGAATTACAGTAGATCTATACCTACTGTATTTTTCCTATTTGAAAATAGTGACAAAAACTTTAATCTGCTTGCACACTTGCATGCACTGTACATCTGCAACGAGAAATGTAACACTTTTAGCAGAAAACATAACAACAAATTAATTAATTTTAAAAATTTGGTTTAAATACTAGTTTTTACTAAGCTTGTAGTGTTTATGATTTTTTTTTTTTTTTTTTGTTATTTAAATTGGTAAATCGACTGCAAGGAAATTCAATCTACTAAATTTTACTAGAGAATCTACTAAAAAAAAACTTGAAACTACCTGCGTTTATTTAAAAAAAAATTGTCAATTCCAACTGCCATGTGTAGCATTTTATACACATATTTAACTTTCTCCATTACGTAGTAAGAGAAAGATATTGCTTTCGGACAAAATTTCTAACTCGAGATGTTATTAATTCTGACATACGATGATAGAGGAACTCAAAAAAGTGGGTCGCAAAATTCTGTCCTGTCTGTCCGTCTGTCTGTTTGTCCGTCCTTCCACAGGCCTACAGCTTAAACGGCTGCCCGGATTTAGTTCGAACTTCGGATTTGAAGTTTGTGGGCTTACAGTTCGGCTGCATTGTTTTTTCAAGGTATCCTCAATATTAATGATACTTCCCATATAAAATGTTCGTACCAGTTTGATTTGATCGTAAACGGCTCAAACGACTTCAACCAATATTGATATTTAAGCTTAATAAGGTTAGGTTACCGACTACATACCCAGTTTTGGATTAACAATCGAATAGCGGTACTTTTGAAATTTCGACATATGTATCTCGAAAACGGTCTATATGATTGTAACAAAAATTTACTTCTGAGGTAATGTGGTCATTTATAACTTGGATTTTTGGAATAGTCATTTTTTTAAGCTTAGGTTTGTGTAGTTTACCTAGAAACGGTAATAACGATTTTGACCAAAATGCAAACTTGGAGTCAAATTGATGTTTTCAAAATTATTGTGTCCTTTATTTTCAATTCGAAGCTCCGAAACGGTCATTTTAAAAACTGCTCATATCTCAAAAACCCCATCTTTGCATCCCACACACGAGCATCTGTGTGTATAACTTCTAATGCAATTTCACAAATACCTGATATATATATACATATACGTAAATCTATTTAAAGATATCGGTCTATCACGAGCAATACTTCCAATCATTGAAAACTTGAATCATATTCCAGTCAAAATTAAAACCATATCCTTATAGGTCAAAAACAGAAACTGCTACTGGGTACGCTTGTCCTATACTCAAAAATCTTGTGAGGTGTGAGACCTTATAAAATAGTTCAGTGGGAGCTTATAACACTAGATAGATAGAACTTGTGACACATGCCTGTTATTGAGAGTTTTAACTTTTAAAAACTTATATTGTTTTTTGATATAACTGCCATATGAGATGAATATCCACAAGTGAATCGAGAAAGTTTCGTTCGACCCAGTCGTGCACTTTATTTTTTAAAAGTTATGTACATAAGAGTAAAAAAAATGCGTTCTGGTTATACTTTTCTATAGGAAGTGACACGCCTTGTTTTCAAATGCGCCCGACAATTTTCAAAATATTTTAAACTGGGAAGAAGAAATATATGCACTTAACACTTTTTTAAGTCGACCCATGTTGCTTGTTGGTAAATATGTATTTGTAAAGTTTTTGCTATAAAAATCAATATTTATCAAGTTTTTCATGATTTCTTTATAGAAGAGGTGCCACGACCCTTTGCTTGAAACCGCCCATATTTTACTAATCTACTTAGAAGTTATAAATTTTTGCAGCAGGTACAAAGATGTATCATTTTGTTTATTCCAAGATTAGCTTCTGTTTTATAGGAAGTGTCACGCCCTCTACTTCGAAACCCTTCTTTTATCTCCCACGGAAATTCGACGCTTCATGGATATCAAATCAGATAAAGACTTTGGAAACGTATAAAAGACAAACAGATGCACACATATTGCATTCACTTTTATAAAGAAGATGGTAGCTTTTGTAGATGAAAGGACGAAATTTTCATATGAATAAATGTGCGATTGGTATTCCCACGCAGATCAATTTGATATCACCCGAACAAACTGCAAACGAATTTGAAGGAACAAATTTCAATCGGTATTAACCCCGCCACATATTCTGTTGAAAAGTCCTTGTATCCACGACGCGACGGGTTTCTACGATGTTAGGAAAAAGAAAACGTAAACTGGACATCTAAGTTTATTGTGACGAGTGAATATCTACTATATAAAAATAAGTCGGGTTTTCCTTCCTGACGATATAACTCCAGAACGGCTTAACCGATTTGAATGATTTTTATTTTGTTTTGTTAGTCTTAGATCAGGGATGGTTTATGAAAAAAGAAAAGTCGAAAAATTCTCAACAGTTGGCGTTGTAGGCACATATTTCGTTTTTCATGGGGAAATGCACGTTGAAAAAAATATAAACTGGATAGAAATCGAGTAGTTTCAAATACAAAAAAAATATTTTAAATTTTAAAAGCAATATTGTTGTTGTCAATTATTTTAATGATTTTCCAAGCAAATTGTTGTTGTCAAAAATTTTGAATTTTTTTTTTTAATACATATACGATATAGTTAGCTACCTAATAAGTTTGTTTATGTTTACTATGTTACATTAAGTAACTTTTTGAAATGAAGTAGATACTTTGATTTGTTTGTATTCATCATTTTTGTTTGGGAAGTACCTACAAATTTTCAATATCCTTGCATTTGAATAGGTGGGTAAGTTCAAATGGAGGGGTGATTGAGTGAGATGACGAGGACAACGATGACAGGCAACAGGAGTTGCTGAGCGTTTTGAGTGTTCACGATGGGGTTGTTACGAAAAAGGAATGAGTAACAATCATGGTATTATGCTCATTCGTGAGTAGGGTTATGGGGAGGGCAGCTCAAAGCTACCATAACACCTTTGGTACCGGTGTGGAGAGTGAAGGGAGAAGGCTTGCCAACCAAGTTGATAGGTGTGGTTAGTTTTCTTCTAGGCTGTTAAAGTTACAAATATGTATTTCTTTTAGAGTTAGTGTTTATTGATGGCGAATAAAGTGCACAGTTGGGCATGATATCACCTAATTGTCCAATACACGATACATTCAACCACTAATTGCAAAGAGACCAACAAAACAATACGATACTGTAGCAATACCCGAAGCAGTTCGTAAAAACGTTCTGCAATTGAATCGACAGCAAATGATTGCGTATGACTCTTTGATGGAAGCTGTGAACAAAAGAACTGGTAGCATTTACTTTCTGGGTGCTCCCGAAGGTACTGCCAAAACGTTCTTAATTTCGTTGCCCTGGCATTGGCTTCATCTGGAATAACAGCAACTTTGTTAGAAGGCTACCGAACTGCACATTCAGCATTGATATTGCCACTGAACATGCAAATCAACCAGACACATTCTTGAAAAATCGAAGAAAAAATTCGAAGATTTTACAATGATGCAAATTGATCGATTGGGTCGAATGTACGATGGCCCCACAAAAGGTCAATGGTGGCGGTGGACAGGACGTTGAAAGATCTTCGTGTCAATCAAAACATTTTTTGAATAGCCATGGTTGTATTATCCGGTGATTTTCGGGAGACTCTTCCAGTTTTCCCACGATCAATTGCAGCTGACGAACTAAATGCGTGCTTGAAAGCATCAAATTTGTGGCTTCATGTCAAGACACTCCGATTGACGAGATCAAACTGCAGATGTGTTTTCGAAGCAATTGTTGGACATTGGTAATGAAAAGATTGCAGTTGATATCTCGACCGGACTTATCACTTTGCCCACTGATTTCTGCCACATGACCGATTCTAAGGAAGAGCTCATTCGAAGTGTTTTTCCGGGCATACCGCAGAATATAGAGGAGAAGATGTGTTGATTCCACGCATCCCGATGATTCCAACGGACTTACCATTCGAATTCAAACGACTGCAATTTTTTACTACAAATCTTTGCATTGAATGTTAATATCATCTATTTTACAGGAAAATAAAAGGCATTGAATTAATTTGAATTACTGACAAATTTTATTTAATCACCAAACTAAGTTTAAATCGAAAAAAAGCTTCAAATAGATAAAAATTAGGTGGTACGAAGTTCACCAGATCAGCCAACACCAGATGAACCGCATCAATTTCTGCAAATATATTTCATTTCGTCGATGGTGGATCAGCTGAATGTGCGGTGCAATATACAGGGAACACAACAGTTAAAGAGACGAATTATTGAACAGTTGCAAGCAATTTTTCATTTAGAAAATCATTGTTTTTCACATGGGCAGCTATACGTTGCGTATTCACGAGTTGGGAAACCATCCGCTTTATTTGTGTTAACATCAGACCAAAAAACAAAAAATGTGGTTTACCAAAGAGCACTTCAACGAAACGGATAATTTGCGGACATGTATAACGCTTCGATTCAGTATTTACTTTGGATTCACTTTCATTTTTTACTTAGAGAAGTTCAACTAAATTACACTTCATTTTTGTAATCGTGATGTGAAATGAAATAAATACAAGAAAAAAATAATAATTTTTCTTCATCTTTTAATCCTCAAACGAAATGTTACAAAAAACGAAGCCATCTGGTGGCGAAACGGAGTTCGTAGGGTTTGCTAGTTTGCTATAAAAGTCTGTGTGACATTTGAACTCCCAACAGTTGCGGTTTCACACAAGCTTATGTGCAACCTCTATCCTTCATAATTCTTCAGAAGATTTTCTATTAAAAACCGTCACATATCCACCATGAATACTGGACTACAACTACGTGCAATTTTGCAGAGATCCCTTTCAAGCATTTACATAGTACCTATATATTCTGGTATTAGAAAGTTCGCCAAACCGACACACACCAGTCCCGCTGAAGACAAATCGCAACTTTTAAATCTTCTTCCAAAAACTCTACACGATGGAGAAAAAAGGAAGATAAAACCCAATATCCCGAGGGCGAATTGTGATTACACCAGTTGCGGCCATGCTTCTTCCTCAAAAATAGACGCGCACGCAATCCTCGCGGCTATCGGGCACCCAATTTTGGTACACACATAATACACATAGCACACAGAATAACCTAAATAGCCTTAAGTCGCCTCGAGTAGTCTGAAGTGTGTGGCTCTGCCGCTAAAAGCTTCAACCTTCAGAATTGTGTTTTAAAGGTGCGGTTCCCTTGCTGGCGGCGCAACACAGGACTGCGTTAAAAGTCCGCCTTCCAGCTACGTAACACATTAAAACAAAATAAAAACCATGTCCAAATCCATCTTGCATCACACCTACCATTGACAATCAACCCACGTACAAGACACTGTCCATGGCATTCCTGACTGGTGTCCACGACCCATCCCAAGTCATAACTGCTTTATAGGAAAAACATAGTCGCAATCTCCTCGATAGGCTCTTTGTCAAAGCGATATTTATACAAGGTCCGTCCCTCCCTGTTGCTCTGTCTCCCTAGAGGGGCTTGGAATATTTAATAAACACTTCAATCCGGCCGACAAGTGGGGGGAGGGGGGAGAAAAAAGCCGGACCCACCTCGATCCACCTCACGGCAACTTAATCAAATTTTTGTTGTTACTTGTAAGTCACCTTTACGCTTTGTTCTTGCCAATGGCAAACGAAAAAAAAGGTCTGTCACACAAATTGAATAATTAATCAAGCCCCGCATAGAGTACTCAAATATCCAGCCCCAGCCAAACAACAATGGCCGGTCACACTGTAATAATTCAAAGGACCCCAAAACATTTTTAATGCGTAATTAGTATGAATGTCCCCAATGACAATGGGCAACGAAAATGCGATTAAAATTGGGCGAACGGGTCGCAATGAATGGATGGAAAATCCCCGCCACTGTGCTCATTGTAATATAAGAGGCCAATGTGTCGCTCAGTTGTCCGCAAACTCATTATTGTTCATTTATCATTATTATTGCATTAGGTGCGAGGTGTACCAAAGGGGTGGTCGGGGTTGTCTTGTTGATAATGGGGTCGGTCGGTCGACAGAACCTTTGAGCTTTTATGAAAAATGACAGAAAGGACAAACTCATTTGCGCCCCCTCCATACACCCACATCCCACACACACACATACATTTGATGATGAGGATGACAACGGACATTGTGCAGAAGCATCAAGCACCAACAAAAAAGGATTCATAATCATCATTGTAATAGAAATGAATGAATAAACACTTTTGCCCATCCGTCCGTCGTCCGTCGTCCATCATTATGCATTCAGATTTGGTATACTCTGTCTTTTTTTCCACTGGTATTTATTTTTTTGCTTTTCTGCTGGTTCCCTTATTTTTTGCGATGTGCTTCTATTTTGACGACCTTTTCATGATGAGATAAATGAGTGAAGTGTATGGATGGTTTTTCTTTTTTGAAATATAATTACGTTTAAGCATTTTTAGGTGATAAAACGAGATTTTAGTTTCTAGTTGGGTGGGGGTTTTGACTGGGCAAAAAGGGAGAGCACTTGGAAAAAAACAGATGTCTCTGAACTGAAGCGAGTGCCCGGTAATCTCTCACAACAAGGGTTAATTAGAGCGGAGTTCAAAGGAGGACAGATCGGTATTGTGGAAGCCCCGCAGATATTTTCATTCAATTCAACAGATGGCCACCGGAAATGTATAGGAGACATGGCAACAGGATGGCGAATTGATAAAACTTAACCTCTTCAGAAGTCCTTTTGTATGTAGGTTCGTGTTAAGGAGAGACCCGAAATACTGGAGGCGGATTAGGATGAGATGGTTACATTTGACAGTTGGATTGCTAGAACAACACGGTCAATGCTTGTTTGAGTATCCATTTATTCTGAGTTACCTTACAATGTCCATCGTATCCATTAAAAGAATATGGCTGGAGGGGTATGTTTAACAAGTCTTGCTCTTGTGCCATAGCGACTATAAAAGGGCAATCTGCATACGGGTGAAGAAGATATTACGAACTCGATCTAACGATTTCATTCTGGGTTAACCAAGGGAATGTCTGTTGGGGGGTTATGCCTTCAAGTGACCAAAGCGAAGTGAGGACCGCTCCGTCTTAAGAGTGTAAATGATTTTCTGGTGCTCCTTTTGTGGTCTTTACCTGCAATATAACGAATCTTGCATCGACAACTTGCACCAACGATCTTTTGTTTCGAACAGTATCCGAATCTCAAGACTTGTAGTACTTAAAGACAAAAGCGTGGTAATTAATTAATTGATTTATTATGTTAACTAGAAAAAGGGAGTTGAGGTTGAATGGGTGTTTCCACTGGGGCTGTTGTTGCATTGTAACAAACACCGAATTAATTGCCAACTACTTAGTTTTGACACCAATTTCGGTCTTCTTGGTAACAGAATTACCTAGCTACCTCTAAGTTGAAAAACAGTGAAAACTTAAAGATTGGTACAAATAACAGAGGCTCATATGTACAGCAAAGATAGTTCCCGGTAAAGCTTAAGGCCAAATTGTACGACTTCGAAAATAGCGTTGCGCACTATAAAATGCACCACTGTCTTGTTTTCCAGTCACAGACACCCAAATGGTTAATCAAAAAACGACTTTACATATAAAGAGAAAAAGATTCAGAAAATTTCGTTGTTGGGAGCGTTTTTAACCAAAATGTATATTTTTTTTTTTTTTTTCTTAACCGCACTTTACTTGCCATTACACAAATAGGACGACATAAAAAAAAGAAAGCTTTAAAAATACGATTGCTGTACTTTTACGTACTATTATATAGCTGAAAACTGAGTGTTACGAGGGGCGTTCAATGTATTCTCGGTATGGGGGTGACTTGATATTATTGAGGGTAATTAGAATATATCATTAGCTAACAAGGGTATAATTCATATAAAATTTTATGTTGATAACTTCATTAGTTTGTTTGCGACCTCCAGTCAAAGACGACAAAAATGACTGACGCAACAATGTGGGCCAGGTGGGCCAATCACGGCGGCTACTGAAGCAAATGTGAAAATTGTCGAAAACCTTGTATTAATTGTAGAAATCAAGATGTTGACAGAAATAACTACACTGAAAATAAAATCCTGGTATATTTGACAAAAAGTCGGGTTCATTCAACAATTTTTTTGACAATATAAATAAAATAAATAAATTGACAAAATATTAATAAATTTTACCTTGCCTTACAGTTTTTGTTGTGATAGCAAAAAAAAAATGTTGTGTTAACAAAAATCGTTTCTTGTGCGTATCAAAGTAATTTGTTAAATTCATCAAAATGTTGTTAAAGATTTGTAAAAAGATTTGCCAGTTCTACCGTGGCTGTTTTGTCAAATCAACAATTAACTGTTGCTTTTACAACGAAATTTATCAATTTAGTTTTTATCTTTTTGTCAAATTAACAAACAAAATTGGTAATAATATTGAAGTAGTTTGTCAATTCAGTTATTGTATTTTGTTAAATCGACAGCAAATGTTGTTGGTTGTACAGAATTAATTTCTCAGTACCTACTGCCGTTGTGCTTTAGATTAGGTACCTATCAATAAATGGTAGGTACGCTAAATAAACAAGTTTAATAATTAGATTTATTAAAAAAAAAAAAAAGTAGTTCGGTATCGGTATACGAACTATTATATGCCTATGTATATTGCAAATAAAATGTTTTCCTGCATCCTTGTTAAAACTTCTTAGACCTCGTCGAAAGTCCTTCCAATAATCATAAAGGCATTCTGGGAATCTTGCTGGTCGGTATAAAAACTGCATGCAGCAAATAAAACACGGTGGCAAATCGGCCATCTATTTAGAAGAAGGAAAAAATGCGTTTGTTTCAATATCATACGAGCATATAAAGGAGGGATTGGTCGATGAATCAGTTAACAATTTATTTAGCTATATATCTATATTTTATCGCATTAACTTCTTTCAATTACCTTTTAAATAATTCCATATGCGGCTTTCTTTTGTTGCACCAAGGTTTAGTTTAGTAACTATGTCCTCATCCATTTATTTAGTTTTTAGATGTTTTTATAATTCACTTTTTCCGGTTACCTTTAAGCGCACTAACAAACTTTCTGCTTCGTACTACTTCACGTGTGAATTATAAATGACGCCATCAATAGGATTCAAAGGAGTACAATTTGAAATGTATTGTTATTGATTCACTTCAACAAAATGTTTGTAATATTGATTATCTGTATTTTGTTTGGCTAACAAACACTCTGCATAAGTTTTTGTCCATATTACAAACATTTACAAAAGTGATTTTTGGCTCTGTTTTTATGGATATATCTAAAACTTTGCTAATTCAACAATAAAGTTGTCGATTTGATACAACATCGATTTATTAAACTGAAAATCGTGTTTTGTAATCTGACATAGTATTTTTTTAGTTTTTTATTCATAAATTTCATTTATCATTAGGTACAACAATTTTTTTTTCAATCGAACAAAACTATTTTTGTTGAAAGCAGTAGAATTTTGTCAATATTACCTGGTATTTTATTTTCAGTGTAGGTAAGCTACCCGTTGGTACTATACAGACTAGACTACATGATTATCTCAACCTTACAAAAGTCTGTTGAAAGTCGCGGCTGTCCAAGGCTGCTGCACGAGAGAGCGGGTTCGATTAAATTAACCACCCACCCTACCTGGCCCCCAGGCAATAGAAAAATTTATTTCGCGATCAAACAAATGTTGATATCATGAGAGACTATATTGAAAAATATTTTTTTCAAGGTTTTATCTTGTTTCTAACATACCCTACCCATACCGAGAATAAAGTAGTTGTAAACTGGATGCCGCCTTGTTTTGACTTCTCCTCCGTCGATTTACGAAGATATAAAAGGTTCGAACAAAGAACACTTCAAATCCACCGAACATAAAGTGAGAAACGAAAATTACAATGAGCTTATCGGCAATGCCCTGTCTATGCCAAGCAACCAGTTGTCTGCTTTGAAAACTCCGACTGTGTCAATTGACAGGAGTACCTTTTACCTTTTTAGGCCCCAGTTTTAACCATACGTAAAATGCAACAGAAAAAGTTAGAACAGTTTCACACTGTCATAGGTTTCACGCGGTCATAGCGAAAATTCTGTCAGACAAATTTGTCACTACGAAAAAACCTGTTGGTGCTTTTTGTTGAAGGTCTTACTACCACTTTGAAGAAGAAATAAAGTCCGTTGCTGTTTTTTTCATTTTTTTTTTTTTGGGGAAATAAGACCCACGGGCTTTCATTCCGCCTTAGTTATTTCACTGCACCAAAAATTCCAATTACTAGCCGCCACTGTTCAAACTACTAAGGGGGCGAACTGTAACCATAGTTTTAACCACTGCTGGCCGCAATAGAAATCCTTGTTAACGGGATGCAACTTCAAGTGACGAACTCGTTGACCGTATTTTTTTTACAATGGCCACGCGCCAAAGAGGTTTTTACAATTTTATAAGTCAGAGTAAAGTACACAGCGCGAGCCACCCTCGACCTTTATTACACACTCCGGACCGTTTCCATTAAACAAAACAAAAAAATAAAATAAAACTGTCGGTACACTCCCTGCAAATACAAAAATCACTTTCAGCCATTCAACTTTTTAATCCTTTGGCCATTTAACCATAAGCAAAGCGTCCAAAGCAAAGCTAACGACATCGAATTTGCACAATCTGAAAATAGCCCAACCCAGCGTAGTTAATCCGCCGCCCGGCCCAGGTCCTCAGTTCCTCGGCTGCGTTCTGCTCCAATTATAGCTCAGCAAAGGCATTATTCAAATCGTTACCCTTTTTATAGCCGAAAGCAATTAGAATATAACCTGACATTGTGACATAAACAAGAGCCGCCCCCCCTTCCTCAGCCCCCTTTGTATTTTGTTGCGCTGTGAAAATATGTCTTTATTTTATGTATTCTAATTATACCCGCACTAGAGCAGTGGAGAACAGTGTCCTGTGTCCTGTGTCCTGTTCTGTTCTACAACTACAGCGAGTAGCATATTTCTTTTCTGCGTTGCCTCATAATTACCGTAATGGAATACGCGAATTACTCATGAGAGAGGAAAGAGCAATTGTTTTTGGTTTGGTGTTTGTCCCTTTTATATTTATTCTAGTCCTTGTACTCGTTTTTTTTTTCTATGATCACACGCTCTGATAGAGCCGATAAATTAAGTTTGTACGGTGTGCGCGTGTGTCAGTGTGTGTGGCATAAAAATCGAATGGGCGGTGACTCGGTCATGTCATAAATCGAATGTGGTGCTAAAAGCTCTCGGTGCGGTACTCGGTGCCGAAGACCACCGACCTGCAGAAGGTAACAATAATGATTGCAATCATAAAGGACAAACAGCTTCTCTGTGTCGTATACTTTTAAGTTTTCCGCCACCGGCCCCATCGCAAGACCCACATCGTGTAAGGGCATTCCTCTATCGCAATGTGTAGCTAGGTATCTAGGATGTTAATCTCTTTATAGTTTCCTTGGGCGAGTGGTCCACCATAAAAAAAAAGTGAAGAACTTTGTCCTCTCTACAAGGATTCAATAAAGTGTAGCCCACATGTTGCAAAGGGAACCGGACATCCAGAGTATGTGTGTGCGGCTCATTTAATGGAAAACTAAAAAGCATTTTAGCCCTGAAGGAGCACAGGCAAACCATCACCACCATCATCATCATCGTCGTCGTCGTCGTCCGCATCGTGGCCTTCGTAATTGCCCGCCCTGATGCTGTGTCCATTGAACTGTGTGGCGAAAAAACGAAGCTCCTAAGAGTATCTTACTTCCGATATCACATAGTGTGTCACCCAATCGAGTCCATCAGATAGAGGGAGTCCTCCCTCCCGGACCATGGATACGGGTGCGAGGCTAATTTTCGACGTAAATGGCTCAATTCGTCGGCAGCTGGAGTGAACCCCTATAAATGCGATGCGATGACCTTTTTCCCGCACACACCTGATAGATCCGAGCTGTACTCGCATCCCCCACCATCATGGAGAACAGTCCATTTGGTGACCGCCATCATCGTCCTTCTGCCGTCCACTCGGTGAGAAGTAATTCAATTGATTTTTGTGGTTTAATTTTCGATTGGTATATCCTTTTTGCTCGCATATACTCGTACATAGCTGCAGGTAGTACGAGGGTGCCTCTGGAAATTCTTTTGTGTCGGCCGCTGGCCAGGAGAGAGCAACTTATTTTCCGTTTTAATTAATTTCGTGAATGCACCAGTTAAAGTGGTTACCGTTCCCGTGGAGTGTTTTGTTTTTAGTTTTAAATTAAAATGCACTCCAACTCACACAAACAGTCGGACACTGATTTTGATGTCGGCAGGGCGGCGTAATTTACATTTAGGTCAAGTCCCGCTGCTCTCTAAACATTATGAGGTCAACCATAGAGCGTATAGCCAGTTTTGAGGATTAATTAGGCCTTTTTGGGGAGTTAAGAGTGCGGCCCATTGTTATGGCCGAGGGTAATTATTAGCCTATCGTACATTGAAAATGAATGGTGCATTACGGCCTAAGTGCGGATAAGTGTTAAACAACACAAACAATTTTAACTGATGTTTATCGATTTAAATGACCTCGATTAGGGTTTGGGGTGGGGCAGGTCGCTCGGTCGGGATTAACTCGTATATATTGAACCAAATTGCTGATTGCACATTAGCAACTTATAACACTTGTTATGCAGTCACGGGTAGTTGCACATTTCTGTTGAGGTTAATACCCACTAATGCTCGCATGCAGGTAACGGCTTAGTTAATGGGACGTGAAACGCTCTTTTGCGGAAGAGCTGCACAAACTAGCTGAATGCATTTGCAAGTTCATAAATCACCGTCAGTCAGTTGGTCTTGGTTGGGCAAACGTTTTTAGTGGCTTGGTAGGTGAAAGGCTTTGAAACAACTCTGAGGGTCCGGCTGCTATCAATCGATATCCTCATTGCTATGCATATGATGAGGATTTTTTCTTGAGTTTCTTTTGACTCAATGCCTCTTAGGACTATAATCTGTAATCGTTTCTTAACTTCACTATTCAATAACAAAAGATCGCAGCCCTTATCTAACAATCTAACTGATAACATGCTTTATGTCGCTTTGTGAAAGTATCATAAAAAATACGCTTTTCCATAAACCTTGTACCTGCAACTTTTTCATATTTCTAACATTTTCTTTAAATGATTATTATAATTTTGTATTAAATTTGAAATCACTAATTTAATCACAATTTATTATGTTATCTCTTTTTAGGTAAGTCTGGCATTTGGCACGGTGTTTATATAAAGAATTAGAATAACAAATTAATTATTTATAAGAAAGGTAACTATTTAGAATATATTTGAGCTCACTCACACACAACCTTGTGCGTCGAACTTTTGTGAACCTAAAAGGGATATTTACTCGTTTACTTCAAAGATAAAGTATAATAAAATAAACATTTCGCTTTTAAATTAAATTATTTGGTCTTTGGTGAAGTTAGTTGAAAGTCAGTTTTTCTACGTTTCTATAATTCGCATTTTTCTAACGTTTAAAATTTCTGGCCCAAATAAGAAGTTTTTGTACTTAGGATAAAAATTTTAACAAATTTAATTTTATATAAGCTGGGAAGGCTTTTTTTTATATATTTTTTCGAATTAGTTCAAACTTTTCTGATGCTTAAAACGAAAAAAATATACTTTCCTTCTGACAGTTATGTAGTTTGCTTCTTGGTTTTTTTTCTATTTTAGGTGGCCCTACTGCGCGGAAGGAACCTGGTCGTCTTGTCTTCTTGAATTGCAAAGAACAAAAAACTTCTGTGGCAACGAGGAAAAACAGCATAAGTCGACTTATGTCAAAATTAAGTTAATGTAACTATCGGATGCACCGTACCCTGCTCTATAACCTTTATCCCGCGCTCATGAAAAGTGGCCAAAAATGACTTATGCTGTTTTTCCTTGTTGTCATTGTTTTAATTACCTGTTACCAACATTTCGTTACCAAATTTTAATCACCTAGTACGATAGGTTCGTTGAACTACCATAGTTAAATATGCAATTTTTTCAAAAATGCATAATTTTTTATAGGGTTGGCCTCGCTAATCTGGTCTTATGCGATGTCCCATTCAGATTCTGTCTACTTCTCCATGTGCTTGGCGTTCTTCTTCAGTTTGGCTTCGTTGATATATTTGTTGTTGACTTGCTTGCCTTGTTCGTGGGCCAATATTTAGCATAAAACATTAATCTAAAATTCTCGATGGTCTCAATTTATCAAATATTTAATGGAAAGAATCATTGGATGCCAAATCAGGGCTTCACGGCGATTTTCCGGAATTCTCTTTCTCTCTAAACCTGATATACAGCAATAGGTACTAACAAAACCAAAAAAAGAATCATGGAAATCGTCCCATTGGTTATCGAGTTCTAACTTAATCGAGTTTTGCCCGAAAGAACTATATATATAGAATATTATTTTCTCGATAATATTCTGTCGGGTGTTCTTTATTCAATGATTTTTAATATCTCTATTATTTTTATACAATATGCTAACTACCTACTATGACCGTAGCTAGGGGGGGGGCATTGTGGGGCAATGCCCTACCTTGCAATCAACAATGCCCTACCTTAAAAATACCAAAAACTAAGATAAATTATAATTAAATTGTTTGTTCATAGTTTGAGATAAAAAAAAATTGTAGCGATAAGTACATATCTAAACTTTTCCGAACATACCACAGTCTGTGACATTCATTTCATATTATAATAATTCTTTATTCTGTGTATAGATGGCAGTTGAAGCGCCATCACATGTAGCGAAGTTCAACAAAACGGACATTCACTGCATTCGCTGCCAGGTACGCTTCTCTTTATCTTTTTTTCCGCCATCTATGAACAAATAGCACTCCTTATAAACACTTAATTATATTCATAACTTATACCAAATGCCGGTTACGTGAATATAAAGAGTTGGTTTACTTTTGGTCAATGTTACCTGTACAAAACTTGCTTAATTATTATAACAAGTTAGCATAAACAATATAATTTAAATGGTATTTTTGTCGTATCTTTTTACTCGTATCACCCCACCTAAGAATTAATTATTAAATCACTCTCACTCAGACGTGGATATCTACATCCAAATCTGGAAGTTTAACCATCTTGAGGATTTAATAGTTCTTAAGGTTTGTCCAGACCAGTGAAACATTTGTTTAATAAAGGTTTATTAAATGTTTATAAAATGTTTCCGATTTGCTTCAGAAACATTTCATAAATATTTATTCAACATCTCTTAAATGTTTCTTTCAGTCTGGACACCGATGAAACATTTTTGAAACATTTATGAAATGTTTAATTTTTATCCATTTTTGAACTAAATGATGAACTCTAAAGCGGTAGAATTTTTAGCAGCGTGCTTCATTATCATAAAAAAAAATTTTAAGAAAAATAAAAATATAATTTAATTAAATGAATAGATAACTTCCTCATTACCTACTCCAACTTTTTTTGACATTTCAATTTTTATATTCACATAAATTCAAAAAACAGCGCCTACTCTCTGCCCGGAAACATGTGAAACAAAAATTATTTCCCATCACGAATGGGAAACTGCGAAACATTTCATAAATGTTTCATTGGTGTCCAGACCAACGAAATATTTAATAAACATTTCATAAACATTTTTTTCTGTTATAAATGTTAATGAAATATTTATGAAACATTTATTATAAATGTTTATGATATGTTTCGTTGGTCTGGACACACCTTTAGATCCATGCTCATGCTCTGTCACAGAAATTATTTGACCTAGAGGTCAATGATATACATGGTGATTGATTTAGGAGTACGTGCTTCGAGGGCAGATCAATTATGATAATTTTTTTACTTCCGCCCTACCTGTAACCAATGTTGCCCTACCTCAAATTCGACTCTAGCTACAGCCCTGCTACCTACTTTAAGAACTTCATATTCAAAACTCCAGTACAAATATACTACAGTATATGTGCACTACAGAAGCCTTTCAACTATGCGCATTTATTTGGTCCTTTTCTCTCATTCACCAGGTTAACTTTGAAGTTTGTTTCGAATTGAAACAAAGAACCATTAAAATGACGTGACATAAAACAAAAAGAAACAGTAGAAAATTAAAACATTGCTGCATAAGTAGGGCCTTATATTAACAGAAAGGCGTTAAAAGCGTTCAATAAAAGAAAAACACTGCTCTAAAAAATTTATAATTGCGGGAAGAAAATACATTTTCTGATGAACAAATTGGTTCCATTGTGCAGTTGATTGCCAAGTTGTTAGAGAAAACCTTTTACCTGTACCTACGAGAAAATTGAAAAAATCTTCTCAGATGAATTGATTATATTTTCAGTTTTAAAATGGTCAGTAAGCCACATTCTAGGCCAAGTTGGGTTAAACTATTAAGTTAAAGTTATCTAAAAAAGTGTATTCCGTATTGCTACACCTAACAAATGAAAAATCTTATAAGAACCGCTTTCATTGTCTTAAACACAACATATTCGCGTGATTTTTTATTTGTTGTGAAGATTGTACATAGATGCAATGTTGTTGGTAATTGGTTTTCCAAAGTGTTGTGTATAAGCCAGGTCGCTATAAGGGTAGAATTCCTACCACTGGGCGAACACTGGTTATACTTAAAAGCGTTAAAAAAAAAAACTATTGGCCAATAGGCAAAAGAAACCTTGACGCCTTAAGCGAATCGACTGACTACATTTTTACGGGTTGAAATCTATCATTGCTCACATGTCGTTTTCATCATAAAGTGCACGAATGGAACTCTTTTGGAATTAAATTGAACTAAATGCATACTTGCAACTTGATAGATTTCCGGCTTCTTGGTTGGG
Source organism: Cheilosia vernalis (assembly GCA_949126925.1). NCBI lineage: Eukaryota > Metazoa > Arthropoda > Insecta > Diptera > Syrphidae > Cheilosia > Cheilosia vernalis. Next base: position 14,945,640 of record OX421361.1, read on the forward strand.
TGTATACCTTGTTCAGCGACAATGGTTACTTGGTTCGGTAAGATTTTTTCAATCAACGAAAGCAGAATGTGGAAACGCGCTAATCCTCGCTTCTGCCATTCAATCGAATGCATCCAGCAACGCGGTTTTACAAAACTTTGAGTTTAACAATGACGTCCTTGATCGTTTTAATATTTTCTTTTTGATAAATCGTGGGGAATGCCTTGGCGGTTGCCCCAAGTTTACCCACGAAGAAATAGCTGCTTAGTCTCTACCCATTTCGAATTGCGGGTCGTCCTTAATGCCGCATATGTATCATTCATTACTATCGGCAAATTCGAAAAAAAAAAACAAATTCCCCGAACATTTTATGTCCCCTCGAAAATATTCCCCCTATCGCATCTCCATTGGAATTTATTTCCTCCGGAATTTTTCGAATATTATGTTCGAATGCGTTGACTGTTGTCAATTGTGATTTATTCAAATGTTGCATTTATTTATTTATTTGCCATTGCAAAGACTCGAATTGGATTTATCCGTATTTTAGTAAAGGGTGTTTTTTTTAGAGGTAAAGAACTGTAAGTTGGCAACTCTATTTTAACTGGCGGCCATTTTGTCAGCTGGTAAGTGATTTATTTTAAGTTTGGCTTAGCATTTCAATATGAATAGACTGACGTCTGAACAACGCTTCCAAATTGTGCAAATTTATTTTGAAAATCATGGTTCTGTTCGAACTACGTATCGCACACTATGTCCATTTTACGAACATAATTGTCCTCTGGGAGGACATTCGCCGCGTTATTGCCGATATACCGCCACAAATGTTGGAAAAAGTCATCCAAAATTGGACCAGATTAGACTACGTCCGATCCAGCCTTGGCGGTCATATTTCAGAAATCATATTTAAATTATAATGCCAGAAGATTTATCTGTCGACTAAAGTAAATTTCATATCAATTCAAAAAAATTCCGTTTCAAAGTTCTATACCTCTAAAAAAAAAACATCCTTTAGATGTTTTCGTTTTGAAATAAAACAACAAATTTAAACTGTTGGAACGCATCCATCAGCTGACAGGAACTCACCAAATATCCAACTTTCAGTCAGTGCTTTTAGCACTGTCTCTTTATTTTTACATTTTTTCCCTTTCCATTAAACGCAAATTCCTAGAATTGCTTATGAAAGCTTTTTTTCTTTTAAAAGTAAAATTTGTATATAATTTAACCCTCAGTATAAAAACGCAGTTTTCAACATAATGATGATTATTTCTTGGTACTAGAAACTTTTTAATATAAGTTAAATCCCTTTTTTTATGGACATTTAGTGTGTAGCAATGTAGTTCGATTTTTTTTTGTCGTATTCCTGGTATTTCATAAATTTTGATGCTTTATTTCTGTTTTGCACGTAAGGGTTTTCGGGGAACAAAATTTCTACAAAAGGTAGAAGTTCCACGATGTGGGATGACTGCTGAGTGTCAGTATTTCATTTTACCCCCTCCATTTAGAAGTCTATTTTTTCACTCGCACGTATTCACGTATACGAAATTTAATAGAGAATTTTCTTTTCAAAATTTCGGGGAGGGAATCGGGTTGGTAGGAGCTGACGGTCTATTTAATACTTAGTTTTCAGTCAAAACCAATCGGGCGATCACTTAAGTAACAGCTATTTTGAAAACAGTCTAAAACTGACATCTTCTACTTGTCTGTCATTCTGTTGGCAACTTCAAACAAGCAAGTACAAAAAGTTTTCAAGTCCTGAAAGAGATCAAAAAATAACTACTTTGTGGAGTGCAAACTATTGAACAACTGTCACATGTTCATTGATTCTCCGAAGAACACTTAACCCTCATTTGGCTCTCCTTCGACATAAACCTGGACATAACTAAACTTCCAACTAAAAGTCCAATCTGCTTTAGCTCTGCAAGTTTACTTTTCGAATTCTCAAAACTCTCTCACCCTGAATCGCACAAGCTGTAAATTTTCCTGTTGCCCAGTGCAACACCAGGGAAACATTTACAAGCAATGTTTTGTTCCCGAATTATATTTCGAATCCTCTTTTAATATTGTTCCAGGTATTTTTTCGCTTCGCCTCAAAGGCAAACTACTTAGTCTACCTTTACCTATTCGAGGAATGGTAAAAGTCAGTGCGGGCTCACAGGGAAACCGGGCCAAGTTAATGTTCGCCGGCGGTGGGCACTAGGGGGTAGCTCTTTTTCTTGTAGGACACAAGAAATAATTTTCTAAAAAGCACAATCAATCATCCTCACATTCTTATTCTTTTTTTTTGTTCAGTAAAGTCGAGCGAAAGAATAATAATACTGAATGCTGTATAGATATACCACCCCCGATGGATGCGGCACACAATAACTTTCCCTCTGATGGTTTTTCCGCCACCAGCGTCGCCTCCATTGTTGCTATATCTCCACAGTTGGAAACACCTTTTTCGAGCAACCCAATATTTTTATAAGATGTTTGCTTGCTAAAAATAAAAAGATCCAAAACTCAGACGAAATAAAAGAAGAACAAATGAACATCGCGGTTTTCCTTTGTGCGAGTGGGTATATACTCGTACTCGCACTCGTACCTGCAAAAAACTTCAGGTTGCTAATGGCTTAAGGAAGGGCCAAAGCGTGAGAGTCAGAATCCACCATATAGGAGCAGCAACACACAGCCATTGGGGGTGGTAGTGGTGGTGGTGGGGGCTAACGAAGATGTACGACTGGGAGCTGATGGTTGCGTTCCTCTCGGGGGAAAACTTTTCTTTTCGCAAACGAAAGCAGATATGATTTGGTGGGAGAGGGTTGGGGGATGCATGACGCAATAAAAATGTTAAATATTAATTTTGCACAACAAAGGAACAAAAGTCGAACAGAAACAAGAAGAACAAGGCAGCGAAGAATAGAAGTTTACATTCTGTAAATTTTCGGACTTACAGATCTTGTTATTAAGTTGTGGTTTTGGACAGTCGGCGGCGGAGGGTTGGGACTCTGCCAGGATATTTACCTCTGTTCGCTTTATAGAGACAAATGAAAGGGATTTCTCTTTCTTGAAGACAGATTGCTGGTTTTTGTTTGAAGTCTGCTTAGACTTTGAATAAAAGAGATGCCAAATGAAATGGTTCCTTTGTTTTCGGAGGGAAACTTTTTTGTTATTGGATGAAATACTATCCGTAGGGGATTTGGGGGTTTGTCGTGCTTCTTTGGTGTGTTAACCTGGTGGGTATTATAGTTTTTTTTTTTTTTGGAATATGTCGGTGCCAGGATGGCTGTTTGAATTTTTTGCGTGACGTTTTGTTTTGATAACGACTGGCGTCGCCTTGTAAATTGAGTAAAGTTTGGGAGTGATGCATGGATCAATCAAGGAGGCTTTGGATTCGCGGGGACTCTATTCGCAAGAGCCCTTAACCCGAACCCTTAACCTTAATAAGAATTGATGGTCCACTCAGGGCTCCTATTGCTGTGCGAAATTTGCGTTGAAGGAATTTTTAAACAATTTTTTGTTGCTCGTTCATAAATACGACCATTCGGACCTGAAATATATGTCTTTCATAAAGGTTGTAGGCTCGGATATGTCAGATGTTTGTGAGAGAGGGGAAACAAAGCTCTGAAAAGTGAAGTTGGTTAAGGTCTTGGGGCCCGCAATCGCAAGCACCGTAGCCAGTTCCATAAAAGTCATTCTCTATGGTTGAGTCATCTCCTCCTGCAATGTCCCTCAGCTTTTGACGCAAAGACTCGTCAGACTGGCGCTAAGCAGTTGTTTTTGCCAGGACCATATATAGGCCGTTCAAATTCTGTGTTGAACCCTCACCAGAATCGTTCTGTAAAAATCCTCAAAGGTCTTTCTTCCGCCTTCGACAAAGTCCTGCACCATACAAACAGTGTAAACGGTTGATAAGTGTTTTGTAAATATATTCTTTGAAGCCTTCTTGGCCCAAAGTGATTGACAATACTCGAATGTCGATCTAATAGTAGAACCGATGATCACAGAGTCTTACTTCCAAGTTATATCTGTCCATTGAGATGCTTTGCCCAAGTCACCAATTTTAAGAACCCATTCAGAATTTGTGTCTTAGCACCCGGACCTATCTTCGCCACCTCCATTTCAATGCTTTCAAACGCGCTACTGACATTTCGCTGCGTTCTTCTGATGACTCCAATGTCTTAAGAGTTGGACATGCCTTTGAGAAATAGTACCTCGTGAGTTTTGGCTATATATTGGGTTTGTGGGCTGACAAGGAGTACGTAACCCGTGCCACACTAATGTCAATATGGAGAGATTATGACGCCCGTTGGGGAAGAAAGGTTGTATATTGCCCATAGCAACCCTAGAAGGACCTGCTGTAAGAATAGTTACTTATACAGTTCATACCATAAGGATCGAATGAAGTTTCTGATCGTGTCTCTTGATGTGATGGATGATGCTATCGATCGCTTTTAAAAGGAGTGCCGAAATTTGCCATGGCTTTGTAAAATGTTTGTTCCTAGATACGAGTACATACCCTATCGTAGGCTAAATTAAAGCCGATGGAGAGGTGGTGTCCCTGGTTTTTGAAGTTAAACGTCTTATGGCTCCTTGGGCAGTCATTCCAAACTATACGACGAAACGACAGGTTTAAGTATAGGCTAGGCACGTCACAGAGCCATGGGTAACTGCTTCGTATGAATAGGTATGAACACTTCTGAAGCGAATTGTTTGCCCGTTTTCTGTGGATGTTTTATTCAGAGATCAATTTTATATTCTACAAGGTCCTTGAAAATATTAAAAAGGTCATCTTTCAAAAATGCCCCTAAGATATTTTTGTTTTTTTTTTTAATTATATCTTGGCCATAGGTCATTAAAATTTAGATTTTTACTGCAGGTCCTTAAAAACCTTAAAAAGGAAGTTTCGTCAAAGTGTTCCTAAATTAACAGTAGACGTTGAATTTTGATCCTGATGTCCTTATTAATCGCAAAATTTCCTTTTGTACAAAAAATTACATATTTTTATTGAGAAATTAGATTTTTAGCAAAAGGTCCTTGAATGTGATGATAAACTTTGATTTTATTATTTGACCGAAATAAAAGACGCACTAACCGCAAAATGCCCTTTTCTACCAAAAAGTAAATATTTTTATCGAGAAATTAGATTTTTAGCAAAAGGTCCTTGAAATCCTTTGAAAGGATATTTTGCCAAATTTTTCTCAAATCGACGGTAGAGTTAGATTTTAATGTATTTTTTAAACTGAGGTCCTGGAAACACGCAAAAAAAGGATATTCAAACCAAAATAGCCTTCAAAACAAAAAATTGGGAATACTTCTGCATTTTTAAGAATCCCTTTCTTGAAAGCTATTTGGAGTCTTCACAATATTTTTAAGAATAGTTTTGACCTAGGGCGAGCCTGAGCATTCTTCATGAAGTTTCATTTTTGTCGCCAAGACTGTTTCAAATTTTTACCTTAGATTTGTCAGTGTGTCAACTTAAACAACCCAAAACTGCACTGATCAGGTTACCAAAGCCAATGGTTTTAGGCGTTCACACGATATTGTCAACCTTATAGACGGAATTTAAATCTTGGAAAATTTCTCTGTGCGTTCAGAGTATTTCCTTTCTTGTGGATGGGTATACACATCGGACATACATTCACCCGACCAAATTTTGAAGATTGATTGATTATTCATCTCCCTCCGCATAGGAATAGTCGACCGGTAACTCGATACGGCAAACGCTCCACCAGCCTTGTCGCAATTGTGTTCTAGATCGGTATTCTCTCTTTGGGTGGGTTAAAAGAGTCGAAGTTTTAACTGAATGGACTGCCTGACAGCGGGCTGACTCCGCCGTTTAACAAACTTGCTTTACTGTTTTTTTTTTTCAAATCCTCAGCACCGATTGTGAAGCTACCTCCGTATTTCCCTGCTCATATATCTGTAGACTTTTAAACCTCTGGTTCAACAAAACGCCTTCGGTTGCCCTTTTTATTCTGCTCGTAAGAAGTCGATGTTGCTCCATTTGTTTTTAATTCGCTTAACATTAGCTCTCGTTCAAGTGTGCTCCCAGAGTTGTCACATGTGTTGTTGGATCTCTACTCTTTATCGAATCAGGATGGTGCTCCATGAAATACCTGAAGAGCGACGGCGACATTTCAAATGACACGTTGACCGTGTTGCCAGAGGTCATGTGTACTATTGATGACGATCTTGGTTCACAGAAAAAAGCATTTCAATTTACCGGTTCGAATGCGGTATACAAATAGAGCTTACTTCCTTGAACGTGTCCTTTAAATTCATTCACCTATACGGATTGGAATCAAGCCCAACACACCTCATGCCACTACCATATAAAAATAAAACCAACCATACCCCCCAGCCAATGATTACGTTTTCCAATCTAATTATCCTCAAACATCCTTAGCCGTTTGAGATATATCTGCACTGTCATCTCCGCCAAACGATATGATGCTTTAATTTCACAGCTAAATGACCAACAATACCATTTCCATCAGTTTGTTATCAATATTTGGCTTATCGTTCACACTGATCTGCTAACTTGGGCTAACTTGACGATTTATTACCATACACTGCTCCTTTCAACAACCAGATCATCTCTATGTCTGTGAAAGCCCAACAACAACAGCAGCAGAAAAGGAAAAATATTAATTTCCTAGCGAAATTAAGCTGCGCTCTCCTTCCCAAACAAAACAAAGTAATCACTCTTCTTGTGCGATGTCGTCTCCCTTTGTTTGCACTCCAAAGTGGGTGCCGCCTGGCAGGAAAAAAAAGGAAACCCTAAACCCGTGTATATGCAGATAAAAGTGGTTTGCTTCCTCTGCCCATCCTGCGCATAGTAAAGCTACTGTCCATCTCATTCCGGGCATCTTATTAACATTTGTGCTCTAGAAAATTAACAATGGACATACGGAAATGAGATGAAGAATGAAGGATACCTCCATTCTTCGGCTGACATCTTTTAGCCCAATAACAAGGAGCACTGCTGTAATGACCCCGGCCACCGCAATACGTCTGCAAACGACAGGACCTACAACAGAGTGTAGTTAAGAAACCCTGATGCGGCGGTGGCGGCAAGTGCCAACCATCGACATTAGATTCCATTAGGTTGGGCGCATCAAAAAAGGACCAACGACCGACGAAGATGTGCACAGATTAGGTTTACTGTTGTGTTATAATTGTTTAAACAATGAATAAAATGAATAAATGGAACGAAAATTTTCGTAATTATCTCTCTTATGGCTGCGCACATAGATGTGCAGATATAGATATGCGATTCTGTTTGTTAGGAGGGGCGTCCTTTTAATTTGCTTCACTCCATCTACCGTTGGAATCTCTGTGTCCCTTTATTCACAGTTTTTGCTTCTATCTACGTTTTTCGTTTTTTTTTTTTTCTCTGTTTTGTTCGTTGTCTAAATGCTTTTTCCGTGCACATGCTAAATGGTAATTACGCCGCTATAAGGACTTGGAGCCCTTACCGCTGTTGGTTGCGGCCCTTAGAGGTTTTCTATAGGAGTTGGAGGATGTTTTGGAAATTATCTGTTATGTGATGGTTTAGCTTATGCTTGTCGTGGGGGCGCAGGCAGTTTTCAGTCTTTTATTTGTTTTGGCTTCAATGTGGAATGTGGAATTATAATTGTCACAAGAGATTTCCTTATGACTAACGATTTTGCTGAAGAGTGTTTTTTTCCGACGCCCGCGTTCATTTTAAACGTAAATTCAAAGCGCTAGGGTTTCTTCTATTTTTTTGCAGGGAAAGGGTTTCAGGATTAATATTGAATTTAGGGGGTGAGAGTGGTTGCCACGGTTGGCAGATTTAAGTAAAGTGGTTTGAAGTAGAGACTAATAGAATCAGGCTCTGCGAAGTACTTTTGTAGACGCCGTTTGGTATATGCTTAGAAACGCAGAGATGGGAATGTAACTTCTTCTTAGGGCCGGCCTGTTCACAGCTGCTTAAATCCTTGGTTTGGCTGCCATAGATTAAGGTTAACCAATGATTATGAATCAGTGATAACTGATAACCAATGAGTGTTTGTTGAGCGTTTCTTCACTTCGGTCACAGTCATCGACATAGGATCGAAATAAATCTTTTTTTCACATTCATACGTAAGGAGTGTTTTCGTGCTCAAAGTAAAGTAGGATTTTCAGCACGCAACTACAACAACTAATGTGAGTCCTCGAAGTGTCAAGTAGATCGTAGTTGTTGCAATTGTGGACTGAAAATTCATTTGACTTTTGCTTTGCTGAGATCGAAGCTAAAAAAAAACGGGCCTATTCAGAAATGGAGGGTGTACCCTAGCTTGGTGACGTGAAATAAAGCCAAACGAAATAAGGCCGAATTCACAAAATTTGGCTTTATTTCGTTTTCCAAAGCGAAATTAAACCAAATTTGTAGTTTGGCTTTATTTCGTTACTGAAAACGAAAGAACACCAATTTGGCATTATTTCGTTTGGCGCAGGGACATAAGTCCACGAGACGTTCGCGCACGCGAGTTGCTACCATTGTATACTATGAAATGTGTTTGGGGGGGCATGCTGCCCCCCTGCAACCCCCCTGCTTGGGTTTACTGTTGGATGACGGGATGGGTGCGAGATTTTTTACTTATATTTTTTGTTGAATTTGGAAATTGTTGGGCGGGACATTAGGCCCAAAATTTTTTCTTGGGATTTATATCTCGCACATTTGTGCACAACGGAGTGGTTTGGTCTTATTTCCATTAGTTTTTTGGTATTTGGCATTATTTCGTTTGGCTTTATTTCACGTCACCCCCTAGCTTATCGAGATAAAATGTTTAAATATTGTGGAAAATAAATAGATATGTTAATTAAAAACATACAAATAAATTTTTAAATAGTATAGTTAGAAACATTGTTGGATCGAGCTTCTCATTGTGGTGTACCCCAGTACAATTCATATAGACAAAATGGTATAACCATGAACAAAATTCCAAAATAAGTTTTAAACTCTCGATTCCATTTTAAAAAGTGGTCAATTGTTCTTCTATTAAAGCCAATTGCAAGAGATAATTAAAGATAGGTATACTGCACGCGCTTGGTTAAAGGAGTATTTCCAAGCAGAAACCTTCCAAAGTTATCGGGAAAGTGTGAGATAAATCTCGGTTAGTTGGGTCCGCCATTGGTATTTGGGATAATGCTGCAGAATAAAAAGAATATTATCAACAATTCAAAGAACTTCAAACAGTTAAAAAAGAGTCTAATCCAAAAAAAAACAAACTTGCTTACACGAAACCAATACAAATTTTCCATTCCACTTTTAAACGATTCAAACCTATTTTATGGACCCGGGGTTATTTTATTTTGCATAATCAATATTTAAATTTTAGACCGACAATGCATTTATATCAATTAAAATAGTTTTTCATTTATAAAATAAATAAATAACCTTTACAAAAATACACGTACCGCTTACCTATGACAGATTCCTGTACTTTGCCACCAGATTTCGCAGGCCAACTTTGTACATTTGTCAATAGGCAGAACAGGTACCTACCTACTATTTGTAGATTTTTGGTATGGTGTTTGAATCAACGCTAAAAATATTATTATTATATTATATCCATAATTTTCTTTGGAAACACATACAATCGCATAGTTTGTGCAATTTGTTTTCCATGCTTGCATTTTTAAAGTTACTCAGGTCTCATTTTCTCATTTTCAAATTGAAGTTATTATAATAAACAAACAAAATATTTGTTTTGTTTTTGTTGAATGGATTCACAAATATACAACACTAGCTGACCCGACGAACTTCGTTCCGCCCAAATTCGTTAATGTAATGAAAATAATAATTCCGAGAATTAGCAATGCACATGCTGCTTTATGTTATTCGTTCAATTCAAATTCTGTATTCAAAAGTTATATTAAATACAATAGAAATAACTAAAGTATAGCATTGTCGATGTGTTTAAATCAAACCGCAATGATTGACCGATACGATTGACCATGTGAAAAATATGGGAATTCAAGAGTTGATGTCACAAATATCCAGCGATTGTCCATGCGACTTATTATTTTTCATTGTTAAAGCGATACGCATGGGAAATTGAAGACGCTTGAAAACCAATGGCAACTCATCGGAATCCGCGGAATTAAAAGGTTTGCCTTGAATTTTTAAGTCAAAATTCAAAATTCGCTTCCATGACATTTGATCTGAGATTCTTCACAATCAACTCAAACGATCCGTTAAAAAAGTTTAGTTTGATTGGGGTTGCTCAACAAAATGATAACTGAATCGACTTTCGATTTCAAATTGTAAATTGTGTAGCGGTGAGCCCGCAACATCCAAAGAATTTAAAAATTAAACATTTGAAATAAGTTTTGTTGCATTGGAAGTAGCACAACCCGTTTTTCTACCTAGTCTAAATTTTTCAATGTGCGGTTCCATACTAAGTTCTATTCCCAATCTCATCCCCTTAAACTTTTATTTTCACAACATAAAGTATGATATGTATACCTACTTCCAATACAAATCCACCAAGCCCAAAATTGTAAAAATCGAACGATCCATTCTGGAGTCAGTCTCTTTTATGTATAGGGGTACCGACCCGGTTTGTCCGTGCCTATCGTTTGGAACTATTGGGTCCAAAGCTATCCTATTTTTAAAACTGGAACCAACCATACCCATCCACAAAATTTCATTGAAATCGGTTGAGTGATTTCGGAGATTGACAACAGCGCCACCTATCGGATATACCGTCAGCGCACCTACCCAATTCCCCCTCGAAAAAGATGTGGCAGTCAAGTGCGACTAAGCAGAATAGTCCAAGACATGGTTAGTTGATTAATTCGAGGAGAGACAACAGTGGTCATCGTGTCTTTGAGCAGAACCGGTACTACAAGCGCTTCATCCTATTGATTCAGTAGTTGCGAAATCTGAAACAATCGGCCGTCCGTCGGAACGGAAAATTCTCCGCAGCTCATACTCTGTCGGAACGGCAAATCGCATTCGAGGTATCCGTTTTCGGAAAAAAAATAATTGAAATGCGATGACGTATGCAAATTGTTAATAAATTCTACGACTGATTGTAGTCGGAGGATATCGTAAACAAATTCCGCACCCAATTTCTGTCGGAGGATATCCAAACTTATCTGTCAAAAATTTAACAAAAAAAAATTCACTTCATCGGTCATCGCACTTGAACGTAATTCGCCGATATGCGTTAGAAAATGTCGGAACAATTCTCCGAACAGTTCTTCCGAAGAATACCTCGCAGCAGAACTCGATTAAAATCGGGGAATTTTCCATTCCGACGGATGCCTCGCTAGAGCCGAATATCTTTTGCATATTGGCCGTTGGCCTAATTTTGTTGGCAAATTAAAAAAAAACAAATTATATGTAATATCAACTTGGTCTACCTTTTTTAAATTGTAGAAAATGTTTAACCTAATGCTGTTCAAGTTTGTATCTTCAAACCTTTTTTAATAATTGATCTTTATTTTACAACTAGTTCTTCCTCAACCTACCGAGGTGACATAGTCTCTTCTCAGACAGCGGACATTTCTCAATACAACTGTCAAAACCGGAGTCAATTCCCTGCTGTAGCTTTTAAATCTTTTCCGGAAAAACACGTTAGTCGGAAAGAAAAGTTTCAGAATGAATAACTTTCTTCGCCGGAACACGAAAATTTGATTTGTACATCAAAATCAACACAAATAGCAAAAAAAAAAGTCTCCAGTGACCCGAAGCTACATTTTGATAGCCACTTATCAAATACTCCACAAATCTATCCAAGAGACGAACTATTTTGTACAAATATTTAAAAGTACAACTTGTCTTCTGACATTTCAACACCACGGGTCTCGACGTGTGGCTTTTATCTTACCTTGAACATCTTTCACACCCTTCAGTTTTGCCAACCTCTACGACTAGCTGGACTCAGTTTTGGCTCCTGCTTTCCTAAATGTAAGTTTTTTTTCCCCAAGTCTGACAGAATATCAGTGCCCCCACCCGCGGTTAATTTAAAAAAGACGCTTAAAGTTTGAACAGTCCACTTCAAAAGTATTTGCATACATTAAACAACTCAACTGTCTGTTGCGGTGTACCTACACTGTTATCCAATGCCATTGACAGTTCGTCACAACCTGTCATGCAGAGTTGATTCTATTTTCATTCTTCGTAAAATTCCTTTTCATGTCTTATCCTACATGCCTGCCAGACATCACAGACACAGACAGAAAGAATAGAACTTTTAAAATTTTTACCATTATTCGGCATAACATTATATGCTTCAATAATTTTTGCCGTTATGAACTTACTGGCAGTAAGCACAATTCGCAATGGGATCCACTTGAGTGGTTTGTGTATTTTTAATGAGTTCCAGGAAAATGTCGTCAGCTCAAGAAAGTTCTAAGGCAACTCCAGTCTTCGAATAACGCGACTCGTTTTTTCTGCTTCTTCTTCTTCTTCTTTTTAAAATAAACAAATGATTATTATTTTTTGTTCAATATTTCTGAAATGTTAACAATGGGGATCAAGTTTGTTGCGTTTTCTTTGGCCATCAAAGCAACGGCCAAGCGAGTCGGAAAAGGGGAAACAGCCGACGAACGAGGACTCCTTAAACGAAACATTAAAGTGAATAATTAACCGATATTAATAATGACAACGACAGCTGCTGCCACCCAAGCATGGTTGATATTTTTATTAAATTCTGTCATTCTTTGGTTTGATTTTAATCCCACCGCCAATAACAATAACAATAAATCAGAATGATTTGACTTTGAAATAGGAGGGTGGTGCTGATGCTGATGCTGAGGCACAAGCGGTGAATGGCAGTTTGTCGTGTGGCCGTGGTCGTAGTCGTGGCTCCTTTGTCTAGGAGCCCCAGCGAATGTAGAGGACTTTCGTTTCCGATAGCAATTATGATTTGGCGTCGACCGCCATTTTCAATAACTTATTCCAGTCATGGGTTTGGTTGGTTTGCTCTTTAAAATATCGAGTTGGGGGTAAGTAAGTTTTCAATTTTTCTTGGCTGGGCTTGCAGCTGAATTTGATTACATTTGGAACAGTTCTATAGATGCCTACAATGCGGATATAGAAATAGCATTTTTGATTGCATTTGTTTTTCCTTCCGTTGAAAGTTGCGGCGTCGGTGATGGGTGGATGAACTACCGAACGTGTTTTGGGTTTGACCCAAACACGCTGTAACACCTCTTGTGAACATCTGAAATCATTTGATTTGGCCCTTAAATTTTGAAATATGTAAAGTAAAATCTCAATTTTTCCAAGTGAAAACATACCAAAAAGATAGCCCATTCGTGATGTTCAAATCAAACTAGATAACACAAGTTGTAAGTGTACGTTTGCCTTTCTTTCTATTAGCTTATGGTGGGCTACTCGTTATATATGAATATTGTATTCGTTTGTTTCTGTCATGAAAGAGCTTCTCAACTCGACTGCTGAACAATTTTGTCCCCATTCATCCAAAATAAACAAAAAATTACTTGGTAGAAGTTGGCCCTCAGGTTCTATAGCCCAATAGTTCTCCTTTGTCTTACAAGTGATTAAGAAAACACTTATACATATCCTGATCGAGCTGGGTGAAATCGTATGGATTATACACACCATCTGAGCACTGACCAAAAATACGACACTGATCTCGATAAATTTCTAAGAATTTCTGAGCACCGCCTGCCCAAGCATCATATCCTTGGGGTTCTTACTCTGCTCTTCTACAAGTTTGCCATAACCCGAATTTTGTTATTCGGCTGTGATTTCCCGATCTACCTAGAAAGTGACTTTATAGTCAAACAACTGCCGTACAAGGCGAGGGGATCTCTATCTGAGTTTAGAGATCCTCTCACCAACGCTCTTTCAGAGCTTGTTTGAGTCTTTTTGCCGGTCCTTCCCACAAGTCGGGCTGTTTTTCCTTCGTCACTCAACGCCGTGTTAAAAGTTGATTTATATCTATATGATTTTTACTTAACTGCGGATGGTCCTTAAAATCTTAAGTGGACCACAGGGTCAAAAACAATCCCATCAAGCTAGCTGGGCTTCATAGTAGAGAACATACTAATTTGGTTGTTGAAGTTGTTCTCTTTTTTTGTGCTTAATACCTATGGTGAGGTCTACCTCCGCTGCCTGGTTCTCTGTCGACTTTAAGACTCTTCGGCTAAGTGCATTGCTGTTCCATACCCTCCACAAACCTCACCCATCGCAGCAGTTGTATTTTGAACTCCAATCGCTCATATATACCCAGAAAGGTGCTTAAATTTCTTCGATAGACTCCATCAAACAAACTAAACCGAATACTATACAGGAAGAATCGTTCTCCCAAACGTTGCATAAAAATGGTTTTCATTAATTTTTGACCAAGTTCATGCTTTCGCACCTTCCATCGGGCCGGGAGGACTCGAGTTTTTCTAGGAGATTTTATAGAGGATTTTAGTTCAAAATTGTTATTTTCTTATTGATTCATAAAGTGAAGGGCTTAAGCTGGCACTAAAGCACTTTTTTGTCGAATCCACGACTTATGACCCTGCGCCTTGCAAAGCCATCGAAGTCAGGCTGACGTTAAAAAATTATGAAGCGCTGCTGGCACATCGTCTGTATTATTTTTAATATAATTTCGTGTCTCCATTTTTAATACCCCTGAACTGTCAGCTGTCTTTTTTGTTTACTTTGGCAGCATTTTACAGCATAAATTACATTTTGAAGCAGCGTAGTCATGTATACTATCTGCACAAAAAACTTTTCCTGCGAACTAAAACTCTTTTCGAAGTCATACATGCTAAGAATTGCAGTCTTTCGTGTGTCAAAAGATCGCAGTACATGTTCTGGGATTTCACTGGACAAGTGTAAAACACAGCAGTCTTTCCTAATTTCTCCCAGGAATGGTGGTAATTTTTTCCTTCTTTCCCTTTTTACCGTTCTTCTAATTAATTTCTTTAATTTCCCTAGTGTCAAAGACAAAGAAATATATATTTTGCACACGATTGCATATTCCGTTTTCAGCCCAGTTGATAATGGTATACTTTAAAGAACTACATAGCTCGAAAACCTCATTTTCGATTTCAACAAGAATCTAACACACAACTTCAAGCCATTTTTTCCATATTAGACATTGACCGTAAAAGCTTAGACCAGAGGGTAAACCCAACCTAAGTGTTGTCCGATTTCAAAAAGGAAAATGCTGGAATCGCAAAGAAAAATTGCTTTTTAAACTTGATTTATTTCAATTTAAATGAGGGATTTACTCGCACGAATATTAATTTCTTTTTAACGTTTACAAACGTGTACATATCAACCAAGTACCAAATAACTACGATGAAGAAGAACTCACAACTCACATTCTTAGCAGTGAAGTTGGCTGCAGTTTGGTGTTGTCACTGGGTGCGTCAGATAAATATTTCTACTTTCATACGTTTTAAGGTACAAAGCACAGGTGGTGTTTTTACCAAGGTTTACATTATTTTTTCTCTTATACTGCACATTTATCATTTAAAAAAAATGATTTCAAGAATTCGAAAATGTCAGATCTAACATTAAAACTGCCAGAAGGGCATCACTGTAAACCTAAGTCAAAGAAAAGAGCACGAGCACCTGTTGCATTGCATTTTTTATAACAGATCGAAACTCGATTTAAACGTTTCTTATGAAATATTTGCCATGTCAGACGCGTCTGGTAGTGTCTCTCCAAAATACCTATTTAAAGCGACTTAACATCGATAGTAAACAGATTTCGTGCTCAAAAGTTTTGGATAGTTCCATTTCGTCAACGATCTTCTCTAAAAGGGCGTCATTTGCCCGATGTCCAGAAAACTTCAAGCCCTCGTTATAGAATCCATTCACCATCCAGTTCATATTGCAGTAAATATGTCATATCTCATAAGTCATTACTACAAATTAACCTTCTCAACTAATTAACAGGAAATGAACTGTCAGACATCGAAAAAGCCATCAACTTCGCTGGGTCAGGGTGCATTTTCATAAAACAAATAAAAAAACCAAACATTCTCAACCGAGAGAAATCAATTTCCGCAAAATACTAGTCAATATATACGCAGCTCTTTCACCCACACTGTTGCTGTAATCAATTTCAATTTACTTGCGCTTGGGTCATTTATCATTATTTTATTTCTGTCAAAAAAAAACGGAAAGTTTCCTTTCCCCATCATTAGTAATTATGTCGACTACTATGTGCTACCTATGAGCACAAAATAAAATCAATACACCCTACCACATACGATAAAAGTATACATATTCTTGTGTGTGTCTACATGTTTCAAAGTCCTTTTCTAAAGGAACAACAAATGAAACTAGAACAGAGGCTGAAGGAAAAAAAAAGTAAACGTTCGCTTTCCGTCCACTTTACTAATCAAACTTTGACATTTCTTGTCTTAAAGGCACCCCGAAAAACCATTAACACAAAATAAAGGACATACGATGAGAAAATCCATTTTGGCCCTTGATGTTATCACCACACAAACACACACACACAGCGACGTTTATAAAATGTGAACCTGAACATTTGAAAAAGATTCTCGAAGCCATGCCATTGTCCGTATCTATATGTTGGCCAAAAGGTATTTCCTTAGATCTAATGGATGAATGAATCTGAGATTAGGTAGGAAGTCCTTCATTCATTGTCAGCCTCAATGCCTTACTGTTGGGGGCGAAAATGCCTGCCGCATGCTGATGTTGGCCAGCAAAACATTAACAATTAAGGTTAAGCAACGTTTCCACTGACACCGCAACCCCCACGAATGTTGTCTTTTCTTGTGATTGCTGGTTAATACAAAAATAAGTTACAATCTCCTTAATTATCTATTGAAATGACATTAAAGCAGGAGGCAGTGGAGCGAGGCAGCAGGTCCTTTGAGGAAAGTTTTAGTAAGAGTGATTGGACTGAAGCGACAATTCTTATCGGCAAAAGCACGTGCAAGTTGAATCTTAGTCAAATTTGAGGTTTGGTCAGGTGCATATACAAGTAGGTTGTTCAGATCTTTTAACAAGGTCGGGTCAAAGGACTTTTTCTTATCCTTCTAACTATATATCCTAGTGGTATTCAAAAGCCGCTTCAAAGGATTTATCACAAAGAGTGCGTGTTTTAAAAACTTTTGCAAGCCACGTTGTTGGCAAGTTCGACTTGGATTGGAGAATCACGCAGCGATGTCCTGCCATTTTGAAAACCTCCTTAGATTCCACATTTTACAGCACTCAGGCTTCCGATTTATCAGAAGTTGCAATGGCTCGGAGAAGGGATTTGATCTGTTGACTTTCGTGCTCCATGCATCCTGTTGTTCAAATAAACTTTCTCCTTTATTCACCAGAGATATACCTCGATTATGCATCTAACAGAGTAAAACCTAAGCTGCTCGAAATACGTTGACGTTGTTGCATCACACGATGCAATGCCGCCTGCCCACAAAAGGATTTGATTTCCTCGTCAACAAACAGACCCAACAACTCAAACCGACGAGATAACATCTCCAAGGAAGCAAACATTCTCTTGTCACAAACACTATAAGAGGTAGGCCACGTTGCCCTGTCCAAGTCAAAAGGACTCCCTGATTGAGAATGCCTCTGCAATTAGCTGCGAATGTCCCAAGTGGCGAATGCCACAATGGCAACTGGTGCGGTCGAAGCAAAAAGGACCTTCATCTAATCTTCAAACGAAACAAATTCCACTGACAATTTGAGACTATTTACATGCACCTACTGGAGTATGTACTTGGGAAACTCCTTCGACAAGTGTATGACACGCAAACAGCATTTTCCGCTCATTAGTTTAGTCGTAAAACGCCCCTCCTCACCCATATACCAATAGAAACTTAAGCTCTCGTCCGATTCCCACCATTAACTATCATCACTTCCTGTTGCTCACACAAACCTGTCATTGTCATCGTTTGGAAATCCCTCTACGCAACAGCATCGTAACGAAATCCTTTCATTAATCAACATACGCTGACAAGTTTATCGACACATCCTGTGAAAGCACTTCGAAATGATCATCCGCAGTAGCAACTATACAATTGATAGCACATCGGGATGTACTGTGTGCGGTGTGTACTCCTTGCTCCACTCGAAGGATGACACAAGCTAGACAAATGAAAGGACCTTATACGACACATCTACAACCACGTGTTTAGCCCTAAATAAATTGCCATGAAATTAACATTAGTCGCTCGCTTCCTATCTCCTCTTTCGGGGATGGCGGCACAGTACCGCTACCCTACGAGCCACATACAACGTACATCCTTCATTCATCGTGTGGACTGTGGAGTATGTGTCCCAAACATCGAGCGAGAGAGAGAGCACAAGTGACAAGACAATAAATTGAATTTCATGACAACTCTTTTATTTTACGTTGCCGGAGGCAAATAAATGAATATAAAATCGTGGTTACATGTCCTTAACACACGCACACAAACCGACACAATCAATAATCTTCAAAAATCGTTCGTATCCTTGGACGGTAACCGGGGACCACCCTAAAATGAAATACTTAATGATATCATTTAATCAATTCAATAAGAAAACACACACCGTAACCAAGGGGGTGAAGCTGTATCCTGTGAAATATCCTCCAGGATAGCTGTGGGAGGAGAGCAGATTAAACTCGACGGCATTAAACAGATGTCAGAGTGGTGGCAACGCGACAATTGATACATCCATTTGGCATTGTGTTCGATGTCCTGTCGGGCGGACTTAAATCAAATTTTGGTCACAACGAACAATGCGTCTTGTGCCCTTAAAATTGCTTATTTTCCTCAATGGAAATTTGACGCACAAAATCGATGAGGGCTCTTGCACACGTGTGCATATCGAATTGTGTGTGTTTGTAGTGCATTTTAACGGATTCTCCTCACGGACTGTGGTATTTACTTTTCGTATCTAATTTCATTCAACCCCGCTGCCGCCGCGCCGTTGCGAGGGTTGCGATGATAATTCGTTAATCCGTCTCACTAGGAATATTATTTGCTTTCTGTTTTCAATTACACCTTGTCCGCCCCAGCAGCGCAGACGGGACTTTTCTTTGCCGGGTTATAAATACACTCGTACTTCGTACACCCGATAGCAGGCGGGTGAGTCTCTTGAGAATGTAACCATCTGTTTAAATTTTCGTAGACGAGGACGAAAATCCTTCATTTCACTCGTGACAAACTGAACAAAAAAAAAAGAAGCACACCCACAACTCGTTGCAGACTTCCACTCTGTTGTGTAGTTATGGCGACTTGGTATTTAATGACGTCAGGTGAGAGGGCGAATACTCTAGCCGACAGAGTTTAAATATTTGTACCCCGTTGTGGTTAAGGTACAAGCTTAACCACATTAAAGAGCGGGCCCAAAGTGTGGGCGGCAAGGGTGGCTTGCGGTTTTCACTATGGACATTTGGATTCATCTTGTCATTTTGATGTTAAACATTATTTTCAGTTAATTAACCTTAATAGTTGAGTCCTTGTTTCGGATGCTCTGATGGTAATGTGTAAACGGAACTGGAGGAGTGGGGGGGGCGACTTTATTAGTTTTATGCGTTGTGTATCTTTGTCAGAGTTGAGGGATGGGGTTGTTTTTTGTTTTTGGGAAATCTTCTTAACAGGATTAAGATAACGCTGAGGATGTATAAAGTATTATGTATAGCTCCCCTAACATGTATACAATGAGTCTTCAAAAAGATGAAAATCTGCGGTTGCCGGGACAAGTTTTTGGATGATCCTTATTTAGGTGCTTATGATTTATGACGAAATGTATGTAAGGATTTATTTTACAGCCACAGCCACGTTGAACGAGAATATTATATCGTAAAAGTTATTCTCAATATATCCTTTTTTTTATATATTGCTGCTGGTTGCTGATATGGAAGTTCTGTAAGTCATTCTTGGAGACACGTAAAATTAGTGACTGCTGTAACTATAAAATTTTGTTGACAAATGGTGGAGCGAGGAGTTGTTGGAATACTGCGGACAATATGTGGAGCTCTATTTCGGGCTTTTACTCTCATCTTAAGCTCAGTATCCTGATTAAAATTTGTTCCCTTTTTTTAGTTATACCTTCTCTCAGATGTTTTTTAAACGTGGCGTAGTGAGAAAACCCTTTCTTCGGGATATGAACCAGTAATACCTCGCTCAGTGGTCCCGCAACTCACTAACATGGTTTTTCTTTAAATCGTCCATTGCTAACATTTTTTTTTTTTTTTTGTTTTTAAATTTCAAAAAACAAAGTCCGATTTACTGCTGAACCAAAATGGAGCTCCTCGCTTTGTGTCACGGCAATCGCTCGTCGTTGCAACGTTTTCAAATGCAAATATCGTAATTGCTATGATTTCCGGAAGTAAATACGAAGCTCCGACTTGTACCTCCTTATTTTCTTGCTTTACTGATTTTTTAAACGATATTTTTAATTTAAATAAGTAAAATACATACAATACACAATTAAAAAAAACTTCGTAGAATGCACAACACTGCATTAGTCCAGATTCTGAAACTTACCAGAACCCGGCCACCTAACACTTTCTTACTTTAATCCGTGATAACTAATTCACCTGTCCATTTAACCAAGTTTTTTTTGGCTTTGATGGGCAATTTTTGTTTGATAAAAAAATTAGTTGAATATAATTGGGTACTTGCATCTAAAATTAAAATTATTGTGTTGAAAACTTGAGCCTTTACTTAAATTGAAGAAAAAAATGCAATTACAAATTAAATTAAACATTTAAACTCGCTTTTAATCCATTATTAAATAAAAATATATTATATATATTATATAGGTAGGTACACATGTTCAGGTAAATACAATTTTGTAGACTTGTCAACAAAAATAAAATTTAGGCATGTAGTAAAATAATACGAATTCAGTTTCACTTTTTTAAAAATATGTATATAATAAAAAAATAAGACTAGTACATGTAAATTTTTAAGACTTGTTGAGGAAAATTAAAATAATACTAAGTAAAATAATATGAATTCAGGTACCTACCTAGGTATATATTTTTGAAAATAAATGAATAAAACCATGGACGGTTACTAGAACACCTCAATAAAATAAAGTTATATTAACCGGCCACCATCTAAGTCTGTAGGAAATAAGGCCCCAATGAAATAAGACCCCAAAAGAGAAAATGAAGTAAGACCCCAAATTTGGGGTGTTATTTTATAATCGCGCGATTTTTTGTACCAATATTTTTGCCTGCGGCGCTATTGTTGAAAAAATAAAAAAAAAATAGAACATTAAGAAATAATAAAATATTTTGACTGCGGCGCTAAGGTTGAAAATATTTTTTTGATTAAAGTAGTGTAATTAACTCTTCAAAATATTGAATCTAGATGACTAGGAGCTGGTTAAAGCAACCTTTTGGAACTATTTTAAAAGTTCCGTCCATTAAATATCTCCTTTTCGGCGGTGGTATATTTTCGAAAATATACAAAAAGCATGTTTGTTCCTCAAAAATGCAAGCGGTGTAAAACGGCAGTGGATTTGCTTATCCTTTGTAAGCCCAAACGAAGTCCACACAGATTCCAAATTGAAAGCCTCAATTACTTGTAAAGTGGACGGTCAGGCGAAATTACAAATGTTTTGCAAGTTCGCAGGAACCATTTTGCAATAGGTTTACCCTGGCTTTACTTTGTTCCTGCATTCTAATTTTTGTTATATTCTTGTAATTCGATTTTATTTTGTATAACATTTTCTGTTCTTTAACGTGAAACAAATTTCCAGTTCTGCGTAATTCAATCATTTTTTCTTGCGGTTTAGTGATGTTCACAGCCAGCGTTACCAAGTCAGTGATTTCAGCGTTAAATCTAGTGCCCAAAATTCATTTCAGTGCCGAAAAAGTAGACTTAGCGCTTGTGGGTTTTTTCAGTACATAAAAAAACATTTTAGTGTTTTTTTTAACGCTACTATGCAGCCGTAGGTACACCACAGGGGCAACTTATAAAAACAATTTAAATTGATGTAGGTAATTAGGTATGTACCTAATATTTGTTAAGTTTTATTGAAATATTTTTTTTATTTTACAATTCCCTCTCCATATGACTGAATATGAATTAAATTTTGTTTGTGTTGTTATTTTACTTCTATTTTTTTTTTATCTACTTTCGAGCTGTTTTAAAAACAAATGACAGTTTTGGTGACCAAGAGGTCAACATTAACGCTGAAAGTTTTAAAATACGGTGCTCGAACGCCAAAACGACTTGGCAACGCTGTTTACAGCTGTCAAATTTTATCAGCATGATAAATAGGTCAAAAATTATAGCCACATTCTTTGTCCCGTGAAAATAACTATTAATTTACTTATTATGAACTATTTAACGGAAAGTGGCCGGATACTTGACACCTTCCCATTGTAATACAAAGATGCATCCGTGAGACCGCCCATAACTCGAGAACGGATCGTCCGATTTGTGTTTGTCTACGCCTAAGGAAGGTTCATACGGCAAGAAATTGAAAATTCCTAAAAATTTATTTTCCATACATATTGTACAGGGAATTTTCTTTTTTATTTTTATCGCAAAAGTGAGATCGTGTTTGTCAAAAACATGAAATAATTTTTTTATTAGATTTCATAAACTACGTATTAAACAGACTGACAGCTTCAGCCAAAACAGAGAGATTGCCTGAATTTGGCCTTGAATGTAAATAAGTTTGAATTCAAAAAAATAACAAAAAAATATTGTATTTTGTTATTTTTTAACACCGGAATGGGCGAAAAGTTCATTTGTGGTAATCGTCGTGGGAAAATTAATCCGAAAAGTTTGGCATCACTTTTCAGTTTTTATTTTTCCCACGAAGCGTGGTCATATTACCCTTTTCTCCGAACTCAAACCGCCTCGATTTCTTTATGAAAACATCTTAATTTTAAAATTTAAAATTTGTATTCTTCGGAAAGAAAATCACATTAAATTAACCTTCAGTATAAAAATTTGTTAGGTGATAAGCTGCAGTGCAGGGTGCACATGGGCCTTTATTGTTTAGATCTGTCTTTGGTTTTCCTTTTCCTTTGACGAGCTGCCTAATGTGAGGTCTACTTCCACAACGCTGTCTCTGAGAATAAGTTTTAGTCTGGACCGTCAGTTGTGATTCGCTATACATGTCCTGGCCATCACCAAAGCTAGGTAGTATTCGATTTTTCAACTAAATTGCGGCATCATAGATGAGCATCAAAGAATACCCACCACAGTTCCTTGTTATCCTCTTTACCACCCACACTCTATCATCTTCGAGATTCCATTAATACTGGTAAGAAGATTTTCAAATTGAACCCAAATTCGATCCTGACCCCACACAATCCTCCAAAGATGGTCCTTGTAACATGATACCCTCTGCCAATCAGTCGCCGCCATCGCGCAAAGGACCTCCAATTAAGCGACAATTTCACCCAAATTAAACGGTAATTTTGGACACAGCGGCGCGGCCTTTTTACCACTCCCACTGGGGAGGTAGCTGTACAATGTCCATGTCCAGTTTTTGTTTTAATGTTGCCAGTTTTACTGTCGAAAATTTAATGACATCGTCCTGTCATGTCAGCGACTCATTAATGGTTTCCCCTCTCAAATTATAAATGCACCTCTATTCATCGCATGTCCCCAAAAGACATCAATTCATACATGCATGCCATTGTCTGGGATCATATGATTGTTTTAATGTGTATAACCTCCCTGCCTTCCGGTGTCCCCTATGAGACAAAACACCAATCCAATTCTGTTTTTATTTTCGAATCATTCTGACAGAGCAGAACTACACAATACCTCATTGTTCCACATCCTTCACATCCTAGTGTTGCATAGTGTTTTCTGTTTTCTATGTGAAACTCACACCAGCACAATGACACGGAGAGACCGCCACAACACAATGTCTATTCTGCTGATGCTGGCCCCCGTCGATGTCGCCGTCGTCGTCGCGTCGATTGCATTTAATGCGAGGATTCGTGTAGCTCACCTTGGGAAAAGGCAAAACCGACTTACATGATGGGATCAAAATTTCCCTCTCCGTCTCTGCGCTTGTGTGTGTGTGGCATTGTTCGTTGTTATGGATGTGTCCGTGGTGTGGATGGAAGGAAGGATTCCATCAGCGTAATTGTATGGCCAAAACCGACGAAAAACATTGTGCTATGGTGCTTTTGCATTATAATGGGCGATGGCAATGGGTTTAGCCAGGACTTAGCAGAGCACAGCGTATACCCATACCACGTGCAGTCTGCAGTGTTATTATTTGGAACGTATGTCTGGTTGGGCCAGTTATCCACCGCCGCCGTAACCGTAGCTATCCCCTGCCACTGTGCAGTTTATTTAATTAAATATACAATCAAAAGGCGAATGTCGAGCTCGAGAGTGACGTCCTACCTATAGTGATGGTGTGGCACTGGCGGGTAATTCGTCATTCGTTGTATTCCCAGGACACAAATGGATATATTCCATGTCGCGTTCAGAGAGCAAGATGGCGGGGTGGTAAATGTTTTCTATTAACACTGCCACCGCCGCCGAATGCAAGAAAAACTATTGTGTGATCGCCTATGGTAATGGGTGATGGGCAAGGGAGAGCGATCAACATATTGGCCAGGGAATGAAAAAAGGACTCGCATCAGGCATGATTGCAATCATGCCAATTGATAGTGGGGTGGCGATGCTGCAAATGGACCGCCGAGTGCGTGCTTTATGATTGAATGTGATGTTTTGCACGTGCACTGTGCAGTAGCTGTCCCGTGGTGCGATGGGAACTGTGTTTGAAAATTTTCCTGCAATTACACTTGGGATGTGCAGCAAAAAAAATTAAGTAATAATTGGATCGGATCGTGTGTTGTAAATTATCATCCGTGCAGATGATGAATACATACGTGTGAAATTAGGGTACGACAAGAGCAAGAAATTTAATACAACTTGATTAATGGTTGGACGTAAATTCAATCGGAGTAATTACTGTTTATTGTTGCAATTAGATGTGGATGATGAGAAATTGTTGTGGGTTTTAAACTCGGCGTGGTCGGAGTCGTATTTATTGCTATTCCTTGACAGTTTCCCTTCACCAGAGATTCAGACTCAGAGTGGTGTTGGGCGAGAGAAAAACTTTGTTCACACACTCCAACCCTGGGAGACAGCCTGACAGGATAAGGTTGCGTTTCAATTGATCGTTTACAGTAGTCGAAGCAGAAATTTCCTCATTTTTAGTGGCAAAACGTCGGTCCAGTTTTGGATAGAGAACGTCTTAATCAAGCTTGACAAAAAAAAAATATTTAAATTTAAATAAATTCGCTGTTGGCAACAGTGATAAGCCAGTGATAAGCCATTGTCATTGGCGACGCCGAGCTCAAAAGAAAATATGTCATTTTTAAGTAGGAAATATGTTCAACGGTCTCAAAAACTGTTTTGACAATAAGAAAATTACCTTTCAAATGAAACCGGTTTGGGCCAAATCAACTGGATAGTCTTAGAGTCTATAGAGGACAAACATACAAACATTGTACTTTATATATATAGATAGATAGAAAAATAACAAAAAAATTTTTACAAAATTTTATTGGTCCAAAAAAAGGACTAATAAGACAAATTTATAAAAATGAATACATAACTCAATAGATAATTAATCCTCCTTTGGCATTGTCAATAACTTGAGACTGCGAAAAGCTAAAGGTAGTGATTCAATAAAAAATACATATATTAAGCAGCTGCCTAGATATGGTCTTCGACTAAAAACCTTTATCTATTGTCAACGCCAGTTTAAAAATGGAATTTTTTTCTGAAGAATGGAAAGTCTTTCCAATTATAAAAGGTGGTAGACCTCCTGAACAGACTGACAGCTATAAGCCAATCAGCTTGCTTAGCACTCTCAGTAAAATTTATGAAAAGGTCATAAAGGAAAAATTGTCGAAGCACATTTCAGACAACGGCTTAATTCCTAATGAGCAATTTGGTTTTAGACGCTTTCACAATACATCTCACCAAGTGCTCAGGAGTGTTCCCAGGTCAAAATGTTAAAATCCAGTCAAATTTGACTGTTTGACTGGATTTTTTGTGTCCAAATCCAGTCAAAAAAAACAGTCAAACATTTAGAAAAAAAATCCAGCCAAAAAACAGTCCATAATGAAAACAGCTTTTTTTATCAAAAATTTTTTTTATTTTATAGCTAATGAAAACAAAAAAATAAGTCGTATTTAATTTCACAGCACTAATTTCTTATACCTAGGTCAATTAAACAAATAAATAAATTATTAATTTTAGCTGGTAATCGAAATTAAAATATACCATTAAATTAAATTAAACAGAGTCTTCTGCGTCTGTGTCATTGCAATTTTCTATTGCTTCCGTTTCTATATTTTGATAGGTATATAGTATTCTTTCCAACTGTTTTTTATAACTTCCTCAGATATTTCAAAATTTCTAGGTTTGCATTGGAGGTGAAATTTTGTTTTATTTTTTTTTTTAGGAATTATAGAGTCAAAAAAATAAATAACAGTCGACTTGATTTCCGTTCAAAGGCGAAAAAATCCAGTCAAAAAAACAGTCGGCTGAATTTGATTTATTTTTTCAGTCAAAACCGAAAAAATCCAGTCAAATTTGACTGGAAAACAGTCAAACAGGCAACACTACAGGATATGCAACCACGTTAAAAAAAAATCATTCAATAGGCAAATCAACTGGAATGATTCTTCTCGATATTGAGAAAGCCTATGACACTGTCTGGCATTATGAGCTTCTAGTTATATAAAATGTTAAATTTAAATTTTGTAAAATTGTTCATAGTTTCTCATCAAATCGTTGTTTTAAAGTCCATGTAAATAGTGGAGTCTCAAATATAGTTTATGATGAATGACTCTCGACACCAAATTAAAATGGAAACCGCATGTAAAGAAAAAATGCGAAGAACTTAAAATCAAATATAGAGAACTTCATTGGTTACTCGGAAAACATTCCAAGATTACCCTCGAGAACAAGCTTTTATTATATAAGCATAAGTGATGAAGCCTGTATGGACATATGGTATACAGTTATGGGCCTGTACCAGCGAAACAAATCTAAACTGCTTACAAACTTTTCAAAACAAAGTGCTAAGATCATTCGTCAGTGCACCGGTGGTACATTAGAAATGAAGATCTCCATAGAGACCTCGGAATTCCCACTGTTAAGGACGAAAAGAAAATATGCGCTCGAAAGCATAGAAATCGATTATTAGGACATATTAATAGCTCGGTCCGTGAAATTCTCGATGAAACAAATTTATTGCGGCGTCTACAACGAACTAAACCTTCGGACTTAGCCCGATAATTTTCAACCGCGTTAAAATTGCGAAACGAGCAGGAACTCTCGCCGGAATGTTGCCTGCCAAACGTGTAAAACTTCGTGATAAAAAAATTGCTTGATAAGTCATAACTTAGTTGCAGTACAAAAGAAAATTTATGGAGGTGGTTTTAGTGAGTAAAAATCTCACACTACTATGAGCACGCCCCGAGTGTTCTCATAGTGCCTTCCAGAAGATTTCCACCTACCTCGTAGAAAAAAAAAAATATAGTTTATTTTAGCTCAGGTGTTCCCCAAGACTCAGTCCTTGGGCCGGTTTTATATAACCTATACACATCAGATTTTCCATCTTTACGCAATTGTGAAGCAGCTGTCTTTGCCGATGATACTGCGATTTATCGTACCATGAATTCGCTCTCGATATTGAGAGGAATCTTAAAAATGCGATGTTGATATTAGAATAATATTACAGTATATAGAAAATTACGTTGAATCGGGAAAAATTGCAAGCCATCTTTTTTACACAAGAAAAAGAAAAGCCTGTTATCTTCCGAGTAGGCAGTTTAATATGGTACAAATATTAATTGGAAGCCTGCTGTAAAATACTTAGGAATATATTTGGACACCAAGTTGACGTTTGGTATTCATATTGCGGTTACTCTCAACAAAATTGCATTAATTGCTATCAAAATAAAATAAATATACACAAGGTAATTTTTCAAGCAATACTGCTATATGGTTGCCAAGTATATGGGGTAATTGTGCAATGTAAACAGGTCTGTAGGGACCCAAGGCCTAGCTTCTTGCAACCATTCGTTTTGTGTAAGTTTTTAATTTTTGGAATGAATGGAAGGGATCTACAATTTTATGCCAATTCCAAACGGTCGATTGGAAGATCTTTAAAGACAGTTATACTCTCGGATGTTTCTCAGACGTTCGCGAGAGGTGGCGCAGTGAAAAAAAACCCTGAGTTGGAATTTGGGTTTTTTGCGGGATTCGAACCTGGGACCCCTCGCTTAGTAGTCCAACACACTAACCACTATAAGCCACTGCGCCTGATTGTGCAATATGCCACATTAAAAAACTACAGGTCTCGCAAAATAAGCTTAAATTGATGCTTAACTTGCCGTGGCATCACTCGACTATTGACATTCACAATAAAGCGAATGTTGAATAGATCTTCGAAAGAATTCAAAAGCTTAAACAAAGTTTTCTAGAACGCTGTGATTTTGCCGACAATCCTTTAGTTAATATTCTAAACACGAATTATATCCAACTATATAGTTGATAAGCTTGTCATAATTTTACGTTTTTCTTTTTCTCCGTTACTTGTTTCTTTCTGGTTGTTAATCCATATTTATATATTTGTTTTGTTTATTAAGTTACATATATACATACATATTTCTATTTATTTATTTATTTATTTATTCACCTATGTACATGAAATTCGGTACCTGATTTTCCTTAATTAGTCATTTTATCTGTTTTTTTAGCTGAAGGATTTTTTTCGTATTTTTCCTTCAGAAGTAATATTTCAATGTAAATCTTAAAATCATCCTTAGGTAAAAAATAATGTTCCAGATGACAGATATAACTTGTCATATCTCTGAATTTTGAAATGTGTGGTAGCAAGACCTATGTAAATTTATGTACAAAATAAAGCTATCTTCCTATCTATAAAAATGAGTACCTACATAACTCAATAGAAAATGAATCCTCCTTTGGCATTGACGACTTTCTGGAATCGGCCTGGTATCGAGTTCAACAAATTTTGAAGGATTTGCGGAGAAATGTCCTTCCAAAGACCTTCGACCTCAGCGATTGTCTCCTCTCGCTTTTATATTAGCCCACACATTCTCAATTGTATTTAAATCGGGGGCTTTGAGTTGGCCAATCCAATGTGTCCACTCCAACATCACTTAAAAAATTGGTCATCATTTTTGCTTTGTGACATGGAGCATTATTTTGCTGCAAAATAAATGACTGTCTAATTTGTCGCCTGAAGGATACGCGTGATTATTTAAAAAAATGTAAATACTGATCCTTATTCATTACCTACCAAATCTGCAATGCTATTTAAGGAAACGCCTCCCCAAAACATTATGCTGCCACAACCATGGGGTACTCGTTAACATATACAGGTATTCTGCTGAAAATGTTCTGTTTTGATCCATGGTACTGAAAAGAGCTTTCATCGGTCCACAATACTTGCCCCAAAATGATGAAGGCTTGTGTACTTATTGTTTGACTAATTCCAGGCGTGACTTTGCTTAAGTATTCTACTGAAATATCCGCATCATACTTGATCACCATATCGTTTCGTATAACCTGGCTTGTTTCCCACGTTTTTTCCATTTTTACTAGCTAAATGTTACTGAAAGTTATTAAAAGTAGCTTTATCTTAATTGCACGCGAAACGTAAAAAAATTGAAGAAAAAAAAATACAATGTAAATTACCCGACTGGACACAGGGAGGGTTATGTGTTTCGCGCGTATCCTATGTACGTTCCTACGTGACGCCCTGTAGCCCAAACGGCTTGACCGATTTTGAAGAGTGATTTGTCATTAGATTCGTATTCTTCCCCGGAGAAAGCTTTAAAGCTAATAAAAAAACCAAAAAACCCGACTGACTGTAAAGAAAAAAATAAAAAGAATATGTACTAGGCACTAAACCTAACTAATTGGCAGTCGGAGGGTACTCAGATTTTTGGTTAGCTGTGTAGGTGTGTCCAATAATTGACAATTAGTTAGATACAGTGTCTTGTGCGTATTTTTTTATATCGTTTTTTTTTTTAACTAACTTTATTTATTTCCGGTTAGTTTTACCTCACTTCTTACATTGCACCTGATAGCCAAATGAATGCATACTGTAATAAAGAAATATAATAAATAAATCAATCAGGCACCAGTGGTCGAATTACCGTATCGCCGTGAGCGAGCAATAGGTCCAGCGCTGCAACTTTGCTACGATCCAGATTGAGGGATTTTTCCCGTTTTTCGTGATTTTTTGATTCTAAGGGGAAAAAGGGGAAACTAACCCCAAAAACTTTCACGTTTCAATACCAAAACCTCTTTTTACATTGTTCAGAAAACAGACACGATAAATTCAATAAAAAAAAACACTCAATGAACATAGCCCTTAGTCTTGCCATGCGATTCCAACTTAATTTTTACACTAGGTATGGCCATCCATGGGTAGTGGGTGTTTGGGTTTGACAGATTTGTCATTTTTGGAATTGTGGCTGGATGCTGGGTCGGATGGAAAAAATAGAATCTCGTTTGTGTTGTTTTATCTGCCCGAGTCTATTGGCATGGGTATTACTCTCTAAAAAATTTTTAAGTTAAAGTCAATAGAATTGAAATCTTAAACTTGAAAAAATTTATATATATTGCTAAAAAACGTTACAAACAACTTTCATCACAAAACTACAACAGTTTTTTTTATGAACTTAAATAAAAATAAACTTTTGCAAAATTAAGTTTCTTAATGTATTGCGGATTTTAACAATACTTAAATAAACTTGAATAATGTTTAAACCTGACTTTAATTGGGGACCTAGTACCCCACTTCGTACCTTGGGTGTCAAAATTTACTCGGCGCTCTAAAGGTTAAGATCGAAGTACCTACAAAATATCGCGTGTAATCTGTGAAAGGGTGATACGTTTAAAAATTTGTTTTTGTTTCAGACGTAAAATCGGCGAAATTCCGTGAAAGTATTGAATGAAACTATTTGACCAGAAAGGAAAGCCCAATCCTACCACATACCTACTTTTTTAAATTTATAAAAAGTCAATATATTGTGCTTTCAACTTCCACGTTCCACCCTACACATTCTGCTCACTACCTATACTCGTGCTCGTGCGCTCGGGGATCAGTCCTTAACTTCCTAGACTTGTAGTTTTAGTGTCTGTACTCGGCAAAGTACACCACTGACAGACGGCAATGCTCTATTTATTATGTCAATGTCGTCGGCACGTGCATTTTGGCTTATGAGTTTCACAAAAATCTGACAAGTGAGGTTAAGGAAGCCAAATGACACGCTTGTCTAAACCAAACCCTTGTTTAAGGTATCATTTAAGTTAGCTAGTTAACAGAGCATGTTCAATTCGTCTTTGAGAGCATTTGTGAAGATTTTTTGTCCAGAATACGTCTTAGACTGGCCGCACTCATGAGTTTTCTATCGCACAACTATTCAGGCATAAAAAATTAAACTCATCACGTTCAATGTGAACAAGCGCCACTAAACACTTCGCCGCTTCCCAGAGTCTGTCTTTCAATCTACACCAATTGACTCCCAATGTAAAGTCGGGAATATTTACTCACCATGTTACCACAACCATCCATGAACCAGACTTCATTATTTGAATCAAAATTTAAAACTCACAAATGCCCCAGGTTAGACTATAGGCACTCGCAACATACTACAAACTGCACTGCGTCGCTTATTACTTCCGTATCCTTTCAGGAACATAAAGAGTACAGTCTGTAGTCAGGATCGTTTGGTATGCCACAAATGAACTCTGTGATGCTGCTGTTGCTTCCCATCAACCAAAGCAAACCAAAGCAAACGCAAATACTACGCACTTCTATCAAAATCCAATCAAAAGGACTTTGACGTGCAAAACCAACTCTGATGTGTACTGATGGTGCTTTCTGCTCTTAATCCAGTCGAATACTGCGTTGCAAACAAAATCTGTAATTGCATGCACAATACTCTCCCATGTACAGCATTCCCGAATTGTGTGTAGTCAAAGCTTAAGTACACAGTGCTGCTGCTGCTGTTGCGTTTCTTCGTCTTCTGCCAACTGATGTACCTCCGCAAACAATCAAAGCAGCATGTTGAGCATTTCCACTAGGTTTACTTTGGGAAGTCCTTTCGAGTCAACTCATCCGTGTAAATCCGTAAAATCATGTATTTAACCAGCAGTAGCACGTGTCACGTCATTGTCAATTGATACGCATGAAAAGACAGCTGTTTGCAGACGTGCGAATACGATCCAAGGATTGCCAAGAATTTCGCCCTACTTGCCTTGATTATCCACAGTCATTCACATTACGATCCTGCGATTAGGGTACGGTGATGGGCCCAGATCCGAAACTCATTCTCTGTCAAGTAACCATTATTTTTGGGAAAATCCACTGACCATTTGCTTGCACACGCAAAAGGTAAGGGACCGACAGCAACACGCTATGTTAGGAATGGGTAAATTTCTAAAGCAAACGCCAAAGGCTTTCTTTCAATCACATACGGATAAGTGGAGGGATGCTTGTGCCTATTGTGGCATGTTGCAATCATCGTACCACTCATACTGCATTTAATTAGTTTTCACAACCCTCTTGTTGCCAGAGTCGCATATATAGACGCACTTAACCATTGTTTCCTTTCTTTTCGTTTCCCTTTCAGGAGTTGCATAATCGGACCAGAGTTGGAAGTCAAAGTTTGCTCCATTGGAACTGTGATAAACCGTTCGGCATATGTGACCGACTACTGCCAACTGGAAGGTACCGGAAGACAATCACAGCCAATGCCAATCAGATGGATGTCGTGGGAGAGTGTTTTATTGGTAAGTTTAGAGTTGCATTCGTTAGTATTTTTGTTAAATTGAAACTGTAATTTATTTAGTGGACTACGTTTGAATTCTCTGTGTTGTTGACAGTGACATTTCATGCAAATTGACAAATTTTGTAGCAGTTCATTTCAAAAATACTTGCTTAAACACATTTGCCAATTGGATATAATGACAGATTTTGGTGTCAATATTTCCAAACACTATGTTCGTCAGATTTTGATACACATTTATGTCAAAGTTGATGGGGCTGACTTACACTCGATCGGCTGTCGACATTGTCCATAAAATATTAATTGAAGACGTTATTTGTCAAGTTATAATGGTATGCAAATTTTTGTAATGAAAATAAACAGAAGAACTGTCTATTCAGCTCCATAAAAAAATGTCTGACAATCAAATCCGCTTAATTTCAACAATTCAGTGGTAATCAAATGACAATTCTTTTACGATCCGATTAAGGGCACATTGAAAACTGTAGTGGTCTTAAGTTGACTGGATTACCTCAACAAAACAAGGTCTCCAACATTAATTTTAGTAGATTCAAAAGAATGTAAGTCCATTGACCTGTCAGTCAAAATTTTACACAATCAAAATGAATACCAAGTGTTTACTAAATCGAGAAATTTTTCAATTAATTTGTTCACATATAGGTACATCCACTGGAAAACAGTTCACGTGGGACATATTGAGTCTGTCAGCTGTCAAACTAAGTAGAATAAAGTTTTGAACATCGGTAATTTTACAAAGTAGCCAAAATCCTCACAAAGTCGTCGAGTCTATTGAAGTTGATTAGATTTGTTTAAAGTAGATTGCATGTAAAGGTGACTGACTCATCTGTCATGCAACTGTCAGAAAATAATTGACACAAAATTTGCAATGGATGTTCGGATACCTACATAGTTAATGTAAAACGTCAACTAAATTTGTCTAGACTAGTTATACGAACGCTGACAGCGAGAATACCAAAACAATTCAAGTTGATTAAATGAACTTTTTTGTATTCTCGCTGTCAGCGTTCGTATACCTACCTAGTCTAGAAAAATTTAGTTGACGTTTTACATTTTGCGTAATCAACTTGAATTGTTTTTGTATTCTTGCTGTCAGCGCTATCGTTTTGCGACCGAAGTCGAGACTTTTTTGGGTGCATGACGCAATTGTTTGAAATTTTCTCTGTTTTTATTTCGAAAAGGCCCTTCGCAAATTTAAAAAAAAATATTTGTCCCAAATGAATACGTTTAAAATGTAACGCGGTTTCCTATCACAACACTATTGTAGTCATTATGCAAGCCAAGAAGAGAAGCTTCAGAAATGACACCTTTTTCTCTTACCGGCCCTTTTTTGGACTTTTCAGAATTCTGCGCAATCTTTATTTGAAACTTGATTCTTCCAATTATTGTAAACTGAGTATGAAAATTCAACTGCAAAAACCATTCACATTCTCGGCCAATAAAAATTGAAATATATCAAATCAGTCAGCTGTCAAAATTACTAAACTATAAATCCGAACGTCCCTAATTTCTTATAAAAGACTTTACTTAAGGCCTTAGTTATAGCCATACGTAAAATGCGACCGAAAAAGTTGGAACAATGAAGCAACCAGCAACCACCAGAAAAAAATCAAATCCTGACAGATGGAACAGTAAAGAAATGATTTGGGTTGTTGGAATTGACTGAGAATTAGATCGGAAAAAGTTTTTCGTATTGAAAAATGAATAAATTAGGTTTCTAGAAAATTTGAAGATCATTTGCTAAGGCCTCAGTTATAGCCATACGTAAAATGCAACAGAAAAAGTGGGAACAGTATGAAAATGATTCTTTTTTCGTTTGTGCGGTTATAGCGAAAATTCTGTCAGAAAAATGTTTCCCTATGAAAACAAATACAACAAATCAACCACCACTGATTGGATTCCATCAGAAAAAAAAATCCTGATAGATGGAACAGTAAAGAAATGAAATACATCAGTGGAATGATCTGGGTTTTTGTTGTGGAATTGACTGAGAAGTGGATCGGAAAAAGTTTTTCGTACGGAAAAATGTATAAATTATTTTTCTAAAAAATTTAAAGATCATTTGCTAATTTTTTTTTGATAGACTAACTTTATAATTCATAATCAACATTTTAAGACAAACATTTTGTTCAACCATTATGTTTAAGTTGCTAAAAGAAGCAAAAGAAAATGTTTACGGTTTCGTTTTGCGTATGGCTATAACTAATGCCTATCACGAATGAGCAATACCGCCAATTGGAGCCTGGATCAGCTGTCAGATTTTGCAAACAATACATTTCTGGATGTAGGTGTACCCAATTTTCGTATGTTCTGAAAATGTCACTATTCAATATTTTTCGACAGTTCTATTTCTTGGAATAAGTTGACATCTGCCAAAATTTCAGATGTCATGAATTGCACCTTGTCAATTTTGAAGAATTATCGCCATAGATCGTTGTGTCCCATATAAGAGGACTATTTTTGATTATGCTGAATCTGCGGCAGGCAGTACATAGACTCCATTTGACACTTCTAATTTATTTCTTAAAACCCAAACCGTCAACCGTTTTTCATTAACAACTTGAATGAGTTTTTCTTTAAATCCGTTGAGGTTTTTTTTTTTTTTGTTTAGGCACTAACAAGTTGATCTAGAAGATATAGGTATAGGGTTTCTACGAGTACGTATGACGTTGGTGATGCTAGCAACGGAGGATTTTTTTATTTCTTCTAGACCCAGTTGGTCTTTGTTTCAATTCCACAATGGGCTTGTCATTCTCAGTAGATGTTAAGAGATATATTCTCGTGCACATAAGACCGCCTTTAATATAGGTAATTTGTCTGATGCTCAGCAAGGAATAACAAATATCCGAGGCAGTTTCTTTGTGCGTAGAGTGTTGCAACACCTTAGGAAATTAATCATTTTGTAGGAACTTCTGTGGTCTAAAAAAGCGTGTGATTGGAAAAGGGAAAACAACGAAGTAATCAGTAATCACGCTCCTGTAATATTGACAGTTATACATTTTTGTCTATCGCACTAGCTCAAGTATCATAGGTATTTGAAAAAAGAACCAAAGAACAAACCAAACAGTGCACCTTTATGGGTCTAGTTGCGTCCTATGAATAAGCCCCTTGTGGTTTACCTTATCCTAGAAACGTCTATGTTACTTCTCCCTAAACTCTTTGCGGCAAGTGAAAATCAAAAAATAACTGTTCTTAAATAGTTTTTAATGGTACGGAACCGTTTGTCTAGTGTTAACCTCTTCATAATATACCCTTCGTTGACAGTCGTGGACTGAAAATATGGTTTTTGTTAAAAAAAAGTGTGTTGTTGAAACTTGTTGGTAATTTCAGCAACATCCGAGGGGAATTCCTTTCAAATAACGTACGTACAACGCTGTTTTATAAAGCAAAACTATTCCATTAACGATCTCAACGTTCATGTAGCTGTTGAAATGCTTCTGGTTGTTGTTTTGTGTTACCAGGCTAGTAAATTGGAATACATTTTGTGATCTGTCTATACCCAAACCCCCATTAGGACTTTTTTTCTTTCAAACAGATTAAAGACCTCAGTTTTTTTTTGGGGGCACCCATTAGCCTTCCATTAACATTCCATGTTCATTTTGTCTGACAACTAAAAGTCATCTCGTTCAAACCAACACTTTGACTTTTAAATCGCCAGATTTAGACAAAGTCAATTTGAAAATTTAACAGTTTTTTTTATCGTCGACTACCATTATCCTGTCATGCTGAACAGGGAGAGATACGAGTATAGGCAGATTTTAGTTTTCGTTCCTCTATATATTTTTTTCCAGTTGTCAAGCCTTTAAATAAATACCCCGTTGCCGTCGCTGTTGAGCATTGCCTGGGAGCTATGGATGTACGGCTCTATAACTATACTGCAAAACAGTATCCCCTGCTTTTCGGCTCACACTCAAGTTCTATCTATACATAGTGTAGGTACTCGAACACATTGAAAGAAAAGAAGAAATAATCATAATGAAAAACACTCGAGGGTATTCCTCATGGTTGTTACGGATCGGGAGACAGAGGGAACGAGTCCTGGATATTATGCTGCGGCGCGCTCACGTCAAGCGTAAGGAAGAGTCGGAGGAAGGCGGAGACCCCACCGAACTTGCCGTCGTCGTCGTAGTATTATTTTTCATTAAATTCGTTTCGAAAATCTATACCGGAATGGGATGGGATTTAGAGACTTTGACTGTTTTTACAGCGAAGCACCGATACGATACGATACGATACCTCTGCATATGCTCTGCCAGTGTTATATGAGCTGGAAGCAAACTATTACCATGCCAACCCCTCTCATAGGATTTAAAACGCCGCGCCGGCTCTACCTACCCCATTAAAACAGGAGTGCATGGCGTATGTTTTCGTTTTGTTTACCAAGAGTGGGTAGTGTGTGTGTGGAGATGGTGTGCGGCGATATCGCCTGCCAATCTAGACACGAAATATTGTACTTGTACCATCTGTTTCAATTTGTGATTTCAGTTTTTTTTTTTTTTTGTTTTTTCCTTTTGCATTTGCAATGATTTGTTCTTTTTCCATTCTCATCGGTGTTTTGTTGTTCGCTTGTTTCTTTTTTTTTCCAGGGGAAATTCACTTCAAAGTCTGATGTATGGTCATTTGCTGTAACCCTTTGGGAAATTCTAACTTTTGCCCGAGAGCAGCCTTACGAGAATATGACTGATGAAAAAGTTATCGAGAATATTGGTCACATATATCAGGACGATAAAAAATACGTAAGTCAATATATTACTTTGTGTGTTTGTCTCTGTTTTGTTTGAGTGTTCATGTTATTACATTATTGGATAACTAAAATGGATAAAGTCTGATTTATTTATGTAGAAAGTGTACAAATGAAGTTGAATGGGTCCTGTGAGAGATGGCGCTGAGTAGAGACTGCGAATTCGTTTGGTAGTGCAAAGTTGCCTACATGTGTGTGTGCATAGGTGGATACTTTAAGGGAAAAGTGTCGTAAAATTAGTAGGGATATTATATTATCATTAGACGGAACAGTGACGTTGAATGATATAGAAATATATGTATCAACTGTCATTGCAAAGTAGACAGCTTTTCGTTTTATCTGTCGAATATTGATCAATTTCTGCGGTAACTACCTATTCTATTTGTGCACCTTTAAGTCTTTTTCTTACAAAAAAGTCGTGTTTTATTGAACATCATTCATAGCTAAGCTGAATTTTAAGGGCACAGTTTCAGTTTCAGCAAATATAAGTCACTAGGTATACGTTATTCGCAAGTGGGAGTGACTTGACAGCAACCAGCAGCAGTTCCTTTTGCCCTCTTTTTCTGATCTTTCTTGTGATATGTTTAATGTTCATTACATTGCTATAGTAATAGTTACAGCGCCATTTAACTTCAGCGATTAGGAGAACGTTTACTTAAACCAAAAGCCGAGACCGCCAACAAAATATGTTTTTTTTACCACTTTTTCACAATTGTGAAAATTAACTTTCAAATAGTTCGCTTTCTTAAGTAGGTGAGTTCAATAAATTGATGAGTATTTAAGTCGTTATTTAAGTATTATGAAAAAGAACGACTTAAACACACGTGTCCGTTGCGTCGAAGGATAAGTCAACGTTGACGTATTCAACAGAAGATAATTGTTCAAGAAATTGACGAGTATAAGTCGGCGCTAATTTTTATTAAAATAACGACTTAAACACGTCGTGTCCGTTGCGTGGAAGGATAATTCTACGTTGACGGATTCAACGAAAGATAGTTGTTCAATAAATTGACGAGTATTTAAGTACCTATTTAATTTTTACTATGAAAAAGAACGACTTAAACACACGTGTCCGTTGCGTTGAAGGATAACTCAACGTTGACGTATTCAACGGAGCAATTAGTCTTATACATTCCATCGAAATATTAGTTGCAGAATACATCCACAGACAAAATGTTTTGTGATTAAACTATCATCAGCGTTTCAAAGGTTTCACCAATGGATGTGTTTTGTATCAATTTTGGAGAACTGTCAAAAAATGGAACTGCCAAAAGTTAAAAGAAAAAAACGACCCAAACCATAAAATCCGTCGTGTCTTTTACACATTACATTCAACTGACTGCCCCCCAGCTTATAACGACTCTCTTTCGTCCATTGATTCCGTTGAAAGCTCTCATACATTGTGAGCAAGCATACTAATTGCAGGGCACGATCTAGGGGTAGGCAAGCCGGGCAATTGCCCGGAGCGGCAAATTTTAGGGGCGGCAAAATTATTTTTTTAATTCAATTTTATTTCGAATTAAATGAAGTTTGAAAATTCTTTTCATCTAAAATGTGGATTATGTTTGTTTTATTTGCTATTGTTCTCACTCTTTTCTTTAGATTCAACAACAAATCGAGCAACGAAATTGCAACGGCATTGTTGCCGGCATTATTACCATTGCAATTTCGTTGCTTGCTTGATTGATTGTCGGTGACAACTTGTCGCTACTTCGCTACTACATGTATTTATGTATATTTGAGTAGTTATAGGTAGCTATGATAATTTTTTGAGAGCAAGAGAGTGTTTTTTGTTCGTATGCATAAGCTTTGGCTATCAGTGATGTATCAACTGCAACTACGCGCGGCGTATAGCTAAAAACGAAGCGCTGCGACATCGATACACGTACACTAAAGAGCAGTGCTTATTAAACGCGCCAACGTGACCACCCAACCAGTGCTGCCGAAAAGCAACACAAAAATAACCAAAAAACAACAAAGACAGTAAAACAAAATGTGCAACGAAAAATTAAATTTAATGTTCCTTATAATGATTTCTTATATTAAGCTTAGTGCCGTTCTGTCTGTCGGTTCAGACTTAAGGACTGTCTGCTCTCAGGCGCAGAGATCGATGATTGGTGCGCAAAAAATGGGCTTTCAGTGAATAATCTTAAAACTACGGTTGTTCTCTTCACGAGAAGTAGGAATGTCACTTGTCTGACTCAGCTTGTGCTAAAAGGCGTCACAACGACGATCTCCGATGAAGTCAAATAACTGGAAGTAATCCTCGATAGAAAGCTTCTTTGGCCCAAGCATGTTGAATCGAAAACCGATAAAGCGCTGTCAACTTTCTGCCAGTACAAAAGGCGCTTTTGGCAAGACATGGGGTCTATCTCCTAAAAGGTTCCTTTGGATCTATACGGCATCTCACATATGCATCGGTTGTATGTTGGAACAGCCTCTCGCGGAAACGTGTTGCCTCTTTTGCGAAACTTCAAAGAACGGTCTGTCTTGTATGCACAGGGGCCTTCCCTAGCACTCCGGACTCTGCTCTAGATGCTATGATGGACCTACCCTCTTGATATTTGTATCATGGGGTGTACGCTGAAAACCATCTCTCGATTAAAGAGAGGTGGTTTTTGGTACCACACGCATTTTTGAAGAACTTGTGCGAGAATTAACCTTTGACCCCTGTCTTATGGATATTCCGTCTGACACAATGACATCAGAAACCCTACTGCGACAAAACTACCAAGTTAACTTTCCTCAGGCAATGGAATGGCTTCGGCCAGACTCTGAGCCAGGGAAAGAATGTCATCCAACATGATTTTGGTTCTGGAGTCTTTATGGAAAGTGAGAACATTAGACTACACTACCCCTTAGGCCTTAGGTAACCATGCGTCTGTCTTCCAAGCGGAGCTTTTCGCTATCCGTATGGCTATGCGCTATATTGTGACAAACAGGTGGAGGGCTAGAAGTAGATGCGTTTGCAGCGATAGCTAAGTTGCATTAAAAGCACTGCTTAACACTCTTACCTCGTCTAAATTATTGCTCGAACTCAAGCTATCTCTGAACTTAGTAGGTTTCTCGTGAAATTTGTGTTTATGTTTGTTCACATTGAAAAGGGCGTCAAATTATATTTTGCCCAGGGCGGCATAGATGCTGGATCGGGCCCTGACTAATTGTTAGAACCAGAAATAGTGGATGCGAAAAACTGTCATCTGTCACGGTCGTTGAATGAATTGAGATAATACAAATTTAATGGTCGAAACTTTGAAACGATAATGACAGTTTAACCATCAGTTTAATTAGTCTGTTGAATGAAAACTATTCGTGTAATGCATATGCGCCGGATTGTATTCGAACTTTAACATTGAATTATCCGTCGACGCAACGGACACGACTGGTGATATGCGTTAGGCGCTTGAACCTACTTCATCCGTGGCATCAGGCATATATGCGCTGATTTCTTAAGTTTAGTTGAAAGTGAATTCCATCATCCACCTGTCAGTTGAATAAGTTGATGCAATGGGGGTGGATTCTATACGGGTTGGGCCCTTTTTTCGTGTTCCTGATTTGTTCCAGATATTCCGAGGGATTTTTGCTATTATTCATCAACGGAATGAACGAAGGAATAATTGAATTTCTCTTATTCTTCAACCTTCCCATATCAGACCCATATTCAAACACTCTGCGATTTACCAATAAAACTTTTTACTTTCGACTCTAAATTTTAGTCGTTCACAGTGGCAATTCGCAATCCTGAGCTTCCGTAAATTTAAAGTTGAGACTTAAATTTTTTTATTAGTACGGCGCTCTGAATGTAAATTTTTATATACTACATTTTTTATTAAAACACATTTTCCCTTCGCAGGTTCTTCTTCCAATGCCAATGAACTGCCCACGTGAAATCTACGATCTAATGTGCGAGTGCTGGCAACGCAATGATTCGAATCGTCCTAATTTCCGTGAAATTCACCTCTTTTTACAACGAAAAAATCTCGGCTACAAGCCGACATCAACGCTTTATTGAAAATTACCAAACGGCTTCATTCACTAACTTCGTTTTGTCGCAGCGTAGCTTGAAGCCGTATTCAATCACTATTTTGTCATATATTTCCATGCGTATCCACCCCAAGATAATGACGATGATGATGATGATGATGATGGAGAAGACGAAACTCAATGTGAAAGCATCCAGTGATTTTGTTTTTTGTTAAACAAGTAAAACCAAAGGAACTGGCTGAGAAGGGGTTGCATTTGATAGAAGATGGCCACCCCTGATCTGAAAAATAATAAAATAAAAAAAAACGTACTTGACAATGATTGATCGAAAGGATGTAATATTTATAGATCTAAGATAGGTATAAATGTTTAAGGAATTAATGTAGGTATTAATAATATATTGTGTTCTTTTGTTTTCACCAATGAGATAATTATTATTGTGATGTAAATACCTTTTTTTATAGTTAAATTGTTTTCCATTTAAACATTGTGAATATATCTACCTACTATAGAATTAATTATTTGAATGATTTTATTTTTTTTTTTTTAATAGACCGCAAACATTAAAGATATTTTGTTCCTACAATAATGTTGAACACGATGAGAGATTGTTGGTTAAAGTCACTGCATTGAGTTGTTTTTCCCTTAGTTATGAATTTTGTTTTAATATTGAGTTTTAGAAAAAAAATATTTGTCCTCACTAGCATCTCTGACTGTTGGTTATTTCTTTGAACTAGAGTGCCGTTCTTGTAGGGGGAGTCAAAAGTAGCTAATATTTTCGCATTTCGTACCACACATTGTTACCGATGAACGATTGCTAATTTTCATGTGCGCCTGGTAATTTGACCAGCGGTCTTCGTTCTGGTTTTAAAACAATTCAGCCATTGTGTTGGGAGTGGCTAGTTTTTGTTGTTTTGTTACTTGAACCGATTCTGAAAAGAATGAGGCATTCAAGGCATTGAAATTTTGCTATTGTACTTTTTACCACTCTGTTTTATTTGATCTGCAGGATTCTGCTGATTTTGCAAATTTAGATTTTAGAGTAGCTCGCTCTGAAAACTATAAACTATGTACGCATTTGGTTTGTTCATTGCGAACATTCACAACTGTTTTAGCTTAATTTCCACATGAACTCTGTATGAAAAATTATGCCTTGCACGTTGCACTTGTATAGAAAAGAAAAGAAATCACAGCCCAGCTTTCTCGTTGCCATCCCTGGATTTGCTCTCCCTATGATCTACATAAAGTCCCGGTTGAGTGGGAGTGGTTTGAATATTGTTTGCCCTGCATTACAAAAAGTGTGATCACAATTCGAAAGAGGTAGAGTTCTTTTCGTTCTGAACGCCTAGTGATTGTTGTGCTTCTTCACAATTTTGTTGGCTTAGTTTACGTGAATTTTTTTGTTTCGCTTTTCCTGCAGGTGGGAGTGGTTTAAACCAGAGGCAACACTGAGACTGAGCCCCCAGCCCCAACTCACAACCCTCTTGCCGCTGGCCTTTTTTTTTTTTTTTTTTTTCAAATTCGCCATTTTGGTTTCCTATCAGTGTAAAAAAATAAATGCTGCCAGCCTCTGCCAACCGTGGGAAATTGGATAGAGTTCGGGAATACCACATTTTTACCTTATGTCGTTTTCGATTTGGCTTTTCAGATTTTGATCTGAGATTTCAGATTTCTGCTGGCAAATCGAACATAAAATCTGAATTATATTGGTATGTGTGTGTATTGAGTTGGCGGCAAAAAAAAAGCATATATAAACTTGCACTCGAAATCCATTTCAATTGATTTTCACACATTTATAGTACCTACTGCATTTCGAAATAATTTAATATAAAAACTCCATCCCATACGTGTTTAATAAATAATTCAGTTAAAAAAGCAATCGTTCCAACGATAAACAATTCGTAACCGACGCTGTGTGTCATAAACATTGGTGTTAGTGAAAGTATGTGTAAAATCTGAGGAAAAATTGAGATTTCTCAAAAGTGATCTGAGATCAAAAAAAAGATTGATTTTTGTGGCAAATAGAACATGAAAAGCAATCTCGATCAAAAAAAAAATTGATTTTTTGCCAAATCGAAAACGACATTAATGAATGCAATGCTTTGGTTAGTTACATTAAACATTTTTAAAGTGTGAATAGCAAAATGGTTTTGGTTAATAAAACCGAGGGGGAAGTAATCAGGTGTATTCAAGGAACTTTTCTGTGCGTATTCATGGTGAATCTCAGTGTATGACAGTGTATTCAAACGAATTCGCATGCAATTACTAGTAGCAAATCTGTAGTCAAGGACCACTTAAAAACATTGATTACTTCCCCCTCGAATAAAACTACCTAAATGATATGTTTTATATACTAGAAACATATTAGGACAAACATGGTTGTGCATTTTCCGCTTTCGAATATTACTTATTTCG
Source organism: Cheilosia vernalis (assembly GCA_949126925.1). NCBI lineage: Eukaryota > Metazoa > Arthropoda > Insecta > Diptera > Syrphidae > Cheilosia > Cheilosia vernalis. Next base: position 14,989,503 of record OX421361.1, read on the forward strand.
ATTTCTGAAGAAAGATTGCTCAAAATCATATTATTTTCCCTCAAACAATCTACATTGTTGATATTTTATAAATATTTCAAGCAAAAGTACACTACTATCCACACGTAACGAATAATTTCAAATTTACCAGATAATAATTATATGAACGCTGCCAGCAACTTTGCCCACAGCGGAAAGTGGTTCATATTTTATGAGGGTATGTTGGTGAGCCGAAATTTATCAAGTTTCATGACATTTGTCAATACGAATTTCTATGTATCAATACAAGCGCAAAAAAACGTGACAGTCCCATAAAAATATAGCTTGTATTTAAGTAACCGGGAAATCCGCCGAAGTATTGTCTATGGTTTAAAGTTTAAACCCGCGTTCCCTGTTTTTATGGTTATAATTGATTATTGAGAGCCCTCTCTATTTTATCTCCGCGCCTAGTAATTTTAATGTTATTTTTGAAATCTGGATCAAAATGTCTGACGATAATTGTGAAATTTATTGAGTATTTTCATGGCAAATGATATTTGAAAGTAAAATAATTGATGAAAAAATAACGTTGGATGTATTGATTGACTGGGAATGGGTATCATTTAAAATTATACAATAGCATTGTCCCACAACTCTCAATGGTTGTGCAACAAACTGCACTTTGCTTCGGCAATAAAGCAAACGTAATCAAATAACACCGTCAAGTTATTCCATACTGGAAATGACATTCGTCTAATATAGCACAACTGACAGGGGGCATTCAAGAGTAGTAGGTACTTAAGTGTAGTAAGTCTGGCAGCTGACAAGAAAATTGACATTGCCGACCAATCAAGTTTTTGAGCTCAGCATAGGTCTAGATCAAACAAATAGTGTCCATTTCATAGTTAGAAAATTTAATATAATGCAGGACGTAATTACATAGGCACATATATAGGAAACCGATGCATACAAATATTACACAATCCTCAGTAACCCTCTGTGACATCTCTGTGGACAGCACCAAAGTGACACAAAATTGTACCGGTTGGAGTGGGAGGAGTCAATGTTGGAGTTCGTTTATCTTAGCTTGCGCTTTCATAATTATTGCAGACCTACTGCTGCGTCTGTTTTCCTGCTGTTTTGCCCTGCTCGATTTTGCAAATTCCATGTCGAAACGAATCGTAATCGAGCGAGCGGCTGAGTGTTTAAATCGAAAGCGTTTGTTTTATTAAGAGCGATAGGAGTTTGGTTCCAAGTAAAACAACTACTGTTTGACATAATTATGAAACATATTTTTGCTTTATTTTTAAGCTTTGGACAACAGGCATTTCCACGAAAAGATGTTTTTAGTTTTTGAAAAGACAATATTCACATATCAGAACTGAGCTCGAAGTTTGGTAATATTTTTAAAACAATTCATTAACAGTCGAAAGCGTCAAACGCTGCTGACACACAAGTCCAAATTAAGGTTATAGCTACTTCAGTGATTGCCCAATAAGCATCGATCTGATTCCTAATGATAATCAAACGTCGTTTCTTTACGCAAAAGTTGGGTGGAAGAGAATGAAGTTTGAATAAATTTCACTTATGTGTTCGAATGCATTATTGTCAAGACCTATTATAGTTGAAGTACAGAAAATACAGCTGTTGTCAGGAACCGAAAACTTTCTATTGGAAAAATGATTTTCTTATTATATAAATAGGCGAACGGAAATAGTTAAGATCAACTTTCGCTGCCTTAAACACTAAATATTCGCTTGAGTGTTTTGTTGAGAAGATTGCCCAGGAATGTAAAATTACAATATTTTTGGTCAGTTTGGCCAGGACAGTATTATGAAAGAATTTCTACCACTGATGGCCGAACTCTATTGTAACTACTGAAACATTTTACAAGCCCAATGTTTGTTGTGCCATTACTGGAGTAGCCCCTCAATTGGAAATCCATTCCGATTATCAAAATCGAATCTTTTATTTGCGAACGTGTTTAAGAGAAATCAAAATTAGATTTCCGCCAGAGCGAGATAAAGCTGCAGACATTCAGGGTCATGTTGACAGGTCATACGAATACGACGTCAATCGTTTAAAACGCGTCAGACAGCCTTATGGATCTGTCATTAATCCCATCGAATAACTGAACTGTTGAACAAAAAACTTAGGAAAATATTATCTGAGAACGATGTTTCACCAACAATTAGAAAAAACTTACATTTTAAATTTCCAAAGTGACTTCAAACAATCTCTCTTCAAAAACAAACTATATTTAATAATTAAAACCGTTCACTTGTCTGAAGTTATGTATGAAATATGGTAAAATAAAATATAAATCATGCGAAAAACAATGAGACTTAAAAACACTTGTATAAAATTAAAAAAGAAAAATTAAGAACTAGATAAAAATAAATAGCAAACCATAATGTGACTACAAGAAATACGAAATCACATCGGAACAATCGGCCATAAGCTAGTTACTGTCTAGATTTAAACGTAAATTTAAATGAATTTCATTTGTCTTATTTGTGTTATAAATTTCGATGACTTTGAGTTTTGTATAAACAATATATAGAAGAAAATTCCCTTACACATGCGCAAAAATAAAATATTATATCAACAAAAATCAAATCGTGCACTTGCTGAAGAATAAGGTAGTTTTAGCAAATAATTATTATTATGTATATCACTAAACTGAAAGTTAAGGTAAACAACATGTCTTTTATTGGTTATTCATTTCTTTTTATTTTTATTGTTTTGTGTAAAGGAATTTATAAATTAAGTAGGCATACGTTTTAAATAAACAACAAGAATACAAATACACTTCTTTATATCAATTGACAACATCTTTTTGTTTTATTTAACTTTGGTTTATAATCACTGCATGGATTAAGAAACACATAAGCAGATATATTTTTTTATTTGTAACACGTTTTTTGTTTTCTTTCACAATTATTGAAGAATTTATAGTTGAAGTTTGTGCAAGGCGTATGGCAAATGTGCAAATCCAATGTGATAGACGGTGGTTCCTTACTTCGTTTTTCTACTTTCTATTTAAAAATTTGTATACCTACTACCAGCGACCCTTTCAAGAGAGGTCCGTTCTTTAAAATGGCGACGGGACGGACTGTCGATTAATTTATTATATGCTTCAACAAAATACAATAGCTGTTCATTTTAATTTAACCGAAACACATCCTTTAGCGACGTTCAAAACTACAGTTTAATAAGTCTGACAGCTGGCTGACTTAATATGTGTCAGTTTTGATTGGCTGGTCAGGTCAACAGTTTTTTTGAATTGGCATTTTATGGGCGGGTAACCAAAAAGTCAAGAATTTCGTGACTGAGTATATACTTAGTTGACATTTCGCGTGTGTGCTTGACGTCTAAAATGTGACTTTTACGATCAATCTTGCTTTTGCTTTCACGGTATATCCAGTACAGACATCAGACAATTTAGTTGACGTGTATGGACGGGTAACTAATAAATCTAGTCTAGAATTTCGTGACTGAGTACTTAGTTGAAATTTCGAGTTTGTGCTTGACTAAAATGTGACGTTAAGCTTTTGCGTTCACGGTAAATCTAGTAGGTACAGACGAATTTAATCGACTTAAGATATTGGAATATTCACCCTTATCGAGGTATCCGTTAGGAACGGAATTTTCTTCGATTTGTACGAAATCGGGGAAATTTCATTCGAGGTATCCGTCCTGATACGACTTTCGAAAACATTCTCCGATGACATATAGCGCACTTTGTCGCATTGCGTGAAACCGCGTTACGTCACTTACTTTTGACAGCTATACACGCACATTTTTTCCGAAACTCTCCGACAACAACTAATTTTTGTGGAATATTCATACGCGAAATGAACGCGTTTATATGCATTATTTATTTTGTTCCGAAACGGATACATTGAACGCAATTTGAGTTCCGATCAGATTTGACTTTCGTATAGGACGGATATAGGGGTGAATCCCATTGGTTTCAGTGCGCTGACTGACTTTTTGACGCCTAAAACAAGTGCGGTAGTGGGACGATGTCATGCTGAGAATATAATAGAATCGCTCAAACCTACAGCATTCTAAATTCTTGCTTTGGTTGATATAAACGTCACGCTAGTAACGGAATACGAATGCAAGTTTACTTAACTAATTCATGTGTTTGACGTAAAGCAATAAGCTGTAGAAATAAACGGCATGTTATATAATGTAGTTTTTATTGCAGACAATATAGTTTGAATGTTAAATTTCATCAATAATGTTTAATATAGTGCGAAACGCTTACCAAAAAGTGCAGAAAACTTAACGAAGCAAGAAAAGAAGTTCCAAAGACTGCGATATGCCGAACACGCTTCTTTGCTTTTGCGATTTAGGTACGCTGAACATCCGCTAATAATAACAATGAACAGTTCTATATTTGAAGACGATGTTCAATGAATTATTAATTTGCTGCACGAGTAAACAATTAATCTAGTACTAAAAAATGTGCTTTATTTAAGTTCAGCTAAAAAAAAAATTATAGTGAAAATTGCGTCGAAATGGTATAGTAATGCCATCGAAGTCACCACTTTAAATAGCAGGCAGTTCATAAATTGTAGCACACTTCAAGCAAGGATCGGTATATATCATTACCCCACGCGTGTCATTTGTTTCATTAGACGTATGTACTATCTACTATAGGTTCGTTTGAGTACTTTCAGCATATAAAAATCAAAAATTTCAAACCTTCAAAAGAAGTACCTGACTGGTTTTCTTACAAAAAGTTTGAGAAATGTAATTTTGACATTTGACAAGGTTCTCTTTAAATGCAGCATCTACAAAATAAGTTTGAATTGAATTTTGACCTACTAAACCTTATATTTTGAATGCTCTGATATGTTACAACATTGGACAAGATTCAATTGAAACTTCTTCCTCCGACATCGTTGAAGTAGAAATTAAATAGTAGTTTACTTGACAAACGTTTGAGCTGTCACTTAGTTGTCAGTTTTCATTTTTTATTTTTCAATAAGTCGAAATTTGATGAGTAGAAAATTACGAAAATGAAAAGATGTTAAATGGATTCCCTCTCATTTTTTTTTTTTTTTTTCAATTTTATCAGTACGTAGAGTCGCATTCGCACATTTTCTTAGCAATTTTTTTAATACGAACGAACCTTATTTTAGTACATATATCAATTATTAACAATCCCTAGCAATCCCTTACTAAACGGTAGATTCCATATCCAAACCAACTGGGCAAAACACTTTAATTTAAGTTTACTTAGCTCGAGTGCAATTTTATGACATTTTCAAATTAACTCCCATTGGTATGGAAGAAAAGAAAAGGACACAACTTTTTATTTAAGTCGCTTCGAATCTAACCCAGTTTCACACTTTAACTCCTTTTCGACAACAACAACAATTGCCCAATGCCTTTCCGTTTTCCGTGCGATACTCCTTTCATTCGAGACTTTCACAATCTCGAAGAAAGAAAAATAAAATCTCAAATAACAATTCAAAGTAAGTGAAACATCCATTTCTACATAGGGCTTTCTGTATCTTAATTCTCTTCCACCCTTAAGCAGATGTATATACGAGTACAGTAGGTAGTAGGTACAAGCATCTTGTGCATTTTAGCTGAAACATAATACCCCTCCATCAAATGCAATCTCGAGGATATAACAAAAGCTGGAACTGTACGAGAAAATATGAAATTCAATTCATTTGAAAGGACTTTTCTATGGAAAGAAAGAAAATGCTTATCTGAAATTCTCTGTATTTGAAAAGGGAATTACCAACTACCCATACCCACTACCCAGTCTCTTGGTGTGCCAGCTCCCGGCTGCACTCTCTTGCTCTGGTGTGTTTCTGCATAATTCATTGTTATCCCTGTTGGTGTATTTAACCTGAACTAATGCATCTTTCTCCGTATAGCCTTGGAACAAAATGGGTAAGACCGCCGCAAGTTTAAATGGTGTTGGTCAGTTTTTGCTCCTGCTAGGTTACAAGGTAAATGGATGGGTTCTGCTTCTTTTTTTTTTGTTCCTGTATATACTCGCACTCAATGGTATATGCAATTTAAAATGTTTGTTTACATATTTTTACCCAAGGCTTAGTGAATAAATAACTTCTCCATGAATAGGAACGTCATTTGCAGGCAATTATCGTTGCCTGCACTGCCCTACCAGTCCATTTGATTAAATTTCCTCTAAAATGTGAACAAAAAGGGGTGACCAGGGTGGAGTTTTTTTCTACACACAGGCACGGATAGGGATTTTTGTTCTAAGGCTTGTGTTAAATGACTCTGAGCTGCACAAAGAATGTATTTTGGTCGAAACTGCTCTATATCTTGTTTTAAAAGGTTTTGGTAGACTGTCAGCAAAGGAATTACTTTAAATAGTTTTTAGGGCGAAAGCGCTTTGTAAAGTGTCAGTAGGTTTGTTTTGCTTCGCAAATATATCGTAGGAAAGTAGAGTCGTGTGTGTAATCTACTTGAGCTCAGAGTCAGACTCAGGCAACGCCGCGTAGACGATTCAAGAAGGAAAAACGAAATAAGCTTATAAAGGGTGTTTTTTTTAGAGGTATAGGACTTTGAAATGGAATAAAACAAAGATGATTTTTTTAAATTGACATGAAATCTACTTTATTCGAAAGATAGTCATATTTATATAGTAGATTTCGGACGTAGTCCAATCTGAAGGTCCAATTTTCGATGAATTTTTCCAACATTTGTGGCCGTATATCGGCAACAACGCGGCGAATGTTGTCCTCCAAGTGGTCAATCAATCGTTTCGGGCTTATTGGCCTAGACTAGCGACTTCACATATCCCCACAGCAAATAGTCAAGCGGCATTAAATCTCACGGTCTTGGAGGCCAATTCACGGGTCCGCAACGTGAAACTATGCGGTAACCAAACGTTTCCTTCAATAAATCAATTGTGGCACGAGCTGGTGTGACATGTTGCGCCGTCTTGTTGAAACCACAGCTCCTGCACATCATGGTTGTTCAATTGATGAACGAAAAAGTCAGTAATCATGGCTCTATAGAGGTCACCATTGACTGTAACTGGCCAGCACTGTTTTTAAAGAAGTACGGACCAATTATTCCACCAACCCATAAATCACACTAAACAGTCAGTTTTCGTAGATGTAACGGTGTCTCAACATACACTTGAGGATTATCGTCATTCCTAATACGGCATTTTTGTTTATTGACGTATCCATTCAACCAAAAGTGAGCTTCATCGCTAAATAAAATTCGCTTAAAAAAATTGACGTAGTCCGCGATACGTATTTCGAACAGAACCATGATTTTCAAAATAAATTTGCACAATTTGGCGTCAATCTATTCATGTTGAAATGCCAATCCAGACTAAAAATAAATCAATTGACAGCTGACAAAATGGCCACCTGTTAAAATAGTGTTGCCAACTTAAAGTTGTATACTTCTTTAAAAAAAAACACTTTAAATTTACGGTTACTGATCTTTCCATTGATTTGGTGCTACCAATCACCTGGTTTTCCGTAGGTAAAGAAATTCCCAATAAAGCAACCCCGAGTCTACTAGCGGAAAATGTTTTCAAGCGGGCAGAAAGTTAAATATAAGTCGACTCTCCGTTTGAGTGGTTCATATGTTGAAGTGTTCAAATATTTCCTTTGAAACTAAATAACAAAGAAAGTCAGTTAAATATCCCAAAACCAGTGTTTCAGTTAAATATTATTCTTTTATTTTTGCATGCACTATTTGGAAATGCATTTCATACCTCTTTATATCAAAATAGAAAGCAAGAAGACAGACTACTTTATCACATTCAAAGCTCTTCCACTTTAACTTACACTGTCACCATTTTCGTTTGCCTATTCATTTTTGTTACACAACACTCTCACTTTATAAAAGATCATTTCATAATTATCCTTACTAATAAGCTATAAATAATGACTACCCTTTGTACTGAAACCTTTTTAGCATTAGAAGTTGTTAAAAGTCGTAATTTGTATAATAATTTAAACTGGCCACGAAATATGTCATCACCAGCAAAATTAAAGGAAAATACTTGACTAAAGCTTTGACATTTAAAAATTGTGCAAAGGATTCATTTTAATAAAAACGCTCATGGTATCTATGTGAAAGAAACATACCTGATTGACGAAATACAACTCATTTCACGCGGTGTGTTCAATCAAATTAGCCCCTTAAGTAATTTAGCTACTATTTGAGAAGTAATGGCTACAAAACAAAGCAAAACAAGTATTGCCACATGATGTAAGTCTAAATAGACAGCAATAGACAGTTTCTAAAATGTTTTTCACCGACTATTTAAAAAGTAAAAAATCCAAATCCAATTTTCTTGGTCAAGTATAAAATTTTAACAAGGCACAAATAAGTTTACAAATTACACCGCTTTGAGATTCTAGTGTTAAATCATTTTTGACAATAAAAAAAGAAGAAGAAATATATGAATATTTATATGGACGTACTTTTTAAATAAATCACCCTAAATTACTGTTTTTAATAAATAATTATGAAATATTGTAGTTATGTATTTATAAAAACAAAAAAATCAATTAATTGTATTGCATTTCAATTCTATGAAAATGCTCCCCTCATTATTAAACGTAAAACAAAATTCTAAAATGAAATGAGAACTAAGAGAAATGCTGGATAAAAGATACATTACACACCGGATTAAGTTGCACTTTTAAGTTGTATGTGTAAATGTTATGACATAAAAAGAGTTCACAAAATAAACTGACCACTAAATATTTTTTTTATTAAGTTTAACAGTACACGACATTATTTTCCAACAGCCACATGTTCCCTTGTTTAGAACTTCGATGTTTGTATAATTTCCACAGAATTTTCAACTCACCCTAATTACACTGCCAGGCGTAAAACATAAAAACTCATTTCATTTATATTTAGTGTCAATTAATAAAAATAATAAATATAAAACTCTTATCTAATTGTATTTAAAAAAACCTTATTTCTATACATGGATGTAAATACATACTTATAAAGTCCCAGCATTTCATTAAAAACCTTAAAACTATATATGTCTACACATATGAAATCATAAATAAACAAAAACTAAATATGTATATTTAAATAAAAAAAATTCTAAACTATCCCGATTTCCCTTGTGCCTTTTCACAACCGCTATTCGTGTTGTCTCTGAATAATTAAAAAAAAAAAATCTTTATAATTCCTTAGTTGACACATTTGACTCAATAATGTTTAGCAAAAACATTTGATAAATAGTAGCAATAAAAAAATCAGGACGCTTCAAATTAAAAGCCAGATTATACATATTCCTCAAACGCTATTGAGTCCATACACGAAGTACTTCCTTTTCGAATTATGTTACGTGTTACTTAGCTGAGCTACGAGTATTTTTTTATTTGTACATATGCAAGCCAAAATATTTAAATTTTCAACAAACAAGTATAAGCTACAAATAAATCGAAACAATAAGTAGTAGCTATATCGCGGATAAAATTTAATACTTATATATGTATAAATGTCTGTTTGTCAAAATGTCCCGATGTCGATGAGGAGCATGCAGAAGAATTAACTTTTATTTATGCGTGAACTAGGAAGACAAATTGTATCAACAAGGAAGGTTACGCAAATTCACAAATGTCAAACTGTGACAAGTGGTTGTGTGAATTGCTTTTCATGTGTTCAGAGTTGCAGCAATGACGGTTATTCTATTGCTTTATCGTAATTTGCAGCAAATTACGCCATTTTACATTTCCGAGGCGGGTGTTCACTTAAAGCACTGTAGAAATTATTCACGAACTGCATAAAATTATGAGATTAAGTGAATACCCTTAATGTAGGTACTTGTGTCGAGCGAATATGCAAGGTGAAGCCAGACAAGATAAAAAATCTTTTTACAAAATCAAAAGGAATACGAATTAGCACAGTCCTCAGTGCCATATCTGTGCTACAATATTTAGAAGAAATTCTCAATACAAAACTGCTCCGTTTGAAGTGGGTGGAGTTATAATGCTTTATTAGGTTTTCTGTTTCTGGTTGGGATCCCAAATTGTGATTTGTGGGGGCCTACTGTCCCTCATGTTTTCCTGATGATTCTACGGAAACGATGGAATGCTGTCGAAATTGTTGTCACTGTTGTTCGCTCTTTTTCTATGACTGTGAAATTCAGTTTTGAAAGGCAATACGGGAGTTACTCATTTTTAACCTTCACACTCAATATTTTGTAGGTCACAATGGGTACCTAATTTTATATGCAAAGTTTCGCCATTGTGAGCTCGTAAAATATAGTCTGGTCAATAAAAATGATTGTTAGTATCGCCCTGTAATAAACTAAAAGTAAACAAAGGGCCACTGAAGTTGCATTAAGTTTCTGTATGTTATCTTACATGAAATTGTGCAGATTTGTCAACTACCACGGTACTTTTACAATTGAATGAAGCGATTTGTCAGAGTTTTTATTAGACTGGACTTGGGCTGATCACATGAGTTGTTTATGCATTTGTAGGGTTAGCCGTTTATAATTAAGTATTCCTTGACTTGACTGCGCAGTTGACACTTAATTATGTCAAGCATTATGATTATTACAAAGATATTATGTTCCCTTTCTGGTTCAATTTTGGTAATATGTCATACATTTTTCTCTGCGAGAGAATCCGCTCACCGAAATGAAATATAACCAAAAAGAAAAAGAACTCGTTGAACCACAAATTTGAGAAATGTCATTATTCTAGGTGGGAATATTCAAATAACAGTAGAACAAAGCACAAATTTATATTTAAGACCAAGATTTATTGTAGAAACTAAAAACTTCAATTAATTTGCTTCTTCCATATATTTTAATGCTATACAAGCAAAAACTATACAATAAAAATAAAAAGCCAGTTACAAATAAGTATTTGAACGATTTGACAGCCATCTGTCGGCGCAATAACCAACTAGCCCAAAGAAATTTCTTGGGCTAATATTTGCAGGTTTGCATATGGAGGAGAAATGTTTTGTTCTCTCTTTTTGACTCTATCCTGCCCAACTTTTGCGTAAGGGAACGAAGTTTGACTAAATTTGGCAAATGTGTTCGAATGCATCACCGTAAGGGAACAGACCTAAATATATTATATTATCTTTGATTATTAGGTACTACTTCCAATGTGAAAACCCTTACAGAACGTCTTGTGATATTAAATTTGTACATTAGTACGACTGATTTTTGACAGAAAAATTAAATATGCGAAAAGTCCTTTTATGGTCACGACATAATTAAAATTTCAACATATTCGCATATTGGCTTAAGTTGAATTATTTGGAACATACACAAAATGGAGGAGCAGATTGCGCACAGAAATATAGTTTCTGACAAATTAAATTGAAACATTTCCATGGAACTGTTTCTTGAATTGGTTTTGACAATCGTCAAATGAGATTTCTTATTATATATAATTGTGGAAAATGATTTTAAGTTGTGAGTTATGACATTTGTTCGGTCAGCCATTTTGATGAATTCAAGAGAAGAAGAAGACCGGCTTTCTTACAAAAAGTTTAAAAAATGTCATTTTGACATTATCGTAAAATAATTAATAATGGAATTGAATTTTTATAAAGCTTAACATTTTGAATGCGCTACATCTTCTTCCTCCGACATCTTTGAAGACAAAAATAAATAGAGTTAGGTACACTAACTTGTCAAGCTTTTGAGCTGTCACTTAGTTGTGAGTTTTCATTTTGAATTGTTCAGTTAGTCGACATTCGGCGAGTATATACAATTACGAAAAAATTAAAGGAGGGAAAATGGATTTCTCTCATTTTATTTAATTTTCTCAGTACGTGGTCGCATCGCACAGTTTCGTAGCAAAATTTATAACAATTTCACGTTTGCACAAAAGTACCCAAACGAACCTTATAATTGTTTTACCTCAACGACTTCACGAATGAGAAGGTGACTATGAATATAATTTTGACAGCGTCCCGCCACGTCATGTCACTCAAATTTCACTCTAAAGAAAGAAGCTACAAAACACAAAGACGAAAAAAAAGATAACCATTTGTCCAACATAATTCTGTTCTGTTTGACCCAATTTATTATTAACCAAGTAATATTTTTCAAAATTTATGTAAACATTCTTATTCAAAATGTTAATTTCCATACCTAGTATCTAGTCATTGGGGACGTCCAAGTGCCTAGTTTTGTAAGTCTGACAGTTGTCTGACTTGATGTATCTATATATTGATTGGCTTAGATCGGTTTTATGAACAGCTGTTTCAGTTGGCTTTAATGGAAGAGTAGCCGACGAATGGAGTCCAGAAATTCGTGACTGAGTACTAAGTTGACAATACGCATCTGTGGCTGACGTATGAAAGGTGACGTTTCCCACCAATCTAGTTTTTGCGCTGAGGTTATATCTAGAATATACAAATGTAGTCGACTTAGGGAAACTATATTTTTCAATGTGCTCATCGTGATCCAGGCTTTTACTGATTATCGTGCAAATTTCTTTACAATATTTCGAGGAAACGTCAACGAATTGACACAAAGATTACTCGATGTAGTCTACACAAGCATTAATAAAAAATGCAATAATCACAGTTGCAAGGAAACAATTCGACCGCAAATTAAAAATCACCTATATGTTGCACCTCATTGACATCACGGACACCGCAGGCCTTCCTCTAATCCTGTCTCTGAATGTAGTATTAAGCATATTTAAAATAAAAAAAAAGGTTTCGCTTTTCTTAGTATACACATAAATAAGTAATAAACTCCTTCTTCCTTATAATAAAATCCCTCTTCCTTGCCTAAAGAGCTACTCGATTATGTTTTTCTGTAAAAATACACTTCCTTTGCCGATTTAATATAAAGAAGCCCACTTAAAAAAAATGTTTAAACAGAATATATATATATACAGTCACACAAGTCATATCATAATGTCTATTGCAACGATAAAAATGAATAATAGTAATAGTTAAATATTAAAAACACACCCTAGCCGATAAGATTAAAGAAATATTAATTTTGGTATATAAACTAGTGGTAGGTCACCTATTTGTTTTTTCTTTTTTTATCATACATAATTTATATATAAAAGAAAGGAAAAAAACAAAAATATTTGAACGAATGACATTGTCTATTTGTAATGGTAACGCAATTGTTGGGATATTTTAACCGAAAAGAGATACAATACAAAAAAGGAATTTATTAACTATAAGCATACATTTAATAAAATAAATACAAAATATAAGTAAAGTATGAATTAAATTGACTAAATAAAATAACTTTATAATAAAACAAAAAAAAAAAGATGAGCACAATCACGTTTTAATAAAACATTAAAAAAAAAAATCTATATGAAGAATATGTAAAAGAAACGAATAAACTATATTATACACATATATACACATATGAACTCTAATCACAGGAAACGAAGTGTATTTTTAACGTATTGAGATATATTTTCCAAATGCAATATTCATTGTAAATACATATATTTGAAAATAAAATACCTAAGAAAATTGTTTGTTTTCTTATTTATAGTGTAAATTAAATAAAATCTTGTAGATGTCATTATTTTTAAACTTTGTTTGAACTAAACTATTTTAAATTAATCTTAGCGAATGCAAGACAATTAAAAAAAATATAAAAAACAATATTACTTGTTATAAGATAGAGCCACACACAACAAATTAAAGACAAGTCCTGAATTATTTTAATTTTTAGGAACGGACCAAAAGCCAATGTAGAATTCGAAGAAAAATAAACGATATACTATATATACTTATTATATAAAAATGGAGAAAGATGGAAAAATCCCCAATCGTAGAAGGTACCTAAATTTAAAGAACACAGGTAGTAAAAAAAAACAATGACCCAAAGAAAATGCTAAATAAAAAGATGATAATATTTATAATTGATAGCACCTAAAATGCCAGTACTATACTCTTTAGATTTGTATATGTACTACAATTATTTGAATGCGTTTCTTAAATCGAAACAGAAAATAATCAGACAATGCAAGTTTGGACAAAATGAGAATTTTTTTTTTTATTACTATTATTAGAAGTAGATTTAATGCCAGAGAATGCAAATGAATTATTATTACGTAATTGCTATTGTAACTGAAGAGAGAAGTCAAGCAGAGAAAGAGTGCGAAAATCTGATATTTCCTGAGTTAATGTTTAAATGTACAACCACTGACTATAAACTAAAAACAAAACAAAAGAAAAATATTAAATTAACAAACAGAACGAACGAATGTAAAAATTGAATTCATTTAAGGAAAACTAAAGCGAATGATACTGTATTCAAAGATACATAAAAATAAAAAGCTTCTTAATACAAAAAAAAATAAAAATACGGGTTTCAAATTGAAGTTGGAGCTGTTCCGTCTGGCAATGTGTATATTTATTTTAAGTGGAACTTTAAGTCGGTTAGAAGTTAAACAAATCAACCAACAAGACCCACTCGGTAGACCGATCCCTAGCTAACTCCCGAAAGTTGCACACTGAATCGAGGTCGTTAGTCTAGATCTTCCTCAAAGCTATTCGCTAAAATCTAGCACGTGAAGTGGGCAGTTTTTTGAAAGGAGATGTCGTTGTGCAGCTGTGTATAGTCCGTGCTAGAATCTTCTCCTCGGAAACACTTCCAAAGAACTTAAAAACAAAAAAAATTTAAAATAGTTGCCCCAATAAGGTCCGTAGCTAAGCTGCTCACGGTTTGTGTGAATTTTTCATTTTGGGGGCAAATGGAAGGGATCTACAATTTTATGATACCGAGTCCAAACGGCTAATTGAGAAGCTCTTTCATGGCAGTTGTACTCTCGGATGTTTGTCAGTTGTTAGCGAGAGGTGGCGCAGTGGAAAAAACCTTAAGATAGATTTTGAGACAGATAGATCTTTTCCGGGAATCGAACCTGGAATTTGGTAGTCAAACGCACTAACCACTAAGCCACTGCACCTAAAAGAACGCAAATGGGACCGATTGCTTTACGAAGAGGTTTCTCTCTAAACGACTATGGACATTTCTAATCCTTGGTTTTGGAGATCTGTACATATGGACTGGACTGATCAATGATTTTTTTGATTTCACTTCTGAAGAGTTGCCCGCCTTAGCAAATTCAAGGTAGACAAAGTCACTTTCTATACATCAAAGTTTTTGCCCTATATTGAGCAGCTCCGACTTATGGTCCCTATATATTCGGTTCTACCTTCGTTAAGGACCTATCCCTTTCTTCGGGACATCAACAATACCAACGCAATTGCATAAGAGACTTTTGAAGATGTTTAAGAAATCACTCGGCAGAGGGTCATCAGTTGTTTTTTAAATCAAAGGTTACTGATCTTGATACAGCGGTGAGCCTCGTGCCATCGTTATCCTAAGCTAGGCTTGACGGAGATGAAAATTCGCCGTATACTCTAGCTCAACTCTAATATAGAGGTTGCCAAAGCCAGGATTTGTTAACTGGATAAGAGACGATGGTAAGTATCGACTTGGAAGTCTTTGGTTTTTAGTCAGGATCGGTATATACTCCTACGTGAACTTAGCATAGACACAGGCTTAAAGGATATGAACAAATTCCAACTGCTACATTCGGCAGCAGTCATTTCTTCAACAGGAGATGTTTACAGAGTGAAGCGATTCGGTTTGATGACTGCTGGTAACAAGAGAACTGCGTGGGTTACTCATCAGAAAGAAGAAGGTTTATAAGGCTCAAATGAAGATGGACTTGAGAGACTCAGTGTCTCGAAACCAGTAAACGGAAACCCGAATAACTCGAAGAACTTTCAAATTGTTGGTAATCTAGGAAGATGTAAGGAGTTCGGCAACAAGTTAAACCGCGTGATAGCTGATCTGCAAGCGTGGGGTTCTTTCAGATCATCCGCTGTTTTATTGGAACAAAGTGGAATAGGTATTATGGATGGAGTCAAATCCAAAGATGGTACCCTTCACATAAAGTGATCACTTGGTGGACTTCTTTAGCCCAGAACAGGTCATTAGGAATGACAAACCCATGAGCAAATCACTTTTGCCATCAAACTATGTTATGGTAAATCTGAGTGTGAGTGCGGGCGAAGTTCAAAGTGAGCAGTCTTCCAAGCCTTGGTGAAGTGTGAATATAACCATTCTTTTCTCTCTTTATACAAACTGGTCGGGGTAACACAACAGCAATAAATCAATCAACCCTATATCAAGGTATCTGCTCAGAAAAAAATCCGAACCGCGAAAGTCAAATCTCTTCGGAACTCAGATTGCGATTGAAGTACCAATGTCGGAACAACATAAATGAAGCATTTAAATGAGTTCATTACTTACATAATAAAATATTCTGCAGAAAATGAAGATCTTCGGACAAAATGTACGGTGTAGCTGTTAAAAGTACGTACAACGCAAAGCGGCACCGTGGTCTTTGGTAATCGGCGACGAAAGTTGTCTCCTCTTCTTTTCATCCCTTATACTTTATACATGAACTGGATCAAAGATCAAAGTATTAAGCATATTTAAAGTAAAAAAAAGGTTTCGCTTTTATACGATTTGTGTGAACGGATAAATTTAAAGACAGAGGTAGCTTTACTATCAACAGAATCAAACTTGGAGTCAAAGCTGTATTTTCGGTCTTCAATTCGGACCATGTTCCAATCTCTTACCTACTTCGTTAAATAGCCGGGGAGACTCGGACAGATCGTATAAGGGACCATCAGTACCTTCTCCGATGATTTGGTCACGTTGAAGACATGTCCCGCAACTCGAATTTCAAGACCAGCTATAAAATCTGTTCGATTAGGTTATGGTTGTCCATAGGTACCCCCAGGGCGAGACAGCTGGGTATGGGTAAAAGACCGACATCTCTCCTCTCTCAGTATCTTGATTTGGAGTCGGTGGCGAAAGATCAAGAGTTGTGGAGGAACAACTTAGACATTCCTTCTACTATAATGTGATAATTGAAAGAGGTGGGCTCCCATTTGACCAACGTTTTGTGTCTTTCGACAACACTGCAGTCCTACCAGTTCAGACAGTTCAGAAGTAAACAGTAAAACTAACAACTTAATCCCCAACTAGCAAAGAACGGCCGTAAAAGTTGGACAAAGCCTCTCCTTGATGGTTCATAAACATGCGGCGCAAAAGTTATCTACGTTACTACTCATCGAAGCGTTTACATCAGCTTCTATCTTTAATAAGTGTGATATTGTCCTGATTTCCATGTAAATCGCACTCGAATGTGGCAAAGGTTGCCGAACGTCAAGGCCTACTAACTTCTTCCAGTTCACAAACTTTTCCAACGCCCAATTTTCTACTTAAATTGTCTTCTTATCCCGCCCGTAAGCCACGCACACGTTCATCCAATCCCCAGTTTCCAAAAGTCCTAATAGAACACACTCTGTTTAGGTACTGTACACAGTGCACCTAATCTATTTCATAAGCTACTGCCATCCGGATTCAATTAATCCATCTCTAAGCCATACACCTCAGTGTAAACACGCACAGCCCAGGCAACTTTATCCTTACAAAATACTTTACATCCAAACACTGGTACCAGTACGTGCAATGCTAATTGAAACGGGATTCTTCTTATTAAAATTACAGTCTGATAGATACGAAAAGTCTAGAGGAAGGAACAGAAGCAACAAGAGGATATGTAATACCCTCCTTTCATTGAGTTGCGGTCGGGTAGGTATATAAGTTCGTATAGCGCTGTGTCCTCTCTGCGCTATAACCATTGAAAAACATCAGCATCATTATCTTTGTCAGAGGCTATGGGTTGTGTTTTTTTTTATTCTCGTTGTCGGTCGGTCGATGCCATTCCAGATTCCACCAACACCATCGAGTGGCAATGTTCGCCTATTTGTAACCATTCCCAATTCGCACCCGCAGAGTTGCAAGCGGGATACAAACGATGGGGCACACCGCACACCCCGTCCCAATCCAACAGAGCATTTAAGGGAAGAAGAAATAAATGGGAAAAAAATATACCAAAGCAAAACCGCACAGCAGTGACATTTACCGCTCTTAAGAGCCTAAATGTACCCATTCAGGATACGACTACTGTGCGGCAGGGCGGCAATGGCCTCTCTGCTCCACACGAACACGATGCATGAACGACAACGAGAATGGAAGGAACGAATATCAAATGAGAATTTGATCCCTTTATATCCCCCAATGGTTATAAAACAGATGAGGCTCAGGACTTGTTTCTTCGTTTTCATGTATATATAGTTTTTTTTTTTTTTATACGACTGTTATTATTTTTGGATTACTTGCGCGCCTCAGAAACGCAGCAACAAGCTCCTGGAATATGCCAAGCTATATACACGCCAGTCCGCAACAGTATTGTTATTAGAGGGTTGTGGCGGTGTTCCCGCAAATTTTGTTCCATTTTGCGCTTCCCCTTATTGCTTCTTGTACGGACTTTAACCCTAGAGCATCAGCTAGGAAATGTGACTTGATTTTAATACAATAGAACGACAGTGGGACCAACGCCAAATGCGCCCTCGGCTATCATGCTGTTTTTGGCTGGTGAAACTACTAAGAAGAAGAACACATGATGCTGATGCTATTTACATCGGATTTTTGGTAAAAAGAAAGTCTTTCATACATTGACAGCGGTTAGTAGGATATTATATCCACTCTCCAGGTGACCAATTGAATGTCGAACTGTGTGTAAAAGAAAAGTTTCGTTCAAGCTTTTGGTTTAGATCTCAAACCATTGATTGTACATTTTTAGCTGCAGTTTGACATGACAGAAGATATCTAGCGGGTAATTAATGGTGACGTTCGGATTCGTAGTTTAGTGATTCTGACAGCTGACTTCAGTTTCTATTGGCTCGGACTGGTCACCTGAGTAGTTTTTGCAGTTGACGTTTATGGAGAGGAAGCCGACAAATCTAGCCAAGAAAATCCTGCCTGCATGCATACTCAGTTGACATTTCGAAGTGGACAAATTTAAAATAAACAGAGTGGCCGGTGCAAAATTCGGAAAAGTCGAAAAAAAGGACCCGTGAGAGAGAAAAAGTGGCATTTCTAAAGCTATTCACCAAATTTAAAATTTTCGGACGATGTTTAAAAAAAATAGTGGTTCGCATAACACTATAACAACCGTGTAAAATTTTAAACGTAGGTACATATTTGGAGATAGCAATTTTTGAAAAATTTGCGAAGGGCCTTTTCCAAATAAAAAAGTGAAAAATCAAACAAATGTAACGCTGGCTGACCGCGAGAATACAAAAACAATTAAAGTCCATTAGTCAACGCGTTCGATGTTTTACATAAACTAGGTATCCGTACGTCCCCAATGTCTTTTCGTCCCAGGAACACCAATTCTTTTCGAAAAAGATGGATTTGTATTCGAATAATTTTAATTTGAAAAATTTGAATTTAACAAGTGATATGAGCATCGATCTTAAGTATTAGATAGAAATCCATAGATCCGTGTTTTAGCAAACTACAGAAAACCAAAATTTAAAAAAAATGTCAACGATCGGGTGACCGAAAACTGAACTTGTTTCGTTGAAGGTTTTGCCGAACAAAAATTCGACAGCGGTAGATATTACGTAGCCTTCTCAAGAAAGTATTCGCGACTCAATCAACTCTAGCAAAGCAGATCCAGATCCAGAATGCATGCGACGTTCTCCCTTGTGCTATCTCTTGGAATCTCAAAAAAGGCATCATTTTACATTCCGTTGAGATTTGATTTTGAGATCTATAAGTAGATCCAGCACTCACCTCTGTCGTTAAAGATCTGCCCAGAAATCAATATATGACGCATAGCAAAAGGTACATCAAACTTATATGGAAACACTATTTTTAAAAAAGCGACCTAAATAATAACAAATTTTAGTCTCGACTTAAAATTTACGCAAGCTCACAATTGCGAAATTTGTACGGAAAATATAGATACTGTGAACTACTTAAATTTAGTCGAAACTAAAAATGGTTTGTTGGGAAGGCCCAGTATGGTTTTTGGCGATCTAAATTTCGCTTCAAAAACAACCCCGAAAATCTACTAAGAAGTGACTCCAAAGTCTTTCGAAAACCGCTTTTGAAACAAAGAAATAAGTCGTCAACATCGCAATATCGGGGTTGTTTTAAATTTTGTAGACGAACGAACAATATACTGCTCAGAGATGACTCAAAACTTCTTTAACTCGACGGTGACGACTAGCAAACTAGAACCCTCAGTGACTTTTAAGTTAGAGGTACATCGTACACACTTTTTGGAAAACACCGAAGCTGGTTTTAAGGCAAGCTCGATTTTTGTTACCTATATAATTTTTGGTTTTTCCCGAGTACAAACACAGAGAAGTTTGTCTCTCCGACTCTATTCAGCAAACCCCAGGTATGACAGTCCTAGTTCCGTCAGAAATAGTTAAGAGATTCTTGAGCTATTAAGAGACGGTCACTATTTTTTTTAGGTTAGAAGACTTTCTTCGAATTCCGATCCTAATTCAATGATCGACTGTCTATAGCCATGTTAAACAAAAATATTTTACTAGGTGGAGTTGTGATATCTACCTACCTTTAACGAAGCTATGTAAATTAAATATTGTCAATATCCATTTATAGATAAAAATGTGGAGAAAGCCTCGGCAAACTGTTCTTGGTTACCGGTCTTTTTGAAGGTTATGTATTGGTAAAATACGAGTCAACGTCGAAAAGTTGTGACAGCCAAAAAGAAAAGCAAAATGCCTTCAAAAAATATTAAGCGCAAAAGATAAAGAATAACCGACCCTCTTCGTATAAGCTCGGAATTACATTTTTGCCAGAAATACTGTAGGAAAAGGTCATGTACCTTGGTCCGATATTTTAGGTAACATTTTTTCATTAGTTTTTTTTTTTTTGTTTTTTTAGTTCCTACCTGAAGTCTTATCTATGATAATGCGAAACTACCAAAAGAATATTGCTTACCATTCCACAGAAAACTTATCTTTTACATGCTAGCCTCAAACGGTCCAAGGTATAAGACGTGATTGTACCTTGGTCCACAGAGTATTGTACCTTGGACCGAAAATATTATTGAAGGTTTTTCTATAGTTTAAAGGTGAAAACTTTATTTTTTTTCAATAAATAGTAAAAATGGTACCATTCTTATTTTATTTCAAGAAAGCAGCAAGAAAACAAAACCATTGTCTTAAAGTTTGTTTGCTTGACAACATTTTTTTTATTTCAAATAATAGTTTTAAATAAAAAACACTCTCGTTAACTAAAAAAATGCCTAACAAAGGACTTTAATATTATTTACCTAATTTGCTTCTTGGCATATTTTCCTGAAACACACCAAACCAATTTTGTTTAAAAAAATCGAATAAAGTGTAACTTTGACCGGACCAAGGTACAAGCGCTATGATAGGTCCAAGGTCGAACACCACTTTAACCAAAAAATAATAATTTTGACGTAGTATTTAAAGCACATGCGGACAACAATTTGTTCCTACCAAAAGATAACCAATATAGGTACCTACTTACCGAAATCGATAAAAGTATCGGAAAATAGACATAAAATGAAGCACTACACAACTTCAGAAAATAGATACAAAAAATACTTTTTTCACTGAAAAATATGTTTATTTTTTTTGCCGACTACTACAGCTGTATAAGTTCAAAAAGAAACTGAAAAGAGAAATTAACAGAAGAGTAACATTTCACAGAAGAACCAGTTTCTGTGTGGTTTGTACTTTTCTGAAAATTGGCACTCGGACCAAGGTACAATCGGACCAAGGTACATGACCTTCCCGCTTCCCCTACTGGATTCTCACTCGAAAAAATTTAATCATTTTTGAAAACAAATTATTATTCAATGAAAGTCAATCATAATCAAAAGAAAACAATCGCAGCTCGAGGTCTTTCCTTGTGTCAGATCACGTATGACAATGATCGTCTGCACGATATCGTTTTATCGATCTATCGTTTCGAAGACAGCCGTCGGAGAAGTTACTTGATCAGAGCCCTGAACTTAAGCCTGCTTTTTCTCGTTAATTGTCAGATTGTAAAAACTTAGTCGCAGCTGCCAAATTAAGGTTACATCAAGAAGACTCCCTTAGATGTGCTTTTCTGATTTTTTTAAACTTGCACATTTCAAAATTTTAAAAAATTGGACGAGTATATAAAACATAACCACACGAAATGACTCTAGTTTATCAGTAAATCATCAAAGGTCCAATTGCATTAAGAACATTTATAGTAGCATAGGTAGTAGCACTCTTCTTACAGAGTATACGATTGTACCTGTCTACTCTAGAAATCGAAATCAATACTGATAAATTAAATATGGAACTAGCTTTAGTAGGGTGGCCGCAGTGGCTTAGTCCTGGTTCAAATCCCGCAAAAACCCAAATTCCAACTCAGGGTTTTTTTCACTGCGCCACCTCTCGCGAACGTCTGACAAACATCCGAGAGTATAACTGTCATGAATGAGCTTCTCAATTAGCCGTTTGGAATCGGCATAAAATTGTAGATCCCTTCCATACGTTCCAATAATGAAATCTCACACAAAACGAATGGTTGTGAGAAGCTAGGACTAGGGTCCCTATCCCTACAGACCTGTTGCGCCATCTATTATTATTATAGCTTTAGTAGGAGTTGGAGTTCTCTGCAAGTTTAAATGAATAAACATCTCGTACAAGCTTCACATCGAATGCAGCGTTTATCAAGGTCAATAACATATCCACAAGGAAAATTTATTCGCTGATTAAACAATCTTCGAAGACGGCAAAAACAATTCTGCAGAAGAACAATCTCTAAACGAAGTATACGAATGACGGAGAGACATTGGCCCTTACCAACAAACATTTTTAGTGTCGACTTTAAATTTTATAACTCACAGTGGCCATATTTTTCATACAACTTTCGCAACTGTGAGCTTCCGTAAATTGAAATTAGAGACTAAAATTTGTTATAAGTAGCCCATTCACTACCTGCCGAGAATAAAAAAGTTCGACAACAGCAATTTTTACATCCCAATAGTAAATAAAGTGCACGACTGGGTCGCACGAAACTTTCTCGATTAATGCGAGTCTGACTGACTTTAAGAGTGTGCATCGCATCGAAAATTGAGGACAGGATAGTTTTGAAAATATTCATTTAACTCTAAGTTTGCATTTTGGTAAAAATCGTTATCGTCGTTTTCCGGTAAACTGAAAAACACTAAATTTAAAAAAAAAATCTTTTTTTCAAAAATCCATTGTACGATAATATAGAGAAAAACTGAGTTTGCTATTAAGTCATAAAGGACCACATTACCTTAGAAATTACTTTTTGTTACAATCTTATAGAGCCTTTTCGAGATATGTCGAAATTTCAAAAGTACATAGTAGTTGTTCGAATTTTTAGCCAAAAACTGGGTACGCAGTCATGGTAACCTCACCTACTTAAGCTTAAATATTAATTTTGGTCTAAATCGTTAAATCAAACTCCAAATCCGAGGTTTGAACGTAATATCCGGGAAGCCGTTTACGCTGTAGGCCCGTGAAAGGACGGACAGACCGGACAGCATTTTGCGACCCACTTTTTATATCAGTTATATCGTTATATCAGAATTGATTAAAATCCCTAGTTCGAAATTTAGAACGAAACCAATATCTTACTTTTACTACGTTATGGAGAAAGTTAAAAATGTTATCGGCTGAAAAGTTTAGAGAACAAATTGACACCATTTAATTAAACAGACCCAAATCGTATGCCATAAGTAAACTCACAAGACAACTGCAGCTGTTTTTTTAGGTATAAACTTAGATCTTGTCTGGGAATGCCCATGTGGAGGAAGCAGTAATTTCAGTTGCTTTTCTTTGCTACCTTTAGTGAAGGAAGAGATATTTTATTGCTGGATTACCACCCAAAGAAAAGGCTGGGTCGGTATTTAGTAAGGCGAAAGTGTATAAAGAAATGATTGTCTACAAGACAGACAACAAATGCACATCAGACATATAAATTTATTATAATGGAATGCTAGTTAGTAGCCAACTTCGTGTTGTTGGTTGTAACATTAGCGCTAGCGCTCTTGGTTCATTGCGGAATAAATTGGAAACAAATAATATAAAACAGAAATAAGGTAGGCTTAGGCAATAAAAGCTTATAATACATTAACAAGGAAGTAAGTTTATTAAATAGCTCTCCAGTCCTATATTTGTTAAAATCAGATTTCCGATCTTGCAGCCTTTCCATCGCTTAGATGGCTTGGAGCCTCCAGTACATCATTCTGAGTTATTATTCTATCCAAAATATAATTTTGAAAATGTTGACATTTGACAACCACGTGGACATCACTTTCCGAAACTCCCTCGGCTCCGAGTGAGCTTTGGAAATCGCTTACTAGGAAAATATTTACAGAGGACTACAACTTGTGATAGTTTTGACGTTTAAGGACTGAGCCAACACCTATCTGCGAGCATTTCGGTCTGTTTTTGAAGCGTTAGAAGTTCGCCTTGCCCTGGCAAATCTTAAAAAAATATAGCGTCATTTACACGAAGTAAGTCGAAGGACTTTTAGGTTGTGCTCATGCCTTTAAGAGTTATCAACACAAGCCACATGATATTCGAAACTAATTAAAAATGCATGTTATTCAATATTAAGAAAAACTAATCAAATCTTTTTTATCTCACCAGTTTTCAGTGGAGCATGAACCCAGTAAATTTTGAAACTTTTCTTATACCATGTTCCCACCAACGTGATTTAGCTAAATCCACTTGATTTAGCTAAATCATCTCATAAATTACGTGATTTACCATACATTTTCGTGATTACTAATTACGTGATTTAGACGTGTTTAATTTTTAATTACGTATCTGTCATCGCAAATCCCCACAAAATAAAATCGAACATACCTGCAGCGCTTTCAATTCAATTCAATGTTATTCAACAAACAAAAAAAAACAACACAAATGTCAAAAATATTATCCCAAATTCAATTTTCTTCGTGTTTCGGTGTATTTCGGTATTTTTATTAAGTACAACAATCATAAATTGTTTTATTTTTGGCAGAGGTGTGATAACAAAAGAAAAACAACGAAAAAAAATAACAACCCTCTCCGAAGTGGACGAATTCTTTCTGCTGGATGTCAAACTAAATCACGTAAAATTCGGTGGAGACGCCTTTCGTGATTTATAAATCATATGAGCTAAATCACGTTGGTGGGAACATGGTATTAGACACCCATCTTAACAAAAAGAGAAACGACAATTGTGGTCTGATTCGAATAACTCTTCTCTACTACCATCTTATGTCGTTTTCCATTGGGGGAACCACTCATTCTGTAGTCCAATGGAACTGCTTCTGATTGAATCCACAAGAGTATTGGTGAAATGCCAAAAAATTATCTACGGCAGCCGTCAGTTGACTTGTATAAAATACAAAAACTACACTTGTGTGAGTGCTTCTTGAGTGCATTCTGACTTCAAATCCAGAAGCGAAATTCTCTCCTCAGAATCACCAGAAGAGTATTTTTTGTGCCAATGGAAAGGTTTCAGAAGTGAGTTTTTCGATTCCGGACTCTCCCGGACGCTTCGTTTTGCCCAATGGAAAACGACATTAATCATTCTTGTACGAACGGATTACATTATTTGAATCTCAATATACATAATTCTACTGTACGTGTGTATGTCACTGAACTCCTCCTAAACGGCTGCACCAATTTGAATGATTTTTTTGTATGCGTTTGGGTGGCGCCCTACATGGTTTAGATTCACAAATCAGCCCAGCAGATGGCGCTGCAGTGGGTTCGCTAGTATATTATATTTAAAGTACCTTCATATAGATTAATTCATTTCTATTATTTTTTGCTATACATTTTATTTATACTGCTGATATTTATATACCTTTTACAGAGTTGATCACATTTATGGTTCATTATTACAAACTTTCCATCCTAATAAAAGCAATCGGGATCAAAAGGGCCCCCATAAAAACAGAAATATCTTGTCCACTTCCCTTAAAAACCAACCTAACCTCTCAAGAGTACAAATAACGATTTAGGAAGTTTTTTTTCTCTACACCAACGACATTCGCAAATGTCACAAGATCAATCCCCCCAAGTGTCGAATACGATTGATCTAAATTCGCTTACTCTTTTTAGCTATAGAGATGATGTTCCACCTAAGCCCCTTCTAATAACGAAATCAGGACAGAAATACAATTTATACAGATTTCAAGGCCACCTATTCATTTGCGAATGAATCCACTACACTAGCTGCTCTTTTCAACTGTATCTTCCCCAAGCCATGCCCCATGATTTAAAAAGTCTTCTAACTAAAACATCAACTTTGATGTATCTTCAACTTGATGTTCTTTCGGATTCTATCGCCCCAGGGCCAATACACTCTAAGTGGCAAATATTATTCCTCGGTTTCCACAATCCACACCCATTGGATTTCAGGGCCCCACTGAACAAAAAACGCACTTGTGCCGTAGGGGCGTGTGTGTCGACGTAAAGTGCTATACAGTATACAACCCCCAATGCACGAGGGTGTATAAACAGTTTTTAGTTTCTGTTTTCTATTTTGTCGCCCCCTTTAACCTCCTCTAGCTCGTGTTTTGTATATTTGCCTTTTTACTATACTGTAACGTTTCTGTTTT
The DNA here is from genome assembly GCA_949126925.1 of Cheilosia vernalis. Taxonomy (NCBI): domain Eukaryota; kingdom Metazoa; phylum Arthropoda; class Insecta; order Diptera; family Syrphidae; genus Cheilosia; species Cheilosia vernalis. The sequence goes on from OX421361.1 coordinate 15,015,977, forward strand.
TTTTTTTTTTATATATTGAAAATAGTTCCTCCCGAGGGGGTAGTGTTTTTGCGAGAGAATAATATGCTTGTCGCTAGCACTAGGTATACACACAAAGTGAGTGAAAAATGAAGGGAATCCAAAATCATGTGCAGTTCAAAGTTCAACAGAGGTGGGCTCCGTTTTGACTCTGAATTTGGGATTTCGATGTGGAATTCCCATAGGTGTTACGTTGGGATTACAGGGGAGTTAGTTTTGTGTGCATTAACATTTCCGTTATGCTCTTGTAACATGAAAGTAAAAATAAAAACACCACCAAGTCGAAGCACCAGAAGTGAATGCGACACATCGCTGAGGGGTCGGCGTGGAATTTGCTTTTTTTTTTGTTAGTGTACCTTGATAGTGTTCCGCGGCGGTCTCACAGGGGTTGCAGATCTTTGATTATTTTTTATTGCAGAGAATTTGTTTTCTTCTGCCGCAGACATAAAAATTCCCCCAGGACTAGAGGGGATTGCCAGTATGGCACTATCTCGCGGATTATGTTCGAATGTGCATAAAGAAATGTTGCCTTTTGTTAGTCGAAGACGGAGAGCAAGAAAACGCGAGGCGGGCAAAGCCATGCAGAGCCCGAGGGAGAATGGGTAATAGAAAATCGATTATTACAAATCACAGGATTAATATGGCATCAATGAGAAGGAATAGCATCGCCATTGCGACATATGATGTTCATGAAGAAGCATATTTAATTTAACGACTTTAACGCTGATGGTGGTGTGTGTTTTGTACCACCCTGGGTGTAGGTAATAGGCGTGTCAGTTTCATTAATTCAATTCTCTAACACAATATGGGGAAAAGCGAATTTATTATAGTCTACGGGTGTGGTAGAACGAAGGAACATTTTTTTCTTGTTTAATATGATTGCGGGCCAATTATTATAGTTGGTGAGAGGGAGATCCAGTTCAAAAGTGCCTGCTTTTGCTCGACATAAAAATGTACTCCGATAACGAACATAGCTACTGTTACTTTAGCACAAATTTGTGTCAGTCAGACGTTAGAAACCACGTTGTTAGAAAAAACACTCTTGAGAGGAGACTTATGTCGTTTTCCATTGGGACCAAAAATCAATTTTTTTTTCGATTCAGAGCACTTTTTGCAGATCTCGATATTTTTTTCAGATGCCACAATACCAACATATTTCGCACAGCTGTTTTACGTCATTTAAAGAAGTTTGCTTTCAAGACAAATGGGCAAAGTTTCGTAAAAACCAAAATAACGAAATGACATTAATAGCCATGGATATAATTTAGAAGGAATTATTATCTTCATAGTTTTCCTCGTCATCTGAAGTCTAGGAATCACCAAAAATTCTCTGTGCAATAGGGGAAACATTTTTCAAGTCGATATCCATTTATGATTTTTGCAAAAACAAATGTAATTTGAACAGCTGATATTGCTGCCAAATAACGCACTAATCCATTTACAAAAGCAGATCAATTTCGTTGCATGTTCCATTTGCCGCGTAAAATCTGAGATCTGAAAAAGATTTCTGGTGGTCCCAATGGAAAACGTCATTAATTTATAAGCACGCATAGCTGGTAGATTGGTGATGTTACTGCAGGGTGCACTGTTTTTTGCTTAGGTGAGAGTTCTGTCCGTGCTGGATATGGATCGCAACCAATATGCCTCTCTGGTTATAGTATTTGGTTAAGCTACCTCCAGTAACGCAGTCCAATTTGGGTCACCTTCTACGATCCACTTAAAAAGAGGCGACGAAGCACCTTGTATCCATCCGCTGCACATTTACAGATCGTAAATTTCGACAAAGGTGTCGCTGGCTACGATTCAGGAACTTACCACCAGAATCGAGAATTCACTCAGGAGCAAAGAAGTTGCCGTGGGATGCTTCCTTGACATCGAAGGAGCTTTTGACAACACCGAACACTCCCAAATATACAGATGCATCCACAACACAGGCGTAGATAGTACTACATGTAACTGGATAAAGAACATGCTTAACAGTAGAAACATAAATGCTACATTAGGCAGTGACAGTATAAGAGTCACAGCTGCGAAAGGTTGCCCCCAGGGTGGTGTTCTATCCCCCCTGCTATGGTCCATCGTAGTGAACGAACTACTAGACTTACTCAGCAATAATGGCTTCTATGTCCAAGGATACGCGGATGACATTGCGATCCTAATCAGAGGAAATTTCGAAGATACAATCTCGGAACTCCTGCAGAGGGCACTCAACCTAGTTGCTGACTGGTGCAAAAAACTTGGTTTAACTGTAAACCCCAAAAAAGTACCATAGTTGCGTTCACAAAAAGACGGAGCAGGGAAAAACTTAAAAAACCCACTCTTCTTGGTGAAACAATAGAGTTCTCAAAAGAAGTCAAATACCTAGGTTTAACTCTGGACGAAAAACTCACTTGAACCTCTCACCTCATGAAAACCATAGACAAAGCCAGGATCTCTCTGTGGACCAGCAAAAGTCTGATTGGTAAGAGTTGGGGTATAAACCCCAAAATGATGTTATGGCTTTATACAGCCGTAGCAAGACCAATTGTCACATATGCAGCTCCAGCATGGTGGCAAAAAACGAAACAAAAGTCAACACAAGTCAGGCTCAATAAACTCCAAAGACTAGCTTGTGTTTACACTACGAGCGTTATGAGAACAACTCCCACTGCCGCGTTGGAAGTTATTCTAAACCTTCCACCGCTCCATCTTCAGATACAGAAAGAAGCTATGACAAATGCCTTCATGCTCATATCTGATAACACCAAAAACTCCAAGCTAATCCATCAAGACATCGTTATGGAACTACAAAAAGATGAAATACTTGGAATTACTATAACAGACAACTGTCTACCAAGATTCAACTTCAGTCGAAACTTCAAAGTTACATTCCCAAATCGACAAAACTGGGAACAGAATAAGCCCACATTTGCTAACAATTCTCATGTATGGTACACAGATGGATCGAAAACAAATGAAGGAGTTGGAGCTGGAGTATACGGGGTCAGCACAAAAACGTTCATCTACAAAAGCATGGACAAGTGCAACTCTGTATTTCAAGCAGAAATTTTTGCAATAGAACTATGTCTCAGAGAAAATCTAGAAAAATCCATAACAAACAAGAACATATATATTCTCTCTGATAGCAAAGCTGCATTCCTAGCCATCAATAGCTACGAGAAAACATCTAAACTAGTATGGGATTGCTTGCAATTACTCACATCACTTACTCACCAACTATTTCCCTAACAAGAACAAAACAACTCCTAAACTTAACAAGGAGTCAGATTCGCACAGTCACAGGGTTCCTCACTGGACATTGTCAAGTCAAAAAACACTTCATGACTATGGGAATAACACAAAACAACACTTGCAGACGGCTTAGTGGTTAGTGTGTTGGACTACTAAGCGAGGGGTTCAGGTGCGAATCCCGCAAAAACTCAATTTCCAACTCAGGGTTTTTTCACTGCGCCCACCTCTCGCGAACGTCTGACAAACATCCGAGAGTATAACTGTAATGAAAGAGCTTCTCAATTAGCCGTTTGAAATCTGCATAAAATTGTAGATCCCTTCCATTCGTTCCAAAAATACGGACCTGTTGCGCCAAAAATTATATTATTATATAACACTTGCAGACTATGCAACGAGGACGAAGAATCAGCAGAACACATACTGTGTCACTGTGAATGTCTAGTCAGATTACGTCAACACCATCTAGGAAAACCTTACCTTGAGGCAGAGGACATATCTGACAGCACACTCAAAGATATAGTAGGACTCATCACTAAGTCCGGTATCATGAGTGAGCTATAAATGGAGGAAATCACAATAGGCCCACTCGTGGCCGCATTGATATGGCAACTTGTTTCCACCTCCGCCAATTAATCTAATATAATCTAATGATTTTAGAGCAAATCTACTTTCGTTACCTCTAAACTCAACGAATGGTCTAAGTGAAGCTGTGCCAACTGTCACAAGACCCATTTACCCAACTTCCTCCCTTCCTATCCACTCGATAGATATCTTAGTATATATGAAATAGAGAAAGCATGGTTAAATAGAAATTTAATTTATTTAAACTAAACACTAATCAACAAAATCTACATCAAAGCATCAGTCCAGCTAAGTCTGCAAAGAAGAAACAAAAATTATAATCGGTTTTTTTGGCATTTTAAGTGTATCAAGTCTGTTGCAAGGAACATGGCCCGGAACAGGTGTCTGCGTTAGCAGCGCGTAGATCCCGCTTTAGGGCTTGCATTCGATTTAAGACGCTCGCTGGTATGCCCTTTGTTAGACATTGAAACGGCTTTCTATACAGAGGGGTTGACTTTTCACACATCGTAAACGGACTGTGTGCGTCGTTGGTCAAGCGAACATTCACAATCTGTGGCGCAGTATCAAATAAATACCGAAGCACCCTATGCAGCGGTGTAACCACCGGACAATGCTTTCTCTCCTTCGCTGCCATTCGTCTGTACTCATAGTGATCGATTTCTTTCAACACTCGGAATATGTGTGACCAAGTGTTGGGTGAAAAATGAAACATCAACCTCGCCGACTCGTCATACGATGACAGCCAGCGTCCACCTGTAATGAATCTTGTCTCGACTATATTTTTTCTTTGCGACATCCATTGCAGATGCACTTTCCAGACTTTCCGAGCCGTGATCCCATCAGACAGAATTGTTGGAGGGTTTAATGTGTTTACCTTTGGGTTAGTTCGCGCCAATGCTGGTTGTTTGCTGGTGCTAGGTTTAGGTTGCCGTGCACAGTATTCATCGATATTGTTAAGCAGCTTTGAGTTCTCAAAGTAGGTGCAGTCGGTGGCGAGGAGTTGTGATGCCGTGTTAGAGCAGACGATCACTTGTGATGCATCTTCGATGAAGAAGTCGATTTCTTCGACTGTCGTTAGCGGTGCACGGGTGGTGGGTGTTGCGCGGGAAGGGGGTTTTTTAACAACCCCCATGGGGAGAGATCGGAAAGGATGGACTTTTTGTGGAACCAATTCGGGATCAGGCTTTTTTGTGGATTTTTTGGGTGTTGCTTTCTTTTTGGAAGTTGGACTTGGTTTAAGCTTGGGCGGGGGTTGGGTGGATTTTGGTTGGGCTGATATTTTAAATTCTCTATCTACTCTTACGATTTTGGGCAGTATTGGTCGCGCTTTAGTTCTGCCTACTGTTATTGATTCAGGCACAGACAAAGGTGATGAGATGTCGGATCTCTGCAGGCTTTGTTGGTTCTTTAAGCTAATTTTCTTAGCAGCACTGATTCTACACACTTTTGGGTCTTTAGTCGCTGGTGCAGGTGCTTTTATCTGTGGTTTCTTTATCTTTTCTGTATATTTGGGCACGGGCAAAGCAGTAACCTCACTATTTGGAATTATTGCTTCGTTTTCAATAGCCACTTCGATAGGTGCCACAAAAGTGGCTATATTGTCGTTCAAGTTGGTTTCAAATTTCACCTCGATCCCCAAGAACTGAGAGCGCTCCCAATGTAGTTGCACTTGGCTTTGCGATAACATTTTGAAGGGAAACGATTTGAGGAATCGACCTTTTATCAGGAAAGGTACTACGACGACTTCTTCATCGGTGGCGTCTAAGACAGCTTCGCCTTCGATAATCTCGCCCGGTCTGTCATTAGAAATTAAACCGACTGGCAGTAGTGCTGGAAATGTGTAGGTCTTTTGTGTTGTGGGTTCCGCCGCATGGGTGACTTCGGTAGCAATTACTTGCGGCATGATTGGTGATTCAGTCTGGTGCGCGGCGTTTAATGTAATTTGGTTGAAGGCTGTTGCTTTCCCGCTTTTACTTGCGACAAAGCCAAGTGTTGGCTGCAATTTCGCAGCACTGTTACTTGAACTGGGTGATATGGTGTTAGAGATAGTAGTACTGTTTACAGGAATTTGTGGATGATGTTCGATTGCCGTTGTGACTATAGCGGGAGATGAATCTTGAAGTGTCTGAGAACCGCAGCTCTTGTCAGTAGCAGTTGAAACACTTTCGAGATTAGGTACTGACGTTTGACTGTTTGTCTGATTTACGGTTGTTGCCACAGTCACTTCAAAGTATTCGGCTAATGGACAGATATCACGAAATGTATCCGGCGCACCATCTTCTTCGTTTATTTCCATTGCTTCGATATGCTGGGTAGCAAATGCGAACACCTCAGCCGGTAAACAACACTCTGAAGCACTAGATAGCATAACATTTTTTGAGTCATCTGTGATTGGCCCCGTATCATGCCAATTTGCAGTCTTAGTCTCCTCAAATTTGGTTCTATTTCGCGATTGCTTACAAGTCGACTTGTCTGCAAAAAGGTGTGTTTGCTGAAATTGTGCAGTTTGCCTGTTATGTTCCGAAGACATCGTTTCTTGGTTGTTGCCTCCTGAAGAACTCGCTTTTTCGGCTTTCTGTACATCGTTTTTCGGATGCTTTCGATGGGAACCTCTGGATATCCTTACATTTTGAAGATGATTTTCAAAAGTGGCAATTTCTTGTGCATTTTCACGAAGCACCTTCGAATCAACTGATACAATGTAGGGAACATGGTTTTGCTGGGTTTGTTTGCATGAGACCGTCTCTTGTAGATCTTCAACAATTGCATTGATAACTGCTCTTGGAGGCTCGTCTTCATTCGTCTTATCTTCAGGATGGTGAGCTTCTGGTAGATCAACATCTTGTAGAACTTCAGTCAATGTATTCGCAATAACTGTTGGTGGCGCATCAGCATCTTGTAGATTTTCAGCAAATGCAACAACTTTTGGTGGCTGATCTTCACTCATCTCGTCTTCAGCCGGCAGATATTCATAATGAGCTTCTGGTAGATGTTTTGTAGACGCATCAGTTTTATTAAGAGAAGGCACAGGACTTCCGCCAGCCTCTGCATGTTGTGGTAACTCAACTTCCATCGACAGACTTGGATTTAGTTGATCGAATGCCGGTGCTTTGTCATTTGCTTCTAAAGAAGCTCTAGCTTGATCCACAACTTCTGACGTGTCTGCCGAAGTAAGACTCACCGACGTTGCATTCGTTGTAGTTGCATCTACAGAAATATCGAATTGTTGGATAGTTTCAGATGACTCAACATTTCTGAGCTGTTCCGCACAATGCTCGGACTCTCGACGATGTAAATCTTCAATGTCTTCGTTCGGCTGATCTACGGAAGCACAACTTTTCTCTGGTTTTCCTAATATTTGATTCCCTGTTGAAGCTTCCTTGGAGTTGTTTTCATTCTCGTCGACTTCAACCAACTTGCGCTTGCTCGATTTACAAGCGTCGCCGGCCTTTGCAGATTTTGGATCATTCCCTGGCACAGAGTCAATGTCCGGCTCTTGCAAGCGGGTACCTTTCACAGATGAAATGCCTTCCTCACAATAGTTCGCTAGTTCCGAGGCTTGCAAAATTTTGCGATTGAAAGGTGCTTGTGAGTATAGATTTTGTCCTTGAATACTACTGCCAGCTGCTTGCTTAACATTAGTTGATGAATCCACTTGTATAGTTCGATCCTCAGGAACATCTCCTCCTGATCCAGCCTGTACAGGTATCTCAGCTTGGTGTGTTGATGCCTGGTCAACAGTTTTTGAAGCTCCTCGACCGTACGCCTCCTTTAAGGATTCATTGGACCCGCTCTGAATGAAATCGACATCCGAGGGAAAATTTTGCGGAGCAATTGACACATGACTGACTGATTGTGATGATCCACTCGGTAAGGTTTCCTCTGTGGCAGTGATAGAAATATCTGTTCCCTCCTTTTGAGGCTGCTCATCAATACCACCCGATGACACAACGCCGAGGTCGGTTTCAACTTCAGGCGATGCTGCATTTTCCTCGCCATTTCGATCTTCCTCTCGTGGTGGACTCGAAAACACGGCACTGTGTGCATTCTGTTCAACATTCGATTGACCTTGTGTGAAGCTTATATGCGATGGAAACTGCTGGGCTTGTGGAAAATTGTCCACGCAGCTAAAGGATGAATCGCACGGGTTCAGGTTGACGACATCGCGATTAGGATCAGTGATTTTTGTTGGCCTCCTTAGTAGCATATCCAGCAGTTCTGGTGCCGTTTCTTCGTCATCAATAACAATAGGCTCGGATGGGGGTAAGTCTATAATTTCAACGCTGTCAGTGAAATCACTTGAATCTTCTTCGGGAATATTGTGCTGAGAAGAGACTACTGAAATGAAGTGAACAATTTTGGAAATATGTTAGATAAAGCTGCGATGTATTGATCGTTGTCACAGCAGGCTGGCGGATGGCGAACTTTGAAGCAAATTCCAGCGAATAGAGATAACCAAAAATGGTTAAGCACGAGTTTGAGCTTAGAAAAGGCAACCAAATAGGATATTCATCTCGCATTGTCTTCCCAATTAAGGGAACATTCGAATATAATAATACGCGCTCGCGGAATGCGATGCGTTAAAAGCAACTGTCACTTCCTACACCGCGCAGAACGGTACAACTCAGATTGAATTTGAATGATTTTAACAGATATTAAGCATAACATCCACGGAGGAATGTGACGCATGAAATATGTTTTCCCGAAGGCTGAATGGGAATAGATTTAGTTACCCGACTAAAAACAAATTACTTTGTTGAACAATCTGTATAGAATAGATATCCTGCTCAATTTTGAAGTTAAACCAGATTCTCGGGAAATGCTTCTTAAAGTTCGTCAATCGCCTGTTTTTCGTACTAACCTATATTCTGTAGAGGCGGTATAAACACTTTAGTGTCAGGCGATTCTGATTCGACTGCTTCGGACACTCTTACACTTTCAATGGCTTCTTCAACTGTCACTGCGTGTGCGATCAAAGGCTCATTATGCTCGTTACTATTATTCAACTGATTTGAGGTTGTACTAGATTCGTTCGTTGCTAGATCTGTTAGAATATTTAGTAGTTGGGTTATTTCTGGGGAATCGTCGATTACATATGGCTCGGGCGTAGGTATCTCTATAACTTCCAAGCTTTCGTCGAGTAAGTAACTGCAGGTTTTGTTAAGACGATCACGCTGGGAAAGAAGTTCTGAAAGAAAGAAGAGAATTGCACAAAGCATTAGGTTGAGTATGTTCGAAATAAATTCGCTACAGGGTCATGGGGTATTGGACAAACAAACAAATAGGCGTCAATGTGGCATATACAATAAAACGTTCTGCTATACTTACTTCGATGACGAGGGATCTTGATTTGATGGCGGAAATATATTATAGGGTGTGGTGTAGCAGCTTTACTTCTCGATTGCGGTGTTTATTGCTTGATAAAGTCGGGTTTCGATGGCCATATTTTAATCGATGGCCAGTGTAGTAAGACATTGCTTGCGACCCGAGCGGAGAAAGTTTGATAGTGCACAGCAATAATCTGCCTCCGGCCATAAAGCGATACGAATGGCATCAATGGTTTTCTGTCGAACCGGAATTGAAGTGCACCAAGGCCCAGAGTTTTCTTTGATTCCAAACAGTGTTTGTTTAGAAGTAATTGTTTGCATTCTATTAGCAATGATTCTTAATAGTTCGTCTATATGGAACACTGAACGTTTTCCGGTGGCATATACGGAGCTGAGCCGCGGGCTTAAAAGCACATTTCAGACATTAAACCAGTCATTCTCAAAAGATACAAACCGACGAGATATTTTAACAACAATGACGACATGGACACAGGAGCACCTCTTCACATCGCATAGAACTTACAATAGACCTGGTAATAACTTGTGAAATCACTGTACGATTGCTTTCAGCGCTCTAGCTTGTGCACCGTAAACTAAACTTTAATTATTGATCGTCCACCCCGTCATTGTAAGATGGCAGGCATAGCATTTATAGCGCGTAGAGACATCAAGCCACAGACAAAGTTAAAGACAAAGCAAAGAGTGGCTATGCAGACCTCAATGGCGACTCTCAACATTACCGCAACGCGGAACAATGGTATCCACAAGATTGCTACTAACTTCTACGATAACACCAAGTCACTCAAACTGCCTTCAACTATCCACAAGGCCGTGATGGCAGCAAAAACAATGGGGATCCCATTATCAAAGCGTTGCAACACCTCAAAAGCTTCCCCCCTGGGCACTAAAAGATGATAACATAATCCCGTCGATAAACGCGCTCAATAAAAGCTCAACAGCAATTGACGTCTACAAAGAAATGTCCAGAGAATTATACGATACGTACAAAGCAAACAACTGAAGTTTCATGTACACAGACCTTTCAAGTCCGCCTCAGGCGTGTCATTTGCAGTGGTCGACGGGAACGCAATTACCGTATCAAAATGCTTACTACCAGAATTCGCATCCGTGTTCTCTGCAGAAGCTACGGCTATCCTACGGGCCTTACAACTAGCAGCCAAACAGAAAAATATAATATGCACCGATAGCCTCTCCACTTTATAGGCTATTAACAACAGCATCATCGAAAGCATTCGGGACAAATTAGTTAAAACCAAAGGAAAGATCAAACTCTTATGGGTCCCCGGACACGCAGGAATAAATGGAAACGAAGACGCTGATGCGGCAGCAAAGCATGCGGTTTATGAAGAACTTTTCTCATGTCCACCCCTGAATAAAAGTGACATCAAAAAGCATATTCGAGCCTACGATCATGCATTACAAAAAGAATAATGGTCCGCATAAACAGACCACTATAAGTCGCTCAACCCGGAAGGTACAGCAGCAATTTATCCCCAGAGTTTGTCTGAAAGTATCACCAAGCCGATCATTCGACTTCGTTTAGGTCACTCGTTTCTAACCCACAGATATCTATTCACCAAGGACATCCGCCCACATTGTCACCTATGTAACACCAACGAAGCACTCACCGTAAAACACTTAACCTACGTATGCACCACAATATCCCCTAACTCCCAGCTTGCCCTCCCCTCCCAATCCAATATCAAAACAGTTTATACCATGTTGACACCAACATTATTTAGCTAAATCCACTTGATTTAGCTAAATCATATCATAAATTACGTGATTTACCATACATTTTCGTGATTACTAATTACGTGATTTAGACGTGTTTAATTTTTAATTACGTATCTGCCATCGCAAATCCACACAAAATAAGATCGAACATACCTGCAGCGCTTTCAATGCAATTCAATGTTATTCAACAAACAAATAAAAAAACAACCCAAATGTCAAAAATATTATCCCAAATTCAATTTTCTTCGTGTTTCGGTGTATTTTGTTATTTTTATTAAGTAAAACAATCATAAATTGTTTTAATTTGGCAGAGGTGTGATAACAAAAGAAAAGCAACGAAAAAAAAAAAATACCCTCTCCGAAGTGGACGAATTCTTTCTGCTGGATGTCAAACTAAATCACGTAAAATTCGGTGGAGACGCCTTTCGTTTTTTTTTTTTTTTTTTTTTTTTTTATCCGAGGGTAGGTGAAAATCTTCCAAAGACACTATGAGAATAGCAAGCGCGTTCTCATAGTAGTGTCAGATTTTTACTGACTAAAAACACCACCCTTCTAAAGATTGTTAGATACTGCAACTAAGATATAACTTATCAAGCAATTTTTCTAGCATTAAATAAAAACTTTTGACAGGTTACTTTCCAATGAAAGATCCTGCGTGTTCCGCAAATAAGACGCGGTTAATCTTATCTTGCCAAGTCGAACGGTTTCGTTCTTTGTAGTCGGCGCAATAAATTGCTCTCGTCCAAGATTTGTCGGACTGTATTGTTGATATGTCCGATTAGTCGGTTTCTATGCTTTCTCGCGAAGCTTCTAGATTCAGCTTCGATTGTTGGAATTCCGAGATCCCTATGGATATCGTCGTTTCTAATATACCATGGTGCTTGTACAATTTCTCTAAGGACTTTATTTTGAAAAGTTTGTAGAATATTGACATTTGTTTTCTTGGTACAACCCCAAAGTTGTATACCGTAGGTCCACACCGGCTTTAGCACTTGCTTGTATAAAAGCAGTTTGTTCTCAGTACTGAGCTGGGAATGTTTTCCGAGTAACCAGTACATTTCTCTATATTTGATATCGAGTTCTTTACGTTTCATTTTCACGTGCGAATTCCATTTCAACTTTGCGTCGAGTGTCATTCCCAGATATTTGGCCTCGTTTGCAAAGGGTATACGGGCCATATTTAGGAAAATTGGCAAGTCATTGGTTTTCTTATACGTGAAATTCACATGTACAGATTTAGTTTCGTTGAGGGCGATCCGCCAGTTCCTTGTCCATTCATTTACCTTATTCACTGCGGTTTGCAGTTTTGTAGTCGTTTCTTCGATTGTATTACCTACTCCTAGGATAGCTGTGTCGTCGGCGAACGTAGCAAGGGTAGTGCCATCTTCCCTTGGTATATCGCGAGTATATAACAAATAGAGAAGCGGACCAAGGACGCTTCCTTGCGGTACCCCGGCCGAAATTTCTTTTAGCTCCGAGTATTCATTTCCATTTCTAACCCGGAAGAGTCTATTCCCGAGATATGATTCTAGAATATCATATAGGCTTGCGGGGAGAACTTGTCGTAATTTAAATTTCAAGCCGTCGTGCCACACCTTATCAAAGGCTTGTGAGACGTCAAGGAATACACTTGAGCAAATCTTTTTTTCTTCAAATGCTTTCTCGATTACGTCAGTAGTTCTATGTACTTGGTCAATCGTCGAATGCTTGGTTCTGAACCCAAACTGGTGGTCAGGGATAAGATTATTTTCTTCAATAACCGGCTGTAGGCGCCTAAGCAATATTCTCTCGAAGACTTTGGAAATGACCGGAAGAAGGGAAATCGGTCTATACGATTTTACTTCATTTGGCGGTTTTCCTGGTTTTAAAACCATTATGACCTCCGCGACTTTCCATTGACTCGGCACGTGTTTTAGTCTGAGCGCAGCATTTATGATATGAAGGAGCTTAATTAATGCTTTCCTTGGAAGAGCTTTGAGAACTTCTCCGGTGATCAAATCATAACCAGGAGCTTTCTTAGGTTTTAGGGATTCGATTTCACGTTTTAGTTCCCTTGGCGTTGCTCTTGTGAGTGTTGAATCGTCAGGTTGTAATTCCGTCCTATTAGTATTGTCGTAGATCGCTTGGCCATCGTACGGTTTAAAGGTTTTTTCTAGATGAGCGGCAAAAACGTCCGCTTTTTGCTTATCTTCCCTTGCCCATTCATTTTGATTTATTCTAATTGGCGGCGCGGGGATTTTGGGCCTTTTGGTGCCTTTTACAGCTTTCCAAAGTGAATAATTGGAATCTTTTTTCGCTGTTAAACTTTCAAGGTAAGAACCTATCGCACGATTTTTAAAATCCTTAATAACGGTCTTCAACAAATTGCACAAATAATTTAAATGTGCTTTATGTTGCGGAGCGCGACTCTGTTGCCATTTCTTACGCGCCTTCCTTTTTTCGTTGACCAATTCTTTTATTTCGGGAGGATATCGTAGACCGTATTTGGCCGGCGTTTTCCTTGGATTAGGCGTATTATTCCAGGAGGCGAGCTGTACGATCTCAACGAAGCGATCAACTTCAACTTCAAGTTCATAGGGTGTCGTAAGTGGAACACTCAGTTCAACATTCTCTTCTATTTCGTTCCTAAAGCCTTCCCAGTTAGTGTTTCTACCAGTTAATCTCGCTGGCTCTAGGTTAATGGCTAATTTTACACTCAATGTTAGAATAACCGGTGAGTGGTCAGATGATAGATCAAAGCTCTCTTCAACTTTAATGTGGTGGGTAGGTATTCCTTTCACGACGAAGAAATCTATCAGATCAGGTAGTTTTGAAGTATCAGTTGGCCAGTAGGTCGGTTTGCCCGTCGTGAGGAAATCGCAACTGTATTCCATACCTGCCCCATAGAGCATTCTACCTTTTCGCGAGATGTATCTGGAGCCCCAGAACGTGTGCTTCGCATTAAAATCGCCGCCAATAATGAAATTTGGTTTGAGCGATTTAAGCAGGTTAGTAAAATCACTTTTTTCAAGCGCGGAACGCGGTGGACAGTAGATAGGTGAAATTCTAAGAGTACGCTGACTATTTTTAACTCGAATCGTGCAGTTGCATAGTTTCGAGCTCTATCTTCAGGTCTTCGTATTGTTCAATGCAGTCTTTAATAAGCAATGATGATCCACCTCTGGAGTTCCCCGATGGGTGACAAGCGTGGAAATCATTATATCCTTTTATTTTTAAATTCGATCCCTTTTTCACGTGAGTTTCAGAAATTAAGCAAATGTCAATATCTCTCTCGCGTATGAATATTTCCAATTCGCCGAGTTTTTGTAAAAGCCCGTTTGCATTCCAAGTGCATATTTTTAACATTGGTTTTTCATTCATGTTATTTTTGAAGCACGCGTTTTCCGTGAATTATTTTCGAGCTTAACCAAGCGATCGAGAATAATTTTATTTATTTTGCTTTGTTCTTCAAGTTTCTCGAGAATAACTGAGAAAACATGAGAAACAGGGTCCGGCGAAGTTTCAACGTTTTTCGCTCCTTCGAATGCCGCGGCCTGAGCGTAGGTCTGTACTCTGGCTGTCCGAGGGCCACTATTCGATGGCTTTCCTCGTGGTAACTTTTCAGTAGCGTTTTTTTTGACAACAGAGGTCGAGGGCCTTTCAATTGTCTCTCTTTCTCTGACAATGCTACGCTTTTGAACCGCCAAGCCGATCATTCGACGCCTTTCGTGATTTATAAATCATATGAGCTAAATCACGTTGGTGGGAACATGGTATTATTCCCTCCCATACTCATTAGAATTAATAGACAAATTGTAACTCGCTTAGATTTTTAAAATTAGCCGAAAACCCTGGACCCCTATTCTCGAATTCCACATAACATTTTGCGAATTGGTGTTTTCGATTGACAAAAGAAAGAAATATTTATGTATGTATATTTAAAGAGCATTATGTGGGTTTTCGCAGTGCTACTTTGGGCGATATAAGTTCAGCATTTGTTCGATTCTCAATGAAGCTGTTAGACGAAATCGAAATATGCCGAACTATCCGAGAGGACCAAGACTGCTTTCAACGAATAGCAATATTTCCGGACACATTTATTGCAACGCGAACGGATATCATTCAATAAGTGCTTTCATTTAAATTGTTTGATTTATTTTAGGTTAGGTTAGGTTAGGTTGAGTGGGGTTGTGAGATCGTCACAAAAGACCAGGCACCATAGCGGGCCCATTGCCATCCCCAAGGAACCGTTACGGTTAAAAACCTAAACCAAATCGCCCAGACAATCAATTTCCCTACAGAATTGTATAATGGTCTCAATATTGTTTGAGGAACCAACCTCCTCTAAGTGATTAAAGAAGTACCTGCCAAGGTGCTTCCTTTTGCTCCGAGCGATTGCTTGACACTCACATAGAATGTGCGAAATGTCGTCCGTGACTTGTAGGTTGTAGGTCCTTACAATACCCCTAGTCTCATGGCATGCTTCCTTAGAAGGCAGTGTCCAGAGAGTAGTCCTATAGATTTATTTTAACTTGTCTTTTATTTTTTCACACACAAATCAAAAAACAATCCATTTTTTTAACTATCGTACTCAAAATTCCGTACGAGATGCAAATCAGCATGGAAAACACAGACGAGTAACATTCGAAGAGAAATTCTCGTATGCGGATTTCGAGAATTGCAAATTTCGGTTTTTCGCATCGAATCGCAGATTTTGACAGATAAACGTATGCAAGAGTTTTCAAGAATTTGGGTCCTGGTAGCTAGCGCGGCAGATGAAGACTATACCTAAGCTAGGAAGGGGAAACCTAGCCAAAATGTCGTGCGCAACTGGACGTAGCCGAATTGATCGAATTGCTCAAGTCTATATGCTGTTATTCAACGAGTATATGCTGCTAAATAAGTAAAGTAAATATTTGGCGTCACTTTGGAGTCGTTTCAGTTGACCTGGAGATTGGGCACATAAAGCAATACATACTACAATAAATGGATTGCCTTGATGATTGCATCCAGCTGCATTTTTTTTTTCTAAAACCTTTTCTCTACTTTTCACTGGTGTACGTTTTACTTTTGCAACGAATGTAAAGGGAAACTTACTGCAACTTTAGTTCGAACAAATGAAACAAAATCATTTCCCAATTGAAAAATATCCAAGGCATCGAACTTATTCTCTAAAACTCACCTTGTTTCACACTTAAACCAGGCTCAAGCGATGGCAGTTGTGCCAGTATGTTGTCCTCTGGATTGTTAATTGCTTCATCAAACGGATCTTCACTGTCACTCGCCGGATCTACACATACAGTTAAATTGTTCTGCTCTGTGTTGAAGGTCATAGTGTAGGTCAGGCCGTGTTTACATG
Organism: Cheilosia vernalis; assembly: GCA_949126925.1. Classification (NCBI taxonomy): domain Eukaryota; kingdom Metazoa; phylum Arthropoda; class Insecta; order Diptera; family Syrphidae; genus Cheilosia; species Cheilosia vernalis. The sequence goes on from OX421361.1 coordinate 15,032,231, forward strand.
GAACATATACTGTCTCCGTAGGCCGTGCGTTAATGTCCTGAGACTGGGTACAATTAATTTGGCTTTCGCCGCTCGATTGGAAAAGATTTGGTGATGGAGGTATAAGATCTGCTGACTTGTTTTGTGTATGTTTCGGATGAATAATGTCGCTTAAGAGTTCGCCAGCGGAATCGGGTGTATCGTCTATTGCTATGCCCACTGATTCTTCTGATAATGCAGGTGGTGGTTCAGGGGCTGCCAATTCAGCAGGGGCAGCCATTTCAACAGGTACATTAACGTCTTCGACTACTTTTTCTGATTCCTTTAGAGCAGGTAGGTTGCCCGAGAATGTAGGTATGTTAGCCGCTTCTGTAATTTCTTCTGGGCCTACCGATCTCTTCGGGGAGGAGATTATTAAAGCTTCGGTAGGTACCGCAGCAATGGCTGGGTCTTTATTCGGCTCTGTGGGCTTATCTGTGCTTGCCACCAGCGTCGGAGTGACGGCAGGAGAATCATGATCTGTTATAGCAGGGCACTGTGTTGCCTCTGATTCGCAATCCGAGTCCCGGAACATGGCATCCAAGTAATCTTCGATTACCTGGTCATTTTGAAACGAGTTGATAATTCGCTTCTTCTTCTTTTTCATCGGAGTGTTAGGCTTACTATTATCAGACTGTTCAGGTTTATCTTCAACCATCTGTGGATTTACTGCCGATGCATGTGTCACTTGTTCAAGCGGCAAGCACTCTTTAGATTGAACAGCACTTTGGGCCTCCTTACAACATTCTCCCGCATTAACTTCGCCTCCAGTTGTATCCACGTTTTGAAGAGGAACTGATTCCGCTGCGATCTGTTATTTAGTACAAGAACAAGTTCATGTTGTAAACAATTCGAAAACAATAAACCGCAACACTTACCACGTCCGAACTTTGGTTAAAGTGAATTCCATCGCTCCATATACCGTCTTCACAGCACTTTCGATATTCTTTTTTACATAGATGCAGTAAACGTTTGTAGCTGTCTGGGGGTTGATCGCTGCTAAAGCTTACGTATTCTTTTAAATTCGTATTCGCCATGACGTCTATGAAACTTAAAATCCGTGGTGGAATGTGTTGCAATTGAATCGGCTGTGAGATTCCCTTTGATTGCAAGAACGATATCAATGTTGGGAGTTTTACATACACCCCCTTGAGCCATGGTTTCCTTTTGTTCACTATTGCTTCATATTGTTTCTTAAGACTTATGGTGACATTGTCGGCTAGTTTTCCATATTGCAACAATCTATTTGCATTTACTAAGCACTTGTATTCATCAAATGACATTTGCAAAAAGGCCGACACAACTTTAGATCTCGATGACAATTGCGAGGCCTAGAAACGGAGTGACAAGAATTCGTAGAATTATTGTAGACCCTAACTGGTGCTTTTGTCAAAACCAAATGATAAGCACCATTGGGTTGAATTATTGAATTTAGTTTAGAAACGAACACAAGATGCTTCTTGGTAATACAACTCACCTTTTCCCTTGTTTTTTCTATTTCTAAATTCAGTAGATGCTTTATATATGCTCTCACTCTCGCGGAATGCGTTCGTATCGCCTCTAGCCTGTCAACACTTATGAAATCTTCTCGGGGAAACTCGATTTCCTTTGCTGCGACGTTGCCCTCAAACTCCGCAACTCTTTCTACCCCAACGACCGACGAAAGGTTCTGTGAAATAATATTGCTTTCAATAGATTGATTACATTTTGCAAAACAAAACTTACAAATATGGGAGAGCTACGTTCAGATATGTTAAACAACGACATGCCCTCATCTGCATCATCATTCTGTAGAATTTTCTTTTGCGGACTCAACGAATGGGGCTCATAGTTCTCCATTCTATTGCGCCGCGGAAGTGGTGAATTTTCCGGTGTCAGACAGATATCTTCATAAATTCTAACTACGTCTGAGTCTAGTGACTCTGGATCATCAATCATACTTGATTCTATGTCTGAGTCATCGGAATAAATAGTTGGAACGCCACGATTTCTAGGCCGAATTTTTGTGCCCTTTCGCTTATTGCGATTTGTTGTTCCTGTTGTTCTATGATTATTTGGTGGCTCTTCCTTACGGCTTTGTTCTTTTGCAGTTGCCAGCTTAGGAGTGATCATCGCTGAACTTAACTCGATGTTTATTGGTGCCGGAACTTCGACCATTATTTGAATGTTTGATGAACCGTCATCCGAGGGTCGTGGTTTTCTCTCGTCTCCGGAGATGGTTTGTACCCTTTGATTGGTTTTGCTTTTTGGAGCTGCATTTCTTAAACGTTTTACTCTGGGTTCTGTACTTGATGACCTACGATCATTTTTTCGTTTCCGTACATCTGGTTCTGAGATTTTGCTTTCTGGCTTGAGTGCGCTGAAGAACGTCGTAATTTTCCGCATCTCCTTTGCTTTTCCCGATTTCGGTGTATCCTTTGTTGGACTTTTCGGAACTTTTGTGGAACAGTTTTCTTTTTCAGATGTAAGACTACATTTTTGGTTTATTTGTTCAATTCGCTTAGACCAACTAGAAGTTCCCTTATGGCTATTAGACTTGTCTGCAACTGTTAACTCAACTAAAAATTAAGCAAATGTATATAATGTAAACAAATAAAACAACACTTTGTCATGTTTACTGACAAGTTATACGGTTTCTCGTAAATTTGTCCAATTATCCATTTGAACTTACCATCGCCAGTTGGCATAACCAATAGTTTGTCCTTTAGAAATTTGGGCATTGGTTTCAGTTCGAATCCGTTTTGAAACATCTGTTTTCTCGTAGCCTCATTTGAATAGAATTTTTTGTACACAACAGGATAATACTTGTGTCTTACTCTATAGTTTCTTTTGAATATATCTGGGCCTGCATTTTTCATTTCTTTTATTACATATTCCTCCACTTTTGTGTATTTTATGAATTGCTCAAAAGTTGCCGGATACATGGCGTTTGCTTCTGGTTTGCTGGTGCGGAGTTGAGCTTAAAATAAAATAAATATTTCTTATCGAATAGATTATAAAAGTAGCGGGAACTTCATACATAGGTATTTTGTTGAAGTTGAAGGTTGATCGTCGGGATCCATTTGAAAAAAATAAACTTTTAGGTATGTTTTACAAATTAATTTGAAGCTTAACTGATAAGATATGAACTAGAATTCCATGAAATGTTTTTATTTTGCTGAACAGTAAAATTAAAATCCCACCAAACAAAAACTTGATTTTTGACAGTTAAGTAGAGGAATGCAAGGAAGAATGTGGTGCCAAGTTCCTTTTTTTTGAATGTTAATGAAAATTATTACTAAGGGGAAAAATTAAAAACGAATAAAATGGGGACGTTCGGATACCTAGTTTATGTAAAACGTCAACTAGATTGGTCGTGACTATGAATCCGAACGCGTTGACTAAGCAAGTTGAATTGTTTTTGTATTCTCGCGGCCAGCGTTACCTTTGTTTGAATTTGCGCTTTTTCATTTGGAAAAGCCCCTTCATAAATTTTTAATAAATTGCTATTTTCAAAAAAGTACATTTAAAATGTAACACGGCTGACAATCACTACACTATTATAGTGTTATGCGAACTAATGGTTGTTAAATATCATGTGAAAATTCTAAATTACCAGAGTGGCCTTAGAAACCACACCTTTTTCTCTATTCGCGCCTTTTTTCAACTCCCCAGAATTCTGCAACGGCCACTCTGTTTATTTTAAATTTGACTCTTCGAAATGTCAACTGAGTACGCAGGCAGGATTTTCTTGACTAGATTGGTCGGCTTCCCCTCCATAAACGTCAACTGCAAAAACTATACACGTGAACACTCTGGGCCAATAAAAACTTAGACGAATCTAGTCAGACAGCTGTCAGACTTACTAAACTACGAATCCGAACGTCCCCAATAATAGGCGAACGGGAAGTTTTCTTTTCCAGCTCCATAGCAAATTTGTCAAAGCAGAATAAAACACATATAATTACTATCCCTGTTATATAAAACTAAACAAGGAATATTTTTTTTAAACCGTTCTTTCCAAAACCAGTTCATAGCACGTTTATTGCAGACACATTCAATACCACGTAATAATAACAATTTTAGTCTAGACTCTTATAAGTTCATCCACGGCTTGTTTAGTTAAATACGAATTCAAAATAATTAAAAATATATAAGAGTACTCCCTCAAGTTGATCTCGCTTACTATTTGCTTCAAAATTTTGTTTTTTCGTCGATTTTTGAGGGCAAAACACAAGACAAGCTAAAACCAAGTGGATATTTTTCATAATTTTTCGGTTCCTTCTAGTGTTTATTTTGTGTTTTGTGCTTGTTTGCCTTGTATCGCTCGTGAACGTGTTTCTTTTTATACCGCCATCTGTGTGTCACACAAAAACCTATAATGGCATTACTCTTTCGTGCAGTAGACATTTAAGCAGCCATCATAGATTTTTTCATTTCCTGTTCGCGGCCACCTCTACATCCATCTTTCTTTTTTCATCGTGCTGTGTGTCGATCAAGGTGGGTTAATTTTTGCTGTTGTATTTTTTAGCTAAAACTATGTTTAAAACGTTTTAAGAGTATTGAAAACAACGTAAAACGATTCTACTTTAAAGTATCTTATACGGGCTGTTAGTTTAAAGTGAATTCCGCGGGGATTTCTCCTGTATTTTCCGGTTTCACCATTAACCACATGTGCTAATGAACAAATCCGTCAAAAGAAGTTGAAATTTAGTTGCCTAGTGTATTATTTCTTTTCGGTGAGTAAAGCAGGACGCTGTCGTTCTCAGAAAAAAGACTAATGCGTGGAAACAAATGGAAGTAGCTAATTTCTGAAACAGATAGACGTCCTGCCTGAAGGAGGGTCATTGATGGATATTGTGTTTTTCTTTTCGTTCTAGAATTCACCACTAAGATCGACAAGAACAACACCCAGAATGCCACAGAACGAGTATATGGAGCGCCACCGTAAACTATACGGTCGGCGGCTAGATTATGAGGAGCGTAAACGCAAAAAGGAGGCACGTCTGCCCAAAGACCGTGCACGCAAGGCCAGGAAGTTGAGAGGTATCAAGGCCAAGCTCTTCAACAAGGAGCGCCGCAATGAGAAGATCCAAATGAAGAAGAAAATCAAGGCACACGAAGAGAAGAAGGTCAAGAAGCAGGAGGAGATGGTCGAAGACGGCGCCTTGCCTCACTATCTCTTGGATCGTGGCATCCAATCTAGCGCTAAGGTACTATCAAACATGATTAAGCAGAAACGAAAGGAAAAGGCCGGCAAATGGGATGTCCCCATACCCAAGGTTCGCGCTCAATCTGACGCGGAAGTGTTCAAAGTTCTAAAGAGTGGCAAAACCAAGCGCAAGGCATGGAAACGAATGGTCACCAAAGTAACGTTCGTAGGAGAAAACTTTACAAGGAAGCCTCCAAAGTTTGAGAGATTCATACGCCCAATGGCGCTACGCTTCAAGAATGCCCATGTCACACATCCCGAGCTGAAGGCAACTTTCCACCTCCCAATCATTGGTGTAAAGAAGAATCCCAGCTCACCCATGTTCACATCGCTAGGAGTTATCACAAAGGGTACCGTGATTGAGGTGAATATCTCGGAGCTGGGTCTGGTGACGCAAACCGGTAAAGTTGTCTGGGGTAAATACGCCCAGGTGACAAACAATCCAGAGAACGATGGCGTCATCAATGCTGTACTCTTAGTTTAAGCTTCTAGATGTTAGTGAATAAGAATGTGATGGTGGTACAAAATAAAATGTGAACGTAAACATACATTTCATGTTTTGTCTTTTTATTTCTGCACGAATGTGTTTTGTAAATCGTTTGCTTAATATTCGCCTCTTCTGTCTTTCCAGGTGACCGTCTGACACATCCAAGATGCAGATTTTCGTCAAGACCCTAACGGGCAAAACCATCACCCTCGAGGTTGAGCCATCCGATACCATCGAAAATGTTAAAGCCAAGATTCAAGACAAAGAGGGAATTCCTCCAGATCAACAGCGATTGATTTTCGCTGGCAAGCAACTGGAAGATGGACGCACTTTGTCCGACTATAACATTCAGAAGGAATCGACATTGCACTTGGTGCTCCGCCTTCGTGGTGGTGCCAAGAAACGCAAGAAGAAGAATTACTCCACCCCCAAGAAGATCAAGCACAAGAGGAAGAAGGTCAAACTAGCCGTGCTGAAATACTATAAGGTTAGTTGAGCGCAAGAGCCCACAGACAATGAACGATCTACAGGAATTCTTGAGTCTTGTTGATCTTGAGCTTACATTTAAATCGACGCAGTGTTGCCCGCTGTGCTACCACAAATGACAAGTAATTTGAAATTCTTTCGTTTACGTAGGTTGATGAGAACGGCAAGATTCACCGTCTGCGACGTGAATGTCCCGGTGAGAACTGTGGCGCTGGTGTCTTCATGGCTGCCCACGAGGATCGTCACTATTGCGGCAAGTGCAACTTGACATTTGTCTTCAAACAACCAGAGGAGAAGTGAACTCTCAATTCAGAAGAGGATCGGGAATGAGAGAGAGAGAGCGAACGGAATACATTATTCCCGAATTTTATAAAACAGATGAAATCAAATAAAAGTGGTTTTTGAGTGTATTTGAGTATCTCGATGTTTTTCAATAAGGGGATCCTTTTTCTCAGGTTGGTGAGTAACTTGTGGTCGGCTGGAGTAGATGCTTGGGTTATACACTTGCAAAAAGCATACGAATTTAAATCAGTAAACTTTGTTGGATGGCCGGGTTGATTGAGAATTTGTAAAAGAAGCGCCAGATGCTAGGTACTCGAAGGAAAAGAACTGGTAGACCGACAACAGTTTTTTGAATGAAGGTATAACCATCATCTTCGCAGGTTTTTTTTATAAAAAGTAAAGTAAATCAACCTGCGCAAATCAGGTGGGGATCGAAACACCACCAATAGGTTCATTGTTATGTTTAGCATATATAATGCTATAAATTCAGATAACTAAATTTGAAATTAAAAAAAAAATCAATTTCAGCTTCTAATAAAGCAAAGTAGACTTCTAACGTCGGTTGGTGTTAACAAGATCAGTACTATAGTTTAAGTAGAAAACCAACAGGTAAGACTACCTCCACTGAGAGAGAGCGGAGCAAGTACAGAACAGGTGAAGGATAGTCTCCTCCTCATATCTACAGTTTCTGCAGAAATCGTTTGAAGGTACCTACACCGAGTTTATTTGTGTGTTCCATTGATGACACCTTTAAAAAGTACTTCGACACCAGATTCAACGCATACATCTCTGCGGATCAGAGGTATCAACCATAGACAAACCATACAATAATATATAGTATGGTATGGTCTATGTTCTATGATATCAACACTATGCCTCACAACCTAGGAGTAAAGAACTTGAGAGTATATCTACTCCTGCCTGAGCAATATTGGTGGTGCTACACCTAACATGAAGAGTTTCCGCACATTGCACAGCTTTAGAACTCGATTCTTCTTTTTTTTTTAAGATATGCTACAACTTTAACCACTATCTCCACAGCCTCCTCAATAAGCTAGGTCTAGGTCTGCGAGCGTAAAGTTGCTCGAAAATGAGGTGTTCAAGCTATCTATATAATGTCGTTATCCATTGGACCACCAGATATTTTTTTTCAGATCTCATGTCGTTTTCCATTTGGAACATCAGATATCTTTCAAAGATCTCAGATTTTACGCTGCTCTCGAAACATGTAGAGAAATAGATCTGCTTTTGTAAATGAAGTAGTGCATTACCTTACAGCAAAACCAGCTGTTCAAATCTGTTTCAAATTGCATTCGTTTTTGGACAAATCACAAATGGATGTCGACTGAAAAATTTTTCCCTTGTCGTAGATAAAAATTGAGTATTTTTGGTGATTCGCTGTCTTCAAAAGCAAACTTCTTAAAATGACATAAAACAGTAGTGAAAAGTATGAAAAAAATATCGAGATCTGCAAAAAGTGATCCGAATAAAAAAAAAAAAAAAAACGATTCATTTTTAAGCCCAATGGAAATTCACATTAGTTTTTGTCAGTTTTTATTCTTTTTTGGGCAATGATCTAATCTAATGGATTAACTATTTGAAGCCGAGTCTGAATGGCTGAATTGAGTACCTGTTTCAGGACAGTTACACTCTAGGATGACGCTTTCAGTGAAAAAAATCCATTAGAATTTCTTATGTCGTTTTCGATTTGGCAAAAGATCAATTTTTTTTTTGATCGAGATTGCTTTTCATGTTCGATTTGCCACAAAAATCAATCTTTTTTTTGATCTCAGATCACTTTTGAGAAATCGCAATTTTTCCTCAGATTTTACACATACTTTCACTAACACCAATGATTATGACACACAGCGTCGGTTACGAATTGTTTATCGTTGGAAGGGTTGCTTTTTTAACTGAATTATTTATTTTACGCATATGGGATCGAGTTTTTATATTAAATTATTTCGAAATGCAGTACTATAAATGTGTGAAAATCAATTGAAATGGATTTCGAGTGCAAGTGCAAAAATGTTTTATTTTGCCGCCAACTCAATACACACACATACCAATATAATTCAGATTTCATGTTCGTTTTGGCAGCAGAAATCTGAAATCTTAGATCAAAATCTGAAAAGCCAAATCGAAAACTACATTATTTTCTTGGTATCATAGATGTCCGTATCCCCTCTCCAAGCATTCCAAAACACTAAACAATATAACCCACACCCACTGTACCCAGTAGAGACCAAGGCACTTTCACAGTAAATCTGTCTTACATTCCAGACTCGAACACGTTATGTCGAAACTGGTCGAAATATTACGAATTATCAAACCCATGAATGGGCTAAATAACTACCTGACTAGGTACCTACATTTTAATAAAATTCCAAACCAAAGAAAGTGTCAGCACTAATTCGTAACGACTGCGCCAACTGAACGCATGCATGATCCCATCCTCTGCCAAGTGCCAAATAATGTCAGAAGCAGCTGATTTTTTTATATGTACGTAGTTTGTTGATGGTTTAGCAGGGAGAAATTTCTTCAAATGAAAAAAACATTTAATTGATACGAAATAAACTAATAATTTATGTGCGCCGTCGGCGTGAAATATCTATTGCGAGTGTGTTTGTTGATAAAACAAAGCAAAAACAATCAGCACAGCTAACATATAACCCGGATTTGTGGCATAATTTAATATTCGTCTATGTGGCCACCTCTTGTTGCAGTAAGAGAAACTACTAAATCTCGTGTAATGAGCGCACCAAAGCAGCTGCACACCTCGGATGTAAGCCTGTCGAAATAATCCACGAAATGTTTAAATACTTTAAAAGGTCTGGTCGCACATCAAGCGAACGTTCGACGCAGCCAGGAAGAAATGATACGAAACGACATTCCCTGTGTCCATCGACTAGTTCATGTGATGATTCAATCAATATCGATGAGTTCTACGACACGAGCGAAGAATATGCTGTTTTTGAGAGCAATTCACGCCTCTCTATGAATCTCAATGCCATCGTCAATGAAAAAAATTGCCTAATATACTTCGTACAGTTTTTGGAGGCGAAGAAGGCTCTTCCGCTAATCAAATTCTACTTAGACACTCAAAACTTTAAAGTGGCTTCCGAAATTGGACCAACATCAAAATCACTGGATGTGCCGAGTGAATACTGCTGCTCTTGTGCAGCTGTATCCGATGAATTCATCAATAGTGACGCGATTTCGCTTCAAAGTCAGCACTCCGTTGGCGATGAGTCCCCAAAGGATAGCAATACCTCTGTACCTGGTTCAAAAGCTCTCTACGACATGTCTATGCGAAAGTCATTGACTGACGACGAAAAGAGTCAAATATATGCCGAGAAGAACAAACGTCAACTGGAGCGCTCGGAGAGCACAGCGTCCTCCAGCTCGAAGCACACCTGTCAGACTACTGATGCGATTTGTATCTACAAAAAGTATTTCATGCCCAGCGCTGAACAATATGTGCCGCTGCCTGTAGGCATTCTGTCGGAGATTTCACTCGCTCTCTGTTCCGACGGTCAGTCGTGTCATTCACACAAGATACCCACAAACCTATTCGAAAACGCCCAACAGTATGTGCTGGACAAGCTCGAGCACGAGTATTTGTATGACTTCCTGCAAAGTGACCTGTACTGCAAGTATTGCATTGAGTTGCTTAGCAGCTCTGAGATGACTCTAATCGATATATTATACAGTGAGTCGGCTCTATTCTACTTTATGGAGTACCTGGAGCAGGAGAACAAACGCAACTGTCTGGACTTCTGGATGGCTGCCATTAATTTTCGCAGACACTACGAAAGCAATTCCATTTCCGATTTCAATCGAAACGAATGCCAGTCTGATGCAATGATACTCTACGAGAAGTACTTTTCCCTACAAGCCGACTCTCCACTGCGAATCTCGGATCGAATACGCAGCATCGTAGAGGAATGCATCTGCAGCAATGAGCCAAACGCGAGGATAAGCCGCTGCTTCGACCGCCCATTAAAAATTATCGAAACCTACTTGGAAAAGGAGTTCTTCCCGAGTTTCATCGAATCTGAACTTTACTCGAAATACTTGAACGAGCTACAGTCAAAAGTTAGTGATCACAAGCAGCATCTTGATGTTGGTAACCAACAACAGACACAGCAAAAGATCACCAAGCACCGCAAAACCATGTCAGATTGCACAAACAAAAGCACAAAGGATCTGCGAAAGCATTTCATCTCACAGCACAATACGCTGTTGGCCATGGAGAGCCACAGTAATCACAACCAAAAGAGCGCCGTTTCAACAAATACCAGCTCGCAGGACATGCACATCGATTCCAGGCATTTCGTAAATCCCGACATGTTATGGCAGCGACATCAGTCCAATGGGCTGAAATTTGGTCATGTCAATGCACTGGGCCGCTACGAAAGGGACTTTGACATATGTCCGGCGTCGAAGAATTGGTCCTTGGGCAGTAGTACAATCAAAAGTGTTGTTAGAAAGCTTGTCAACATTCCAGAGGATAAGATACAAGAAGAGATTGCTTGGCAAATAGCCGAGATGATTATCGACGATGTGTTGAGCATAACCATGAAGAATCGAGAACTGTCACACAAATCCGTATAAACGGTCAAACTGTTGACAGACCGATATTATTTGTTTATTATTACATTATATATATATGTTAGAGTGATAACAAGTTCTTAAAAATAAAAAATAAAATAAACAAAGGATACCGTATTAAACGTATGTGCGTTCTCTTTCTCTTTTGATTTTCCTTATGCTATGAAGGGTATGATATAATCAAGGAAAGTTGACTATTTGTTAGTATGATCAGGTAAGCTGACAAAAGAGAAGAAGATAATGTTGTCTCTTTCTAAAGAGGGGAATCTGCGCTTTTGCGAGTCTTTTCTAGTATTGACTAGGACCAAAAGCAGTTACGCAGAATCCGCAGAGCTGGATAGTCGTGAATAATATTTAATATTTCATCGCGAATAATAATTAATATTTCATCAGAAGTGGGATAGACCCTACCGTAAAGCAAATTTAGTAAAAACAATAATAAATAAACATATTAAACATATTATATGTTTTCAAGCAAATGTGCTTATGGTTATATGCCTTGGCATATGTGAAATTTTTATAATTAAAGTTTTAGTGAAATTGTGCATATAAACTTGTTTTAAAAAAAAAAAAAATAAAATATATATCGGTTGTTGGTCGCTGTATTGGTGTGCCCAAGTTGGAGCCTGTCCAGCGTGTAAGAGACTATCCTTATAGCGTTCGTGTGAGTGAGATACAGCTTTCGGTTCTGTATACAGACAGTGTTCATGAAACTGTACCCATCAATTTGTTTGAACAAAATAATATTAGTGTTGATCGTTGTATTAGTGTGTCTAAGTCGGAGCCTGCCTAGCGTGTAAGAGACTACACTACTACAGTAACAGTAACAAAATAATATTAGTGTTGATCGTTGTGTTAGTGTGCCTAAGTCGGAGCCTGCCTAGCGTGTAAGAGACTACACTACTACAGTAACAGTAACAAAATAATATTAGTGTTGATCGTTGTGTTAGTGTGTCTAAGTCGGAGCCTGCCTAGCGTGTAAGAGACTACACTACTACAGTAACAGTATTCGTGTGCCTGTGGTCTGGCTACCGGGTAACTTTGATTACTGACCGTTGGATTCAAACGGTGAGTGATTTTATTTTAATTAATTTTAATGGCTGAGGGATCGAGTATCGTTGGCACGGAAAGGGAGTCAGAAACAGGCGAGAGGATGTCTGAAACAAATGCAGGAGCAGGACCTAGTGCTCCGTCCACTGGAAGTAATTATCCACTCATTACGCTTGATGCACTTAACTCCATTATTAACGCCGCAGTGACAAAAACAGAACGTCATTCCACCGAATTTGCTGGATTCCCAGCCTACGATCCCGACCATTCAAGGGTAAACATAATACAGTGGTGTAAGGACGTGGACACTCGAATTGATAGGGATAAATTGAAGGATTTTGATGTCCTCCCTCGGGTGCAGATGGCCCTTATCGGTAGAGCTAAGTCCTGGTATGAAAAGTATGGATACCAGCACTACGCCTGGAGTGATTTACGTGCTTCAATTATTCATACTTTTTCAAGTGGATCAGATATTGTAAGACAGTTGAGACAGGTATCAAATATTGAAAGCAGCAACTTCGACACATATACGGACTTTGTTATGGAGAAGGTATCTCAGATTAGCCGCTTGCCTTTTGAGATACCTGAAGACAAAGTTATTCGAATAGTCATAGGGTGCATTGCAAACGTTGGCCTTCGAAATTCACTAACTTTTGTTATGCCACCCACTGTGCAAACTCTTATTGATCATCTGTCGTCTATAGTTGAATCTCCTCTGCACAAACGTGGATTTAACAATACTAGCTACAATAACAGAAATGACATGACTGTTAAAGATCCTTCGATTTCCAAGCGTGCTGATGGAGCAATGTTTGCCCCCAAACGCCCACGCTTAGCTGCAAACAAGAAGTGTTTTGGTTGCGGTAAAATAGGGCATATCAAAGCAAATTGTTCACAGTCACCCACATCACAGACAACACAGAATATTAGTAATTCAGCGGAACAAAAAACAATTTCAAACATTTGTGATTTCTGTGGCAAAGCGGGACACGAAGAGAATACCTGTTGGGCCAAACAACGGGCAGATAGGAAAAGAGTTAGCCTGTGCAGTAATACTGTGAAGTCCAGTGGTGATACCATTGTTGTTGTTGATGGTATTGTTTGTCGTTGCCTTCTTGATACCGGCTCAGATTGCTCCCTAATCAGAGCTGATACGGCTAAAAAACTGTGTGCAAGAACATCGACTCACTTTTTAACCGTTCAAGGTATTGGCTTGAGTTCCATTCTATTGACAAAGCAGACTGATCTATTAGTAGAATTTGAGGATTTAATAATTGAGGTTAACTTTCACATTATTGACTCAAATTACCTGAGCTGTGACATGTTAATAGGTCGTGACGTATTCAAAGACCCTGCCTTGGAAATAAAAGTTGATAGCACAGGATCCACAATCCGACGAAAACCAATAAGCCAATCCTTTGTCAATGTTGTTGAAACAACAAGAGTCCTAAACACGCCGGATGAATATAAAGAACAGGTTCATCATGTCGTCGATAAATATAGAGATTTTGTTGTTCAGGGGTATCCATCGGCAGTCGTATCGTCTGGAGAACTTAATATAAAACTGCAATCAAATTCCACCATTAATTATAGGCCTTACCGATTATCATTCTCGGAGCGCCAGGTTGTAAACGAAATCATAACTGATTTAAAAGCACACAACATTATACAGGATAGTCATTCACCTTTTGCTAGTCCGATTGTACTGGTTAGAAAGAAGAACGGCCAAAATCGTTTGTGTGTAGATTACAGGGCCCTTAATCGTATTACGGTAAAGGATCGTTTTCCATTGCCTAGAATCGAAGACCAGCTTGATAGATTATCTGGATATCGGTACTACACATCACTGGATATGGCTTCTGGTTTTTACCAGATTCCGGTAGCCGATAATGCAATAGAAAAAACAGCTTTCGTAACGCCGGACGGGCATTATGAGTATTTACGGATGCCCTTCGGCCTAGCAAACGCCCCCGCAGTGTTTCAAAGAGCTATTAACAAAGCGCTTGGCGATCTCAAGGATAACATTGCTCTTGTCTATCTAGACGATGTATTAATTCCATCAAAAACGATTTGTGAGGGTTTGGAAAGACTAGATACCGTCCTGAAAGCACTGACTGATTGTGGATTCTCTCTGAATGTCGACAAGTGTCATTTCCTTCAGACAAAAATAGAGTACCTGGGGCGTGAGATTAGTTTCGAAGGAATAAGGCCGGGAACATCCAAAGTAGATGCACTTGTTCGGGCACCTGTTCCGTCAAACATAAGAGAGATCCGTCAATTTATGGGGTTAGCGAACTACTTTCGTAGATTTATCCCCGGGTTCGCAGCCAAAACAAATTGCATCACATCACTTACGAAACAAGGAGTAAAATTTCTATGGACTCAGGAGTGTGAGGAAGCCAGGCACTATATTATCAGTCAACTCACTAAAAAGCCAGTTTTAGTTATTTTTGATCCAACACGGAAAACGGAGCTTCATACCGATGCGAGTTCGATTGGTTTTGGTGCAATATTGATGCAAGCAATAGACGGACAGCGCCATGTAATTGCTTATTACAGTCAAGCTACAAAACCCTATGAAACCAGGTATCATAGCTACGAACTAGAGACGTTAGCAGTCGTCAACTCCGTCAAACATTTTCGTACCTATTTGCTTGGTATCAAATTCGTTATAGTTACGGACTGTAACGCTTTGAGGTCGACAAAGGAAAAAAAGGATATTTTACCTAGAGTAGCCAGATGGTGGATTTATCTCCAGGACTTTGAGTTCGAAATCCAGTACCGCAAGGGGAAGGTTATGCAACATGCTGACTATTTCAGTCGAAACCCACCAGTACGAACTTGCCATCAATTGAACAGTCTGTCTGAAAACTGGCTTAACATCGAACAAAATATGAATCAAGAGGTTCTGGAAATTATTGATCAAATTCATGCTGGCGACACAGATGCAAATGTTCGCTATTCACTTAAACATGGTCTGCTTTATCGGAATACTGAAGAAGGTAAAAAATTGTATATCCCGAAACAATGCCGTTTGTCGTTGATGAGATGTTGTCATGAGGACAATTGTCATATCGGATGGGAGAAGACGCTAGCAAAAATGAGACAATACTTTTGGATGCCTTCCATGACAAGAAATGTAAAAAAAATTTGTGGAATCCTGTCTTATTTGCCTGGTTGCGAAAAGACCGTCGGGAAAGAAGCAATCCGAGTTGCATCCTATCGATAAATTGCCGATACCGTTTCACACCATACACATCGACTGTATGGGTCCATTCAAAGGGGATGCAAGAACCGATAATCGGTACATCCTAATTATCGTTGATTCTTTCACGAAATTTGTGATCTTATCACCGTGCAAATCACTACAAGCTACTGAAACCATACGCTTAATGAATGATTTTGTGACATTATTCGGTGTGCCCTGTCGTATCATCAGTGATAAGGGAACTAATTTCACTAGTGGCGAATTCAAAGGGTTTTGTGGGGTATATGGAATTCACCACCATACAATTGCTCCTGGCACAAGCAGAGCTAACGGTCAGGTCGAGCGATTCGTGGATACCGTCGCTAACCTGTTGAGGACTAATTTAAATATTAATTTGGAATGGACTAGTTACGTTAGCCGAGTGCAACTGGCACTAAATACTACAGTTAATAAAACCACCGGACTTTCACCAATGAAAATACTAACCGGTGTTGATGGCCGCACGCCGGAGATTAGTGCCCTTCTAAGCCATTTAAATATAGAACCTATGTTTGACGATGTTGAGGCAATACGAGCCCTAGCTGCAAAACGAATAGACGAAAATGCCAAAAAAATGAAGATACGTTTTGACAAGGGGAAATGCAAACCGACAACACTCAAAATTGGTAATATGGTCTTGTATAAAAGTAATCAAATTCGAAAATCAAAACTAGATGTACACTTCCGAGGACCATATGAGGTTGTGGGTATTCTACCCAATGATAGGTATAAACTTCTGAAGAGAAACAGCAGGACGATTATAGTAGCGGCTAGAGAACTGCTTCGTCCAATAGACGTTAGCAATACAGATTCTACCGTGGAAAATGTAAATGGTAGGCATATACTTCTCGGATATATTTCATAAAATATTTGGTAGTCTTGAGATGTGATTCTCTGATGGGACTGATTTCATAAAATATTTTGGTTGTCTTGAGATGTGATTCTCTGATGGGACTGATTTCATAAAATATTTTGGTTGTCTTGAGATGTGATTCTCTGATGGGACTGATTTCATAAAATATTTTGGTAGTCTTGAGATGTGATTCTCTGATGGGACTGATTTCATAAAATATTTTGGTAGTCTTGAGATGTGATTCTCTGATGGGACTGATTTCATAAAATATTTTGATAGTCTTGAGATGTGATTCTCTGATGTCACTGATTTCATAAAATATTTTGGTAGTCTTGAGATGTGATTCTCTGATGGGACTGATTTCATAATTATTCTGATAAGCTTTGAGACATGATTCTATGATAGTTTTCGTTTGCTTACCTTTGTTTACAGAGACTATAGCAACTATCAAAGGACAAGCCACCGACAAACAGGGTGAAGAATTCATCGAGGGCGATGAAGAGGTCAGGATGGCCGTGTTAGAGTGATAACAAGTTCTTAAAAATAAAAAATAAAATAAACAAAGGATACCGTATTAAACGTATGTGCGTTCTCTTTCTCTTTTGATTTTCCTTATGCTATGAAGGGTATGATATAATCAAGGAAAGTTGACTATTTGTTAGTATGATCAGGTAAGCTGACAAAAGAGAAGAAGATAATGTTGTCTCTTTCTAAAGAGGGGAATCTGCGCTTTTGCGAGTCTTTTCTAGTATTGACTAGGACCAAAAGCAGTTACGCAGAATCCGCAGAGCTGGATAGTCGTGAATAATATTTAATATTTCATCGCGAATAATAATTAATATTTCATATATATATATCAGCTAACAAAGTTAAGCTTGTGCACTTTTGTTAAAAATATTATTTTTTTGCTTAATAAATGAGCGTTCAAATTTAAGTTCTATTTTGTTCTCAATTTTCTTGCCGTTGATGCAAAGGTGAGTTTGAGGGTTTACAGTGTTACTTTCTGGTTTGAGGAGCTGTCTTATCAATCAGCGAAATTTGTCCACCAATTACCGGGCTTTGTGTTGTTTTAAACTCGATAAAATCCCAAGCTGTGATGTGTTCACGGAATTTAATTGCTGTTGCTACAACCGCAGTCTAAAAAAAACCTTAGGAATTGTTGGGAAACTCTTATCAACCGCAGGTTGTCGAACTGCACCTGCACATGGTCCACCATCAAGAAACAGATCTATCCCATTTTGGATATCAAGCGCTTCAACAGTCTATTAAGATTAAAAAGACATCTTTTAGTAAAAACAATTATAAATGATTTTGAATTGGTGTCATTGTATGTATGCTGTATGTTGGGTCTTCCTGCAAACGATTTCTACGGAAGCTTCACGGACGACAAGGAATAGGAGACCATTATTCACGTTTTTCGCACTTTATCACTCAAACCGAGGCAGACTATATCAAGGCGAGTTCTAATTCCAAGATTTCGGGAGAACTTGTTAATGTAAGCATCAACCGCCTCTATTGCGCCACTCGAAGTGGCCTCGTACCCTAACCTAACTATTCTAGGCACGGAAGAAGGTACACAACGAAATAACTTGCTAATGTAAGCATCAACCGCCTCTAGTTCGGCAATCGCCGTTGCCTCGTACCCTAACCTAACTATTCTAAGCATTGAATTTGGCGCACAACAGAATAACTTCGAGACTGCATTGTATTCCAAATACATTTTCAAGTCGCTACTAAAACTTCACACGACTTATTCGCTTAAATGTTTAACTAATGCCTTTTGCAGGGAATTCTTCCTGAGCCTTGGAAAGACGAGTCTTACTGCCGAAACGAAAAGCGAATCCAAAGGAACATTCTTATTATCATCTGCTTTTTAGACGCGATTGGTAAAAGCAAATTTACAAAGGGCTTCAGCCAGTGATCAAAACAGCAGGCGGCTTCTCGAAATACCAATGCCGTGGCGGCATGTCACAAGGCTCGGTCCCATGCCCCTTGATTTGGAACGTTATGCATGAGGAAAATCTGAGCCAATCTCCAGTCGTGCCCTGTCGAATTGTGTATCCTCATACAGTAATCGAATACAAGTCAACGCCGCAACTTACATATCACACCCGAATGCTTTTTATCTTTGTATATACAAATGTTTTATCTACGCCCCTAACACAAATATATAATATACAAAGAAATTGTTTTTAAAGCAAGATTAGTTTATTTTTGACTTTTGTAACACTGCAATATTTGTTCAATTATACAAAAAAAATGATGATTTAGGTATATATATTAAAATATGGCAGAAATGCTGTAACTTGTAATATTTGTTTCTTTCACTTGTAACTGCTTCTAAAATACGGGCTCCGCTCAAAGATTGACCACATCCACATTCAGACTCTTGTACATAAAAGTCAAAATATCAGTAGCTTCCTCGATACGTTTGGACGTTGGTTTGCCGGCTCCATGTCCCGCCTTACTGTACACGCGCAACAAAATTGGTTTCTTCTGGAACTCCGAGCCCCGTACGGCTTCTTGCAGAGCGGCAGCAAATTTCAGCGAATGTAAAGGACTAACACGATCATCGTGATCGGCAGTTAGAATCAAAGTGGAGGGATACTCTTCGTCAGCTGTAATAGATGCCAGAAGAAGTTACAAATCCGCGATTTAGATAGACACATTTGAAATAGTTACCATTTTTGGGAGTATGCACATTGTGAACCGGTGAATACTTGTACAGGTTATCGAAGTGCTCCTTTTCTGATGGATTGCCATAGTCCGAGCACCAAGCATGGCCAATGGTGAATTTATGGAACCGCAACATATCCATGACGCTAGGGAAAATAAACGAATTTTCAATGTTAAACCGCCAAAAGGCCCTGCAACTTACCCAACTTGCGCCACAGCAGCGCCAAACAAATCCGGACGCTGATTAATACACGCACCAACCAACAGGCCACCATTGGAACCGCCCTGAATCACAATCCGGTCTTTGCTTGTGTAGTTGTTGTTTATCAAATATTCCGCTGACGCTTGGAAATCATCAAACACATTCTGTTTGTTTAGCAGGCGACCGGCATTATGCCAGTTCTCACCATATTCGCCACCACCGCGCAGATTGGGAAAGGCGAGCACACCGTCGAAGGCGTCGATGAACAACAAACCAGTTATCCCAAACGAAGGTTGCAAACTGATGTTGAATCCACCATATCCATAGAGAAGGCACGGCCGTGGTGTGACGGTTTCTTTGTTCTTTCGAATGATAAACATGGGAACTTTTGTTGCATCTTTACTGCTGTAAAATACTTGTTCGACTTTGTAGTCGTTCTTATCGAAACCCTCTAGATTGAGAGTGATTTCACGGAATATTTTTGGTTCCTCGTTTGGTTTGGCAAAGTCAAAGTGATAGATTGTTCCCGGCGTCAGAAACGAGGTGAAATGATAAAATATTTCCGAATACTTCTTTTCACCTGAAATGCTGCCAATGGTTCCGATGTCTATATCGAATGTACGTATCAGATCACCGGTTTCAAGGGAATGCGCTTGCAGGGCACTCTAAAAATAAATAATACACCAAAGTGGTTGTTTAAGTGGATGATTTTGGACATTATTTGCTGGACCTTATACTGGGTTTGCGTAGGTTAAAGTGGCTTTCAGTCAAAACTTTCTCATTTCGACCACTATGGTTCGAGGAGAAATTGTTTTCCCCTAATCGGTGAATGAGTTTGACGGGCCAATAAAGCGCAAGAAGCTTTTAATATCTTTAGTTGTGAAGTTGTTGTGATTGTTGAATTTGAATGTTCACAGATTGAGTTTTTATTTTCGGGTTAAAGTCGGGCATTTAAAGAAAACTCATAAGATAGTGCAGCGGTGTGTGGGTGAGGGTGGAGAAACTTGCGGAGAATGCGGAACATGCTGTAGAAAGAGGAGACGCAAGAGAACTGTATAAAATCACAAAGGACATTGTCGGCCAACGTAGTAGCACTAACACTAACCATCCTGTGTTCGATTTGAACGGCAACCTTTTAGTGACGATAGAAGATCAGCTAAAAAGATGGAAGGAGCATTTTTGTGCACTGCTAAATGACCACCAAAATGCAGAGTTGAATCCTCAATTGAACAACATGCGCAGATCTTCTAGGGGTATCGACACCAGTCCCCCAACAAGTGCAGACATTAAAAACGCGATCCTTCTTCTAAAGAATAACAAAGCAGCTGGACTGGACGGTATTCCCGCAGAATTCCTAAAAGCAGACCCTGAAGCAGCTTCCCGTATTTTTATGTTTCGTTCTGCACAATGGACAGCTTTCCGACCCCTTTGATGTGCGTCAAGGAGTGAGACAAGGAGATGTCTTGTCACCAATTCTGTTTTTGCTAGCGATAGACGATGTGATGAATGCCACGGTGGGGGAAAGTGAAAGACATGGTATCCAATGGAGTCTGTTTGACAAACTTAGCCACATAGACTATGCTGACGATATATGTCTCATGGCAAACAACACTGCTGGGTTGAATCATGTATGTCATTCGCTGCAACAACATGGGGAAGTGGCTGGCCTAAGGATCAACGCTAATAAGACAAAAATAATGTCAACGGGCCATAGCACACAACAAGTTATTCTAAGGCAGGGACCTGTAGAGAAGGTCACGCAGTTTAACTATCTGGGCAGTTTCATAGCACTAGATGGCGGAACGGACCTGAACGTTAACAATAGAATTAACAAAGCCCGTAGTGCATTTGGAATCCTTTCTCCTGTGCGGAACTCCAGAAAAATATCGCTACGCACCAAAATGAGACTTTTCCAATCGAACGTGAAATCTGTGCTGTTATATGCTTCAGAAACATGGAAATGCTCTGTTAACATCTCGAGCAGGCTGCAAGCCTTCGTTAACCGTTGTCTGCGATACATTCTGAAGATCCGGTGGCCGCAAACCATATCGAACGATGAACTATGGGAAAGGACCGGACAGAAAAAAGTGGATGCCGACATCTTGCAACGGAAGTGGCGCTGGATAGGCCACACTCTGAGGAAACCAAACGACAATATAGCGAAGCAATCCTTCGAATTGAATCCTCAGGGTAATAGACGCGTTGGAAGACCAAAAACAACTTGGATGTCATCTGTCTTAAAGGAAGCTCGGTCCCAAGGTGTTCAATCGTGGTCACAGCTAAGGACAGTTGCGTTGAACCGGGAAAGATGGAAGGATCTTGTTGCTGCCCTATGCTCCAGGAGGAGTTGAAGCGCTGCTCTGCAGCCGGACACTATATATTTAAAGAAAACAGTGATGAAGGGTTTTCTTCTAAGCCAAAAGACAGTACCCAATGGAGCAACCTGGTTCAGTGCAGATGTGCAGTACGCCTACAGCTTTAACCAAATCTTATTTGTAGCTAAACTTAGTGTACCACTTGTCCATTCAATCTTTGATCCCCCAACTCTTTATCGAATGTGCTTCATATTTGGATAGTTAAACAGTCTAACAACTTCTAAGAACGTTTTTCACGGCACCAAGGTAAATAAAATGTCAGACACAAAGAAGAGAACATATTTAACTGTCCCGACAAAGGTGTTCAATTCAGCCGTTCAGATAAAGCATAAAATTGCAGGCGCCACCCAGTGGTTGTGAGAAGCTAGGCCTAGGGTCATCTATGAGACATGTGCCAACAATGCATGTAAGTGATTTCTGCCCCAACCCCTTGAATTTTACAATGAACACTTCATTAAAACATGACACAGCAAAACGACAACTAAACCAAAGCTTCACTTACCTTAACATCACGTATATATTCCAGCATCAGTTTATCACCATTCACACACATCACTCTGTCCAGGACGTCCTTCTCGTGTTCCTGCAAACAACGACAAGTAATGTCTCAACTTAACCGTCCATG
The DNA here is from genome assembly GCA_949126925.1 of Cheilosia vernalis. Lineage (NCBI taxonomy): Eukaryota > Metazoa > Arthropoda > Insecta > Diptera > Syrphidae > Cheilosia > Cheilosia vernalis. Next base: position 15,054,337 of record OX421361.1, read on the forward strand.
AAAATACCGTCATTACCTTGATTAATGTGCTCCAATTTTCTTCAGCTGGATTCTTCAAATCTATCGCAATGACTCGGTAGTTGGGGGCGTTCTTGTTTGTCCGGAAATATACCTTAGATCCAGTGTTGGTGATGTACTGTAAAATTTACATTTAATAAGAAAATTCCCAAGCGGATACTTCCTTCCAACATACATCGTAATCCGACTCAAACTTCGTGACGATTTTATGAATTTCCAGTTTGGATTTGATCTCTCCAGCCTTTTCCAAATCAGCATAGAAAACAATGTTATCCCGACAATCCTTAACGATCAATAGAATCAGATACTTTCCACAATCCGTTACTCTACAGCTTCTACAGAAATAACCGTGAAACAAAATTGCATTAATAAGAGCACCATATAGCAGAGAACAGGAACTCACGCTCTCCATGACGGCTCTTCGGGGAATTCGGCGACGAGCACGTCTTGATTCTGCGGCTCACCAATACGGTGGTAGTATAGTTTTTGGTTTTCATTTTGCTGTGTCTCTGAGCCGTCTGTTTTACCCGCTTGATCGGGGTAACGCTGTCAAAAAAGTTAAGGTTATATACCTATGTAGTTCGCATGTAGAAACCCCAACTACTTACGCCATAGAAGATGCCTTTGTTGTCCTTTGTCCATTCCATTGAAGAGAATTTAACCTTTTCGAGGGTTTCATCAAAATCTTTGCCCGTTTTCACGTCGCGGATTTTGATTTTAATCCAATCGGAACCACTTTCACTGAGACCGTATGCGAAAAAATTACCATCTTCTGAGAAAGAAGCTTGGGATAAGGCTGTTGTACCATCATCGGACAACACGTTAGGATCTAAGAACACTTTTGCCTCACTCGTCACGGTTTTCTGCTGATACAAGACGCTGTAAGGAGAATGATATTACAAGTCTAGAATGATGAGGTTATTTCAATTAAAGCTTTTTATCGGTATGCTATCAAAAATAGAGTTGGGGGCACAGTAGGCATGACATCTCACTTAATGCAACTCAACCAATACCTCTTACTTCTAATCGATTATATAAATTTCGACTGAGGGCATGCTAGTTAACGAGACGGATACCAAGCGAGCAACTTATTTTGGATGTTGCCGGTCGGGTTCTTGAAAATGATTTGTGTATATTTATGCTACGAGTATGTATGTCTTTCAAAAACATACTTCAATAACTTTGTTGTAGCATCAATCTCTCCACTACGAGAAAAGATAGTTCAACAGTGACCCCAAATTCAATTGCACCAGCAGCTTGAACGTCTCGTCTATTAATGCGGGTAGGTCGTACATGTCCCACAACGACATTCATTAAACTTAATATAGATTGAATCTGACTCAGATAAATTTCAAATCGGTACAGCGAAAACAAAAACACAATAATCATTGTACATCTAAAAATGGATTAAACCAATTACCTAGTACCACAACAATACAGGGAACTTAACCAGATTAAGATAAATAGTTGCAAAACGGCGAAACTCTGATAGCCACATTAGGTAGGTAATTTAGTAATTACTCGTTTAGATAAGATCTAACAATTATTTGTTCAATTACCAGCGTATTACCTATGGTTTTGGAGACCGGAATTCTTGTAGAAATAATAAAAGTCACCATGCTTAGCTGGGACTCCAAACTTGGGAAAGTTCCATAGCTTAGTCAACTTGGTGTTGAACTTTTGCCACTGATCACAGTTCTCTAGAAAAGGTTGACTTATTTTATTCTGTTCTTCCACGTAGGCTTGGGTCTCTGCTGCATCGGGATCCTCCAGCCAGCGATAGGCGTCATTTACCTTAAAGAATTAAACCTGTTTAATCTGAAGTATAGGAACTAGGTCACAGGTTTTTCTTACTTTTGTACCGTGAAAATCATCTTCGATTGTGTCGTCCTTTCGTGCGACGGGATAGTCAAACTTCTGATTGGCGACCATCGTTTCTGCTGAAGCTGATAGTTTGCCCTTTTGGGTAGCTTTAGAAAATACTTGTTTAGTAATTGTTATACAAGATAAGGATTGGATAGGGGTTTACTTACAATTATTACGAGAAATATTCTTGAAGAGTGGTAAAAAGCGCCTTTGATCGAACTTGCTGTTTTTAATGATCTTATATGTGTGAACGAATGATGCAGCGCGAATGACTGTGACGGATTTCATTTTTCCACAAGAAAGAGTGACTGAACCGGCTATACTGTGCAATTTACAGTTCTTCTTCACAAAAATCATTTCGTACAGTGATGCCAGATCTATATGTGAAGAAAAATTATAAAATATTTTTCTTTTGCGAAAGCTACTTCTACACCGTTCTCCGCAATACAAAAACGCCACAGAACAACAGAATACAACGATCTGTCAAAATTTAGCTTCAGAAAATGTAAGGCCACATTAAAATGAGATTAAATATGATAACTAGTGTGTGAATTTATTTTGACATACTTTTATCGAATGATGCCAAAAAGAGTAGGATTTGAAGGCTTGATGCTTATGAATATATTTATAATATATTTTGACGAAATTCACAAACGACAATCAATATCTATCAAAATTTACATTGCCTATGGGTATACCTAGGAAGTTTACGTAAAATTAACTGAGCGTAAATATCTAGCACAATTGGCAAATACGGCCTTAAGATACCTATGTAATTCGAAATCTGAACGTACCTACTGGACATAAATTTCTATATTTAAAAAAAATTATTTATTCATCTTTAAAACTTAACCTGGCATAACTTTATCCGTTAGCGTTGCCATTTCACAATTGTTTACATCTCTCCATCATCCTTTCTTTATATACAAAATGTCAAAACAAATCGAAAAATTTCACTCGTGGTCGTGGACATGAATCTGGAATGGTAGCGCATAAGGCAAAGATTTGTATCAAACTATCACCGATTATAATCATTAATCGCTAAGAAAACTTGAAATTTTCAATGTGATGCTTTGCTGGAGTGTAAACTTTCTAAGTGTAAATAAAGAGCATAACCAATAAAAATTTCGTCATTTAATAATTTCCCTCTCCAATAGGAAATCTAGGAGAACCAACATCAATCATGTCAACACGACGACCAAGAATCAAGGCATCTGCCAATCTTGCCTTAGCATCGAAACGTAAACCAAAATCGTCCACTGAAGTTTTCGAAGCCAAGAAAATTATCGATGAATTTGCTTCTGTTCAGAATGTAGACGAGAAGCCCGTGTTACAGCCAGTTGAGGAGGAGCCTGTGTTACAGCCAGCTGATGAGGAGACTGTGTTACAGCCAGTTGAAAATGATTCTGGGCTACAATCGGTTGAAGAGGAGCCTGTGTTCCACCCAGCTAAAATTATTAATGAGACCCAGGAAACTCAAATTGCCCTGCACACATATGCACAAGCAGAAAGTCATGAAACTTTGCATGGATCTTCTGAGAGCACTTCTATCGAACCCTTCAAAGATGCTTTCAAGTATCCACAGAATCCTGAGTATAAGCGACCCTCCGCTGTGGTTCCTATTGAAGAGAATACTGTTTCCGACTTCGAAGACAACATTCTGCACATGGACTTACAAAAATCGCCCGGCTTTCCAATGTCTCCGACTAAATCTCGTCAACGGATCAGGCCAACCCCGATATTTGGTCAACGGCGGAACAGTTTTGTAGGAACAAGCCCGTCACCGCACACAGAAGACTCTGAAACAACTTTTGGTGGTGGAACGCGCCAAAGAAGCTCAAACAGTGCCTCATCAGATGGACCGAATTCTTTTCTAATGAGAAAAATGTCAGCTGGCACTCTTGGCCGAATACGAACTGAATCGGGTTGTTCTACCATTTCCGACTCAAGAGGATCGTCTCGAAAGAATCCAGCTGACGACTATCGCATTATAAACAGACGAGAGTATCAACGTTTCAATGGCAAAGTACCCGACAAATCTGCACTGAAAATGTTCGACTTGATTTATTATAACCCAACAACCAACCCTATGGCGCAGAAGACACCGGGAGCTCTCCAAACTGCGGTTGATTCTGAAAATGCAAACGAATCAGCAGAATCTGAAAAAGTTGATGATCCATCTGCAGAAGAAGCCAGCGCTATGCCAGTGCCGCAATTGAAACTTGGATCCAATGGTGAAATGATGATCGACGAAAAGAGCTTAGAAATAGAAACAACTGCCGAAATGGAGGCACGTAAAGTTTTGGCGAACTCCAGTTTGGTATATCACGACGAGAATACTGGAAGCGAGGGATTCTATAGGAAGCAAAAGCGCACAAGGGACTGGCTACCTGAGGAGACAATAAAATTCTACAGATGCCTGCAAACTGTTGGAACGGATTTTTCGCTTATGTTAACATTGTTTCCGAATCGCACTCGTAGAGATCTCAAGCTCAAGTTCAAAAAGGAGGAACGATGTAATTTGAATTTGATCAACAAGGCTCTGCTATATCCGGGAACGTTTAATATACACGACTTGAAGGCACAACTGGACACGGAAGAAGAGGAGAGGCAGGTGCAAGATCGCAAATGGGAGTCGATCAAAGCCAAGGAAGCTAAGCAAATTAAGAAGGTAATTAGAAAACCGAAGTTTGGTTGCAAATATTTTCTAGACGATAAACCCTTTTGTAATGTTCTGCCAACTGACTGTAGGTGAGAGATCTGATTCTTGGTATACTACAAACGGGTTCTACTATTGCCCAATTACTCCTTTTCATTCTTTTAAGGAATTTTTAACCATACTAAATTTTGTTGATTTTACAAGCAAACAATAACAAATTCAGTTACGCATCACGGATGCAGTAATTCAACCCCAGGTCATTGTTTCTATTGCTACTCTTTGGAAGAGTGGGGAACTCAATCGAGCCATAGTCCTCTGCAAATATTTGAAGTTTGCTTGCCGTGTTTTTCATTTTCTCCAGACAGTTGTTATATGACACAAACTGGTCAGAAGAGGTTACGGTTCCCATGTCATATTTTCGCCAAAGATGAATCTTTCATTCGTTCTTAAAAGACCCGTCTTTCTCTCCTAGAATCTCGGGTGTATAATAAAAGGAATTATTTGTACGCTCCACTTAATTAAAAAAAGGACACAAAAACCAAATTTCATCTAAATTAAAATTCCTTTGTATTTGTGTTACTTATAGAGCTTTGTAAAAACTACATTTCGTTTCTTATAAACCACCACGACCTCTTCCTGCCGACGGAGCTCCGCCCTGCCATGACCCGCGACCAGACGGTTGAGCGGCCCTTGCACCAGCCGCACCACGACCTCTTCCTCTTGCTGAAATAAAATCGATTAACAAAGAAACATTTTTGGAGAATGTCAATTTCCTCACATAAGCCTTGCGCCCTTAGTATAGCCGATTTTCCTCGCCCCGCTGTTCCACCTTTGCCAGACTGTTTTTTAAACATCGGAGCGTTCTTCAGCATATCGGGTAAAATCAAAAACCTGATCTTCGACCCACGAATATAGACATTTTCCAAATTGGTGGTGCGTCCATCCCGGTAGGTCACAGTTATTTGCGTTAGCTGGCAATTCATATTATCCTCGGCTTCGATCAGCTTACCGCGGTAAACTTCGCCGGTGATTGTTTCACATGTCACAATATGGCCCTCGGCCTCGTGTAACACTTTAATTGGAACTCCAATGGACATTTTGCAAGATATATAGAATTAAATATTCTTTCTAAGTAGAGAATGGATTCAAGAAGTTTATTTTTGTTTTATATTTGGTAAGTTCGACCGATGAAAACGTTTTGCTGGGGACGAATGGTAATGGAAAAGAAATGGGGAAAATCGCGTGAAAAAACTGACAGAACGCCATTTTTCTTTTCATTTCCCTTTGTGGCTGTTTTTGAAACTATTGTGACTTACAACAGTGGTGCCAGCTCTTTTTCATTTTTTTTTTCGTATAAACCAAAATATGTTTATGAAAATATCGTTTTAAATTGGGACAGAAAAAGCACTTTTTTCAGATTCAGAGCAGTTTTTCTGCTATTAAAATCACCTGTCTGTCGATTGGCCGCAAAAAAAGTCAGAGCAATTTTGCGAATCTTGATATCTGAGTGAGTCTGTGAAAAATAGAAAAAAATTATTTGGCAGCTGCAATGGATATTAACATAAATTGAATAGATTTTTATAAACAGAAATTTAAATTTAAGAACAACTGACTTTTAAAACACGCACCACCACAAATGCAAAGAAAAAAATCTCCTAATTTGTTCCATTGGGCACGAAATATCTGAAATCTGCGTTCATTCATATGTGCTTACGTTGAATATGTCACCGCGCTTTCATATTTGATTTCGAAATACCTATTTAATATATACGATGGTTGTTATGGAGTGGGTGTCATTTTTGACCACCTTTGACACAGCCTAAAACCCGAAATGGTAGCCTATACCTATCCTAAACGGTTCGTCACTTCACTATTCCATAATTATTGAAAATATGTGTGTGCAAAATTTATTGAATAGGTATCTCTACTTTTCTTTGAATAATTTATATTCTTTTATTTTCAGTTAAAAAACGCGGCCAGTTCATCGTCGCGTGTTCTCGTGTCTGGCGATGAAATCTATCAAAACGAAAACATTACTAAGGCTAAACTTTCAAAACGGAAGGTCGATTGCGTTGGCGTCACTCCAGATAAACGAAAGAAGCGGACACCTGCATCACAATCACAAGAACCACCGTCAAGATCGTCAAAGCCCAATGACGAGAATGACGTGCTGGAGCGAGAAATCGGTGACATCTTAGATCCGTCTATAGTATCCGCAGATACTATGGATTCAATCAAGTCGGAAAGTTCTGACAAAAATGAAACATCAATCAAACTAATTCTCAGCGAACTGGCAAATGGAACACTGGCGTTTGTTTCCAGTGTGGATCCAGCCAATCCCGATAAGACTGTCAATGAAATTTATATAATGTGCAAAGAAACCGGCCAACTGAACGACAAACCATTGGATCTACCCGAGGAAATTGTCGACGCAATTCAGTTGATGATGATCAGCTAATTGTTAAAGCTCAAATGCGATGATTTAAGCTTGCATTTACCCGTTGTTGTTATTTATTCCTTTTTTAATGCTATGCTGACTTTGTATAGAATACTCTCTCACAATATGCGCATATAGACTCAATCGCGTTTGGGTAAACATGTTTTTATTTATTGGTAGGCTGTAAGGATCTTACAGTTTTGTTTTATTAAATAAAAAAATGGTATGCCCATAAGAATTAAATAAGTTTATGTTTTAGCCTTAAATCTAACTACGGTTATGGCGATTGCCGTCGCCTCTTCGCACCACGTCTTTGTATTCGTCCATACGACGCTGTCGCTCCAAATATTCGGGATCATCATTTTCGGCAAGAACTTCGTTGGCTGCCTTTTCTTCGTCCTCCTTGTCGTCAGGATTGGCCATTCTGGCCAACATCTGTTGCTTATTCATCTCTGCAACCTGGTCTTCGTCCGGAAAGATGCCGTCATGGACGCGCTGATGGTAGAACTCTCCGACAGTCATCACTGGCAAGCTGGGGTAGCCCATGCCGAAAACTGCTTTCTGTGTGTTATCGCGGGTAATAATAAATGGCTTCATCGGTGGCCTAGCTGGAGCTGGGTTTCGAGCCGGCTTCGATGAGATCTGTGTTGCTCGCATTTGAACCATTTGTTTCTCAAGTTTTAAGCTGTCCAATTCTTCGCGGGATTCAATCACGCTTCTATTCAAAAATTTGAGAAAGAAATCACGTTTTACCTCATCGTCGACGGAATCATTGCGCACAGCTTCATGAAGAAGTTTTATTTGTTCATCCAGGTCCTTTTTCTGGCGAAATTGCGCGATTTTATCATTCCTTGAGTGCGCTGCACGAACAAGACTTGCCAGCTCATCCTGCGGGCTGCCATTACTTTCTTCTAAAGCTGTTTCTGTGCTCTTAGGGGCTTCGGTCAGTCCATAATCAGCACAGCGCTGAAGAAAGTCGCTATAAGGAATATTCGGGTATTATAAACACAGGCAGACTATTTTCAGCACAACTCACTTGTAATAAATCTCAGCACATTCTAGAACTCTCATTCGGTCCGAGTCACTCAGCTTGGCACTCAATTTAGCCAGAAAGAACGGCAAGAGAAGATATTGCAGATGCTCTGTGGGAACTTCATCGATTAGTTCGTTTGTGCTAAACATCGATATTTGATTTACAATCTTCGTGCTGTTCTCAAAGAAGTTGATGGAATCCTTAACTTTTCGCTGAAAATGGAAGCAGATTTTGTTGCTAAAATTTCGGGTCCGTGCTAGGAAATACTCATATGAACTTACCTGATATTCAAGACCGGAAAACGGTAGAGATGTTTTTTCCAGTTCTTCGAACAGATCCCAGCCATTTAGAAATATATCGTGCAAATTTTTGTCTTCAGGAATTATAGACTCGGCCATTGTTTTTGTCAATTTCGTCGCAAATTTATGAAGGCTCTGACAGGCGGCAAGTTTTCCGAAATTCGGTGTTAAACTAAATGGGTGTATTCAGTCATATGCCCCATTTAACTAAATTACAGCGGTCGGTAACCAGTTGCTTTTTCAACATTTTTCTTTATTTGATGGAGAAAATTAAACAATGGATATATTTTAGGTGAATAAATGATTCAAGAAATTGGTAATTGGTGACGGTAATAGTTTGCGTAATATTTGCATCGATTTCGATTATCTCAAGTTATTACCTTGCCTTTGTAACTTTACCTGTGTAAGTGTATACGATGTGTTTTCTCTTGCAGCCGGATTAGAAGTGTTTGGTAGAATCAGGCTTTTGGTTTTTGTAATACATAGCCGCAATAATAAAAATAAATTTCCAAACCCTGCACAATATACTTATGAACGTTGCCATACATTTTCACAATTGCTTTCCTGTCGCCATCTACTTTCAACTAGAAATCCACTTATTTGTTCTCAAAATCATTCACCGTGACCCTACCACAAATAGTTTGGATGTCGCGCTTCTGTCATTTTCCATCGTCGCATTCTTCCTTTCGTATTTTTTTTTTTTTGCACTAATATCTAAAAATTTCACTTTATTTACTCAAAAATAATCTTAAAAGGAGACTTATTTCTTTCGATAAGTTATACGAAAACTAAACTCGGGATGTGTTCATGTGTTTAAAAAATAACTTCAATAAACAGAAGCATAGACGAACCACTCCATTTGCCATAAAAATACTCAGGTTCCTGTTTCGAGAATTTTTTTTTTGGTTGCAGTTCTATATTTTTTTTTCTTGTGGAATTTCCAATTCACTTGCGTTTTCCTTGTGAATTTTGCACTGCACTTCTGACGTTCTTGTTGCTGTCGTGTATAAATGCTGTTCCTCCTTTGTATATAAAGTGTATCAATGCTTCAACAATACTAATTGGAAAAAAGAAAGAAACGAAACACCCAAAGAAAAGTAAAGAATGCCATTAAAGTTTTTGAAAAAGTCTCGCCACTATAATGTTACTTCAAAGAGTCTCTTTGTCATATCGGTTCACCATCTCCTGGGTAAGTAAAATCAACAACATTCTTATATAAAACAATAACTTAATTAGATAACACCTCAAGTGTTATCCAAATTAGTCAATCGTCTGATTAGTTTAGATAAAGTATAGAGAACAGAATTGCAGGGGCGGTTAGCCTTATCAGGGCACACGTTCTTCTTCACCTTCCACCCGACCGAACGCAGCAGCTCGTGTTCCGCCTTCGCCCCACTCTTGCCCAAATGGCGTTAACAACATTCCATGGGAATGAGTCGAACTCTCCTCCCCCACCATAATCTCTAAACGTACGCACACAGCACAAAGATCGAGTCTACCGTCACGGTGCGATCTATCAGGTAAACCTGTGTAGTGCCGATCTCCAAGTGGTGCTGCCGCAATATACGTCGGCTGCTGCTCTGGCTACCTGTGTGGTGTGACTTGTACTCTTATCATTGTCCCCAAGCATATTCAGTTCAGGTGTGTGTGTTTTTGACGTCGTCGTTGTTTTCTTACTTTTCTTTACTATTCACCTGTGTGTTTTGCACTGCCTTTGGCTAATGTTTTGCCTGTTGTTGCTGTCAATCTAGTGATCAATAGATTCAATATTTTAGGTGTTTTTCATCCAACTTCATGCTGTATCCATTAGTATTCAATTGATTCATTCATATGAAGTCCAGTCCCACCCCGTAGCGTCCTTCTATTTTGTCATGTCACTGGTTCAGACCAAAGCAAAAGCCGGCTAAACTTAATGGCTAGGTGGCGTATCTATTATTTAATATTCAAGAAAGCAACAACCAGCAGCTTCGCGAAGTCTTTTCCTCTTTTCATATTTTGCTGTGGGGTATAAAAGTGTTGTGTGCAAATTGCTTGCTTTCCGTTTGTTTATTATTTATTATTCGAAGTTGACGTTGTTTTCTTTCTGCGTTGGTGGCGCATTTTATTGCTTTTCTTTTTCACTAAAACAGCTTTCCAAAGGTTTTTTTTTTATTCAATTTTTTTTTTTTTGAGGATTTGCCAACAAATAGAACGGAAATACATAGGTATATGAACATTTAGCCAAGTTTACTGGATTTATGTATGGAATGACTTGTATTTTGCAATTACAAGTTGCTTAATGCATTTTCATTCATTGATACACGATAGAGATAGCTATTTTCGGTTTCGATCTGAATCATCGTTATTTTCATACCCCTTATTGAACCCGGGGTTTCATGTGGTCGCCTAGTGAATCCTGAATGGGTGGGAATGATAAGAACGGGAATCTTTCCTTGGACTTAAGAAAGATCTTACACTGTAGGTAGTTTGAAACATTTTATTGGAAACAAATAAATGAAATAGCATAGGTATACGAAATTGTGAGCTGTCAGAGCTGTCTCCATAAAGGGGATAAAACGGAGAGAATCTTTCAATTGGAAGAAAGGCAGAGAGATTTCTCTCCATTTCCCTTTAGCCCTTCTACCTAACCTAACTTATTTAATATAAACGATGCGGTCGAAAACTACCGTAGGAGGAAGTTAAATCTATATCCAAGTATTGCTTAAGGTTAAGTATCATTACAAGTAATAAATAAATAAAAGGTCCGTCTCACGTGCGGTTTAGACGGGGAGTAGGAGGGCGTGGGCATAATAATAATAGTAAAAAAAGCAATAATATTTTCTTGACCGACGTGTGAACAGATGGTTCAAGCTTAGGTACAGCATAATGCCACAGGACATTTCTCTCAAAAGTCTTGTTTGTAGTTTAGTGCTCTTATCAACAAACATGCAATAATTAAAATTAAAACTTTGTTTCTTTGCCAGACACATCAACAACAGTCGATTGCACGCTAAGCTCAGAAAGCAAAGGACAGGAATGTCTGGATAATGTTTGCCAACGCCTGTCCATCAGTCAGCCGGAACTATTCGGTCTTCGCTATGTAGTTAAAGGCAAAGAGGACGAACTGAAATGGATCGATCTGGATCGTCCGCTGAGTAGGCAGCTAGAGAAGTACGCAGCCGGTCCGAAAATATTTCTACGAGTACTGCACTATGTGACGACAGGAGTAAAACATCTCAGCGATGAAGTGTCACGCTACTACTACTTCCTGCAGCTGAAAAACGATGTGGTGGAGGAACGAATTGCATGCGACGTTCGCACAGCCATACTACTGGCTTTGTATTGCCGACAGGCCGAATACGACAGCTATCAACGAGACAAACACACAAAGGACTACCTAAGAACGCGGTTGATACTTCCAAAGAGCCTTATGCACGAAGGACTGGATGAAAGTTTAATTGACGAAGTTCAGCAGCTGAATCCAAGCATTCAGCATCTCAGTCAGAGTCAGGCCGAGGAAATGTACATAAAATGCTGTCAGCAGTTGGATGGCTATGGCGAGGAGCGGTTCTCGGCAAAGGATTCGCTGGGTAATGACATTCAGCTGGGTCTGACTATAAATGGAATTGTTGTGAACTCACAGATCGGGCGGCAGTACTATCCGTGGAAGGATTTCCTCATGGTGGTCAATGCAAAGCGTTCGATAAACATCCAACAGAAAAAGGACGAGGTCACATACAATGTGGCATCGTTCACGCTGCCAGATGTAGATACCTCCAGATACATCTGGAAGCTGTGTGTCACCCAGCATATATTCTTTAAAAGTTACATTGACGACGAGACGGACAGCGAGAATGGCGGCCATCATCCAGAGTCCATACAGAACTTTGTTCAAGATTTCGGAGACAGTCGTGAGGACTTGCTTCTAGAGCAGCAAAGAGCCATTTACACGCCAGAGTTCCAGATGGTCGGTCCAGGGGTTGGCGTGCAAAATTCGATAATGTCATCCAACATCTCTTTGGCGACAAGCAGCCATCAGCAGGCACGCACACCTAACCAAAGTTGGGCTAACATCCCCCAGGAATATGCCTCGTCGACGAATTGCAGTTTTACCAATATGGTGGTAGATCCTCTAGACAATCGCATTCAGAGCACTTCCTGTTTGGATCTGAGTAACAACAACTTCTCGCAGGAGCGAGAGCGTCTCAAGGCGATGCTGCCGACGTATAGGCCTGCTCCCGACTATGAAACCGCCATGCAGCAGAAGTATCGCGCAAGTTCTAATGAGATCCACAACATTAATCACCAGACTATGGCTGCAACAGGCGCTGTTCGCGTTACTTCGTCTGGTGCCATGCTAATGGCCGACTCGAATTTCTTTTCGGGCAGTCAACCGGATGTCCATAACATGGCCGCCACAGATAACATCCTGCATCATCTGGCGCCCCACCGATATCCCGACGTAACGCAAACAGCTCAAACGATGCAGAACCACATGAGTCCAAACAACGTGTACACAAACATCGATTTGGCGCAGCGGCTGCAAATGATGCGTTTTAAACCACCGCCACCGTACCCGGCAAATCGTTTAAGTTCCACATCGACGCCCGACTTGGCAGTCGCCAGTCACCGTACAGTGTTAGGTTATCGTTCCTACGTTTCCGGGTCTAGTCCTGATCTGGTGTCCAATAGGAATCTGCTCAATACTCAGTATCATCCCATCCATTATCCGTATATGAATCATATTGGCCACTCGCAACCATATTTGCCACCGCATGGAACGTTTGAAAACCTCAACATGATCGAGGAGCAGCCGTCTTTAGTACTACCTCTACCACCGCCCACTCAGCAGCCACCCCCTCCACCCTTGCTGCCGACGCCACCGCAACAAATTTATCGTCCACCGAAGTTCCAAGAGTCCAACGGCGTAGGGGGCCTCCAGAGATCAGCCATTAATGGGTCCATTGAGCCCATCTACGAGAACGTTCCTCTGCCGCATTGCTATACCTCGGAAAACGGAAGCACCGAAATGCGTAATCGGACGTCTAGTATTCAGTCGGCTCCCGGTGGAATACATCAGGGAACGCCAATCGCACAACTGAATTCTGAAATCGATGGAATCACACTTAACATGCAGCGTTTGCACACTGGTAGTGTCAATAATGGTGCGATCGCCCAGCTGGACGCCACCAATGATGCTCTTTTACAGATGAACATGCATAAACCGCAAGCTCCATCGCTGCTGATAGCGCCACGTCGTGAAAACATATCTTCGTCGTCACCGATAGAACAACCGCGCAAGACAAATTTAATGAAGACGACATCGGATGTCCTGCCGCATCCATCGAAACACTTCAACGACGAACACTCCAACACTTCGCATTCGTCTTCATATTTGAATTCCACTCAGACAACACTAAACACTACGCTAGATTCTGTTAATAGCTCGATGGCCAGTAGCGGCACCAAGGAAAAACGGAAAAAGCGGAAATGGAACATCCTCAGTAGAAGCAAGAATTCAGCGGACAAGGAACGTAAGAGTGCCACTTTGGGCAGGGACAAGAGTAAAAATCAAGTAAAGGTGGAGCTGTCACAGGAGGAAATGAACTTGCGACATCGATGGTCGACAGGACTGCCCAGACTTCAACCGATATCTGCCACGTACAGCAAGGACAAGTTGGTAAGTTGGGCTTCTTGAGGCGGGAGTATAGTTTTACGTAACGAGTTTCTCCTTGCAGTGTCAAATTTTGGATGCGAAATTGAACGACTCGCAGCTGTTTATGGAGTTTGAACGAATACCAAAACGACGAGAGAGTGCGCGCTACGAATGCGCCCTTCTAGATGAAAACATGAGAAAAAACTCAGATCCGAACTTTTTGCCATACGATGACAATCGAGTACGAATCACACCGACAATGGAAAATCGACATGGTTATGTGAATGCGTCGCATATTTCTGTAAGTTTTTGGCTTTCCATATGCCCGCCGCTTGTTGTACATTTTGTATGTATCCTTCCAGGCAACAGTGGGAACAAAACAAAGGTTCTACATCGTCGCCCAGAGTCCCCAGGTTGAGCTGACAAAGAAAATGTTTTGGCAGTGCGTTTGGGAGGCTGATGTTTACCTAATTGTTCAGCTATCTGAGGACTTGAATTATATTCCACCCGATTCCAATCAAAGATTGGAGTTAGGACAGGTGAATAATCCCTTTGCTTAGCTTCTCCATGATTGACTAATTTGGTCTTTTGCAGTTTCAAGTTTATCAGGAATTCTCGCAGAAAACTGATCGATGCATTACGAGTAAGTTACGCTTGTACCATGTACAATCAAGACGTTACAGATCTGTTTGGCACTTGAATTACACCGATTGGGCTGAGCAGAATTGTCCCCGCGAAGTTAATCACTTTTTGGACTTTTTGGAGGAGCTGAACTCTGTGAGAATGGCATCAATTAATGAGGTGCCACCTGGTCACAATACAAACCCACCGGTACTCATACATTGCTTGGAAGGCGGTGGACGTTCGGGTGTTACGTTGACGGCTGATCTTCTGTTGTATACTTTGGATCATAATGAGGTAAGGGAATTGCTCGATTGCAATGAGTTCTCGACACTTAATTATTATTTCCGTTGCGTATTTAAGTCAAAGCAATAGAAGGAAAACTTGTTTTCTAGACAGGCGCCATTTTTTTTTTTTTTTTTTGAAACAAGCATTAATTTTGTTGTTGCTTGTTTATTTGTAGGATCTAGATATTCCAAGGGTCATCGGACAACTGCGACACCAACGTGATAGTATAATACCGTCCTTGGCGCAATATAAATTCATCTACGCATTACTTATAACCTACTTGAAACGAACCAGATTAATCTAGACGCTGGAGCAGCTACTAACGAATAACATTCAAACCATCCAACGGAATACTTTTTTTTTTTTAATAAAAGTCATAGAACCACGTATTATTACAACACGAACGATTATAATGTAAATTTTAAGTATGTATTCAACATTCGGTATTCAACTAACCACACAAGAAAAATATGCTTATAAGATAAACAGAGAAACAAAACAATTACATGATTTAAGTAGATAGTAATAAAAAGAAAAACAAACGGGTGTGCAAAGCAATGTTCGTGAATACATCTGCAAACGGTGATCAAAATGCAACTATGAGAGCAATCTATAAAATTGAAAGATATTATGTGCCTTAATAATTTACAACACTATATGCGAAAGTTTATATATATTTTTTAATACGTATTAAACAACAAATTATGATTATGATTATGTTTATATATTATATTATATTGTATTATCTCGATTTGTATTTTTATATTCAACCCGACTCCGATCCGATTAGGTATTTCATATTTTATTTGTTTCTTGTCAAACACTATTATAGTACATGCAAGTACATATTTTTTTTTTTTTTTGTTGATCCTCTTTGTAGATATAATTTATACGCATAAATTATGTTTAAGTCGTTTCTTTTTGAAGAAGAAATTAAAATTTATATACGTATACATAAAAAGAAAAGAGATTTGTATTGAAGTTAGGTGTTTTTTCCCATTTGTTTTTGTTTCTTTTCCTATGTAATTCTCTTTCTTAATTGTTTGTACTATCAGAGATTTGTTCAATGCATTAACTGTACAACAGTAAATGAAAAAAAGAAAAATATATATTGTGCCCTTATTTTTAATAAAGTTTACACTTTACAGACGAGATGTGTTTTAAAGAGTTGCAATATATAAAGAGAGAGAACACAACAAAGATCCACAGGGGAGTTGGTGAGACAATCTCTGTGTGCATCCTCAGTTTATTGTCGCCCAATTTTCCAATAATTCATGGTTTTTGTGACCATTTTCATTATTTCCGTAAAATTTCTTGTGTGTGTGCCACCCATAAGGTATCCGATTCGAACCACAAACTTGTGAAAAATAATCTTTTCCCACAACCTCTGAAATAAGTGATATATAATGATAATAATCGATATGTATTAATAACTTTAATTGCAGTTTGATCTGTTCTGCAAAAAAAAATTGCATTCAAATCCAAACAAAACATTTAAACCAAACGATTATACCAGTTTAAACGATTTGGTTTAACTTTTGAACGCACCCCTTGACAAACAGCTAGTTGACTGGCTCCCTGAACTGCTTCAGAATTCTGTTATTTTTCACATTGCACAGTGTTTTGTTATCCGTACAAGTCAATTTGTATTTTTTGTAAAGTGAAAAAGTTAAATTTATTATGAAATAAATAACTTTGAGTGTTTTTGACTTACAGCTAAGAAAAAATACATCAAAAAGGCTTCAAAGGTAAGTGAGTAGTTTTGAATTGCATTAAATTGCACTATCGGCACTAAAATAAAAATTGAAATATATTTAAGCAGTTTAGAGAATAGTGTAATCAAAACACCAGCAATATCGTTAGTCATGTGAGAGAATATTGTGAGAGATAGACGTGTTTAAGAACTGCTAATATAAATAAATCTTTAACTTCTGATTTGTCGGTCGTGTTTAGCTTAAAACCACCTCAAAATTGAAGAGTTTATTCATTTGATCGGTTGGTGGCGATAGGCAATCGATAAAATGGATGGTTTTTGCGGAAAATGCGATAAAGGGTTTAGTCGTGGCGATAGTCAAATTGTGCCGTGTAGCGGGTTTTGCAAAAAGTTCTTTCACCGAACATGTTGCGACGGTCAATTAACCGAGTATGATGTTAACTTGCTAAGAAAGAACCGTAATCTTAGCTATAGCTGCTCGGATTGTGTTATACTGCCAAAAAAAATCCTGAAACAATATGATTCCTTGTTAGAATCACAACAATTGAATTATGAAAAAATTGTAGATTTATTAAATAAAAATGTAAATTTACTATCGAATCAAATTATAGACATGAAACAATCAATTCAGTGTGAAATATTAAAAGAGAGTGAAAGTGAGAAAGATAATCAATTGAATGAAGGTGTCAAAAAAATTTCCGAGAATGTATTGGAGCTTAAAAATGAATTGTTATTAAAAGCATCAGAGAGTATGAATGAGAAAAACGATCATATCAAAGTGATGGAAGAAAGCATGCGTTGTTGCTTGGTTAATAAATTGGACGAATTTAAGAGTGTAGTGTTGAATTCACGTGGAGAAACCGTCGAGGTAACAAGTGTGAAAGAGAAAGAAAAACTCTCATATGCGGAGTTACTAAAAAAACCAATAGAGATTGCCCCTGTGTTGGTGAAACCGAAAGAGAGACAGCATTTTAGTTTAACGAAGTCTGATATAAAAAAGAAAATAGACCCATCTGCTCTTTCTATTAAAGTGAAAAATCTCTTCGAAAGAAAGAATGGATCGATTGCTATTTGTTGTGACAGTGAAGAGGATAGGATAAAAATTGGAAATGAAATCAAAGATAAAATGAGTGAGAAATATGAAGTGCATGTACCCATTATGAGAAATCCACAAATTCTTGTGAGTGGTATTACTGAAAGTTTAGATGGTGATGTAATTGTGGAAGCAATTAAAAATCAAAATAACATATCATTTGATGAGGTGAAGTGTGTTAAAGTGTATCAATCATTTAAAAACAACAAAATTTATAATGCAATCTTGGAGGTAGATAATAAATCGTTCCATCAAATTTTGAAGTTAAAACGAATTTTTATTAAGTATGACAGATGCGTTGTTTTTGAAAAAATTGGTGTTCGCCGGTGTTTTAAATGTCTAGGCTATAATCACAGTGTTGAAAAATGCACCAGTGATAAAGTTTGTTTAAAATGCGGCGAAACGAATCATGAAGTCAGAAACTGTGTGAGTGAGGAATTTAAATGTGTAAATTGCATTAGAGTGAAAATCAAAACCAACCTTTCTGATATTGACGTGAATCACGATGTGCGAAGTATAGAATGTCCTATCTATAGAAGATTTCTATTAAATGAACGCAGTAAAATTAACTATTAGCAATTATCGGAGTTAAAGTGTCTTTTTCTCAATATTCAAGGACTTATTAACAATTTTACCATGCTAGAAGGAATAGTTTATGATAATGCATTTGACTTTATTTGTACAACAGAGACACATATAACTTATTTGGATAATGATAAAGAATTTGAATTAAATGGGTACAAAGCAATTAAATGTGAATCTATGTCTAGTCATACTGGTGGAATCGTTTTCTATATTAAAGATAATTGGAGGTATGAGATTTTACAAAAAAGTGCGATTGAAAAGAAAATTTGGTGGTTGCTTATTAAAGTGTCGTTTAATAATTTAGTGTACATACTTGGAGGAATATACAGATCACCAAGTTATTCCGAGAGTATTTTTATAGAACATTTTTCAAATTGGATGGAAAATTTAGATTATACATGTAATAACGTGATATTAATGGGCGATATAAATATAAATTGGTTAATAAATGACACTTATCAGAAACAGATGCATACAATAATTAAAGATAATTCATTCATCCAAATAGTAACAGAACCAACAAGAATAGCAAAGAATACGAGAAGTTTGATTGACTATGTTATGACAAATAATATAAATAACATTAAAGCTAATACAAGAAGTGATTATAAAATAAGTGATCATGAATCGGTGATAGTTAGTATTAATACTTTTGGTAGCATCAAATATGAAGAAAAAAGTGTACGGATACTAAAATATAATTCGGAAAGATTTGTAAACAAGCTGCGAAATAGTGACTTTACAGTTAGCGATATATCTGTTGATTCTTTGGCAGAAAAATTCTCAGTCAATTTCATTCAAACAATAAATAGTTTCATGATACATAAAAAAGTGAATAATATTCGGAGTGCGTGGTTTAATGATAATTTAAGGTGTCTAAAAAATGAAAAAATTGCTAAATATGAAAGAGCGAAGGTATCAAATGAAGAATCCGATTGGGCTAGTTATATAGTATGCAGAAATCGCTTTAAGTCATTACTACAAAATGCAAAAAACAAATACATTAGTTCAAAAATTGATATTTGCAGCGATCAAAAATCAATGTGGAGAACTCTGAAGCGATTAGTGTTAAAGGAAAATGTGTGCAAAATTAATGAGTTGGTCTGTAACAATGTAAAGTATACAAATAACAATGAAATGTCTAATGTGTTGAACTCATTTTTTGTAAATAGTATTGAAGAAATAAGAAACATTATACCAAAGAGAACATACGGCTGCTTAGTGTCTGATTACTATTATTTCAACTTCCAGTTTAATGAAATTAATGAAAGTGATCTAAAATCATTACTGAATTCAATGAATAACAAGAAAGATATAAATGGTGTTAGTGTGTCAATGTATATTGATGCGTTCGAGATATGTGGTAAATTGTTACTGGAAACTATTAATAAATCATTGTCTCTGGGAACTTTTCCCAAACACTGGAAAATATCACAAATTGTGCCAATACCAAAAGTTAAAAATTCAAATAAAGTTGAAGACTTTAGACCAGTAAATATGATGCTCTTAGAAAGTAAGGTTCTCGAAAAAGTGGTCTACAATCAGCTACAATCTTACTTAGATTCGTTTAACCTGATATCATGTTATCAATCGGGTTTTCGCAAAAGCCATAACTGTGAATCGCTAATTAATCTAGTGGTAACAAAGTGGAAGATAGATGTTCATGATAAAAATGTAGTGGTGGCAGTATTCTTGGACCTAAAAAGAGCATTTGAAACAGTAGACAAAGGTATATTAATTCAAAAGTTGCAAATGTATGGAATAAGAGGTAAGGAGCTTAACTGGTTCAAGTCGTATTTGGAATCGAGGACACAAACAACAAAAGTAAATGAAATTGTACCATATTCCGTTCCTGTTTTATATGGAGTCCCTCAAGGATCACTACTTGGAGTGTTGCTGTTTTTAGTATATATTAATGATATGGAGAAGGTTGTCAATTTCTCGAAGTTAGTACTTTTCGCAGATGATGCATTACTATTTGTCTCAGGAGTTAATGTTGATGAATGTATAAATAAAATAAATGTAGATCTCAACAAGTTACAAGATTGGTTTGAAATGAATATGCTTAAATTAAACATCAATAAGACAAAAGCCATGATTTTTAATGGTAACACTGATAGAAATATAATTATTAATAATGAGATCATTCAAAAAGTAAATGAAATTAAATATTTAGGGGTTTTATTTGATAATAAGCTAGATTTTAACTTACACGTTGACTACATTTGTAAGAAAATTTCAAAAAAACTGCATTTTTTCGGAAGAATAAGGAGGAGAATTTCAATTGGTACTGCTGTTAAAGTTTACAATACAATTATTAAGCCTCATTTCGAATATTGTTCTAGTGTGTTGTTTATGTCAAAGAATCAAATGTTAAGTAGACTACAAAGACTTCAAAATAGAGGAATGAGAATTATATTAATGTGCAATAGATTTACTCCCATAAGGGAAATGTTACTCAAATTATCATGGTTAAGTGTAAATCAAAGAATAATATATAATGTGATAGTATTTGTGTATAAAATAAGATTTAATATATTACCAAATTATTTAAACGAACATGTCGTATATGTAGATGACGTGCGGCCCTATTTATTGCGTAATGCTGGTGATTTCAGACTACAGAACTTTAGAAATCTTAAAACAAAGAATATGGTACTTCATAGAGGACTAGATTTATATAACAAATTGCCAAATGCTTTAAAAAATGAAGAAAACTTGTTAAAATTTAAGAAACTTTTATATACGTATGTCAGGAATAGATTTATTTAATGAGATGTTTGTAGAAATTGTATTGAATTTTTAAGTGGCGGATTTCTGCCAAATAAATTAATAAAAAAAAAAAAAAATAAAAAAAAAAAAAAAAAAAAAAAAAAAAAAAGTTTCATCTCTTATTATCCCAAAGCAAACCAAATAGAGCTTTATACCGCGATGGTAGGGAAACGGCCGTCCATGTCTATTCGGACTTATTTTCAATATCTACTTAAACCTATTTCGATAAATACAATACAATACAATCGCTTAACCAATCCTTTATATCTGATTTATTAAATTTCTTCGAACGTACCTACCTAAAACATTTCAAATATATTCCAAGAACGTCCAACGAAAGCCATCTAGGAATCAATTGTAAAATCATCTTACGTGCAGCGCCAACGGCCAAACTAGATACAGCTGGACAAATCGAAATGTCATCCACCCCTTGCCATTTGACACACCACTGACTTTGACAGTTGTGACAAATTTTCCATTGTGTCAAAGTCGTTTTTCGTTCATTTCTTCAATAAAGTGCGTGTTTATTCACATTTTTTTCAATTAAATCTGTAAATTTTCACCCAATTTCCAATTGCATCATTGTCGATTAATAGAAGAGCAGGTAAAAAAACTAAAAATCCACACAAAATCGCTATAAGGGAATATTAATGAAGGAATGCATATACCTCCTACCGGATTCAGCCGAAATGCCTTGTTGGTATTATGATAAGAAGGACCTCAAAGTGACACCGTCCATTCAGGATGGGATCTCGTTCGAGACGGAGCGTCGCTATCGAAAGGAAGGCGCTCGCTTTATCATGAGCTGTGGCACACAAATGGGATTGGGTCATAATACAATGGCTACGGGTGTAGTGTATTTTCATCGTTTCTACATGTTTCACTCGTTCAGGAGTTTCCCACGATATGTGACTGCATGTTGTTGTCTATTGCTAGCTGGAAAAGTTGAAGAGACACCGAAAAAGTGCCGCGACATTATTAAGACGGCACGAGCTCTATTAACTGATACACAATTCTATTCTTTTGGCGACGATCCAAAGGAGGAGGTTATGACACTGGAACGCATTTTACTGCAGACAATCAAATTTGATCTTCAAGTTGAGCATCCGTATAACTTTCTCTTAAAGTACGCAAAATGCATCAAAGGCGACCAGGCCAAGTTACAGAAAATGGTCCAGATGGCTTGGAACTTTGTCAACGACTCGCTGAGCACAGTTGTGTGTTTACAATGGGAACCAGAGATTATAGCTGTGGCTCTGATACATTTAGCAAGTAAACTAAGTAAATTCACCGTCGTCGACTGGGTGGGACGCCAGCAGAGTCATTTGCGATGGTGGGACATGTTTGTTTCTGATGTAACTATGGAAATTCTTGAAGACATTTGTCATCAGGTGCTGGACCTGTATCAACCAAGTCAGGCGAACAGTGAAGCGAATAGTCCGCCACAGAAGCCACCTAGTCGTGCCGAGTCACCAACGAGTATACCTCCATCGGGAACAGCATCAGCGCTACGCGATGGATCACCAGCAGCTTTGGCGGCAGTTAAAAACGCTATGCAATCACTATCCTATACCAAAGTAGACGAGAAGAAGGAGGTGAACAGCATCCCAAGTACTTCATCGATTAAACCACTGCAACCACCGCCGGAACCAATGCAGTACATGTATACAGAGAACTACATGCAAATGTACTCACATGGCCCACCGCACTATTCAAGTCAAATGCCAGGACAGCTTCCGCCAACAACGGCTCCTCCACCATTGCCGCCACCACCTATGTATCAGGCACAGTTTCCAATGTCGGCGCAACCGATTCCATCGCACTATGGCGGAGCTGCACCACCACCGCCCCTCCCTTCGCACAGGCCGGTACCGCCTCCGCAGCATATTGGTCCTCCAGGTGGGGGTTACTATCCACCTCCCTACGGTCGTCAACGTTATCCACCACCAACGTAGTGGCAGCAGACGAAGGTAGTGACTATAGGCAAATGTAATAGGAAACAAATAACAGTTGAAATAAAAACAAGCTATGGTATATTATCACAAGTGTTGGCTTTTCAATTCTATTATGAGTAAGCCATTTATCTTCGCCTTCGTGGGTTAGTCAAGGCAACCACTGACTAGAAGAAGACGCAGTAGATGAATACAATGTTAACTGAGTAGGTAAGGTAAGCGTTTGCAAAACTAAGAGCTGATGAAATCATACGCGAATATTTCAGACATGCATTTATTTAATTCAAGCCGTTCGATTCGATGTTAAGGGCGAAACACAGTCCTGATTTTGTAATGCTAAGCACATGCTTCTGACTCGGATTCCAACAATTAGGTGTTCATACAGATAAATGCAGTCAACATGAAAGATCAGCACCAGCAGGACCTGTAAAACACTGCAGCGTTTGACCATGTATATATTCACGATAGTCCCAAAGACCCAAAGGCATAATTTGTGTTTTTATTTATTGAAGCAAGTTTGTTGACAAGTTTGCTTGAACCAAACCTGGAGTAAAACAGTCGAGTAGATGCCTTAAGTCGAAGAGTTGACTCGCATTGCAGATGTCTAAACATGATAAGTACCCCCACCCAATCGTAATACAATTGAGTAATGTACTCACCCCTTTGCGATGCTTCAAAGTACTAACTAGTTACCCACAAGCTAGCAAAGAGCGTCCTACCCCAGTACCCCTTGCACAGACGGAAAAAGATTCGCCAAACGTTAGTAAATCTAATATACTCCAATATATTCTAGGAAAGAGGTTTGTTTTTTATTTTATTTACCATTTTTACTACTAGGTAGACAGTTTAACATCGGATTCTTGTTTTACTTTTTGGTTACAACAGAAATGTATCCAGACTTATAATACTGCGGAATCGAAATAAACTCTGCGAATGGTTTTGTGTTATTTCTTTGCTGTGCTTGTCTGATAATGTAAATTATTTTTCCTAAAAAAAAAACCCAATTAGCTACGGCAGAGACATTTTTATTTCATTTGAACAACTTACCCAAAATATTGCTCTCAATGAATCGCTTATCTAATTGTTTGAGTAGTTCGAGATTATTTTTCCTTGTCCACTGGTGCAGAATGTCAGCAACGTGTACTTGAACAGTTTCTGTGTGTAAAATTTGTTCATCCTAATAAGGAAACGACAGACAAAGAGAAGGTATGAATAAATTCTATCAAAATGGTGTGGGTAGGTGTTTAAACTTACTGGCTGATATTCCACAGACACAGTGCCATTGCATGCACGTTCTATGAGCTTCTTCAACTTTGGATGATTGCAGTTCTTCTTCGAGTGATGAAGAATGAATTGTTTTATGTTCTTGAATTCTGGTGGATTTGCTTGGAAATGCGATACTATAAGCTCTTTGTTGTATGCGATTTTAAGTTTGTCCTAGAAAAGTAAAAATTGATTGAGTGAGATAAAAAATTACACGGAGGAGAATATGTCGTTAGTATAGTATAAACATGAGGCCGCGATTGTGATGGTAAAACGTAAATGACAATTAGTAGGCAACGTGCCTCCCAACAGCTTGTGTGTTCATTGCCACCATCCAAGGTGGGCAAATGAAATTATCTGATAAATGGAATATGAAAACGAGTGTCCTCATCACAAAGCGAGAGTTTGCATCTTTGTTTTAGAAAATAGTCGCACAGTATCACAGTAATAAATTGAAAAATCTATTGAATAGAACATCAACCTTCCTCCGACACGAAATGGGAGTGGCCAAACATGTTTTTTTTTGTAAATTCATTGCCAACAAATACCCCCTCGATTAATCTTTTAAAACGTATGACCTACCAGTGCCTGCACTAGCGTACTCTCGTCTACATTTAGAGTTGAAAATGTTGCCACTCCTTTATCAGTCCTTTTTAAGCGCTGCAAAGACAAAGGTTAGCCCAGTAAAGTCAGACCATCACTACACTCACTTTAGCCCCATCTACAATATCACACGACGATCTTCTTTGGTAATTCTTGTGCGTCAGCTTTTCATCATCGTCAGCGTCTGTCTGCTGGTCGCCACCGTCAGCTAAAGTACCATCATCAGCTCCTCCACTAGCACTTCTCACAATCACATCGACATCGGCGGTCTTTTCTCGTGCTGTTGGCAACAAATCATTCAAATCGAAGCTCAACGATGACGAGGGCGGCTTGCAACATAGAACACTGCTGCTGCTGCTTATACATTTTCCGGTGTTGCTACTACTGCTGCGGCTACTGCCACTGCTATTGCAATGTCCGAAAGCCAATAGATGGTGATGTGTGCGTTTGTTCTTGCACTTTGGACAGTCCGACCACTCGATAGGTTTGCCGATGGTGTTCGCTAGGAATTCCTTTTCCAAGCAGTCCAAGCATGTCTCGTCAGAGAGATCTCGCCGCGTATACGCATTGGCGCTGTGCAGTGGCGGAAAGCCAGCCGATCCGCCTCGTTCATCCAAACTGCCCGCGGAGCAGAGCGATGTGGTAGTACCGCCAGCCTTGCTCATCTTCGAGTACAAAAACTGATTCTTACGGTTTTTTGTCATGGAAATGCTTCGCTCCGTGATGCGCTTCGGCTTGGCACCGGTTACCTTCGATTTTGAATCATCTATCGTGCAGGATACTGTTGCTGGGGATGTGCGATCTTCATCCTCGTCCACGGAAGTGGATTGGATTTGAGTAAGATTAAGCGAGAGATTTGCAAAGTCCTTGTTTGTGGGACAACGGTGACAGAGTGCTGCCTCTCCGTCCTCAATTGGAGAACTGAAAAGCTGCCGCTCGGGAATAGGTGCGCCACCACCCACACTGACCGAACCACCGCCCATGGAATTACTAAGAAAAATCAATGGCGGGTATTGCAGTGAGCGAAGCTCCATCGACGGATCCACCTCTGAGGAGGGGTCCGGATCAAAGTCCATTTCAAGGAAATCCGTCTCATCTTCAACATTATTGTTGCGCGTTTCTAGCGCAATGTCAAACTCTGCTCCGCCGCGATATGCGTAAATGCAATCGTCTGAGTTCAACGAGACCTCCTCGTCGGAGAGAGTATTCTGGAGGACAATCAGCTCATCCACGTAATAATTGTCACTGTTGTACGACAGATTGTCAGTGGAATTGTTAACCGATGTACGGTTGGAGTTTGGTGCCGAATGTGCTGCCAGTGCCGTGCTAAGCATCTCATCCTCGTCATCATTGAAACTTGTGCCATTTGTTGCTTCTGTCTGGGGAGTTTGTACCCCACCAACACCACCACTACCGCCACCAGCTTCGTCACCGGCGGCACTCTCAGCCGTTGGAAGCTCTATAACTGGTACTTGCTGCGGTTGTCGGTGGCACTGACACTTGCCCGACTTGGCATCACCACCTTCTGCCGCACAGAAGTTCTCTTTGTCCGCAAAGATGTTGTTATTATTGCATTTAGTCTTGTCCAGCCAGGGCGGCGGGTGGCTATGACCAAATTCAATTTTCTTTTCCGTCGTCTCCATTGATGCCACTATGGGGACGGGGACCGAAGAAACGATTTTTTTTCTCCTTTTCAGGTTTTCTTCTTCGACTGATTGTTGTCGGGTTCTTCTTACATTATTAACTAGAGGAGGAAGAGAATTATTCACTGTCTACGCCAGTCCATCTAGATAGATTCGGAGATTTCAGAAATTGTTTTTCGCTTAAAATTTTTTCGGGATACAAAAACACTGCAGAAGAGGAAACGCACTTTTTTTTATAAATTCTCTCTCGTTTCGTTTGGGAAAGACGGAGAAAATTGGATTTTTCTTTGAATTTTTTCTTTTCTTCCCACAGCTGACAGTTTTTGGTTTATTTTTTCATTTCTTCTTTTTGATGTTTATTCTGAGTTCACAATGTGAAAATCGTGGTTGTTGCAATTGTGAATGGGTGTGAAAGTTGAGGCATTCAGCGAGATTGTGTTATAATAGGCTCATTCGCGTAAGCGGCTTAAATCGAACGCAGTCGATATAAATCCATCGCAATCGCAAGTCTATACACGTTCTCATCAAAATTGACAGAAAAAGTGAAAATTAGTAAAAAAACGAGTAACGAGTAGTTCCTCTCGAAACAGCTTAGAGAATTTCAACGGGCAAGTACTGATAAATATGTCAAATGCAAAAAGTTGAGAAGTAAAGGCTGGTATGCAGTTCAAGTGAAATCCATTTTTTCATACAAATTTTTCACTGCGAAATGTCAAAATGAAATTTCCAAATGAAAATTTCACTAGGCGGTACGCAGTTCGAGTGGAAAATAGGGCTTCCAAAATTGAGTTGTAGGTGGCGATACTAAAATCTCTCCGCAGCTATTTCACTTGGTTTTTTATTGTCCGTCGCATTAATTTTTTGACATTTCAGCGTGAAAAAAGATTTGTAGGATGCGGTTTAGAAATTTATGGGAATTTCAGATGTTTTCTTAAGAGAATAATAAGTTTTTCGCCCTTATAAAATTGTTTTTTCATTGAATATAGTGAAATAATGTTAGGTGTACAAATATTTGGTGGCATGGGTGACCTTTTCCGTAAGCAGGGTGCCTCCAGAATATTTTTCTACCCAGTTTTGCTCAAGCAATACCAGCAGATGATCTTTGAAAATATGTGTAATTGCCATGCACTGTTAATTATTTAAATTTGACGACTGTCCTTTTTATTTTACAAATCAGGCATTATTTGCCAAATTGAAAACTATTAAAATTGTCATGAACAAAATACGAAACATTTTTTTTTGTGTTTGGAGGTTCGTTGGAAGGGAAAATCATCGAAAGTCATTCGAGTGCTAGTAGGTACGTGAGAGATGCTTCGACAATAGGGAAGGCCTTTCAGCCGATCTAAAACACCTCCCGAGAGCAATGACTTTTGCCAACCGAATGTGAATGTGCCTAGCCATTCGACTAATCGAAAGATCCCTCGTTTGTAGAATTTCTGACCTTTTTTGTTATAAAATATATTGACTACTTTATAAATATTTAGATCAGCGTTGTTCCTTTGTAATATTTTTGAAAGACTTTAATTTTTTAGAAATACGTTTGGCGCGGTCATACCCACAACTGGTGCCCGTAGGTCCATACTGGTTGTAGAATTTGATTTTATGGCAATAACTTATTGTTATTGTGGTTGATCACGGATGAATGTCTTCCAATAGGTCTATACATTTTACTGTATCTCATGATTCACAAAAAGTGAAGTTTCCAATTTGTTTCTTCCAGCTGTTTTCCATATAAAAATCCCCAAGTTGTGTTCAACTTCGAGTGAATAAAATGGGCCTAAAAGTGCGAGAGTTGAATATTGGAGTATTCTTTATTTTATAGGTAACCTAAGATCTTCTTGAACTGCCACAAAAATAATTTTTTTTTTAGCTCAGTCACCCTGCATAAATTTCTCCAACTAAAATCTCCAACAAAATATTTCACTCTCTATTTCACAGCACTTTTTGGAGAGGAGTGAAAATTTCACTTCACTCGATCAGCATACCAGCCTTAACAATTGGGAACATAGTACTAGAATGTTTCATGTGTTGCTAAAAGGTATGTTATATAATTATTTGTGATATGGATTAGATGTCAAAGATGAAAGCAGTGGCTCAAAGCAGCTCGAAGTCTATCCACGTACTTTGGGGTACTTTCTCAGGTCTCTGAGAGAGTATCGCTCACATCGAGACAAACACTGTATATATACACTGAAGTGTTTGTCTGTCAGATTGTTGATGTGAAACATCAAATTAGACAACGATTTGTCAAAATTGTGTACATGTTTAATGAAATCTGGTTGTCCTGTTGGTTCTACATGGAATGAACAGAAGAAACTATTTATAGTTCTAAACTGGTCAGCTGGGCCCAATATATGTATATTTTTATTTACCTACTCAATAACAAAACAAAAACACTTTGTTATTCTTTAATATTTAAGGAACATTTGATTTCGGTACTTTGACTGAAAATAGTAAATATTATTGACAGCCGAAATGTTTCAAACTAATTTATTTCTGTTTATACTATTTATTTACCTGAAATGAGTAATCCAGCTAGAATCTGTGTTTGTTACGTGATAACCGCACTCCTAATCACAGTATTTGTATATTCCCTCGTGTCTACGCATTTCGCGTCGATCAATAAGGTAGAACGTCTTCAGTTTGAGGTGGAGGAAATAGCGGTAAGGATTAAAGTAAGCTGCCAAGAAAGAATATCCAACAAACCGTTGAACTTTTGTAGAAAGTGCTGCTGGGTCGGAATCCAGGAGATACACTGCTGCCAAAGATCGATAATTATGTGAGGAAACGTACCCAAGGTCTGTGGGATGAATTGGTCGCGGTTAAGAAGAGCCTCGAATCTATTGATTTAAGAAGTAGCTGTGGAACCTATAAAAAGACACAGCACAATTTGCAAGTTACTACAGAAGAGGAACCTAACTTTGCATTAGAATCGTTTGGTAGGGAGTCAACCTTTGTATTTGTGAGTAATAAAAATGAATTAATTCACTTGTTTTAGGTGCCACAATAGAATATGTTGAGGATGTTCCCTATCATGCAGTGAATTCGTTTGTGAGTCTTTTTATAGGTCGATATAAATCAAATTTCCCGAGGTATATCTTGGACCCTTCAATGCAGTTAGGCTCTTGTTATGCATTCAAAGGCGATAAATCTGCCTTTACAATTAAGTTATCGCATAAGGTATGTTATGTGTGGGTTAAAGCGTTGTTTCATTTTTTTTTTTTAAATATTAACTGCCTTGGGGGCTATAAATATAAAGTCGTTGACTTGCTTTCCTATTCCAAAATAAGAGAAATCCATTTAGGTTGACTATCGATGTGTATTTTCAGATTTCTATTGGATCTATCACAGTGGAACATATACCGGCATCAGTATCCTTAACTGGGGACATATCAAACGCTCCCAAGGATTTCATTGTTTATGTAAGAAATTTTATGTTTTTGCGCACAAGAATTCTTAACAATTTTATGTAGGGTCTGAACGAATTGAAAACGGAAGAGGGAATACTTTTGGGATCGTTTCAGTATAACAACTCCTTGAGCCAAAGAGCACAGACGTTTTACTTGGATAATGTCAATAATTACAAATATTGCAAAATAAAAGTGATGTCAAATTATGGAAACTCAAATCAAACTTGCATATACAGGTACGAAGGATTGATCGTGCACTGCAAGTGTTAGTATATGTCTTAATTTAACTATCTTCTTTTAGAGTTGCAGTTCATGGCAAATTATAACAATGACATGAGATCGGCTATACTTTGATAATAAGATTACTATTTATTTTTTAAACAAGGCTTTCACATTTTTGGAGCTCTTATTTTTTAATAATAATAAGTTTCTATTTGTTTATTAAAATCGTCAATACCATTAAAATATATTTTTAAACACCACAGTTTGAATTGGGAACTTACTTGTGTTATACGGTTATAACATAATCAGCATAATGAAAGAGAATTCGGTTAAAAACATACTCTTTGATTCAGCAATCTCAAGAAGACTATATGCAAAATGCAGTAACCTCATAGATTCTGCTAAGTTAGCTAGCTTACAAAAAAATTCAATAATGCCTCATTATTTTCTGTATAGGTTTTTACTTTTTTAGTGTCCAAAGCCTTGACATTAAATTGTTTCGGAATATATGAAGATGTGACCTTTCATTGATCCATTTAGATCATATGGGTAAAATAAACAACGCCTAATAGCAATCGAAAGGACTGTCAAAGGGATGAGCTCTTCTAATGGTGAACAACTGGACAAGATAAGTGTAAAAGAGGACTTGGTGTTCAGCAATTTTAGTGACATCTCTCCTTTCTATATTTTTCTTGAAAATCGTATTTTTGGTATAAATCTCTCACTTTGACAGTACAACTCATTACAATACTTTCGAATATTGTAAAAATAATTAAACAGCTAAAGAAAAGTAGGTTACTGGAGCAAAAATAAATGTCCTCATATACAGTATGTAATTTGTAATTTAATGTGTATTAGGAGTATTGGAAGTTGAAATTTGAATATAATAATGTAAGTTTTTTTTAAGAAATAAAACAAAAAGAAATTGATGTCGTTTTCCATTGGTTTCACTCGGGGATCCACTCATTCTGTAGTCCAATGGAACAAGAAAACTGCTTCTGATTGAATCCACAAGAGTATTGGTGAAATGCCAAAAAATAATCTACGGCAGCCGTCAGTTGACTTGTATAAAATACACAAACTACACTTGTGTGAGTGCTTCTTGAGTGGAAGCGAAATTCTCTCCTCAGAATCACCAGAAGAGTATTTTTTGTGCCAATGGAACGGTTTCAGAAGTGATTTTTTTGATTCCGGACTCTCCCGGACGCTTCTTTTTGCCCAATGGAAAACGACATGAGTATGATTTAAGATCCCATGAGGAAGCCTATAGATATATATAAACGTAGGTACCTACCTACCTATTCATATGTCCAAACTTAAAATTTTATTTCATGAGAAATGTGATTGTGCTGCCGCCTTAACGTTACCCCAACAAAAACATCGCCCAAGCAAACATAATCGAGTTTCGAACTCGAAAAGTGACACCTATATTTTTCTCCGATTGAAAGAATTCCAAAATGGCCGTCTAGGGCAGTGTTTTGTATACAGAGAGAGAGAAATAAATTTTATTATTCGTGTGTTTATTGTTTAGAATATCAAATAAAATATGTTCTATTAAAATTGTGTGTGAGCGTAAATAAAATTCGTTAGTAACTATGATTAGTACAATGGATAATCGGTCGTATGGTGCGATTGCAAAGTCGAATGGCCGAGGTGAATTTGCAACCCCAGGTTAGTTTTGTGAGATTCTTGGAAATAGCTTTATTTCCAATAAAATCCGTGTTTGTGCAATTAAATTGAATTTAATGAGTTAAACTTTAACTTAAATACAAGCGAAGCTGTAAAAAATCCAATGAAACGCCCAGTAAAGCTCCTCGGAGTGAAAGTACGAACAAACTAATAACAAAATGTACCCTACCTAACAAATTGATTCGTCATCAAGAATTAACTGTTGTTTACAACTATTATTGTGTGTGATGTCCAAAAAATGAATTATTGTTACCTTCCGCTCATTATTCAATTAAAAAAAGTTTTTCTGTGTGTCTACAATAGCTCCTATAGCTGACTGACAATGATTTTGGTTTAGTTGAATTCTACTCCTCCACTTGTTCGGGGTTTTTTTTTTCCTCATCAGTGTTTTCAAATTTGTTTGTTTTCTCGTTATATTTCAGAACTAACTCCGGAACAACAGAAGTTGCTGATTGAATTGAAAAGGCGAAAGCAGGAACTTTTACTTGAAATTCAGGTGAGTCAAACAATTTCTATTTATCCATTGTCACAATTACTTTCCTTGATGGGAGTGCGTTCGCATTTTAGATTTTTGGTAGGTGTTCCTCTTGTTTAAATTTAGAGCGCAGTGGGTCAATGACATATTATTCGATAATACTACTCGACATGACAGCATGCTGCCAACCATGCGTGGCGCCGTTAGCCAGAGAAACAGTTGCCTCATCGCGAACAAACCAAACAGCATCGTAATCATAATCATAATCACTTTGTCCTCTATTTTTGTCTCTAATTTGTGTACGTGCTCTTTTGTTCGAAAGCGAAGGCAACCATTTCGTATCAGCATGGTGGTGAGTTATGTTATGTTCAAAATGCATCTTGAGTGTTCATTTGATTTAAGGTGACATGAAGTTTGTGTCTACTGTAGTCAGAATGGCGCTCCTTTAAAGGTGGAAATCAATATAACTAAAGTTTTGGGTCAACGGACTGGGGTGTCACTTAAGTATCACTATCACTATGCGGTTGCGAAGTGCAATGAACGTAGTAAAAGTCATAAAACCATGGCCGGTAGGTAGGCAGCAGACGTGTACATTGGAGTCACACAATGGGCTAATGGAGATTTCTCGCCTCTCTTTGTTTTTGTTATTATTCTGCTTGTTTGCTGTCGGCGGCCGAAGTCGTTATAGTGGTAATTAAATTAGTTGTCTACACTTTTATTTGTTTAGAATTGGAGTCGAATTCCGTTGTTTTCCTTGGCATTTTGGTGGTCATTGAAAAGAGGAGGGGGGGTGGTTAGGTTATTGTGCTACATCAATAATTGGTTGGGCTTGCTTTCCAAATTATGGACATGTGAACGGAACAATGGGATTATAAGAAGTAGTGCATAGTGGGCGACCAAATTGAAGCCAGTTGCTTAACCAAAACCAAAACTCAGTTGCTAATGATTGAGATGGAATAATTGAACGACCGACTTAAAAGAAAAAATTAAGTTATCCGGAAATTCGTAGCACTTTTTTCTAGAACCAGGGGCGATCTTGAAAATAACAAAGGTTTTGCCGATGCGTACTATTTCTTTATACAATCACTGACTTGCATACGCTACAACTGATCTTCACGGATTTAGTCCACAACTGCTTAAGTCGCCTTGAAGCTACTAACAACTATTCCTAGGCTATACATTGTCGTGTTGTAATGAACTTCAAATTAAAGCTTATTAGAGTTGCAGTCAATCTTTGTCTTGGACATAGGGTTAGCTTCAGCCACTGGAACTAAGCCGACTAGTGGCAAATGTAGGACGTATTCTCGAGTCGGAAAACCATTCTCATATTGATTGCAAATTCCATCTGAACAAAATCCGTAAGAGACAAGGAGGAGATATCTACCAAATGGAAAGACAGAATTGACAGATCTATAGCCTTAAAGATTCCTCAAAGAAAAGGCACGCAAGCTAACTGTTACTTGACTCAGCTATTGACTGCGA
Organism: Cheilosia vernalis; assembly: GCA_949126925.1. Taxonomy (NCBI): domain Eukaryota; kingdom Metazoa; phylum Arthropoda; class Insecta; order Diptera; family Syrphidae; genus Cheilosia; species Cheilosia vernalis. The sequence goes on from OX421361.1 coordinate 15,088,096, forward strand.
AACTGCATGAAACAACTCACACGTTCTTTAGGAGCAGGAGAAACTGAAAATTGGGGAGGGATTGGTGGAATGAATTCCATTGCAAAGAAAGCTTATACTCTTTGTTTTCCAATGAGTGGTGACGTACACCTATCCCAATCGATACTTTTATTGGTGACACATTTCAAACTCTTTTATAATGATTGTTTGTTTTTGTATTCAACTCTTTGACTGTTGAAGCGCTGTAAAGAACACTTGGTCCCCATTGAACTTCACATACTTTTAAAACGTCTTTTCGCTTAAGCTAAGTATCCTGCTCGCGCTAAATTTTAGCGTCCCTAGTCTCCACTCCGTTTCTCCACAGCAAAGATAAATGGTAGCTAAATTTTTAAATATGATATAGATGGGACAAAAGCCATAAGTTCATGACAGAATGTCGGTAAACGCGATTCAAATTATACACGTTATTTTAAATTCAAACATCAAAAGCATCGCAATATTTAAAATAATGCATACAACACAAATTTAAGAAGATGTTGTCATTGCTGCATCATTTGAAACAATTTCTATAGCAGCAAGTAGAAGACAAAACTTTCCAAAATCTCTTTACCGTCGTGAATCAATTATTATTACCCGAAAAACATTCGAGGCCAAATGATTCTCAATTCTGATATAAATAAATATCTCGATATCTCGCAAAACAATAACTCTGCTTTGGATTTGCGTTTCCTTTTGTTTCTCTCGCAAATACTTTTTGCGTTTTCCGATAACAAAATAGCAAACACGCATCAAACTTTTTATTCCGTTTCTTCTGTCAACATTTATCTTCGATTTAATGTGCCGGACATTTATTTCGCGAGCTAAATGAGTGGAGACTTTTCATCGGCCCATCTACATGAAGTTAAGAATTTAGCGCGCGAACAGGATACTGCTTTGCTAAACTGTCTCGCTAAATTTTATCTTTGTAGACATTTTTGTATGGGAGATAAAATTTAGCGCGAGCAGGATACTTAGCTTTAACGTTGATCACACCTTTCAAGCATCAATAAAGATTTCGAGGAGTTCCCTAAAAACTCCCAAAAACCTAATATGAATAGAAACATTCAAATCCAAGTTAGCCAACAAATACCCTTAAATACATGAATTGGTCTTTGTAACAAAATTTTCCTCTTTAAATTTCCCTAATGCCATTGACCTCTTAGAACTCACAATTAGCTTTAAAAAAATAATAAAATCAACGCATCAAATGTTTCTAATAACAACCATTTGCTACTGTCAATGTCCAAAATCAATATCTATTGCCTTGTAGCTATTTTCGGAAAAACGTGAATTTATGTCCCCGGGGATTGCGTGACTTATGACTGCGTTTACTTCTGGTTCGTATACGCATATGGCTACCCAGTTGGAACGTTTGCCTTATTTGGCTCATTACTAGTGGTGTAGGGTTCCGAGTAGTTAGTCGTAGACAAGACGAGGAAAAGGAAAACTTAACGATGTAGACTGTGTATTGTTCTGTTTTGACACCAGACGTGCTGTTGTTTATTTCCTAACTGTTGATTAATATTGGTAATAAATGTAATGGCAAGCAATAGTGAAAGTTATATCCTCATTTCTCGTTTTGGTTGGTATTTAAGTAATTACGAGGACGATTTCCAATTGATGGATGACGAAACGAAAGTCAATGTTTGTTAAGAAAGGGAATTTTGTAAGTGTCAGTGCTATTTTTATCCTAAGACTAATTGCCTGAAGTGAGGTTTTACTTGATCTGTAAAAATGGGAAGGAAGACATGTCGCTACCGTCAAATAGGTGCAGACAGTCATTATAACTTTTATGTTGTCATAAGCATACTCAAGCGATTGAGTTAGTTTCGAGGTTGATTTTGAGTTTAAGTTTATCGGGTATAAACCTCCGAGATAAAATAAAGACTATGCTGCCTCTAAGCGAATGAATTTGCTAATTTGGGTAGCTTTTGAGCGATCGTTGTTGATATTACGTTTTTGAATTTCAGATCAGGTGTGGCCTAGAGCTACTTGCTGTTGCATAGCCGCTTTCAATGTTGGGCTTGTCATGTTGGGCCTTACTAATATTAATTTTTAACCTTCACCTTATAAAAATATTCTGTAGGTCACAATATGTAGTTTTGTATGTGAGTTCGACATAAATTTCAGCTGGACACTAAACATGATTATTAGTATCGGGTATTTTATTTACAACAACCGACCAATTATTCACACAACGGCAGATCCTGGAGAAAACCTAAGAAGTCCGAGTCGGTACCCACCGCCTGTTAATCGATTTTAAGGCCGCATATGACAGCATTTTTAAAGACGAGCTATACAGAGCCATGTCACGTTTTGACATCCCTGCCAAACTTGTCAGATTGCGCAGAATGACGATGGATGAACGCTCGCTGCTCCATAAAGGTCGGAAACAATCTCACCGAGACCCTTGGTGTCAAAAAAGGTTTTAGACAAGGTGACGCGCTGTCATGTGACTTTTTCAATATAATTCTTGAGAAGATTGTGCGAAACTCACAAGCCAACAACAGAGGCACAATTTTCCAGAAGCCTGTGCAGTGCAACTACTTGCATACGCTGACTACATCGACATCATTGGCAGAACACAGGGAGCTATCACTGGTGCATTTGCAAGTATCACTACAGAAGCGGCAAAAATGGGTTTAGTGGTGAATGAGGGCAAAACCAAATATATGCTGTCAACAGAAGGGACACACAACATCGACGAATCGGACAGAACGTCACAATAGACAGCTTTAACTGAGGTTTGAGGTAGCTCGGTACTTTGTCTACCTCTGCTACGCTATTAACTCTGAAAATGACATCACCTCAGAAATCAAGCGAAGAATCACAATTGCCAACCGCTGTTACTTTGGTCTGAGAAGGCAATTGATTAGTAAGGCCTTGTCAAGAAATACTAAGGAGACCCTCATCATCTCAGTACTACTTTATGGGGCAGAAGCATGGATGCTATCAAAAGCTGATGAAGATCTCCTTGGTCGTTTCGAACCAAAAATTCTTCGAGTGATTTTCGGTTCCGTTTGCGTTGATGGGCTCTGGGAAGGAGATATAACAGCGAACCATACGAGCTTTACAGCGACATCGACCTTGTCAGAAAGTCTAAGATATCGTCTAAGATGGCTATGACATGTAGAGCGGATGGACACCAACGCTCCGGCCCGAAGAGTTCTCGATTCCAACCCGGAGGGAAAACGTAGCAGAGGAAGACCTCGCATTAGGTGGCGCGCGCAAGTGGAAGGGGACCTCAACCCCCTGTACCCCCTGCTTACGCCTCAGAGTGTTCCAAATTATCAAAAGAGTCCCTCATAGTATAACTCCTTTCGGAATCATTTTAGAGGTTCTTGTACTCTTCTTTCTCCTTGGCGGAAGAAATCCGTCGTATAGCACTCTCTCCAGTCCAGGATGAGAGCTGGCTCCAGTGACAGTATTTCCTCATCAGATAGTTAGAGTCTGTCGATGTTTTGAACATTTTCGTTTTGCCTTGGAATCTTCAAACATTGATAGTAGCTTTGTATATACATTCCTATAGTAGCGCCAAGGAATCTAATAAAAATGTTGTACCAGTAACCCACCGAAGCTTTGGCGCTTCAATCGTTCAATAATGAAAACTGGTTTGTGCCCTTAATTGAATTATTAGGAGCTTTAAATTTTTATCGGTGTTTCGTCAAAACAAAAGCTATATTTGAACGAACGAAATTGATGTGATAAACAAAACTACAGTAATATTTTTTCTGTTTGTTCCGACGAAAGCGAAAGTCTGGCATATCTACTATTTATTATAGATTTTGTCAAAGAAAATAATTTGTATATTTTGGACTGGTTGCCATATTTAATTTTTCCTCCCCGATCACTATCTAAGATTTGTTTGCCAATTGTCTAAATCCGTCAACATAGCAATGTAGTATTTTCAGCTACTATAGAAGTAGGTAGTTTATGAAGCGGGAGAGCCTTCGAGGGGCTCGGGCACTGCGGCTTTTTATCTTAAGGAGCCTACTGTGTAGGTGCATAAAACATGAACATGTAGGTGGATATTCAATTGCAAGATGCAGACGCTACTCCTATTTTATGTTTTGTATCTAACTGCAAACACTGAATTGTAGTTGTGTTTGATTTTCCAACTAATTTACGATGACTTTAGTCTTTGGTGGACTCCAAAGATCAGTTGCATTTCATTCTTTGCATGGGTGTTGGAGCGTGAGCGATGGAGGGAATTCTCTTCGGTGACCGGATAGCCCTTCCATCGAAGTTAAAATTGAGATTCCTGTGTCTCTAAGGTGGAAGGGTAACTAATATCGAAAGATGGTAGATTACCTGTAAGACGTTTTAAAACAATAGCATTAACGACGGCGTTAAACGACTCTATGTGCCTCGAACTCAAGACTAAAGAGCATAGTTTTAATTAAGTTGTGGTAACGAACGACAGAGCTCATACCTGAAATGTTGGCCTGAATGGGCCTTCAGGAAGTCGTAGCCTGCACTGTGCATCTTCGTAGATAAAACTAGCCTCCGATCCAGGATCGCGAAGAGGACGAAGAGAGAATTTGTTACCAAGACAAAAGATATCGATTAATGCAGTTGCAAGAATAATTACACGTTCACTATTTTTGGGAAAAAAAAAGAATGGACTTGTAAATTGGGTGTTGTACCCACTAGTGGACTGTATGTGTTGTTGAGAGACTTGTTGAGAAGTACTGGGCTGAGAAATACTCGTACTATTAGTAGAATGTTTATCCTGGTGCACTTGTGCTTGATGGGTAGTAGTATTAGTAGTATTAGTACAGCGACTTTATTAACATTTAAAATAATTTTAGAATATTTTTGTTCGTATTTACAAACAATGTTAAATAAGTCTTTTATGGTTTGGCTTATGGCCGTCTACTAGATTGACAATTTAACTATCGAAACTATACAACGACTAATGACTTTAAATACCTATGTACAATATATTTATGTTCAAAAATCGCCTTCCAAGATACCAGTGTGCTCGATTATATACTTGTTGTCGATGCATCCCCCAAACTGATGAAACGGCTATTTTAGCTACTCTAGATAAGCCTCGAGGTGCTTTTTCATACTTACACTTAGGTTAGATGTAATTATCACACCCAAGTATTTATACTCTTTCACTACTTCAACGCGTACACCCTAATAGGACCATTTTTCGTTGCGAGAGTATCTTCCACCACCATTTCTAAAAATCATCATCTTTGATTTCGATAGGTTTACAGTCAAATTCCATTGATTGCAGTAACTTTCACGACGATTGATAGCTAGCTGCATCCCATTTACTGTCTCCGACAAAAACACTATACCTATCGTCCGCAAACTTTATCGCTGGTATCCGCACACCACCAATTTTAATCCCTCCTTCTATACTTCCTCAACTGTATCATTTCTAAACAAGATGAAGAGCAATGTGCTTAAGAAGCAACCTTGTTTAACACCCATTTGCGATCCGAATTCTTCAGTATGTAAGAGTGTGTGATGTCGTTGCCGACATAGCTTACAAGTGAACTGACTTCGACAGCCGTTAACCGTGGGAATAGTGAACAGAAATGAAGTGGATGAGGGGATCTGCATAAACGACAGTTGAAATTATTCGTTTTAGTGTGAAATACACGATTTTCTGATTTTGAGGTGGTCTTTGAGCCTTAAGATTTGAATCCCTAATATCAGAAACTGATTCTAGGATTTGATATTGCTTGGTTAGAAATGCGTCCAATTCTGAATTGACAAAACATTTTTAATATTTTAAATTTGTAAGAAATTCACACATCAAAACAAATCGAAACCCAACGAGAAAAAATTTTCTAATGAATGAAGGAGTAAAAATCTCAACGAAAGCTTTTTTATAAGGAATAAAATTATCAAAGGCTCAAAGCTCTCAGTAATGTATTTCTCGATTTGGTATGAGTAGCGACATCTATTAGGTTACTGGTACTACTGGATTGGCGCTACTATAGGAATGTATATACAAAGATAGTAGCCACAGACAATCGCGTCACTATTAGTTGGTGATCCTGCGCAATTTCTTTATGACTTAACTTTCATAGGCCGTTTTTAAAAACAGCAATGAGAGAATGTTTTTCTCTATTTTGTGATTGATTGGTTAATTTATTTTCATTTATCAAAATGAGCTGTTTACCACTTTCAATGTCTTACAACTAAGTAATTTAATTTTACAGAGGTAGCTCCTGAGGCTCTTTACATGATCTATCTCAGAATCGTTCGTTTTATTCTAGTACTTTGTCTTTTCGCAACTCTCCCACTGCTCCTGTCTTCATGGATCATGTTTTTTGCCGTTTCGTACTTCTCTCGTCATCAGTACAGTATTTATTTTATGTCTTTTAATACTCCGACTTGTCCTGGTAATAAATCTTCAGGTCACAGTGCCTCCCACTTCTTTTATGAATAAAAGCAATTATCCAGCAAAGCAATGGAATCGGAATCTCTAACATATACCACAGTGTTCATCGCTTAACTGTCACTTGCAATATGAGGGTTGTTTGTGAAGCCATTGGACTTCTGTCACGTGCAATATGAGGGTTGTTTGTAAAGCCCTTACAATGAAAACAAAGTTGTAAACCGATTCTACTGGCGCATTATTTATTTTTTTTCGGTCTCAAGCGGCTCCGTTTATCGGCGCCTGCAAAAACTCCCTTGATACACTTATTATTATTAGGAAAATATTGTGCATAATCGTGTTTACCTGCATACGTCGTTGTAATTGGAAGGAAGTTCACGTTTATTATCTTTTTTTTTGTGTTACCAGCATGAGATTAGATGAGCAAAGTTAATATTACGCTGCATGCCGCAGCATGATCGTATTTCAACAGCGAGAACTGTCAGACCTGCGAAGTAAATTCCAGTTGCAACGGTCATAAATATATATAACCCTTTGTGCCATCTAATCAATGCTAAACAGTGGGCCACCTTCGATTGGGTATACCCGCCCATACACCAGTTTCAAATCAAGTTTTCCCATTGCCCCAAATAAATCGATTAACATAATCTGCCACCCAAAACACATTGCGGTTGTTCTTTGTCTTAACCTTGAAACGTGCTAACGAAATCCAATTTCATCTTCAACCAAAAACTACGTCCTCTTGTTACTCTTGTGCATGAAATTACAAAACAGTATATTCCCCCCATGAGATGATTTTGTAATTTTATTACCCACTCATGCCACCACGTGTAGTGTAGCCGCTGCCAAGATCCATTAGACCAGGGAACTCCCATCATGGCCGGCCGTCTATTTCCCATATCGATCGGTCTGAGTTCTCTGTCCTCCTCTCTTCTACCAATCACCGTTCGCCACTGCTGCTCTTTATTCAGCTCCATTCTGTTATGTTTATGCTATACGCTTTCGTCGTGGAAGAAGGTGATGGTGAGGTCTGTCTGATGATGAGGACCGAGGGGTCTGAGATCTGAGTATCAGAGTAGGTAGAAGGTCATAAAATTAAATTGTCTTCAGCGTTCTCGCTCGTTCTTGCTCTTTTGTCAGCAGACACCCCGACACAACAATAGAAACACTACCATACTACAACTACACCAACCCACAGCCACAAGTAGTGGGAACGACACGACAACGCCGTTCGCAAGCACTCTGTGTTGTGTGCAGAGGCACACACCAAGCGCAATATCTATCCGCAATATATCCACTTTATCACTCCTCTTCCTCTTGTGTGTATATTCCTTGGTTGTCTGGCCAAAAAAGAATCATCACACTTCGACTTCAGTCAGTGTTTAGTCTGAGCTAGTGGAATCCACTGTGTGTGCAATGTGTCGTAACGGACGGTGGCGGAGGTTCACATTAGCTTAGAGAATATTTCCTGCCGTGCGGTCAATAAAATACAAATTATTTTCCGCTTATCGCGCACACAAATACCACAATCGTTGTTGATAGTAAAAATAAAGTACTTCCAAAAAAATATCGCAAAAAACGCTCGAAAAATATTTCATTTTCTGTTGTGCTCAGTTAAATTGGATTTAATCTTTTTTTCTGTCGGCTGCTTTCGTCGCGTTTGGTTCAATCTAGAAGTGTAGCTGGTCTAGTTCTAGTTCGAGTGCGATTTGTCTACATTTCCCTTTTACGTAATGTGCCAAACGGTAAAGTGTTAACCTCTTTGTGTAATAAAAATACAAAAGTAAAAAAAAAAATTACCCATGCAATTCGATAGTGCATTGCGTCGTCGAGTGACCGTTTTTGTTGCCATAGCCAGTGTCTTCGTCTTCTACAAAATTGTGTATTCACTTCTTTAAAATTGCATTGGGGCTAACAACAACACAGCACCAAACAGTCAGCACAGCACACACGATCCCATTTGTACACGGATAAAGATAAATAGGAGTGGAGTGTCAATTTGAATAAAATAATAAAAAAAAAAATAGAAACCAAATGCAAATTACCATTTATACCTCTCTCACTCGACGAGTGTGTGTTTAAATTTGAGAATTACCATTTAATACTGTGTCGCGTATCTGAGTGTAGAGTGATTTAAAATTCTTTGCATTCAATTACGAGTGAACCACAGGAATACAAAAAAAAAAACCAACAATATTCAGAAAGAGTCATAAAAATAAATAAAATGCAAAAAAGTGGCTCCAAGCAGTGATATCGCGACAACAAAGCTACACAAACTTAAAACTACTACAACATCATCAACATTGGCAACGACGCGACGCAACGATTTGTTTTTGCTGCAGCAATATACCTTGTTGTGTGTGTACAGTGTGTATTGATGAAATTTGAAATTCTTGATTTTGTTTTAGCATTAACTGTCAATCAAGTCGACCTGTGACGTTTGGAATATTTTGTAAGTCATAGTAGGGTTTGTTTGGATGGAATGTTTGTGTACAGTGAAGGATGGATAAGTTGAGGGAAATTTTAGTCGGAAATAGTTATCCAGGGGAAAGGGTATATATGGTTCTTCGTTCGTCTAACGAAAAACAATTCTGTTGTTTAAGGAACAACGAGGTCGGGAGGGCAAATTGCACGGTAGTTGAATTTTGACCCAAATGCTAGTAATTGTACTTGGATAAGTAAGGAGTTTGATTTTTTCATTTTGAATGTCCTTCTTATCCAATAAGAGGGTCGTTTCAACGACGCGACGATTCTAAAAGTCTATTAAAATTTGAAATTGTGCCCTAAGAAGTACCGGATAACACCTATTGCCACATGCATGTTACTTGCAACTTGATTCATAGAGAAACGCTGCCATGGATAAGTGTTTCCATCCGTAATACTAATTTGGACAACGTTATCCATGCCCATATCCGTTATCCGAGCCTTGAGAACTTGCCTTAAGTGGTTTGTAAAGTGAACTCACCCAAACATGATAGGTTGGGGCATTTCCGGATAAGTGATCCTTTCCGGGAAAACATTCTCAGGATATATAATTTTTATCCGGGACTTGGAAGTGCGCTTAAATCGATTTGTAAGGAGTAATATCTCGTAGTACAATATTCTAACGTTTTTAAAGAATATAATGAAGTAGCTCAACCATGGATAAGAGGTTCTATTTTCAATAGAAAATTGGATAACTTCTAATTTCTTCTAATTGTTATCCGCGACTGACAAAATTGCCAAAAACGAAATATGAGACGTAAAAACGCTTATCCAAAGAATCAAAAGTTTTGCATAAAATAGATAAACCTTCATAACTTCAATTTAACAATTGGATAAATTTCTGAAGTTTCATATATCTTTTATCCGGGACATTTTAGGCCTATTTAACCTAAATCGATTTCTTAGAAGTAAGCACCTTTATAAAAGTCACCTGGCATTGAATGCACCCTTCAATGCACTTTGCTTTGCATCAAGATGGTTCAGTTCTTAGGTTCGTATGAGGACATCTTCACAAGATTCTGTGGCCTCAGACGGTTTTTATTTCCTTTGGAAAAATTATGTTACTTTAGGGCTTGAATAAGTCTTATGCGCTTTTCTCTTGCTTTATCGCTGCTATCCATCTGCTTAGGACGAAAAAGACATCACACTCCGGAGAGGTGCCATATTTTCAGCTGTCCGAGCTTTCTTCGTTTGTATGGAGGTAGAGTTTCGCAACTCCATCGCCTTTGCCATACTCTTGTTTGCTAAGCTCCTTTTGCTCTATGCAATGGCAATTTCTACATATGCTACTGTCTTATTCTCGACGTATAATTTCTCTTTGTCGCCAGAAGATATACGTATGTCATAGAACGTCTGGTTCTGACGCTGTTCTGTTTGTGGCTTGATTTTCTGAGGGCCCTGTGTATCTGTACTGCGGCGCTATTCTTTCTGTACTTCTCCTGTCTAAGTGCGGCCTTTCATATCTCACAACCTCGAATTTCATTTCGATGTCGACGTGATCAGTTTTCTTTTGTTAACCTTCACATGTTGCTCAGATACAGACCTGTGTGCAGTCAGAAAGATGTTTGGAATTTACGGATTTTTCATTTTACTAGCCGTTTATGACTTCAGAGCTCAGAACTTACCTGGATCTTAACAATCGTCGTAATATTTCTTCTAGTCAAGGCGACAATCTCCGTTTCGTCTGTCGATGGACTAAGGCCTCACCTGAGTCCTATATCACGCTCACTGTTTGTTTTTGTTGTTTTAACTTGAACGCAATTTGTTGGCACTTATTTGTATAGGCAATCTCCCGTCACTTTCCACTCAGTGTCCAGTTTAGCGTCCTATTTATACTAAATGAGCAAAATTTGTGCGACATTGTTTTTTCTTTTCTTATCCGAGTAGATTACCCCAACAAGCCAGCTATTTTGCAGGCAATCCACTTTAAATTGTACTTATCCGGGCTTAGCGTACGTCTTGGATAAAATAAATCAAACGCAAATAAGGTCTTTCAATATATTAACGAAAGGATGGGAAATTATCCGAGACTTTTAATGAGTGTTCTTACTTCTTATTTACTTCCTCCAGATGGCGCTTACAGTTCGCCTCAACTAACTCCCATACCTAAGACTTTAAAAGCTTCGGATAAGTGCTTTTATCTTTGACGATGATGTCCAGAAAGTAATAGTAGATAAAACTTACATATCCACGGCTCTGAGAGGTGAACTAAATCAAACTTTAAACTGATAAAGTGATAACCAAAATGTTTGGTTTAGTATAAACATTCGAAATTCGTAGCTTTGAAGGTCACTCTTCCACGACTTCCCACGCCAGTATTCTACTCAACACAATTCTCGCATTAGCGTCCTATTGAAGAAACGAATATGTGTGAACTTTTGCAGTTATATAAAAACTCCATTGAGTGCTAGAAACCCGTATATGTACACCGTCACACCGCACATAATTAATCTTGTTCAACTCCATCAATTACCTAGAACGATATCCATTCGAGTTTATAAAAACAAATAAACTTTTATCCGGAAGCCACTAAACTGGTTACGGATCGCAATCGCAAATCATTTATCCCGGATCTCGTACAAAATTCGCTTATCCGAGAGTTACCAAAATATGTATACCAACTATTATGAAAAAAAAAAAAACGATCCGCTCTTCACTGTACACAATAATATGCTGGAAATTCCATTCATACTGATACAACTACAACAGAAAACAAAAATACTGACGACATGGAAACGAGAGAATTAAAAATACATCCGATGACAAATGTTTTTCTTATGACGAATGAATGCTTTGGCATTCGGTCGGCGACTCCGGCTACCACGGCTTAATCAGTTGAAGCGCTGTCTCTATGACACTCTTTGAATTGTTGATTTTGTTACCCGTTTAATATTTTCCCAGAAAAGTAATTGACTATGCGAAATGTATTAATTTTTTTTTAGTTTTTGTTTGATTTTGGGTTTTTCTATTCCCTTTTAATAGAGCTTGTAATTGGCACTAATTATAATCGCGCTTGGAGGTAACGACGATAAGCGACGACGGATATGCCATTAACTTGTTGTTTTCCCAGGGTGTCATTGTGAAATGTTAATTGGATTTGGATATACACCTGTGGTCGTATGGAAGAAAAGGTGAAGCTAAATTGCATATTTACAGTCAAAATTAAATCGAGGGAACGGTAGCATATGGCTTCGAAGTTCGAAACGATAAACTCCTTGCGTTGGGTGGGGCGAAGTACTTTGGCAAGATAATTGAAGCATTATACATATTTGTTGGCACGTCCCTTGATTTTATAATTTTACTTGATAATATGAAGGAGGAAAAATGCATACAGAGTGCTTCTCAGTCATATGATACCAACGTATACCCACCGCCGAACCCTGTATAGTGTATAAATGCAAAGCAGCAGGACTGGCAATGGACGTGGGAACATTTTATTTCTCAAGTGTGGAATTTCCTTGTGGTTACTAGTCAAGTCGCAGGTCAAGTGCGGTACAACTTGAGTTGTTTTGTCTGACATAAATCGTTGATAACTGCTACCTAGTTGTATTCTTTTTAAAGGAAAACCACAATAAGGTAGTGCCAGGAGAATTGGTTCGGGGAGTGGTTTTGTTTTTATGTAGTCAGGTCATTGTTGTCTGGTTATTCCCAGACACTGTATTCAGCTGATTCAAGGTCTTAAATAAATTGAATAGTTGATGCAACGGGTGCGTATAGAACCAACTTCTCCCAACCATTTTGTTTATGTGAGCTTATTATTTGGGCATGACTGGAAGAGACCTACAATTTTGTGCAGCGTTTGATCAAATGAATGTAGAATCTTTCATAGGACAGTTTTAAAGGATGCTTTTTTTTTTTTTAGAGGTATATAGAACTTTGAAATGAAATGAAAGAATGATTATTTTTTTTTAAGTTGACATGAAATTTGCTTTATTCGAAAGATAATCTTCTGGCATTATAATTTAAATATTATTTCTGGTATATGACTTTTTCCAACATTTGTGGCCGTATATCGGCAATAACGCGGCGAATGTTGCCCTCCAAGTGGTCAATCGTTTGGGGCTTATTGGCGTAGACTAGCGACTTTACGTATCCCCAGAGAAAATAGTCAAGCGGCGTTAAATCGCACGATCTGGTAGGCCAATTCGCAATTAATCAATTGTGGCACGAGCTGTGTGACATGTTGCGCCGTCTTGTTGAAACCACAGCTCCTGCACATCATGGCTTTTCAATTGAAGAACGAAAAAGTCAGTAATCATGGCTCTATAGCGGGCACCATTGACTAACGTTCTGAGCAGCATCGTTATTAAAGAAGTACGGACCAATTATTCCAGCCACCCATAAAGCACACCACCAAACAGTCAGTTTATGTGGATGTAACGGTGTCTCAACATACACTTAAGGATTATCATCACTCCAAATAGGGCAGTTTTGTTTATTGACATATCCATTCAACCGAAAGTGGGCTTCATCGCTAAACAAAGTTCGCTTATGAAAATTGACGTAGTATAGGTACGTATTTCGAACAGAACCATGAGTCTATTGATACTTTGTTGTTCTGAGTGAAAATTGAAACATACGTCCATCAATATTCACATAAAAAACGTAGTTCAATATTTCAAACGCCTGTATTTTCCACACCAGTATAAAATTTCAAGATCTGTCTTGACGCTATTGAGGTTTTGGATATGGTGCCGTGAACGAAGCCCATATGAATTAACGCCATAATGGCGTAAATTCACTTTCAAATGCGAATTAACGCCATAATCCACTTATGGCCTTAATTCACTTTTAAATGAGAACTAAAGTCATATGGTTTTAGTTCGTTTTAGAAAGTGGCCAAATTATGAAATGTGTATGGGGGGGCATGCTGCCCCCCTGCAACCCCCCTGCTTGGGTTTACTGTTGGATTACGGGGTGGGTGCGAGGTTTTCTACTTATGTTTTTTGTTGAATTTTCAAATTGAGATTTTTAGACTTCGAGATTTTTGTCATATAGGTATGGCGTTAGTTCACATTTAAGTGATGGCTGTAGTTCTCGTTTGAAAGCGAATTAAGGCCATAAGTGGATTATGGCGTTAATTCGCATTTGAAAATGAATTAGCACCATTATGGCGTTAGTTCATATGGCTTTAATTCATGGCACCTTGGATATTACCTTTTAGCTGAGCTGGTGATGTCAGATGTATCATACTCCGTCTTATTATGGTTTGCCCAAGAGTAAATCATTTTATGCAAACTTTCCCAAACACCTCGGGGAATTCTTTAAATAAAATATAGCTGAAATGGTTTTTAAGAACCTCCTCCGACGTTTTTGAAGAGGAAATTCTGTTCTTTCAAATGCATTCAGTTTCAAACCAATCGCTACAGTAATAATTTATCAGTTCGAGAAACAAAATGGCATTTTTTTTGCTCTTTTGCTCGATTTCTGGGTAGAGGCCTCTTAAGAGCGAAGGCTTAACCTTGCCAACCAGGGTAGTATCTTGGAGGTTGAGTAATATTTGCAACAGCTACCGGAAAATGGTTTCCGCAAAGTGTACAGCGGAGTGCTTCTAAAGGCTGTTTGTGAGATATGTTGCACTCGTCCCGAATAATCGCTTTTGCTCTTATTAAAAACTGCAAACGAGAATTTTAAAAGTTCTGCCTCTTTTATTTCCAAAAGCGTACTAGCGCGAGCGAAATCTCCAGCTATAATTTCCGCTCTAACCCACTTTCCTACTTTCTACTTTTTATTCTAAAAGACTCACCAGTTCACGATTGTCCAAGGATACATATCGGATAACGATAACCAAACTAGACAGACAAATTAGTAGTAGGAGAAGAAAATAATCGTTTTTTAACTACCTTTATCCGGTTCGGGCCATTCGCCCGACAAAATCATTAATCGAAATTAACTGACTTAAGATCGGATTGTGTCGTCTGGGCAGAGTTTATGAAACACAATGCGTGCTCTGTACTCACAGCATTATCGGATAACAAATCTCTATACAAACTGATATTCAACTTGTGAAACTCGTGAAACTTTTTCATAATTGCACATAAATGTTGTGACAGACTCACGTTGATTCCGTAAATGGCATAGCTACTTACAGCCGTTCCAATTTTGGATCTTATTTTACCCACAAGTGGAAAACACCTACAATTTAGCGATGCTCTATTGAGAAGCCTTGGATATTAGCCTTTTGTCAAGAATACGTCTATGATTTTGGTCATGTGCTATTTCAGAAACCGCTATATGTTAAAAAAAAAATGTGAATAGAGTTTTTTCAACTCGAAAATTATGTTTTCTATAGAAAATAAATATATACAACATGAACGTCAAAGAATTTACTTGATCTAGTCAAGTTGTGTTGAGCCAACAATTATGTTCCATAGCAAAGGATTAATCTAAGTGGAAGTTGTGCTGTCACGCGCGCTGGATAAAGTGGAGCGTTCCTACATTTTGTGACAGTTTGTTTGTTAAATATTTCTCTCTGGAAAGGCGGACACATAACTTGTCAGAAGTCTATAGTTTGATGCTAAAAGTGCTGTTGTTCTTTTGGTAACACAAATAGTTGTTCGTTTGTAACAAAAATATTTGAATTGTTATTCGGATAGCTAAGTTGCCTCACCACAAATAATCCGATACAGGCTTTTATTGTCGGTGGTCTAAGTTAGACTGATTATTTTAGGGGAACACGTTAAGCTCGTAGCAAACCTTGCTACAGGGAACATTGTAAATCTGTAGTTTTAAGTAAATTACAGTTTTTAACAATAATCGCATTCTTGTATAAATTATTGCAAAGTAATCTTAAATAAGTTGTACGTATAAGATGAAATAAATAAATAAATATTTCTGGCCTATCCGAGTCAAATGCTTGATAAGAAAAATCTATTTTCACTTGATTTTTCCGCGCAAATTTGATGACTAAGCTGTGCGATCATTGAAATTCAAAAATTCAGTATAAATATTGCACTTTCATAGGATATTACTTAGGGATATGTCACAGATCTGGCCCGTATCGCCTAGGCAATCTGGAAGAAAGCGATTGTACTTTTACTTAACCAAAAAATGCGCTTTAAAGTTATTCCTTCAAGGTATGAGTAGCACTCCGAAAGATTGCACTTTAGGACCCGAGATGTTTCTGTTGTAGAACACGTATGGCAGTTAATCACTTCGCCATCTCTGTTCATACATTCTCTCTCCAACTTGGCTAATGATGCGACTTCGACTCTTACTTCTGAGCACACATAAGTAAATAATATCGATGGAGAAAATTCCTTGTGGTGTTGCATCTTGTTCGGATTTCTTTGTGTGAATGATTCACTCTGCATATCTGAAGTCACACTGAAGATGTATTTTAAGTGGTTTTGTAATAAATGTTCTGCGTATGAGTTTTGCATTCACCTTCTTCCTTCTAAATGTGCAGCTGTGTAACTGGAAGTAGTGTTTACAGATTTTCTTTAATCGCTTCCTGGCATGGCTGGGTCCTTTTGTAATCGCTATTGGCAGAGTGCCATTTGTGCCAAAGTACTGGCCAGATGGCACATTACATATCTCTTAAAAACACATGTGGTGAAGACGCAGGAGGTGTTAAATGAATGAAATTATTTATTAGCTGAACGCTAGGAGAATGTGTTGGCAAACTTTGTTTAGAAGTCGTTGGAGGATTAGTGTGCATCAACACTTGAGTAAATGTGCGAACATTTTAATTGTTTCACCCAATAAGACATAAATGCAAGCAAGAACAAAGATAAGTTGACTTGGATGGTAAATTTTATTGCCGCGTACATAAGGGGAGGTGGTTTGTCCGTCGGTCCTTTTATTTAACATGTACTTAGCGTGAAAAAAGTTTTAAAAGAGACAGCTTTTTCGCCTGGTATCCGCACATCAAACTATTTTAATCCGAAAACTTTAACCAACTTGGATAAATACGGAAAACCCGTTATCCGTCATTGTTCTTCAATTTTCAATCACCAGCTCTATATGTTTTCTATAGAATTCCTTGAAGCTAACCAATACTTGAATGGTTTATCCTAGTCTCGTCTGCTTAATTTCTAGTTTATCCAAAGGTATTACTCACTTCCGGATAAGTGCAATTTGGTGCCACTCTAATCATCACAAATGTGGCTCAATTTTTGGCAAGTTCTGTAGTCAAATTATGCGAATATCCGTGAATTCATCAGCTACTGTTTTATCGGATAAGTTTACCAGGGGTCAAATTACCGCATCCGAAAGTCACTAAATTTTCTGGATTTTAAATGCAAAACAATAAAAATTCAGTCACGCAGTACTCGGTCACCGATGCGGTAATTCAACCCCAAAGTTCAAAGTTCGGATAACTTGAATTATATCTGCAGCTTTATAAATATTCTTAAATATTAAAAAGAACGCACCTCTGGTAATAAATAAGTGTATTTAATGTAGTTTATTTACTAAAGCAAGTCGAAATATGTACCTTTTTCGATTTTAAACCATTCGGATAAGTTAATAAATCATTAAATTTGATTATCGTGTTCTTTTTGTATGTATATTGAGTCCACAGACTTTCCGGATAACCTAATAAAGTATCAAAGTTTACAAAGTACCCTCGGAAATGCTTAACATTTTAAGAAAGTGTCCCTTTTGAAGTAGAATATCGGTCGTAAACCACTCGGTTAACCGAATCAACTAGATGCCACGGGTGTGTGCATAAACTACTTGCAAAAGCATCCTTAAATTCCTAGATCGACGCTTTTCCTGTTTTCTATTAATTTATAACAATCTGGATAAGTGAATCTACTTGAAGTGAAATTTGTGGTAAATTTACACCTCTTCAATAACTTTTCAAAATTCATCGCTTTTTTTTTTAGCACGTTGTGCTAACAAACCACCAGGATAAGAGAATTAATCCTCAAATTTACGGACGCATTTTATTTTCGCGATCATAAGCGGGTCCATAAGCATTCATGTCTCCATCGTGTTCAAGAATCTTAGAATCACCTTCCTGACCTTTATTGACGGATATAGCTTTTCAAATCGCTTCTCATCCACAAACTATTCGTATAAGCAGAAATTCGGGCCTAGCGTCTAGAGAGGTATCCGTCGGAAAGGATTTTAAACGATTCTGGGGATTTTTGCTGCGAGGTATTCTTCGGAACAATTGTTCGGATAATTCAGAGTGTCATTTACAAGCTATTCGAAAATGTTTTTTACGACTCTGCAAACATAAACTCCACAGAAGCTTTTCGGATAAACCCGTAGAATATTTGAATTCAAATTGTCGCCTAAAAAACTTCTCGGATAAGCAATTTACGCTTTTGTATTTTAAATCACAAACCATGGTAATTCCTGAAATTTTTCTTCCTGGTCCACTTTCGTTAGTCATCCGGATAAGCGATGAAAGTCGTCTTCGCCGCTGCCGTCTTATCCAAACCGGATAAGAGAAATAACGCATTCGTTTCCTCGCTCACATTCCAGTCCAAATGGTGTCAGAGGCCTTACCTTACGACAGATGCTCCCTTTAAACCCACAGAAAAAGAGGTTAAAAGCATTCTTCACAATATGCGCAATTACGCCACGCCATCCCCAAAGTGTAAGCACTTTCAAAGCAATTTTCCCCGCAAAGAGGAAGGGGGCATATTAATTAATCGTCGTCGCTGGCATCTACATTGAGTTGCAATTAGTGGCAAAAGGGTCAAGTGCTATGTAGCGATCGACTATCTGTCCCTGCGACGGCACCCTGGCCAAAATGGGGGAAAAAATTCCAAAACGCAATTAACTTTGCAAAACATTGAATAATAACAATAATGGCATGCGACGCGGAGCAGGGGCTTACTCTACATGCACAATCCATAGACTTTGTCTCGTTTTTATTTTCCAGTTCGTTTGTTTGTTCTCGCGGAACTTAATTCCAGAGATAACAGTCGCCAAACCCGATAAAGAGGTTACATTTTAATCTGCCCCATTATGTGCGAATGAATGTTCCCTCGCTTTTAGCTGCCCGTTTACATGCAGGCTTTGTGCGTCGTCAGGCTTAACCTGAAACTCTATAAGAGAATGTGCGGTCATGTGTAGATGTGAAATGCCGTGTCACGTCACCGGCATTCTTCCTTAAGAAGTAGGACGCGCGTACCCACAGATAGCGATTGTGAGAATGAACGTCTGCTGAGCGTAAGTGGCTTTAGCACAAGCAAAAAAAAAGGGAAAGCGTTGTCATTTCGCAAATGTGCAAATGCGGGGAAGAGGCCACTGAACCTTTGTCTTAACGTTGAGAGGTTATACTTTTAAGCTTAACAATTAAGGTGAGAACTCAACGTGTTTCCTAGTCATAGAGTTGTGGTGCCCAGTGGGCGATCGAAATCTATTTTTATTTCATGCCAAGGAATATTAATTGGAAATTATTTATAGCGGAACGCACACAATACATTAACTTATAAATGCGCCGCTGCTACAACACCCAGTCGCATAATTCCCAGGGCTGGGGAAATCATTTTTGCTTTCATTTCATATCGGGCCCGCATTCCCGGTCTCGTTTCGATAGCAGCATACTCGTGCTGTGTGTAAAGGAAACAAAACGAATCTCTGGTCATTATTCGCATTAGCTACTCTCTATCGCTTATGTATTCCGTTCAGTGTTCCCGCATTAAACCGAGTCAGACATGAGTTTTACAGGAATACGCTGCCGTCGTCGTCGGGCGTATCCATTCCCGAGGTTTTTGCGTGCACTATAGGTGTATAATGTGTGTGAGGTCAATGGAGTTGTAAATTCACTAAGTACACTATACGAATATTTAAATTTAGTCGTCCTGTTTTGGGGGAGGTACGAGTAAAGCGCGTCCCAGCACACACAACAACGACCACTTTACAAATTGAAACAATAAATTATAGTATTTTACAAGATTGAGTCGTCCCTCGCTCGGTGTATAGTTGGCCAGCCATTAGCGTATATGAATTATGGAAGACACTTCATTGATGACACATGTTATAAAGAAAGGCGGGAGCGCGCCTGGCCCCGCTACATATAGATAGACGACACTCGTACCCTGTGACAGATAAATGTGTAAAACACTTGCGCGTTTCGCTTGGAATTTATGCGATCACGTTAAATGGCTCATTCGTAGTCGCGTTTGCTTGCAGTCGGCTGCTTGGAGATGTCAGTCAGACGAGTGCCTTTGAGATACTTAATTGGATGACAAAACGAGGATCACTGTGAATTTGTGATCTCTGAACTGTATAAATTTGTTTCGCTTCTCCTTTGATTGGGAGACACAAAACCAATCGACGGCAGTTGCTGTAATTCGAAACGAAATGAAAGAGAAAGATGTCACGACACACATCTGTACGTGTACGTGACGTATGGTGGTGACTTGTCAACTAATTTCAAATAAAGTATCGTTTCGGATGGAGGAATGGAAATGGAAATGGAAATGGAAATGCGTGCTGAGAGTACGTGGGTAGTTTAATCTGTGTGCTTGTAGCATTTTGTTTTATGAATGGGATTATCCGAGGATGATTGCATGCAGACGGAGGGTGTGTTTTAGATTAATGCGAACGACTTTGTAAATCGTTGCTAAATAAATACAAAAAAGGTCGAAGAGCTTCTTCCCTTGGGCTTCGTTGTCATTGAAATCCACGTCTAGTTACTTGGGTGCCATTAAAGCCATACAACATACAAGTCGTACAATGCGAAAATGTGCGATGGTATATTTCGTTTCATTCCGGAGAAGGATTAGGAATTCAAGGTTTAACGCGGCTGATCAGTCAATCGGGGTTTTCTGGTTGTAGAAATCCCATTATTGAACGAACTTACCTTGTGTTCACGAATTTCTGACTGGTTTTCATTTATCCGAAGTAAATACTACGACCGGATAAGGGAAATATGAGTTTAAGAGCTGAAAACTCCATTTAGTCTACGAAATTTAAGTATCGCAAAAACGAAAAACGATGTATTTCACTTCGTTTCTATTATCCGAGGTGCTTGCATAAGTCGGATAAACGAAAGTCTATGCCGATCCATTCGGATGCATTGAAATCTCGAGGATGGGAGTTCAATTAGCGTTATTGAACTTCTTGGATAAAGTTCAAAGTCCACTTATCCGAAAACTGCTGCTATCCGATAGGCGAAATACCACATCTTTCGATGTGGTCACTTTCGTAATCGATTTCTTTCGGATAAACGAATCAGCTGTAATGTCACACGATGTGGACAAATCCATCAACTGTAATTATCACTTGGCTGGTAATTCGTTTATCCGAATGATGTATGAGTGTAGAAAAGGACCATATTCAAGTCTATTTCGTTTAGTTTTATTTCTAGAAAAAAAAAAAAAACGGAAACAAAGGTTCAAGTTCATTGAATGTACATTTAATTTACCTATAGCGCTTTACTGGGATAAAAGGAGTACTCTACGAAAATAAGTACTTTCGCCTATCTTCTCACAACCATTATTCGTTTTGTGTGAATTTTTAATTTTTGGGGCGAATGAAAGGGATACTCAATTTTCTGCCGTGTGCAATGAGAAGCTCTTTCATGACAGTTATACTCTCGGGTGTTTGTCACACGTTTGCAAGTCAAAAAAAAACCTTAAAACCTCTTTCGGGGATCCAACTTGGGACCATCGCTTAGTAGTCCAACACACTAACCACTAAGTCACTGCGCCTACGAGTAGTCTATTCGATGTTTTAATGATACACACATGATTAGCAAACGCTCTTATCTATTGAATATACAAGTTTTCGCATACTTTTTATGTATCCAAACATAAATCCTTATCATGGGTCATTGGCGGAGGATGTGATGCTGTTCCTATTAAATTTGGGTTACCGCCTCACTTGGATAAACCAGTAGATAGTAAAAATTGTTTATTAATGTCTTATTCGAGCCTGTTTCCCCTCACTTTATCCGATGAGTTTACTCAAGTCGGATAAACGAAAACTAATCTCCACCCAATCCGAGTCACTTGATTTTCTACTGACTTTGGGCTTTGACGGTCCTTGAATAACAAGAAAAGTATTTTCTCTGAATTTATGAAAAGGAGAACTAAAAATCGATAAAGGCAAAGCGTTGTTTGCCATGAAAAAATCAGCATACTTGTGTCGAAATTGGTTGTTGCAAATGGTCTTCTAAATTTGTGGCTTCTTTTTTAAATTATCCGCACTGTTAACGGTAGCCGGATAAAAAGATTTCATAGAAAAGCATTTCTTTGGAACATCTCACACAAAAATATTTTTACTAGATTTGGTTTACTAAATCAAAGGAATAAGTAAACAAGCTTTCAAAAAGGCCTATTGAATTTGAATCTTTTCAACTTTTTTATAATTATCCGGAGAGTTTCTTGCATATATTCAAACTCAGTCAGTCTGATAAAGTAAACATTTGTCTGTAAATCTGTTGTACACACACGATTGTGGTTGAACACTTTAATTAGTAAACAAAACTGCATTAGCTTCCAATTTCCTTGTTCCCATAGCTCTGGCCTACCTTTCTAGAAAACTCTCTTTTCAAATGGGGGACCGAAAAAAAAAACTGTGTACACAGCCTAACCACACTCATCTCTGTGTCTTTCATAACCACTGTCAGCGATGACACGCAAATGTCATGTTCTAATGACACCCCTTGAACAGTTCATTTCATCTCCACTCACTAAATTATGATGTTGCTCGCCTCTCATATACCCACCCAACAAGGTGAAGATAAACGAAAAATGGCTTTTTTCCTCTTTTTTGGCCATCAATCAAATACAATACACCAAAAAGGAAGAAAAAATCAATGCACTCACACTGAAAAACGCTGTGTCTTCAAATCCAGACAAAGCATCTACAAAAATTACACCCTTGAGGGTACTTAACTCGCACGACCAATCTATTTCAAGAACACTTTCGTATACGGTAGCATTTGCTTCTTCTTTTTTTTTGTTTTGTTGAAAAGGATTAGACGTCTTCTCTGTTCCTTCTAACATAATGACTATATGTAGGTGCGATGCATAAAGAGCGCAATGACCCAAAACAGTAGCGAAGACGCGCTTGTTTGTCAATGGAAATAACGAAAGATTTTTGAAAGCGCGTGGGTTATAATCAAGCCATAAAATCAAAGGAAGGAGTAAATAACACATTTTCTACGAATTCCGAAGGAATGAAATTCAAATTTCAGTGGAATACACACCCGGAAATGAATGACGCGGTGTAATCAGAGATGATATTGAACAAGAACTACTTAATCAAGCCCACACTTTGGATTAAAATTCTCCTCTTTATGATCAGATTGTGCGGTTAATGGTTTGTTTATACTGCAAGATGATTGAAATGTTTCTATTCCTTAAATTGATTTTCACTGTTTCGTTTTGTTTATTAAAATTGTTTAGTGGGTGGATTTGGACATGAATAAAAGAAATACCCCTCTTTTATTCAGGGTGGGGTGGAAATGATCTTGGATAATGAGTTGTTGATCTTAATGCGAAGGGAATCGAAAATCTTGCTTGCAAAAGTAGTTTGAGTGTAGCATTTAAACATTTTTAACGTGCAGAGTTTTGGAAAAGTTAACAGAACTTTTCTCTCAGTAATCACGTTATATGTAACTTCAATCACAACGTCCTTATCTCCTATTTGCCTTATACATTCATAAACTTTTCGATGGACTAAACGCCATTGAGTATTTTTAGGTCTGGCTTAGTAAAATGTTTACAAAGGAACACGGTAAATCTTCGTTCTTCCCGCGAATAGATGGTAATGAACAGGTTTCACTGAAGTATCAAATTTAAAGGGCGTCTTACTAGCTCAATTGCCTCACTGATGTCTATAGACTTTGGTGCCAACGTGCCAAGACGGGATGGCATTAAGCTTAGAATAGGGTCTCTTGGGCCAATAATAGCTTCACTCTCTATAAGTAACCAGGGGTTGACGGAAATTTTTTCTGATAAGATTCTAAAGCGGCTAACAGTGAAACATCGAAGCCCGTTGAGACCTTTTTCCAGTTAAACTTATTCACAGGGTTAGTAGCGGCCATAAGTTCGTCGCGGACTAACCATAGCAGCACCTTTCAGTCTCACGTTCTTTATGCTGAATTCTAAGCTGGCATAGTAAGCCCATACCCCCTCTCTAGATCATGGCCATTCAAAAAATTCTGTCAGAGCTAAATAGGTAACAATATTTCGCTAGTGGTATTTTTTTTTTGATAAACATGCAGTAGCACATCTATAACCCATCTGTCAACATGACAGATATAGTCGCCTGGTAAAATTGCAAGAAAAATATATCATTTAGGGGTCGTCGCAACTCATCCACAGTCAAATAATCTACACGGATCTTTTAAGTTATTCTAACCGTATGTTGAGGTTGCAGTGAGTGAAGCACCCATGCCGTTGCGTTTGCCTTTTAATATAGACTAGTATCGATTGTGGTCGGAAATCGACCCTACCTCTTATAAGTATGTAAGAAACGTACTACCTACAATTTTTTATGTTTTTTTTTTTTTTATAAACGAATAAGCGACGTCTAGATATCGAAAAAATATGCCCTTTTAGAAATAAGTTTTACTCATGATTTACACTTGCGACTATATTCCCCTGAATTAAAATATAATTGCTTGTTTTTGTTGCTAGTTAAATGAAGCGCTCCATCCGAATGATGTGCTAATCGAAGATGTATTTTATTTGCATACTTTACTATGATAATATTGCGGCGACAAATTGAAAGTCACCAAAATGTTTTCCATTAACTGGTAGACATTTTGTATGGAAAATTCCTGACCTAATTTTACCAGTATTAATGGCGACATAAATATTCACCATTTTGTGCACATCTATGGCACAGTATCTTTCCAATGTAATAAGTTTCTTTCTACTCATTTCGTTATAAATAAATAGTGTACGGAAAGTTCGGATGTTCACGTACTAATATAATTATCCCTTAGAGCTTAGACAACTGAACTTGAGGACAACTCATCCATGGACAGCTCTATATGAAAAACGTTTAAAGAAAAGACCTGGGGCCCTACTCTGTATTTCGTTCGGAAAGTCAAGCCTATTCCAAAGTGATTTTCGTACCGCTTTTGATTTTGTACTCTGTTTTTTACTAAGTTTTTCTTAAAAAAAAACTTACATTTTATGACATTCGTCGTCAGTTTCGTCATAAACATTTGCTCACATTGTCATTCCGAAAGTAGTATATTTCTTTCCACTTTAGAAATAGAGAGTACAAAATATTCGTTTTCGAAAATTTTCGGTAATGATTGCACTCGCGGACACTGTTACCACTCACAGCGGTAACAGTTTACGTTTTGGTAACATAAAAGCAAACAGATTCATATTGACCGTCACTTTATAACCAACAGTTTCTACTTTGTCCAGATATGATTTAAAGTGCGTAGCGTATACAATCCGCGAAAAGTCAATTAAATCGTTACGGAAATTACTTAAATATTTTTTTAGGCTTTGTGATAAAAATATACTGATAAAAGCGTTCGTCACAAAAGCCACTACAAGTTTTTTTTAGGACTTGTGTAAAGTTCATTAATTTTTCGGTTTCAAGAGCCGAATAAAACACACAGCGATACATTTTATTTCATTATTAAGTTTGGTTTTTAATGCGTCTAGAGTTCGGGGATTATTTGTATAAATACGGTCTTTTGCGTAGCCGCACAGAAAAAAATTCTGACTTTGTCGAACCGCATGATCCTGGTGGCCACTTGAAGTGAAACACGTGAAATTATGATTAAAAAACTAGATTTTCTCGTTTCAAGTTCTAACCCACTTTTTCCAGACAATATTGTTTAAAACGCATATTCTCTGCGTATGTGTATAAATTC
This sequence comes from Cheilosia vernalis, assembly GCA_949126925.1. Lineage (NCBI taxonomy): Eukaryota > Metazoa > Arthropoda > Insecta > Diptera > Syrphidae > Cheilosia > Cheilosia vernalis. The sequence continues at coordinate 15,113,724 of OX421361.1, forward strand.
ATTCAAAATTCACAAAAAAAAAGAAAGAAAAGAATATACAAACAGAAAAGTACCTAAATCAAAAATCGGACACCTAAACCCAACGCCTATCACACGCATGAAATATTGTTTTGAATATTATTTCGTCAAATAGATATATCCACACCTACGTCACTTATAAAAACCGCTGATAAGAACACCACCTTTGCATATGCGGTCAAGGTAAACATAAAGTTGTGTCCCTAGGAAATACGTCAATTTCGTAAAACAACTATGACAAATCTGTGGTATGATATCGGTAAAAAAACGTGCCCGAAACTAATTGTCAACATTGATTAGGTGTCGGCAGCATTTACTGAAGTGAATAACAAATGGCGACGCAAAATGTGACGTTCGCTTTTCTATTTGTACAAGTGACTGAGAACAGACTATATTTATACTTTATCAATCAGTTCGTTTGCAAAGGGATGGTTGCGTGAAAATACGCTCATAAAAAGATTCAAATTGCTTTGTTTTTTGTTTATCTAAACAAAGGCTCTGCATGGGATGGTGCTATATAAGTAGGCCAACTTTGAATAATCAAAAATAATTCGCCCCATTAGAGCAACCTTGGATTTTACTTAATTCAGTTTTGCGCCTGGTGGGTGGGTTTGTCTGCGTCATTTGGCTTTTATGTGAGGAAATTTCGTTCTCAACTGCTTTAGTTGTTCGTTTGGAAATTATTTGCGAATATATTTCCACTGGGCAACTGGTTCCCAGCCACGCAACTGCTTATCACTCAGGTGACGAAAGCCGACGAATTTACAGCTTTATAATTTACTGTTTGAGCGACACTATCTTTCGACTTTTCAACAAATGGTCAAGAGCAGATAAGTAATCACACGTCTTTTGTTATGGGCGATTAAGAAAAGCCAAGGGCGAGAGATTTGAAGTTTTGAAATTCAGCACTTGTGTAGACAGACGGCCTTACCAATAATCAACTTTAGTCTGATGACAGCAAAGACTCCACACTTTCCAAAATCCCTTCACCAATAAACAAATATAGTTGCCAGAATATCGCTATCTGTAGGGTTAAATGTTAATGTTGAGAAAGTCATGTTTATCTCGGGAATTAGCTAAATAAATCCTGTCTTATTTACATTTTGATGAGGAGTGTTGCCCAACCATACACAATTACGGTATTAAATTTCGTAATAGGAACGAATTTAAACACCCTCTTGTTCAACATGAGCGTTCATAGTTATAAATTAATTTTATTAAATTGTAAAAGTTTTCTGATTTTATTCTTTGGAATAGGTACAACAATTCAAGTTGGCCAAACACTGCAAATAATAATGCGTCACAAATATATATGCATGAAATTGAAAAATATTGCATTTATGTTTTATGCCTAAACATATAAAAAATGGTTGGCCAGATCTTCCTTGAAATGACACAGTTCGTCAGGTTCATTTATCTATTCTCAGCCCTCTCTTTACATATCCCAGCGGAGGGAAGACTTCCTCCGAATGAGACACGCACAGAGCAGAGCCAAGCCTGGCAAGTTCATCGGCTTTCTCATTACCCTCAATGTACCTATGGCTGGGAACCCAGACCGCATTGCATTGGACGTCGACTTAGTTGAACCAATAGCCTTAATCGCGCCCTGACTGTCGACGAAGTTGCCTATTTTTTGTTGGGTGTCACGATGTTAAGGAGCAGTCTACACGCCTCCTTGATTGCAAGTACTTCTGCTTGAAAGGCGCTGGCTGCGTTGGGAAGGCGAATAGTTTTAGAGATGTCTAATTTTGTTGAGAAAATGACTGCTCTTACTCCACAGTTCATCTTGGAACCACCTGTGAAGATAGGTATGTCGATTACATTTACGACCGCGTTCTTCTCCCATTCTGATCTAGATGAATCTTAACAGAGAAGTTTTTATCGAAGTTGAGTTTGGGTACAATGTAGTCCGTAGATATATATCCTATACCGTCGGGAAGGGAAAGTAAGATGCTGATATGGCCGTAGGGCCTTTCGGACCAACATTTAGATTCCTTCAATCTAACAGCGCTACACGCTGCAATGTTTTTTATATGCAGATGCAGACCCACAGGGCAGGAAATTGAAAATCACATTGAGCGCCCCGGTCGGACTTGAATGAAGAATATTTTTAAAAAGTTAAGATGAATTGGTTGATCTGTGTTTACAAATATTTCGGACTTAAATTATTTTCTGAATTTGTGCGGTAGCATTGGTTATGTTGGCTTTAAGGGAATCAGCGACTTCAGGAAACTTCACACCTCTACCTGGGTACAATCTCACGATCAGTGTCTGAATAATAAACACCGCAGCTTAGACAGACACCACTAAAACAACATGACCGCTTCATGCTGCCAACATCGACTAACTAAGACGAACTTAAGGGTCTTTTAATTGGTTTGAAAAAAACCCTTTAGTTCGCCTGGTAATGCGCCACCTAATTTGTGTACTTGTATTCGGTATTCCCATACTTTATCGAGTTTTGAAGGTGCAAATGCAAGGGTTAAGCATAAGAGTTATTTTTCCTATCATGCTTAACAAAATGACTTCGCTTCGTCATGATTTGAAAAATGGTGTCCCACTTTTTTTACCTGAAGGTCTTTTAAAACCTTTCCTAAATTGCACTCAAAGCACTCTTTTTATTTTTCTAAATGAATCTACTTCAGACTTCCTCACGCGATGTAACTAGAAATTTTTATGTAAATTGAAAAATGTGTTCACTCCCCTTGGGTCTCTCCACTGTAACAAGTAACACCCCAAGCAAATGTAAACTACCCAACCCCTGAAAATGCAATAACATCGTTAATGTTGCACCCTTGCCATGTTTTGTTGTTCCTTAATTACACCCGAGTGGATTAAGTACATTTTTCCTGCATGGAAACAACCCAGACCTTAAGAAACGCATTTTTGCAAATAATAATTAAATGAATTCCATATTCCGGGGTGCGTTTGTGGGGTCATTCATCCCCAAGTTGAGGGCTGCACGCGATGCATTTATATTTATTATACCCCAATAAGTGTCCTAAACTCACGTGTTTAGTTTTGCACGCACGTCGGCGTCACTTTAAATATACAAGGCGTTGTATTCCATTCACAACACTAATTGCCTTGCCATATGACATACTACACCGTGTAAGCAATTCGGATAACTGACCAAACCATCACGAAGGATAACTTAGGCATTTGAATTTTATTATGAGCTAAACTGTGCGTGCAAATATAAAACATTTGTCGCACCGCACGCATGCTAACATTATATTGTAACGCAATTGCCTCCCGCCGCTAACCCGCACACATGTTATTAAGGATCACATGCTGTATTTGTTTGTTGAGAAATATTTACAAATCGCACATCTTGTAGCCAAATGACACCAGGGATACAGTGAATATTACACAGCCCCTATTGGAAATATTGTTTCTATTTTCTATTCAACATAAAATAAATGGCCGCCTGCAGGAAGTCCCTGCAGTGAAACTAATAATGTTTAACAGATTTCGGTCAGATATATTATTCAGTTTGAAAAAAGGACCAATTGCGGCTCTTATCATGATACTGACAATCAATATAAATTACAATGTCCTCGTGACATTTTAATTTGACTGTTCCCCGTCGAAGAGGGCGTTCGTAAACATTCTCTTTATATAAATTAGAAAGGGGTGACATTTTTATGTTGTAAGTTGAGAATCGGATTGTCATTTTCAGTGCGACAAATGCCTGGACAATTAATTCAAACATCCGACGTGCTGAACAGACTATCAATAGAGTGGTCAAATTTTAGGTTAGATTGTTGCCTTGGATTAGTCGAGACACAGTTTATATACTAAAATACCAACTTTTATTTTAAATGTAAAAATCAAGTAGTAGTAAAAGAAACTACTGAACGAGGGCTCTAAATTTTTCCCGTTCCTGCAATTCTCGCCAAAGTCTAAGAAAAAAAAAATACTCAATTCGTCCGATGGGATACGTGGCTTTCTTGTTTTGAAAATTATCAGCAGACACCAGCGAACTAGCGCCTTCGATATCTAAAAAAATGTATCGCAACTTTTAGTCTTTTAGTAAGGCTACCACCCTCTTGTTGTTTTGCTGTAAATGCGCTTTGACTTTGTCTTTGGCACTCTAGACCCCTCGCTCATTAGTTTAGCAGACTTATCACTAGCACACTGGTGATCTCAGTCAACTTCTACCACATTTAGTTTTCCTGGTTTTCCAACTGTGACAAAAACTATAAGTCAGCTTTTCTGACTTCTTGAAAGACAGTTTTTGCACTGAAAACAAAACCCTGGTATATTTTATAAAAATGAAATCTCACACAAAAGGAAGGCCTATGGTCGCTATGGACCTGTTTCGCCAACTATATATATATTTGATAAAAATGCTTATTCATTCAACAATTTTTTTTGTCAATATACGTCCAACAAAATGTTTCTATCAGATTGACAAAATATTAATAAATTTTACCTTTTCTCACAATTTTTGTTGTGATAGGAAAAAAAAAAAAAATGTTGTGTTAACAAAAATCGTTTCTTGTGTGTATTTGTTAAATTCATCAAAATGTTGTTTTACAAAAAAGATTTGCCAGTTCTACCATTGCTGTTTTGTCAAATCAACAATTATCTGTTGCTTTTAGAAAGAAATTTATTAATTAAGGATTTATATTTTTGCCACATTAACAAACAAAATTGTTAAGTAGTTTGACAATTTAGTTATCGTATTTTGTTAAATCGACTGCAAAAATTGTTGATTGTACAGAAATAATTTCTCTGTACTGCTGTTGTGTTTTAGATTAGGTAGTAATAAATTATACGCAAAATAAATGAGTTTAATAATTAGATTTATTAAAAAAAAAGTAGTTATACAAATTATTAAATACCTATGCATATTACAAAATGTTTTTTTTCCTGCATCCTTGTCAATATTCCTGCCACCTCGTCTAATATCCTTCCAATAATCACAAAGGCATTATGGGAATCTTTATTAGAATATTTTATATTTACACTCCCACCGCCTTCGTTGGTCACAGACTTTTTTTTCAGTTCAACAAAACTATTTTTGTTGAAATTTTACAATAAAATTTTGTCAATATTACCTGGTGTTGTTAATTATTTTCAGTGTGTTACACAACTTTTTAACGGCACTGGAACGCAGTTTTTTTTGTTTATTCAGGACCACCGCACCTGTACACGTCCAGATTTGACGGCGTGTCTTTATTTTTGTCGCTTCTTTTCATTCATTCGAAGGCTCAAAAATGTTCTTCCCAATCATAGCGCGCCATAATAATCCTATCAATGTGCCCAATCGCACTTAAAGAACAAAATTCCTCATCCCAACTGAATTTCCTTCTACAATATTCTGTGATTCCCAAACATTCAAGTTGATGATGCAACACCAGTATTTGCTGCTCAAACTCGCTAAACACACTTGTTTTCCAACCAATGAACTTGTTTTTGTCCATACCAAAAGTCGCAAGTCAAGTGGCTTAAAAATTGATCGACCCCAATCAAGTGGCGCCGACCGTCCCCATTATTGTAATATAATTACCGCCGAGCTGTTGCCGTCGCTGACCTTTCTATAATCTAAGAAATGTAAATTAACAGAAACAAAAAAAAAAAAAAACCACAACTCGAAAGTCTCATCAAATCATACATAACAAAGCAGTGTAAGCGCATCCTTGACCTTAGACCGAATTTCTATGTCGTCGCCGATAATTTCAATTCCAGAGGCAATTACCCCTTCTGTTGTGGTAATTGTTCAACTTTAATCACGCATAGAGTGAGATCGGTGTCGGTGATCATTGAATTCGACTTCGATATGTATGTCGATCGTCAAGTGGTCGTCGTTCAGTAAAGTAGAGTTCAACGTATTTTTTCTTTGATTAAGCGCTGATTGCTACGAAAAAAAATTAAAAACAAATTACTCATTCTCTTTGCCTTCATTATCATTTCTCTGACTTATCAGTGTATCAGTGTCTTCTATTTCTCCCAAACGTAAACAACAAGCAGAGAGTCAGCACTACGCCACCAAATTATTTAAATCTGTTTCGTTATTCAGTCTTGTGTTTTATTGCTGATCCAAGCTGTGCTACAAAATTTGTATTTGTGTCATAAAAAACAGAAAAACAAGTTGTAAAGCTTGCGTCATTTCCAGATCAGGACAAATGAGAAATGACTTTTGCGCACCACACTGCGAATGACCTTTATCGTTAGGCCTACAACACGATAGCGCAGCTATGAGAAGTGCTGTGTCCACTGACACAACATTCAAAATCAGACACATTAAGTACAATTAAGTGAGCTGCGCAGTGCTCCTTCGTCGCTTGAAAACTAGAAAATATTCTTGAACCCAGAGTACATATTGTTGTACAACACAATCGTTGCTGGAGGCGCTGCTGAGGCAACCGCCAGAAGTATGTATGTTTCTCAGATAAGACATTGATTCACTTGAAATCGCGCCCGCACAGGAAGTGCTTTATCGCTCTGTACATTCAAATGGAAGGCTGTTTGCTATGAAATGTTGTAGAGCTCTTGGTTTTTTTTTATGTTCTTTCCTCAGATAAAAGTGCGGCCATATCGGTGGAATGCAAATGAGACGAAATGTTATTTTCTTGTGCTAAATGCGATGAATCAATTTCCAGATCAAACATCCGAATTAGATTGTGTGTAAACTGAAGGAGTTTTGAGTCGTGTCGTTGTGTTTACAGTGTAAACATTGACATAAATAGATTTGGCGAAATTTTTACGCAAACAAGGTTGAAAGTATAGCCGATTGATTTGTGGGTTTTTGTAAGTTTGAAATTCCTATTCCTTTAACGGAAGCCTGGCTGTAATATCTCTTCAAGTAGATACGAAAACAGTCGCCCTTTTTACTCTTTTCCAACGACCGGAAAAGCTAATTTTGAAGACGCCTTAGTAATATATTGCTACTTGCATGGCGCCACCTTGTAGCCACTTCAGTTTGTTTGCTAAAAACTATCTTTGACATATACAAGTTGGTCCTCTTAATCAAATTCTCACCATCTCCAGTCGGTATAAATGATTGGATGTGTGAAATGAAAAGGCGAAGTCACCGCGCGAATGTTCGACCTCGCCACTCTGTATAGACGTGGAATTCTTTTTAACAAATGAAAACAAATAAATACGTCGCTGTCTACTGACAAATTGTTGTACTGAAACAGTTTCTTCTAAGATTTAGCGTGTAGTAGGAGCATCACAATACGCCCACTTGTGGTCGCTGTGATTTCAATCTACTACAATCCCGTCCTGGTGTGTGTATAGGTATATTTGGGATACTTTGTAGCCGCTTCCGAAATTGCTTATAGTTTTGTTTACATCTAAATTATTTGTGGTCGGGATCCTTAGCTACATTGAATGACCGTAATAAATTTATCACAGTTTATGATGGCGCTGGATCATTTTATTTTCATCTTCACTTGACACATGACATTAAAAGCTGTCATTTCTGCAAATTGTCATTTATTGTTTGGAATGAGTTTGTGTCTCGAGCTTTTCTTATAAGAAGAAAGACTTTTTAGAACCCAGTGGCAGTTCTTTGCAACAATGCATGATTGACATATCACTTTCTGGGTCGCATTTTGACTAAAATTTCGTTGCAAGCGACTTGGAAAGATTCGCAATGAATTTGATAGGTAAGGTGGTGATTTGGAACATTTATTATACACAGACAAGTACATTACTACAACAAATCTTCTTAATTCAACCTTTCAGAACATATTGACAAGGAGTCCCTTCGCCATTCGCAAAAATAATTATTAAACAAGTTACAAATTTATAACGCAAGAGGCGAATTTCGCTGTCCAATGTTATGTGTCCAATTTATTTCATTGTTAAATTTCGCCTTACGTCAGAATAATGAATGTCAAAACTTACGTCAAAAATCTTGTTCATATCGTAATATTAAATATCGTTAAAATACAAATTACGAATCGATTCTCAACGTCAGATGTTAGGTGTCATTTAACTTACCAATCGAAATGTCACAAATTTACACATGTTACAATAGTTTACAAAACAACAACTGAATGGCTTAATTTATTGCATTGAAAATTTTGTTAAATCATAACAAACAGACTAATGTCATATATTCTGATTCTGCGTAAGTTTTCGCATACCTACTTATGTCATAATTTGTAAACACTTTCATATTTGAAACATCATCAATAACAACTCTGATTTGGAGATTCATTTCAAACAGACGTTTCTCGAATTTCAAACTGTCAATTGAAAGATCTTTGAATTTTACTGGAAAGTAGTTAATTTCCGAATGTTGAATTTCATTTTCGAAGTTACTTGACGTGTGGTCTTAGAAGTCGAAGATAATTTGCTTTTGAGTTTATTTTATTGCGAAACTTGGCATTCGAAATGAAATTGTGACACTAAACACAAATGGATTCGCAAATGCAAAAATTAATCTCTTTTAAAAGTTATTCATCGAATCGAAAGGAAAAATTTTGAGCGAATAAAATTGAATAACTTTTGATTCTAAATTCAGAAAAGACGTCAACATTTTATTGTCTAACATGCAAAGCCTTGGTTTTCCACAAATTGTGACTAACCGGCTTTACCCGATTTAGAACCCTTGTTTCTCCGCTAGTGCATATTTTGTAATCCGTCAAGTTTCTGGGCAGATTTTAGCGTATTTCATTTTTGTTTCGACAAAAGTATATACATCTGTCTGGTGAAAACGATGGGTCGTTTGGATTTAATTGTTATTACATTGTGGAATACTTGTCCTAGGTTCGCCCTCACAGAGCTAAGAACTTAACCTGACATTTGAAAACAGCACAGAAAACCAAATACATATCTCGCATTTTGATTGCTTTAAGTTTTCCGGAAAAAACTCAAACTATACAGGTTTTACGTGAATTGATTGACGTCGCGGCAAATGTCGTTGGAAGATTCGCTGGCAATTCGTTAAGATCCTAAATGCAAATTTGATTACTCTTCTTTGTAATTGTTGTAGGGACTTTTGCAATAGTTTTGCGATGGGACCGAACAAGGAACCTATTTTATTTGCGCCTTAAGGGCGCTCTAATGATGGGGAAAACCGATTCATATATAACGTTTGTTTGACGTGGGCACTGGTGCAATCGATATAGCTCTCAACTCGCCCTGGTACCAAAAACCTGTGTTTGACATGACTTCTAGGGCACCCTATTTGTGCCCTGATGACTGACCCCAGTTAATTTTTGGGGGCAAAAATTCAGCGCTGAGTTTTTCTGTCATTTCACTTGCTGTCATTCGCTTGTTGAGATATCGTGATAAAGATAAGTACAGTAAATTTGATATTTAAAAAGGAATTATTTGAAAACAACAACTTTTATGAAGTTAAACGTTATATTATAAAAAAATGGAATGGGAAAAAGCTGGAATCGAAGCTACATAAATATTTAAATTCATCGCCTATATTGTAAACAGTTTTATTAACTTGCTTGTATTATGGCAAGCACCCGATCAGAATTGAGTTCACTCATTTTTAACAATAAATAGAAAAAAGTGTTATCATCTTCATACACTTCTTTCACCAAAAGATACGTATTTTCCAGATTCATAAACTGACAGACTTCAGTTCAGCATATTTTTCGATATGATTGATGATTCAGGGTTGTGTAGAGTTTCTGACAGGCGTGAAAATTTGTTGACACTTCTCAGTGCGCACTACTGCTATCCACGTCAAACAAACCTCTAGTAAAAAAACGCACACGAAACTTCAAATCCATCTTAACCGAATGCAATTCACAGACCAAGCCGCATTGGAAGGATCAGTCAATGCGAACTTTTAAACCGTACCCACAAAGCTGATGCCTTTTTGACATTAAGTCAACAAATTTAATCATTTCACAACACTTATCCATTCCGCTGCCTGTTTATATTGTATATAATTTGTGCCCCCAATTCTAAAAGACCACCCTTTCGCAAACAGTCATTTTCTGTTTTTGTTTGGTTTGTACCAGCTGTCAAACAGCCGCACACAAAAGTTAAAAATTAGCCAACCATTCCGTCTCTGACTCCGACTGCGGCAACCACTCATTCCATTTGTTTGTGTTTCCACTTTCGACAGCTCAGACAGTGCCGCGCAAATGTCAGTTTTGTTCACACTCGCTGTGCTGTTATGTCAGCGTTGTTACTAAATTATCGCCTGCGTGACAAATTGCAAAGAATTCTCCTCCCAATGCATTATGCAGAGGCATGACTTCATTTACAAAAATGATCACCTTAGACACTGCACAATAATAACTAAAGTGTGTCCAATCCCATTTTGACCTAAGGACCAGAGCAATCTTGTTCCATATGAGCTTCATGACCCAACCATATGTCAATTGTCTGGTCAGTACTCCATACCGATCTATTGTTAGTAAGTAGACAAATTCACGCACATGTTTCGCACATGATCGGTTTCGTTCAACCGACACCTTCTAAATTACCAGGCCACTTACATTTTTAGCCAAGAAAAAACAAAACAAAAAAAAATACCTATCATTGTTTGGCCACCTACTGTATCTCCTCCCGGTTCGACACAACGGCGATCAGTTTTTTGTTCGTATTTCATGTGTCAAGTGTGTTATCCTAGATCTGTCAACGAAAAAAAAACACGATTTCTGAAACAGTAAGTAGGTAAATGTGGGAACTCATCGAGAAGAAATAAAAAAAACTCGAAGATGTGTTTACGTCTAAAAATAAATCTAAATCGAAAATGTTTACAAACTGATTTAGCCGCGGCGAATTCGTAAGAAACTTATTTGTTTTATACATCAACAAACTGCGTGTTTTTTTTTTTTTTTGGAGTCGGCAAATAGTGCTAACAATTCGCTTCTCACGAGGTAAATTTTTCAAATTGGGCACGTGTCATATCTGACATTTTCAAATCAAATCAAACAAATCATTAGAACCGATGTGAACAATGTCGTTGGCCTTGCATGTGCAGCAGCATAAAATAAGACAGGTCCCCCACTGACGGAAGTAAAAGAACTGCCACTTTAGTTGTTCTTTGTCTGACAAGCGAGCAGCAAGTCCGAAAACCAGTTGTGCCAAACGCCACACAGAGTGAAAGTGTATTTTTATTTTATGATAATTCGAATGACATTCTACCCCGACACCGACGGTTTATGTTACTCTCGCAAGGTAACTTAATGCGATTATCCATTTTTTTCTTCTCCTTTTTTTTTGCACATAATATAACTAATGCTTCGTCCGATGCAACAAAATCGATCGACGTCTTCTCTGCTGCGGTATCATATAGTTGATGGTGAAAAACAATTCCATGGGAATGTCGGCGGGTTTCCTTTCCTTCGATATATCATCGAGTTAATACGGCAAATATGTACTCAAGGATAGACGCCTTGAGGGAAACTAAATGCGACTGTGAATCGAGTAAACAATCGAATAAAGAAAGAAAGAAGGAAACCGTTGAAACATACGTATTTGGTGGTTTCTCGTGTCATTGATGAGAGTGTCATCCAGAGATATGGTTTGGTTATGTGATATCCATTGACAACTATTACTGGCTTTATGACTGAACTTTGCAGAATCATTACAGAAGTCGGCGTTCGATCAAAGCGAGCTATAATTAGCGGTATCCAATAGGAATTAGTGAAGATGAAAATTGTTTTTAAATCCTCTCTTAATTAGTTATTAAAATATTTTGAATTGTTTGAAAGTTGTGAATGCCTTGTGCAATGCACATTAATGAGCTGGACACAAAAGTCGACGTGAGTTGCATTCTATTGTTCGTCATTGTTTTTACTGCTGGGACATATACTTAAAAAAAACCTGTTCCTTTTTACAGATTCGATGAGTTTCTCTCTGTAGGCTGTCGTTTTTGACTTGTTAGTGAATGGAATCAAATACCTGGGGCATATTTCATTCGTTTCCTTGCAAAGATGGTAGCCGCTCGATGAGTTTGAAGTAATTGGATATTAACCTCCAAATTAGCGGCCACGTTTTTTACTCTTAGAATGCGACGCATGCAGGAGTTCGTTTTTGGTGATCCAGTAACGTTTCACATCCGTAGGGATAGAATGTATATCAATATCAAGGATGATGGATGACTTCCAAATATTGTACACTTGGCGGTAGCCGTTTTTTTTTTTTTGCTAGGTTACGCTCAAAAAATATGCTCCCAAAATTATCATTTGTTGAACTGAAGCGAAACAAGCGAATCGCAGTGGGTTTCAAAATAGGGTACATTGTCACTTAACCAACACGGAAACCTATTTGAACCCTACCTAATATTACATCACTTAAATGTCCACCAAGGTGGAAGCCCCCGATATATTATTCAAACCATTACGGTGTGCCTTAAATTACATGACCTTACTTATAAAGACTTTTAAACTTCCTTTAATAGTTATTATTATTATTTATTAACCAATAAACATAAAACGTACAGGTTAATCTTAAAAAAAATAACAGCACTAGCTACAGTGCTTTTTAAATGCTATATATCCCAGTGAATAAACTACAGAGGTTCATTATTCGAAATTGCCAAAATGTCTATGATGTAGCGTGTGACTGGAAGTCGTCGATTTTGCACTTATTTTCCTATACATATCATCCCTTTTATACTCTCGGATAACCAAAGGCTTTGACCAGAGATAATTCTATAGGAATCCTGTAGCTATGGTATTGGAACTAAACTTGTGTATAGGTTACGAGCGAACTATAGTTAAAAAAGGCGCACTCTTTTGAGTTAAGTTCCAATACCATACAATACATGATTCGGATAGGATTCTGCCGGCTGTAATTTTGGTTTGACTAGCGTTGTCAGTCCATATTTGACAGTCGTCAAGGTTGGTCAATAACAATTCCCAATAAAGCACTTTAAAAAAATAAACCGCCCTGTATATTACAACATTTGGAATTGTGCTTCTTTCCTTTGATAACTTAACCTCACAACTTCGTGACCAATCGTCACTAGGGGTTAGCCTTAATGAACTCCGAATAGATGGAAGAACCAGCTTTCTTCCAACGAAATTCTGGAGTTGATCCACATTAGTTAAATGAAAAGGGGGAGGGATTTTTTTTTTGTAGTTTCTTAAAAAAAAAAATGCAAAGTTTATGGGTTCACTTGGTGAATCTTTTAACCAGCTATTGTTTGTTTCAAGCTGGCTACGATGAAGGTCACTGAAGTAAATAATTAGGCAATTATATTCTCGATTGCTTGGCAGATTTTTGGGTGGGTCGACGTAGAGCAAATGTAAGTTTTTCGTAGTTTCCCAACTGCAAGGCAAGTACACGTACAGCGAAATAAATGATAGTTCGAATTTTCGAACCTACTTTAGCAAAGTAGATTTTTATTCATACCGATTCAAAGCAATTGCTAAGGGCTCTTACTTTGCTACAATCTTTTGCTCAAAGCAAATGCTAATTTTTATTCATGCGAGTTATTATGTCTGTTACCACTTTAAGTAAAAACTACTGGACAAATTTCGATAAACCATTTTTAAAACGTTTCCTTGTACTCCGAGAAGACGATAGGATGTGCCCCTTTCTGTACATTCTATGGGATAAGACCAAAATTTACCTAATATTATGCAACTCTTCTATTGGAAACTTCTCACAACACAATATGTAGTTTATTTACTGAGATTGGGTAAATAAAGTATGGAATCGAACTTTGCGGACGCAGTTAGGGTAACCACTATTACTTTCCTATCTCACGGTTTCCACGGTTTACAGCAATAGTACGAGATCCAACAGAACACGTGAGCATAGTAAAAAATTGGTCTAGTGGGTTCGGACAGACGGACAAAAGCGAAACTAATAAGGTTACGTTTTTCCTCTTTGGGTACGGAACCTTAAAAAGGCCTACTATAGTTGACTAACCTCTTAACTACACAAATGTGCTTCAGTTTTTCCCACTTGTCTGTCAACAAATTTGAAGGAACTTTTAATATTCCAAACGCAGTTTTATTTAAGACAGCCACCTTCATTATAGTCACCTTAGTTTTATGACTGCTGTAGACTAATATTCCAAATGGGTCCTAGTCATAGTGCCCAGCTTCCTGACAACCAACAAAAACCACCAGATGGCGCTATACTGAATTTTCATTCGAATACTCATGTCAGCAGTTCATAACCCTTACAAGTACATATACCTAATCAAAAATTAATGCAATAGAACAAGAAATTTTGTTTTGAGTTCAAAATTTAGCCGCTAACTTCGAAGTGGCGCCCCATAGGTAGTAAATTGGCGACACATCAATATAGCTTATAGCGCGACTCTAGTTGGTTTTCGCGACAATATCTGTGTGGGGTAATATTTTCGTATACTAAACCTATTCAATAGTTACTAGTTTCAGTACGCGATAGAATTTATTTTCGAAGGCTTCTCACATGGGTGGTAATTGACAGTTCGTTCCAAACTGATGATGTGAGGATCGACTTTTACCAATAAAGTGTTGCAGCTAATATCTTCCATAGAAAGTCAACTCCCTCCAAAAGACAGCTTCTCTCATAAATTTAAGTCGACATATAGTCCGAGCTTTACCTAAGTATATTTCGTAATTATGTTGCGCAGAGCCACACCATGTGTGCGGTGTCATGTTTTCATGTGCAACATTAAGTTGCGCCTCACAAATGAGTTATGCACTGAAAGCGATGAGAATGAAGTTTCAACTACACTCCATATCCCAACGTGTAACCCCAAACCAATCTTACAAAAACACTCGCCAGAGATCCGCGGCTCATGTCATAAGAAAAACATATTTCATCATTTGCTGGATGTATTTTGTTTCTGCGTCGTCGTCGCAACAAAACCTCAAGGTGTACATGTTTCTTTATTTCCTTTCCCTATTACAGTGTTTTGGTACCTCAATTAAACCGCAAACAAAACATTTTCAATGTGTTCTCTCCTTCTCGGAAGCATATCATAAAAAAATAAAACAACACACCCTTCTTAACTAAACAACAAACATATAGCCATAAGTGCAAGAAACTTCTCAAAAAAAGTGTTAAAAAAAATATAAAAAAAAGTGCAAAAGAAAATAAACGCTAGCTGTGTGTAATAATGTCATCATTACAACAGAAGAGACCCAGCGTCTCTAACTGGTTCTCATCGTTACGCCGTCAGCCAAAGAACAACAAGAACAAGTCCATCCAAGTCGACAAGAAATTCCAAAGAAGTTGCATTGACCTCACCTCGCAGAGCACCTTTTACATCCAGCCGCTTCCAGCATCACCCTTATCTTCCACTGGGACTACCATCACAGCCGCAACATCCAGCGATACGCTCGACGACGACGATGACAGACGAGGTCTTGTTAGCGGCAAGAAAGTCAGCCAATTGTGTTCGCAATGCTGTTGCCACCTGCAACAAAAGAAACATCAACAGCATCCACTTCCAACGCCGCCATCTACGCCTTTGTCAGCACCACTATCACCTCAATCGACATCGCCATCGATCCTCAGCCGAGAGCACAGCCTTACATACGAGACAGAGTCTGATGAGCGCAGTGATGTGCGGATTAAGCGTTTGCCAAGTACGGACAGTAAATCGATTGTCTACAACAAGCGTTCCGAGTTCAAACGCACCACAACAACCAAGACGACTCGCACTGTGATAATAACCCGACCAGTCGAGCTACTGCTCAACGAACGTGGCGAAATAGTGTCGCGAATCGAGACGCAGCGTTCCAACAGCCTCGGCTGTGTGCTCGATGACAGCGATGACGGTTTGTCGTACACACCAACGATGCTGGGTTCATCAATCGCGCTGGGCAGTAGCGACTTCAAGTACATCGATGACAGTTCGACGTCACAAAGCGAGACCAACGTCAAAGAGAACATATCGGCCCAACAGTGCAACAACAACAATAATGAGCTGTGCCAAAGCTGCCGAAATGTTATCCAACAGAATAGGAACAATTGGAAGAATTCCTCCATGAGGAGTAAAAAGGTATGAAAGTGATTTTTGTTGGTTTTTTTTTTCTTCTTTTGTTTGTTATTTATAGCGAAACCCATGAAAAGCAATTAAATTACTAAATTTATGCTGCTGCACCAGATTAGGCTGGTTTTTGTTAAGATCTATGCATGTTTGGCTAAAGAATAGAAAGTTGGAAAGTTGCGTTCAAATTGCCGGATAGTTGGTAACAATAGCGGATGACGCGATGATCATTGTTCAGCTGATTATTAAGAGCGAAAGTGTAGACTATTTCCGGTCGATAATGAGAGCCATCTATGTAATTGAACTGGTAACTCCATTTTATTGCGCGATTTTAGGTTGAGGATTTATTATCTGTAACTAGGCGGTTATTAAAGTGCAGAGATGTTATCTTGCCAGCCGTGACCATTTTCTAACGAACGACACTGATCCGAGGATGGGAATAGCCATCATACAACTCATCCATGGTGATATCATGCGATTAAAATCAGTGTTCACACATTTCATCTGTCATTGCTCTCCGGTTGCGTTGGTCGCTACCAAGCCTTCAAAATCTAGTACATTTTGGACATCATCCTTCAAAGCCCCACCATGATTTGTGAATTTGAGGTTATTTTCTATGGTTAGTTGTGGATGAATTGCGATCATCAACGGCGGAAAATTTGACTTTCAAAATGTCCCCATTTCACATAAATTGCATTTAGCAAACTACAAACTACAGATTTCTTTCTGAACATAAAAACCTGATCCAGACAATATAAGTTTATCTGTGAGCACGTGTAATTTATTTGTCCCTTCAGTGGCTTTCTCC
Source organism: Cheilosia vernalis (assembly GCA_949126925.1). Classification (NCBI taxonomy): domain Eukaryota; kingdom Metazoa; phylum Arthropoda; class Insecta; order Diptera; family Syrphidae; genus Cheilosia; species Cheilosia vernalis. The sequence goes on from OX421361.1 coordinate 15,130,427, forward strand.
GAGATGTCTCTCTATTGTTGTATTTTTAAATGTTAAGCGTTACACTAATGTATGACAACTCTGTGCAAACAACAGCACCAAATGTAAACTACAGTGCTGAGGGGAAATATTTGCTTTCTATTTTTAGCCCAGTAAAATAAACAAGTCTGCTTGTACTTTGTCATGCGTTTGAAAAAAGTGAGTTCAATGAATGTTGCTTGCTGTTGGACTCAATATGTCATAAATATCGCTGATCAACCTCAATTCCAAGTTACATTTTGACGAACGTTTTAAAATTTTGAAAAGCTAGAGTAAGTTCAACAAACGAACGGCAGGACATTCTGTTTAAGATATATCGCAGTGTAAATAACAGGTACAAGAGTGGCCCCAGTATGCTTCCGTGCGGAATACTTGCGAATATTTCTGTCAGCCTCTTACACGGAGTTTGTTTTCGATATACAGTTCTGTGATTTGATGTTAATGTTCTGCGAGAATTTGTATTATTTTGCTCTAAAGGGGTTCATACCTCCTTAGGAAATTCTTGAGAAATCCTTGAGAAAGAAATGCCCACTAATAGGACAGAAAATTCTACTCCTCAAGTATTCTGCTGGACTTGATCTACTATTGAGGGTTTTATTCGAAACTTGTGGTACGTAGAAGATATTTTCTTAAATGATTCTAAGAGCCGAGCAATAGGCGCTCTAACGCTGTGTCCAGCGTAAGCACGAGCATACGTTGCGATGCGATTAATGCGGGCAGCTGTCAAAATCAAACAGATGCGACGATATGCGGGCGTCCAGCGTAAGCACGATATTGCGGCAACTCGGTTTTTGCGACGTTTCCGCAACGCACGCATTGTTTGAAAATCAAACTAGTTTGATTTTTCTCGCAGTTATCGTACGGAAACAAATAATCAATAATGGAGGTTCTGATTTCCGAGGTGCAAAAAAGAAATGTTTTGTGGAACAAGATACATTGTCGCTATAAAGACAGAAGAACCACAGATAACGACTGAGACGCAGTAGCTAAAAATGTGGGCATTTCGCATTTACCGCAAACAAATTGAGTGCGTTCGGGCATCGCATCGCACGCAATAATCGTGCCCGTGCTTACGCTGGACACAGCGTAAGGCTTTGAAAAAAGTTGGAAGAACACGGGTCAGTAAAATGTTGTTGATTTCTTGACTCGATGGTTCGTCGAGTTTTAAAAACACTCAATACTTCCGCAACTTCCCATTCACTTTAAATGTGCTCTATATAATCAAATTGGGGCAAGTACGTAGCGCCATCTGTTGGCGGAGCTATATTTCTCGATGTTCTCAATTTCTGCCTACAGAACTGCAGATGTTGCCATTGACAGTTACTGTTTTCCATTTCATTTTAAAAGAAATAAGGTTCGGTGAGTGTCAGCGATATTAAGTTTTTTTTTTCTAAGTATGCACTAAATTGTGAGCTCTCCTTCAAAAAATGTACGACCGTGGGTAATTCGATCGCCAACCTTGGGATCTCTTTGAATCCTTCGATTAAGGAAAAGCTGATCCTGGTTGTGTGTGATGACCGATTGTCTATGGATACAGGTTGTATTTGAGACAACTTGACGACAAGGGAAAGTTACCGGTCTTTGTGTCTTGACTTGACCTTTAGTTGACCGATGCAACGACGACGAGAACAAGTAGCGAAAGATAAAAGACGATTCTTTCCCCTTAGGGTTTCAAATACAAAAGCTGTTGAACTTTATTTTCTATGCGTATTTATACAAAAGTGCGTAAACGGTTTTTTAACTTAAGTGAGAGAGACTACGTTATATTTAAAAGTTCAAATTTTAAGGCGAATTCAAATTACAATTAATTATGGTGACTGGTCTAAATTGACCGCCAGATTTGAATGTACTGAAACTGAATATAAGAGTTTACTACAATATAATTCAAGATATAATTCTGAAGATGACGATGATGACGGTGATGACGATGATGATGATGATGACGATGATGATGATGATGATGATGACGATGATGATGATCTGTCCCAACACACCCCGCCTCGAAAATATGTTGTTTTTTTTTGCCCGAAATCAGGATCATCTTCCAAGTACTCAGCAAACTCGCAATGCAATCTCTGATGGTTCGGCATCACCTCTATGACATTGTAGGCCAAAATCCTAAAAGTTGACATCCGAGAAAGCCTTAATTTTTTTAATTCTAAAACGTCAAAAACATCATGAATCCAAACTTCTTTCCTGATGCCAGGTTATGAATGCATTTGCGCTGTTTGGATTTTGTTCCTACTTATCATATTCAATTTTAACACTTTTCAATTTATTTTCGTTTAGAATTTACAATTTGTTATAGCACAATTTACATAGTTTAAATACAGAGATATGACAAATTTATGTCTTTCTACTGGAAAAAGTTTACAAGTGACAACAAATAAATAAAATTGGATAATTATTACAAACTGTACTATTTTACTTAAGCTACGATTACACGTGCCATTTTTCCTGTCAAATTTTGACATTCTGACGTCACAAACAAATTCGGCCATTAGGTGGTCACTCTAGTGTCTTTCGTGAGAGTGCGCTGAGCGCTGCCACAGCCCGCGTGTCCAGACGCTTTACAGGTGATCACAAGTAGAACCAAATTTAGGGCAAATGTTAACGTCATAATGACATCGGCATAAAAAGTGGCAAGCTGCCATTTTATTTGGCAGCTCAAACTGAAATGTCAACTGTCATTTTCATCATAATCATTCACTATGCTCTGTTTGCTTTTTTTTGCGCAGTTGATGCGTTCGCAATGCGTTTTGGAACGCTTGATTAAGCAGTAATGCAGAAGTACTGTATTTTGGAAATTAGCCATATTTGATCGCTGCAGCTGCAATATATTCCTCATGTCAAAACTTTACCGCAAAGTAACGGGAAGTGCAGCAATACACTTAACAAAGCGCAGACGTTGGTAAAATGTTTTTATAAAATCTCTCTGCATTATGAAACAGAAACTTTTCTTAATATTTTGACACTTAAAACAACAACTGTCAATCTGTCAATCTCTCTGTTGAACAATTGTCAAGCATTCACACTTTTTGTGGTAATCAGAATTTTGCATTCCTAAACTATAGCAATCAATTAATTTCAAGTGTCAATTATTTATTATTGAGAGCAAAATACAAAAAATTATTTCCAAACGAACAATTGTTTATGGGAATTATACTATTCCGTAGATATTTACTGTAAAATCCACACTGAGCTTGAGATCATTCCGGCAAAAGTAGATGCCATCTCAAGACCAATTCGCATTCGAATCATTTAAATGCATCACCTAACAATTTAATTAAAATTAATTCATAATTCGTAAACAATATGATTAAATCTCATGAAAAGCGGTTCTATTGTTGTTCCTGGTAGCTAAAAATTGATGTAGGCTCCTATTACCATACTCAAGTGCACCTGATCGTATCAGTTAAAACATAATTTTGTATTCACGTAATCTGCTGCCACAATTCTCATAAGTTCATTGTTTAACGTCCTCAACTTAAATTGTTTTCCAAATTTATTCAGTTGGAGGAAAACATCCATAGTGGGAATTTTTTTTTTTTTTTGTAAAATTATACTCGGCATTCATTAGAAAAATACGTGTGTCATTGGCGTGATATTTTGCGATAAAGTAATGCATCGGCAGATTTCAAGGAATTCAGTAAGCAATTCATACGTTCTCTATATGATATCATCTTGTTGATATTTATATACAGACAAATTGATTACAATGCCAAAGCCTCACCACACTATTGTAGTTTTAGACATTCATATATGTTCGCTCTGTTGCCATGAGTGTAATGATGATCAGACTTAAATGATCTTTTATTTTAATTAAGTACGACACAACTATCACCTAAAAAGCGATAGAAATACCTCTTAAAACGATTCACGTTCAGGGTCAACGTTTAGTCTTTATTAAAAATGAAAATGCGTTGGCGACAACCAATCTCCTTCACTATCTAAACCATTTTATAAATCACATCTCACTTATAATGTTCCACTGCTATCAGTGATTGATGAGCGCGAATAGCCTCAACAATCACGTATATGCTTCTTTCACGCTTTTTATTCGACTTCCGAAATTGAGACACGTGCACACGTAGAGTAATAAATTTTGTGTAAGACCACGACAGGATTAATCAAGGTCGTTGACTGTTTACAATTTTTATTTTAAGACTGCAGAGGATTTATGCCATGGTTCCAGCTTTATCTACTTATGCAGTCTGACTGATCGATGGTTTTGTGAAAGCCAGACAAATGGAATTGTTTTTTTTTTTTTTATATTTACCACGTGATCCGAAAAGATAAACATGGCGCCAAGTGCAAAGTAAATATTGTAATGGGGGGACAAGTGCAATGTGTTTACGAATTACAGCAAGCGAGAGATTTTGAGTTCATTGTAACTTACAGATAAATCATGGGGAATATTTTTGAAAAATAAAAACAGGCTTAAATGTCATATGGACGTAGATAAGTTGTTTGGCTAAAAATATTCGTGCAACCTGTTTCGTTTGTTGTCAGACTCTTTTCCATTGGCTGAATTTGTATTTTAAATAAAAAAAAAAAACTACCCGAGTTTAGCCATTCAAAAATGTTATAACAAAATATTAAGAAAAATAAGTTTTTTTAGTTTCAGTTCTTTAAGTATTAAATTCTTGTATAAAGAAGGTATTTGACCGGGAATGCAGTTTTAGTGGCAGCAGGATTTGATTACTTATACCATGCGGAACGTTCAAAAAGTCAATCCACCGCTCTGGAGAAACACAAAAATGTTTGGGCTTGATATTTCGAAAGCATTGCACAGAGTTTGGTATCAGACTCTTTTGTCGAAAATGCGTGTTTATGGGACCAACGTGTCTCTTCTTAAATGGATTAGAAATTGTCTTTTTGGCTATTCGAATATAAGTTTGCGTTTGACAGTTTCAAATCTGCAATTCACTCTATAAAAGATTGTGATCCCCAAGGCTCTGACTTGGCTCTGACTTGCTGACCAAATGACATTTCATGCAAAAACACATATACGTAGGCTCTAAACGCAAATTTTCGCGTTTAACTTACGCAGCCCTAGTAACGTTGCTAAGGTTCGGAAAATATTTATAAATCTAATTTTCATGCGTAAGGGCATTTTATAGGGCGTGTAAAGGTAGACATACGAACATACAAACGCTGGGTTTATAAATAAGGCGATGTACTTTTGACTCCATAGCTCTGTCAGCAATTAACTTAATTTTATATGCAAAATATTGTATAATCCCCTTTACAAATTTGGTGGCAGATTTGGATGAAATTCATTCTGTTACCAAATTTGCATTGTGTTCCAATATAAAGTCGTAGTATTTTTATCCTTACCCACATCACCAACATCACCAACACTACCCACTCTTTCTTTTTCCCTTGCCCTGCCTATTAATACAACAATCATTTTAGTATTTTTAGTTTAGTAATCTTTATTGAGGAATTTATTTAAAAAAAATAATTTTAAATTTGTAGAGGATAATTATTAATTCAGAAAAGATATTTTGTAAGAATTATTAACTAAATACCCACGCTGATATTAAAAATAATAATCTTTATAAACATTTTTATAAAAATATTGATTAGTGAATTGACAGCTCCTTACAGAAGTAATCTTTTTTACTCCTAGTTACTTGATAAATTGGCAAAATGGCAATCCTGTCATTAAAAAAAATGCCAAAAAAACTCTAAACCTCAGAAGGCATGATGTCAAAAACCTTGTAGGCTACCTCCCATCTACTAGGGTTTGCGATACCTCCGAAACAAAATGCAACTCCCCGGAGTGCCGGCTATGTCTCGAAGAAGACGAAACAGCTGAGCACATCATGTGCGAATGCCCAGCTCTATCCAGTACTAGAAGGAAATTCTTCTTCCGTGAAGAGGTCCTCCGCTGAAAATATTATCAGGAAGTGGAAACTCTGCTAGCCTTCATTAATTTTTTGGCAATCTTCGGCACAATAGATCTTTTAGGTCGAAGTGCCTCTTTATCGCCTTGGCGAGTTAGAAGTTAAAAAAAAAGAAACTTAATAAAACGGTTAAGAAACTACTATTCTACTTCATTCTCTTTGGAATACATACTTACTTAAGGTGGGGCTACAGTCCGGATGGACCTGGGCCTTAACCAACAAGCGTCTCCAGCCAGCACGATCTTTGGCCAGCTGTCTCCAGTTTCGTACGCTAAGTTGGTTAATGTCCCCTTCCACTTATGTGTGCCACCTAAGTCGCGGTTCTTTGGAATACTTGAGTCAATATTTTCATCATTAAATTCTAAAGCAGGGGATCTAGTATAGAGCCCTGCGGAACACCGCCAGCTTCTTTTGCATTCATTTATACTCTTTCATTCTCTCGCCCGAATAATAATAAAAGAGAGCTCTATTCGTAAAAGAATTTGTTATAATTTTAATAACTGGTCCGGTATTTCAATAAATAAGTTCCCAATGGGCAGGAGCTCATCGTGAATTATCCGTCCAAGAATCTTATCAGTACTTTCTAATAAACAAACAGAATCTAATAAGAGAAGTTCACTTGGATAGCTCGTTCTTTTCAGCAGTAGCATAGTCTTTGGTTTTTGAATGCCTCAGGAAAACTGGCCTTTTAAAACAATTCGGGTCAAGTTTTAGTTGCTGTTTTGTGTTTTTAAGGTGGCCTCTATCTTCTTTCCTTGCATGAGTAATTCTTCGCCGGTTGTGTCATGGGTTCTACCGCACTCTTGTGCACAGACTTTGACTGTTTGTAGTTACAATATACGTAAAACATTTGCGGTTGCATTATGGGGAACTTTTAACCTTTTCGATACGATTCAGGCTTTACCACAGACTGCATTGAGATCCCTAAAACAACGAAGCTTTCCCGCCTTCATTGCTTTATTTAAGCGGGTTGCAGATTATCTTCTTGCATTATGTGTAAGTTGAAGTTGGTAAACATCGTCGCGTCGTAAGCGATTATGGGAGCGGTGGTATATGTTTCGTATTCAGAGACACATAGGCATCATTTACGCGATATACTGGAGGTCAGTCCTTTGCTGTTTCCAACCTATTATTGTTGAGTACTAGGCCCGATGGACTACAAGTGCCTTTTGTTTTATTTATACCCCACAGCCGATGAAGATCTTCACCTAGTGTGTCCCAACTCTGTGCTGAGACTGACTTCAACACAAGTACTCATGCCACAAATACATGCTAAATACTATTTATACCCAAGCAGACCGCTTGATTGAATTAAATTCAATAAATTTGAAATAAAACTGCACAAAACGCAGCAGCACGTCCATGTGTGTAAACACGAAAATTATGAAGGTTTCTATTTCAGTAAATTATGCCAAACCGGGTGCGTTTCGAATCGGAAATTCCCAAGTACACCGAACACGAAGTCACAAGCAAACTCATTCCGTTTATGAAATATTCAAAAGGCCACTTGGTTGACTTGAAATCAATCGAAATGTATCTCTAACTCTGGCCAGCCACTTCACTGTTGCTGCTGCTGGAACAAGAAAACCCAAAAATAGAAATTCTTTTTAGAAATGTTAAAAACGTTCGCCAACCATTCTCGGCATTTTAAGTGCGACACAGGCAAAAAGGAGCAAGCGCAAATTCGCGTCGAATCTTATTTCGGTTCAATTTTGTTGGCGGCGCGTTGAAATTCGAAATTCCCGACTCATAGTTTGCTTCGTGGAAATATTGTTGTCGTGTAGTTATTTTTATTCGCGGCAGTTGCAAATTAGCATCACACAAAAAAACCAGAATCGAAAGGCCGAAGATACGCGCATACCCTAAGTAATTGTGTAGAAATTTACACTGCTTAGAGGTTGTGTGTGGATGTAGTTTTGCGTCTTATTGGCTGTTGAACGCCAAGTCGATGATGTCATTAAGTAAACCCGTGACAGCGGCGACAAACAATGCTTGTGGTTGTTGTAAGTTTTGCATTTTTCCGATCACTTGCTCAAGTGCGTACCGCGTTTTTGTCGTTAAAGTTCATTCACTTGCTGCACTCCAAAGTCAAGCTGTGTTATCGCAAAACTGGTGCCAATCTATCTGTAAACGGGGGTTGAGATAAAAACATGATTCTTGTCACCTCAGGTTAAGAAGAAGTCTTTTTAATTTGGATGTTGTTTATGCAACTGCGATGGCGGCGCGATAAGACTGCTTGTTAGTCATCGCGCAATTCTTTGGAATTGTTTTTGCTGTTGCGTGTGTGTAAACAAGTGGAGGAGTCGTAGTACATAAAGTGAAGGTTTCTGGATTTTTTTCTATAAAAATCTCTGACTTCTAACCGTGAGCCGAGTAGATGTTCAAGAATAATTGACATCAGTTAAGTCGTAGGTCGCTCTGACAGTCAATTAATCCGAGCAAGAACGGAACTAATTGCAACAAATTCAGATGTCCAATGTCGACTTGAAATGTGGACAGAATGAAGCGGAGGAAGCTCAAGTACGACTCCCAGGAAAACCCGTGACATTATTATTCCTTTGTATAATGAGTGCAGTACTCTGGAAAAGTAGGAAGCACCATGAATAATCGAGGTTGTCTATATAAAACCGCATGAATGTACCCATTCACTGTCCACCAGTTTTACAAACTACCTCTTATGGGGTTTTCACCAGAATGATAACAAGGCAACCGCTATCATATTTTATTCCATAAAATCTACATACAAGTTATTATTTATCTTCTGTGTGACACAAGGTTCATGCGTCAATTTACGTAAGACAACTGCAAACGAGTCTTAAAGTGAATTCAACTGTGTGTATTCTTTTGGAGAAATTCTGTCCGGTTTATGCGAGGAGGGTATTCACACCTCGTGAACCAGTTGTCGATTTGTCATAACTGTAGTTGTTTTTTTTGTATCCGTAAAGACCTCAGTTTAATGGGGGTCATTGTGGGGAATGTCTTGTATATGCGCTGCCCGAGGAACACCCATAGAATTCTTCAAATTTCAATTAAGATGTTGCTTCCGGTTAGGACTTACAATTCTTAGAGAAGAGAGTCATTTCGTTGCGTATGCACTTAAAAGTAATTAAACGAAGTTACAGCTCTTAAAATGTCACTTAATGTTACGTGAATGATCCGATTTAATGACAAACGCTTATAAAGACATGAAATAAAGTAGAGGAAGATGGGTTAGATTGAAAAGACCTGAGTTGCTTTCTGATGACTGTTTGGAGTGATGAAGGAACCTATATATGTATTTCAATCCTTACCGAAATCAGCAATGTCTTAATATTAGTGATGTGAAATAAAGCCGAACGAAATAAGACAAAATTCAAAGTTTTTATGCTTGTCTTCATGTTACGCATGCTTTTAAAGCAGTGGTTCTTAACCTTTTACTGATGAGGGACCATTTGACAAAATGTCTGTCTTCCCATGGACCACCAACTGTTTAGAAGTAATAAACAGTAAATATAAAAGTAAATGAATAAAAGGTTGTTACATCCATAAATAAAACAAGCATGCAATTGTAAAAAGGCAACAGGATTTCATTTTTTAAGACAACTACATTAGGTTCCCAATAATGTTGGCAGCCTGTCATATTTTTCTTACTTCTTGACATCTTGTACGTACACCACCAAACAAATCACTAGAAACAAGAGCAGCAACGGGGTTGTTCGTCAAGTAAAACAATATATTTGCGGTAAATTTTAAACGATAATTTTTTTAAATTTTGAAGAAATTGCATGGGAAGATTTCTGTTTGTAGACTGTATGACTTTGACAATAGATAACACCTGTAAAATGTGAGCCATGTTGATAATGACTTATGATCAGCACATATATATTTTAACAACAACAAAAGCAAGCAACAAAACTTTGAACGCTGTTTTCTTTGTCTTTGTCGATCACAAAAATAAGTCTTAAATGTAAGGTCTCTACCTATTGGTTAAGGTGAGGTTAAAACGTTTTCTTTTGGTAAGTACGACTTTAAGACGTATGTAGATAATTATTTTGAGAATTGGATGAATATTATATTATGAAGTAGGTATCTACCTTTTTCCCAGCCAAAGAAAAACATTTTTTTATTAAAAGGATATTCATCCTTCATCATATCTTTGGGTTAAAAAACAGCGGAGAATATAAAATCTGAGGTAGTAGATCTGTCATGGCACAAAAAATTGATATGAAAGATAAACACATCAATATATTAAACAGGTATTAATAAGGCAAATTTGTTTCAAACAATGCTGCAGCTTAAATAAAAATGAAGTTATTGTATATTTTATTAGTATCCCTATTATTTAGTTGTTTTGTTGATATGCATTTCCGCCAATCACAACCAACGCTTAGTATATACTGTGAATATAGAAACTCTGCGAACAGATCCATTTTATACAATTGTGGCAACGTAAAATGCTTTCTCCCCGGTGTTCACAATCAACATTTACTCCCAATTGACTCGTGCTGTGAAGGAATACCTCGTGTGAGTCCTCGAAGTGTTAGTTATTGCAATTGCGTTGCTGAAAATCCTACTTTACTTTGCTTTTGAGTTCGAAGCTCAAAGAACCAGCCTATTATAGAAATAAATATATTATTTTAATGAGAATTTTGTGACTGCATACTTTACTTACTTCTTGATTTTTGCTTACTTAAAGTCAAACGCATGTTGATAAATTTTTTGTTTTGATTTCGGAAAATCGATTTATTGTCATTTTCCTATTTTAAAACAACTTAACTGAGCACGAACAAAGCCAGTTTATTTAATATTTTTCGGATGGCTTCGCGGACCACTTCGGGTGCTTACAGGGACCACCAATGGTCCGCGGACCACAGGTTAAGAACCACTGTTTTAAAGGTATTCAAAAATATGCCAAACTGCTTTTTTTCGTTTTCAGTAACGAAGTAGTGTTAAATTTTAATTTTTTTAACTTTCTCCTTTACGTAGTAAGAAAGATACCTATTGTTTTCGTACAAAATTTCGAACTCGAGATGCTAATCAATTCTGACATAACGATGGTAGAGGAACTCGAAAAAGTGGGTGTTGAAACCGACACAAACCATTAGCCACTAAAATACAGAATGGTCCATGATAACTTGTTACTTGTTACTTTAAATTTCTTACTTGTTTGTTACTTGTTTTTATTTTTTGATATTTATGAACTTTGTCATTATTGCAAAAAGAAAATTATATAATAAAAAGTTTGTTTCGAAAAACGTCAAAAAAAGGAGATTCCAGCTTATTAAAAAAAACAAAGAAACAAAAGGATAATTTTGCAGGTATTACAGTCCACACTTGCCGAGAAAATTGAGCCATTGAAAAACAGTGGGTCGCAAATTCTGTCCGGTCTGTCCGTTTGTCCGTCTGTCCGTCCTTCCGGATTTCGTTTAAACTTCGGATTTTGAGTTTGTGGGCTTACAGTTCGGGCGTTTATTTTTTGCAAGTTAACCTCAGTATTAATGGTACTTTCAAATAAAATGTTCGTACCACTTTGATTTGATCGAAAACGGCTCTTACGATTTCAATCAAAATTTATATTTATACTTAAGTAGGTGAGCTTGCCGTGACTGCGTACCCAGTTGTTGGTTAAAACTAACGGTAATTTTGAAATTTCGACATATCTCGTTACGATCGTTACAAAAATTCATTTCTATGGTAATGTGGTCATTTAAAACTTAAGAGCAATCTCCGTTTTTCTCTATATTATCGTACAATGAATTTTTGAAAATACATAGTAATTATTTAAAAATTTAGTTTTGTTTAGTTTACCTCAAAACGGTTATAACGATTTCGACCAAAGTGCAAACTTATAGATTCAAATGGATGTTTTCAAAACTATTGTGTCCTCAATTTTCAATTCGAAGCACCGAAAACGCTAATTTTAAAAACCCCTCACATCTCGAAAACCCCATCTTCGATTTTGAAAAAAACTTTAAAAACGAAGTACATATACCTACTACCTAAATCCCGAACAATTTTTTTTTTTTTTTTTTTTTGTTTGTGTTGGGAATTCGCTGGAAGTAAAAAATCATCGAAAGACATTGCAGAGCTATACGCGAGGGATGCTTCTGCAATAGTGATGGACTTTAACTCATCTAAAAAAACTCCCGGGGGACTGACATAAGCCATCCCAAAAAAGATTGCACCTAGTCGTACGACTAATCAGCAAATTATATTTTGAATTATTTAATGAATTTACAGTGATAAATCCGCCGTTTGTCGGATTTTTAAACTTGTTTTGTTTGAAATTAATACCTAATTTCTTAGCCCTAGCCAAATCTTACAGATCATGTACATGCAGATCAATGATTTATAATCGGTTTTCAGATAATAGTCAAGCAATAGTCTTTTTCAAACTAAACATTGCAATATTTGGTACCGTTTTGTCTGCCAAGTGTTACAAAAACCGCTCTACGATTTTGGCCAAAATACATATTTAGGATAATAAAAAAACACTAATTAAGATCCCATACCTATTTTATTATTTCTCAAAAATAACTACCCAAAAGCCGATTTGTGTTCATACATCATTGAATATACACCTTCAAATAATTCCAACCACTTGGTGCCTTCCACAATCAGAAACTCCCACTACGTTTCCATCGGTATATTCTGTTTATAACTTCTAATGCGAATTCAAAAACAAACCTCTTAAGTCTTACATGTATATCTATGTAAAGATATCGGTCTAATACGAACCCTACTTCCGGGTTAATGTGATTTATACTGATTTTAACTCAGTTGACCATAAATTGTTGTTATATAAGCTTACAAGACTCTGTTTTCCGCAGTCTTTTTAAATTGGCTTTCCTCCTTCCTCTCGGATAGGATCCGAAATTTAAAGTTTCCTTGTCATATTTCGACGAAAAATATGTCTGCAAACTCTGGCGTCCCCCACTATTCATTATCCAGTTTGTAAATGATATCGTTAAATTTTTACCTGAATACTTTTTGGTGATGTTTGCGGATGGCTTTAAAATTTATATGTCGGGTAATAATTGTTAAGTTCTAAATTCACATCTTCAGATATTTCATCTGTGGTAATCCAAAAGCAACCTCTCTTTAAAAAATTTAGAAGTGCTCTGTCATGGCATTTTGTCACAGTAAATTGTATACGTATTCATTAGATGGTATTGTCATTCCCAGTGTTTATCTAATAAAGATTTGGGGCTTTTTTTTTAGATACGAAGCTATCATTTAATTACCATGCTGAGTCCATCATAAACAAGGCAAACAGAACATGCGGAATGTTAAGGCGTTATGGTTGTGAGTTTTCGGATGTTTGTGTTTTTAAGACCTCGTATATCGCTTTAGTGCGGTCTATATTAGAATATTCCTCTATTGTGCGGTGTCCGTATTATAGAGTTCATATAGCTAGAATTGAATAAATACAAAAAAAAGATTTTTAAGATTCGCTCTAAGAGGACTTCCTTGGATCGATCTTGGCACCCTACCGCCTTATATATCTAGGTTAAAATTAATTAAATTAGAATCAGGGCGGTAGCCAAAGTCGTCTTTATTCATAGGGTTTTAAATTTTAATAGGAGACTTAGTCTTCTCAATATTAATGTTCCTTCATTCGACCTACGAAACTCTCGATTTTTAAGAGTAGGCCACTCTCGTAGAAAATACAATCTATCTTCATCAATTAATGGTTTAACGTCAGCATATAATTCAAATGCCGTTTTAATCGATTGCAACTTTCCTGTTTCCTATATAAAAAGAAATATGCCTGAGAATGTACATACAGTCATAGTTGTTTGCTTTACGTTTGTATCATATATTTGTAACTTAAAATGTTGATATTGTGGCCATATGTCTATGAAAGATGTTTGTTCTTTGGTAGATAAACAGATAAATAAATAAATAAAAAAATAAGAATAAATAAATAAAATAAAAAAAAAAGAATGATGAGATTGAGTTACTGTTTAGAGTTATTGTATAAAAAATGTGAAGAGCAGTATAATTTCCAAATCGGTTGGTGATTGCTTCTGTCTCCCATTTTATTTTATTTACTTTTTTTCCCCACTAATTTTTGTGTCATTTATTTTCAATTTCATATTTTCGGCTCCATGAATTTTCTTTTGTATTATTAAGATAGTTTTCAATTCCTACCCAGTGTTCTTAGGACTCTTTCTACATTTATCCCACGAAGCGTAGTCATTTTTCCATTTTTTCCCCCATTTCACAGTACTTGAATCCCCTTAAAAATCCCTCCATACTTAAATTAAAATTTGTTAAGTAAAACTTGTACTGGGTACACAAAAAAAAAATAATATTATATTTTAGCATTAAAATCGCAGATTGTTAACATTACAATTTACGTGAGCAATTTTTAATGGACACTTTTTCATGGTGAAATGTAGATGTTTTGATGAAAATGCAAATTTATAGTTTGAATGTGTTTTTGTTAAATTCTTGAAATTTTTTTTATTTTCTTCATGTAGGTAGGTTCACCAAATGAGATCATTCACTGATCTCGCTAGATATAAAATTTAAATTCTTAAATACTACCATCAAAGTCTAACGTTAAAATTAATTTATTCCTGAATAAGTCCCTACTAAGATCAAACTCAAACAAAGTTTTATAATTATTAGATTCTCTTAGGCATCTGGTAATTGGTTCATTACAACCATAGTTAACTCTATGATAAGGAACACAAAATAAAAAGTATTCTAGAAGGAGCATAAAAACCAATTAATGATAAAAGAAAAGTCAGTCGATATAGCTTTTTATCATGTCCGAAAATAAGTGAAAAACATTGTCTACGCTTAAAAAGAGGTAAGATACCAAATAATTTGCATCTTGCCTCATGCGATGGCATTTTGGTATTCCAGCGTAATCTACGAACGGTAACTCTAGTAAGACGTTTTTGGATCGTCTCAATTCTATTGGAATGTACTTCATAAAATGAATTCCATACTATACTACAGTATTCAAGATTAGACCTGACAAAAGAAAAGAATAGACATTTAAGAGTAAGCGGTTCCCAAAAGTCTTTAGAGTTCCGCAATATAAAAGCCAACATAGAATTATCCTTAGCAACCAAGAAGTCAATATGCTTACAGAAATCGAGTTTTTAGTCAATTATGACTCCCAGGTCTTTTTTAGAGGATACAATAGACAGTGGGATATATGTATATGATACTCGGGAGAGGTTACGACAAAATGACATGCCTTGGCATTTAGAGACGTTAAGGCGAAGGTAATTATTATGACACCACATAGAAAGTCTTTTAAGATCTCCCTGTAAAAGTATGCAATCATGTTCAGTTTGAATATGTCGGAGCACTTATAAATCGTCAGCAAACATCAGAAATTGTGAATTCAAAAACATTTCTTGCTGTTTCCCTTTATCCCACGGAAGACTTTTTAGACATCAAAAATCCCACAAAAAGGGACAAATCCCATGGTATAGCAACACTACTCCTACCTGTATGTTACCCCACGTCAGATTAAATTTTTTTTTGTAAGGTCGTTCTTCACTAACTGTCAATAGTTACAGGACGATCATTGGATTTGTTAGTGCGTGTCGACGAATTAAATAAAAGAGGTGCGTCAAAATTAGTTTTCGGAATGTTCCTTTTATTTTACAAAATTAACTGCGATAGCCAAAAGGGAAAATTTTAATTTCGGTTTTAGAAAAATCTGGAACACGCTTGACGAAAGGAATGGAATGACTTCTCGATTGCTGGACTGTCAAAAAGCAAAGCAAACGTCTGACACAATATGCAAAATGGTTGGTTGGCTTTGTGTCGTCCTCTTGTGGTCGATCCGAAAAGTTTATGTTATTTTTAGTTTCAATGTTTGAATAAAAAAAATAACAGCCGGTTGAATGTAGATTCCTACATCACTCCCCCTCCAGTGACTCTGTTGCGATATGATAAGTGTTAGTCCTCCTGTATCCCCAGTCTGTCTGGAACTCGAACGGACCTCCCTGACCGTGTCTTTCTAGTGGTGATGTCATCAGATGTTGCTGGAAGGACTGACGCAGATGATGGTTGTTAAGAGCCGTGAAGATTTTCGTCCTTGTCAGCTGAAAGTAGAAAAGCCGGTTTTAAACGATCGATCGAAACTGTTACATTTGTCTGATCTCTTCACGACGGGAAATGGACCTTCATATGGCTGTTGTAATCCGGTTTTGACCGCATCTCTTCGGATGAAAACGTGGGATGCTTTAGAAAGCTCTTTGAATACAAAGACTTCTCTTGAGCCATAACGCGAAGCGGGAACTGGCGACAGGTTTTCGAAATGAAGTCGAAGTTGGTTCACAAAAGTTGTGGGATCGGTAACGTTGTCTCTTCGTGGTGACAAAAATTCACCGGGGAGTCTGATGGATTCTCCGTATAACATTTCGGCTACTGTAGCTTGTAGGTCTTCCTTGAAACATGCTCTAAGTCCGAGCAGTACAACAGGGAGTTCATCGACCCACGATGGTGATTCGTGGCATTTTATGGCGGCTTTCATTTGGCGATGAAACCTTTCGTTCCACTAACAAAATGTTGAAAAATACGCTTATTTGTAACTAGTGAGAAATGAATAAAAAAAAATAAAATAAATTTTTTTTGGATATTTACCCCATTTCGTTTGGCTTTATTTCACGCAACCGCCTCAAGACAAGATCTTCAGCGCGAAGATGTCTTGGGGAAGATCTTACATCAACTCTATAAGATTTAGTTGGAAGAAAGTATTCACGATGAATGGATCCTCAGCGTTGTTTGTCCACAAAAGGAAGAGGCATCGGTCTTCTTGACCCTGCTTACAAGATCCTGTCTGCGCAGTGTGGACGTTTGAAACCATTTATCATCGATCTGATTGGTCCTTGTCAGTCCGGCAAGTCCAGAACCGACCTTTAATTTACCCTCGTTTTGGAAAAAACACAACCGTATTTAAGGCGGCACAATATATCAGAATTTAAAAAGACGAGTGGTCCAGTTGGGCACCACTTCCATGTCTAGAACAATCTTACCTTTGCTTTCGCCTGCAAATAGCTGAATATCTCCGCTGTTCTTAGTAGGGCACATAAATTCCCTTTTCACGAGTGGGAACGATGTAGTGATCTTTCGAAAGTCTATCGTCAAATACGATCCACAAAGTTCTCTAGACCAGATCGCCTCCATCTTAAATGAGGACACAATTTGTCGTTGGCAATAAAACCCGCTCTAAGGAGGCTAATTGAATGTTTTAGAACCCCCTAAAGAGCCATAAAAACGGTTTTATTACAGTCCAGATGAAATGAAAGACGCGGCAGATCTCTGTTTCCACTTTGTATTCAACACCATAAAACAAAATTGTAATCATCCACCGCGTAGTGAATTTCACTTGCATATTCTGTATGCGCGATGACTGTTCAAAAGTATGTCTGGCTGTCTGATGATTGCGTCATTGTACCTTAGACCACTAGAGAGACTAATTTTTAATTAGACAACAAAACGCAATCCGAACAAGACAAGTCACAAACCCGGGGATTAATTGGCCCCGCTCGAAATTAAAGCGCAATCGCGCTGTATAAAATATCGCCCGTTGTTTCATGATGTACGTGTAATTAACCCACTAAGGTTGCACATACGTACACACAAACTATACTTGCAGTTAATTGAGTGCAATGAGATAAATGAATTACTTCCGAAAGCGCGTCATACTCGTGTATTTGTTATTCTCGTTCTAGATAAATATCTTTCGACTTCAAAGCGAGAATTGTGCTAACAAATTATATTTATTTTTTCATTTCAGCAAATCAAAGATGAACTGTGCGAAGTAGTCTCGGAAATGGAGGCGCTAGACGTGCCCGAAGACTGCAAACATTCCAACAAAGACAAACAAATGTCGATAGGCCGCAAAAAGTTCAACATGGACCCGAAAAAGGGTAAGTCTAGTGGCAGTACCCATTTTTGGAACCGTACAAAGCGGCACTAATATCTTATTACGATCGTGTCCGTCTTCGCCTCATTCTGGATTCTCAATGTGCCTGTGGATGCGTGGAATGCGACATTTTTTTATTGCTCATTTCATTATGTCTGCCTTCTGCAGCATTATCAGTGTGGTGTCGCTTACCCTTGTCGCACACGCATATGCGACTCCTCCGTATGAATGGGCTTTTGTGTATATAAATTGGAGAGGAAGGGCGTTAACGCGGTTCAAGTATTGACGGTTCAATTTGATAATCTCTTCCATCAGTGAACCGTGCCAATCGAATCTAACCGTCAAGCAGGAGGGGTGCGTGACTTTATTGCTCACAGTTTTGCGTTTATGTTTCGCCGATTAATTTCCGGCCTTGTCAATCCAATTGTCATTTAGAGCGACGGCGGCCTGCGCCCTTTTTTCGCGTTGTTTCAGCTCTTTCCGTTTGTGGTTCAATGCTTTGATTAATTGGAGTTTGAGATTTTATTTCTTGTTTGTTTATGGGTTCTCCTTTTGATTTCTTCTCTTTTCTTTTCTTTTATAGGTATAGAGTATTTGGTGGAGAATCGTTTGCTGCGGATGGACCCTCAAGATATTGCACATTTCCTATACAAAGGCGAGGGACTTAACAAAACTGCAATAGGTAAGTGAGATTTGCATTGATGTTTGTGATTTATTTCGTGATTTGTATGCAAATGACAGGAAACTGCAGTCGCGAGTTTTCTTTCTTATCGTGTTCGTAGCTACTTATGTATATGTAGATAGTATCAATAAGGGGTGCCTTGGTCGTATGTTCTTATGGCTATGGTTTGTTTTATTCTAATTTGCAGCGCAGGTATGTTAAGCTGGAGGAGTTGAGGTAGACGTACATATGGAGATGGCTGGTAAGGAATGTACTTACCTAGACGTCGAAAAAGAGAAATGAACTCCATATAAATATGTGATCGCTACTTAAGTTCTTTCAAATATTTGAATAGGACGGATAACTCGACGTCCGAAAGATCAGCTATTTATGAGGCCTCTACCCAGAAATGGAGCAAAAGTGCACAAATATTACATTTTGTTTCTCTGACTGATAAATTATTACTGGAGCGATTGAATTGAAACTGAATGCAATTAAGGTTCATTTCAATTATATTTTATTTAAAGAATTGCCCGAGGTGTTTAGGAAAATTTGCATAACATGATTTACTCTTGGCCAAATCATGATAAGACAGAGTACGATACATCTGAGATCACTTTTGCACTTTGGCTCGTGTTCTGTAGAGGCCTCTTAAAGCAAAGATGTAGGTACTTCAGCCCGAAGCAGCTCCTCGTTCTATAAAATATTTAGACGAAGTCTTCTCACATTTATACATTTATAGACCTCGGCACGAAAGTATTCATTTGGTAGGATACAGCGACGAGCAGGGCAACTTAACAGTATAACTCTCGGGGTTGACCAATATGCCTCTTGATGGTTTCCAATGCTCTGGAAAGTCAGGCAATTTTAAAAGAGGTTGGGGTCGAAATTCTGGCGAGGTCAACATTTATTTTTTAATTCTGCTTTCAAAATTTTGTTTTACAAAATTCTGCTTTACAATTCTGGCAAAATGTAACGACATGTGTTTTTACTGGTGAAACAAAGAAATCCAAAAGATAGTCAAAGACCGAAGACGTTCACAACGTTATAATGGTTTTATTGAAATATAAGTTAAGAATTAATTGTACACTCGCTTAGTACACTAAATCCAATCTATATTCTTTTTCTTTGTCTTACGATACATAATAATTTGTACATGTTTTTAGTTTTCATAAGTAAAGTGTCAAAATGTATTTATTGCTCTGCAAGCGCGCGCTTTTTAACTTTTTCGAAACCTTTTTTTATTATTTATGTAAAAGATTCTACTCACTTGTTATAGAAGAAGAGTTAAAAGGAGTTTTTTTTTATGGGTTTTAAGTTTGCTCTCTTGTTTGTTTGTTCACCCTTGTGAGTGAACGTGAGCTTCTAGGGTGAAAATGAATATATCTGTAATTAAATCCAATATAGGAAAATATAAGTTGTGCGTGAATGGATATAAACAAGCAAATAAATATAATTTTAAAAAAGAGGACAGATCTTAGCCATATCGTTCTCTCTAGTTTTGTTTAGTTTGCTGTTGTTTCTTCTTCTTTTTTTTTTTGTTGTTGGTAATTACAATTATGGAATAATTTGTCATTTTATTTGTTTAAAATATTGGCTGTCAGAATTTTAAAAAGCATAATTTTGTAAAACAGAACATAAAAAAAAAAAAAATTTTGAAAAGCAGAATTTTTTTGTTAAAAGGCAGAATTTCGACCCGCTCCCTTTTAAAAGCAGTCATGGAAAATTCGAACGTCTAATTTTTTTTAAAGTAATAAAATTATCTAGTCTGCGCTGTAGACCTACAAAAATGTTTCTTTTCCAGTGCCTGATTTGTCGGTGCAGATTTGTTTCGAAAGATGTGCTTAAAAGCAAAACCCTATCAAAAACGCCTACAATTCCACATCTTTTGTACTATTACAGAAATAGTTTTAGTCTAGTAGATTTCTTGCTTTTCGTATAACATAAATTTTGTTATTTTCAGGAGATTTCTTAAATTTTTCAGGGCTTGACAGTTGTCCTCTGAAGAAAGTAATTTCAATCGATGCATTTGCAATACTTCGTATGAATGAAAACTGATTTGAGTTAACTCCATCTTTTGTTAATAATATCTGTGGCAATAAGTTGAAGTAGCTTATGTCAATTTTGGTAGTTTTTCAGTGTGGCTAGTGAATTTTCGATGTTTTGTCTATAAAAAGTTCAGTTAACTAAATGTGGCTGCGATAAGTTGACACATTTTACATAAACGTTCGTGAAAAAAAGCAGCAATTGTGTCGTTAATGACGCCATGGCTCTGTCTATAAAAACGGGCTTGTACATCTGATTCCATTTTGGAACCACATTGATGGCCGCTCTGTTAAAGATCTCTAAATAACCACGTTTATTAAATCATAAAGTCTTTTGTAAGTTTTGCAATTTCGAAGAACAAAGTCATTAGTTCTGGGTGCTAACCCCGACTTATCTCATTCTTTTGTTGCAAAACTTATATGTATGCAGAGGGGTATTAGTCCTTTTATGGCTTCAATGGCAGCTATGGGGCAGGTACACATGGCTCTAAAGAGACTAAAGCATCCGAAACGTTGTACCCTTGTAAGGTTTATGATTGCTTCCTGTTGGTTGGATATAGTTTACCATATTACAAAAGCATACCTACTTAAGTTATGACGGGCCTGATCATTATTGTGTAGATCCACTCTCCAGTGTGAATAAAATACATATCTAAATAATAGATAAGGTATATAAGACATGGATGCATACAATAATTATGTTTTGCTATAGTATTTGTAAAAAAATGGTCTGGGAAGACTTCAGAATTTTTCATGGAAAGCCAGTGATAACTATTTCGAAAAATAGTGGCAACTCTGCTCTCTTTGCTTTGTAAAAAAAAAACCGAAAATAATATTTTGTAATACTTCTGGCTCCGACTTTATTGTTTATTCTAAGTCTATTCGCGTACTTTCAAGAGCCAAACACTAACAATCTGTCAAATATAAATAATTGAGCGATACGCTCTCAAAGACCTGATAAAACACCCCAAAGTACGTGGATAGACTTCGAGCTACTTTGAGCCACTTTTATCTTTAACATCTAATCCATATTACAAACGAATATATAACGCATCCTTTTGCAACTATAAAACGTTCAGATTTTTTTTTCGTTGCAATTAAATTTTAAGACAGATTTTGAATTTGTTTCTTGTCAACTTTTTGCATTTGACATATTTATAAGTACTTGCCCATTGAAATTCACTGAGCTGTTTTGAGCCAAGAGAGGAACTATTCGTCCTCGTTTTTTTTGCTGATTTTCTCTTTTCTGTCATTTTTGATGAGAATAGCTTTGTGCGATTGCGATCGATTAAAACCGCGTACCTTCTGTGTCTAACCAAAATGGAGAGAGAGATTCAGTGATACCAACAAGCAGTGATCAATCCAGTCTATTGTGTAATAAGTAGATACAAGGACCAAAACAGTTTCAACTGTGCTTCTGAAACTTCTGAAAAAGATTGCCTTGTTTGTTGTGGATGTACAAAGTGTCTTTGTCAATCGTAGTGCTGAAAGGGGTCGTTTTCCTAAACATTTAAAAAAAAAGGTAACAGAAAATTTTTTTCAGATTATAGGCCTATATCACTTCACCTTCAAGATATTTTAAAAATTGCTTAAAGTTCATATTTTGTCGTTCCTCGACGAGTTTAATTTCTTATGCAGCAACCAGTTCGGGTTAAGAGCAGAAATGTCAACAGATGATGCTATTTTGAGAGTATGTAGTCAACCGTATGGTGTTTTAAGCTGCAATTAATCTACCATATGTCTATTTATAGACATGACAAAAGCATTTGATCTGGTGGACCATGATTTGTTACGAAACAAACTTTATAATACTGGCTTTCGAGGAAACATTTTTAAATGACTGCATTCGTTTTTAAAATACAGGAAACAGAGAGTTAATGTCAATGGTGTCTTGAGTGAGTCTCGATTTTTGAAAAACGGTGTTCCTTGTTCCTTTTGTTTTCCCTAACATACATAAACTCCCTTTTCAAACTCGGGTTAAATGGTATATCAACAACATTTGCAGACATTTGCAACATTTGCAGATATAGCGTCTACTTATGAGTTTTGCTCCAAGAAATTGCTAACCACTATTTACTTTGGTCTTGCGCACTCAAAGATACAATACGGCATCACTAGCTGGGGTGGTTCGTATGCTTATACCTTTAAGCCTTTATTTATAGCCCAGAAACATTTAGTTAGAATTATGCAAATTTTACCAATCAGACATTTAAATGTGTTTTTAAAGTCTTAAGAGAGATCTTTAAACAAACTGGTAATATACCGAGCAGAAATTCCTAAATGTATAACCTACGTATGATTAATATGAGCTTAGTCATTGCAACATTTGCACACAGAATAATTTTTGCTCTATACAGCTGCAAAGCTCTTTAATAAATTGGCCTATCAGAGAAATACCTTGTTTTTACCGCTTATATAAGAAAAGTAAATTATTTTTTATGCAGTTTAGCCTGTTGCTTTTTGAAATTCTGTCACCACTACCAAGAGCCAGTTACATATTATTTGGTTATTAAAAATTGTTAATATTTTAAGGTGACTATCTGGGCGAAAAAAATGATCTCAACGAAGATGTGCTGAAGGCATTCGTTGCACTACACGACTTTACAAATCTCATCCTAGTACAAGCATTAAGGTAAGAAATCGAAACAAATATATGTACACCCACCCACTGTAACCTTGTACTTTACTTTAGACAATTTCTATGGTCATTTCGATTGCCTGGTGAAGCTCAAAAGATCGACAGAATGATGGAGTGCTTCGCCCAGCGATACTGCCAGCTGAACCCAGATATCTTCACCAACACAGATACCTGCTATGTTCTCAGCTTTGCAATTATAATGCTCAACACATCCCTGCATAATCCGTCGGTAAGCACATTGTGTTTCTATCAAATTACAACATATGCTCCAGCAGCGGATAATAAATTGATGAAAATAAAAAAAGAAACCAATTGAAATCCACAATTGCCGCACGAGCCAACTCAACCTATTTTTGGACTAGACCTACCCTAAAGCATTGGATCACTGTGCGCGCTTATTTTCCATTTGTTTATGTTTGTTTTGCTAAAAATAGGTCAAGTATAACAACACTGCTGTATGCGATCGTTTAGCATTAAATTTATTTATCCGCCAAGAGCGATATGTTGTGGACTGCGCGTTACATGATTGAGATGAATGCGATTTTTTTATTTTGCATTTCTGCTTATGTTTTAGGTGAAGGATAAGCCAACCGTGGAGCAATTCATATCAATGAATCGTGGTATAAATAACGGTGGTGATCTTCCTAGAGGACTACTAGAATCTTTATATGAATCTATTCGAACGGAGCCATTCAAAATACCCCAGGACGATGGGAACGATCTAATGCATACGTTCTTCAATCCAGACAAAGAAGGATGGCTGTGGAAACAGGGTGGGAGGTGAGTTACTTAGCTGCATAAGTTGAAGATTTATCAACTAATCGCGTTGATTTGGTAGATACAAGTCTTGGAAGCGGCGATGGTTCATATTGAACGATAATTGTTTGTACTATTTTGAGTACACAACAGACAAGGAGCCGAGGGGTATTATTCCACTGGAGAATATCTCTGTAAGTAGCAAGCTGTGCTGTGGATGCGCTGTGTGTTAATGACTAATTGTTTGATGTTTCTTCTAGGTGAGAGAAATTCATGACAGAAGTAAACCTCACTGCTTTGAACTGTTTGCAACAGGTGGAGCTGATATTATTAAGGCATGCAAGACTGACTCGGAAGGAAAAGTGAGTATACGTTCTGGTGTTTATAGATTTTAGTAGAATTATTAGGAGTGGGCCTCCTTGAGTGAACTAGACTCTGAAAAGCTTTTTGTTTCGTGGAAACTCTGAACTGTTTCGTCAAATGATGACTGAGAAGAACGCGCAAGTTGTTAAGAGCAGTTTGTGATCATACTTGATGTTGCTGAATAGATTTTGAAGAGTAGATTGTTGCTAATGTCTGCATGAGCCAGATCAATTGAGTCATACAAACACATCGTTTCAGTCAGTCATCGATCTGACATGGGGTGCGCGGGGTTTGATGCAACATCATGCATTAATCACAATGCATTCTGCACACATAACAAGCTATCGATTGATGGGGTCTTTGCGAGTAAATTTTAAGATTCTCCGGACCAGAGCATTGACGTAAATACACGCTACATCTCGCAGTCACCTGATTTTGTAGCCACATAGTTGATTTCCTTTGTTTTGTTTATTTTCCTTCATATATAGTTTAAATGTCTTCTTTCCAGGTTGTTGAAGGCAAACACACCGTCTATCGAATGTCCGCAGCAACGGAAGAGGACCAACAGGAATGGATTAAACGTCTAACACAGTCAATCAGTCATAATCCATTCTACGACATTCTAGTACAAAGAAAGAAAAAGGCGCTGAGCAATAGTTAATATTAGAGAAATCCCTCAAACGTTCAAGTTTCATCTGGTTTGGTTTCCTGCATGCATGCAAAACAACGCTACACACCGACTACACAAACTCAATACACATTTA
Source organism: Cheilosia vernalis (assembly GCA_949126925.1). Taxonomy (NCBI): domain Eukaryota; kingdom Metazoa; phylum Arthropoda; class Insecta; order Diptera; family Syrphidae; genus Cheilosia; species Cheilosia vernalis. The sequence goes on from OX421361.1 coordinate 15,155,465, forward strand.
CACAGCAACACTCAACTAACCACCGTTAACATTCACTTGTAAAATGGATGTCACTCACCCCCTGATATTTATATTTATACATTTTTTTTTTTCCTTAATTATTTCTGGGATAAACTCTGTCCCCCTCTACTCATGTTTAAAATTTAAAACTCCTTATGTGCGTGCAAAACAAAAATATATATTCCTGATCGTAGATTGTAACTTTCATTCTAATTAAACTCCGTTTGTGTCTCTATTGTGATATAATTTATTAATTTGTTTAGACTTAAAATTAAAGAAAACAAAACTATGTTTGTAAAATCGTTATGTAACAGTGAGGGCAAAAAGAACAACTAAATTTAAATTAAAACAAAAACCAAACAGTTAATAAAAAAGTAAAACTCAAAGTTTAATTTAAAAAAAAAAAGAAAAGTAAACATATCTTCTCCTATACTATGTGCGGAATGCCTTGAAGTGGTAAAGAATGCGAGAAACGTGACACCAATGTGCGTGCCGTAGTAACTAATTGTATAATATGTAATTATATTTACCCAAAAGAAATACTTAATTTTAAAAATCAAAATCAGAGGCTTGTACTACTAAATGTCATCGTTAACTTTACTAAGGCAATGAAAGAGAAGACGGCAAACTGTGTTGTGTATCACCTTTTTTCGTTTTGTTGAATGTGATATGTTTTTGTTTTAGAAAATGTTTTCATAACGTTCTAGTAAACCTCTTAGAATTTTTGTTTTCGAGAAAAATGAAAGTGTTTTGTTGATAAACGACAGCTTGAATTTATTTTAAATGTAATCATTTTGTGCCTAAACTGAGACGAGGTTGTGTATAGTTATGAGTAGTTTGATACTACAATTAGTGATAACGACGAATTAGGTGAATGATGGAAATGGTCGTGGCAATAACAGTTTTTGGACCGATGTGCAGTTTGAAATGAGTTGGACTACTCGATCTATGCAGTTTAATGAAGAAGACTGTTCTCATTAGAATATGGTAATTGAATGATAACTTGCGTTTTTCGGCTAGTCCTTTGTATGTCGTCGATTCTAGGTTTTTGACCGACAATTCGAATGCAAAAACAAGCAACAAGTTTTGGATTTACGCAGACATTTGTTCACAAACCGTAGAACTCAATCAATGAACTAATGTGCGTAAACAAAGCTTTCTTCACACGTGATGTTTTACATCATTTAAATACTTGGTTGAACCAATAGTCACGCGACAAATGTTAACAACGTTAATGATGGAATCGGTTTCTCGTTTTTGTAGAATGGAATTATTTTTTTGAAAATACAGGTCGTTCACGGATGTGGCGAGTCGGACCTAGATCTTTTGCTCAAAACGCGTTTATATAACATTTACAAAGCGTACATAAATCGGGAGCCAATTTATAAATCCACTGGTTCGTGTTGTACATTCGTTTTTGTTGCTACAAAATGTCCTAACCTCTATAATACGATTAGGGCTGATAAGATTTGATTGAAATGCCCCTTAAACTCTTGGTCAGGCTCCTTAAGCGTTTCCCAGTCAGCAACTAGCAGTGTTTGTAAATACCTCCTGTTGACTTGTAAACGATCTAGATCTAGATGATTGCAAAGAAATAGGCGTAGCCTAAAGAAAGAAGAAACGCATACAACAGCCGCTTCCGCACATATTAGTGCGCAAACCATACTAACCAACCATAGAGAATGGAATTGGGAACCCTTTCATCATTTAACCTTATCAAACTGCAAACCAAATTCCATTTTCTGTTCGATTTAAATGAAACCAAATAAAGACCCCTACTCCACGCAATTATTGGTCCTTTATTAAATCAAACATTAACGAATTCAACTCCATCAGACCCACAGAAAGCAAACACCTCTTCTCAATATAGATACATACAAATGTGTGCATTTTTTGTAGAACAACATCTCTCAACATTTGCAAGACCCCCTGCATCACTCATAATTGTTTAGTTAAATAAATTAAATTTGTTTTCACGGTAAATCTAGAAATTTACAAAATTTTTTACTTTATTTTTATTTTTACTTAGTACCTTTAGTTTGTAATTGAAATAATTTTCGTTTTTGCATAGGCCTACTGTTATTATTGTTATAGATAATTCGTATTATTCCTATTTCTATTTAAAAGAAAGGAAACTCCCATGCAAAAAGAGAATAAAACATAAATTGAAACGAGACGAGAGAAGCAAAAAAGATATCAAAATATAAATAATAATGAAAAAGGTTAAACATATTTAATGCAATATTTAAAAAAAAAAAGAAATTATTACTACATTATAATTATAATCCAAGTGGAGAAAATTAGTTAGTTCTCTTCATAAATGAAATATGTATGTATTTATACAAATAGAACAATATGTAATAAGATTGTAAATTATATATCGCTTAAGTAAAAATTGTAAACAAAAATATTGCTTTATAATTTGTATGATAATTCAATTTTTTTTATATAAACCTATATATACATATATGCTATACGTAACAGAAAAACAAAAAATAGAATATAACAACATTTATATAAATAAAAGAAAATGGTGGTGTTTTTTTTTATTTAGCAAGCTACTCGAGCTAAATTTTCGCTCGAATACAAAGATCTCTCCAAAAATTTAGCTGAGCTAAATTTAGGCGAAACCATTTAGCTAGGTGGTATGCTGCTCGAGGTAAACAAATCAAACTTTTGTTTCAGAATGTACATCGCATCGTCTAAACTAAGCGTGCCCATTTAATGGGGCGGCACATTTTCTCAAGTGAAATATGGACAGATTGTTGTGTTCTGTTGTTTGGTTGCGTTTTTGTATTGCGGAGAATTGTAGAAGTAGGTAAGAATGAGTTTTTTTTTAATAAATTCCTCCACGAGGAGTATATAGAATTGGAAATGGTTTAAATGAGACAGAGTTGAATTTTTGAAGTAAGTTATTTTCAAGGAACAGCTGCTTTTTGTGACATTTATCAACGACGCTCTCTATGTCAAAATATAGCTACAACTTTAGCTGATGTTTGGAGAGAAAAGTTGGAGACCAGATAAAATTTAGTTTAGCTCGAGCAGCGTACTAAGCTTTAAAGGACCATTCACATGAGTGCGAACTGCGAATAGGCGAACTTCGAACAAATCAATTTATCTGTATTTTTGAATTGAAAATTGCTATTTGTTTTTTACCACAAAAGCATTACCTATATTCAATTAATATAGCACCTAATCTAAAAAAAACGAGACTTGATTGATTAATATAACGAAATTTACAATTACAGCAATTCTCCCGCAAATTGAAAATTCTTGCCGCGAACTGTCACACTTTATTCACAATCCACATAAAACAGTCGCGATTTACAAACCTGCGAATGAAAAATTCGCTTGAACTTAACCTTCAACAATACAAATGATTTGCGGGTACCTGCGACTAAAAAAAGTTTTCATGTAAATAAAGTGTCAGAATCTACGAATATTCGCCAGTTCGTGGTTCGCAATTCGCTCTCATGTGAATGGTCCTTAACAATGAAATGCAAGCGGCTAGACATTCGCCGCATTCAGCTGAGTGCCTAAATTTTCATGCGACAATTTCTCGTTGAATGGTAAACTGGTTAAGATTCTAAAATTTTTCAATTAAATTTAAATAAAATTTAGGTTGCTTGGCAATGAAATCCATTTTTCGCTCTAAAATCTACAATCACAAGAGTAACACAATAAAGGTAGTCCTAAAGCTGATCATTCATTTTGACAAAGTGCTTCCTTTCCCAAATATCACCAAACTAAACAAAAATGTGACATAACCTATTCCTTATTCTAGTCTGTGCTACATTCGGCTTGTGCTGAAAATCCTACTTTACTTCGCTTAACTGAGATCGAAACTAAAAAAACAGGCCTACAATCTGCAATTGATTCATTAAAATACGATTAACTTTGTTAAAAAAATATTTAATGCATCTATACAAACCTAAAAAACTAATAACCTTGCAAAAAAGTCACAACTCTATAACATCTAGTACATTCGTTTCCACCTGCACAACTCTAGCAAATTTCCGACGTCAGCTGTCACTTTTTTGTTTTTGGCGCGTAACTGGGTGTAGTCGAAAAGTTAAGGATCATTCACATGAGAGCGAACTGCGAACCACGAACTGGCGAATATTCGTAGATTCTGACACTGACATTATTTACATGAAAACTTTTTTTAGTCACAGGTACCCGCGAATCATTTGTATTGTTGAAGGTTAAGTTCGAGCGAATTTTTCATTCGCAGGTTTGTGGATCGCGACTGTTTTATGTGGATTTTGAATAAAGTGTGACAGTTCGCGGTAAGAATTTTCAATTCGCGGGAGAATTGCTGTAATTGTAAATTTCGTTATTTTAATCAATCAAGTTTATTTTTTTTTTAGATTAGGTGTTATATTAATTGAATATAATGATTTTGTGGTAAAACAAATAGCAACTTTCAATTTATAAATACAGATAAATTGATTTGTTCGCAGTTCGCCTATTCGCAGTTCGCGCTCATGTGAATAGTCCTTTAGGTATACCTGCTGCGATCGCTGGGCGACTAGTACCTTTGTGTGATTTTTGTAGGAGAAATTCGGATTTTTGCTACTCACGACTTTTGTGGGTGGGTTTTGTTTGTTGGTTGTTGACAGATGCCATGTTGAATGGACGGGCGGCGGCGGTTAGATTATTTGAATATGGCTGACTTGTGAAATCGGAAATAGGATGATTATGAGAATCACTTCTTTTGCAGATCGTGTCGACGATATCGCTTTTGGTGGATAGTTTGTTTTGCACCATCAGTAGTTTCTATTTCATTTCTAGCTAGATAGTAAATATCCGCTTTCAATGGAGCTTGCACGTTGGATATCTTGTGATTCAGGCCCTAGCAATATGCAATGCAGTAAAGGCGTGATTAGTTATTTGTTTACGAGTGTATAATGAGAAAGAGTCGAAAGAGATTTCCGAATAAAATTGGTACGAAAAAAACCGTTTATTCTTGTTTTGTTTGATACCTAAAGGTTTTAATTTTACGTGATGATCTTAACAGTGTCCTTTAGAGTTTAGTAAGTAATATTGGCTACAGAAGGAGGCCGTCATTGTTTAGATTACCTGATTGTTGTCGTATACACACTTACTTTCGTTTGTTAACTTTGTTTGAATCGAGGGCGTAATGTATAGGTTATCATATTCGCATAAACAACACTCAGTTAGAAGGCTTACCTAGTTTTAAATTTGTTCAACCTCTGTTCCCAAACGTAAAAGTTGAATAGTGAGATCTACTAAAACGAGACCATCCCACTCGTTTTAGTCTATACTCGTGTGCTACTTTCTAAATGTACTATTTATTAATTACCAGCAAATTTGAGTTCAAGAAATTTCGCTGCTCTATTTGAAAGTGATCCAGCCGTATGATAGTAAAGACCATCCAATTCGGTACTAATCGCCGACTAAGTTAAATGGGTCATTGGACTTTATAGCGGATCGTTAGATATCTGTGGCGCTTAACAGCTTACAAAATGTGTTATTTCTTAATCCTCAGCATACTGTGAATCTACCGCGTTCAAAGACTTTATCATCTGAAAGCCTTAAAAACTAAAAACTACCATTAATAGTTCTAAAATAGTGCAACTTATTAGACTTCTTAGTCTACTTCTCTTTCAAGTTTTTTTTTTAACCGACATAAGGAAATTCACTAAATTAGTTAAAAAAATTAAAATCTCTGTAAAATGTGTGTAGTAGTTAATACAAAGAAAATATGTTTTTTAACATTTATGAATGATATCCAGATTCTATATAAAAGAAACTATTAACAACTAAGACTATATAATTACATATTCAATCTAGCCAAACATGTCAGACTTAAAACTAAAAACTTCTTTAAAAGCTAATACTGCGAAATTGAGCCGAAAGCCTCTGCAGCTAGCGCTCGTTAAATTTTATATTAGCAGTGTATTTTAAATCCATTGTAAATAAATAATAATATTATAAACAAGCTTAAGTATAAATGTGCAATGTCGTTTTGTTAGCTAAAACTTTGTTCTACTTTAAGGCAACGACTACGGGAATTAGTAATAACAATTTTTAACCTTCCCATTTTGTAGGCCAAAATGGATAATTTTATATGGAGAATTCCGCCATTTGTGAGTTCGTAAGATTGGACACTAAATCTGGGGTCGAATCGCGTCGTCCGTGAACCAGCATTACGTGACGGAATTAGTTTTTGTTTCATTTGTAAAGTAAACTTAATTCCGTGAATGCATAGCTCGTTCACGGAAGTGTCAGCTTCCGCGTACATACCTGATTTATTTACATTATAGGTTTTGCTTTAGGGCCAGACTATAATCAAAAGTTACATGGGTAAAATTAAAGAAAGTTTGCTGAAAAGAGCAGAAAATGCGGCCAAAAGGAAAAGACAAAGTGGCAGACCAAATAACCCCTCTTAAACATCATATTTAGTGTCTCACGATGACGAAATGTTCCATATAAAATCACCCATTGTGACCTACAAAATATTTAGTGCTAAGGTTAAAAATGATTATTAGTAAGACCCAAAGTTTCAGGTGTGTCAAACATAACCTTGCAGTATAATCCAAAATCAATTAATAATAATAACGCTTAAGCTTAGATCTTAAACTTAAAGAGAGTGTCAAAGATATTACTGAAATCGCACGGCCTTAAAAAAAAAACTTACAAAACTTAACCAACTGCATCGTTTATGGAGTACAACCCTTTCGGTTTCCATACAATATTTTATATTCAGGTACAATCTGGTCCTTAATCAGCACGTTCATAGCACGAACGTGTTTCTCTCGAACTAGGTTTCTTTTAAAAACTTTTATGCCCGGGCTGTGGATCATAAACGCGTTATTCAGCACATGAAACTCATAGTCCAACAAACACATTGCGAAACCCTGAAAGGAAATGTTTTAACGTTTTAAAGAAAATCTGGGAAAAACAAACGATAAATAGGTATAGGTATTCGCGTAATTGCAAACGAAGAATAATTAAAATTTCGCTAAAATGCGTGCACGTATCGAGTAAATTAAACAAACTTGTAACAGAAAGCAAAAAGATAACCTTTAAAATAAAGTGCACGACTGGGTCGAACGAAACTTTCTCAAAAAACAAAAAGCAAATTAAGTTTGATTTTCTGATTGTGTAAGCCCCAAATGGTTGGCATCTTCAATATTGTTGAAAAAGGATTGTATTTGCTAAAAATAAGTTTTGCGAAAATATATTGATCGCGATTTCTGTAGTATTTTTTGAGAAATAATTCAAATCTGACGTCTTCGAATTTTTTGAGGAAAACTAAGTACGGCATCTTTTTTAGAATACCTATGTTATCTTCAGCGTGTATTTTGGTCAAAATCGTTAGAGCGGTTTTTGTAAGATTGTGCTGACGAAACAGTACCAAATATTGGAATGTTTAATTTGAAAAATACGATTGCGTAATGCGTGACTATTATAAGGCCTATAAGGGATGTAAGCATTGCTTCGTTTTTAAAGTTTTATTGAAATCAAAGATGGGGTTTTCGAGATATGAGCATTTTTTAAAATTATTGTTTTGGGTGCTTCGAATTGAAAATTGAGGACACAATTGTTTTGAAAACATCCATTTGACTCTAAATTTGCATTTTGGTCAAAATCGTTATCGCCGTTTTCCGGTAAACTGAAGAAAACTAAATTTTAAAAAATTCCTTCTTTCAAAAATCCATTGTACGATAATATAGAGAAAAACTGAGGTTACTATTAAGTTATAAATGAACACATTACCTTAGAAACTAATTTTTGTTACAATCGTATAGACCGTTTTCGAGATATGTCGAAATTTCAAAAGTACCGTTGTTCGAATTTTTAGCCAAAAACTGGGTACGCAGTCATGGTAACCTCACCTACTTAAGCTTAAATATCAATTTTGGTTGAAATCGTTAGAGCCGTTTTCGATCAAATCAAACTGGTACAAAAATTTTGTATGGGAAGTACCATTAATATTGAGGTTACCTTGCAAAAAAAAAACACCTCCCGAACTGTAAGCCCAAAAACTCCAAATCCGAGGTTTGAACGTAATCCGGGTAGCCGTTTAGGCTGTAGGCCCGTGGAAGGACGGACGGACAGACCGGACAGAATTTTACGACCCACTTTTTTGAGTTGGCCTATCATCGTAATATCAGAATTGATTAAAATCTCGAGTTCGAAATTTTGTACGAAACCAATATCTTTCTCTTACTACGTAATGGAGAAAGTTAAAAATGACACTGCATTAAATATGGACTGACAGTAGCCAACTTCAAACATATAAAGTGTTTCGAAACAACAGAGGCCGTACTATTTTATAAGGGATACATATACCTAGTTAAATAGACAACAATTTTAAACCAAGAGAATGACTTTTGCTTGGACTTGAAAACTTTGTTCAAAATAGCTGTTGTTTTACGTAACTGCCGAGTAAAATGCTATCCGAATTGACGTACGGCTAAAGTAGCTTCTGTGTTTGTTTTTTCTCTGCCATTTTCTGTGAAACACGTGATTTTTATTCTTTTGTGAGATATAAGTTCCGTTTCTTTAATTTTAAATCTTACAAATTTGTACTTGTTCTTACGAATATTTACTCAGTTCCGTTCCTTAACTCGAAAAATTCGTCAAAGAGAGCGTCATCGAGGGAGCAAGATATTACCTCTCCACTAAGAATTTAACGAATTTTTACTCAACAAATTTCTGGGTGTAAGAAGTAAGAAACCTGCCAGTCACCTTGCAATTAACAGCTGATTTGAAATTTGTTGTCCCATTTGTTTTGATTTTTAGCTTATTAAAATGGTATCAACTGAATGTTCTCCTCAAGATAATTTTCAATTTCGATAGTGGCGATGAAATTCTTCTTTGCTGTAGACAATCTGCTCCACGTCATTTTAAATGCATCGTCGCTTTTTCCTCTTCTTGAATGCGTGTAGTTTAATCAGTACAAACTCTTTCACATACTTGGATTCATCAAAACGAAGTTCGATTAATTCCAAATCTTTTTCATCACTTGGTAGATGAATCAACTAATTTGGTTAGTAAATTAGCCAAATCTTTGAGTTTATCAGACATTTCAACGACTTTTCGTACCACATTTATAATTTTTGAATTGTGTATCTGCCATTTTTTATAGATTAATAATAATAATAATAGTTAGCGCAACAGGTCCGTAGGGACCCAGGGCCTAGCTTCTCGCAACCATTCGTTTTGTGTGAGTTTTTAATTTTTATAACGAATGGAAGGGATCTACAATTTTATGCCGGTTCCAAACGGGCCGATTGAGAAGCTCTTTCATGACAGTTATACTCTCGGATGTTTGTCAGACGTTCGCGAGAGGTGGCGCAGTGAAAAAAACCCTGAGTTGGAATTTGGGTTTTTGCGGGATTCGAACCTGGACCCCTCGCTTAGTAGTCCAACACACTAACCACTAAGCCACTGCGACTGCGTTCCCTAACTTTTTCGTAAGACTCTCTGCTTGTGAGAGGATTCATCCCCACCACTACCATTTTTACGGTCCCATTCTTACTACAAAAGTTAAGGAACAAACCTATAACCTACAAGCGTTCCCTGAAATCAGTCCTAATATACATAGATGACAATTCTGTACAACAGGGGCCGAATTACCGCATCAGGGAGCGAGCCAATGAATTTTGAGGATCTTACAAGCAAAACATTAAAACAATAACAAATACAGTCACGTATTAAGCCTGAACTACATCGAAATAAAAGTGGGAAAAAGTACAAACAAGTGAAAAGCTCGAAATTCATTGGACACACATCACGGATGTGGTAATTCAACCCCAGTTTTCCAAGTTGCAATTTCCCAGGTGCGCATTTCTACTACTATTTCAAAATCAACTCACTTGAATACGTTTGTTCTTCTGTCCCTCCCACGTGACACGTTCATCAAACATCGGTTCTTGATTGTCACTCACGTAGAACGGTTCCCAGTATCTGTATTTCAGGTTTCTTTCACCCACCGTGAATATGTTCATTTGATTGGTCTCGTTGGCGGACATCCATTCGGTGATTTTCGGCACATTATGACAGTTTTTGCAGACTCTTTGATGGAACAATATGGCGGTTTTGTTGTGCAGCATTGATTGCAGTTCTGTCTTGGTCCCGGGAATGGCCGCAAGTTTATCCACTTCAAACACTACCAAAGGAAAAACCCTGTAATGGATCTTGATAAAACAATGAAAACAATATTTCAACATCTCTGGCTTACCTAGGTCGAGTTCCATACAATACACTGGAATTGCGAAGTACCATCTCAATGAACTGCTCCACAAATCCAGGATTTGGATAGAGCTCAATGTCGCTGGCCAATATCAAGTGTGTTATGGCAGCTTTGCGGGCAATGTTCCGACCCACGTTGATGGGATATATAAGATCACGGGCACGTCTGTACATTGCACTTTCGTTGACATTCTGATATGGCGGCCGCAGAGAACAATTGTACGGCCATTGCAGAGCTTCAATTTCATTGAGTGGAATCGAAGCGGGCATGTGATTATTCGTGAAATAGATGTGAAATGTCACATAGTACTGAATTAGATCACTTTCCGGCAAGCAATTGCGAGTGTATTGAATTGCATCTAAAGTTTTGTTGAAATCATAGCCGGGGGCATAGAGAGCAATGCTGACGGGGGCTTCCCATCTAAAAATAGGAAACAAGTTAGTGAAAGGCATTTTCTGTCCAAAAAGCGACGAAACGTCTGTCATATGTCTATACGAAATCAAATAAAATATTAATTAGTCAAGTATAGCGCTAGCAATTAGCTAGGTATAGAAATTGGCCAACAATTTCATCTCCATAGAAATACCCAAATCATTCGTAAATCAATCATTAATATTGACTTGGGTATGCAGGTGGAAGGTTTATTGTCATTGGAAATGGTGGCAATAAATAAGACGTCTCACTAAAAATTGGCCAATGCCACTAAGCGATGGATAAACAAAATGCACATAAGGGAAGTGTGTCACTACAGCAATTATAATCATTTCAAGTTATTAATACAAGCTATAGTCACACAATTGTTAAAACAAACGACAATAAGCATGCATTAACCTAAATCAGACATATACCTGTCATGGAAGCGTCATGGAGCCGAGTCGGTTAGATCGACAGATATGTGCACAAAATTGCAAGACAAGCGATAAATTACGAAATGAATGTTACAAGTAATTTTACTGATACTCGTGGGTGCAATGGCAAATAAATTATTAAAAAAAAAATGCTTAAACTGAAGACGCATTTGGATGCAATTTTCTTATGTTAAATGTTATATCGTTTAGAAAACTCATTGGGAACCGGCTCATGAACTGCGAGTGATATGTTCTTAATGACCTCAAATGTATAACACTAAAAAAAATAAAAAAATTCTTTCAAAACCAGAATAGTTTATCACTTTGGTAATAAACTACTTCGAGGTAAAAAAAACCAACCATTTTCAAAAAGGCGCTTCTTGTTCACGATACTAGAAAAATGTATTTTTGGCGCTGTAATATTTTTTGCAAAAATATTGTTTTGAAACGAAATGGGTACAGTAATGATACTTTTTCCCATTTGTTATATTTTAGCTGCTGTTAGAGTTACAAATGACATCCAGCTACCAGCTGGTAAAATATTAGGTATGTTCCTTTACTTTTAAATCTTACGAATTTTTACTCCTTGCTGTTCTTTAACTCGAAAGATTCGTAAAAGAGATCGTCATCGAGAATCAATCTTTTTTTTGATCAATCCGGAGCACTTTTTGCAGATCTCGATATTTTTCAGATCTACACACACTCTCACCAATACCAATGTACTTCGCACAGCTGTTTTACGTCATTTAAAGAAGCTTGCTTTCAAGACAAATTGGCGAAGTTTCATGAAAACCAAAATATCGGTACATAAAGCCATGGATATAATTTAAGAATAAGTATTTATCTTCATAGTTTTCCTCGTCATCTGAATGTGCAATACGGGAAACATTTTTCAAGTCGATATCCATTTATGATTTTTGCAAAAACAAATGCTATTTGAACAGCTGATATTGCTGCCAAATAACGCACTAATACATTTACAAAAGCAGATCAATTTCGTTGCATGTTCCATTTGCCCCGTTAAATCTGAGACCTGAAAAAGATTTCTGGTGGTCCCAATGGAAAACGACATGAGATTCTAACGAATTTTTACTTATAACAAATTTCTTGGTGCAAGAAGTATTAAACTGTCAGTCACCTTACAATTAACAGCTGATTTGAGGTTTGATATCCCATTTGATTTTTACGTATGAAAATGGTATGAACAGGCGGCAAAATAATATTGAATGTTCTCCTCTTTTTCGATTTCGATAGTGGCAACGAAATTCTTCCTTGCTGTAAAAAGAGACAATCTGCTCTATTTCAGTTTTAGTTCAACGTTGCTCTTTCCTCTTCTTGAATGCTTGTAGTTTAATTTGTACAAACTTTTTCACATATGCTCGGATTCGTCAAGAAGAAGTTCGATTATATCCAAATCACTTTCGTAGCTAATTTGGTTGTAAATTAGCAAAATTCTTCGAGTTTATCAAATATTTTAACGACTTTTGGTACCACATTTTTTAATTTTTGAATCGCGTATCTGCCATTTTTCATAGATTACTTCAAAAGCTTTTTCGTTAGTGTCTCTCTCCCTATGAGAGAATCTATCCCCACCACTGCCATTTTGACAGCCTTTTCCATTTTTACTACAAAAGTAAAGGAACATACATACCTATTTTTAGTTAGCCCCAAGCTGACTTCTGATCCGGGATAAAAAACGAAAGGTCTGGACTGTAAGCAAATCTTATTTCCGATTCCGATTGTATTTTTTTGAGCTGAAATGTATTTTTTACCTTTTTCGAATATGTACGTAGTAGGAGAAGGATATCGTTTTCGTACAAAATTTCGAATGATTTCCGGATTTTCATAAATTTCATTTAATACTAGCTATTCCCGCTCGGCTTTGCCCGTGCTAAAGAACTTTGTTGCTTTATTGTGACAAAGTAGGTACAATTTTAGCTGCCATGAGTGTTGAGATAAAGCGTTTTCAATGTTCGTAAACTCGAGGTTAAGTTGAAACAAGTGAAGTTTCAGCTAATAGTTTTTGCATTTCAAAAACAAATAAAACAAATTGTAGAAAATGCAGTAGCAAATTAGCGCAAGAAATGGTTTCAGTAAAGAAAATTTCTGAAATCATAAAAATTAGGCAGAACTTTTGACAAACACGATCTCACTGTATATAGCTACCTATTACGTTTAAAATTAAAAAAAAAATTCCATGGACAATCTATTTCTACGAATTTTCCAATTCCCCTCTAAAATTTTCCATTTTTCTTACTGTATGAACCCTCCTTAGGCTTAGACAAACACAACTAAGAAAAGATAGCTCAAATCGGACGATTTGTTCTCGACTTAAGGGCGTAAATAATTTTTTTTAAGTGTGTACAGTTTTGTTAATAAAATATTTTGAATTCGCTTTCTTATACGCGAAATTGTTTTCAATACAATTGCCTCCATTTCAGTACAATCTTTCAACAGTTTTCAGTACAAATCGAAAATGGCACACGTTACTATGTCCCCGGGTTTTGTTTTCATGTAGTTACAACTTATATTTAAATTAATCAACTTATTCAGTAGTTTAAGGACTGTTTAACCCCTAGTTAATGAATTTCACAGTCTTATGTTTGGTTCCTGGTTGGAACTGCATTTTTTTTTTTTTCATTTTACGAATCAAAATTCGAGAGAATTCACTTCCGTTGCCACACCAGATCACAATTTTCGTAATACATTCACCAGTTAGCTCCCAAGCTCCAGCGTGCTCATAGAAGTATTCACAATAAAATATACATTATACGCACAAACGCAAGTAGTAGTTCACTAGGTCATTGGAAATTTTCAGAACAAAATCGGCTCCCGCATTACAGAGAAAATCAATTTCTAACACAATACAACACTTTTTTTATATACAAAGATTATCAGTAGGTACATAAGCCGATTTTTTTCTTTTAATAATTCGACTAACACAATTATGTTCTCTTTGCATTCGATAAAGTCATTGGGCCTTACCAATAATCATTTTTAACCTCCACACTAAATATTTCCTAGGTCACAATATGCAATTTTGTATGGAAAATTTCGCCATTGTGAGTCCGAAAAACTTAACCTGGACACTAAAAATGATTATTAGTACCGCGGATTGTTTATTGATATCTATCCGGTCTTAAAATCAATCAGTTGAATAAATTGGTGCCTGCACGCAATTATATAAATATTTTTGTATCACTAAATAAAATGTTCACTAGCAGCGGGTGGCCCAAAGATAAGTCACGCATTGGTTCGAATAAAACATAATTTTTTTTTTTTCAGAACTCAAAGGGCATTTTATTGCCAAGTTGAGAAAACATCAACGAAACGTCGGGAAATGAATAAAATAGTTTTATTTCTATTTTGATTCGGAAAACATAGACCAGTAAGCTCTAACACAAGTACTTCAATTTATTAAATACCTGGTCACCACTTAACAAGAAAAATATAACTAAATTTTTACAAAGAGCATACCGTGGATAAATGTCACAGAAAACAGCTGTTCTTGGAAAATAACTTACTTCAAAAATTTAACTCTCTCTGATTTGTTCAACCATTTGCAATTCTATGTACTGAGTTGTTTATTCAAAAAAAAATAATCGTTGCTTACTTCTCATTCCTCACATTACAAAAACGCATCGAAGCAAGAGAACACAAAAATCTGTCCAAATTTAGCTTGAAAATGTCCCGACTTATTAAATGGGCGCGCTAAATTTTGACAGATACATGAAGTACATTGACATTTTCAAACAGTAGTTTCATTATGTATTTAGTTCGACCTGCGTAACATTCAGCTTAATGGGTTCGCTTAAATTTAGTTCAGCTAAATTTTGGAGAGAATTTTGTATGGGAGCGAACATTTAGCTCGAGCAGCGTATAAAGCTTTAATAACAAAACGAAACATGCAAAATGGGTAATTCATTGTACAAAAGTATTAATTTTAACAAAAGGATGAAAGCAATGAAGAATCATAATCGTAATAAATCATAAAAAAGGTTTAAATTACTTTTATATTTTCAGCTCATTGAAATACCATTGAGATGTCATTCATTGAATTCTACCGGCGAGTAAAATAAATAAACGTTGTCATACAAAAACTATAACAATATTTTCAACGTAAGTTATTATTTTTCCAGATAAGAGAGTTGTTAATAAAATACATTCTTATGTACCTACGGCAAAAAATTGGTATCCATATAAATGAAATGCGACAGTTTTTGATAAATGTAATGTGAGTGCCGTACCGTATAATTTGCACTAACTTGGCACGTGCAATTGTGATGCGGAAGATGCATTATGTGATTTGAGCGATAACTTAATACTAAAACCGCACGTGTTATTTAACAAAAACACAAGATTTTCAATTAATCAAGAAAATAAGTTTTAACACTGATAAAACAGTGACTAATAAAATGGTCCAAACATTATCAGTTCGAGAGTGAACTATGTCAGTCTAGGTTCAAAGTTTCGAAACAGAATGCGCAACTGTAACGCTAAAAGACCCGGATCCCAGTTCTTAACTGTGTGGACAACTTTACCCTTTTTCAAATAAATATATTGTTGTTGCTAACATAAATAAAGGATTGGGCATTTACTCCGGTATCCCATATGGTTGTATAAGATGTAGAGGTCCAGGTCGCAGAAAGAATAAAACAGCCATGAATAATGTTGGATTATAGCCTTTTCACACCAAGCCGAAAACGCTCGAAAACTTCTACGAAAACAGAAGTTTTCCCATACATATTTGATTTTTCAAATCGAGTCGTTTGCAGTCGTTTTCCAAACTTCTGAAACGTTTAAACGTCAAAACAAAACTAGTTGGTGGTAGGTATGAATGTGAATGTATCGACGTATTTTCGATGAAAACACGGTTTTCGGCGCAGTGTGAAAAGGATATTACCTGTTGACAACCCTGCAGAAGAGAGAAAGGTAAACAAACTTCGAAGGTGTCCAGATAGAGCAAAGTAGCAGAACAGACAAACTTTACCAAAAATCAACTTTAGCCTGACAGCTTAAGCAAAATCTTAACACATTCCAAAATCCCTTTACCAATAAAAAATATAGTTGTCAAAATATCGCTAAATGTAGGGTCAAATGTTAATGTTGAGAAAGCCATGTGACTTGAAATAATTTTGACTGCATGTGTTAGATAAATTGTTGTGCGTATATGATTAATTAAAATGAATGTGATCAAAATTAAATTTAATTGTTGTATAAATGTTGTTTGTAAATTGTCGTTTTCTCTTGCGTTTACTGTGTACGATGTCATTTTGAGGAGTGTTGCCCAACCATCCAAAATGACAGTATTAAATTTCGTAATATGATTTAAATATCCTGTTGTTCTTCTAAGCCTAAGCGTTATAATTATAAAATAATTTTAGTTAATTGTAAATGTTTTCTGAAAATACAAAAATACAAGTTAGCCAAACAAAAATTTTTACAAATAGGTATATATACATATATACATATATTAATGGACGAAATTGAAAAATATCGCATTTTTGGTGCCGTGAAATAACGCCGAGCGAAATAACGCCGAATTCTAAAATTCGGCGTTATTTCACTTTGTGAAAGCGAAATAACACCGAATTTAAATGTTCGGTCTTATTTCACTTTGCTAAAGTGAAATAAAGCCGAGTCGGCCTTATTTCACTTTGCATTTATAAATACATTCTTAAATTAATATTAATTTTTGAGACAATGGTAATTTGGGCAAATTATGAAATGTGTATGGGGGGGGCATGCTGCCCCCCTGCAACCCCCCTGCTTGGGTTTACTGTTGGATTACGGGGTGGGTGCGAGGTTTTCTACTTATATTTTTTGTTGAATTTTCAAATTGAGATTTTTAGACTTCGAGATTTTTGTCATTCGAGATTACGTCATGATCCCCATTTGCTTCGGCTTTATTTCACAAACAATGTTCGGTGTTATTTCACTTTGTTAATGTGAAATAATGCCGAATTCTGAAATTCTGAAATTCGGCATTATTTCATTTTGTGAAAGCGTAATAACGCCGAGTTATTTCTCTCGGCGTTATTTCACGGCACCGCATTTTTGTCTAAGCACATAAAAATATATATATCTCTGTGCATATACCTATATTTATTTATTTCAACGCAATTTTGATTACATGATTTTCTCTGCTTCATCTTGTTTAGCCGCTAGTAAATGGTGTTTTTTTTTAGAGGTATAGAACTTTGAAATGGAATAAAAAAGATGATTATTTCAAATTAACATGAAATTCACTCTATTCGAAAGATAACCTTCTGGCATTATAATTTAAATATAATTTCGGACATATGAACGCCACGGTTGGCTCGGACGTAGTCTAATCTGGAGGTCCAATTTTCGATGACTTTTTCCAACATTTGTGGCCGTATATCGGCAATAACGCGGCGAATGTTTTCCTCCAAGTGGTCAATCGTTTCGGCCTTATCGGCGTAGGCTAGCGACTTCACATATCCCCACAGAGAATAGTCAAGCGGCGTTAAATCGCACGATCTTGGAGGCCAATTCACGGGTCCGCAACGATTACCAAACGTTTCCTGCAATAAATCAATTGTGGCACGAGCTGTGTGACATGTTGCGCCGTCTTGTTGAAACCACAGCTCCTGCACGTCATGGTTGTTCAATTGATAAATGAAAAAGTTAGCAATCATGCCTCTATAGCGGTCACCATTGACTGTAATGTTCTGGCCAGCATGTTTTTCAAAGAAGTACGGACCAAATATTCCACCAACCCATAAAGCACACGAAACAGTCTGTTTTTGTGGATGTAACGCTGTCTCAACATACACTTGAGGATTATCATCACTCCATTGACGTATCCATTCAACCAAAAGTGAGCTTCAACGCAAAACAAAATTCGCTTAAAAAAATTGCCGTAGTTCGCGATACGTATTTCGAACAGAACCATAAGTTTCAAAATAAATTTGCACAATTCGGAAGCGTTGTTCAGGAGTCAGTCGATTCATGTTGAAATGCCAAACCAACCTAAAAATAAATCACTTGACATCTGACAAAATGGCCTCCAGTCAAAATAGTGTTACCAACTTAAAGTTCCATACCTCTAAACAAAACACCCTTTAGCTTCCTACGTTAGGTTTTAAAATTATTCTGAAATGAATTAACAGCCTATTATTTTAAATATAGGTACACTTGCTAACGATTCAATTGCGATATTACGCCCACCAATAAGTTTTGATTTGCATCATCAGCCTACGAATAAATGAAAACCTTCAAATAAGCTGTGTCCCGTTTATTGAATAATTTGAAAGGGATTTTATGACGGCACAAATGCACACATAAAACAATCTTGAAGTAGGATTAGAAAACAATTGAAAGCGTACTATAAAAAGTACGGAAAATTGTGTCCGATCGAACGATAGGGCATTACTGATTTGCATATGATATTTGACAGATCAGCGAAGATGTCAGCATTTTCTATTTTGTTTTTTGCTTGTAGGCCTCAAAAGATATCTATGTTGGCCAATTTAATTGCAATTTATTGATTCCTTTTTTATAATAAAATACTCGTGAAAGAAAACACTGACTTGGTTTTTACGAAAACAAATTATGAAATTTGAATTCTGCGATGACAACAAATGTAATAGATTATATTATAAGAAAGTTATCGGATTAGGAAATGTGGAGGTCTTATTTTTAATTGGTACCGTTTCACAAATGCTGTACATTTTTACTAAAACTGGCAGCCAATGTCGACAACTAACATTAGCGCTTGATTATTAGTAAGGTAGAAAGCCATTGAGACTTAAAAGCTGCGACATGCGATAAGAGCAACGATTACTACAAAGGTTTGGTCCTGCAATGAGCCTTAAAAATAAACATTTTAAATTTCGACTTAAAATTTTAGAAATTCAAAATATCTATATTTTTCGTACAAATATTGTAATTTTGAGCTTCCGTAAATGTGAAGTCGAGACTGAAATTTGTTATTAGTAAAGCGCAATGGCTTTATGTAATATTCATGGAGAAGGTACGATAACACAGAAAGTGCTGCTTTTGCTATTTACTATAGGACACAAAAGAAGCTATTATTCTGAGTAGAAACTGATGTGCTGATATATGTATGTAATGAGTGAAGGACAGGAAATACATATTATTATTCTCAAGTTGAAGCAAATAATGTTTTGAAAAATAATGCGGAGTTGGCACGAGTTTTCGGCACAGCCTATTGAATCTTTCTGCGGTAGTAATAACAAATTTTAGTCTCGACTTTGAACACAATTAAAAAAATTGTACGGACAAAATTGCCACTGTAAACTACTTAAATTTAGAGTCGAAACAGAAGATGTTTATTACTAAGGTCCTTTGTAAAGATTTAAGAAAGTTATGCCATAATATATTTTGAAATGGGAATGACTTAAATTTTTTTTAAATTTCCGATGAATAGAAGGGTGCAATAACTGTAAAACATGTGTATCACATATTGGCAAGAAAGCCCAGGCCTCAGAGAGGTCAAAAGGACAGTCCAGCCATGTAACGACGAAGTCCCAATATCAAAAACACTAAACATGATTATTAGTATCGCACATTGAATTTTATGTGTTTGAAATTAAAGTCGTGATTAGTTTTTCCTAGAAAGCGGAAAAATATTTGTATTTTGCGAATTAAATTCGAATGGATTATCGTTAGGGAACAGACCTAATCTAAATAAGTACATATTTCCGTTAAAAGTACTTCCCCTTAAATTGTACACACAAATTCAAATAGAAACAAACTGCCAATCTCACCTCGGCACCAGCACTGGTAAATTATCCAAAAACGTGTAGTCTCCGTGCGTTGTATACGTTATACTATCGCCACAGCTCAATGTGCCGTGTTCCGCCCGAATGTAGTTCTTCAATATCCAATAGGGCCCATCCTGGATTTTCTCCAGTTCAAATGACTTATCAACGCAGCCTACAATTGACTTGAGACTTTCCTTCGTGTTTATTTTTTCACTGGCACTCACTTCGAACACTATTGTATTGCTTGACGCTGAATCCGAATGACTAAAGTAGAATGCGGCAAAGCAAATAATCGAAAGGAACACTATCACCAAAAGGGGTTCCCTAAGCCTTTTAAATCTTCGCATTTTGACTGTTGTTAAGACGTCGTGTCACCACAGAAAGCATCACAGCACACAGCGAGACCCTAGCACCACGGCGTTTTTGGCGTAGTGGATAAACCTATAGTAAGTGTTGTTAGCAATAGTTAGCCATAACTTGTGTGTGCGGTATCAATGGACGGAAGCTTTATGTGTGTCGGTGATACACTATTGCTTAAAAGTATATGACGCCATTGATTCACTCCATAAAATATTTGGCAGATAAGATAAAAAGAGATACTAATTGGTATTCGTTAGTGTGCAGTCTTGCAGTAGGAGTTGATTAGAAGATAATATTTTCCCCACTGTACAAAAATCTTTAACAGCGGTACATAAAAAAAGACCCATTCAAAAGGTATTTTTTCTGGGAGGTTTCTTTGTTGAAATAGTATTGCTTCTAAAGCCAGTTTTAGAAACAAACCTACGAGCTAAGACATCAAAAAAGATCTTTTAAAAAAACATAAGGTTTGCCTTCAAATCTACAGAAATATACATATATCACTCCAGTTAGAGCTTGATATGTAACAAGTGCGTCATCTGTGTTTTTCTTTTCAACTACATGTTATAGTTATACTGACACTGACAGATTACGTTTTCTGTCGCAATTTCGGTGACCGAAAACAAAATAAATCTACCAGGCACACTAGTGCGTTTGCTAAATTTCGATATTTCGAAATTATTCGTCGAATATGTGGCATCTTTAAGCGATTATAAAATACTTTTCCAACAGTTGAATACCTAAGAGGCTCATTCGAGTTCACGGTTTAAGTCGAGTTTCTGTCTCACCAAAAATGAGAAAATTAGTAAAATAACGAGCAGTTCCTCTCTTGGCTCAAAACAGCTCAAAGAATTTCAATCCATATTAAATTTATGTCAAATGCACAAAGATGACAAGAAATAAATTTAAAATCCGTCAAATGCAAAAAATGAAAAGAAAATAACGAGAATTCGGTTGGTGTCGAAGTTGCTAGCTTTCACTTTTTTTAAGGTACACCCAGAATATCCGCTGGTTTATTTTCTATGCTAGTAAATGTCAAAGAAGTGATTGGTGAAATTGGATATGTGATTGCAAGTTGATATTTCAGCAATTCCTTCGAAGACATTTTGAAATTGTGAGAGATAATTTGACTTTTATTGTGTATAAATTCATTTGACTTATACGAAGCAAATCACAGCTGATGTTGGTTTCAAGGCAAAAAGTAATAGATTTCGGTGTTTTCTGTAATAGTTTATCGGAATTCTTAAGTTTTTATACATACAAACATCGTTTAGTAAAGTTACCGCGGAAAACTATTTATAAACAATTTCAGGAAAGCCACTTTAACTTAAACAACATCGTGGAGAATTCGTAAGGGAATCTAATAAATACGGCTGCTAGTGTTCAACAGAGCAATTGGATAATTTGTTTTAATTGGACATGTAACAAAAGCACACCAATAGACTAGATGTGTCATTTGACACATTAAAATCGACTAGATTGGTCTGAACTACATGTAAACCGAGCTCAGAATCTAGATTGTTCGGTAACATAAATTTTCCTACGTCACTCGCAGTTATACGAACTGTCAACAGTATACTCAGTCACGAAATTCTTGTCTGGATTGGACTACCCGTTCATAAACGTCAACTGAAAAAAATTGCCCCACGTGACCAAACGAGGTCAATAAAAACTGAACCACATAAAGTCAAGCAGATGCCAGACTTAGGTACCTATGTTGTTTTCCATTGGGACAAAAATCAATCTTTTATAGATCTTAAATACTTTTCATGTCCCATTGCGATCACTTTTTGCAGATCTCGATATTTTTTCAGATTTATACATACCAATATACTTTGCAATCTGTTTTACGTCATTTTAAGAAGTTTTCTTTGAAAACAAATGTGCAAAGATCCGTGAAAACCAAAATAACAAAATACATAAATAGCCATGGACATAGATTTCGAGGAACTATTATATCTTCGTCGTCATCTGAAGACTACGAACCACGAAAAATATTCCATTTATGTCTACAAGAGGGAAACATTTTTCAAGTCGATATCCATTTGCGATTTTTCCAATTCTAATTGAAAAATACCATAAAGCCGTTTTCTTTAGGTACATTATTGCGTACTACCTTCAGACCCATTTGAGTACCAATTTTTACCGCAATGAGAACTTTGCCTAACGACAGGGGAGGGAACGCTGCCCAAGAGAGCAATGATTTATTTACTATAAATTCAATTCATTGACGATGTTATTCTTTTTTACTCTACTGTCAATATGCATTTCCCTCTCAGTCTCAATGACAACCCAGACCTTCATTATGTTTAGTAATGACACAAAATTATATTCTCTAATTATTACGAGTATAATAGAATCATATTCCATCCACATCCACATTACTCAGTTGTGTCCGTGCATTTGCACTTGCACGATTGGTCTTAGATTATGTTGATGTTGCTATTAGTTATTAATTGGCCGACAATTTTTGTTATCACTTTGTGTGATTCGGTAATGAATCAATGAACAATGGCAATTACACAGCAGCAAAGAGTTTTATACAAAAATTATGTATACCTATTATTTAAGAAAATAAAATATATTTCAAAAGAATACAATGGGCATTACGATTAATCATGTTTAATCTTAATACTAAATATTTTGTAGGTCACCATGAGTAAATTGATATAAAAAGTGTCGCCATTGTGAGTTCGTGACACCAAAAAAAGGCTTATGTCGTTTTCGATTTGGCTTTTTAGATTTCGATCTGAGATTTCAGATTTTTTTTTGTATGAAAAATGATGAAAATTTTGTGTCCGGAATTGCTTTTCGAATGGAAAAATAGAAAATTCTTAGTGGAAAACTCAGAAAACTCAGCAAAAACGCGAAAAATTGGAATTTTTTTATGACGAAATTTTGCATTTTATTGCAAGATTTGATGTAAGGGTGGAAAATTCATGTGAAGCTTGGAAAATTTCGTCCTTAAACATTTACCGAAGCTCCTCGACTCAACCAGGCAAAATATGTAGGTTGGAAAAATTGAAGTTTTAACGCCTAGCAAAGCAGACTGGGTGGGGTCATCGAGTTTAATATAAAAACTCTGTGGCACAAACATTGGTAGGTAGGGTAGGGCGGGGCTAGTTGGGCCACGGGGCAAGTAGGCCCACTCGAATAACTCAGAAACTAAAAGTCCTACATGACAACGATGACACACAATCGAAGTGTGTGACTTACGGCCACAAGCCAAACTAGTTGAAATTGCATTTTTACTTTCAAAGGGGCGCGTCGTTTAAAATTTGTATTTTTAAGTGTAAAAACTAAAAAAAAAATTATTTCTTTTCTTTCTTTTTTTGTGAAGCGGTGGAAATATCAAAATAAGGTAAACATTTTTCATGTGTCCCGTTATTGTATTTTATTTTTTCGAGTGTGGAATTGAAGTGTTTGGTGTAGTTGTTTCTTTGTGAAACAAAATGTTCAACAAAGTCAGTGCGGGGTAAGTCGGACCGCCAGTGGTGAGGAAGAAAAACATCTTGATTGGTTTTGTCTTATGTGTATGGAAGCATATTCAAAAAGTTTACCTGGGGAGGAGTGGGTGCAGTGTCACACTTGCCGAAAGTGGGCCCATTCAAAATGTTCCAAAATAGGACAAGGTAGCATCTTTATTTGCATAAATTGCAGTAACGATTCATAATCGTTAAAATAATATTTTTATTCTTATCTAAATTTATTTTATAGAACGTCATAAGCGGTTTTTTATTTTCGTTTTTTGAAGTTTATGTTGTGTTTTTTTCATTAAGTTTTCATTTTAAATACATTTTAGAAAGAAATTATAGCGTTTTCGTATTTTGTAAAAATTACTTTTCAGTTTTTTAGGTTTCGGACCAACTAACCCCACTCACTGGTCCAACTTGCCCCGCTGGTGAGGTAAGTTGGACCACTTGGACTTGGTGTATTTGAGTCAAAATAATTATTTAACTGTAAGATAAATTGTTTTTTTGTTAATAACATTAAAAAGTCGAAGTTTCAATGTATCTACTTACTTTAGTTTCATAGCTTAATTATGAACAGATTGCAAGTTATGAAGCGTCAAAAAAAAAGTGGTCCAACTAACCCCGCCCTACCCTACCTATGTGTAAATCCTGAGAAAAAATTGAGATTTCTCAAAAGTGAGTCAGAGTCAGATCAAATCAACATGAACTCGATTAAAAAAAAATAGTTTTTCCCTCAAAAATATAACTTACAGGCGAATCTGTTGAACAACTTAATTTAAGATTTACTGCCATGTGGCGTTGTTTTAAATATACAGAGTTCTTGTCAAATTGATTTATTGGAATAGTCGGTCATAGTATAATGTATAATGTAGTTTGAAACTTTTAAGATCATTTAGGTATACAAAATAAAAAATACAGCACATCAGTACTTAAGAACTCAATAAGAATCCGGACGTCCGACAACACAAACGGGCTGATCAGGACAATTTACTAGTATCAAGAGGCATATGAACAAGTAAGGTAAAAAATTGGTACTACGTCCTCGGTTGTGAATAAACTTCTTTCAGAACTAGGTATAAATAATAAACGTCCATACCATTATATTGCAGGGATTATCCTGCAGCAAAGGCAGTAAAACACAATTTATATTAGACTGTCACTTTACTACCGACCATAAGAGTACGGGTGCCTGCTATGCTTGACAAAATTAATTATTACAGAAATCGCAATGTGTAGGTGGTACTGAAATCATACTGTATGTCCAGATCTACATACTCGATATAGGTAACCTACATATAAAGTTCAGGCAAGGCATTGATAAAAGCGAACGTCACAATCCCAGTAAATATCAAACTGAGATAAATATTATTTAATGCCGTGTTCACACAGCACCGAAAACCGTGTTTTCGTCGAAAGCTCGATAATGCATTAACACCGCACGCTAACTAGTTTTCGTTTGACGTTTCAATCAGAGACAATTCTGAGACTGAGACCCCCAACTCCAGCCGATTTTCCATTACTCGCCTACAAGCTATATTACCATCACTATGGGGCTGTGACGTTTCTTTGCGCAAGTATTGATACATAAGGTTTGTTTGACGTGGCTAGCACTAGTGCCCACTAGTGCGCAATGAGAAGTGTCAGCTGATTTTCCCGCCTACCCAAAAACCTGCACAACCCTGAAAATTCGGCTATCATATCGAACGCAAAATATGCTGCCCTGAAGTCTGGCAGTTTTTGAATTTGAAAAATACTTATGTTTTTGTGAACGAAGTACGAAGATGATAACACTTTGTTCTGTTTATTGTTAAAAATGAGTGAACTCAATTCTGGTCTTATGCTTGCCATAATGCAAACAAGTTGATAAAACTGTTTGCAATAATGTAATCAGCTTTGATTCCAAATTTTTTTCATTCCATTTATCTATAAAATAAGGTTTTAGTCCATAAACGTTGTTGTTTTCAAACAATTCCCTTTTGAGTATCAAATTTATTGTATTTATCTTTATTACGATATTCAAATAAACGAATAACAGCAACCGAAATGACAGCGCAACTCAGCACCGAGTTCTTGCCCCGACAAATTAACTGGGGTCAGTTCAGTGCACAACTAGGGCGCCCTAGAAGTCATGTCAAACACAGGTTTTCAGTACCAGGGCGAGTTGAGTGCTATATCGAACACATTAGGGCTAACCCAGTGCACACTAGTGCGCACTAGGGCCCACGTCAAACAAACCTATTGAAATTGGCTAATGTCACGAAATTTCAAAATTTCCGGTTCACCAACACACTTTAAAAAAAAGAGCACAACTTCCGCTGCTTCCACTCTGGCTTCCGGTGTGGGCAAAGTTGCTGGCAGCGTTCGTAGAATATTGTCCGTTAAATTTGAAATTATTCGTTACGTGTGGATAGTATTTTTTTAGGAATAAGTGTACTTTTGCTTAAAATATTTATGAAATATCAACAATGTAAATTGTTTGAGGGAAAATAAAAACATTGTGAGCAATCTTTCATCAGGTATTTAAGAAAAATTACTCATGAAATCGAAGTTAATGATATTCAAAAGCGAAAAATACACAACCATATTTGTCCAAATATGTTTCTAGTACATAAAACATTCCATTTAAGTAGTTTTATTAACGAAACACATTTTATTATTTGACTTTTAAAAATATTTTATAATTAACCAATAGCATTCAGTAAGGTAAAAATGTGGTATTCCCGAATTCAATCGCATTCCCCCACGGTTGGCAGAGGGGCAGGAAAACAAAATGGCGAATTTGAAAAAAAAAAATGAGGGGGCCAGTGGCAAGAGGGTTGTGAGTCGGGGCTTGGTGGTCTCAGTATTGTCTCTGGTTTCAATCAGCTGTTAGACACTATTCGTTAAAATTAGATGGAAACTATTTTGGTTACAGATTTCGATGGCCAACATTTGTTGGGTCAGCTTTTCTGCTGAATTTGCTGACTATTGCAAAAGGTTTGTTTGTTTCAACAACCCAACGATTGGAAGTCGTTTTCGTGACGGTGGAAGTAGTTGTTGAAGTTCTTAACAAGGCTGTTACCGGAAAACCAAGGGCTGAGCTGCATCATTCACGTGATACACCAAACACTTGACGGAATTTGTTACTGTCTCCGATACAAAATCAACCTATAAGAACCGGAAACTTATAGCTCGTTCACAGCGTTGTTCTCTCGTGAAATAATGATTCTTTCACAAATGATGCCGGAAAGCTTTTCAATCTATTTCCCAATACAAATTTGAAAGAAGACTTGAATCGAAGAAAATAAATAAAAAGGTGCTTAATTAGAAGTTAAAAATGCTACTTATCCGCCTCGAAGGGTCAATGTTTGCCCCCGGTAGTGCAGTCGAAAAGTGTTGTTCGAATGTATAAGACTCTGAAACTTGAAATAAAACCCAATCTTTTTGTTAAGAAAGTTAAACGTCTTGAGATAGCCTCCAACAGTTAGGACGTTCAAAAATCTAGTTTCGTTGTTGCTGATTTCATGTGTTTCAGTGTTGGTCTCGATTGGTCACGTGAATTATATTTTCAGTTGGTGTTTACGAGGGGAGTTCAATATATTCGCGGTATGGGGGGGATACTCCAAAGATGTGAAAAAATTGTTTCGTGATTTTAGTAGCCCCGTTATTCAAGTGTTTTACTGTAAAATTTCATTTGGCTGTGATTATAAGTTTGCTTTGTATTTTGCGTTGAACGAAGGTGAAATGGCTGGTGTCGCGGTTATCACTAAAATTGAGAACCGCGCTGTGATAAAAATTCTTACTAAACAAGGAAAAAGTAAAAAAATTATTCACGAGCTGCTTTTCGAGATTCTGCACCTTCGTTGTCAACTGTTCAAAAGTGGTCAAGTTTATTTCAAAGGGACAGGGAGAGCATTGAAGACGACCTTCGCTCAGGCTGCACACTAACTGGCTGCACCGGAGATAACATTACACAAGTCGAGAAACTTGTACTTGAGGATGCCCGAGTAAAGGTTAAAACGATAGCTATGAAGATTAACCTTTCTATTGGTACCATACACACCATTCTTCATGACTGTCTATATCTTTCCAAAGTCAGTGCAAGATGGGTGCCTCGAATGCTCACATCGCTCACAATGCTCCGGTGCACACGGAATGTAGTTATTTCTAAGGCTGTTGTACGTGATTGTGGTTTCGAAAAAATTCAACATCCGGACCTTGCCCCTAGTGATTAATTTTTGCTCCCAGATTTAAAAAAAACCTTCGTGGTAAGCGATTTACCGATGATGAGGAGCTCAAAACTGCAATAAATGAACATTTTGGAGAGAAAGATGAAAACTATTTTTTTGAGGGTATAGAAAAGTTAATCTCAAGATGTAATAAATACATTAATGCAAGAGAAGATTATATTGAAAAGAAAAATTATTTTTAATTTAATTCGTGTTTTCCTTCATGTCGATACCGCGAATATATTGAACTCCCCTTGTATGTAGGGGTAGCCGACAAATCTAGATAAGAATTTTGTGAATACTAAGACATTTCATACATTGTGTCTGACGTGGGAAAATGGACGTTAACAACCAATGTAGTTTTTGCGTTCAAGGTATCAACATCCAGTCTAGAGCAATCTAAAAATAGCGAGTTTTTTTAATTTGGGGACGAATGAAAGTTAGAAGGGACGATGAAAGCCGAGTCCAAACGGGTAATTGAGAAGCTCTTTCATGACAGTTATATACTCGGATGTTTGTCACGTTCGCTGAGGTGAGGCAGTGGAAAAAAAACTGGGAATCTAAGCTGGGACCCCTAGCTGAGTAATCCAGCACGATAACTACTTAGCCACGGACCCTAGGCCTAGCTTCTCACAACCATTCATTTTGTGTGAGATTTAATTTTTGGAACGAATGGAAGGGGTCTAGGTACAATTTTGTGCCGGTTCCAAACGGCCGATTGAGAAGCTATTTCAAGACAGTTGTACTCTCGGATGTTTGTCAGACGTTCGCCAGAGGTGCCGCAGTGAAAAAAACCCCCGAGTTGGAATTTAGGTTTTTGCGGGATTCGAACCTGGGAGCCCTCGCTAAATAACAACACACTAACCACTTAGCCACTGCGCCGACGCACATTGGGGCAAAACGACCAAAAAGTACCGATAATTACAATTTTTTTTTTTTGCGGGAAAGGTTTATACTACTTACATAGAGTACTAACTAGGGCTCAGTTGGACACTATTTAAAACATTCGTAACAAAACTGGTTCGTTACAACGGTAGATTATACTCACGTCTTGAAGGTCAAGCAATTCTTATAAGTGAATTACGTTCATTTTCAGATTAGTTTTTTCGGTAAAGTTAATTATTTTTTGGTGTTATTTAGGTATGGAACCTTCTTCTTCAGGTATGTAACTGTGTTTAAGTGATTTTTTTTCTTCATTACATAAATAGTTTTTTGTACATAAGACAAAATTTGATCTATAGTAATTTCTTAAGAAAATTGATTAACAATAGATATTTCAATAAGGTTTTAAGCAATATTAAGCAATGAAAATTACACGAAAATAAACGTTATTGTTTAAGGTCTTAAAAACAATTGAAATTTCCTGCTCCTTTTTGCTCCTTCACGAAATAGACCAACTTTAAGGTACTTCGCTAAAAGATAAAAATTATACTAAAACGTCATTGTTAATCAAAATTTATTAATTTTTTTTAGGAATGTCTTCTAATAATTTATTTTTGTAGCAGAGAAAAATTTAATAGGGATATTTTTAACTTTTTTTTATTGAGCTCCGATCCTGTTATCACCAGTAAGGAAAAACCAGTCAAAAACAAAGTCAAAAATAATCCTAAAGAAGCACTTTTTATGTTGAAAGCTCCACCCCTTCAAAATGATTACGCAACAGCTCATGTAGATATTGATGACGACAGTCATAATGACGACGAAGACGATTCTTTATTCTATCTTAAATAAATTATAATAAAAAAAATATTGCGTTTTTTTTTTAATAAAAAAATTTTTTTTTTTCTAAATTTTGTTTTTTTAAATATAGCATATACCAATAAAAACGATAGATCCACTTAAAAAAATCTCAGCTTTAGTTGATTTGATGGCAGTTTTAAGGCTATTCTGCCCCAGTGTGCGACGCTGTTACAATCGATTGCTTTAATTAAATAATATTACTAGCATTTTTATTATTATTATTATTATTATTTATCAATAAGTAAAATGAATTTATAATATTAATACAAATTTACAGCACTAGCTACAGAGGCTTTCGGCTGGTATTTAAAAAATAAACGATATATTAGTACGTCAGTTTCTTTTACTAATTTATAAACTCTATTTATATTTATAATGGATGGCACTGCTAAGATTTCGGGGAGTTTTTTATTAAAAAAAATTGTACATATTTCTTTTACTATGGGGCATTCAAAAATGAAGTGTTTAGTAGATAATAAACGACCGGATTGGCAGAGGTTGCAATTGGTTGTGTTTTCCTTGTTGAGTAAGTAGTTGTGAGAGAATTGTGTGTGCCCAAGCCGAAGCCTCAGAAAGCATCTGTTCATTTGAGTTCTTGTTTTATTTCGGTACGTTGCCGGATTCCCATGCGGGTTAAGGTTTGAGTATAGGTGCACATATTGGTTCCACTCTAGTTTCCGTTTTTGTTCGTAATGTGAGTTGATAAGCTTTTTAAAGTCTTTTTTGGTTGGAGCGTAGGAAGTGGTGTTTGGTTCTGAAGATGCATCGCGGGCGGCACTGTCGGCAAATTCGTTCCCCTTGATACCCGAGTGTCCACGGACCCAGAGGAGAATTAATTTCGATTTCTTCTTTATGAGGTTATCCCGAATTTTGTTAATAATGCCAGAGCGGTTTCTTACATTCCGTAAAGCGTACAAGGTAGAGAGGCTGTCGGTACAGATCACGGTATTTTTCCGGGACATTTTTACTAGTTCTGTAGCTTTATATATAGCCAGGGCTTCTGTGGAGAATGTCGAGAAATAGTTTGGTATTTTTTCCGCAAGTATCACATCGCCGTTAGCTGTAACTATTGCGTAGGCAGTTCCGACTTTGCTTTTGGAAACGTCGGTGAATAATATGTCCCATGAGTTTACAATGTAATAGTTCGTCATTTCGTTATAGGAGTTGAATGTGAGTTTCCTTAGGTGTTGAGTTTTTGCGTGTTTTGGAAAGCTTTGTGTTTATGGCGGCCTGGGGTAGTAACCAGGGAGGGTAATTTCCGATGGATGTTGGTTTTAACAAAGGTTTGGGGCCTATATTTTTTTGCAAGGTCTAGTGCAATGTAGAAGCTGGATGGATATTTGGGTGTCTTTTTCCTTGTTATTATTCTTTTTGCATCGTCCGTGATCGGGGATTTGTAAGATTCGCAAATTTTTGGTGCGAGGCGGGCCGTTAACATCTCTCTGCGGACTTCAATGGGCGGTAGGCCAGCTTCGGCGAGCATATTTGTTATTGGTGTGGTTCTGAAGGCTCTTAATGCTGATCTGATTGCCCAGTATCTTCAAATTCAATCTCTGAGAAGATAAAATCATTACGGTACTGGAAGCAGAGCTTATGATCATTTTCACGCTGGACCGGTTGGTTTCTGAAACAAACGTCAAGTCCTCTTTTTGTGTGTAGCCCCAACGTTTATAAAAATGATGGACATTTAAACAACCACAATCAACATTATTAGAGGGAGGAGATAATGTTTCAATGATACCAATGTGACCAACAGTTACATCTTTGATCGAGTACTACCAGACTGAATTTGATTGTTTTGCTTGTCAAATCTAGAAAATTCAGTGACGTACGTCTTGCTCACGGATGGGGTAGTTCAACCCGTTTTCGGTGGCTCTGCTGACAGATAAATACGATAGCTTCGCCAGGTTGGAACCAATCAGGCTCTGCCTTGTTCATGCAACATCTAACAGTTCATAAATCAGCAGCGGCCGCAACAAAAGAGAAACAAAATTATGAAAGACAAGACAAATTTATTATCATTTCCAATCGAACAAGATTGTCCACACAACCTGCAGTATGCAGAGTAAATCTTTAATGAGTCGCTCTTAGCCAGATAGAGCTCGTTCTATTGTCAGCCCCAGTGAAGTTGGCGTCCAACTCTTCAAGCTGCCATCACTCAGCATGACCACATTACGGTCGATGTAGCAAAATAGCTTTCCAACTCGATAGACCTGTAAAGACAATTAAAGTTTGAAAGTATGACCCAGGAATGTTATAGAATCACTTACCTGTTTGCCAAATTCTCTACGGCCTGGCATGGGTGCGAATATTACCCCACGCTCAGCGCACTTTTGCGATACGAGTTCCTTGAATTCCAACTGTGTAGGTGGAGCTATTTGAAGATCCATCAGCGCCGGTGGACATGCTGAAGAACTACTGGACCCTGCCGGCTGTGGCTGTGGTGGTGCAACTGGAGTGGGTATGGACTGAGATGTTGATACTGTTTCAGTTGCTCGGTGCATCATTTCGAGTGCTCGCCGGAGATGCTCCTTGATCATTGGCTGCTTTATCAATTCCTCGCCGAGTACTGTCTTCCATCCGGTATACCATCGAGAGATTTGATCAAAGTCTGGCGATTGATTTAGCCAGAGAACAAGAACTTGCATCCATTTGGGGAAGAAGCACTTGTCGAGAATTTGTCCCATCAGCAGAGCAGGTATCAGTTCATTCCATTCCCAAACTTGATTCCACAATTCTAAAACGGGGGAGGTTGATTGTTGAGTTAGTGTTGCATTTCTTCTGCGCGTTTATGGTGTATGAGTGTGCAGTTTTATTGGTGAGTTAGAAATACCAATTGAAGAGGATTGGTGAACTTTAAACATTTTGATGTAGAACTTTAAATGGAGAGGTATAATCATAGAATGCAATTATGTAACAGAAATTGATGACTTTCTTTCACATTCACAATTGGAACACTTTTTTGAAACCACGATAACTCACGAGCCGCGTCAATTGAAACAGAAACAGAATTTCTTTAAACAGTACCTGATGATGGTCAAACGAACCTCTTTCAAGTGACTTACGGCTGTCAACTATACAAGTATTGCACAGATTATAAAACACTCGAACCAAGCCATAAACAAGCTTGGGTTGGTGATTGGGTGTTGTACGAATAGCCAATGTACAGGTTATACTTCGTGGATAACAACACCAAACGGAAGATGTAAGCGACTGCCAGAAAGGTTACAAACCGCGTCATCTCTCTTGAAAAACATCCGAAGCATTAAGCTCAGAGGACGATTTGACATTATAAGTGCCGTCACCAATGTGCTGGGCGACAACAACGAAGCCGTCTGGTTGCAGAATGTTGTGTTCGTTACACAATTACGTTTATCAGTTAAAATATAGATGAAATACTATTGATTACAGAGGAATAACATAAAGTTAATGTAAATGGTGGCACGCAAGTTACTAAAGTCCAAAGGATGTGATGTGAAGTTAGTTGAGGTTTTTCTACATGTCAAGAATGAGTGCTGCCCAACATCTTCCCTCTTAAGATTGTGGAGTGCGTGAGAGGACTTCAACTGGAATTCGTCGAGCTTCTATTTGTTTTGGTTTAAATGGTTTCGGTGTTGACCAATTATCCATCGGCTGCACTTCAGTAACTGGTGTGTCTATGTTGAATTCATGAAGAAGAAATTGTAATGGAATTTGTGATTCTTGTGGAGAACTGGTGTCAGGAACAAGTCTTGACTTTATTTGATCAGCGTGCGCTCGAATAAGTTTTTGCTTATCTCCAACGCTGATGAGAACGTCATAAATTACGTTTCCAATTCGTTTGGTGATCTCGCCTGGTGCCCAGAATGACTTATTTAGTTTAAATTCCTTTGCATAAACTTTGTCACCTTTCTTAAAAGATCTATCCTTAGCACCATGTTTTTTATTGTACTGGACTTCCATTTTGATGTTGCGATCAGTTGTCGTAGGTTTTGGTGCATTCAGCATATCGAATACGGTTCTCATTTTTCGACCAATAAAGCATTCTGCAGGCGATTTGCTATCTGGAACGTTTGGGTTAGGTGTAGAGCGATAGACTTCAAGAAAAGTGTTTAGCGCGTCTAGGGATGTTTCCTCATCTTGCAGTTTTTTTAAAGATCTCTTGAGGGTGTCTACGAACCTTTCCGCTTGACCGTTGGAACTGGGATGGAATCGAACCGTTCGAGTATGTTGTATGCCACGATGAGAACACCATGATTCAAATTTTTCTGAACAGAATTGTGTTCCATTGTCTGTGACTAATTGTTCTGGATTTCCAAATAAGCCACAGTATTGTTGTAGCAAGTTGATAGTAGCATTTGTTGTAGATGATGAGGTTTCGAAAATGTGTGGGTATTTTGAAAAAGAATCTACGACTACTAAATAATACTTGCCATTTAGTGGTCCGGCATAGTCAGCATGAATCCGTTCAAGTGGACGTGTTGTTAATGGCCACGACTGCAATGTTGCTTTAGTTGGTGATTTAGCAGCCAACTGACAATGGTGACATTGACGAACATACTGTTCTATGTCCCTATCTAAATTTGGCCAGTAAACATAGCTGCGTGCAATAGATTTGCAGCGGTCGATTGCAAAATGTCCACGATGAATCTGCTTCAGTATACGCTTCCGATATTTTGTTGGTATAACTATTCGTGATGCTGATAGAATACATCCATTCACCATGGAAAGTGTTTCCCGACGAGCGAAGTACGGTTTAATTTCGTC
Organism: Cheilosia vernalis; assembly: GCA_949126925.1. Classification (NCBI taxonomy): domain Eukaryota; kingdom Metazoa; phylum Arthropoda; class Insecta; order Diptera; family Syrphidae; genus Cheilosia; species Cheilosia vernalis. The sequence goes on from OX421361.1 coordinate 15,189,818, forward strand.
ATGTACGCTTTTAGCATCTGCTGGCCAACCTGTTTGCATGTGATGGATTATACTTTGCAAAACTTGATCCACTTTGGTAGCTTCAACCAACATTTTGTGCGTCACAGGAAGAGTTTCCAGAGATTCATCGAGTATGGTTTTTACATCTTGTTCCAAAGATATAGATGCGACAACATAGTCATTTGATGGTTTTTCGTGTGAACTGATGAGTCGAGATAATACATCAGCGTGTCCGAAGTCAGCTGTATTGACGTAATTAATATCGAAATCATAAGCGAGTAATATAAGTGCCCATCTTTGAAGTCGATTTGCTGTGTACACCGGAATGCCTTTTTTTGATCCAAAAATTGCTAATAAGGGTTTATGATCCGTGTGTAGAGTAAATCTACGTCCAAAGAGCATCTTGTGAAATCGCTGTACTGCAAATATAAGAGCAAGTCCTTCTTTCTCTATTTGACTGTAGTTCCGTTCTGCAGGCGTCAGTGCTCGAGATATATGGTAAATAGCTTTTATAGATTTGTCCGTCAATGTGTGGTATATGACTGCGCCAATGCCATGATTGGAAGCATCTGCAGCCACATGTATTGGTAAAGCTGGGTTGTAATGTGTTAAGAGAAGGTCGGATTTGAGAATTTGCTTGAATTTTTCCAAAGCTTGTTGACATTTAGCCGTCCATTTGAAATGCTCGTTGCTTTTTAGTAGGTTGTCCATCGGTTCTCGGAGTGTACGCATGTAAGGAACGTATTTCCCATATTGGTTGATCGATCCAAGAAGTGAACGAACTTCCGATATGTTGGTCGGTATCTTTAGTGAATCTATTGCCTTTATTTTCTCCGGATCCGGACGAATACCTTCTTTATCGATGACTTGTCCTAGGTAGATTAGGCGCTTTTGAAAGAATTTGCATTTCTCGTACTTCAGATGGAATCCAAAATCTTGCAGTCGTTGAAGAAGCTGCTGTAAATTCTTTTGATGGTCTTCAATGGATTTGCTAGCAAGTAATATGTCGTCGATGTATGCATGTGCTCCATCAATACCTGCACATAACTCATCCATAATTCGCTGGAAACCTCCAGGGGCGCATTTTATGCCTGGCGTCAGACGATTAAATCGGTAAAGTCCCTTGTGTGTGTTGACTGTGAGCAACTCTTTGGAATCATCTTCAACTTCAACCTGAAGGTAAGCGTCGGAGAGATCAGCATGACTAAATATGATGCAGTCATGGCAATCTGCAAAAATTTCATCGGGAGTTGGAAGTGGATACTGGTTAGACTCTATAGCGTTGTTAAGACCTGTAGAGTAATCAGCGCAGATTCTTATTTTTCCATTTCTTTTGCTTACCACGATAGAAGCAGCCCACTTTGATGTATCTACGGGTGTTAAAATATTAGCGCTTTCTAATCGGTGCAATTCTTGTTCGATGTCAAAACGTGCTGCGTACGGAACAGGACGTTTCGGTACAAAAACTGGCTTAGCATCTTGTTTTAGTTGAATATGCACTTTTGTTTTTGTGCACAACCCGAGATCATTGTTAAACACTGCTGGATACTGCTGTATAAGGGATTTTGAAAGATCCTCGTTGCACTGTATAGTACGACACCATGCGTTGATCGGTCTATTCCAGAGGTCGAATTTTTGAATCCAGTCGATTCCCATTATGTTTAAATTGTCAACTTCGGAAATGAAACATCTTACAGATTTTGTGATGTCGCCTATAGTGATGTCACAGTCGATCTCGGCTACAAGTTTCACAGAGTTTGCGTTGGCGTCATTTGCGATGTGCTGAGTCTCATAAGCTAATGGTTCACCAATGGCTTCCCATGTAGTAGTCGAAATGATAGTTATATCTGACGCAGTATCTATCTGGAGTTTGACTTGATGATTATTTATATTAACAGAAATGTACTTACGCAAATCCTGGAACTTTAGCGTTTTTGTGGAGTATACTGCCGTTGTTCGAAATTTCTGGTACTTCTTTCTTTCTTTAGAGTGTTCCCTGTTGATTGAAGAATCGTTTGCCAAAATTTTTGATTTCTTATTTGCGCTGTGGCAAAAATTGTCTTTGTGTCCGACTTGGTGACATTTGATGCATTTGTGTTTTGCATAGGGGCAAAATTTGACGTAATGCATGTCGCCACAAAGCCAGCATGGTGATTTTGGAAGTTTCGATGGACGAGGAGAACGTTTCTTCTGTTGTATTGAGCAGACTTGAGGTGATCCATGCTCAATCATTGACGTGTCGCTTTTTAGGTTGCGTAGTTTTTCGGTTTCCTCCAAAAGTGCATCAATGTTGGTGATTTCCTTGCTTTCGTTTAAAAGGCTGAGTAACCGAATCCGAATGTCACTATCTTTATTGGATTTTAGTCCCAAGACGAAAATTAAACACTTGAATTGGTCTATTTTGAGTTCGTTGATCTTGAATAATTCACATTGCAGATTCACGCGGCTTGCGTAAGTCTGGAAGTCTTCACTGTCCGATTTGTGGATTTGAAGGCATCTGTAGCGTTGAGCCACGACGGTTTCCTTTTTCCCAAAAAGTTTCGAGAGTGTCTCGACGGTATTCTTTAAAGACATTTCCGATGGCTTCTTGGGTAGGACGTAGTTTTTGAAGCGCTCGTGGACCAAGTTGTTCATTTTTCTCCAAAGCAGCGCGACTTTGTCTGCTTCAGGGAGAGATTTTGCTTCTCGCTCGAAAATATCTGTATATCGGTCGTACCAGGTTTCAAAAACGAGTCCATTATCTGCGTCGTATACGAACTCAGACATGGAATTTGCTAAGGAATCCATAAGAGACGTTTTGCTTGTTTGTTCTTGTCCAGAAGAACCACTAACACTTGGTGAAGTGCCGTATTGTGCTTGCATCTCTACGACTTTTTGTAATTGTAGCAGAATTTGGGTGTGAGCTGTAATTGATGCTTGATGCTCAGCTAATAATTCTGCGATCATTTGTTCAGCCATTTTGATACTTTTTTCCAGGTTATGTCCTCGTGTGTAAGATAATTATTATTTTTCAAGTGTGGGGAACGTATTTTGATAAAATACGACCAAGCCTCGTCGCCAATTGTTGTGTTCGTTACACAATTACGTTTATTAGTTAAAATATAGATGAAATACTATTGATTACAGAGGAATAACATAAAGTTAATGTAAATGGTGGCACGCAAGTTACTAAAGTCCAAAGGATGTGATGTGAAGTTAGTTGAGGTTTTTCTACATGTCAAGAATGAGTGCTGCCCAACACAGAAACACAAACTTTGTTTAGAGCAGACGAAAACCTTTTCAAACGCTTTGAGAAAAAAAATCTTCGGGACATATTCGGCCAGATCAACAAGCTTATACTGAGGCTAAACTTAAGCTGATGATTGTCTGACTGTAAAACTTATATCGAGCAAATGTCGTTCATCATTGTCTACCAAGGATGTCTGCAAAGGATGTTCTGGGCTAATAGTATTCCCAAAGAGCAATATTAAGGGTCAACCATAGAACATAATTTGAGGTTGAAGCAGTCTTAAAATGGAACACGAACATGAGAATTCAAGTGTAAAGCAAGGAAAAGTAATGTGCATTAGAGGGGGGAAAATAAACTGATACTCACCCAAATCCTGCTGCAAGGGGTTGATCACCATCTCACTCAATGCCATTTGTAACTTGGGAATGATGTGCTTCAGCAGAAAAGCCTGCATCTCTCCAGCAGCGAACGCGCCCTTCCACGGCGTAAGCATTGCTCTGGCCGAACGATCTTGGGGTAGCCAAGCCTGTAGCGCGTTACCCAACTTCTCGCGAATTGTGGGAAATATGAACTCTTCCATTTTGTGTCCCAAAATATTGTTCCACGGCAAAATCCAACTGTGTATGGGCACGGTATCTGTGAGTGGGTCCCACTCTTTGACACCGCTAATGAGTCGGGGCAGGATGAGCTGTTCCAGCACATTGTCCAACACCCAAGTGGGAAATAGTGGAGCCCAGCTATCCAAAAGAGCTGCCATTTTCTGATGCATCTTGGGATTCCAATCACTCACGGTCAACCTAAAGCTGGGTATGACACCAGCCCATACCAGCGATGAGTACGGATCGAACACATTTTTACGTTCCTCAGACTGGTGCATGTCCAGAATGGTTCGCCACTTCTTGATGGTGTCGGTGAATCGCGTTGGCTCTTCCAGTGGTTTCCATGACTTCAGCTCATTGTTGACCAAGGGCGCGATGACACCAGCGGCCAGATCGCCCAACGCAAATTCCTTGTACTCTGCGGCGAAGTCTCGTTGTAATTCGATAAAAATCTTCTCAGCGCGGGCTAGGCTTAGATTTTCTGGATTTGCGGTGAGTTCTTCGACCAGCACGAGCGCTCTTTCTAGTGTATCAATGTGATCCTTCTCCAAGCGCACAATTTTCTCTAGACTTCGTTTCTCATGGTCGAGCGCCTCTTGCCTGTCGGTAGCCTCCCGCTCCGTCTTGTCCAATGCTATGATATCCTGCTCGCAGAGGTTCACAATCAGATTGAGGTTATGCATTAGCTCGGGCAGGGCGAACCCAGTAGGTTTCTTTCCCGGCTGCTGCTCGTACAGATCTTCATCAATGATTTTTGTCTGTCCCAGTGCATGATACCCACTGAGGACACGTTTCTCTGGGCCAGTCATGTCAATCACGGGCACATTGCCCAACTTCTTACTCAACTTGTCCGACAGTATTCCGCTGGAGGACTTCTTTCCCTTTTCGATCACCTCCTCAACACTGCGGTAGTAGTAGCGATTCTTTTTCGTCTCCTTTTTTGTGTCATCACGCTTCCATTTGTTGAGTTTATCTTTGAATTCCTTTGCCTCGCGAATGTCTTGGTCCTCTATTGGTTTATGCGGCCCCTGATCACCAATTGTGGCTGGAGTTTCGGGACCATATGCACCAATAGCACCTCGACCTTTCCGCAAGTGTGCTTGTACGGGTTGAGCAATACCTTGCAAGTCTTTGCCCAAACCCTTGCCAGGCTTGTAGCCCATTTGCAGCAACAACTTGGCGCCGATTCCCTTCGTGTGCTGTTCCCATGCACCCATGGGCTTGCTGCTGGAAGAAGTTTGCGGCTGCTTCATGCCGAAACCCATACGTGCCGGCTTGGCAGCTACCTCTTCTTCTGACGAACTGTTACTGGGGGTGTTTGCGTCGTCCACTTTGACGGACCGGTGTGCTGGGCGATCGTCCTCTGGAGGAGTACAATGAATTTATCTATTAATAAAAATGAACCAGAAAATCATATTCATTGTACACCTACCTTCATCTGTGATCTGGTTGTCGTCGTCCTTGTCTTGTTCGTCTTTCTTGAAACTGCCAGACTGCTGAATGCCACCGGTTACGAAGTTTACGGGTCCAGAACTGCGACCTTTGCCCCGCCGACCAGTCATCTCAACTTCGCTGTCGTTGTCGCTGTCGCTGTCAGCCCATATTCCTGCAAATATATGTGAGACAAAGAGTTATTTAAGAAAATGACTTTGAAGGAAGGCGTATTGAAAGTTCATATATATATATAGGTTGTTTTAAATCAATGGAGTCTTCGCGTACGGGCTGCATTTTAGGTTTATAATGTGTTTGGGGCATAGTAATGCTCTGTTCAAGTGTTGGTACTTTTTGTACTCACGTCTACGTTGTCTTAACCACGCACGCCTGTACCAAGGATCTCTACAAGGATAGCGTTAAGGTGTTTCAAAAGTATGCCAACAGATTGATGATGTGTTGTCTTTGTAATGAAGGTGCATCGGATTGATGGGCTATACAGTATCAATGAGTGGTCGGCTTCTATGTACGCGCTTGCTTGCAGTGAGTTTCCGCAATGTGCAGCCGTTCAAATAATTTCTTTCAATGTTCAGATGGATCAGAAGAATATTGCAGATACGAACTTGTCACTGACACTGCGCTAATTTTTCTGTACCAGCTAATCAGGAAAAAAACAGCAAACGTTTGAAAATATTTTCTCTTTCTGTTCCCAATGTAACCTTATTTCAGAAAATCAAGCGAGTAACTCATATGTTTCTATGTTACAAGGATTTCATTTGAATTTATACAAACTGAATAAAATTACGTACCGTAAATTTGTTGATTTTTGGTCAGCTTCCGTCGTGGACGATTCGGATTGAATTCATTCGCCAAATCATAGTCGTTGATTTCAAATGCTTCGTACTCATTGTCAGACATTGTTTTAAAGTTATTTTACACAAAATTATTCACTTAAATTAGTTATTTCAATAATAGTTGCAATTGCAAAGAGTTAACAACAAATCATCTGGAAATATATCAAATGTCAATTCGTAATGCGCAGAGGTTGTTTACTGTTGCCCTCAAACTGTAAGGTGCTAGAACGAGGACGTGGTGAATTTGAGAATGCAGAAAGTGGAATTGTAGTTACTTCAAAATAGGGAATGGGATTGTAGTTAATGAGAATGGTGTTTTTCAATAATAATTGTTGGCAGAAGAAGTTGTGGTTGCATTTTTCTTAGCTAACTTCTGAGTTATTCACGTATTCGTAGGTATTGGGTTGATTTCATATGAATATACCTTTACAATAGCAGTCGCAGCTAATATATTATCCACGGATAAAAACCCTTTTTGTAAGCCCGCTGGGATTTCTATTACATAGGTACTCTGTTGGTTTCTTAAATTTGAAACCAGCTTGAAACATTAGGCCAGTTTTATTGAACACTTATACCAGCAAAGTAAGGCATAGCAAAATAAAGTAGTGGAATATAGAATTCTCCAGTTTCTGACATACTTCCGATGAAGTGGTATAACCCGACACTTAAAACTTGCTAATTTTGATTTGCTACTTAAAACACATTAAAAGATTGTAATTTTTTTTATTAGGCAAAGAAAATGAGAATGTTTATGTCCTCACAATAATATAAATCCAAATAAGCCCCTTTTGCTGTGTTGTGTACCAGATCAAATATTTATTATACTACTTACCTAATTTTTTTCTATTTCAGTGCCCAGCTACAAAGAAACATTTCATCCTATGGTGAAAACACAACCGACATCACTGTAGCATCGCCTTAAAACAAACCACGATGAAAACGGCAGCCATCAGAAAATTTCCTCTTCACTTGTCATTTGTTGTTGCTGTCAAAACGAGGTTGCACGTCGTGCGAACAACAACTCGCGCGCTACCCGGGCAAAAATGAGTTTAAAAATTTTGTAATCCAAGGCGAATATTATCAAAAAAGTGTCCACCACAAGAGCAACATTAGAGCACGTGTAGTGAATAATAGAGAAGTTTCAACAGTGTAGAATAGTTTGCGCATCATAGTTGTCCGCGGTTACCTATCGTCATCTAGAAAGTTATTTGTTGGACACATTTCGTTTGGGGGGGAAAACACTCAAAATTCCAGAATCGTGGACCAGAAAGTGGGCTTCTTTTTGTTTATCGGTTCTGTGTGGTGTATTTCCGGGAGAATCACGTGCGTGTGTGACAAGTTTTTAATCAGTGTTATTTAAAACGCAGCCACAACAATGGTGCAGGTAAGCAAATACAATTAGTTAGTACATAATTTATTATTTATATTGCATAAATTCAAATGTGTCCCGTAACGGGACGGGAAGGGTGTAAAATATTGTATATTGTGGCAACCCCAACTCGAATCTGCCTAAAAAACCAACCCTTAGAAGCTGACACCACCGTCTCACCCTCCAGAATACGCATTTTAATTATTTCCCAGTTTAATTCGCAATGTCCCAGAACGGAATCGGCCTCAAAATTTGGAATTTCAACCACCTTCCACCCCATGGGCTGTTGGCTATGGATGATGGTGGTTTTCCTCACCCTCTTCGCTCGGGGATAATGTTTAGTTTCTACAACACTATACAACTTTCACAGGATTTATTGCGTTTTTCATAAATAAACGATGTGGGGTTCGGTCGTACTACCAGAACAGAGCGAGTGAGAGTTTAGCTCACAGCCCAGCTCCCAGAGCCAGAGTGTGTAAATGGTTAGAAACGCCGCTGCTGCCGCCGCTCCGTGCTCTCTCTTCAAATGGGATGATGTATTCTTGTACAGGACCCGAACCCAGATCGGATGGTGGGGGGAGGTAGGCCTCCGTTTCGCGGATAACCGTTTCCCATTTTCCGGAGTTTCCTGTTCGCTCGGTGTGTTCTTCTCTACCTACCTACCTACCTAGGAGGAAAGCACACTAAAATAAAAAAAATCGCCGTAAAATGGAAAATGGAAACGACGACGAGCGACTAGGAATTGTGTGTATTATCGATTTTGTGTTTGTCATATTGTTTCTATTGGCCTTTTGTTTTTGTGTGACTCTGACTCTCCTCCAAACGGTTTGAGTTTGGTCGTTTCCTTTTTTTCCCAACTGCTGTCCCACGAATCCTTTCTTTTTTTTTGTTGCTGTTCCTCGACTGTCCCCACATAGGAAAGCACAGAAAAAAACACAAAAATAGCATAGAAGCCAAAGCCACCCTCTTCGCTGGCACTCTGCAGTGGATGGATGTTTTTTTGATGTCCTCGTTGTTATAACGATTTTTTTTCGGTTCGTTTTGGGATATAAATTTATATACAGTTGGCCAGAAAACCACTTAGTTAGTCAGTTATATATATATATATGTATATGTACTTTTGAATTATATTTTTTCGTTGTAGTGGGTGAGGTAGGACTGTAGTCGGCGGGGTTTAGCTGAATTTGCTCTCGAAAGTAGTCGCTTGATGTGGCAAATGAATCTATGCCAACATTTGCTTTTCAGCCAAGAGGGTCAATCTTAAGTTAAGTCCAAAGCCCATTGTACCAGGTTCCTTTGAGAGTAGCTGTTTGTGCTGGCAAAAGTCCTCTCGACGAATAGCCAAAACGAATTCGACTCTAATTACGTAAGTCGAGAGGATACACTTGTTTGTTTTGACTTTAAACCACCATTCACCTCAGTTAGCTGACATCAAGATGCTGAGCCCTTTGAAAGAATGTTGTCCTAGGTACTTGCTACTTTTTTTCACAATCGGCATGACTTTAAATGAATAAAGTTTCAAGCCCCACCGCTCGTCTCCAATGTTCTGTAAATTAACACTAAAAACTTATCCCACCACCACGACAAACAGATTGCCTGCACAGGAAGCTCCGCAACTCACAAACGCAGTAGCTATCGTGAAATCGATAAACCGCATGGTTTTGGCCTACAGCAGAACGAAGATTGAGTGGGTGTTGTCGGTACGGGCATTCGTATAATTGATTTTTAACTGCTGTTGCTCTGAACTCTGAAGGTCTGTCCTGAATGAAAACTCCTGCAAGTGAGAGAGGAGGTAATGATTTCCAAGATATCAGACTTTTACGTGTTTAATAAAGAGCAGTCCTTTGCCGAACACTACCCGGTTGTTTTCCGAAGAAAAGCAATAGAGTGCATGTCAGAAATTCACAGGGCTGGAACAAATTCAAAGCAGGACGGTGTGGTGGTAGGGCGGGTTAAACGAAATGTGTTCTGAACCGAGCCGTTACTGCCAACGAGTAAATTCACAGAAAGTTATATATAGGACAAACTACAGCAAACAGCAAACACATTGCTTTAATTTTTTTCATCGTTTGTCTACACTTCAGTGTACGTTGCAAGTGCAATGCTTGTTAAAAAAGGACTCTTACCTGTCATCTGTTGAGGTAATTTTTTGCACAAGTACATTATTCAGTTGACAATGCGATCGTTTTCGGCATTGACTCCAATTTTTGAAACGCCAAACGTAGAGGTTGGTGTATATCTTTATTGAAGTTCATCTCTCGCTTTAAAATTATAAGCAGCGTGTTGTAGCAATGGAAATTGTTTCCACTGTAAGAGAGCGTTGAAGTAATTCATATGTATCGAATATTTCACGATCTTATTTCTGAATTCTTATAAAAGCAGCATTTCACTTTCGTAGTACATACAGGGAATGATTACTTTTGTTATCGTCCCCGCTCCAAGCATTCCCAATGGGGTACGAGCTTTAAAGTGCGTTTAGCACTGAGCTATGTGATTCAATATTTTTATTTATTTATTCAATATTGTGGATGTATACTACTGGCAGACCAGTCGATGTGTTTTCTGGCAGCACAACTAGTTTCTAAATAAACTAGTTCTTTTGCGTATAGCATACACCTGGATCCTTAAGCACACGAGCACCAAAAGCGATATTACATCCTTAGATGGGGCACCTCTTACATTATAGTGAATGTGAAATTGTCTCCGAGTCCTTGTTATTGACTTGTTGTGCCGATTATGAGATTCGACAACGGAAATTCACCTGAAACTTGTATTTAGGGTACAATCGGCCATCAACAGACGCCATCAATTTTGTTCCTATTTCTTCACCTGTTATACCTTACGGTCACACAGAAAACTGAAGCAATAAAACATCTTATCACGCACATGTTTTTCACTTGCTGCTTCCAACCCTTAGATTTTATCTTGTTTTTCGTACGCACATCCGACGGTAGCAGATGGTCATCGTCTTTGAAGATTGGTGTACACTGAACAAATGAGAGGGGCAGAGGTTACATTTTGTGATGGGATGGTGAACTCAAATGCAGGTTAAAACGAAGGAAGACTTTTTTTTTTTAAACAGATGTACCTGTTCTAAAATGACTGCTCTGGAAAAGTGCAATGTGAGAGAACCGCAAGGGGGATTTATATAGTCTATAGTGCAATCCAATATGTGGATGTGATACTCGCACTAGCTGAATTAACGCCTTTTGGCGTTGTTGTCATTTTTGTCCTGGGGTAGGTCTAGGAAGGGCTGACCCGGTGCGATTTGATGAGCTAGTTAAGATTGTTCGCAACTTTTATTAGCTGACCTTCGAAGCATTGTTGCTGTATCGCACGTGGTTTGGTGGCTTGTATTCATTATTTAACCAATCGCATCTATGCCAAAAACGCTGTTATTAGTTTTAGTAGCTGCATAAGCTTGCCCCATGTACATGTTGCATATAAATGCTCGCCTGGAATCGCTTCAGAGTACAAGACTCTGGTGCTCATACAACTGTTCATCACATTTTTATCTAGTGATGGGTATATTGCATCCATTGTCCAGCTATAACCGGTTCTTTCCTTCTGCATTAGCAACACGATTGTCAGGTTGGTGGTGCACATCAGCAGCAACATGGATATTCCCGCACTATAGAAGCAATTTGTATATTTTTGAAAACAGTAGTCGATGAATCGCATTCTTGTTGAAAAATTGTTGGAGCACGCAAATTTAACAAACCTTTTCCATTCAAGTTGTTTTACAAGGTGGCGCAAAAGTTGTCACCCGATGTTTTTTGGCTGTCATCCTTTTTATGTATGAAAAACTTTTGGTTATGCTTTTGGGTTGAGTTTATTTGATAGATATCCTAAGTTTGTTTTCAGGAATTCGAGAAAATGATTGATGACCATTCGGGCCCGATTTATGGCATTTTCCATAACTCTTTGCCAGAATTTCCTTTCTAGGTCATCGCATTTTTGACGGAAACTCTTTTTAGAGTTTCAAGAGGATGAGGCTTGTAGGCATAGACTCGTGACCTTTAAAAACAAAAAAAAAAAAAAAAATACAAAAAGAAGTCTAGAATAGTTGAATCAAGCGATCTTGCTCATGATGTTTTTTGATGAAAAGTTGTCTTCCTCGTGGTCGAGATTCAGGAGTGTAGGTTACACGCGCTTGGCGGTCAACAGCTAACAGCAGATGCACTGTCAGAACTTTTGTAGGAAAACATCTTCAAGTCTCTCGCCAAGAGAGTCCTCCGATTGATGACCAGTTGCATGGCACGTCGTCAGGTCGAGTGGCTGCTCCGGCGACGGCAGCATCTCGTGTTGTCCCATACTCTTCTAAGCGAACAGCTAAAAGTCGTAGGGCTTTACTAATAACGATTTTTAACCTTAACACTAAATATTTTCTAAGTTACAATATGCAATTTTGTATAGAAAATTTCGCCATTGTGAGCTCGAACAATTTTGCCTGAACAATAAAAATGATTATTAGTACCGCGGGTAGTATTTGCCCAGTTGGTGTCGGTGTCGGAGGTCTGGGAAACCTGCGCCCAAATTCACACCACCGACGAATTCTAAGCCAAAAAAATCAAAAATTATTTCACGTTCTTTAGTTCGTTAAAGTATATTTTTTATCAGTTTACTTCACAAGGCAGAGTAGAATTGACATTTGCCAAAATTATAGCATCTTCCGATGATGAGTGATGACATTTGTTTCACCTTATATAAAGGAAGATCCAGAATTTTTCCATTCTTCTCAAGTGTTTTTTTTTTTTATTTTTAATTTAATTTAAGAGGCAGTGGTTTAACTACTTGTGAATGTACATTGTACCTACATTGGACCACCCGCGTTGACGTACGCATTTCTTTTCCCTACTGCACATGCCAGAAAAAAATGTGTGTAATAAAAAAAAAACGTCTGGGATAAGTTTTTGATTGGGGTTGATTTTTGTTGGTGGTATTTCACTGGTATACCGATATATATATTTTTTTTGTATCCTTGCCACTGTGAAAGAAAAATCCTGTTCATAAGTGCAACATTTCTTTACCGTTTAGCTTACAAGCAGACCTATTTTTGGCTAATAGGGAAATGGTTTATCCCAATAAAAACAAATTTGCAAAAATGATTAGGTAGGTAATTAAAAATTTTTGAATACAGGAATATACCAGGTTTAGTTGCCAGGAGACGTATTACACTAGTTTTGACCTAATTTTGAGGCAATGAAAAACATTTTAATAGAATAACTGTTGAAAGACCAGCATCGACATGGTTGGAATTGCAGCTACTTTTTCGGATAAAACCACTTCGTCATCAGACTTCTTTTGAGTGATGGTTTGAACACTTATGACTAAATTCCGGTAGTCAGGTGTCCGTATTATTCTTCCTGAAAAGGGATATTTTCTCTTTTATTGCCTTGAACTGTAAAACTATGAAAAAACGACTTTCTGCGAAGTTGGTGTTCTGAAGGCGAACTACGAAACGAGCGTAATTTTTGTTTGTTTCGTGTTTCTTTAACATTTATATAGCTTGGGGGGGCCTTAACGACCCAACCCATGAAATCCGACATGGCCGTTGTGACAACGTTTTCGATTGACAGTTTGAATACACATCAGCTTATGAAAGGTGATCCATAAGGAGCGCACGATGGATAAAGTAAGTTTACTTTCTACTTTTCTGTCGTTGCACGCGTTGAGGTTGACAGTTGGCAGAGTTGACAAAAAGCACTTTCGTTGGTGGAATCGTTAGGTCTATTCGCTTACTTTTCCGAGCCAAGCAGCCAAGCACTAAACATCTGTCAAACTAAAAAAAAATATAGCGAAACCCTCAGAGAGCTGAAAATAAAATCCAAAACACGTGGAAAGACTTCGTATACAGCGTTCCCAGACGGTAAAAATATTTCCCCCCAGATTTAGCTACCTTATCCAACAAAACCCCCAACTTTTTGTTATTAATTTTTTAACGTGTTTTTGTACAACTTAGAGGAAGGAATTTCGAATTTCAGACGCCGACCGTGACATCTAAGTTTGGTTTTCCAAATGCAAAAGTGTGCACCAAATAAATAACTACAACACAAAAAGCCAACGCATGTTGCATTTGTAATCGATTGATTATTTAACTGCATTTTGAAATAACACGCACATTTTGAGGCTGGCAATAAAGATATTATAGATAATGGAATACAAATAAAATATAATTCAAAAAATACCCAGATTTTCCCGTAAACAATTTCTCGCCCCAGATTTCCCCCCGTCGACCCAAAAAACCTCTGAATCTGGGGCGAAAACCTTCAAAATGGCAACGCTGCTTCGACCTTCGAGTTACTTTGAACCACTTTCATCTTTGACATCTAATCCTTATGAGGAACAAATATTTAACTTATCTTTTTGCAACATTTGAAACGTTCTGGGAGAACACCGCCGAATTTTCTTTCACAGATTTTATTTTTGTGCCCAATTGATTTTTTTTTGTTTCTTATCATTTTGGGCATTTCTCTGTCATTTTTGATGAGAACGTGTAGGTATAGACTGTGCTAATATATCGGTTGCTTCGATTTAAACCGCGTACGCGAATATACCTATTGAGAGAATGGGAGAGACTGTCATCGACTAGGCTGGCGCCTTAAACTGCATTCGCAACATTTTTGCTCGAGACGGGGCAAAGCGATTCGGTTGTCCGTAGTCAATTGCCAATAAAGGCGTAAGAATGAAAGAGCAAATCAGATGCCTAGACCCTAGTTATAGCCATACGTAAAACGAAACCGTAAAAATGTTCTTTTGCTTTGTTAGAGCACTTAATACTAATGATTGAACTCAATATTGATCTTAAAATGTTGCTTATAAATATGTATATAAATAAATAAACAAATAATCTTAAAATTTTCTAGATCATTCCACTGAAATATTTCATTTCTTTACTGTTCCAACTATCAGGATTTTTTTTTCTGATGGAATCCAATCAGGGGTGGTTGATTTGTTGTAATTGTGTTCTAGAGAAACATTTTTCTGACAGAATTTTCACTATGACCGCCAAACGATAAAAAAATCCTTTTCATACTGTTCCAACTTTTTCTGTTGCATTTTGCGTATGGCTTTAACTAGGGCCTAAAGTGTCATGAATGTTCTTCCAACCACCATTTCTGCAGTCACTTTAAAACGTTTCTATTTCCGATTTAAAACGTGTCAATAAGAGTGGTAATTAGTGTCAGCTAATTTTGACAACAATTCATAAATCAACTGTACGAAATAAATATATTACTATCCGTCAATAAATACATAACTATCCGTCACTTGCGGAAGCCATTTTGTTTTATGGGAAAGAGACATTTGGTAAGCCATCGCTATATTAATATTGGTCATGTCTTTAATCAGTTTTAAATCCACTTTAATGGTGCCGATTTGACTGACTTTTGTTGTTGTTTCTGATCATGAAAATAAAGTTGAATTCTGCATTGTACCTAACTATACCCATCGGACTATCGGTTTATTGATCAATGTTATCCATCATAAATCTTAAATTATTGCGCATCCAAACAATTCATCTACCCACTAACCTTTCGCTGTTGAATTGTTAAATTGTTTTGTTTGTGTGGTATGAATCTTAAGGGTCTACCTAAATTCTTAAAAATTGAGAACGCAGGTATACAGAATACTCTATTTCTATTGTGTGTGTTTATTCGAACAAGGATTCTTTTAAGGGTATACTATAGAAATTGATCAAACCTTTCAAGTTTTTCTTTGAATTTAGGGAGGAAGAATGACGGTTGTTTTAGTTTTTATAGCTGTCGACGATTTTAGCTGTGTAAACTAGTTTGTCGCCTTAAACACATATTCGCTTGATGTTTTACTTATTGAAAAGATCCTGCTGAGATGAAATGTTGGGTATAGTTTGTTTTCCAATATGTTCCGCGGTACTAATAATCATTTTTAGTGTACAGGCTCAATTTGTCGGGCTCACAATGGCGAAATTTCCCATAAAAAATTGCATATTGTGACCTAGGAAATATTTTGTGTGAAGTTTAAAAATGATTGTTAGTAAGGCCCGTTGTGTATCTATAAGACAGGTCGCTATAATTTTTTATTTTTTTTATTTTTTTTTATAAATAAATAAATAAAATAAATAAATAATAATTGTATAATTTCTGCTACTGGCCGAACTCTAGTTATAAGAAACACCCAGAATACGTAGGTTGCTCAATGTCGAGCAGTAACTTCTGCGGACGGTGCGATGTACGATTCGTTGGTCTCGTCATGTTAAACACATGTCTCTTACTATGGAATCTGTTCCTAGCAGAATACCAGACGTCTTTATGTTGGTCCACGACAAAAGCCGAGTAGAAAATTCAACAGTACCTACAGTCTTACATCATCAAACCATTGGTTCCTTCCGTGCCACAAAACTGAATATTTACCCCACACTGACACTCACCAGACTCTGGACCCTCAGAGACGGGCAAAATGCATTAACTCCGACAAAAAAAAGAAGCAAAACTCCTCGGTATCACTTCGGGCGTTGCCACCGAATGACAAATCAAATCCCGCCGTGTGTACTCGTATATCGTGTGTATTTACCCAACGTCAGCCTCGATAAAAAAAGGGGACAGACCGTAAAATCAACCTTTCCCGCAGAATAAGAACTCCTTTTACGATCCTGGCTGTTTCTAAAAACAAAGTCCACTAACTCCATGAACACAAAAATAAAAAAATAAAAAATACAACCTCGTGTGCAACAATTCGAAAATGGGATTTACCATCACCATAGGACGACATAGGTCTCATTGCATGTCAGTTTAACGTCAGACATAACATCAAACCGAGCGCACATTAAAAGTTCACGCTTTATGTAATGGCGGCGGAGAAATCTCACGATATGACAAAAATAGCTATGAATCGAGTGTATCAACTGATTAACTGGGTTTTGATGGTACCAGTCACAGAATTGTTTGCCAACACTGAAAAGTTGATGAGGTTTTTTTTTTCGTTTTTGTTTGATGAAATTTTTGACTGTGAATCGATCACGGGACCTCTCTTCGCCTGCATCTAAAGTGTCAAGTCGAGTCATCTAATATGCGAAAATCAACTTAAATTGCGAAACGTACATCGAGCAATATCGACTTTACAATGCATTTGCTCCCCCACAAACAATATAGGAGGTACAGGCTGTTGCATAAGGCTTTCTGTGCTACCCTCCTTGGCTTTGATTGAAATTGAACAAAAACTTAATTTACTTTTGTAGGGTAATGGCCTTCAAGTCACTGCACGTTATCTTCAATCGGAAACGAACGAAGAAAACGGAAGTTGGTAAGTTCTAATAAATCTTGCGGTTGTTGAGTGGGTTTTGCGGGTAGCGGCTGTACGGTTTGCGGGTGAGGGTACATGTCAGTTTCTTGTTTGTGTGTCGGAGTTCTCTTCACTCGCCTTGTCTGCATGCGATTGTGTTCGGGGTTTATCGGTGGGCGGACATGGCAGAGTATGAGTACGAAACACATGGGCGTGGGCATACCTACTATTGAATCTTGTACAGTTCAAGGAGGGCATACACATATATACTGTGTAAACTTCAATACTTCTCCAAGATGCTCCTTAGCCCGGGTATTATTATGTGTACATTGCCTCATGTATCTGTCATTTTCTTAATGTTGGCCAATACATATGGATGCATATCCTAGGTGTATATTCTCATTTCCACAAATGATGGTCGTCGTTTCTGCATAGGAGTCTTAGAGCTGTGCATTTGAGCCTATTTGCATGTTTTATGCAAATGCGTGTATGGTGTGTACAGTGCAATCATCAGTGGCAGCTGGCTTATAGTTAGATTAAGTGGTTTGGCAGGCGGTGCGGGATTTTATCAAAGCAAGGACTCTTCTGCCGATCGATATACAGTTACACAACACCTTAATTAAGAGCAGCACTGAATAGTCAACTATATATGTATACTTGAAGGTACTCCCAGTTACTTTTCGCTCAGATTTCTGTAGTCTTCGGCGAACTCTTGTATGTACATAGAAGGTGATGTTTTTAATTTTTGAAAATAGGTTTTCTTTTGTCATTTTTTTGGTATTCTTGTGCTTCATTTTTTGGGCATTCGGGGATCAAGTTTTTACCCGCTTATTCCTTTGTCAGTGATTAGCCGGAGCTGGTTCATGGAAATGTATGCAAATATAAGAATTAAATTATATTTATTCACGTTCATCGTCCTTATCGTCAACACACAAATCGTTCGATCGCAAGGAAAAGTAGACGTTGATCAATTTTTTGGCTGTTTCAACCCCGCCTCACTATATGAACAAATGACCAATTTGAAAATAAACGCTCCAATTACACAGTCGATGCCGTTACCAACAGCAGTTTTGTCGCGAGCCCTGCAAGTTGTGGATGTTGATGCATTGCGTAGAACCAGTATGTTTTCGTGGATGTTATTTTTTTCCTTTCCAATGAAGAGAACATTTCGCCTGAATTAAACAAACGGAAAGACTCCAAACCATCTGAGTCCAGTAACTCAAAAAGATATTCATGCACTTCGCCTTTCTGCAGAGCGTTCAATTTTCACCCGCGATAAACTGGATGCAAAAAGTACGCTGCCATTGTAACGTTGTTGAAGACGTTACTTTTAGTGCAGCGAGGACGAGTGTTCGAAGCTCTTCAGGCCATTCTTCGACAGCGTCTATAGCTGAAGATTCACTTATTTGGCACAAATTGATGAGTTCCGATTGGATCCATAGTTTCATGCATTTTTCTGATCGAACTTTGCAAAACTTGCGTGCCTCCTATATCAACCCATTTTTCGATTTGGGTTATAATTTTGAACACTTATGCTTTTCTTGTGATTTTTTTGCAAAAATTAAAATTGGCGTTACGCACGCGTCTTTAGAGAACCTTGAAGAAACGCTCCATTATCTCGGAGCTAAGTTACCTACAAATTTCTTTGATATAATTGCCGTCCAATATAGGGCTGACATATATTGCGGCAGATTCCTTATGACAATATCCCCTTTGAAACTTTGTGACCACAATAAGTTATATTCTGGCCGATTTTTTAAAAACTATCGTCAGCTTTTCATGCATTTGTGGAAAATTAACTTAGTCGCTAGATTTGGAGGTCTATAGTTTTGACGATAATCTTCTGAAAGGCTACGGAATGAGAGTCCAGTATTTTCAACAAAGATTCTTTTGACGATTGCATTTTTTTTTGTATTTTGTAGGTTACTGTAGGTGATTTATCTACTTCTAGACTTCTATAGTGTATTTCGTTTCAATCGTGCTCCAACTCCTCGATGAGCTTGGCTACTATGCGACAATGGCTTTATCATCAGCCAAAACTAATTATTTTCAGATCTTAAGGATGTAGGTCTGTATCAGGTTCTAGAGTCATGGCTCCAGTACGGACTCTTGAGGAACTCTTGAGAAACACAGTCTGAAAATATGTACTATTCTTTATTGCGTCCATTGTAGATATTCCGGTACTCTTTTGGCTCTGATTTGACAAATCGTCAAGTTTGGCTAAGGAAAAATGTTCCGAGGTGGTTACAGAGATAGGGGAAAATACTTTCGGCTTTTAAGTTTAACCCAACAGCAGCTAAAATAGTTGAGAGTGGGCAGGTCTGACTGTGAGTAGCAGTAACGACATTTTTAAAGGTACCTACTCAAGTCCGATCTATTAAAACCCTTCTGAGAATCAAATTTGACAAAAGCTGTTTGTAAATATGGTAAGTAATGTAATCGCTTCCAGCTTTCATCTGTTAAACAGCTCTACAATATCTGTCAGAGGGATGCGGGGTAATCCATGAATTTGATAGCAGCCTATTTGTCGGTAAACACCGTGTCAGAATGTTGGTTATTTCAAACTACACTACTAATTTATCAGACACATTTGGAAGATTTTGTTTTGCACCTCGTCACAAGTGGTTGGTCAATTGACAGCGAAGATTTCTTTGCATTTAAACATTCGGATTTACTTAAATATTTGGCAATAATAACCTGTATCGCATCAGAAAATCCTTCCGCAGGATTGAAAACCTGGAAAAAGTCTATTGAGTTGCATATAAGTCGTTGATGCTAACGAGAAGCAGGTACCACGTGCCACACTCAGCTTAGTATTTCTCTAAAGATCCATCAGGGGAACTCTTTGTTTGTTAAAAATTTGTTATGAAATTTGACATAGTTTTATGTTTTGAGCCTTACTTGACGTCAGTCGTGTATGGGTGCAATGCTTCTATAATTGAGGGAACCAACAGTGTTTTAAGGGAAGTTGCTGCAGCCTGTCTTACCACCCACAACCCTCCAAGCAAAACCTCGTCAAAGACACTTAAAGAGGTTTCCTTTTAAACAAGTCTATTTTTATTCTTCTCATACTTTTGTAAAAATTCTCTCTTTATCCGACGGACGAGACTTGCCAATGCACGTAATTGTGAATAATTTGAAATGAATTTAGTAATTCAATAAAATCACAAAACTACTATTTTTCAAATGCCTCTAGTTCAGTGCCCCAAGATCCCTTCTTATATACGCGATCATTGGCTTAGATTGAAGGCAAGTCTTTCTTTCTGCGCGTGTTTTTTGCTCGCGTCATCTCCTCCAAAGCGAATTAAGTAATAAAGATGCTGCCATGGCATAGGAAACAATAGACACATATGCAAAGTGGGTCAACATCTTGGATGAGCACATACGGATAAAGATTATTATCATTCAACTGTAGCTAAGCGTGGATTGTTGCCTTACAAACCACTTATGGGATTGTAATGTGCATTTCCGTTGTGAGTTCCCGTCGCATGTTTTATTTATAACTGTTCTGGTAACCCATAAATTATTATTTGCCATATTGTTACAACAGATGGGTGTTATATGAATTTCCTAAATGATGTACCTATATCCCCTCTAGAAAACGTTATTTGGATAGGAACCGGACTGCAGTTGAAGACTTGATGTGGCTTTGCGTATAACTTCGAGGGTGTCAACGATATAAATCTTTGAAGAAACTGCAGTCAATGATGGGAGAAAGTTATTGAACTTGAAGAAATGGCTACCGATTTTATCAAACACCGAGCTGCCTTTCGCGAAACCCGTTTGTATTCGAAAAGACTCCTTAGCTGGTGCTGAAGAAGTCCAACAGCCTGTCGGTTCTTCCAGTGGCAGTTCCGTCCATTATGTAAATTAGTCAGTTACCCTAAAAGTTATTTAATGAGACGCTTTGTCAAAACCCAGATCCTTGCAAAGTGCAGAAGCTATCTTTCTAACGACTTTGCTGGTCTACACTTTTACAGCGTCTTGTACTTCACTTTTTTATGAGTCCCCGCCTAATCGTCTGTTTTCAATTTAGGACCGTCGCTTATCTGGTCTCTTGTTCCCTTCCCCTTCAAAGTGTCGGGGAACCCAGCTAAATAATTCTGGGCAATGTAATTCATTGGTGTTATAGTTACGAAAGGGGCTGACTTATAGACTTCGCTTTTATTATGTTGGAGTTAATCGCTTTTAGCAGAGCCAGTTTGTCCCAACAAAATCTATTTTCACCGGTGGAACAAGTGGTGCTTCCTTCGAATATATCTTAAAAAATGGACAGTATTTCTAAAAAAGACAACGCCAATTGCTCTCGGGTCTTTGAACCATCCCTAAAGATGGTTATACCTTTAATGATACTACTGGGGAAAGTCTTAAGCTCTCCGTCTCTATCGCCTCCTACTGCTACGTTCTTGGTAAAAATCTGGATGATTTGCAGAGTATTTTGGTCGCTTTCTAAGATCACAAAGATGGTTGCGATATTCGTTCAAGTGTTTATTAATTCTTGCCCGTTTCAACGACGAGTGTCTAAAATGAACTCGTTAAATGAATGTTTCCCGGTTGGTCACAGTTTCCAAATGGAACAGTTTAGCTGTGTTTTGTGTGCAACGGCTTGGTGGTCGGTGTTAAATATAAAATGCGCTCTAAAGAGCCATTTGCGGTTCGTTCACAACTCCCAAGTAAATATGCGCAGCTATTTTTTCCCCCAAATCCACTAATTTCCTTTTTTGCGTATACACCCGTTGTTTTATAAGCCTTCAAAGCTAAAGCACTTTGCATACGACCTGCAATATTATTGCATAATGCAGGAGGGAAAAACGCCAGAAAAAATCGTTGATACCTGATTTCGCCTGAAATTCATTTGTTCACTTTTATTTTTTCGTTCTGTGGCAACATATATATTATATATATATGCGGCGGAGCCATCACAACGGGTGTATCTATACTTTTGTTCATAACTGTAGTTCTCTCTCTGCCACCTGCGCCTACTACCCACAGCATTATTCAATCACCGTGCCTCAGTGGTGGGTTTTTTTTTGTTCCTTTCTTTTTTTTGATGTTATTTATTTTTTGTCAAAAGTTCGCGGTGGTGGTGGATGATAACGAGACGAGGGGTTGGTCCTCTTTAGTCCAAAAATTGTGAACTGGGAAAGTCGATACTTGTGCACCCCTGCTGTTGGCCCACTACTTTTGCCAGGCACTGCCGAAAATTTTTTCCGGGTTGTTCCGATAATAAATAAAAAAAAACCCCCCCGGACCTGCCATTGGGACAGGGTTGAGGTTGGATGGAGGGTGTTTTATGTATCGAAACAGCGCCCGTTAATATGTTTTATTTTTGAAAATTTCCGTTTTTTCTCTTATTATAAAAAATATAATTTTTTTGCAGAGCTGCTTTCGGTTTTGTTGTTTTGTTGATTGGGCTACTGATGCATTTGTGGGGCTGGAAGGGGGCCCACTTCCACACATATGCGAGAATGGCCAACTGGACTGATATTGTCAATATCTTGTTGTTTTGTATGCGCTGCATTTCATTAAAGAAAATAACACAAGCGCAACAAAAAAATTATGCAGCACTTTTGCTGCTGCTGCTGCTATCACATGGATGATGGCTGGTGGTTGCGAAGAGTTGAGTATGCACCAGCAATGTGCTCTATAGCAATTGCCAAAAATAAAAATGAAATGAAAAGCAAGTGTGTCCTGCAAACGAACGTGTTTGTTTTTTTTTTGGAATTTTTTTTTCGAGGGTGGTGCTTAATTTAAAAATGTGTTTTACACTTTTTATTTTTTGCATTCGCTTGCGGATTGTATATGTGGTGTGGTGTCCTTTTTTCGGGGATTCATTATTATGCTCATGTTGCGAAAATTGCAATTGGCGATGGTGAACCATTGGGGGGGTTGCATTAATAAAAGGAGAAATTAAAAGAAAATTTTTATCTACTTTGTGGCTGCACATATATGTGCTCGCTCTCGTACATTATATGCCAGAAGTACATATTCGAAAAGTTTTCCACATACCCATATATGGTCATAAAAGTACAGTTGTGTCGATTGCTGGATTTACGGATGGGGACGTTTTTAATTATAAAATTAACAAAAATGAAAAATAAAAACTCGTCAGCGAAACGTTAAACCAATGAGTGCATTAAAAATTTCAAAAAAAAGGACGAAGGAACATCGCCAAAAATAAAACAAACCAAATGCATTTTTAATGGAATCAATTTAAAAAATGTTCCCCGATATGGAAAAAAGCGAAGCCTCGAGTTGCCTCGAGAGCTATTCGAAACAAGTACAGTCACCGAGTTGTGACAAAAGTTGGTTTATCGATCAAATATTGCACCGGTTCAAGTAATCAGTATTTCAGGTCGAAATAGAGAATGACTTTTAAAAATCATCAAATGGCGGCAGCGCTATTTTTGTTAACCAAGTCGATGTGAAAAATCTATCTAACATCCGGAACATAGAAGGGCGACATGCACCCCCTTTGGGTGGCTAATGTATCCGGGGCCAATTAACATGTTTGGGTCTCGGGATGTGCACAACAAGTGGGGCTCTGGGTCGGTTTCGCTTTTGTTTGTGCGTGATACACATTCTAATAGATCTATGTCCGCACCGGTGGATATTTGCAGTCAGTCGTTGGGCTGTTCTGTTGGTAGATAAACCTGTTGGGGCTTCGAATACCTTTTTTTCCCAGAAGTTAGTTAGTTTCCTGCACCATGTATAGTTGCGGCGTTAGCTTGCCTTATGCAAAAGACAATGTGTGACCCCATTTATCAGTATTCCCCGTACCAAGTCCAAGAAGCCGGATTGCTACCGTATTTTTCAAATTTGTCAATGGCTAGCACGTGCCTTCCGTTTGATGATCAAGTGCTTCAACTGCCTTCTCCGAACATTAGAAACTTGTTCAGCTTTGGTTGTCCTACATTTGCCTACCTAATCACAGTCCGGGATGGATCTTAGCCTCAACCGATACGGCTCATCAGCTGGTTTGGTCTTTGGCAAACAGTCTCAAGTAACGCGCTGCAATTCGGGTGTAGATCGTGAGTGAGATCTTTCTTTACAGATTCGACGATCAGTGTTGCACTTTGTTGGACTTTTTAACAAGCTCATTAATAGCTATATATTTTTTAGAGTTCGCTTTTCAACCGAACTGGACCAAATAGCATTCGAAATACCGACCAGGGATATACGTTCATCTGCCCTATAGAGCATACTGGGACTAAAAGGGTCTTATATGAAGTCCTCTCAGTGTTTCTTTTCCGGGCCTTACTAAACTTAATTGTCATCTTGAGTTATGGAACGGTGATTCTTTGCTTGATTTCTGATGCTATGTAGTCCTTCTCAGCAGCGTCGCTTTGTATGAAATTTGTTTCTTTGCAAATGCGTGCAGGAACTTGTCAATAAACTAAGAGTTTCTTATGGAATGTCGGGCTTTTCTAGGCCATATACTCAAGTAACTTGTCCAAACGCGGTCAGGTTCAGGGTACTCTCACAATTTCTCCGCTTTTGTAGCGCCTGAGGTCCGTCTGTCTGCTAAAATCACCGATAGCTGTGACATGTGATGATGCAGAAGGGGCTGCGGCTGCGCTGTTCCGCAAATAAGCGCGTGGTTGTTGTCCTCTTCTCATTTTGCAGGGTCTTCAACAGTAAATCCATTATTATTCGAATCACTTGGTTGCTTTGTAGCAGGAAGTTTAAACGTAGTTTATTCCACGCACCATCCATGATAATCATGTAACCAGCTATACCATGAACCAACAGAGCCCCAAATTAAGTAAATTTTCATACGATTTGCGTCGTTAGACCAGCACAACTCCCAAATCAGTGTTAAAAGTCAGTCGGTCAGTCTGTCAGTCAGTCTCCACAAACTTAAAAGTCATCCAAAAATATGTAGCTCAGTTCGATTGTTAAAATCTCCAAAACGTATATCGTGGATAAGCAGAATTGCGGTTACTTTTAGACTTCAACCAATTTCCTTGAAGTGAAACATTTCTAATGGTAATTCTGAACTAAGATGAAACGATATCTAATAAAACTATACCTGATGAAACGCAAAGAGAGGTCGTCGGGCAGTAGTTCAAAAATCCGGTGAAACGAAAAAGCGACAGGTCATCGGGTCAACCATCGGTGAAACGTGAAAGCGACAGATCATCGAGCAGTAGCTCCAAACTCCGTCGGCTGGCGAAACGAAAAAGCGAAAGTCAAGCGTGGTGTGGTATTAACTGAAACTGGAAGTGTGGACCATCAGCCGTGAAGAGGGCGCTGTGAGTGAGCGTAGACTTCACACGCGGAAAACTGACACTTCATCTAATGCCTGTTTTTATGTCATGACTGTCTTCGTATAAGTATAGCGAGTTCCAATGGGAATATACGTTGTACTTTGCCATATTGATTAGTATCCCCAGGGTGTGACATCAGTCGTGCCACCTCTCTTATTTGTCAAGTTTGAATTGTCCACCTAAGCTTTTAGAAAGTGACAAATGTTGTCAAGTCCTGTGTGAGCCGTAATAAAATACGCAGGACCCCAACTCTCAACAATTCTCGTATACGTTTATCTGTCAAAATCTCGGATGCTATGAGAGACACTGAAATTTGTAATTCTCGAAGTCCTCATACGAGAATTTTTCTTCGAATGTTACTCGTCTGTGTGCCTAAAAAAAAAGCGTTTTAACTTTTAGTAAAAAGTTTCCAGTACCAAGAATAATCATTATGTTGTTAAAAACTGTGATTTTTTTCTTTCCTAATAATACAAATTTTACTTTTACTTTGAAAATAACTATTTTTTCATTAACAATCGAGGGAATTTGAGTTCGGTAAAAATGGAATGCCCACGCTCCTTAAGACTGACTGAAAGTAGGGTACCTATTTGGTGTGCTCCTGTCAACTGATGGATGCGTTCCAACAGTTTAAATTTGTTGTTTCATTTCACCACGAAAACATGTATTTTGCAAAATGGTGAAAAATGTAAAGTAATTCATGAATTGAAAACGCCTGGACCGATTTGGCTCAATTTTTTGTCAGTTGGTCTTAATTGTCAGGAGAAGGATTTTACGAAAGAAATTTTGGGAAACCCTAAGGAAAAGTCGGGAAATTGGAAAGTTCGAGAATTGATTTTTTATATGGATTTTATTGCATGATTTCATATAAGGGTGGAAATTCGTTGTGAAGCTTGGAAAATTTCATCCATAAACATTCATCGAAGATAACGATTTTAACGCCTAGCAAAGTAGGCTGGGCTCGGCTAGTTGTAATATAATTTTTTTAACGTCATTTAAAAGTATACTTCCTGCAAAATAAATTTTTCCTGCGGATTCGAAAAATACGCACGTAATTGTTCAAGTTTTACCATCTGTCGGCACTCTCGGAGTGTCACTGTTTTTTTTTTTTTTTCACAATCTGTCTAAATGGTTTACTTGACGTACTGTAAAATTCTACCTCATTCGAACATAATTTTCGCACAGGTGAAAAAAAAAACCGAATAGCTGGAATATAAATTGTTTTCTATGGGAAAATTTCAGGCGGATTTCCTCTTGCTCGTATACGAATTATGTTATGCGGAATTTGAGAATTAGAGTCCAAGACTTGTTCGTGATATTGGGTGACCGCGTCCTCATTTTAGCTTTAATTATACATTATACATTTCTAATCCGACCATTAATTTATCAATACGATCACTAATGAGTTTTCGGATTTGTTTCGGCAACTATTGCGGTCTAATTAAATTTCCCCCCTAAGGTAATAGGCGCCTGCAGTGTCCCTTGCAGAAGTGTGCACCTGTTATTGCATAACAGTCGATAGTCGTCACCAAAATCGTCGAGAAAACGCACGCACCTATAGATATAGGCCACACCGACCATATGCTCATGTGCGTACCATCAACTCTTGGGCGTTGCCAATTTATCAAAAATCCAGTTACGTGCTATTATATCAACATGCATATAGCCGTAGGCAGTGTTCTTCTATCCGAAATGCTGCTTCCAAGGCTGTGATTCTACAGTGCAGTATCTCAATACCATTGTTTGTTTGATGCGCTTGAAAGGATTCTCCTTGTTGTCTTAAAACTCCTATTAGATCTTCAGTTCGCTCTATAAATATATAATATATTTAAATAAATATACCAACAGCATTCCTTTCATTCCTCTCTATCGATTCCTTATACCATAAACAATATATTATACATATTCCCTTTGTTATTGGTTCAATTGTCTTCAGGTTTGCACTCCTACACACTTTGCCCCATCATTGCCCAAACCATATCTGCATGTACCTATTTTGTTATATAAGGAGTAATCCTTACAATAGACCAAAAGATACATCCTGTACATACCATTGTACACGTCTTGCAGGTGCCCACAATTCACATGTTTGATATTTATCTAATAGACGTACACTTCCTGTGATACTTTGGAATATTCGTCCTGTAACATGGACCTGCGTATGTACGTATGTGGGAATCTCCCTCATCTCCGACTATATACGGGCATTATATGTTTTCAAATGATTAGCATGGGCTGGAGCTACCCGAACATCCTATAATCGAAGGCAATATAAATTCAAATTGATTTTCTTAACAATGCCAGTATAATCTTGTTGCACCATTTCCAACCACTCCCAATTCTCGAGTGAAAACCCTCCCATTTCCATGAAAAGGATAAAGAAAAAATAACAAACGAAAATGTAAAACAACCCAACTGCGGTAACTAAGGACTGTGACTTGTCACAAGCCATAAATCCACACGCCTTATCGCCGAGTCTATTTGTCTATTTGAAATTGTGCCGGAATGCCATTCATTATAAATTTCTTGCCATTTCGCACTTAACACCATCGACTTGCATGTCGCATTAGTGGCACGACAAACATATTTTCCCTAATGCGACAGCTACCGCCATCGCATGCACTATTCATAAAGTCCGTGCGCCATAACTGTCCACCGTTTGATTGCAATGTAAACACTCTCTGCCCTCTAATGTCACTCTTCAAGTCGAAGAATCTGATTACCATACCTAATTTTATGGTCACCGTTTTGCAAGTTAACTATCTCAATGTGCAGACACTAAAGATCAAACTGCCGATATTCGGCGCGATAATTGAATAAATACGTCTTTGACGTGATGGTTCTTACGAACACATACTCATCGAATTAAAGGACTTATATAGATATAAATCGGCTGGTGAATGTCGTCAGGGAAACGTATCGGCACACAACTTGTAGTTATTGCTGACCCCCTCCCCCTTATGTTATTGATTACAGGACACGATAACGGCTTTCGCGTACCCTATAATCAATCAGGTAGGGTTTTCCTCCCTGACACGCACGCCATGCCTTTCGCCGTTAGTCCATAAATCAATAGTTTTGTTTGATTGTCCTTACTGATGGTGTTCTTATTGCAAGTGGTTATTAGTAATAGCTCCGAAATGGTCAAAATTACTGTTTAAATATTTAAATACCTCGTCCTGGCACAGTTCATAAATAAAAGTAAAGGATATAACGACTGGCTGTTGGCAATTAGAGTGTCAAAATGGGATCGGAAATGGTAGTACAACTCTTGGAAATCGCCGTCCATCTTGTCTTATCGAATAGTGGGCCGGGTGGCAATCATTAGGGGGAATAAAACGCCCATCGACATGTCCTTCAGCTCATTACACTTTGAGGTCTGTATCAGAAGGGACAAAATACTTTTTCAATTTCGATTTTAATAGGGGATTTATTTAAGGAAAATTATGTCTTAAGAAGTTTTGTAATCCCTGAGGAGTGTGTCTTCAAAGGACACTAAGCTGGACATCATTTGCGCGGATCTCCCAGCCAGCGTAGGCATAGATTTTCTTTCATGTCATCATGAATTGCTCATTCAGGCTCGAAAATTGGGAAACATTTCTTGGCAGCCAAATTTACCACAAACTTTAAACAGAACCATTGGTGTGGGGGTATATATATAGCAGGATAGTCTAGTAATGCCCGTCTTTGACGTGTTTTACCTGCAGCATACATGAATATCGTTGCTGCAATTTATTTAGAAAGGAAAGCATTTAGTGCATTTAGTCGCAATATTGAATAGGTATTACTTGCACTACTGAGAGTTCTCCGAGGGGATATCTTATACCTCCGGAGTTGGCTTGTAAGTTTCGTATGCCTTGTGTTCCAGTAGTGATATAGCATGTCTCATTAGACATAATCTAACCTACAAAAACTATTGCGGACTTTTGCTAAAATAATGTAATTTTTCGCCCTTTTAGCTTATTTTGAAAGACAAAATGCCCACGAAATGGACAATTAAATTACCCACGATCTGGTATCACTGTGGCCTATACTTACTATTGAGAAAAATTAGAGAAATAAACTCTTAGCGGTAAAAAATGATGACAGAGAGAGATTGAATTGCGAATTCAGCTATTGAGGAATGAGGATACTTTAGCCCCTGAAAATGGATCACAAATTCCATCTAAATGTTTTATTTTCACTGTGCCATTTCTCGTGAACGTCTGACAAAACAATCCTAGAGTACAACATCAGGAAAGAAATTGAAAAAGTTGTCAATGTTCTAAAACGTTTAAGAGCGGATAGTGACAAAGAATACATTCTTGAATAAATTTTATTAATTTGTAAAAATAGTTTACAAGTTAATAAAATTTGAACTGTTGCAGTTTAAATAAATATAAAAGATTTAAACGTGAACAACGTTACTCTATATGGGTCGTGTGTTATCGAATCAAATCAAAAGTATACTACAATTCTTTCGAGGATGTACAAATTGATGTTCCATTTAAAATTACCCATCAAACAGTGCTGCCAGTGTTTTGATTTAAAAATTCTCACGCAGAACGCAAAATTGTTAATTTTTTCTCGCACACTTTTTTTTGTACCCCATCATTTTCATACTCACTAAAAACGGTAATCAATTATTAAAATACACCAACAAAACATGTGCTGTTGAAATGTTTAAACCGCTGTTAGTTCTAGTGCATTATACTTGTCCTAAGTGGCCCGACATTCAATGCTGTCAATTTAACAGAGACACAACAGCATTTGGATTAGATTTAACGACCACAAAAGTTGTGAATACAATAGAACGCGTACGACTTGGCCGGATGGGATCAAATTTTTTTCTGCTGTTCGTAATTGCCAGCAGAAGGTTTTTACGAAAGAACATTTTTGGAAAACCCTCCGGAAAAGTCGGGAAATTGAAAAAAAATCGAAAATTGATTTTTTATATATAAAATGTTGAAAATTTTGTGTGCCATTGTTCTGGAATGGCTTTTCCAATGTAGAAATAGAAAATTAATGAATTCGTTGTGAAGCTTGGATAATTTCGCCCCTAAGCATTTATCGGAGCTCCTCGACTCAACAAAGCAAAATATGTAGGCTGACAAAATTTAAGTTTTAACGCCTAGCAAAAGCAGGCTGGGGTCCGCTTGTTTAATATAACTATTCAACTGAAAATAAATGTTGCCTAATTTATGTGATTATTTGTGTTTGTCCAAAGGTAAACAAACTTATTTTTTAATACAAAATAAATTTGATTTCTGCAGTGTTCACTAGCTCAAGTTGTAGGCGATGGGTCGTATGAATAAAAACTAGAATTTGCTTTGAGCAAAAGGTTGTAGAAAAATAAAAGCCCTTAGCAATTGCTCTGAATATGTATGAATAGAAACCTACTTTGGTAAAGTAAGCTTTGCAGTTCCGTCAAACCTGACCAGTAAATTTGAATTTTTGAATTTTTCTTAAGATTCTAACGACTCTTGTGGAAATTGAAATTAACAAAATTAAATGCAATCTATAGGGAAATATGATTTTTGTTTGCCAAATAGCTTGTTGGTGCTTCATTTCTTCTTCAGGTTCCCGGGAATTGTGTCCGATATTGTTGAAAATATTTATTTGTTTGTTAACACACTAGAGGTTTTTGAACCGTCGACCTCGAAGCCCGGAAATTGACAACGAGCTGCGAATTTTACAACAGAAAATTGGGAACATTTTTACAAATCTATTGCTAAACTGAAGTTTGAGTTTGTCCACAGCTAAGCCTGGCCTGGAGGTCTTAAAGCGATTGGCAACCCACACCCAGTTCAAAAACGAAGCGTAGAAACCCTCAAAAATCCTCACCATAATGAGGAAGATCCAACCTCATGCTATAGTTTAAGTTTAAGTTTTTCTCGTCATTGAAAAATATGTTTATATTATTTGAATAGAT
The DNA here is from genome assembly GCA_949126925.1 of Cheilosia vernalis. Classification (NCBI taxonomy): domain Eukaryota; kingdom Metazoa; phylum Arthropoda; class Insecta; order Diptera; family Syrphidae; genus Cheilosia; species Cheilosia vernalis. The sequence continues at coordinate 15,220,736 of OX421361.1, forward strand.
GTCATTTAAATACTTTCAGGGTTCTTAAACAAACTTTTGTATACGTTCCTTATGTCGGATAGCAAAAAAAAAAAAATTTTTATTCTAAAATTTTCTAATAAAAAAAGTAACACCTACATTTATAAAAAAAGTAACACCTACATTTATAAGATATGTAACCACTGACCTCGAGGTGGGGTTCCTTCATCTCTTTTCTGACCTTTGGTAATTGAATTTTCAAGTAATCTAAAATACAGTTTATTCAAGGCGGTAGGTGGTAAATTTCAATTGCTGATTTCCAACTAAACAGAGAACGCCTTGTCCATGGTGACCATCAATACATACAACTGAGGAACATGCCTAAATCCGCCCAAACACTGTGCCGCAAATAGGATCGCTGGAAGATACTTCTTTCGTGGTTTTGAAGGATAGGCTTTACAAAGTTTACCTATATGGCAGTGCTAGCCTCTAGTGCATCACACTAGGTCTACATTAATCTATGACTGGCCCAATATTTCATGTCCCATCGGACAATCACCAAACCTAACCTACCTGGCGGTACACATGGCCCGAAATTGTCTAAAATTACCAAATGCCTCAAATAATTAATTCAAAATTTGCATATGTCTGCCGGTATAAAGAAGCTTGACAACCTTTTACCACCCTATTTAGAAAAGTAGTTTTTAACAATTCCAAATTTTTAAAAATTAGTAACCACCCCTGATAGACTTTGCAAAGTTTTCATCACGGAAGTTCTCCTCGCCCCAAGGATAAACTGACATTGTGCAATAATACAAACATTACCTACCTTAATTAATTGCCAGTGATCTGTTCATTTGCCAAGTAAAACTTTACAAATTTAAAGAACACTTTGTTCGTTCCCAAGGGCAACTCCATGCTTTTTACTATACCTACGACAACATGTTCAAGGTTACATATATGCCGTTCGTAACCTAACCTACATACCCATTGATAATTCAAACCACTATACACAAGTTCAAAAACCTCCAAAGTTACACCAAAACAAACGCCACCCACCCACACACGTGATGACCATAGACCACCCAAAAACAAACAATACCGTATCCCTCCGCACATGCACCTTTAAAGACTTAAAGCGCCAAAAACCGAAAATCCACATGAGAAAAACTTAAACTTAAACTCAACCCAATCTCTCAGAGATGTGGAGCAATAACCCCCACAAGACCATCATCTACGCCAGACCTAAAGCAGACCAGACACTGATCTCCTCTAACCGTGGTGGTGGTGGTGGTGGTTGTGTGGAAGTCGTTCACTTCTCAAAAATTTTAAAATGAAGACAAACACACATCCCCGCATACGGCGTTTGCAATATCTATATGTAAATACTTACGTACACACACAGATAACACACACATGCATGGTATTCCTCTAAAAATAGCACAGATACAAAATTACCCAAATTTGCCGGGAAAAATCATCCATGCCCCCCCTCGTAGAAGCTGGGAGAGCGCACATATAATAATAAAGTATGTCCACCATTGCGCCCATACCCATGGCCAAGCAGCCCGACCCCACATTGGCGCGTCCGAAATGTACTCCGTACTCTCCATTCAGGAAAATCGTTTCCTTTGCTTTCATTTCTTCTTTCGTCCTTCGTTCGTTCCTTCCATTCGTGTTCACCTCCTCCCAAGGAAGGAACTAGTGCAATAGGTTAACCTTGAACAAAGATGCAAGCGAGAACAAGAATTTTTCACTCGGCATCAGCAGTGGCAGGGAAATTTCGTCGAGACATCCTCCGACGTCGTCGTCGTCGTCGTCGTATTTGTAGTCGTAGTCGTAGTCTCCGTGGTGCCCGGTGAGATGGGGTAGTGGTCGTCGTAGTGTGGACGACGATGATGACGACGACGACGATGCTGCTGCTGTATGCTTTTTTGGTCTCTCTCTCTCGGTAAGGAGCTTGGGGGTGGTGGGTGGCTTTTGGTTTTTATCATCATCATCATCATCATAATAAAAGGCGTACAACTTGGTGTGCGGTGTGTATACTCGTCTGTTCGTTGGCCACTGCTTCCCGTTCCTATACACCTCCTGCTCATTCGGGGTTAATGCTTTCAAATGGAATACATTTATATAGAAAAGTAGTGGTAGCGGCGCCGGCGACTACGACGACTATGACGACGTTGAGGAAGGCAGCGGAGGCGTCGTCAGCACTGGCGATGGCGGGCCGGGACCGGGCATACAAGACTAGAAAGTTTCACTTGTTGAAAAGTAAAAGTTTAATTGAAAGTATTTGCCGGCAAGGAGCGCTCGAAGGAGGCGAAGTGCACGAGGAGGAGCGGTGATAGTTAAGGATGCAGCAGTAGTTTTGCCGACCATCTCTAGGGCATCTCTCTCTTTTAAAATCGTGGTAGTTGGTTTGTTGGTGGTGGCGTCCAATGATGATGATTACGATGATAATAATGATGATGATGTCGACGACGGAGACCGAGACCGAGACGACAACGACGACGATGATGATAATATTGGTGTGCAAGGAATTTACCAGGTCAGCTCTCATTCGCTTGTTCGGTAAGTAGGTGTGGGGGTGGTGGAAAAGTATTTGTCTGTCGACACAATTTTATGTGCGCTGATATCAACCTCCTTGACCTTGATATGTGGAAGGAAACTTCTCTGAAGGCGATATTTAAATTTTACTGCACACGCGGGCGGGTGTTCGTCTTTAATTTAAGTCCATATGCTCGCCCATCCCCACCCGACTGAGCAGGGTGGAGCGCAGTTGGCTGTTGTTGTCTTTTTTTTGGGACTGTGTTTGTGGAACTACCTACTAAGCGTTCAATTACTTTAAATTGTTTGCTAACTCTGGTCAATTTGGCTTGTTTAACGCCGCCCACGCGTCGTTCCACTCGTTGTCGTTGTCGTTGTCGTCGCACACGAGATGTCTTCCCTGTGCATTTCAGAGACTGGACAGTACTTTCAACAATCCTTCACATTAAAAATTAACGAACATATTTACTCGTCTATTGCTAGCGGCTGTTGGCGGCAGCGGCGGTGACGACGACGACGACGACGACGACGGTTTCCTTCCTGATGCATACATCGGGTAGATGTGTGCAGCATGTCGGTAGTTGGTGGGAGCTTGTAATGCACGAGCCAATTGAATTGGACGGAGACGACGGGCGTTTGCACGTTGATTATGTGCAGCAAAGTGTGTGCGCGCGCGATGTCTGTATGCGGTTAATGGAACACACATTTGAAGTAGGAGTCGTAGCCGTCATTGTCTCCTCCGCTTCGCATTGCCCCTCTCGCACGGATGATATTACAAATTGGTTAAGGATTTTAATAAATTAGATTTGTCCGCTGTCGCTGGTACACTCGGCTCTGTCTACTGTGATGCAATGAGCAGCGCGCGGGAGCAAACTCAGTTTGTCCACTTGTGAATACATCGGCAGGGATAATAGTGTCGCTATGTCGGATGAATATGGATAATGTGACATTTGTAGCTTCGACTGTAATAGAGTTTCGCTCTGGAATTCAATTGACACGAACTTGTTTTGTGTTTTGAAAAGTTGTACGATGACGCCATTTAGGAGCGGCATTATGGATCAATAAATCTTGCTGTTCGTATACATGTATAGCTGCGACAAAGGGGATAGAAGTTGCACATTACAGAGGGAAACGTAAATATTTGATGGCTCGCGGTTGGAATAATAATCGCTATTCAATAAATCTGGGAGTGCTAATACGGGTGGATATTTAGGGTGGCCCTACCTAACTTTAGAGCGAATGTTTTTCGAAATTAAGGGCGGAGATATAGTGGGAGAGAGTTGTAGCAACTGCACCTATGTGGGAGTAGTTGTGATGGACAAATGGTTGACGAATATCGCATAAATATACTTGAATTAGTTTTTGCCACGCCAAAGCATATCTGATGCGAAGACAAATTTTGTTTTAATATTCAAAACTCAACGGAAAACATTTTAAGATCAAATCAAGAAAAATAAGCGCAGAATCACGAAAAGTTTTTACAGTCTTAGAGCTTAGCTCAGGACTTATTATTTCACGGCTTTTTATTCGCAATTCTAGAAATTGTAAGGATTGACAACACTTTTCTCATTGTCAATAATGCGATCAAACGAGAAATACATATTGCCATAACGAATCGCAATTTGACACAATTTGTTACTATTTTTATTACTTTGGTTGTGAAGTGCAAAAACTTAAAAATTTGTAAATTACCACTTTTCTGTTTTAAACTAAAGGGTCATTAATTTTTCGGTTCCGAAAGTAAAACTAAATAAAACACACGGTAATACATTTTTGATGAAAATATTATTTCCTTATAAAGTTTGGACTTTGCCATTAAGTGTGAAAAACAATATCCTTCAAATGGTCGCCTCGGGAAGATTCGCAGCATGCGATTCTTTTGAGGTATTTTTAAATCACTTTTCACACATTTCGGGCGGTATCTCCGGCCATGACTTGAGTAATGTTAGTTTTAGAGGCGTCTAGAGTTCGGGGATTATTCGCGAAAACACGATCTTTTGCGTAGCCTATAGCAGAAAAAAATCTAACGGCGTAAAATCATGCATGTTCTTGGTGGCCAATTGACGTCTCACCAAAACGTGAAATTACGCGACCAGGAAACTTCTCACGCAATGAAGCCATTGGTTGTGTTGTGTGGCTTGTTGCCCCGTCTTGTTGGAACCACATATCGTCCAAGTCATAATCTTCAATCGCCGGCCAAAAAAAAAAAAAAAAAATCGGTTATCATTCGACCATATCGCTCCGAATTGATAAATCGATAAATTCGGATCATCAGCAGCACTTGCACTTGCAGCAGCAATATTTTCGACTGAGCGTGCCTTACTAAGATACACACCACTTTTGTAGTATTCAACTAATATTATGACTCTTCAAATGACAGCTCAGTTTGACAAGTGTCAAATGCCTGTGCTACCAACTTGAAACCACGAAATGAATGACCCTTTACGATTTCATCCTTAAGCAAATTCCAAGTCTTGAATTGCAACTCAATAGTAGATACAAATTTTTGTATCGTAAATTGAAAATTCTTTTTATCAATTTACAATTCATACGTTGCAAATTACGCTTCTTGAGTGGTTATTTGAGGCATCACCTCAAATTGGATTTTAGGTAATATTAATACCAGGTTTTGTTGCAACTTAGCTTATCTTAACATAAGTATTTCGATACATGGACAATATTGTTATACTGAATAAAAAAATTCCACACAATTCCATGGAAATTACAAAAAATCTTTTGCAATTTACGATTTCTCTACGTCAATCTACGTTTTCAATTGTTAAATTATTATAAGATTTTATTTACTTATTCATCATTCAGTGGTGGTTAATCACCAAATATTTTTTGCAATTTGAGATTTTATAGTGGTGTTTGAAGAATAGACCCATTGAAGTGGTAAATTGCGTCAAACAATGTCGCAAATAACTACAAATAAAAAAATCTCGAATTATTACTTCTAATCGTAAAGTTCAACAAACAGAATTTGATATTCTTCGTCGTTTGCATTGTCAAATTGCAAAATATTGTATCAATTCAACATTCCCACGTTCGTCTTCGGTGTTGGACTTCTTTTTACTTATTTTTGATTTAAAAGCACTGACGCATTCGAACCGAGTTTAGCGCTGGTAACATACTATCGACGCAAGAGAGTCAAATGCCTCAATCCAAATAGTCCACATTTTACCAACCCTTATGAAGTACAAGTTCTTAGAGCCAACCTCAATAACAAGCGTTCATCAGGCACAGACGATATATCTAATCTTATTTTACTAAAATATACACTGGATTCAATATTGTCTTCATTGTATTAACAATGAATATTTTCCTACAATTTGGAAACATGCCAAACTTTTGTCAGTAGGAAAAAAATTATCGGCTAGAGAAACTAAAGTTTCGCCCAATATCACTGCTTTCGAATATAGGGAAAAATTAATCTGCGAAGACACCGATGTGATTCCAAAACAACAATTTGGATTTAGAAAAGAACACTCTACAGAACATGCAATACCTACTCCTTTTATCCAATAATATTATCCTAAACTTAAGGAATAAGGAATGTACAGCTCTAACAAAAGCTAAAGCTTTTACTGCTACACTATTACAGTCAAAAGCATTACATTCAAACACGAATATATTTATATATAAACCACTTATTGAACCCATATTGGCGTATGGATTCTGTGCGTGGTTCACTATTTCGCCCACAATAGCCAAAGGATTAGAACAATTTTTCAAAAAATTCTTAGATTCTGTTGCGGGAAGTATAGAAGACCACATAAATTACTGTATGAGACATGCAATGTAACACGTCTAATGACATACCTTATCAATCTTTCTTTAAGAAAACTTAAACGCATAGAATTTCTTCCAAATGTCCTTATTAAGTCTTATTAAGTATGGTAGACCCGTACGAGAACTCTCACATGTGGAAAAATAAGAAGCTCAATTTCTAATTTACTTACAAGTAAAATCACTTTTTCTTGAGCACTGACGAAGTGCACTACTTCAACTCCCAGGTAAATTCACAAAGGATCGAAACGCGGTTAATTTTCTCTTTACTTCGTTTTTCTCTTATAAGTAGAAATTAGGTAAATCTAAAAGATTCACTGTGGGATGTCAGGCACTTTGGGACTATAGCCACTTCGGGACAGTTTACCCAAAATCTAGTGATATAAATATTTTACTCTCGAATACTTTACCTAACACTTTTACCTACCCTAAATTAAATTGTTATACAACAATTTATTCATAAACATACAAAAAAGTGTAAAATTCCGTGCTTAGCATTCCGTGAATTTTCTTTTCTTAGAGAGGTGGAAAGAGTTTCGCGTGATCCAGTCGTGCACTTTAGTTAATTATCTGTCCAATGGATTAATGTTGAGCTGCAATTATTATAAACTATCTTGAGGTTTACTCTTTGTGACTTTGCCATTCAATTCACTCCTTTCACTGTTCCCCACTAGTACAAATGGTTCTTTGTTTATTTAATTTTTTTTAATTCAATTCTTTCTGTCTTATGTCATAAAATATGATGATTCAAATCTTTTATAGTACCTTGTTATAAGGCATTCGGTTTTTTTTACAATTAAATCAAGGTAGTAAAACTTATAATGAGTTTATTTTAAATGTATACCTACAATAATGAAATTAAACAAAAAGGTGACGTGAAATAGATTTAGTAGAATAGGCATGACAGGGGTGGGAGAGAGAAATAATGGACAGCATTTGTAATACCTAGATGTTAAAGGCCTTTCTTGTACTCAGTGTTGTTACTAGCCCCAGTGAATATTTTAATTCACTCATTTATTATCATGTCCTTACATGATGTGCAGTTGATTGACGAGCTTATTGCTGGACAATAGTGCCAAACCCATATTTATGTAAAGTGATCCAGAACAAAAACAGCTAGCCCCATGCCCCACATTGCCACAAGTTGTGCAATATTAATTTTTCAGTTGTCTAAAATTGTATTTAAAACAATTTTTCACAAGCTACTGCCATGCAAAGAGGCAGGCAATATTTTTTGTTAGCGTAAGTTCTTTGTATATTTTCAGCTAAGAAGGTCTGTGCGGAAACTTGGGATTAGATTGTGTTGGCTTACACAAGTCCTTAATGTAATATATGTATTTAAACATCACTTAACTTGAATTTTAATTAGGCAGTTCACAGGAACCATTTTTAAACCGCCCTCCAGTTTTTATTATTAAATTATTTTTACTCAACTTCAATATACATTTAAGCCAAAGTTACCTAATCAATTAATACATTTTTTTTTTTTTTAAATTTAGTTATTTTATAATAAATGTTACATTTCTTTCAATGTTTTTTTTCTTTAATCGAAATTTGATAGGTTTACATCGATCAAATGATTGAACTTATTAAAATGCTTCGTCATGTTATTGATGGGATGGTAGTTAGATCGAGACGTCCTTCGATGTAAAACAATTGGAGTCCTCGATCAGGTATTGATGTTTATAGAACTAAGAATATAGGTGGAGTTGACCTTGCCAGTCAAGTCGTAAACCAAAATTATAGCTTTTGATATCTCCCTTAATTTTTCGATGGCTGAAGATTCAGCAACTTTAATCGACTTATGTAGATTCCCCCTACAGTTTCGGGATCACGCAATGTAAAAAGAAGAAATTCCTTTTGAATGCTTTGAATTCCAGATTCTTAGTTACCAAACAGGGCAACAATTTTTACCCTGTAAAGTAGGTAGCTTCATTCATCGGATTTTTGGCAGACGTTCGCGACAGTACAAAAAGCCTTGCAGTAGAATTCCTATTCTCCCGGGAATTAAATCTGAAAACCCTCATTCAAAATGTGGTCCGGCACTTTGATTAGCGTTCTATAAATTCTATAAAACAGTTAAGCATAATTGAAATGTGCACCTCCCTCCCCGATAGTTGTGTTTCGACAGCCGCTGTCACAATTCGCCCAGCCATTATCACAAAGCTAAACAAAGCCACCATCAACATCATCGCCATCGTTGTCCTGTTCAGATATTTATCAATAAATTTTGAAACACACACAAAGGACAAAAGAAAAAAGCAAGTCTTCCATATTAAAAGACGGTGCAATGTTGTGAATCCCTTATTGGATACGGAACACGTCAAGTGGTCCTCATGGAAAGGCCACTGGGTGTTCGGTGTATATGTATGTCACATTTGCCATGCACACTGAGCGAAGGAAATTTTTCCCTTTTCCCTATGTGCGTCAACGACTGCAATCTACTGTGTATCTGCAGCAATAGCCTGGTGTAGTATAGGTACACAATTCTGGAACGTATATACGAAAATCGGTTAAAGAATTTTAAAGCATTTGGCTGATGTCAATTCATTATTTTCGTCGTCTAGATAGAGGCGAAAGTATACAATAAACAGTAGCAGTTCCTCAAATAGAACCCCCATTCGTTTTGTGTAGCATTACGTAAGCGGGATTTTTGTTTTTATTTTTTTGTGTTTTATTTTTAAATAGCCTCCTAGAATAAACAAGCCGAAACGATGAAAAGCTTTTGGATCCCAAGCCAAAGAGTAAATAAACTCACACACAAACAAGCATATATACACACATAGATTACAGGATAAAGAACTGCATTCATTCATGTGTCAATGATTAGGAAGTGCCAAGGGTATAATGCACAAAAAGCATGCAATGCGTACAAATCTTTTGCTGCAAAATACCTACATCTATGTAAACAGTTTTAGTATGTTTGCTGTGAGTTTGTGCTTCTATAATCGCATACACTGCACGAGAATATTAAAAACAAAAAGGAAAAGAAGGAAATATGTATCCATTAGTTGTGTGTTTCTTGTTGTTGTGTCTTCTTTTTTTTCTTGTTTTATTTGCTCCTGCGTAGTTTTTAAAGTGCACAAAAAGAAACCAAAGAAGAATATAAAAACATTATAGGCTTCTATTTTTTGTTTTTTCGTCTGTACGAGTACTCGTATGCGATGCTTAGCTATACAGTGGAATTGCCAGGAGGATTGTGGCTTTGACTTGGGAGTGCACCAGCCCATGGGGAAAGAACCTACGAGTCTTTCTCAATAAAATTTGCTCACCCATCAGCAGGAGAGTTGCTTGTGAAATCTTTGAATTTACACATCAAAGAAGCGCATTTTTGATGACATTCATATTAGGGAAGGCTCGGTTGCCACTAAACTGTTAAAGTGGCTATTGTTAAGTGATTGTAATGAAGTCTCTCCAATAAAATCTCTCGCAACTGAATTGAGCTGAATCGAAACTGAATTTTCTAACCTTTGTGTCGTGCTTCTGTGTCTTTCAAGATTTGCAGGTTTTAACACCATATTTTGTAACTTGTGTCGCTCTAAAGGTTTCCATTGATAGTTGATGAGTTGCTACTTGCAGTACGTTTATGGACATATCCGTACCCTTCAGTAAAGTAAAAAATACGAGACAAGATTTTCCGATAACTACTTATACCTTATTACTACCTTGAAATGGGTCATAGTGTCAGCCGGGAGCTAAACGATGGTTAAACTTGAAAGTCGACAAGCCAAGGGTCGTTTAGGGACAGAACTGTTCAGTTGTTGTTAAGGCCGGTTTGACAGATTTGACTCATTAAACACTCTTTCTCCGGTAGTCACATTTTTAAATGTTGAAGCCTAATACGGTCAATCAGTGATAAGTCGATCGATTATGCTGCTTACTGGCGATGACCGGCATAAAGCATAAAGCTGCGGAAGTGCATTTGTTTGGTTTAAAATAATTTACCAAGTGTAAAACAAGACTGTAATGCGGGTTTTAACGTTTGGTTCTCCTGTTTACTCCATGTCTCTTGTTTGTTTAGTCTAGATCTAGATTGTTCACATGACCAGTATTTTAGTTGACGTTCTACCTATATCAAACAGTTGCCTTATCCAAGTTTCGCGTCAACAACGAATATTTACTGGAATCGGCTGGCAGTGACATTTCAAATGACATTAACGAATATAAAAAACTAGCGATCCCCGCATGATTTTCTAGGAGCTTAAACGTGTAAAAACATAATCTTTTTAAAGGAAAAAATCCTTGATTTTTTTAAACAAAAGTAGCCTAGAAACAGTCTTAATAATCTATTTAATACACTTTAAAAATAAATAAATGTGTTAAACGGTGCAAAAGTTAAGACTTTTGTGGACATAAAGTTTTTAAAAAAAGGGTCTTTCGTTAGGGACTTGACAACTTTTTTTTAAATAAAATGCAAACTACTTGATATATCTAAATATATATTTTTATCATTATTATTTCGACCGATTCGGCATTTCTCGTTCAATGTTGGCTCTGATCTCCTATAATGTCGACGGTTTGTTGGCCAGACCAATGATTTAATGAAACCACATAAAAATGTCTACAGGCGTTTAATTCACACGATCTCGGCGGTCAATATACGGATCCCTTTTTCGAGATCACACGGTCACCTAAATGAGACTTCAATAACTTTTTGAGGATAAAGTGCGCTGTTTCATGAAGCACATGAGGGTTTTCACCTGGCCAGTAACGCATATTTTGCTTATTGACGAGCCCGTTTAACCAAAAATGCACTTCATCGCTGAAAATTTAAAATTAGTGTTAACTCTCTTGAAGACTGAATTTCAGAAGTAAATTGTAATTATCTGCAAACGTTGTTCTTTCGTGTACTTTTTCTTGATAAAAATGTTGATTTTACGGAATATTTTGACATTGACAGTTCGGTAATCGGTTTAACGGTGCATTCACACTGAAATTTTGAAGTCTGTCAAGTTGCTAATGAAAGACACTTTAAATAGATTAGATGGTCACTTTTCCTACATCAGTCACGTATACGAAATGTCAACTTAGTCACGAAATTATTTCCTATATTTGTCGTCCACCCCTTCATAAAAGTCAACCGAAAAAACTGTTCATGCGACGGATCGAGGTCAATCAAAACTGAGATACATCAAGTCAGCCAGCTGTAAGACTTATACTAAACCAGATGCTTGAACGTCCCCAATAGGAATACAAAATCTGAGCGCAATCTGTCATAGTGTTTGACATTTAATTTCTTTCTATCTTGGTCTACTTAGTTACGCGCAGGAATATTCGACAACAAGTGTTTATCTCGAATAATCACAATAGGGGCATGGTTTCCCTAGTCCAATTTCGAAGTTTTAGACTCATTCGTATCCCTGCCGAATATCTACTATAACTAGAGTTCCGATTGAAGAACGTAGAGTTGATATTTAATAACTTCGCCGACCACGCTTTTCGTTTGGCGTTTCCCGCAAGACGATTGCTTTCGAATGGTCATACATGTGCATAAATAAAAAATTGTGGGTAGATGTCGTCATTGAGACTGGTAAAATTAAATTAAATTCCCAATACAAAATGCTCCTCATTTGAATTTGGTAACATTAAATTTGTCGCCGCCATATTGTCATAGTAACGTATTCGAATACAACTCATCTGGGGTTAGAACCGGTTTTAGAAGAAATGCAATTATCCACCCCTAAAAGTTAGCAACTTCATTCCTAATTTTAATTCATTAGCCTATAACTACGAAGAATTGACTGTTAGTTTTCATGATTGTTACTATGGAAACGACATACATTTTTTGGTCTAAATTTTCATAGTGCCGTTCTAAATGTTAATCACAAAACTTAGTTTCAAAGGCGGGTATTTTTTCGATGTCTAGATGTCGCTTTTTCGCCTATAAAGTTAGGGTGAACTAATTGGTAAGGTTAGCGGTATAGAACTTTAAGTTGGCAACACTATTTTAACGTTTTAGTTTGGTTTCGCATTTCAACATAAATAGACTGACGCCTGAACAACGCTTCCAAATTGTGCAAATTTATTTTCAAAATCATGGTTCTGTTCGAAATACGTATGGCACACTACGTCAATTTTCATAAGCAAATTTTGTTTAGCGATGAAGCTCAGTTTTTGTTGAGTGGATACGTCAAAAAACAAAACTGCCGTATTTGGAGTGATGATAATCCTCAAGTGTATGTTGAGACACCGTTACATCCACAAAAACTTTTGTACTTTTTCCCCCCTTTGTTTCGATGTAGTTCAGGCTTTATACACTGCTTTTCGTTTTGACAACAGTAACGAAATGTCAAAAATTCCTTCTAGCTATAACATTTGTGCCTTACAATGGACACATTCAAGTAAAGAGCTATCTTAAGTCGACTAGATTGGTCTGGATAAGATGTAACCTGAACGCAAAAACTAGATAACTATATTGGTCGAAAGCGTCACTGTTTATACGTCAGCCAAATGTGCAAATTGTCAACTTAGTACTCAGTGTCAGTCACGAATATCTTGACTAGAATCGTCGGATACCCCTCCACAAACGTCAACTGAAACAGCTGCTCATATGACCAATTTTAGCCAATCAAAACCGAGATACATCTAGTCAGACAGCTGTCAGATTTACTAAACTATCTATGTACTTGAACGTCCCCAATGTGTTAAATAACAAAATGGCTGAATCTGTGAAAGAATTCTAAATGACGCAAATTGACCCAAATTACACACGGAATGGAAAGGGAAAACAAAATGGCGTTCGGTATACCTTGCTTAGTAGAATTCTCAAAAAGTTTTCTTTTTATATAAAAATGCGGAGTTGCTATCTCAAATATAAAACAACACCTCTCTCAACGAACGCCCCGCCCGTATCGATACGCAAATGCTTTTGATTTTCGCATGTCACGCTCTGAGGGTGATCAAGTAGTAACAAGGCGAAGCCATTTAAGCTACGCCGGCATAATGACTTCTTGGTAATGAACACAGTCAGCCCTCAAACATTTTCTCCAGTGTAAAATTAAAAGAAGCGCGTTGTCATCTAATTGTCAATCTTTATGGGGACTGCTCCCGTATGCGACTCTCACCAGAACCGCCGCAGTCATGTGACTTACCGTACTGATTTGTTTGCCTTGATTTCACTGAATTTACTTTACACGGATGAGACTCTTCACGTAATAATATTCCCACAGACAAAGTAATAAGTCTCATCTTCTTCACGGTAGTAATTTTAGTGCAGAAACTTTTTCGGTTCGCTGCGCATTAGTTAGAGGTACGTTTCACAATCGTAAAATGAAACATACGTGGAACACCATTCACCAGAGAGGCCGTCCCCCTTTCAAGCTGATACATTTTGTATAATTTGGTTAAATGGAAAGAAGTACCTTGAAGAGGACCTCTGTGTTGGAGTTGTAGGAATATACATTAATTGTGATTGCATGCGTGAATGCGATGATGAGAAATAATCACGCATTGACTGTTAATCACATTTGCACACCCCTCCTCGAACAGATATCGACCGTCGACGCATGAAGCGTTTAGATAGTTTTGGTCATGGGTATATTTGTTTGATCGAAGATTGTGTGGTCTTTAATGACACCCGTAGATATAGTGAGGAGCTCTATCGAACTAGATAGCTGGGAATATTTCAAAACGTTCTCATGTTGCTTCAATGCGGTTTCAGTGACAGATAGTCAGTGTCGCATCTGTTTGGTTTATGCCATCGCTGGCGTAGGAATTCGTATTGCCCTGTGCTCCTAGACTTTGAAGACGGTTTCCCCCTTTTTTATCCCCAAAAACAATAGTTTTTCCTAAATTCGAAAAATGTTTCCCATTAACTGTCATTTGCATATATAAAATCAAAAAATGTTCGTTCATCTTTAGAAACAGTCTTAAAACAAATGTATAATATAAAAATGTACATATAAATCATATAAAAGTTTGAATTTGAAATGATTTCCTTTTCTTTCGGACAAAATGTCAAAACGAATGAATGCATTCAGGTACACAAAAACATTTTTTTTGCGGTTAGATGGGCTGTTCTCTTTCATATGAATTATGAACATTTTTGTCTGAGTAAAATGATAAATTTGCTTGTAATGAAAATGCGTCTTAGTCTTACTTTTAATGAACCTAAGTTTTACAGAGATTTTTTATGTTTTACCCGCCTTAAGGTTGTCGTTTTCCCCTTTTTCGTCGATTCTCTTCAATCTGGCATCACTGGGTAGGCCTATAGGGCTGTAGGGCCATGTTCACCAAGTACTTTTACGAAATCAATTAAATCTTCCAGAGCATCCTGCATTCCATTGCAACGTCACTGTCTGTTAACTTAACTTATCCCAACTCCGTTTGATTGCAAGTTGAGTAATGTCACCACTCAAAGAGTTAAGTCCATAATGACAAACGGCCGATCGCAATTCTCAATTGAACTTGATTAAACGTTCTTTCTCTAACCAGAGCAGTACGCACCTAATTAAATTAGTGGTTATAACTCAGAACAGACTTGGAGGGTATTTTTTTTTTGTCGAAATCCGCATTTCTCCGCAACGGCGCATTAAATCTTGAAAACTCACAAAACCTACGTCAATTTACTTCTAAAGAAGATGGCATTGAACTCTCCCTCAGAATAAGAAAAAAGAACAAACAATTTTGTAGTTTTCATCCCCTAAATTCACATGAATATGTTTTGCACGTGTTCGTCTTTAAAGAGCTCAAAAATTAAAGAGGGCATTACGTCGTTGATTCCTCCTATTACATTTACGTACGCTGTTGCTTCATGTTTCCTTGTAAACGGATCAGGACAAAAGAAGTATTATATTCCAGCGCAATTTCGTGTAGGGAAGAAAACCTGTTTTGGAATTCTTATCGCATGTTAAATATTTACAACAATGTTACGTAGAGGAATTTAAGAGATTTGTTTACTAAATTCTATGGATGAATCGGTGCTGTAATGTTGGGATGCATTCAAGTGAATTCCAGTACGTCCAAGTGGAGAGATAATAATTTTTGATTGAATCAAAATGTTCGGTAATGTAAATGATTATTGTTTGCATTTTGGTTTTATGTACGAAAAAGTGTTGCTTTCAATGCTGGCCATGCAATGATGTGATTTTTAGACCTAGGCACATATACGAAAGTCTTGCATGATGAAATTCATTTGTAGTGTTTCACTGTTTAAAAATTCAAGGGCACGCCCAGTGGTTGCTATGCAACGGAAGGTCCAAAAGGTCACTTTTCAGATAGAACATTATAGGAACCCTTTTGCATTGGAAAGGACCAGGGTGAAGTAAAAAAAAACCTTCTTTCATTTGTTATTATTTTCGAAACCCCAGAACAGTTTCGTTAATCTATAACGAACCCTTAAATAAACAGTCATATTGTGCTACCGTATATAAGACTTGTGGGAAACCCGATTCAAAGCACATAAATTTTCTTCATAGAATAACCTGGCTTTAGGGTATGAGGTCTTCCAAACTTTGGGCTATTGCGTGATATTCAAGTATAGACCTTAAGAATATCCCTGACAGTATCAAATTCGTTCTGCAGTTGCGCAAGGATCATGCCAGAACTATTGACTTCTTCTGTCTTCCTGGATATAGAGCTTCCTTAAATAACATCGACACAGTCCAATTAACACTTCAGTTTCGTTTTAAATACCAAAGTGTTCGACCAAAAGTTAAAAAAAAAACGCTGCTGAAAAATGGACATGTCAATCAACGACATAGCTTGAAACCTTTTCGGAGCCTTGAGAAACATTCCGAAAAACATTTAATCGAATTATGTCCCTTAGCTTTCATGCCAACCGCGAAGGCACATACAACACCCTATACAGTCCTCTTGTCAGCTACCAGCAAACTTCTGTTTAGGTACACAACTGTCAACTCATTGAAAGTAGGGAAAGTTGAAGCTTGCATTTAGTTTTGTTGTTTCGTCGAAGTTCCATCGCTCAACCGGCAAAAAACTTCTTCAGAAAACTTAGTGAAAGTTTTGTCCAAAGGTTCGGTTAAGACTGTTCTGCATGTTCAACATCGCTTTATAGATAGAAGGGATAAAAATAGTCAGCTAAGCAGACAAGACTTCATCATATATTTATTTTTAACCGAAGGTTTGTTGATCGGTAGTAGGAACCTACTAGCGTTCATCCAGGACTTAGGTTAGCCAAGGTGTGACTGTCTTGAAAGACCCACTAGAAGACACTTTTAGAACAAAGTGCACAAGAGATAGGGTAAGGAAAGGTGGCCAGAAAAATTCTGGACCCGATGGTATTCCAGAATTATTTTTAAAAATATGTACCCTTCCTTTACATTCCATACTTTGTCAACAGAACAAAATAAAAGTAATATATTTTTAGTCAATAGTTTTTAATTGGGACAGGTCGCATACAGAATGGAAAATTGGCGTGGGTTGGGTACTAGGTAATAACTAATTAGAAAATGAAATTCATGTGCGAGTAATTTTTGAGAGTAAAAATATTAAGTAATTAAATTAAACTAAATTGTGATGAATTCATGAAGAGGTGAAAGGTTGAATGATATTATAGATTTCAAATAATATCTGATGTGTTGGACTTTAGCCAAATACGGAACCTTCGGTGCGCGAGTGACACTCGCACTTGGCCGGTTTTTTTTTTTAAACTTGTCGGTCGTTTTTCCCTTTTCTTTTACAAGGGTGCAAAAATGTACGCTTTTCCCCTCATCACCTGAGATCACTTGTTGATAGTCTTTCGGTGGTTTTGCAATCTTTTCGATTGGAATTTTTCATTGTTCTATTGCTGCCAGTATCCCCACCAATTGCCACCATTTAAAGTTCTAATAAACAATTTTATTGGGTGTGCACGACAATTAATGCCTCCAAAAGGTTTCCTCACAAGTGATTCAGATAATCAGGTGCGACCCTCGCTCAGTTCGCCCTCAAATATTACCACACATTCAGTATAAGTATACATCGTATTGTTCTTGTAGCTTAAGCACGAAAAATGAAACGCCCTTGTTCAGGGCACTGATCAAATCTCACACTTATTAGCGCATCACACGAATGGCTGCCATTGCATTGACTTTGTTCATTTTTTCGACGAAATTCCCAGCAATCAACTTATATTTGCCGAGACTATAAACAAATGAAAAATCAGCCCATTGGTAGTCTATAATCCCTCCGATTAAATTATATATCTCATCGAAGGCAATCGTAGCATTTATACATTGCCGCTTCACTTATTTTAATATTGTTAATTCGTTTGCATTTAAAATGCTTATCCTACGTACATATAGTACGTGTACCGTACCTATACGCCAATCATAATTGTACAGCCCCTCAGGGCATACAGCAAACAGCAGAACCTAGCACACAGTGCAGGATTAATATGTTTTATCGATTTTCCATGCAGAAATACGGGGGTACCCTTTCTCTCTCTTTTGGAATTCTCGCATTGCCAGGACACGGCCCATATGACGTCCACAGTCCACACGCCGCCCTATCACATAATCTCATCCCACCTGACCTGTTCCCCTTTATACGAGTACTGTCAACCAATTTTCCAATTGCACCACTGAAAGGTAGTCTCCGAAATAAAATTAAATAATTATTTTTGTATATAAAAGCAGCGCTTGTCAAATACATAACCAACCGCCCCAAGTTGAAAATAAACATAACAAAAGCAAAAAAAAATCATCAAATAAACATAAAATATTCGCCATTATTATTTATGCGATGTTTATTTCAAAAAAAAAAAATGTTGAAAAAATCACATTTTTGTGCCGAAAAAAAATGCGCTCTTAACAAGCTTTTCTGCTCCTCGACCTACCAACCGAACAAGGCGAAACTCCATGTCCATCAGCGACAAGAACCCACTGCCGCCGCCTGCCCATGCCCATACTCGTATTCCCAACCAACCTACCTATATGTAGAATTTTTTTATGACTCAAAACTATTTTCATTCATTTTCATTTTTTCCTCTTTTGTAAATTTCTTTTTTGGTATATTTTTTTTTGTTAATTTTTTTGCTCTGTTTTGCTTCCGTTGTCCTGAATTCGACACTGCCATTCTCAACATACAACCGGAGATTACATTCGTTTTTCTCGATTTGTTCGCTCTGTTCTGCCTTTCTACTGTTTACTGCAGATGTATACCGCTAGCGCTATCTGCAGGTTGTTTCAGTTGTTCTCTCTCGTTCTCATGGCTTTCGTTATCGTTTCGTCGACGAACGAACCAACGGACGAACGAACGAACGAAATTCGGGCCACACTCTGCTCTGCCATAGAGATATTGCTCTTTCTCATGCCTGCCAACCAATTTTTATTTTTCTACTGTTTTGTACTCCCCGTCAACATACCGCTTTGCCACCCCCTATCCTTATGGTCTATACGGTTGTTTGCTGCATTAAAAGGACAAGCAAACAGCACAAAAAATTGCAAAAAAGAATGCAAACAGTTTTTCTAAAAAAAAAAAAAAACGTCCAAGCAACAACAATAGTGAGCGGAGGGGGGTGCAAAAAAATCTCCAATCGATCTCTCTCTCTTTTTTAATGGAACACAAAAATGTTTTTTTCCCTGATTGGCAACGTATCGAAGCACAACCCTTAATTATAAAAAAATAATTGTCTACCCCGTGTCGAAAAAAAATCGTTCTCCCGCTGCATGGGTGGGTTACACTACCGCACTGGTAGTGGCCTCGTCGAACCGGGTCCCACCATTTTAAACAAAATAAGTCGCGATGAAACAAAAAATTATAACCCATAAACACGAGCGCTGAGTAGCCTCCAAAAAAAGGGGTGTATGCTAGAGTGCCGCTGGACCTTGTCGTCCTTTGTCGGTTATGTATGCATGCATTCGTAAAAAAAAGTACCCCAAATTATATATTCCCAACCACCACACCGTGTGTGACAACTACTGAGCGCAGGATGCATGCATTCACAGGTATGCTGCTGCCACTGTTGTCCTGTCTCAATCCCCGTGAACAGACAAAAAAAAAAAAATTCGAAAAACTGTCAATAAAGCAAAAATAATATATCAGTGTTTCGTATTTTTCTGTCTCGTGTTTCTCACTTTGCTGGGGGACTTTCAATTAAACGGGGGTATTCGAGGAAATCCAAAAAGGACCAAAAAGTGTCCCTTTCGTTCTTATATATCTAGGTGAGTGTATGTGTGTGTCGGCGGACAATCATCATCATGCTGACTGCCCTCCAAAAACAGAGCATCATAACCCACCACCATCATGCAGCAAGTTTTTTTCCTTCCATTTCTTTAAATGTTATCCCTCCTCGCACCCCATCCCCATAGTGGAGTGTTCCGTTCCCCCCACCGCGCACTGACACGACAACGAGGAATCAAACTGCCAACTGACGTAAAGCGGAAGTATACAGAGAAGAGAAAAAACACAAAAAAAAAAAAACACTCCAGTGTGGGTGGGTAGTGAGGATAAAGTGCACGACGATGTGTGTGTCGAAAAAAAGGGAAAAAAATATGATATACGAAATAGGGAAAAAATCAGAAATGAAATCAAAAAAAATAAAGGACAACTTTACTAGCGTACCCCACATTATAGTCAGCCAACCATCATCAGGCTGGTAGCCAGCAACCATTTGAGCTACCTCTATCCTGGTACTCATCAAAAGTCCGTGGTACTATTTTACAGGAGGGGATCGATGTATGTTGCTATACTACACGGTGTATTACCTACACACACACACTGTGACCGGGCATACCAAGATCATTCATTCCATAGTCATCATGCGGCTCAAAACCTAAATCTAAAAGAACCCAACCAACGAAACCCCCTCGACCTGTACGTCACCCGTCTCATCATCATCATCATCAGCGGGCTGGGTAAATGCTGATGCTGCTGCTGCTGCTGTTAATGGACTGTGGCACGTTCAAAAATCGAAAGTGGCCCAAATAGTCAAATTCAATTTGGCGATGGCTAGAGTCCGTCTATTGCTTTGATGTGGCTGACAAGATGAAATTTTATTTGACAAACAAGGTGGTCTTTGGAACATCCTTTGGTAAAGAAGTTCTTGCCAAGATAATTAATGATAGTAGTTGAACCCTAAATAGCTGGAGAGACAGAGTCAATTTTTGTTTGCAAAAGGTCACATTAGACATAGCACAAGTTGTGGTTGCAATCGTCTCAACAAGAATAAGTTTGTGAAACAAAAAAAAACAGTAGAACCTACAACAGTTTCCTTAATTTTTTTTTAAGGAAGTTTAACCTGGTCAAAGGATAGACATGTGCATTCAAGAGGATACAAGCATCCACAGGTTTTCTTCTAAACCAACCTCTGTCTATCAACTCCTACTCTCACCTCCCCGTGGTGAACACCGGGTGCCTAGTACCTCAACTGGAGATTGGGTCCCAACCCCTTTGGAAGGTTGTTGGGGGTAGCAGACGAGAGAGGGGGGGAGGAGTGTTTCCACTAAGGCACTTCTCCTTGCATCGGAGCGGCAGCGGAGGAATTCCCGAGATGGAATCAACGGTGGCGTCCACAGTTCCAGTCAGGTCGAGCTACTTAGTGAACACCTTATACGGGCTACTACGAAGTATTCGGAGCTCAGGTCTATAAGGAGCGGTATGTCCGACTCTCCATCCTTAGAGTCACAATAAGGATCTGGTCCTCCAGGTTGGGGGTTGTGCCGTCGGGGTAACTTCCCGGCCACGTAAAAAAAATACTGTTACGAAGCAACAACAAGCCTCGGATACGGACGGATTTACTGATGATGAACCATGCAAACGAAACAAGGACAACGAGCTTCGGATCTGCACATGGAATGTTAGGTCCCTTAATAGACCACGTGCAGCCGAACAATTAGCGGAGGCCCTAAACCGCTGCAAGGCAGACATTACTGCCATCCAAGAAACGCGGTGGGATGGGCCGGGCAAAAGGAGAATGAAAAACTGCGATATCTACTACGGAGACTGCTACCGACAACAAAAGCAGCGCCTATTTGGATGTGGGTTCGTCGTTGGAGGCAGACTTAGGCAAGAAGTCTTGAGTTTCAAATGTGTGAACGAGCGCCTCACGACGATTCGCATTAAGGCTAAATTCGCCAACATTAGCCTCATATGCGCGCATGCCCCCACAGAGGAGAAAGATGACGACACCAAAGATAAGTTCTACGAGCTCCTGGACAAAACTTATGAGCAGTGCCC
Source organism: Cheilosia vernalis (assembly GCA_949126925.1). Taxonomy (NCBI): domain Eukaryota; kingdom Metazoa; phylum Arthropoda; class Insecta; order Diptera; family Syrphidae; genus Cheilosia; species Cheilosia vernalis. The sequence continues at coordinate 15,242,144 of OX421361.1, forward strand.
TAGCTACGACATTAAGATTGTCCTAGGCGATTTTAATGCCAAGCTAGGAAGAGAGGGCATCTTTGGTGGCACAGTCGGAAAACACAGCCTGCACGACACCACCTCCGATAACGGATTCAGGCTGATCGACTTTGCTGCGGGGCGAAACGTTGTGGTAGCTAGTACACAGTTCCCACATCTCAACATCCACAAAGGGACATGGAGATCTCCCGATCAATCAACCGTCAATCAGATTGATCATATTGCGATCGACGCAAGACACTCATCCGGTATTATGGACGTCCGAACTTTCCGAGGGGCCAACATTGACTCGGATCACTACCTCGTTGTAGCCAAGGTACGGCTGCGGATATCCCGATCAACGCCAAGAGATGGAAATACTGTGAGGAAGTTTGACGTCGGACGGCTACAATCGCAAGAGATCGCCATGTCCTTTTCCAATCGAGTCTCCCAAAACCTCTTACGAAGTCCCTTGCCGCCAGCATCAAGTATCGAAAACCAGTGGCAACATTGCCAAAATGCCATTCGAGATGCCGCCTCTGATGTGCTGGGTTTCACACGGCCACCACAACGAAACCCCTGGTTTGATGACGAATGCCGGCAAGCGCATGCAGCTAAACAGGAAGCATACAAAGCGGCCCTGCACAGAAGGACTAGAGCTGCTCGCGAGCTCTACGAGCAGAAGAGGAGAGAGGAACACCGGCTTCTCAGAAGGAAAAAGAGAGAGCACCAGAAGCGCGCGATTGAAGAGATAGAGAGATGCTACAGCAGGAATGAGGTTCGAAAGTTTTACCAAAGGGTCAAAAGAACCTGCCAAGGGTACAAAGCTCGAGCCGAAGCCTGTAAAGACGACCAAGGGAACATCGTAGTAGAATCGCAGTCAATGCTGAGGATTTGGAAAAATCATTTCTGCAGACTGTATAACGGCGACGACGAAACAAATCCCGCTGTCAGGCAGAATGAACCATTCGATTTGGGCGAAGATGACCAACGATTCCGCCCACCCGACCTAGCTGAAGTGAAGGTAGCTGTGTCTAAGCTTAAGTGTAACAAAGCTGCCGGAGCGGACGGCTTAACTGCCGAACTTTTCAAAGCGGCTGGCGATGATTTGGTCAGGAGCATGCACCAACTCATTTGCAGGATATGGTCGGATGAAAGTATGCCCGATGAATGGAACCTCAGCATTGTTTGCCCGATCCTCAAGAAAGGAGACCCTCTGATCTGCGCCAACTACAGAGGCATCAGTCTCCTTAACATCGCATACAAGATCCTTTCTGCTGTATTGTGTGAGCGCCTAAAGCCGTTTGTCAACAACCTGATAGGTCCATATCAGTGTGGCTTTAGGCCAGGAAAGTCCACCATCGATCAAATATTCACACTGCGGCAGATCTTGGAAAAGACTCAGGAATTCCAAATCGATACCCACCACCTTTTCATCGATTTCAAGGCAGCGTATGACAGCATCTACAGAGACGAGCTGTATAGGGCAATGTCTAGTTTTGGTATCCCTGCCAAACTCGTCCGTTTGTGCAGGATGACGATGGAAAACTCACGCTGTTCCATCAAGATCGGTAAAGACCTCACCGACCCCTTTGATGTCAAAAAAGGATTTAGACAAGGCGACGCGCTGTCATGCGACTTCTTTAACATCATTCTTGAAAGAATCGTGCAGAACTCCCACGCCAACACCAGAGGCACGATCTTTCAAAAGTCCGTACAATTACTCGCATACGCAGACGATATTGACATAATCGGGAGAACACAGCGTGATGTCAGTGAAGCCTTCGTGAGTATTGAGACGGAAGCGGCGAAAATGGGTCTAGCAGTCAATGAGGGCAAAACCAAGTATATGCTGTCATCAAGAAAAGACACTCAACACCGACGTCTTGGACAAAACATCACCATAGACAGCTATAACTTTGAGGTAGTTAAGGACTTTGTCTACCTAGGCTCCGCTATAAATTCAGACAACGACACCAGCGCTGAGATCAAACGAAGAATAACTCTTGCCAATCGCTGTTTCTTTGGGCTAAGAAGGCAATTGAGTAGCAAAGCCCTCTCTCGAGCAACTAAAGTGTCCATTTATAAGACCCTCATCATCCCAGTCCTGCTTTACGGTGCAGAAGCATGGACCTTGTCAAAGGCGGATGAGGACGCTTTAGGCCGCTTCGAGAGGAAAATCCTTCGGGTGATTTTTGGTCCCGTCTGCATAAATGGAGAGTGGAGGAGGAGGTATAACATCGAACTGTACGGGCTGTACAGCGACACCGATCTAGCCAGAAGAGTCAGAATACAACGACTGCGATGGCTGGGTCATCTAGAGCGGATGGACACCAATGCTCCGGCCCGGAAAATCTCTGAATCCACCCCGCAGGGACGGCGCAGTAGAGGAGCACCGAGACTCAGGTGGCGCACGCAAGTGGAAGGGGACCTCAGCCAACTTCGCGTGCAAAACTGGAGACGGCTAGCTACGGACAGAGCTGGCTGGCGAAGCTTGTTGGTTGAGGCCCAGGTCCACCCCGGACTGTAGCGCCACCTAAAGTAAGTAAGTTAACCTGAAACCTCTTATCAACAACACTGGAAGATTGTACAGATCAGCACTTACAACGCATATAATTTTCAATGCCATTCGCAAACAGAAATAGACGTGCTTGAAAACCAAAGTAACATAGTAAGCCCTTGAGATTGCCGTCGAATTTTGGGCTTACCTCAATTCTTTGGCCAGACAGTAAAAGGAACCAATTTCACGAAGAGCTCTTCAATATTTACTATGTGCCAAATGTTGGTACGAAAGCATTCACAAAATAAATCAGACTTGTACAATACACACCCTTAACTAGGTTAATAGAAGGTCAAGACTAAAATCCTTAAATGAATGTTGGCAACTCTTACAGTCAACAGCTACAGCTGCCGTTGCTTAGTAATTTTTGTGTCAGTCGAGTTTAGTCAGTCGTTTGGTAGGTTACAATTCATCAATCAGATGTCAAATCGCATTCGATTTCTGTTTCGTATGTCAAATTGAATATCTAACAGTTCACGATTGGTATAAGGTATTTTCGGCGGAGTATTTTGATCGGTCTAGGAAATACCGCAACATCCTTTGATGTCCTCTAATCCAGTCGGACGAAATACAAGAATTACGATAAAATGTAAAATTGGTATTTAAAGCCGATTGAGAACCACGGCATCTTCCGGGGAAACTATGACATTAACTTAAGAAATGGTGTGTGTACCTGCTAAAGTGTTTATTTGTTGTACAACCTACTTTCTATTCGAACTAAACTGTTGGTATCTTACCTCCATATAAAAGTCGTGGAGCGTATTATCTTTTAGTTGAATGATTCTTTTTGACAGTACATAACAATTTTAGGCGAAGGTTGACGCCCTAAATAAGATCAGGGGTCGAATTATTGCATCCATGAGTAAGAATTTTGTCGATTTTTCATGCAAAACCATATCAAATTCAGTCACGTAGTAGTCGACGACACGGTTGCGGTATTGCAACCCCTGGCTCTAGTTGAAGTAAGCCGTAAATTATTCAATTTTAAATTGCTGCCCTTTTTTAATGCATGGTTTTAAGTCGAGAAACAATTTATTTAATAGAGTCCCAGGTGGAGCAGCTACCAAATAAATACTCCTCTTTAGTTACACGCTCAAAGTTGGTTGAATTCGCTTACTACTTGTGAGGGCCACCTACGGTGAGGTCTTCCACCACTCCCTTTTCACTTTGAAATCAAAGATTCTTGCGAAGCTATTATTTTACGTTATTTTCTTGCCAGCATTTGTCATTAGAAGAAGTTTACTTAACTCACACTTTTGTCCGAAATTTCGTCATCTTCTACACTAATTTTATTGCAACAGTTGTACTTTTTTCCATAAGATAACGTAGGTATCCCTTTTTAAGGTCCGATTGCAAGTGCGTAAATTCTTTGAATCTCCACAAAAACATCCTTGATGTTTCCTTCCTACCATCGCATGACCTCCAACACGCTACACGCACCATTACATATTGTGTCATTAAAATGTTAAAATGTTATACAGCACAACAGATTTAAGCTCCAAACCATAGTCCACACTTACACCTTATATGCACTGAATGTAAGGGCTGAACAAATTGCTTGCTTTATACTTTTTTAATTACATTTTACCCACCTAACTATGAAAAGACTCGCATTATGTTATGGACTTCTCTTCGTGCAATCGTTTCATTTCGAGAAAAATTTATACACTTCCGCCAGCCATAAACTAATTTTTGCTAAAGCCAGATCACGCAACTCAGAATACGAGGTCCTGTATATAACTTGACGACCAAAGCGGCGACGTCTGCACGAAGGTGCTTATAGTCAATCAAGTTTTCTTTTCTTTACTTTTTTTGAAAGGCGATTAAAATTTGCTTGAGTCAGCACGACCATTGCTGGAAATGCAGCGTTCTAATGAGTGGGTATTAAAGTTATGTTGCCAAGAATTGACTTGGGTATTTTCTTCGCTGATTTCAGGTTAATGGTGGGTATAAGTTAGCGAAAAAGTTGCTTCATACAGTTTCACAGGAGTCACAGTTTTAAAACGCCCCTTGAAAGTAGAATTCGTGTCAGATTTGTAAGAGGGGTAAAGATACTCGTATCAATATTGTAAGAGGTGCGCCAACACTTTGTATTTTTGCAAACAAATGTCAGATTATTGTTAATTTTTTCCGACAAATAGTTCGGATTTTTTATACTCAAAATAGGGTTTGAGTAGCGTCCTTCGTAAACGAGCAATACGTGACAGTATCGGTTTTTCTTTTGTATGTAAAATATATTCCATGAATATTATAGCTCGTTCAAGGATGTGGAGATTTAGACCCCGAAAGTAGGAACCATCCAATTGTATTCGTTAAAATCTGCCATTCTAAAATATGTTTTTACAAAAACTGAGAATTTGAAAAAATTTCAGTCTATCAAAATAATTTGAGAAACTGTTGCAATCAGAAATAAGAATTTTTAAACACTCACTATTAGTGCAAAAATCTGTGAGAGTGACATTTGGTGAACCTTTGTAAACAAAAACCCAGAAAAATGCTCTTACGAATTCCTAAAATTTATGCTGCCCAACCACATTTGACCGTAGGGTCAGTGGCTTAGGGGTTAGTGTGTTGGACTACTAAGCGAGGGGTCCCAAGTTCGAATCCCGCAAAAAACCCAAATTCCAACTCAGGTTTTTTTTCACTGAGCCATACCTCTCGCGAACGTCTGACAAACATCCGAGAGTATGACTGTCTTGGAAGACCTTCTCAATCGGCTGTTTGGAATCGGCATAAAATTGTAGATCCCTTCCATTCGTTCCAAAAATGAAATCTCACACAAAACGAATGGTTGTGAGAAGCTAGGCCTAGGGTTCCTACGGACCTGTTACACCACCTATTTATTTAAATATTATTGTTAAAAACGTTTCCAAATAAAGTCTTCAAAATTTATTCGTAAAAATCGTTTGAAATTTTCTGATTTCTTCCAAACTTTCACCAACTAGAATATATCAGAAAAATTTAAAAAAATGAACTCTTGCTCAGATAAGATCCGATTTTTTCTCAGACCGAACTACAGTTTTTCGTGCGAGTTTTGATTACTGCATCCTCACATTACTGTGTTTGTTATAAATAGTTTTTCTCACTTGTCAAAATATTTAAAATTTTCCGTAAATTTTCTGGCCCATTTTGACGTCGAAAACCTTCAAACCCTGCATGATGTACCTTGAAAGTACAAAAAATATTTTGACACCAAAACATCTATACATACTAGATACCGAAAAATCTCAGTTAAAAAATCTGTCACTCCATTTTTAGGGTTGCTTTCTCTAAAAATCGTTCCGTAGGTACTGTTCTGAGAAAATCGTGTGTCTATTTCAAATTTAATCGACTTGCAACGCTTTGAACTAAAACCGAAAACACGATCGAAAATAAAGTCAAAGTTTCAACAGCAGTAGTGACTTACGAATTCGTAACTGACTGATAAAACTAGTAAATTGCTGCGTTTTTTTCTCATAATAAAATGTTAAAATCTGTGAATACTCATTTGGTCCAGTTTGAGATTAGAAATACTAGTTCTTTATTTACAAGCCACTCACTTGAAGCGACAATTGTGAAATCTGACAAATTAAACTCGCTTGCAGTTTAAGTTAAAAACTAAAAATTGACAGCTCAAAATAGCTAGACCCTTTTTTTTTTCTTCTGAAATGTCAAAACTTTGCGCATATTCGCTCAGTTGCAGTCCTGAATTCGCTTTCGATTTAATAGTTTTCTACTCACAATGTAGGCACTTGAAGCTCGTTCCACCAGTTCCAAATAGTGAAATAAATTGCAGCTGCATTCGCGTGAACTGACAGCTGAAATTCGCAAATTGTCGACCACCGACTAATTTACTTTACTAGGTATATGATAACAAGTTCTACGATCGCACTTCGCTTTCATCTGACTTTTTGGGACTACTCAGTATTCACCCTTTTGGGATCTATTTTCGTTTGGGGAAAAACCCATACAAACTTGTCAAAGTTTAAAAAAATAGCCCGCCCAAATATAAAATCGATTCAGACGCATTTTTTTAGCACAGTTCAATGAATTCCGATGGAGCTTTTATTGTGCCTAACAGTCCTGTTTCCAATCGAACACTAGTCTAATTGTTGCCCACACCTTTAACAGTGTACCATCGTCCTTTTTTAAATCGTAACGCTCCACTGTGTGCTCTCATCATCATCATCATCCGACGCCGCCAGCAGCGTTTGCCACCATCACTTCCATCATATCTCTCGCTCTAGGAATCCCCCAACGAACTTCCTATACCAAATAGCATTCAAGCACCGCACCATACCACCACCAGCCCCATCCTGCATCAGTATACTCTGCGAAACGTTGGCGGCGTCGGCGGCCGTGGAAAAAAAGGTTTCTATTTCATCCATCCGTCCATCCGTTCATTCGGCCGTCAGTGAGATATTTGCTAAGGTAGAAAATAGACCCACCGCATAGCACATCAGCCCCTTCCTCACTCACTCACACTGGCACACACACTGACCTCCTCAAGCGGGCAATGGAAATGGAAGCAGAGAATAGACGAAGACAAACAAAAAGAGGGACAAAAAAAAAGAAACACCATCAGAACACAACACAGATGATTGAGGTAGTACCAATTCGTAGCACAATCCATATCCTACCCTTTTGGGGGGGTACTTCCTTCAAAAACCACCATGAATGCTTAAGCTTTAAAAATCCAAGCATCACGGCGGCGGATCGTCCTCATCTCATGACTGTATTTTCTTCGTCCTTTTTTTTCCTGCCTATTCTCCACCAACGTCGTCGTCGTCGTGTTCCTGCTTATTTTCTACTTGCTAAACAATGTGTTGCGAGGTGCTGCTGCTGCTTCTGTTGTTGTTGTTGTTGTTGTTGCTGGCTACTGCTGTTCCTGTGTGTTGATTGTTGAAAGGATGTTTTCTTTTGATATGTTACGCTGCTGAGCTCTGAGGAGTAGAACTCCACTCAGGATGTGACGTATTTTTGTTGTCGTTTATATTTTCCATTTCCAATATGTACTATTTGCAAGATTTAAGCTTGAATTGTTTAAGCACCATGCATGTCCGGCAGCCAGGGAATACGTGCACGATATGGTGGACAGCGTATATGCGGATAAATTCATTTTGATTGGATGTAGGCGGAGGCGGCTGACAAAAAAGAGGTTGAAGTGAAAATGCAAGCATATTGTGAGAAATCCCTCTTTAAAGAGTGTGGACCGATTGTGGGTGTGCGGGGGTAGAATGCTCCCATGGAAGGCCAACTTCTGGGAATTGAACAATGTGTAACTGATTTTTGTTACAAGGTTACACAGGCAATTTCAAAGGGTTAACTTTTGGTTGTTTCGTTTTTCTATTAAACAATTCGTAGAAAAGTTGCTCGAATTTGGGGAGAGCGTACGTACGGTACATAAGCGATTCAAACTTTTGAATAGACTTGATGTCATTGACTTACAGAGAAGAATAGGTACTTCTGGCTGTAAATGTTTGACTCAATTCCTTTGGCTTAGCTACTTGTTTATGGAGGACTTTTTGTTCGTTTTTATTTTACTGGTACAAATTGGGTCAATGACCTCTCAGTTGAAGGGAAGGGTTTTTGAAAAGAGGGCAAGTTTGAGTGATCGTTTAATGAGAAACAGCAGCGTGTCTGGGCCTGCAGTGTCGTAATAATGGGTTGACACAATTGGACAGGTGACACATAGTTAGCGACTGTGCCGTATCGCTCAACACACATGATTGCCCCACCCATATAGGTTAGGTTGAGTGAGGTTGTGAGTTCGTCACAAAACACCAGGACCAGGCCTTCCCCAGGAAGCCATTGCTGTTGAAAACCTTAACCAATTTGCCCAAACATTCAATTTCCCTTCAGAATTTAAGTTTCTCTAAGCTATTAAAGAAGTTCTTTCTTCTACTCTGAGCAGCGCCAGACATGTAACTCAACAAGAAAGCAGCTCCACTTCAGGCCACCCATTTACTGCTCAATAGTTTAAGGCTTCGCTTGCAGCAGTTGAGCTATTAGTTAGGTTATGTTAGGTTGAAGTGGCTGTCGGCTAGCCGACACACTTAGACCATTTTAAGGTCCCTTGTGATACCACATGAATCTCTTTATTTAATTCTTCCAATTGGAGCTTCTGATGAAGCTTTGGGGACTTCGGATGTCTGTGTGCTTATAAGACCGCTCAGATCGCTATAGTAGAACGCTTCCAAATGGAGTTTTCGTCTTTGTAAGAGAGTCGGACAAGTGCAGAGGAGATGGAGAATAGTTTCTTCCTCCTCCTCGTCAAGACAGCTTCTGCAAAAAATCGTTTGAAAATTCGTCAGCCTTGTTGCCTGCCTGCCTATGAGACAGTGTCCTGTGATGACACCTATTGCAGCACTAATATGCTTCCTATCAGAGGAGATCAAGTATCTAGAGCTTTTTAGATCCAGCTTTGGCCAGATCTGTTTCGTCGATAGACATGTCGAGCCGGTTGTCCACCTAAGATTTGTTCTATTGATAGCATCCAGCTTTATTAAGAGTTTACAAGTAGCGATTGGAATACTTATCCTTATCTGGAAGCATAGTTAGTGTAGTTCCGTGTTTGGCTAGTTTATCAGACCTGCAATTACCTGAGATGTCCCTGTGCCCCGGCACCTAGCAGAGGTGAATATTGAACTGGTCCGCCATCTCTCTGAGCGACAGTCTTGACCTGTTATGGAATTTGTAGAGACTGATTCCAGGCACTTGATGGCAGCTTGACTATCCGAGAAGATACGGATATCTTTAGCAGATATCACGTTTTCTTTCAGCCAAGATAAGACTTCTTTTATCGCCATTATTTCCGCCTGAAAAACGCTACAGTGATCAGGAAGACGGAAGGAGAGACAAAGATTTAGTTTGTCGGAGGAGACACCACCACCAACACCGTCCACAGTCTTCGAACCATCTGTGAAGAAGTGGATCGACTCATCATCCAGGAATGCTCCCTCCTCCCAGTTTGTATAGAACCATCATGGAATGCTCCCTGCTCTGGTGTGGTTTAGTCGATGTTTCCTGGAAGGTTTTTAAAATCGTTCAGAATAGCGGCATGGCCAGTTCTTTTGCTGGTTCATTGGGAAGTAGCTTTGAGGCGTACGGCTGTAGAAGCTGCCGTTTGTCTGCTGAAGATGTCAATGGGTGCCAGATGGAGCAGGATGTCAATTGCAGCAGGTGGTAGTACGAAGAGCCCCGCGGATGCACAAGCAAACTGTTTTTTTCCTAAGCTTATCGCGATTTATTGCTTTGTCCAAAGCAGTCCACCAGACAACCACACCGTACGTGAGTATCGGTCTTATGACGGAAACGTATAGCCAGTGAGTGATACGAGGCTGTAAACCCCATTTGTTCCCTATGGATTTTTTTGCAAGAAAAAAGTGTCACAGTGGCTTTTTTAACTCTTTCTTGGATGTTAGGCTTTCCAAGTTAACTTTCTATCAAAAATGAGGCTTAAGTATTTAGCTTCATTTGAGAATGTTAAACTAGTGCCATTTATAGATGGAGGGTCAATGTGTGGAATCTTGTATTTCCTAGAAAAAGGACAAGTTCCGTTTTGTGGGGGTTTACACCCAACCCACATTTTTTCGCCCATTTTATGAGCTTATTGAGAGCGTGTTGTAGGAGTTCTTTTAGAGTATTTACGTACCTTCCTGACAGCAATAGCAACGTCGTCCGCATAGGCAGTCACATTGTAACCTCCCGCTTCCAGGCATATCAGTAGTTCATTCACCACTAAATTCCAGAGAAGGGGAGATAGGACACCACCTTGCGGGGTTCCTCTGCTGAGAGATCTTCTTGTAGATATCTCACCCAGAATTGAGTTGATAATTCGGCTATTAAGCATCAAATTGGTCAGCTCGACAAGCGAGTCATTAACGTACAGAGCTTCCAGTGCACCAGCGATCGCAGATGAATCGACGTTGTTGAAAGCGCCTGCAACCATTGTATACTCCTTATGGCGAAAGGAATCTTCTATAGAGCGCGTAAGCGTGTGTAGAGCCGTTTCTACTGATTTTTGAAGCTATGTAGCGCCCAAAGCACTTTGTCCCTAGTGATTAGACATTGTAAATTGGTAGATTGCAATCTGTTTGGATCTTTGTGGGCAATACTATTTGAGCTGCCTGGGAAGTTGGTGTCGAGCAGCAGATTAAGTGATTCTTCGCTAGAAGTCGTAGAAGAGCCATCTGACTTCTTCAGACAGCTTGACATAATTGGGTTTGTCGAGAGTATCTTTCTCAGCCTTGATGCCTCGGAGTCTCCATGATACTCGCTTAGCTTTTTTGAGGGCTTGCTTGTAGGAATCCCGGCTGTTGGTTACAGGCGTTGAAATCGGCGGCAATTATGACTCGAGTGCTACTTGTATACCCAACGATTCTTTCAGTTGCAGATAGCAGCGCTTTGGACGCATATTTTGATCGCGTATAAAAAAGTCTTTAGCCCCTCCAAATACTCTTGATTTGAGGCGTTTCCGCCTGCACCATTTTACAAAATAAGTCAACCTTACAAAAACTGCCTCTTGCAGCGGAACAATTCCCCAACTCATCCCAGTCTTAGTAAAGACTTCCATTTGTCTGCAGCACCCCCCAGTTCCTATTTCTATTTTTACTGATTTATTTACAAAAAAAAGTGTTAAAATTGAATTTCTTTCTATTCTATTCTTTTGCAGGCATTAGATGAATACGACGTCCAACAGGACATTCCCCAAGCCATCCAGCTTCTCGGCGAAATGAACAGCAATGTAAAACAAGTGACCGACTTAGTTGAGGGTATGTTACAGCGGGTAAAACGTGGTGAACTGACTACAGAATATGGCCTAAGTTTTCTCGAAGTTAAATATCACATGTTATTGGATTATTTGATCAACCTGACGTATGTTGTCCTAAGAAAGTGCTCCGGTAAGTTGAAGAAACATCTTTAATCCCATCAGTGTTTTAAAACATTTTTTTTTTTTTTTTTAGGAGAAACTATAGAAGGCGATCCATCGATTGAACGACTCATTGAAATTCGCACAGTTTTGGAGAAAATCCGCCCGATTGATTATAAGTTACGTTACCAAATTGATAAGTTAGTTAAAACGGCTGTAACTGGTGTCACAGATTCATCGGATCCCATTCTGTATAAGGTAATTAAAACTTTGACTATCTTACCCACACTTGTATTTGTAATTTTCTTAACACTTTCTTTCCGCCTACCCCACACGTCATTCATATATTTTCAAACACTAGTCCATTTTGCTTTCTCTCAACCGCATGTGCTCTCAATCATTATTATTATTCTCTCAGTTGTTGTGTTAAGTTATGTTAAGTTTGGTGCTTTTCATTTCAACAATCTTTCTCAATGCTTAAGGTAAATACTCCAAAGTTCACTCTATAGTTCCGTATGGGGCCTTGTGTTCGTAGAGTTGCCTGTTTTCATGTTTGTTACAAGTTTTTCTGAAATTCGATTTATTTCAGCCCAATCCGGAGAATATGCTGACGAACTACGAAGAAGGTGAATCCGAAGCCGATTCCGAAACGGACTCGGAAGACGACGAAGAGGAGGAAACTGGCGAGGGAGCGATGAAACCCAAAAAGGCAGCTACAGCGGCGAAGAGTGGTATATATGTGCCGCCGAAAATAAAACCCGTCTACTATGACGGAGACGAGAAGCCGGCTGATCGCGATAAGAAGATGATTGAACGTGCTAAAAAGAGGGCAATGACGTGAGTAGTCAACACACAGTACTGCTTGAAATTTGGTGAATACGTTTCAATTTTTAGCACGTCGATGCTGCAAGATTTAAAAGAAGAGTACCTTGATGCACCAACTGAGATCTCGTCCGGCTCTAGGGCCCAGCAAATTATTTCTACAGCACAAAAAGAGAAACAGGAATACGAGGAGGCATACCTCACGCGTCTACCTGTCACAAAGGCCGAAAAGCATCGGCAAAGGAAGCTGACTACGCTTGGTAAGTTTGGTTGAACTATTTTTTTTTTTGGTTTTGTGATGTGTTAATGGATTTTAGGTCGCACAAATTGTTTGTTTATAGTAAGACTTGTTAAATTGACCTTAAAAAAGGGAGAGCTAGAAGTTTAAGTGTCTCGGCTCTTATTTCAGAGCGGTAAAGGGATTAATGTTGAATTTTCCGATATAATAAAGCTGATGATTTCGTGACCAGTTCCACGTCGTTCTTTAATTCTAGCCCTTAGTTTGCTCTGTTGAGTGCTTATGTAGCAGGCAGAGAAGGAACTACATTTAACAGGAAAGTAACAAAAGAAGCCACATATAAAATCAGTTCTATCCACTCAAAGCTTGTACAATTGTCCGCCTTCGGAATAAGCAACAGGTCCAGAGTGTTCTCAAAATAAGTTGAAGTGAAAATGTTGCAAATAGTAAAGTATTCAGTGAAGCCCTGCCTCGAACGACACTGAAATCGCGTAGTATGGAAACTTCGATAGTTACATAGATTGAGAATCTGGAGGTCACCCCTATGTCCAAAACAGACACGGTTCGTCTCGGGACTGCGAAGGCGAACCCGTTAATCGTTAATGGATTATTTCTGGTTCAGTTACGAATATGGTAGGCTGATGCTGATATTTGAATTTCTTGTATCCTACTGTTCAAATGCTATTGTAAGTTCTATTAGTATGAACTTAAAACTTGCTGTATTGAGTGTTTAGTATTCAGTGTACAACACAATCGATATCCGTTAACATGTTGCATTCCACATTTTGCTGCCTCAACATTTTCCTAACCATAAAACTCTTTTATTCAAGGTACACTTGGTGACGAGATCCTCGGCGAAATAAGTCGTGATCCAAGTTTATCAGCCGGAGGCGGTAGCAATAAAAGAAAGAAGAAGGCCGGTAAGAAACGTGGTGGTAAAAAAAGGAAGTTCCATTAAATTCACACACAAATTGTTTCAAATTAAACATTTTCGTTTCGATTTGATTTTTTTAATTTTTTCGTTAGAGCTTAAGATTTAACTGGTTATGCTTTCTTATTATTCAAATATAAATATATATTTTGTTTTCTAAAAGAAAAGAAGAAGAAAAAAACAACAAATAATGTTCATAAAAGAAACATTAGGTATATAGCGAACAAAAGAAAAAGAAAATTGTTTGTTCCACAACGTGTCTGAATGAAAACTAAATATAGATATTAGAAACTTCTTTGCGTTTTATAATATTTTGTTGAACTAATTTTGTTTTCACTTAGTTGAAAGAACACAAATTGTTTCCTTAAGCAAGAATGCTTCTTTTTACTCTGTTAATTGATTGAATTTTTGTTTTCTTAGAAAATTTTGTTCATTACTTTCAAATATGTTTTTCTTTATATTCAGATGATTGTCTGCGATTCATTTACAACGATTTTGGTTTAATGCTTTGTTTACTTTTAATAATTTGTTTAATTTTCTTAAAGTTTAATTATTTCATATAGTTTAATCAAGTTTTTGTATAATTTTTTTTTTAAATAAAACTTTTATTTAAAGTTGACTTTTTGTTTTCATTTCATTTGATTTTCGTTCGAAGAGCTTTTCATTTGTTTGCTCGGGTACTTGTGATTTCCGACACTGGGATTTTAAGCTTAAAACATAAGTTCATAAAGTTAGTGAAACTTTGTGGTAGTTTACGGAGCGACGAACAGTACCATTCGCTGTAATCGAATGATATATCTGAGAACAAGCTTTTGTTCTAAACATTATACACAGTTTTGCGTTTCTTCTCTACCTCGTTGTAGCTCTAGAATGGGATCGAACGAAGCGTTGATGTCCAATGACCATCAAGTCATCTGTTACTTATCCATAAGATTGCCTTCTGATTCGGTAATATATCGAAATCTTCGAGGTATTCATTTCTCCTGATGGCACACGTTTTATCCCACTCTATGTGAATTTAAAGAACTTGGCTGAAATGGTGGGTCTTTAAAAATCTTCCTGGAAGATCACGAATCTACTAAGAATTTGATATACATTATGCCAAGCACATAAAGTGTATGCTTCCGGGTGAAGCATGAACTCGAACATAAGTCAACTGAATTGGCTCCTTAGGTGCTTTCAAATCCCGGTGTAATCTGTATTGAAGTCGCTGTCAAATAACCTCAATATATCGTATTTTGTTGGCCATTGGGAAGTTGTACCTTCAATATGGGATTGAAGTCAACTAATTGACACTTTTTTGATAAGTTCTGCTTATATAAATGTAATTTACATAATCATAGGTACGAATATGTGTTAGACTGATGGATGTGTGCTGTGGTGACAGCTGTTAGACCACCAGTTGCGATCATTGTGTACGTTACGGGAACGATTCTTCAACCAGCTGTTGAACACAAAATTAAAGAACTGTTTTACAGCTCAGAAAATCAATTTTTGTTTTTTGAACGACTCAGATTTGGTAATGAGTCTCAGGATTAACTTAAAATCTGCAAAGGAGATTGTCCAAAACCTCTTTATCAGGCTGAGACAATTTGAACTCACGTTAACTGAATTGTAACGCTTACATTGAATCACAATTATTAAGTACATCGAAAGAGAGCAACAGCAGTGTCAATTGATCAACTAAACCGCCACAGAAAAGAAAGACATAGTTCTATATACCGATCGTACACAAATGGATATCGGCGCGTCATCCCAGCAAATCGTTTACAATTAGTGACGAATTGCAGAATTTATCAAGCAAATTTTGCTTTTTTAACCCAAACAGATAAGGGAAGAAGAAACTCAAACGTTACCGTATGTTATAATTTGACGAAAAACTAATATTGAGGAAGTGAGTAGAAAAAATCTGTCTTGGACCAACCCCAAAACAATCTAGCAAACGAGAGAACTCTGCGCTGTAGTGGGCAGAATGTAGTTGCATCTATCAATTGCTGAAAGGCTGCTGATCCCTGAATCTCGTTTAAATTTAGCAGCTCGTGTCGTAGGAGCCTTCTTCCCGACCAACGCATTCATAATATCCTTCTTTTGTTTTACCCACAAACCCAATACCGATAGATCGCGTCGCCTTCAACCAACAAGCCTGTTCATTCGATGTCTTCACAAATTCCTCTTTCGCCGTTGCGCCCCATCTAAAGACCTGTATATTTTCTTACTGACCTACCCGTACGTATGCACTTGTTAGACTTGGTTTTAAGTAGTGAGTATTATTCGTCAACTAAACTGACGGGGAAAGGTGTCAAGTGCAAACATTTTTAGAGAGTGCAATTAAAGTGAATCCAGCTCTACCAATTTTATTGCGTTGTTTAGTTCAATTCGTTTTTATTTACTTATAAGTTAAGTTAATTTAGTTAAACATTTGCTTTTGATTTCCTTTGCGTTAAGTGTAAATATATATAAAAAAATTCTTTCAGACCTTTAAATAAAACAAACAAGAGAAAAAATTAAATAAATTATGAACAAAAACTGTTCTTTACGACTTAATAAATCTAAATTTAACACAAAAAAAAAAAAAATTAAAAGAAAAAAAAATGTTGAGGCCATTTTAAAATATTATTAATACTAAATTGACAAATTCAGTTACCACTCGATAGTTTTACAAAATCAAAACGAAAATTAATAACAACTTTTGGATTACAAAATCTACAAACAATATCATTTAATCTTTTACCGTCTTCATTTCGTATATACTTCTATCCTAATTTCCTACCACAATACATATATAAAGAAAATAGCAAAAATCACACAAATACAAATGAAAAAGACGCCTTGAAAAATATTTAAACAAAAAAACAAAATCTGCAAAACCAATGAAAACTAAATAAAAAAAATATTTTGTTGTTTTTAGGAGTAAAATACATATTGCAATAAAGAATTATAAATAATTATAAAACAAAAAGTAAAAAAGAAAAATCGTTATACTTATATAAAACAAAGACAAAAAAATAGTTACCAGAAACAAAAACTCGCAAAAACCACATATATAGAAATAAACCAAACGAAACTTCACAATAGTATTAATTTTTAAATTACCGAACAAGACAACAGTTGCCTTAATTACCATTTAAATAGAAAACAAAAGATGAAAATAACTTAATTATTACTTTTCACTGAAATGAACGAATATTTCTTTAAAAACAAAACAACAGAACTAAAAATGCAGATGACAAAAAAATAGATTTATATTAATTAAACAAAAATCTATATAAAAGTAATTATATATAGCCCCACCCAATAACAAAGCAAACAACAAAGAAATCAATTCACAGTGGAAGATGGTATTTTTTATATATTTAAACAAATGAATAGTAAATGTAAAAAAAGAGACAAAACAAGAAAATAAAACCAAAAAATAAAAATACTCCTAAAAACAACTTAATCTACAGTTGCAATGAAAATATTCCTAAACAAATAAACCGAAAAAAACGTCCAAGAAAAATGTTCAGATTTCTTATCGTATACGGCCTAAGTTGAAAAGTCTTGATTTTTCAAAATCCACTTTGGAGACAATTTTAATTGATCAGTTTCGATTAACACTTGTTTGAAGGATGTTTATAATAAAAGTAATTATATAATGATTTTAATTATGAGAAAAATTATCGTTTACAATGAACTAAAAATGCATGTTTAAGACAAATACATAGTGGAGAAGGGTCATCAAGTTTGAGGTACAGGACAGAAGTTCTTATTTCTTGTTATTATGGTTGGGAGAGCCCTGCCAGCACAATCCTATTTACATAGAGGCCGAATGCTTAGGTGATCTTGTACATTTCCTTTACAATATTTTTTTTTTTGCTTTTAGAACGTGCTGCCCTCCAATCTGGGTGAACGTTTCGTGACGGTGGCGGAAGTTCTGTTATGTTTTTCAGATGTGAGATTCTCGTCCCGCTAATCGAACCACAAAGCCCGCACTTGGTGGACCAACCATCGACCTAAAGCTTCCCTTTCTTCTATTTAATTCGGTTCTTTTTTCTCCTTAAATCTGATTTTATGTAAGAAAATTGCTTTTTATTCCGGTAAACGAACCTAAAAATCGCTCACTAGTTAACCATTTACCTACAACATCAATATCTGCTAAGACATAATTAGTGTCGTTTTTCTGGAGATCGAACCTAGGACCTTATGCTTTGTTGTCCAAGACTAAGACCACTGCGCATTCTACAACCACTAAACAATAATTTCGAGGCAATAGATGCTTCTGCTTCAGGGAATTTAAGACTCCTTTGCCCTTTGCGTTTAAAATACGTTTTTTTAAGTTAGATCCTTTTCTACAAGATTTTCTGTCACTTTAAATATATCCAGCCCTTTTCTTATTATACACTACACCTATCACCTTGCAAGTTTTTCTCATCCTTAACCTCAAATAACAACTAATTTCGAACTTCTGCGAACGACCAAGATCTTGTCGGCCCAACCTCCACGAACAATTAAAAAACTTCAGTTACTGTAACAATAAAATGGAAATAGATTAATTTTTCAAACTGTTTTAGTGCCTCAAATTGTCATATTTATGATTATTCATAATGAAACTTTTTAAAGAAAATTTAACAAACAAAACAAAAAATAGTAATAAAGTATAAGAAAAAAAAAAAAAATCAGAACTATTAAACTAAATATCAACATTTACTTTCCTACTGGTGCATTACAACTTACTAATAAACTAAAAAGAAGAAAAAAACATTAAAAATAACAAAACTAATTATAATTATAAGAAAAACAAAATTAATTAAATTAAACAAAATTGTAATCTAAGTTTATCTAAAAGAATAATTTAAGTACTCAGTTCTTTCTGAAGCAAAAAAAAATACAAGTATTAAGGATTTTAAATTATTTAAGAAAAAAAAAACTCTTTTCGAAATTTTCTAAATTTTACTCAAAATTAATTTCATATTTTGTATATGATATTTTTGGCAAACATTTTTGGCTATAAACTTTCAAATTTTTAAACAAAAATTACAACAAAATTCAACCGCACATATTCAACCCAACAGAGAAAAAAAACCAAAAAAGAACAAAATTGAAAAACTTCAAGTGTAAAAGACTGATATTAATTTATTAATGATTTTTATTAAATAAAAATTGATAAAAAAAAAATTGGACGCTTTGTAAATATAATACGAAACCGGAAAGCAAAATTTGTTGCGCTAGACTAAACCACACAAAATGGAAAAAGAGGGCGTTTCTGTTTCGGTTTTTCCGTTTTCACCAAGTTCGAGACCTTAAACCCTATGTTCCTCTTTTTTTCACAAAATATAATTGGAAAGAAGCATCGCCTTAGTAATGAGAAGAAAAAAACACTGACAATTAACAAATAAAAAAATATAGTTAAAAATGTAATTTTCATTTTTTATAGCCAAAAATATTTTTTTAAATTATATTAAGTAAATATTATCTAGTATTTTTAGTCTTTAATTTTAATCTATGTATTGATAAAATTCGAGCTTAAAAAAAGTATTCAGTGATTAAAAAAAAAACTAACAAACAAATTGATTTAATAATATTTATCGCAGAAAATAAAGATGTAACAACATTCAGAAAAAAACAAAAATTGAAGTTTGCAAAATTTTGAGAAATTCAATTTGAAAATTAAAAAGAAAAACAACAAAATTAACTGTAAATGTAAACATTTTTGAAGAAAATATGTAAAATTATTTTTTTTTTCTTTTTGGCGAAAATAACTTTTGGAATGTTTGAAAAAACAATTTGTGTATTATATACAACAAAATTTGGATGAACAAAATAAAAGGAAATCAATTATGCATAAATATTTAATAAACACACACGAAAACGCATAGCATTGGAGTTTTATTGACAAGTGTTGCCTAACGAGATGACTCCTATGTCCTATGTAGAGTAGAGTTCCGTGGGCACAGGAATGATGTGCCGGGGTTCCTGCTAAGCTTGTAAATATAAAAAAATGTTTCAGACTTCTAATCGGCCAATCGACCAGATGTATCGCATCTTGCAAAAGTTATTTCGAAAGTGTTATTTTCTACGTGAATTCAAAATGTTACTAATTTATTAAGGTGAAGCTGGATTGGAATTAGGGTTTCACCATAAACTCAACGAAGCGTTCAGTGCATCCCAAGCTGTTTAAAACCCATTTTGCTTGTGCGCGTCATCTAAGGCGAGGTGTTTTTTTTTTATTGAGTTGTCTGAATCGAAGACTCTTTGCAAGGTTTGTGTCGATTTACCATTTTCTAACCTTTTCGTTGTTGGTGTCGTTGAGTAAAGGTTTGGGCAGCAAATGTCCAAGAATATCTGCATATCCTTCGGTAATGTTCCTACTATCGTTTAAATAAGACCCATTAACCAGTCCGAAAATTCCCTAAAAGACGAAACAAATAACGCACAGAAAAATGCCTCGAAAACAACTCTAAAACGCTATGGCAACGTCCCGAAAAACGTCTAAGAAATTCTTGAACGACTTCCGAAAAAGAGTCGCAATGGCTCTAAAAAAAATGCAAAAAAAAGCCCCGAAAAACGCTTCTTAAAACAACTCAAAAAGCTGACCGAAATACGGCTAAAAAATGTCCTAAAAATACCAAAAAAAAAAGGTTAAAAATTCCTTCTCAAACGACGTCCCAAACAGCGTCATACGGCCACAAAAATCATGCCAAAAAAAACTAAAAACGCCTTTAAAAACTGCCCCAAAACCGACTTAAAAAGTTCATAGAAAAATGTTTACAAAATCTCGAAAGACGCCCCAAAAACGATTCATAAAAATTCAAGAAAAACGTCTTCAAAACTGTTCTAAAAATTACCAAAAAATCTATCCGATAGACGCTTCAAAGCAGAGACAATACTGAGACCCCCAACTCCGGCCGATTTTCCGTTACTTGCCTACAAGCTAAATTACCATGGGCTTGTGACAAATTTTTGCGCTAGTATTGATACATAGAAATTCGTATTGACTAATGTCACGAAACTTCAAAAAATCCGGCTCACCAACACACCCTCAAAAAAACGTAACAACTTCCGCTGCTTAAAATCTGGCTTCCGGTGTGGGCAAATCTGCTGGCCGCGTTCACACAATTTTATCCGTTAAATTTGAAAATAATTATTACAACAAAATTTTGTGTGGACAGTGATCAATTTTCAAAAATAATTGTATATTTATTTGACATAAAAGAAAGATGAACAGTTCTGAAGAATAATAAACAAATAAAAACATTTTTAGCGAACATTCGTGAGGCAGTTAACATAAATCAAGTAGAATATGCTTATCACATAATCTCGCTTAGTATACTTCTGAATTTTAGTTATAATTTATAAATACAAAGATTTATGTCGTTGCTGTTATTAAGTATATGAGTTTCTCCGTTAGTTTAAATTATTTAAAATAGAGCATACGTATTTGCATTGGTTTTATTTTTACATGTCTCGTATTTCAAAGAATATATTAATATATTTATAGGTCGTTTCTTTTGATATTATAATCGAACAATAAACGTGAATGAGTACTTTGGTTGAACAGAAATACCTACAGAATGTTATGAAACAACTAATATGAAAATTGATGAAAATGTACTGAGATAAGAATATACTTATTCACCAAATTTGAGTTGCAATTCTTTAAAAAAAAAAGGTGTACTCTGAACACAGTCACGATTGTCACAGCCCACCACGGTTGAAACTGACACTGACACAACAGATTCACCATTGTTGTCAAGCTCAATTGACTTGGCACATGCGTTATTTGGTTTAGTTTTCGATTTCGTGCATTTATTAAAAGTTTGTGTATTGGATTTAATAACTGAAGCTCAAGTCGACCGATCCTTGTGCAGCAAAAGGACAAAAAATGCGATTGGAAAAAATCTTCCAAGTTCTCGCACACCGTGCGAAAAAAAATTATTTTATCGAAAATTGCAAGCATTTTACTATAACTTGGTTCTAGGAGTAGAAACGTCTATTGGGAAAAGCTAATAGAAATAGCATCTACAAGTCCGCCTGGCAGCAATCAAATCCTGTTCTACGCCTCAACGTTGTTTATATAAAATCAATGAAACAATTTTTTTTTTAAAGAACCATCACCGAAAGACGATGGCGATGATGAAAGAGTGTCGGTCAGCTTTGCTTGCCAAAGATGCCAAAAGCCACTTATCCTAGATGGGAATTTGGGCAGTATTAATGAGCACGCAATGGCAGAATTATCGCGTAAGTACTTTAATGAGTTTTAGCCAAATGACATTTCACAATAAAATGCTTTAATTTAGTGCCAATTTATCAACATATATGGATGAAATCGATCCTAACAAAAGTGGTTTTGATTATCTTGTGTGCCACCTTGCCATCTGACGGACTCGATAAATGGAACTGACGTCACCCTTGTTTCCGATGGAAAAGAAATAAAAAAGCTGAGCACTGAGTTTCTAGCAAAGGCGCAGCTCTTTAATGCTTTGTCATCTAACTATGAGTTCGATTATCCATTGTGCAATGAGTGCACCGACTCAATGCTGGAACTATTCCAACGTGAGTTCAAGATCGCCGAAGATGAATGGCGCGATTATAAGAGCTAATTGGAAAAAAATCTGAGGGGAAATCTAAAGTTCCGGAACTAAGAAAGCAACCTAGAATCAAAGGAAAAGCACCTTTTGGAAGACCGGTGGATTTAAGTTTTTTTAGGATAGGAAGTTCGATAAAGCAATGGTTGCCTTCCTACAGCGCCTCATACAGTTCCAGCAAGAGGTGGAAAAACGAGACACAGAGTTTTGCTTGCCCTACAAAATGGAGAAGGGAAAGATCATTGACCCATCAATCAAGTAAGTGTTATGCACCTGTGTTTTTGAATATGCAGTCAAAACAATTGTCTATTTCCAGAATACAATTTAACTCGGAGGAGCAGTGGACCAAAGCTCTTAAGTTTATGCTCACTAACTTAAAATAGCGCCTGGCATGGGTCTCATCTCAATTTACGACACAGTGATTACCAGATTTGGACATAGGATCATTTTATTCGGTTGAACTAACCTAACTTGTGTATTATACGTTTATTTATAGTAAATAAAGATTTGTTAATTCTATATAGAAGAAATGGATGGTCTTTCCTTTTTGGATGTCGATGGTTCTTCATTGGGTTCATCTCTCTACTTCTAAGTTCTGCAACAAGGAACGCTTTATAAAAAATTATAAATCGAAGAAAACACACATACAGTCGATTCGCAAATTTGCTTCAGGATTTATTGATTGTTAGTAGCTACACAAGACAGTATTTGCCTGCCACCCAAATAAATAGGCACCATTTCTTTTACATATACATTTACAGATACATATTATGTTCATTTTGAAATAATTTAAAACAACTCTGGGGTGTCTTTGCTATGGCTGCTCACTCTTTTGTTCCAATTTGTTGGCTTGACCCAGCATCTTCTGCCACATCTCCTTTTCGTTGTGATAATATATGTAAGACTGAAATAAACAACAAGAATTTCAATACTCAAACTGCTTATAACTAACATTTAAAATCAACATACGCTTGTTGTGATTCATCCATCAAATTAAGACTCTTGTTATTGTCTCTTGCTGTTACTAGCAGCGAATAAGACAATAGAAAATTGTCGTACGACTGTTCGTCGCGAAAGGATGTGGCGATTCTTCGAGAAAGACAAATTCACATCTGCCTCTACAATGAATAGAATTTCAACAGTAGGTACGTTGCTCAGCCGAGCCTGGCTGAAAGCATAAAATAAAACATTCGAATGAAAAGCCAATTTGAAATTCGATAAACAAACCTGAAGAAACTTCTTTACATCTTCGACAATATTATAATTTATACTCGTTCTTGTTCGTATCGAACCATCTGTATTTGGCTTCTTTTGCCAAGAGTGTGACAAGTGCTTGTACAACGAAGTTTTGTAAATTAGGGCGGGTTTCAAGATAGTTACTCCTGCAAATAACATATAATCAAGCTAAATTAAGTATTAGTCCTTAGGGGGTTGCGTAAGATATCAAACCTTATATCGATCCTTTGCTCTAAATTTACTGAATCAATTTGGTGAGAGTTGTTGCGGCGAGAATAATCCCAGTTTTTGTATTCAATTGGAGTCAATGGTTTCCGAGAGGAAATGTTTGCTATGAATTTCGAAGTTCGTAGCAAACAATTCCCCCTACTACGAAATACGTAGCAAAATCCCGAATACGACGGATTCTGTGATAGATGTTTATGAGAAGTCTACATACTGCTCCATACGCACAGCCCTGTGTGCGGTTTCACTTTCCATCACTTCCACATCACGACATGCACCTGATAACAGCTCTCGTCTCACTTGGTATCATTTTGGGTTGCGAATGTTTTATAATGATATAAGAAAAGCAAACTATTAAGACAAACTCTTTATAAGATGCAGCATCCAACAACTTACTTTAAAGGTCCCATCCCTTTGAAAAGATTTGGTTTTGGATTTCATTCGTTTGAGGTATTGCAGGGGATTCCAATACGAGCCTCTATGTACCGAGAAACAACACCAGTTGCTCCCTTGGCAGAGTACATACACCGAGAGACCACGAGCAGCAGTAAAAACGTTGTCCCAATCAGTGAGCATTGCTTTGAATCCAGTACCAATGACTGTGCCAGCAGTCTTGATGCTGATGATGACAGTGATGCAATTTTGTTCTGCCTTTAGACGAATCTGTTTTAGGTTGATGTCATGATTCTCCCAGTCTACCTTGCCTTTGGTTCTCATCTCGTGCTCTAGTAGTTCGATGGTTTGCCGGCGCATTGGCTGCTGGCGTGCGAAACTTTCCTCTTGCCTAGTGTTAAAGGTTCAAGAATCAATTTACACAACTTTTACTATAGATATATGTACATACTTACTTTTTGAGATTGTCCTCCTGGACACGTTGCTGCTGCGACAATTGATCTTCATAGCGGCCGGCGCCTTGCCAATTGGACTCGATGCTGCTGTTGCTTGGTATCTTCCTAGAAGTGGATACAAAATGGTTATCAATATGTGTCAGGTTCATGTAAATTAAAATCAACTTACAATCACGGTCTTCCTACGCTTTTTGTTATCGATACGCTTTTGTTCAACGCTCGCCTGTTCACTTTGTGCTTCGTATTCCATGAATTTGGCCATAAACTCTTGTTCTCCTGCAGCTTGGACAAATCTGTAAGACATATAATGTATTTATTTATTAATTTAAACACTAAAAATACGCGAAAACTTATATTTTTTCAATTTGTTGCAGGAAAAATTAAATTGTGTTTACATATTTTGACATTTGTCAATCGACTTCTGTCAAAAGAAAACTCACCACATTTTTTTTGGTTCGCTTTTGTTTTGTTGCTCACACGGATTCTAAATTCAAATTACACCGATAGGAGAACAAAATGGCGAATTTGAAAAAAAATCGAGGGGGCCAGCGGCAAGAGGATTGCCAGTTGGGGGTCTCAGTATGGTTTGTCTATGCTTCAAAGGTCGCTCCAAAAATACCCACCTCGACATCGTTGGTTCTGGATATCGCTCGGCAGGATAACGTGAACCTTTCAGCATAAACTTGGGACTTTCCATTCTGAAAACCAGCTCTTCTCTGGAAGAATTTTTAACGTAAACCTTGGCACGTGAGACTTTAATCAGACTTCAATATCCTGCTATGACTTATGCTTTATCGTGAAACCTCAAAGTGATTCCTTATACCAAACCAATCAATATCCAAACAAAACTCCAAACACTTGCAACCAACACGCTTTATTTTCTGCTTAAATTTTAAACAAGATTTATAGAAAAAAAAAATTGTTTCTGAAAGGAACACTTCGCGTAAACTGACTAACACTATTCTCTACTGCTCCTCAGCAGCATGTGCGAGAATCGCCTTTCGTAGCTCCTGGATTTGTGGAGTTTGTGTAATATCCCGCAATTTCTTATAACACTCTGGCACATTCGTATAGAAGTCACACAGTCCAGTCTCCTCGTTGAAGGCTAAGTATTTGCCACAAGTGTACAACCTCGGACGATTCTTCACGCAGATAAAGTACTGCCTGCAGCTACTCTCCTGCTTGCTGTAGTAACGCAAAACTTCCTCATGCCCGGCTGCCACCTCATCTTCGGTTCTTTCAACTTCGGGACATGTGAATCCTAGGAATGCTTCAGCATCGCAGTCGGAAACCTGATCGGGCCAGTCGCACTGGTAGGTGTCCGAATTGAATGCCAGTCCTTCGGGGCATTTGGTAATCGAAGCAACTCCATGAGCGCAGTTTTTGTACTGACCACACTGTGAAGCGTCACCGATTCGGTAAAATCCAAACTGTCGCGGGCACTCATCGCTGGCATTGGCTGGCTGAAGTCGGGTCCTTGGTTCGACACATGTCGAAAATGGGGTGTACGTACAATCGCCTTCGGTTTCGGTGCGTTGATTGAAGAGCAAGCCATCGGGGCAGAGTCTTTCTTCGGCAACGCCATCGATACACTCGATGTAGGCGTCACACTGGTCAGCGGCAGCGTATCTGGCGTTCTTCTCAGTGCACTGCGTGGCGCATGCTGCAACGAAAGGGAATATGTTGTTCAGAATCAGTTTTTAATAGGGTTTTTGGAAGTTTACGTACAGACAAAATGTTGGGTGCAACTTTTCGTGTGTGAAAGTGAAGGTACCTACAATTTCTACTTTGTATTTTTGGGAGGACGCAGAATCCACTGTTCAGTAGTGCAACCAGTGATTCTTTTAAAAGCCATTGAACAAATAATTGTAAAACAACTCGTATGATGGACTGGTAGCTAACTGTGGCCGTTGATCTTTTTCAAAGACGGAGTACTGCTACGTGGCAAATCCAGAGCCACATGAGTCACGCTGA
The DNA here is from genome assembly GCA_949126925.1 of Cheilosia vernalis. NCBI lineage: Eukaryota > Metazoa > Arthropoda > Insecta > Diptera > Syrphidae > Cheilosia > Cheilosia vernalis. The sequence continues at coordinate 15,268,393 of OX421361.1, forward strand.
GTCTCATTCTTCGTAATGCGAATCTAATGTTCTTCTGGCCCCGATAAAAAAAGAAAGAAGCTTCTACCAGCCTCTGTCTTTTGTCTTTATTCCTCCTCTGTCCCCTGACTACAGGTCATTTCTTTTCTTTTATACACGCAATTAAAACAACAAGATTCTTCGAAGCAAAGGAAATGCATTTATTGAATATCCTTTCCCAGGACTAGATGTAAAACAAATAAAAATAACACGGAATTAATTTACAAATTAGCCAGCTACCCTGCGTTCATTTTCAAATAAACCGCACGTTTATACATAAGTTTGACGTCCGGTATACTGCTGTTGACCCCTTTGTGGCTGTTGCTGTGGCTTAGCCGCGGACTGGTAACTGTTGCCAAATGCACCGCCTCTTTGAGCTTGCTGCTTAGCTGGCTGTTGGAAGCTGCTTCCGCCATATTGTGGTTTCGGTGCCGCCCTGCTGGGTGCTTGGTTAATGGGCTGTGACCTAACTGGAGACGAGCCACTACACGTGATATTCTCAAGACCATCGCAGGCATTCGTTTCGACATTGAAGCCTTGACCCTCGCCGCAGTTATTCAGTCGTGGTTGTCCGTTAATACAAAGGAAGAAATGCTGACAATCCTGTGGTGATGGGTAGAATCGGTATTCCTCTTGACCGAGCAGCTCAGACTTGGCAATCTCGGGACACTTGAAACCCAGGAACGCTGCCGAGTCACAGTCTTCAACTAAATCGGGCCAGTCACATTGGTATGTTGCAGAGTTCCAGGCCAAACCCTCTGGGCAGTCCAAAATGAATCCCTTACCGCCGGCACAGTTCATGAACTGACCACAGTGACTGGCATCACCCATCCGGTAGTAGCCGAACTGATGTGGGCACTCTTCGGTGGGCTGTGCGTTCTGGGTTTTCGTACGTTGTTCGCAGTTCACTTCGATCGGATAGCCGCATGGATAGCCGAGCCCACTTTTGTCGTTGAAGAGTAGACCATCCGGGCAGAGTTTGTCCTCTGGCACACCATCGATGCATTCGGTGTAGGCGTCACACTGTCCGGACACGGCATAGCGACCATTCTTATCCGGACATCCAGATGCTGCGAAGGCTGGAAGAAAAGAAAAAGTTATATTCACGTTAATACAGATGCTTGGCAGTTGTCTTACCTAAAATGCGCTAGAGAATGTGTTGAGATATGAGGTCACATTTGTTTTTAATGAAATGAATTGAGCAAGTCCGACGTGCAGTGCAAAATTAAAATTTCTCGTTTAAGACGCCACAGGGTATCCGTGTGACTCACTGGAATAGTATTTGCTTATCTAAGCCACTGCAACAGACCGGAATAATAATTTTTGCGAAGAAGCAAACAACAAAGCATTTAATTTCAATCAGGGGACTTTAGCGTCTGCAGTTGCATACCAAGATGGATTGGATTGGTATTCCCAGCCGAAGGTGACGTTTAACGAGAAACGAGAGATACAGCTTCCGATTAATAGTCTTCAGTACAAGTCTTTGTGTCAGCTTAAGGTTAAAGTTTTTTTTCTGTTTAACAACAAGTCGACCTTTCTGGATTTCACTGTATCGATGCGATAAAATTTCAAGTTGAGAATAAATTAGATTACTCAACTGGTTTATGGGCTACTCGGACTGGTCAGGCCGTGGCGAATTAATTCTTCATGGCTTGGAGATGGCTACCATACCAACTAGCTTTAGCAGTTTTGCTTTTTAAAGGGATGTGGGGAATTTGTATGGCTGCAGAGAACGTCTTTCCAAATACGGATGTGTTGCTATATCACGTTGGATTAGAGATGTCAGTTAAAAGGTCGACTAAGAGACAATGACAGGCGAGACTGATGGAAGCCGACGGTAATGAGTTGTGTTGACCTTTATTTTACATAGTAAAATGTACATTTTCAACTGAAAGTTAACCAATGCGACACTAGCTAACTAAGCACACTAGGACCTTGACATGGGTAATTTTTAGTACATAGTGCTAAATCGGTCTTGCTACTTTGTAACCACATCTGAAAGTCATTCCTCGAATTTTATCTGTTTCCAATTTTTTACTTGCGAATATCCGAGTTCCCCTCGACAGCTACAAAACTAGCGACACGTTAAATTTTATATTGACAGACCTTGCGTCTATAGCAAGAATGGTGGGAAGTAAATTTTTTGTATATGAAATTTGACGTGGCGTTTCGCTTTTTATTTTTGATTGGCGTTTTCAGATCACTACCAAAAAATTATATATTAACAAATAAATATTTTTTTCGTCTTATTAATAACCAGTTTTTGCATCAAGTTAAAGGCGAAGCTTGTTATAGTCAGTGGCAGCATTACAGCTTATTAGACTGAAGTCTGGCACTGTTGTGGTGCTGTAGCACTTTTCAGTTTACGATAGATCTACTATATACACCGTTAAATTTACGATGGCTCGAAAATAATTTTGAATTTGTTATAACTTTTTTTTTTAAATCTCGTGTTTATTTGTAGTTGCTTAGAATTTGACAAACAAGACTAAGAAATGAATGACCCTTAGCAATAAAAAATTTCAGATACGACTTTCGGCAAAAATTCAACTCTTAGTCTAAATTATAATTATAATAAATTAAGCATTAAATTTGATTTTAAGTTATAAAATAGTTATACCTATTGGAGACACCACTGACTAAAGGCAACCAAGTAACAAAGAGTAGAAACTGAAACAGAACAGAAAGTTTTTTTCGTTCTGTAGTAAATTCTGGTTTTGTCTAAGATCTTCGCTCAGCTATACAAAGCTAAAACAGAAACAGATCCATTAAAACATGGCTGCCGCCTATTCTATCAAATTGTGTTTTGTTTGATTAAATTTTAGCTTTGACTTCAATGAAAAAATGGAACAGATTTGGGAAATGTTTAGTGAAGACGATTTGATAGGTAGGTAGGAGTGGCGGTTTAACTAAAACCCCAAGTAGCATAAATTTTAGCTTTGACTTCAATGACAAAATGGAACAGATTTTGGAAATGTTTAGTGAAGACGATTTACTTGAAGTTAATAGTCGAATTGCGGTGTATAATTTGTAAATCGTACGTGGTCATCACAATATAAAATAGCACGTCGTCAAATAGCCATTTTTCTGTCGCTAAATTCTGTTGCTAAAAAAAAATTTTCTGTTCCTAATTCGGGTTCTTTTGCAAATGTATGCGATTCTGTTTCTGTTCCTGTTTCTGTTCTTTGTCACTTGGTGCCTTGAGTCAAATCTAAAGTGGCATTTGTCAAATACGAAAAATCACAAACGTTTTTAGGTTTAGAATTTCTAGCAGAAGTTGACTTTTGATAAATTTCTTTCATTTCTATGAAATGCTAGGTGGAACTTAGAGTAGGTACATCAGCAAGAGTGGACCTTAGAGTCGATTTTTTTTTGCTATTTTTAAGGGCTAATGTCTTTATGTTATTAGTAAAACAAACAAAAATAACCTTCTACGGTTAATTATTGCGATGTTGTGTGCTTATCCGCGATGTTTCAATGTGCGTAGTAGGTTAGTTCGCGACAACGTCAGTGACAGCTTAAAAAAGTACTAGCAAAACGAAGCAAATTTTGTATGTTTGGAGCGTAATTGAAGTAACACATAGGTACTGGAAAAGATACACTGGAAACTTTAAAATTAGTACTTTTCAAAAGTGTTTGTTAAAGAAATGCGGATTGTGCGCTGTTTAACAAAATTTTAATAAAACATAACTCCGGTCATATAAAATCGGCTTTATCATCCCACAAGATTTTTTGACGGTTGAACAAAAAAGATGGCGGATATGTGAATCAAGTGGATTTAGCTAAATCACGTTGGTGTTAGTCTTGCAATCAAGATAAGTATATCAAAAAGTTAATCAGAGCATGTAGGGCAAGGACCCCAAACAGATAAAATCGACGTTATTTTAAGAATCCAGCAAAAGAGGATATATTAAAGGAAACACTACCGATTCAAACGACACGAGTGGGTCTGGCTAGTTTAAGAAGAAAAAGAGGCCGATATGAAAAGTGATATTTGCCGATTTTTGGTTTCTCTTTTGACTTAAATTTTACAGAACCCAGTGATTCAGCTGTTATTGTGCTGCACTGACCGAGGGCATATCAGATTCAAAGCACACCAAATATAAATTTCACCCGTCGCTAATGTCGGACAAACATCCAAAACTACAACTGTCACTGGGAAGGTTTTTTATTCAGTCCCTTCTAAATGTGGAAAAAACTAAGGACTCTCTATGAGGGAACTAGGCTTTGCTCTCCATAAAAGGACGTTTCTCGCGAACTATTTTTTCTTTCTTTTTCATTGGAAGTTTATTAGCTAATTTGTATTTGAAAAGTGCTACTTTTGATTAATTTCATCGCGGTCAGCAATTTGAACGGCACTAATAGAGAGAAATATGAAATCTAGCATTATTGTCCCAAGAAGTACTGATCCAAACTCATTCATTACCAAAAAAACATAGGACGGACACTTTTGACTTGTAATTTAATTGGCTCGTATTAATAAGTCGAACCGAATTGAGGTGAACATAACCAGAATTATCACAAAAAAACTCCCAGAACTGTGCGCGCAATTAGGTGTCCAAAGTGTTTTCAAAAGCGATTTGAATAAATAGATTTACTCTTTTTCAGAAACAGTGGAATCTAAATTTAAATTAGCATCTCCCGGCAAACAAGAAAAATATTTACCCAGCGCTTAAAATCTCTCAAAATCACTGCGGAATCGCTTGAGAATTGAATGCAGGGATCGAATATGGCCGATCGATTTGTAACGGGATTATGTGGATTTTAAAAGCAAAACTAAAACGAATTTCGTCACATACTATACATAGTTCCTAATAATTCACGGATATGATAATTCGGTCGTGACTACCCCATCTAAGTGTGTTTTTTACTACGCTCTAGAAATATTATTCATTTTCTTATAGAAAATATTTCTTATAGAAAACATATTACTTATTATGTTTTAAGCAAAACTATATACATAAACAAACTTGTCTTCACAGCTTTAAGTAAACCGTTCATTTGTTTTCTTTCAGTGGATATAGCGAAGTTACATCAAATCTCGGCAGTGTTCTCTAATATGAATTGTGAAAAGTGTAGGAGACGAATTCTCAAGTTCTGAACACAAATCGTAGTAAATACACACAATCGAGTAAGTACGCATTTAACTGAACAACTTTATGGTGCAAACAGAATTGTTTCAATTTTATGTGGTATTCGATTGGGCACTGTCAGAGCACTTTTTTTTGTTCTTGGTCACTTTTTGTGGGTTGTACGAAAAAAAAACTCAGAGTTTCTCAGAGTTCCTTGATATTTACCAATACAAGTGCGTTTGAACTAAAACCTTATATTATAATATGTAGGTAAATGGAATGCGAAAAAGCTGGAATCGAAGCTGCGTAAATTTTTAAATTCATCGCCTATATTTATTTTATTAACTTCTTTGCATTAAATATGGCAAGCACCTGACCAGAATTGAGTTCACTAATTTTTAACAATAAACAGAAAAAAAGTGTTATCATCTTCATACTTCGTTCACCAAAAGATACGATTTTTTTCGATTTAAAAAACTGACAGACTTCACCCGAATTTTCAGGGTTGTGCAGGGTTTTTGACAGGCATGAAAATTAACAGACACTTCTCAGTGCGTACTAGTGGGCACTAGTGCTAGCCACGTCAAACAAACCTAATACCTCAGTCAAGTACCAAGTTCTAAAAGTGCCCAGAGTATTTAAATTTAAACCTAATATTTATATTCCTATTTATCGCAAGCAAAATTGTAATCCCCACAAACGAATGGTTGTTTTGAGGGTCTTTTGGTCCTATATATCTGTCGCGTCATTAGTTTTCATTTATATATATGTATATATATTTTTTTTCTGCTGATGTTTATTAATAGCTCAGATCAAAGATGATAAAGTTGTAAAATATCCCACCTAGTCAGAGGTTTTCAAAGTGACTGAAATCTTGTATAAACGTACGCAAAAAGTTAAGAACCACTTTCACTGCCTTAAGCACAACATATTCATAATTTTATTTTTTTTGTTGTGAAGATTGTGCAGAGGCATATTTGAGTGTGTAATTTGTGCTTAAGACAGGTCACTAATGGTAGAATTTCAACCACTAGGCGAACTCTAGGTTTAAATGAATCGTCATGCATGTGAGGAATTTTGACACACTTCCTATACCACATGTCAGAGTGGTACAAACGTTTATGTAGAAATGTTGCAAAAATAAAACTCAAACTGATGTGAAAAACACTCAATTCCTATCGAGGTAACATGAACTATTACAAATAACTCCCAGAGTTATTTAAAAATCCCCTCAATCAACAAAATTAACCACACTGACATTGTTGCCGACATTTAAAAAAAAACACCAACACTGCAACTCACTCACAATGGCACAAAACAAATCGCCGACATTCTTGCATCAGTCCTATTCACCCCACAACAACTCGCGCCTGTTTCTAAAATTGCATCAAATTATAAATGCTGCACCCACCATCCCACCCATATATCCAACTCACGGTAATTTATTTCACACTTTGAATTTAAAGTTCACGTCAAATTGAACAACATGTCGGACGAAATTTTTCATTTTGGCCATTCCAATGCACTTTGCATAAAGTGTAAACAAGCTTGAAAGCACTAAAATCAACGGACAACAAATTTATCGCATATTTCGCAGCAGCAAACTGTATATTATATATTTATATATGTATCCATGTTTTTTTGGAAATTTGAAACTTTCCGCTAAATAATGAAATTAGTTAACAATACCAACCTAGGGCTCCGCATAGTGCCAAGCACAGTCCAAAGTTAAGTACAATCCTTGTCATGTTTATAGTCACTCTAAATAGTTTCACACTTTAGGAGGGGAGGGTCGGCGAATGTCGTTAGAGTTCACCCAGAAACGAGACTAAAATAAAGTGTATGTGCGCGCGGATACCCTTTTTAATGCGGGTTGGATGTGTTTATCTCACGGATGTAGAACTGCGACTGATGTGGACTTGTTGAGCTTGGCTATCATGTTTGCTGGGGTATGTCGGTTGGCAGCACCAGAAGTTTCAGCGAGTTTTTTTTAAAGGGGGGATCTGATTTTTTGAGACAAAATAGTGGAAATACAGCTTCAACTAGATGGATGGTTTGATTTTTGGCAAACTGGTTGGGGTGGGTGATAAATATCAGTGGACAAGCTTTTTTTCGTTCAAATGTCAGCTGCAGCTACAGCTACATGGGAATGGAGCAAACACGTTGACGAAAAGGTCTGAACAGAGAGTTGCAGTCGATTTGTATTGTGTACTCTTGTAAGCCCTAGCTTTCTGAGAACTGCACCTATTTCCGTTGTGGAGGATAGTTCGCATTTTGAGTCATTTTCTCAGCTTGGGTTTGAGTTATTTTTCACAGCATTTCGCAAGACATTCGCATGCTTAATGTTGACTTGTGGTTTATATTAACATATCTGCTCCCAGTGACGTTTCTGTGAAACTAGTTGAGCTTTAGCAGTTTATCAAGGCCATCAATTTCAATCGACATATCAGCATTGGTATCTATGTTTGTTTAACCGGTTCACGCAACAGTTTCAATATAAGTCGTCCTAACAGCCCACGTCATAAAAGACGTCCATCGCTTTAAGGTAGGTGGGACTTTGTCTAATTGGACTCTGCTGTAAGAACTGTAAATGCCAACTTGATCTGAAATCAATCGAAGAGTTGAACTCGCAACGCATTTGAATAGTAGGGAACAACATTTATGTGTTATAGGCTAAGTTTGAAAAAAAAAAACAGGCTTCCGAACTCTATGTAGCTCCGCATTGATGGTCTTTTATATGGGGACCAGGTATGGCCCCGTGTGTTTCCTTCTTCTACTACTCTGCTCATCCAACCTATAACCTCAGAAACCAGTAGAGATCTGACTTTTAGAACAATCAATAGTTCTTTGTTCTCCTCTCAACTGAAAGAGACAGAGGAAGTCTCATCATAGGTCTCTGCCTCCGCATAATTTGTCTTTCAGATATCATATTTTATGTGTGGAAGCTGTCACAGCACCTATTAACGTACCCGTCGATTTTCTGTCAAACTTTAGGAGTTTGTTGGTCAGGCGGATTGTTTTTATCTTTGGCTCTAATTTGAGTCTTATACCCTTTTCACACCGAGCCGAAACCCGGGTTTTAGCGAAAACACTCAAAAACTTAATTGAAAAGAGAAGTTTTCCCATACATATTTCAGTTTTTAAAACTAGTCGTTGAAAGTCGTTTTCAACGAAAACACCACGAAAACGATTTCCAATCGTTGGGTTGTGGAAACAAACACACCTTTTGAAATATTCAGCAAATTCAGCAGAACAGCTGACGGAGCAAATGTCACAACTCACAACCTAAAATCATTTTCCACAATTAATTGATGGGCTAATATTAAATGCAATAAATTCATTTCCTTTGCTAATTAACGCGATCGAAATTTGTAACTAAAATATTTTGCACCAAAGTTTAACGACGAGTGTCACACTGCTGATTGAAACGTCAAACGAAAACTAGTTGCTGTTCGGTGTAAATGCATCGACGAGTTTTCGACGAAAACACTGTTTTCGGCTCGGTGTGAAAAGGATATTATTCTCCGCGTATTAAGAGAGGTGACTTGATCGATTAGTCCACATGACCTATAGCAGACCGCTTTGCCAGTTCCCTGTTCAAGTAAAGAACGGTCTAAACTCTTCAATGACTAACCATCCAAGTTTGTTTTGCTGGTCACACCAGCTTTCTGCTTCCTCTGCTTTCTCAGGTCAAGGTGTTTATATAGCTACGCTTGTCATGTCGCAATCTACGCTGAACTTTTCTAATCTTCAATCGATATTGTGGTACTAGCTAGGTTCGTTCTACTGATGGGATGGCTTCAATTGGAAATCTAACTGCGTTCTGTAAGCCAAATGGTATGCCTTTCCTGCCACCTACCCACAGTACTTTTTGCGTCTTATTCGACTCTTGTTCGGTTAACGGAGGCTAGCTGCTGATGGCTTGCACTACCTGAGAAGGTGTTCCCTTATTTGTTGGGGCACCGAGAAGATTCTTAATCGATGTTTTTTCGACATTCGTGTGTCTATTAACTGTTTATGAGACTACAGCCACAACTTTCGGCTGATAATTCATTTTTTACATGTGAGTAGAGAACTAGCTCTCCTTTTTGTCAGGCTTGCTCAAACATGGCCGCTCCTATGGCGCAACAGGTCCGTCTATAGAAGGTTAAAAGGGAAATCTGTCGAAAGGCATAGTGGATGAGGTCTTTAGATGTAAATTAGTGTCGTTCCAGAGCGCTAACCTGAGACCTCTTCTTTAGTACTTCAGCAGACTATCCACTGAGTTACTGTGCTAACTAGCTCCATACGTTTTTAAAATCAATTAATCGTTGACCAGTGTCCGAGCTCTTGTCTCCCGTCGTGTTTCTGACCTTCGCACTCAGGCAAAAGAGCCATCACAGTAATAATTGTCAATTCGTCGCATTATAAATAACGACCTTCGTAACCGTCAGTAACGCAGGTTGTAGGCCCACGCCACCTACAATGAACCAAAAATGTACATGATGACAATGAAAAAATGCATAGAAATTGAGATTAAGTAGGAGTTCAATTCATCTACGTTTATTCGTGTACGAAAATATTCATAATCGTATGAAACTTTCATAACTAGAGTCTATAGATAATACTCTCCAACTAAATGTCTGATATCCATATCCAAAAATTTCGTTTTAGCTCTGTTGGGTAATTCATGCCATGGCATTTCATTTCTAATCGCTACATCGAGAGAGGTCCTAGGTGTGAAAAATGGCATTTCCAGACCAAAAGCAAAACAAAAAAAAAACGTATGTCAGACATTAAAAAACAATCACAGAGAGCGATCGCAAACATCCAATTATTAGATGAATTAGTATTTAGTAGATGAGGTATCTTGATTTATTGCACTACACAACTGAAAATTTAAAGAAAAACTTCGATTCTTAAAAAAATTATATAATTTTACTTAATTCAATTAATTAAAGAATTTAAGAGGAGCACGCACCGCTCCGATACCAGTTCCTCGTTTGTTGCTTTTTTGACAACGACCCTTACCACTTTTAGTTCTGTTTTTAAATTTAAGTAGTTCACAGTGGCTGTATTTTCCTTGCCTATTTCGCCATTGTGAGCAATTTCTTAAATTTAAAGTCGAAACTACATAAGATTTGTTATTGTACGGCGCTACGTTTTGCCGTTCTTTCTAGTGTCCGTATTATTTCTACGGTTTTATATGAGTCAAAGTCTTCCTGTAAGGGAGAACATTTTTGACTGCGAAGCTTTATTTTGTAATCAGTTGCATGGGGAAAAGCGTTTTCGATGTCTTCTTTTGGCGTGGAGTCTTTTAAAATGTTCTCACTGCAAATGCACTGAACTCAAATGCTATCTTGGAGACAGTTCGTCGCAATTGAAATGCAGAAAAGTCTGAAAAAATATCACCCTTTGAAAGAAGCTCCGAGTACATTGATCTACGAGGGGCGTTCAATGTTTTCTCGGAATAGGCATGTTAGAAAAAAGATGAAACCTTGAAAACAAATTATTTTTCAATATAGTCTCCAATGATATCAATACATTTGTTTGATCGCGAAATAAGTTTTTCTATTCCTTTGAAAAAATAATTTTTTTCTTGGCCCGAAAAATGCTCATTAACAGCGGACTTGAGCTCATTATCGTCAGCAAATCGCTTACCCCGGAGGTCTTTTTTTTAATTTGGGAATAAAAAGTATTCAGGTCTGGGCTGTAGGGTGGTTGATTAATTTCGTCGAATCCGCACTTTCGTACAGCAGCCTTGGAGAGCCACGCAATGTGAAACGGTGCGTTTTCGTGAAGAAGCAGCACTTTCTTCGTCACCTTTGCTCTTCAGTTTTTGTTATTGCTTCTCTTAAACGGCGTAAAGTGGTTGAGTATTTTTCTGCGCGACCGTTTCACTTTTTTTTTGTGTACTCGATCAATAGTATTCCTTTGGAATCCCAGAAAACTTTGACCATGATTTTGACAGCCGATGGAGTGACTTTGAACTTCTTCGGAGGGTGTGATTCCTTTTTATGCCACTGCATCGACTCCTGTTTACTCTACTACTACTAAATACTAATTGGACCACCTGGGCGGGGGTCATCTTCGATACTTTCCCTACCTCTTTTGAATTAGCTTGACCACTTCTGTGCGGTCGATAATGAAGAAGCAGAGTCTTAATAAACAGCTACCATTTTTTCGTGGATAGTTTTTTGAGATTTTCCTTGTTTAGTGAGGAATTTAATCACCGGACGATGCTCGATTTTCTTCAACATTGCCGCGTCAGCCATTTTCGTCGTATTTGATTGGATGTCGCAAACAAACTAATGAAGTTATCAACATGAAATTTTATATGAATACCCTCAGATAATGTTGTTAGCTATAAGGACATATTTTATTTATCCACAATAATATCAAATCACCCCGATACCGAGAACACATTGAACGCCCCTCGTATGTTTGTTTTAATCGACGGATGATCATCACTCCACTTTTCAAATAGTTATGACAGTTATTTCTATCATTCAGTGAAGTGCAATAATCTCAACCCTACGGTTACATTAAGTGTCTGTTATACCTAACAATCTGTTTACGTTCACTTACCCAAGCTTGAGAGCGGGAAACAAGAGCTAAACAAAAAAATACGTATACGCCCAGGTGTACCATTTCCCAGTGCAAACGTGGATTCATTGCGACAGTAGTTCACTATTGATTAGGTTTTCGCATCAAGTGAATAATTCCGCCATAACTCATGTGTAAGTAATTGATGTTCAAGCGTAACACACAAATAAGCTTGAAAATAATTGTGTACTATCGAAAACGCTTAAACGCCATTTAACACTCAGCCCCATCCAATTATGCAAACCCAATTCAATTCAATTCATTGATTCATCATTCGTCAGTCGTCACTTTTCATTTCTATTGAAATCCAACTTCGCTGGTAACCTGATTCGTATATATGTGTCTTTACATTTTAAATTAAATACAAAAAGGTTACGCAAATCTTCTCCAACGATGCTGATAGTTACGTAAGCGACACAGCAGCAGCGGCAGCATCTTCACAAAACGTGTATCTCGGGCTGGTGGTGTTGTTGTTGCTGTGGCTGGCAAAGCAAAATTTGTTGTAAAGCTCTGACTGAACTCCATCTACAAGCATCCATTACGATAAGGTACGGCTAAAGTGGATCTTCAACTCGATGTGGATTTGTCCGAGCGCAGTACCATCCACTGGGATGGTGCTGACAAACCGGTCACCAGTTTTAGTATACCGCGGTTAGTATGCTAAACACACAAGTGACCTTGACATTTTTTCTTGCTGTCTCCAATTTCTACCTGAATTTGTTGTTTAAATTGTGAGCATGGTGATAACAGGGATTTTTTTTTTTCTGAAGGCAATAAAGTGGATATTTATTGAAAATAGCTGTTGGACTAATATTACTTGTGTTATTTGCGCATCATTTGCAAAAGACGTGTTGTTTTAAAACATGAAAGCAAATGGGATGGTGGATGAATGGGTATCTAAAAATATGTATGACCATGGTAGATAGTAATTTTTTGTATGATCAGTTGGTTGCGGTCTTTTTGCATTTTTGAATTCCTGACTAGGGTTATGGAAGTTCATCGAACATGATGACGAAATCTGAGAAGTAGACCTTGATAACACTTGTTAGTGTGATTTTTGAAAATTTTGTGGTGTTTTTTATACAGGTATACATAATTTTTTTACGAAAATAGTTTAGCAGAGGGTCAACCTGTTTGTTTCAATGACTGGCGACCCTGTTTTAGCTAGTTTTTGAAGGGAAATGTGGGACGGTACCAACTTTTTTATTTGCAAAATGACCGCCATCACCATCTAAAGAATTCAATAAATTTAAACTATTATGAATCGCCTCTAGATTGTGGAATACTCAGCATTGCATGAATTTTGCGGCAATTTTGTTGACGTTGGCTTTGACTTGAGAGTTGGCACTTGCTAAAGTGTAAAAATAAAGCACCCCTGTATAAGTATAAGCTGCGTGAAAGTTATCAACTGTTTACACACAGTTTCCTAAAATTTGTTATGTAAAATGTCAATGCTTTATATCCTGGGGTTGAATTACCGCATCCATTATCGAGTAATACGTATCTGTATTTGTTATTGCTCTGCTTGAAAAATCCACAAAATTCAGTGACGTATGGCTCGCTGACGGATGCGGTGATTCGGCCCCTGATCTCCTTTACAAAAATGTTTACAAGTAGTTAAGCAAAGCGATATTCTGCCTCGGTATGGATGGGCCACACAACATCAACGTCAACATTGAACATTTTATTTCATTATAAAGTCTGGACTTTGCCATTAAGTGTGAAAAACAATATCATTCAAATTTTACAGATTGCTTGCGTAGTCGGTCGATTATGACGACCATCGCGTAATGTGCGAAAAGTGCCTTTTGAATTACCACTTTTGCAGTAAGTTTTAATAATTTTACCGCGTTGTTCGATTGTTAAGCGATCCATTATCGTAAATGGAAAACTTTCAACTAAAATTATCACACTTCAAATGCCAGCTGAGGTTGACAGGTGACAAATACCTTCGCTACCAACTTAAAACCACGAAATGAATGACCCTGTATAACAATATTATGTGTAATACCTAGGTGTAGGGAAATAACTTCATCTTGGCTGGGAAATAATTTCACTTTTTTTATGTGAAGTTATTTCCCACTTGAAGTGCACATTTTCCACTGTTTATGAATTGTAGGCTTACATATTCTGTCGCCGCATGTTAAGAGAAATTATTTCCCAGATATTTGAAGTTTTTGCTCACTTTCAATGGGAAACAATTTCACATAAATTAAGTGAATTTGTTTCCCACTCAAGGTGAAGTTGATGCCCGCGAAGTTATTTCCCTAATTTTGTTGCATCCGGCCCTTGTCAGACAAGTCTCCACTACTTTAGATCGAGTTGTCCGATGCATTTAATCGGTAATAAATTTGGACATTTCTAGAACTAAATTGATTACTTTGTGGAAAACTTAAAAAATGTTTAAGTTTGCAGCAAGGAAATATGGTAATAACAAAACAGTAAAATGCAGTTGCCAATAACATTTTATTCGAATACCCTATCGACGCATAGTCGTCTTGCACACAAATCAATTGTATTTATGGATTGAAAACTACTATTGGTTCTTATAGAAACATTTATATTTAATTAATCTAACATCTAATCCAAAAAAATATAAGTCTCAAATGGCTTAAATAGAAAAATCTACATTTAAAGCGAACTGTCACATTTTATTCACAAATCCACATAATAAAGTCGGGCCTTGCAAGCCCACGAATGAAAAATTCGTTCGAACTTAACCTTTAAATATCATACTGCATCGCGGGTATCGGCGACTAGAAATGTTTTCATGAAAATTAAGTGTCATCAAATACGAACATTCGCTTGCTTGCACTTCGAAATTCGCTCTCATGTGAATAAGGACTATTCCTGTATTAGAAATATTGAATAAATACAGAAAATTTCTGAGCATTGCGCAGATAAGGAAGGTATCTAAAATTAGGCGCGAGATCAACTGACGTGTGCTAGCTTACTCCTCACTAGTACAAAATTGTTTCTAACTAAGGTAGAGAATTTTATTTTTTAAGGCGTAAAGTTAAAGAAATTACAGTTTTAAGATACCAGCTTTGGTGAGGTTCTGTTTCCTCCGTTTGATACTTAACTTGCTACCCGGAACCTGCAAGTTGACGCTGGAATTGAAGACCTACGGTCCAATTTATATAATCTGTGGACAAAACTTTAACACTGGCAATTTTTTAAGTATTAAACACCCGAAATGTTTACTTGGTCTGTTAGCATTACTGAAGATTCTATGTTACTCATAATTGATGTCAACTTTTTCATATTAATTGCAAAAATCTACCCACATATTAATGAGTCATCTTTCAATGTGAGTTTATACGAGTTATTAAACATTAGCATCTTTCGAGAGATCTTAAAAGTTTGTTGGCACGAGCAAGTGTTCATTTTGCTATCAGATTGTAAACTGTCGAGCGACGCACTACCAAATAAATTGCTTCCAGGAAACTGACTCGTTGTGGGGGAGTAAAGATGTGAAGAAATTTATTTTGCAAACAAAAGCATTGGGGTTTTCTTTTAATGCGTGGATGCAACAGAACACATAAGCACTGCAAATCTTGGTAATTTATCTAGAATGTAGAGGTTACATACAAATTGGAATAATGACTCATGTCTATCTGCACCAGACATCGTAGAAGTCATGCTCACTATTCTATATGGCCAATCAACGCAAAACGTCAGATGAATTGAGGCACCGCACAAGAATATGAAGAAGACAGATGAATCATTTTCTCGTCAACAAGAGGACCATTTAATAGTAGGGGCCAAAGAAATGCTTTCACTATCAGCAGCAAAGTGAAAAATTTTGATCGAGTAGGTAAGTCAAAATATTTTAAATTCATTGTCTGCTAGATTTCACGGTTTATTAATTTTTCTATTATTTACCAGATTGAATCTTTTATATTTCTTCATTGTTGTTCATTTCAAATACAAATACATTTATATTTACCATGCTTCCTTTATCTTTTCAGTTTCCAATAGTCTCTCCTCGATGTTCAAGTGGATATGGATAATTATTTATAAAATATTATTGTACTAGATTTGCAATTACTAGGTGCCCCCGATCTGTTTTTGCACAAAATTTACTGTCCGGATATGAATTGCTTGTGAAATGTCGACGTGTTAAATACATTGACAACTGGACGCCCAAATAAGGTACTTATATTAAAAAAAATACCTACCTTGAATGTGTCAGCTTGCATCTAAAAAGTCTGAGAATAATTACAGAGACCAGCAAAGATAAATCAGAAAGTTAACATTATTTAACAACAACATAATTACCATTCCTGAAATAACAAAACTTTACACCCTCGTTTTTTTTAGCAGATGTCTAAAAGTGTCTCATAATTTTCCGCTGACATTTCGCAAACTTTTTTTTCGATATCGATTCGCAAAGGCAGGGAATTCCATAGCAACGTATCGACGTACATCAAATACCAGTACATACATGACAAGGAAGCCTTGCAACTCACTTCTTTGTGACATCTGTCCAAAGGTTAACAATTTACAACAATTTAAGAGCAGAACTTCAACAAACATCTCTTTCGAATCATCTCTGGGCCGATTTGAAAAGTTGTATGTAAGTATTTGAAATGAAGTTAAAATAAAAAAGGTCACTGATCACTTACCTAAGCCGTGTTTTTTTTTGAGTTACGATCTCAGCAAAGCAAAGTAAAGTAGGATTTTAAGCACGCAATTACAACAACTAGTGCGAGTCTCGAAGTGTCAAGTATAGCGTAATTGTTGTAATTAGCGTGCTGAAAATCCTACTTTACATTGCTTTGCTGAGATCGAAGCTCAAAAAAACACGGCTCTAGAAACAGTGTAGCTTTCCAAATAAAAGAATTGAAATGAGTTCTACATATTTACTTGTGTTTTATTGAATGTTCTGCAAGTAAGCTTATAAATCATGTGTATGTAAAACATAAAATCAGCAAAAGCAACTAAAACGCCCAATTCCAAGATGAATTTGCAATAATGAAAATTTGTAACAAATCCTCCGATATTTCTAAGAATGTACATTCTACGTCATCTACTACATTTTGTTTGATTTGCACATATCTACCCCATCTATTACATTCTATTTGAGTTGCACATCTCTGGCGAGGTTTCCATGCAGCTGTCATTTCATTTTTGGCGCGAAACTTCGATTGGGAGCAAAAGTGCAAAACGAGTACCTGCTAATATTTCTGGGCGACTAGTACCTCGGAGAGATTTTTGTATGAAATTCTAGTTTTCGTCCGTCGACGTCGAGGTCGCGGACGATCGATCGATTTTTGACAGTTAAAAATTTAAATAAAATCAGTTGACAATGGCATTTATTTTATTGAATTTAAATGAAGAAGAAGTATTTCATTTGGAGATGGATTGGATTGTTTTTTTTTTTTTTTTTGTTAATTTTAAGAGAGGATTCTGGGTGGGGGACATTAATTAGTTGAAAAATGACTAAAAAAAAAAATGTAGTGTCATACGGGCTTAACACAACTAACAAATACGACTGTTAAAGAAAGATAAGTATAACCAGGAAAAGGAATCATTTGACAATCGAATGAATGTGTTTGGATTTGGATAGTCTTTGATGTTTGGTAATGAGATAAACTTTAGCAGAAGTAGAGTTTTTGCGAGGAATTAAACGGATGAAACTGACAGGCAGAGTATAACGATAGGTAGGAAGGTATGAAGATGGGCTTGGGTTTCTCTTGATGTCTAAAGTTCTTAGTAGGAATGTTTGTATAAAAATGTGTGGTAAAGTGAAAATGACTGGAAACAGCCGATGTGAATACTGTAATTGGAATCTCATTGTACATGTCCGGCTTTCGACCTCTCCAACTCTTGCGTGACTTCCCTTTCACCATTTTGAAGTGTGTGCTTGATGTACTGTCATTATTGTCGTCAAATTGTCGAATATTGATCGTCGTGGAGCTGTGCTTTGGCAGAGAAGTGCGAGTAGGTAGGTATTTCTGTAGGTAGATGGTTACTGTTTCTGGGTGAGTTACACGTAGTAGTCCAAAAAAATTTAATACACAATGACGCCGCTGTAGTAGCGGTATGCGTCGGTATTACAAACTGTCAAAGCTTGCGGCGCTGCACAGGCACACACAAAAAGTGTACACAATGAAGTACCGCGATGTGTCAAATTCAAACAAACTACTGTGCTTTTTTATAAAGTGGATGACAAAGATTCCATAATCTTTTTCTTTTACCAATCTTATTAGTTTTTCAACATCACAATCTTCCACCTGCATTGTATCAAAATAGACTTATAACCACGCCGAAATTTAATTAAAATGGTCGCCACTGAACATATAACCGAACATTATTTCGATTGATGTATTGATTTTGTGACATGCAGGGCGACAAAAGTTAAAAGTTGGCTAATATATGTCCTACAGCCTCTACTACACGCTACAGTGGCGCCGCCCTTATGTTCACGTTTTATGTAATCAGTGTATTTTAACATTGACAGCGATACATACCGCTACTACAGCAGCCTCATTCCGCGATACCAATAATCATTTTTAGTGTCCAGGCTAAGTTTTTCGAACTCACAATGGCGAAATTTTCCATACAAAATTGCATAATGTGACCTAGGAAATATTTAGTGTGAAGGTTAAAAATTATTATTGGTAAGGCCCATTGTGTTTAAGGGTGATGAGTTGGCATTACCAATAATTACTTCTACAATTACGTCGCAATTGCAATTTTGTATATAAAAAACGCTAGCATTAGATGCATTTAAGTACCATACATATACTCGCATGTCCCCCGGCATTCACCTGGTCACTTCCAAGCAAAGTCCATTCTCACTCGCTGTTGGTAAACTGTCCATTAATATACTCACCATCTTTGAGAGACCACCATCTAACACTGCACAATAAAACAACGTGTGTACTTTTTTTTTTAATTGAGTTTTCTTTTTATTTTTATTACCATTTTGGTCGGCATTACAAAACAAAGAAAAAATATATTCATATCTTTACATATTCATACTCTGAAACTTATATAAATTACAATCTTCTTTTTGTAACTAAATTGTCTCTTCAATTCTGCACTAAACAAAATATAAAACAAATAAAACTTCAATGTACAATGGTTTTTTTTTTTTTTGAATAAAACAAAATAGGTACAAAACATATTTGCCCTTGCGGGTCATTTTTGTTTTTAAATTTAACCAGAAAGCAAAGGATTTCTAAGTTATCTTCTTAATTCGTATCTATAATTATTTTTTGAATTAAAACGTATTTTTAACTTTTTTTTTATCTCATCTAAGGCACTTTTCTCTTAATTTTTCAATAGGATAACATTTTTTTTATTTTTATTTTTTATATTTTTCTTTTTATAATTAACATATATTTGATGCTTTAAGATGTACTTTTAGCATTTGCTTTTGATGATGTTTAAGGTAGGTTGATGCTTTTAATTGTTTTACAATAATATTTATAAATTAACCAATAAAATAAAAAAAATAAAAATATATATAAATTGAAGACTAGAAGTATAGTTTTAAATGTTTCAATTAAAAAAAAGTGCCTTTTCTAGGAGCAGCTACAAGTATAAATATACATAACTAGAAGTTTTTGTTTTCATTTTCGCAAAAGGAATGGAATTGGTGATGTATTTCTTAGGATGGGAGGGACTGCTTGAATACAGAAGTGATCAACGTGATGTAAGGTGGGAAAGGAGCGACAAAATTACTGATCCAAGTTAATATATATGAAATCCCGAAATATACAGTGAACATTTAAGATAAGACTTATTTTACGGGTGACAGACTGACTAAGGTTGTGCGTGCTCTGTTGAAAAAGAGCCAAGTTCTTAAAATGAACTTGAACTTAACCCTTTGTTTGCACATGAAATTTATGTTAAAATGATGTTGATGGGCTTTCTGTTTGCAAAAGGTTTAGAGCACATACTTTTTTGTCCCGCAATCTTTTGCAAAGCTCAAGGACCAATGCGAAGACTTAAGTATGAAGAATGCCCTACCAGTTCCCGCAATCTATCGACACTGCTTCTCGAACAAAAAACGAACAAGATCATGAGATTGTGAGTTGCTGCTTCGACTGGACAGATTTTTGGCAAAGACATACTTAACACGAGAGATACCAGTTTTCAGACAAGTCTACCTGCAGAGCCAGTCAGCAACATTTCAAACACCTTTCAGAATGGTTTAAAATTACTTCCAGTATTGTTTAGAAGGTGAGTTATGAGTAGGAATGATTAAGAGGTATTTCAGAAAGGCTTGGGAGGTCTTTCCGCGAGCTCTGTCAAACCTTGCTGAGTGTAAAAAAAAGGAACAAAGTCGAGTTTCTGTAGTGAATCTCTTTTTTGTAATGAATCGCCCATGAATAAAAACCTGCCTAAGTGGATGATAATGCTGCGCACAGATCTCGGATTCTAGATGAAAGTTTGAACGATTAATCGATCAGCAGACGAATGGAATAATTTAGATTTTACTTGCGAAACAAAAACAAAATTCCGAATTCGGTTCACCTCCATTTTAGACCTTTAGTTTCGTCCGAAAATGGAGGTTTTGAAATAATGTTAAGGGTTAAGTGATCTGGCGATACAGCTTCAAGCAAGATCTCTTATAAAGGGTCTTTTGAAAGTATGGAGGTCAACCTTTGCCACAGTTTATAAACCGCGTTTTTACAAATTAAAACCGCTGTCACGAACCGGTTTTGTAGTTACTGTGCAAGAGCCCAGTAATAAAAGTTATCCAAACAATACCTAATCGATCAGTAGCCCAATCCCTACTTTGTCAATCACTTCTGTTGTAGC
The DNA here is from genome assembly GCA_949126925.1 of Cheilosia vernalis. Classification (NCBI taxonomy): domain Eukaryota; kingdom Metazoa; phylum Arthropoda; class Insecta; order Diptera; family Syrphidae; genus Cheilosia; species Cheilosia vernalis. The sequence continues at coordinate 15,288,846 of OX421361.1, forward strand.
CCCCTCTTTTTTCTATAGCCTAGTATAAGGTAACGAATATATTTTTACAGGTATTTCGAATAAAAATAAAACCGGAAGGCAGTATGAGTATATAGGTGATGGCAAAATGACACACTTTACAATTAAATAATAATAATAATAAAAAACAAAAATACTAAATATTGGTATTATTAATACTAACAACCTGGCTAGGAAAACAGTTTTTCTTTTGCATATTTCGAAATGAACTAAACTAAAACTTGGAAAGATATACAAAATGAATTTCTTCGCTCATCAATTAATTATTAATTAGTGTCCTACCTATTAATTGTTTTATTTTTTTTTTCACTTGCGTTTTTCTCTTATTTAAAATTCCATTTCATGAATTTGTTTCCCTATTTCAATTTGTATTTATTTTTGTATTTTATATGTTTATGCATAATTTGTCTGTATTTCTAGAAAATATTTTTTTTCTCCACTTTTATTCTTATATATTTTTGTTTAGTGAATAAAAATTTTCTTATTTTTTTAATTGTTCTTAATCCTAAAGATATATCACTTTTGCACTTAAGTATTAAGTTTTTTCTTTTTGTTTAAACTTTACTTAGCATTTATGGTTCCTATGGTACTATGTTGTCTGTTTTTCTGTTTTTTTTTTATTATTTTTTTTTTTTGGGCTATACTAGGACAGTTTTGAGTTAAATTCAGCTTTAGCTCTGTCGGTAAGGAAGCAGTTTTGTAATTTAGTTTTTAGTTTATCTGGTAGTAGTTTTTGGATATATTTGATTTTCTGTTCTAGATAATTGTGGTATTGTGATGCTTTCTTTCTTTTGTATTGCGTTCAATTTGGATAGAAAAGAGAAGGCCAAACTTTCGACTGTTTTTGTATTTACTTTGTCCATTTTTGGTTTGTTAATTGTTAATTATTTAAGTTACTGTTTAGATTTATTTTGAGAGGCAAGTATTAGAGAACGATCTATTGATTTTAATTGTGAGCATGTAACCGGATAGTTGTGTCCTTTGTAGTAGTTGCTTTGGTTTTTGTTTTTATTTTCACTGATGTATGATGACACGCAATGAGCGATACCGATTGGTTTGTGCATATATATATTTTCGAGAGATATTCGAATCAGACCACCATTGACGGGTCTCTTTCCGTCTCTCTACCACTATAAATCTTTACCCAGCTAGACTCTCTGAATTTCTTCAGAGTTCTTCCTTGGGTTCGATTCCTAGTGTTACCGCTAGCATCTGTTTTTTATGTGAAAATCTGTTTCATCAACTGGGCCTCAACCCAATGATGTCCCAAGATCTTCATTCTTCTGCCAGCCAATCCCAGTGCTAGTGATGTTGTAATGTTTTTGCTTCATGTGTCTGATCACCGCCGGATTGTCCAGTGCAAGGATATTTTTCCCTCCACGTGACCCTCAAAGCAAGTAGTACAACGCATGCATGCAGCACAATGCAATCATCTCAACCAACGACACGCGGATTGGTTTGTGCAACGCGTAATGAAAAAGTTGAGTGAGGAGGTACGAATCCAAAGAATGAAACATGGGCAACGAATTAAAGGCTTCAAATGTAATGTCAATGTGGTACTCTATTCAGAAGAGTAGTGGGTAATGGGGCTCAATTAAACATGAAGGTCCCTATTATAAAGAACAACAATTACTCATGGTATGTCACGCAGCACAAGACCGCAACTGCCTTCGCAAAATGGAAACAACAGTCCTTCCAAAATATACAACATACAGCATCACATTTAAATAGAATCAGAAGATTTTGACGCAGTGGACATCTTTAAGCCAAAATCATTTCCCGATAGCAAGCAGCCTACAATTGCCGATGACACACAGACACCTTTCACTTAAAAGTAGAACAAATCCGAGCGATGTGACGAACTAAGCAACTTCTTCCTCCACCTCATGTAGACAATAGATTTTCTGACTGCAACAACAGTTGACCTGATGTATAGAACCTTCCTTAAACTGCCTAAGCTATCCTACATGAAGGATCCCAAATCAATGTCCAAACTAAAATCCAGGTATTAAAAGTAATTCACCCGAATTGATGCTTCGAAACTAGCCCGGCTTTAGGGGTTTTAAATGGCGGTAGTTTCAAGGACATAACATTCCACATTTGGCCCTGTTGTGATGATGAAGTACACGAGCTATACACCGCCATCGACCTGGTCAAAAATCTACGCATTGAGTGTAAGATGAATACGACTTGTAAAGAAAACAGACATCAACGTTTCAGTCCCCCTCGGATATAATTCTAGCGCAGCAAAGCAAAACATCGATTAAAGTGGAGCGCACAAGTAGAAAGAGACCTCAACCAACTGCAAGTGCGCAACTAGAGGCGGTTAGCTGAGTACCGGCCTAACTGAATAGGCTCCACCCAAGATAGTAGAAACGACCAAACTCAAAAAAAAGAAAAACTTGATCCCTAACGAAAACTAGTTGGTGGTCGGTGTGAATGCATCGACGAATGCAAGCCCATTAAACACTGTGTAGCGTACGCCTTTAGGAAACGGATGGTGAATGGTGAATGGTAGTTGATACGAAAAATCGTTGTCAGACAAACTAACCAAACAAAGCTAAACTAAGTGACTTCTCACTGTTCTCATAAATTGAATACCTACTGAGGATCGAAAACTGTGCCACATCGGTGGAAGAAACTCTAGTTTCCCGCTTGCTTTCCTCCTTGGTTGGTTTTCAATAATGCATGCTCGTGTTAATTCGATGTTTTTACGGCCACGGTTATTATACATTCGAGTTCTATGGTGGACACAAACCGAAAGTTGTTTCAGTTAGAAATATGCCAAAGGGCTTAGAGGTTAGGTTAGGTTAGGTATGCGGGCTGGCGTGAATACTCCGTGCCACACTCACGTCAACTTTGACCCATTTGCTGCTTAGAGGTTACTGTCGCAGTTGAGTAAATTCTTTGCTTGTCACAGCTAATACTGCTTGCTGTTTTATGAGTTGAACTTTGCAATCGTTCAGCCGGTTTAAGTAAATCCACAAAATTGTGGCTTATTGACAAAACAATTGGAATAAACCATCAACAATGATGAGGAGAAATGTAATTTACTCCAATGACTTTGATTAAACGTTATGTGCAGGAATGAAGTCGCTAAAAAGAAGATTTCACACAGTTTCCACAGAACTATTGCAATAAGGAATGCGAAAACGAAAATTTTCATTTCAAAAAGTTTCCGTCAGATGATCTGTTTTAGAATTGTGAAATAAGAATTCACCCTGTTACGCAAGTTGATGAATATTACAAACTGATCGTTATTTCCACCGAAACGCATTCAAAATTCATTCAACGGAAGGAACTGCAAGGTGTAGGTACTTGAATTTGTTAGCACACTCAAATACGTAGCAATGTCATAGCACAAACATAATTTTTCATTCATTATTATATAAACAAATAAATAAGTCTGCTTATTGTGGGCAACAACAAGGTAGTTGTTGTTGTAGAGGCGTGAGCATCGGTTCGTCGTTCATATTTAGTCCTAGGTAGTAACAGGGTTCGATGGTTTAGAAGGGAACAGGCATTAGAAAAATTGGTAGAATGAAAGTTATGCTTCAACTGGATAGAAGACTCTTGTAGCAGGTGTTGATCTGACTGGATAAAAATGCGAATGCAATTCGCCAAAGGAGGGCTGTATTGAAATGGAGTTTTTAGACGAAGTTCCCCATGGCCAGGAGGAAGTTAAACAGTGCTACTAATATTTATCAATTGACTCACTTCCAAAAAACCTAAATTCCGTTTACTGATGCGTCGGCCCCGTGTCATCGTATAAGATTATAACTGAGCGATGTTCGAAACAAGCCACAGAAAAGACCATCGCTATAGGCAAAGGCAGGAGTTCCCCGCCACTCGAAACACAAGCAATGACTCTAATTACTAAACCATTGTCCCCTGCAAGCGATCGTACAAAAGTTTGCCATACACATCGCCGAATGTAAATTGTACAAAATTTTAAATTGCTAAAGCTCTTAAGTGAAGAAAGTGGGAATACAAGTAGCCGAATGAACGTCGCAAATCAATCAATCAAACCCTGTGCTCAATGTGAGAACTGAAATCAGCAGAATTTCACTCTCAATCGAAACTGTCATTTGGATGAACTCTGAGTTAACACTAGTTCTGTTCTGATTACACGGGACAAACTTATTGCGGTAATAGTTGCACGTTGAGTTGAAAACCTTCTGAACGGGACTATAGTTCGCTTCATCGAAACTCTGTTCAGCTCGTGTTACACAAATCGTTACAAATGGTGTGCGCTTTATACAAAAGCAACAAATGCGTTAAAAATAAGAAACAGGGATTCTCTATGCCTGCCGAATATTCTTGGATATATCTTGATTCCAGTACATTACGTCTGTTCCCTTACGATAATGCAATCGAATTCATTAGTCAAACTCCCTTCCCTTACGCAAAAGTTGTGTAGAAGTGAACGAAGTTTGGTTAAATTTGACCAATGTACTCGAATGCATTAGTAAGAGAACAGACCTTTTATGAACGACGCTGCCAAGGACTTCCTGCAAGTTTTGCACACACTCAGCTCATTTCGATGGCGAAAATCTGTACGAAACAACACAATCAGTACGGCATCTACCATCCAAACCTCCGGGACTATTACACTCCACGTTCAAGCACCTTTCGATGAAACGTACCTTATAAAGGTAACGACAGCACTTCTGAAAAGATTGCAATCAATCGCCACACACTTTAGTCCACCAGCAAACCCACAGTCACTAATCAGAAACACAGTCGGGACCACACAAAACAACTATAAACACTGTTACTACCCCGAAGTTACACACAAAGCATAATATCTGCATAGCTTTACCTACTTTTGTTGCCCATTTAACCATTAATATCATTTAAATATTTCCCGTTGACTGTTATCAGTTTCTAGTTCTTGTTTTCATCCAAGTTACAATTGCACACTTCTATTACAAATAATTTGCTACAATCTACACACATTCAATGTTTGCTCTAAGCAACTATATATATAGATAATAGAAAAAGTTCTCTACAAACAAATAATAAGACTACCGGCTAACACGTTTTACAAAAGTACGAAAGAAAAAGAAAAAGAAAAGGAAATAACAAACAAAACCAGCTACACTTATACAATACGAAAACAAACAAAAAACTGATAAAGGATCACGCAAACAATATACACAACCACGCGCGCAAGGAGAGCTTAGAGAATTTCCTGAATGATCTGGTTGCTGTGTACTGCGTGTCCGTATATCACCAATATACATATGTGTGAAGTATTCCAAGTCAGATAAGTTTACTTAGTAAATTCTTAATGATCTCCGATAAATATCCTTTTTTGCTAAATTTTCTACTCGTATCTAGGTTAAGTCTTTTCTTCTTTATCATTCTTTGAAGAGGAAGTAAAAAAGGATATTTATCATAATTACTATACCGCACATCCCTTCCGTTGGCCATACATTATCCTCAGTTCGGGGTAGATGATCTTCTTGATCAGTTGATTTGTCTTGCCCGCCAACATGGCACGTCGGGTGTCCTTTTTGAGGATTTTTATGCCTGGCTTATGCACTAGGAATGCATTGTCCAGTATATGGAACTCGTAGTCTAGGACACAGAGTGCGTAGCCCTGCCAAGGGAATAGAAAAATTTAAATTAGCCTTCGGGGTGTCAATTGCATTTGTACTCACCTGAGTCATCTTATCACTCTTGCCCTCCCAGCTCAGTCGCTCATCGTAATGAGGATCGGCATTGGTGCCAATATAGATTGGTTCCCAGTGGACAAAGTAGCCGATGCGTTTGCCAATATGGAAAACGCCCAACTCTTCCGTTTCGTTGGCCGCCATCCATTCCTTGGACTTGGGCACACCATGGCAACTGGAACACACTCGCTTGTGGAATGGTATGGCCTTGCCAAGTCGTAGTAGTTCCTGTAGCTCTGTTTTGTCTCTTGGCACAGCGGCACTGCTTTCCACCTCGAAAATGGAGAGGGGAAACACTCTGAAAGAGAAGAAAAACATATTTCTTGATGAATTAAATAGTTCTGCCGGTGAATGTGGCGAGTGGACTCACCTTGGCGCCTTTCGATGTAGATACGCCTCATTTCTGGCAATCATTTCGAGGAATTTCTTAACTAGACCAGGATTCGGATACAGCTCAATATCACTGGCCAAAATGAAATGGCTGAGAGCTGAATCACGAGCGATGTTGCGGCCCACATTTACCGGATAGAGGAGTTTCTTCTGTGTCTTGTAGAGACGACCGGCAGACACGTTGAAGAACGGCGGCGGTATGCTACAGTTGTAGGCTGTTTTCAGTACCTGGTCGTGCTTGGGCACAGCCTTGGGGATATGTTTCGTACTAAAGTATATGTGAAAGGTGACATATTGTCGAACGAGGTTACTCTCTGGGAGGCAGTCTCTTAGGTATTTTATCGAGCTAACAGTTGGCGCAAAGTCGGTGCCGGGCGCGTGTAAAGCTATGCTAACTGGTGCGGTCCATCTGAGGAAAATAAATGTCAAATAAGTATGAATTAATGGGAAATGGGTCCATAAAATGTTCACTCACCTCTCAAGCAATGGAGTAAGATTATCCAAAAACGTGTAATCAGCGTGCGTAGTATACGTTATTGTTTCATGGCACTTTAGTTCGCCGTGCTCGGCCTGCACATAGTTCTGCAGCACCCAAAAGTCACCGCGCTGCAGTGTGGCGGCCTTGTATTCTCGATCATGGCACTTCAAAAGCGATCGCAGTCTCTCGTCGAAGTCTTTCTCGTCGCCCGTCACCATATAACCGTCGGGACTGGAATTATTTACATAAGAACTGGCTTCCTGAAGGACACCCGCGTCAAGCGTCGAATCAGTGGGTGCTTCTGGGATTTTCTTCTCTGGATTCTCTTTTGCCTCCAGCACTTGAGGGTGCTCGGGGGTAGGTGAGTCGTTACCCACCGCCGCTGGAGCTTCGTCCTCCTCTGGTTGTTGTTGCTGTTGTTGTTGTGACTGCTGTGCCTGCTGTTGTTGCTGCTGAGGCTTATCCTCCGACGTTGACTGGGGGTTTGGATCAACCTGCTGCGACAGTGGTTCCCGCACATTTGCCTGTTCACCCTTAAACGCCGCCCCTGCTTCAAGGTGCCGCGCTTGCGCTTTTGGCGCTTCCTCTTGGATGATATACGCTGAGCCGGTGGAGAAATTACTACCTCCACCGATCATCACATGACTGCCCAGGTACAGGATCACGGCGACATTTATTAGAATACTGCAGCGCAGCAGCCAGTTGCGTCTGGTGAACATTTTTGGAACTTGCTCGCGACTTAGTATATAGTGGAACTGAGTTTAAGTACACTTAAGAGACACGTCTGTTATTGGATGCGGAAAAGAAGAAAGATTTGGTTATTGCCTCTAGCTGAGCTGGCTGTGTGTTATTGGTTTGGTTGCAGTTGTTCTTGCCTGGTGCGGGTTAGTAGATTCGAAGAGAAACAAAGATGGAAAGGAAAATTTTCAGCTTTTAGTCGAGGATTTCAGTCGTGTTCCTTGGAAGTTTTTAAATTTTTCATTCGTTTTACGATAACCACGTGAGGTTATTTGCTTTTTCGTCCTCATTTAGAGTTGTTTCTTGTGTAGGCGGCCAAATTTGCTGATAATTGTTTTGCGAGAAGACTTTGTTGCTCTGCCAATGGAAGCACTTGACCATTTATTTGCGAGAAGTTATCTGGAAGGAGAAATAGAAGGAAAAGTGAATAAAGGTTAAGCGATTTCAGGTAAAAAAAACTTTAAGGAGAAGTAGTGCCGCGAAAATGCTGGATAAGGTGGGTTCTGAACTTCATACAAGTAAATCGACTCATAGGTCCCTCTACCAATCAACAGCTTTTCATCTATTTTTTATAGAAAATGCACAAGAGCCAGACCGACCACAATGAAAAGAATAATCACCACGAACAACAAATTTCAAATTGTAACGTCTACCAATCCAAATGTTATCAACGCATAACTCACCACATAACTTTTTCCACACCACTTTTCCCATCCACAGCAAGCGCGCACATTGCTGAAAACCTGACACTGTCAATGTCACAGTGACAGCACATTCTCGACCACAGTTCAGTGGCACACGTTGTGGGGAGAGCGCCGGTGCCGAATTTGCGGCAAATTTATTTATTTTCCTGTTTTTGTTTTGATTTTTCAATTATAAATTCTGTGCAAAATGTCGACAAAAGTACTCGCCCAAGATTTGGACAATTGCCTAATCAATTTCGACCGAAAGGTGATCGTCACCAATCTACTGAACGAATACGGTGGCCTATTGGAGGAAATTGCAAAAACTGTCAACGAATTCCTATCGGCCGAGGAAGCCAAGGGTAAGAAATTCGAGAAAACCTTCCTGCTGCGAGGCGTCGAGGCGGATTCAACAAATGAAGTCATCACAGTGGTTCCCGAGGAGAAACTGAAAGAGCGAGAGCAGGAATTGAAAGATACCCACAGCATGCTGTACAGTGCGGAAACGGCTGGTGGTTCCAAGTCGCCGCCAACTGAATTTGTGCCCTTGAAACATTTTAGTATAAAACTGGATAGTTTGGTGGTGAAGGATGCCGCTCCAGGTGCGTCAAATGGCTTTGCAATGGCAACAATTGCTGTTAAAGAAGAGAAACAACCGACGAAGAAAGCTGGAACTGTGGGCGCTATGTTTATGAAGCAGGAAGCCACTTCTACTGCAAAGAAAAGTCCCGAGAAGAGTGCACCAAAGCAGGCAGAGCAAGAAAAAAAGGCGGGAGCCCTGGGAGCCATGTTCAAGAAGCAAGAAACCGCAGCAGCTTCCAAAAAGAGTATAAAAACTGAACCAGAAACGAAGGGCAATACCCTGGGCGGTATGTTCAAGAAACAGGAATCTACTGCTGCCAAAAAAAGTCCAGAGCAGGAGAAGACGCCCTCGAAATCGAAGAAAGGAATGACCAACTTCCTCACCAAGAAGGCCGACACAGAGAAGCCAAAACCGAGTGTAATCAAGCCACCAACACCAAAGAAAATGAACGAGCTTTTCAAAAAGGATGAGGCTAAGAAATTCAAGGAAGAGCCACAGCCCGCCGATGTCTCTATCAACTTGTTCGAGGATAGCTCCTCCTCTGGTGACGAGGAGGCTCTGGATAAGCTCAAACGTGAGATACTCACCGACGATGAGGACGACAAGCCATCGACCAGCAACAAACGACGTCGCATTATAGATTCTGATGATGAAGACCAAAAGCCAGAAGTTAAAGTCGAACGGAAGGACGTTGCAGTGGATGAAGATGTTGAGATGTCACAGGCGTCTGAGACGTTTATGGACGAAGATGGATTTATTGTTACGGTGAAGGCGAAGACAAAGAAACCAGCGGCTGTCAGTAAACCGAATTCAAATCCCACACCGGTGAAGATTAAGAAGGAGTCGCCCAAGTCACCGAAGCAGAAGCCAGCACCGAGTAAGACACCAGCTGCCAAAAAGAAGCAGGGCAACATCATGAGTTTCTTCAACAAGAAATAAATAAATGAGAGTCACCGGGAGTGCTCTGGGCAAGGGGATAGTTAGTAAATAAAGAATGAGAATGTTATTTGATGAATTTTTATTTTTTCTCACGTTTTTTCCGGTTGCTACAGGTTTTTTCTCAATGGAATTGATCGTTCTTTGCTGGTTCACTAAAGGACAACTGACGTTTCCAACGAATAACGATGTGAAATTTGAAAATATCTAACAAAAACCCACAAACGTCTGGTTTGCTGACGAACTGTGAAGTAGTTGCAACGTGATACAACGTTTTAAATGACGAAGGTGCACGCCTAGATCTACAAGGGTACCCAAACTTCCTCTTCATTCGATATGCATCGATATACCAAGTTCTAGAACTATAGCTGCCACAGTTGACAAGATAAAGCGTTTTCAGTTTCGGTTTGGACCAAAATTTCTTTCTCGTATCCTTTCTGTCCAATAAAAACCCACAAACGTATTGGAAGGTTCACTAATGCCAGATTAAAATAATGTAAGAGACAATCAGCAGCAAAGTAGTAGTGACTTATGTCGTTTTCCATTGGGCAAAAAGAAGCGTCCGGGAGAGTTCGGAATCGAGGAATCGAAAAAAAAAAAACACTTCTGAAACCGTTCCATTGGCACAAAAAATACTCTTCTGGTGATTCAGAGGAGAGAATTTCGTTTCTCGGTTTGAAATCAGAATCAACTCAGGCAGCACTCACACAGTGTAGTTTGTGTAGTTTCTGTATTTTATGCAAGTCAGCTAACAGCTGCCGTAGATTATTTTTTGGCGTTTCACCAATACTCTGTGGATTCAATCAGAAGCAGTTTTCCTGCTCTATTGGAATACAGAATGACTGGATCCCCAAGTGAAACCAATGGAAAACGAGATTATAAATGTCAAGAGATGGGAACTCGAACCGGATGTCATTCTGACTGTTAAACGTTAAAGCATGCAATATATTTGCGCAGAATAAAATGAAGTCCCACTTGAAACAAAAGCACAAATCACGCTGCTGTCGACAAAAAGAGAATACTGTCACCACCCACAACGAGATTCTAGAGAGCAAAGATTTCAGTACAGAATTGCAGCCTCATTTAGTCAAATCACGCTTCATACAATAATTCAAAGAAGAACAATAATTACTACAAATGACGCAATTCAACGATTCGATCTTATTGTATATTCATTTGGAATGCCGAAAACCCAGAAACCTAATTGCACAATACTACCGTATTGATGGCACAAAAAGACCAACCAAACCCATACAGATCTTTGCCATTATTCTGAATGTCAATGGGAAAGAGAAAAATTAAATTCAGAAAAATCTCTGTGAATTATTCACGTCACACAGTTCGAGTGTTGATTGCGCGCGAAACGAATAAAATCTCATCGCGGACGTTTGTCTATTTGTTGTTTGTTTTCTTCTCGGAAGCAATTTTTTTTAACTGCGTTTTTTTCCAGTCGACATTTCAATAAATAAATCACTACTCGCATGCATATTGTACAAATATTGAAATTCACGGTGAATGCGAGCATAAAAATAACAGACAAAAATCCCAATTAATATTATGGTTTATGGAAATAGTGATTTTTTCGATGTTTTTAGTACTCCCTCCGGACATGGATATGTAGCCTACTCGACGATGAGCGAAATTAAAATAAATACGCTTTCATTTTGCATGATGCAATGCAACAAACTGCTAACGAATTTTATTTATATTCATTCACTTAAATCAATAAAGTTTTACGAAAGCGCACTTCACAGTGGAAATTATATTCCGAGTAGCTACTACTTTCCCTGTAGGCTCTAGGGAAAAAAGTTTGGCAAAGCATTGGGCGAAGGAGAACACTTGTGGGAGTAGTCAATAAATCAAACTTGAATTGAATATCGGTTGGGATGTGATTTAAACCAGAACTTATGTAACTTATGATGATTCGAAAAGTTCACAACTCAGCCTGAGGTATAAGGTGTGTTTTATTGAAAATCTATTCCAACCGAACGCTCCAGTTACATTTGTGTCACTTGTTTGTGAAGAAGTATAAATTGGTATAGTTTAAGTCAGGTCTAAGTCATCGTTTTAGTAAATCCCGAGTGAATGGCACCGAACACATTATAGTCTGTGGCGATTTCAATGCAGACTAGGCAAGAGGTATTAGACCTCACATTAGGCAGCCTTAATATGAGTAGATTTGTTAGGGACTGGAGAGTATCTAGTGAGCCATCTATGTCTGATCATCGGATTATTACCTTTGATTTAGATAACACTCGTATCACATGTAACACAGTTAGAAATCCAAGAAAGACAAACTGGGATCTCTTTGAATCGTCTCTTGAAAATAATTTGGAGCAGGTACATACTAGGAGAGCTCCAGCTTATCATCTAGAATTGGAACACACAGTAGAGGGCATAACATCAGCCATCACAAGTGCGTTCGAAACTAGCTGCCCAATAAGCAGAAGTGCAGAGAAGAATAAGGTTCCATGGTGGAGCAAAAATCTGTCAAGACTTCGGTCGAAAACACGTAAACTGTTTAACACAGCGAAACGGACTGGAGACTGGCAGGGCTACCGCATGGCACTGACCTCGTACAACAAAGAAATAAGGAAAGCTAAACGAGAAAGCTTTAGGAAATTCTGTGATACAATTGTGCATACTCCTGTTGCGGCCAGAGTGCATAAAGCACTAGCAAAAACAGAAGGGATCTCAATGTCTCTCAGAAAACCGGATAGCAGCTTTACAGAAAATGAGCAACAGAGGGCACGACTTCTATTAGAAACTCATTTCCCTGGCAGTCATCCGAGCACAGACGAAAGGAGCACGACCAATATTCGAAGACCTCGGAAAGAGGATTGGAAAATAGCAACCGAAATCTTCTCCAGAGGGCGACTAGAATGGGCAATTGACTCCTTTCAGCCTTATAAATCACCGGGTGTGGACGGAATTCCGCCAGTCCTACTACAAAAAGGGCAAGGTAAATTGCTTCCACATTTGGCAAGAATTCTAAAAAGCAATCTGGCACTGGGCTACATACCAAACCAGTGGAGAGGAGCGAAGGTAGTGTTCATTCCGAAAGTGGGAAAAAAGGACCCAAGTCTACCGAAGTCCTATAGACCAATCAGTCTTACTTCGTTTCTTCTTAAAACGATGGAAAAGGCTGTGGACAACTACTAAGGAGAAGATGTACTAAGTATATCGCCTCTTCATCAACGTCAGCATGCCTACAGAGCGGGCAGATCTAAGGAGACTGCTCTGTACCAGCTAACTGAGATTATTGAAAGCGCTCTTGAAGCGAAAGAGATAGTATTGTGTGCCTTCTTGGACATTGAGGGAGCATTCGATAACACATCGCATGATGCAATTATTCGAGCTCTTGGTAGAAAAGGAGTAAATAACACAGTATCAAGATGGATGTATGAACTACTGAGCACAAGATCAGCAGAGACTCACACATCAGAAGGTATTATCAAGGTTAACACAGCAAGAGGCTGTCCGCAAGGAGGAGTTCTATCCCCCCTAATGTGGAGTCTTGTAGTGGACGAGTTACTTGAGAAATTGACGAACCAGGGCATCAATTGTCAAGCATATGCTGATGACATAGTAATTATTGCCAGGGGTAAATTTGAGGGAACCCTATGTGACACTATACAGAGGGGACTCGAAATAACTCAAGATTGGTGCGTAACGGCTGGGCTTAGCCTTAATCCGGCAAAAACAACAATAGTACCATTCACGAGGAAAAAAAAAATTGAACGACTAAGGCCGATAAGGCTTTCGGGTACAACACTGACAACAGTCAATGAAGTTAAATATCTGGGTCTAAACCTAGACAGTAAACTCGTCTGGAAAAAACACACAGAAGAGATAACCAGGAAAGCAACGCGTGCTTTAATGATTTGCCGGAGCCTAGCTGGCAAATCCTGGGGATGTAGCCCGACCATCCTCAGATGGATGTATATTGCTATTGTGAGACCAATGATATTGCATGGGCAAAAAGAACCAGTCTTTCCACCACAAGGAAGACACTCAATAAAGTGCAAAGACTGGCGTGCCTCTGCCTATGTATTACAGGGGCTATGAGAACTTGCCCAACCGCAGCTATGGAAGTGCTATTGGAATTAACTCCATTGCACCTTATGGTTGAGAAAGTGCAAGTAAAACGATCCTAAGAATGGCCAAGGAAGGAATAGGAAGAGGAAAGTGCATCACACTGTGACAGTTTGACGTGCTACTCAAAAAACAACCACTATTGGCCTTTCCTAGAGACGACATCATCAAAAGATTTGATTTTCAAAAGAACTTTTTTACTAAGCTCAGCAATTAGAAGAACTGGAGCAATGAATCCACAATTCACAGACTGAGCAATCACACAACAAAGTGGTACACAGATGGGTCGAGAACTGATGAGGGAACTGGGGCAGGAGTATTTGGGCCAGGAACCAAATATTCTGAACCAATGGGCAAAAGTACCAGCATTTTTCAGGCTGAAATCTATGCCATAGACAGGTGTGTCCAAATGAACCTCGACAGAAACAGAGTCAACTGTGATATAGCTATAATGTCAGACAGCCAAGCTGCTATTATGGCACTTAATTCCTACATCATTAAATCCAAACTTGTAGGTATGGGAATGCCTACAAAGCCTTAATGAACTTGGTAGGAGAAACAAAATAACTCTCTGCTGGGTGCCTGGCCATGTAGGAATAGAGGGGAATGAAATGGCCGACTCCCTAGCAAGGAAGGGAGCATCAGAAACTTTCATAGGTCCTGAACCATTCTGCGGAATAGGGGATCACACCCTCAAAGAAGAATTTAGGAAACTAGAGAAAGAAAACAGGGCAATAACATGGCATAACACTCAGGGCATGAGGCAGGCCAAGAAACTTCTGGGACAATACAACCGGAAAAGATTCCAAGCTTGCATCGGCATGAGCAAAAATAACTTTCGTATCCTAACGGGCTTCCTAACGGGGCACCGTAGACTCAGGGAACACTTCAGGAAACTGGGTATATCTGAAGAAGGTCTCTGCAGATTCTGCGATGAGTCCAGTGAAATCCCAGAACACTTGCTGGGATCATGTGGGTCACTGACCCACAAAAGACTGAAATACTTGGGCAAGTACCAACTATCTGATGAGGAAATTCAGTCACTAGAGCCAGCTCTCATCCTTAGATTCTTAAAGGAAACTGGACTGGAGAGAGTGCTATAGGATTGACTTCTTCCGCCAAGGAGAAAGAAGAGTACTAAAACCTCTAAAATGATTTCGAAAGGAATTATACTATGAGGGGAACTCTTTTGAGGGAATAAACCACTCTAAGGCGTAAGCAGGGGGTACAATAGACCAAAAGGTCGCAGTACAATAACCCCTCTCAAATAATAATAATAATTCCTTTCGAATGAAGGATTCATTCTCATCTGTAGGACTAAACATAGTAAACACATTTTGCTCATGGTTACTCACCTAGTCTTTTAGACATATTTATTGTCTCTGACCCGTCGTTAGTTCTTCTCTTTGACCAATTATCGTTTGATTTTGTTTCTGACCAAGATCTCCTTTTCTGTACCTATAATATCAACTTGAATAAGTCATCTGCCTCTGAGTATTTCACGTTTAAGGATTTCAATGTGATAGATTTAAATTCGCTCCATATGTTAACATCATCAGCTTCTTGGGGACAATGCCGGTTAAATGCTGACCCAAATTTAAAACTGAATTGTTTTCAATCAATTTTATCTTCGTTGTTCGATCAATGTGTTCCGATCAAAACGGTACGCATACAAAATAAGAGCTGTCCTTGGTTTACGTCTGATGTGTTGACTGCTAACGGGTGATTTTTTAGCTGGTTTGGTTTTGGCAACACTGGTTTTGACAGCTTACGTGTGTTTAGTACCTTGTGTCACTGTCAAACAGCTTCAGTTTGGTTTGCAATTTAACCATGGATCGTCTTACAAATGCACAACGCTTGCAAATTATTGAATTTTACTATCAAAATTCGTGCTCGGTTCGAATCCGCTTTTTTTATCGAAAAATTGTGTTCAGCGATGAGGCTCATTTTTGGTTGAATGGGTACGTAAATAAGCAAAATTGCCGCATTTGGAGTGAAGATCAGCCAGAAGCATTGCAACAGCTACCAATGCATCCCGAAAAAGCCACTGTTTGGTGCGGTTTATGGGCCGGCGGCATTATTGGGCCATATTTCTTCAAAGATGATGCGAATCGCAGCGTTACTGTCAATGGTGAACGCTACCGAGCGATGATAACAAACTTTTTTTTGCCCGAAATGGAAGTTCTTGACTTGCATGATATGTGGTTTCAACAAGACGGTGCCACATGCCACACAGCACGCGAAACAATGGCGCAATTGCGAGGCGAGTTTGGTGAACAGTTAATTTCACGTTTCGGGCCGGTCAATTGGCCGCCTAGATCGTGCGATTTGACACCATTAGATTATTTTTTGTGGGGGTATGTCAAGGCTAATGTGTAAAGGGATAAGCCCGCTTCGATTGACGCACTGGAAGCCAACATCCATGCATTCATTCGTGAGATACCGGCCGATATGTGTGAAAGAGTATGCCAAAATTGGACTCAGCGGATGGGCTACCTGAGACGCAGCCGCGGTCAATATTTGCATGAAATTATCTTTAAACATTAAATTGCAAGGTTCAAACTATCGATTCAAATAAATATTTCATTCATTTTTTCGAATTTTTTGTGTTTTTTTTTTTTTTAAATTTCTAAACCTCTTAAAAAATCACCCGTTATAAAGCAGCGTAACAAGCGATACAGCAAATGGAAGCACCGACCTACCGATGTTAACTGGGATGCCTATAAAATGGCACAAAATCTCGCAAACGCGATCCTATGCATGTCCAAAAACAATAACTATGCTTCAAAACTAAACGTCTCCCTACCTGCAAAAAAGCTATGGAGCAACCTACGTTAAATAGTTAAACAATTTTTTTCTTGGGAACGACGCCCATGCAAATGCCTTTGATTTTAACCAACCTACAAACCAAGATATCAGTGGAAGACTGGTAGATTTCAATGTGGTCACGGAAAATGAAGTTGTAGAGTGTATAGCCGCCATTAAGTCTAACTCCATAGGAGAAGACGGTGTGCCTATACGTTTTGTCAAACTCATTTTACCAATAGTCATAACCTACCTCACTGAAGTTATAAACTGGTGTATTATAGCCACCACTTTTCCGGATTCCTGGAAAGTTGCAAGAGTCTTACCAATTGCCAAAAACTCTAATCCAACCTCTCCTGCTGATTTCAGACCGATTAGCATCCTACCTTGTCTATCGAAGGTATTTGAAAAAATTATTTCAAAGCAGTTAATGCAATACATTTCGCACCACGAATTGTCAAGTTCTAGACAGTCTGGTTTCAGAGCTAACCACAGCTGTTCCTCAGCTATAGTCAACCTACTTGAAGAAATACGGCAAGACTATGACAAAAACCACATAACGCTCCTGTGTTTATTAGATTTTTCGAAAGCTTTTGATAAGGTGAACCATAAAATTCTGCTATGGAAACTCAAAAATTTATTTGGGCTCAGTGACAGAGCAGTTCAACTGATAAAAAGTTTTCTCTCTGGTAGGGTGCAAAAGGTCATTACACATGAAGATCATTCTCAATTAAAAACGGTCACACAGGGCGTACCACAGGGATCAATATTAGGACCGATCTTATTATGCATCTTTATAAATGACCTTGAACATGTTTGTAAACATACATCAATTCATTTATATGCAGATGATGTGCAAATTCATACCGCAAGTTCACTTCATGATATCGATGAACTCACGGCACGTGTCAATGTTGATTTGGAGCAAATTCACAGATGGTCTTTTGAAAATGGATTGCAACTAAACCCAAGAAAGTCGCAAGTGATCCCTATAATAATAATAATAAATATAATTTTTGGCGCAACAGGTCCGTAGGGACCCTAGGCCTAGCTTCTCGCAACCATTCGTTTTGTGTGAGTTTTCATTTTTGGAACGAATGGAAGGGATCTACAATTTTATGCCGATTCCAAACGGCTAATTGAGAAGCTCTTTCATGACAGTTATACTCTCGGATGTTTGTCAGACGTTCGCGAGAGGTGGCGCAGTGAAAAAACCCTGAGTTGGAAATTGGGTTTTTGCGGGATTCGAACCTGAACCCCTCGCTTAGTAGTCTAACACACAACAACCCTCATCTTTTACCGGATGTTTGGCTCAATAACAATAAAATTAGTTTATTTGACACTGTCACTAGTTTAGGCTTTGTTATTAACCGTAGCCTATCTGGTTATAATCACATAAATATTATTGTTGGACGAATCTATGGGTGTCTTCGCAAATTGTGGCTGTCTGCTTATTTCACACCCATTGAAACTCGACGAAAGCTGATAATAGCCTTGGTACTACCTCTCATAACATATGCTGAGGTTGTCTACAGCACACTCAACTCTTTATCGCGACGTAAACTGCAAGTTGCTTTCAACGACGCGGCGCGATATGTGTATGGCCTTCGTAGAAGTGACCACATCTCCGTTTACTCTCGGGAACTACTTGGATGGCCTTGGCCTTTGCAAGATTACAGCAACACCAGGAACTGCATATTTCTTCATACAGTCATATACAACCAACGCCCAACTTATCTGTTTAAAAGGCTTAATTTTGCTCGCTCCAATAGAACTATGCATCTTATACCTTTACGTTACGTTCACCTTAATTCCTCACGTCTATTCTTCGTCCACGCTGTTAGACTATGGAACTCTTTGCCCAAACGGATTAAAACAATCTTAAATCCAACAAGTTTTAAAAGTGCTCTCTATTTCTCCTCGACTATCTCTCTATTTCTCCTCCTCCTCGACTATCTCTTATACCTAAAACATCATCACAATGTTCTATTTCCACTTTTCCTCTCAACCTTCCTCAATTCCATCCTAACCATTCTCACCTCAACCCATCTGCTCTTTAGATCTTATGTACCATTTAATTAATAGTTTTAAGTCATTTAAATTTGAATTTATATAAAACTACTTCAAAGTTTTAAGTACTATAAAAGATATAATCTTAATGTACACACCTGTAAGTAAATAAATTGAAATTGAAATTAAAAAGCAGTAGGTATGGCATAATCTTGAACACATCCCAAAAAAGGTTTTAACTTTTAAGTTGAGTTGCTGCTGTCAGGTCAGTTCTACTTGGGATAAATACTGAGAGAAACAAGAGTATCAAATAGAGAGAAGTTGTTGGAAGTGTTTTTTGCACTTTGATTTTCTAAGTATATGTTCAATAAAACACATTAAATTTGTTCCTTTTCAAATTTGGTCCTGTCAATATGGTGGGGTTAAATTCTATATGTCGTTTTCCATTCTGTAGTCCAATGGAACAAGAAAACTGCCTCTGATTGAATGTGAATCCACAAGAACATAATACTAGTGAAATACCAAAAAAAAAAAATAATCCACGCCAGCAGTCAGCTGACTTGTATAAAATACACAAGCTACACTTATGTGAGTGCTTCTTGACTGAATTCTGACTTTAAATTGAGAATCGAAATTCTCTCATTAGAATCCCCAGAAGAGTAGGTATATTTTGTGGAACGGTTTCAAAAGTGATTTTTTTTTTAATTCCGGACACTCCCGGACGCTTCTTTTTGCCCAAGGGAAAACGACATTAGGTAACGCTTTCGATGACAGATACATAATAAAAAAATAAAAAAAAAATGGTACGAAAAGCAAAATGTTTTTTTACTCATTGCCGTTCCCCTCCACTGAGAATCTTACGAATTTTTACTCAACAAATTTCTCTTGGAGTAAGAAGTGGCGAAGCTGTCAGTCACCTTACAATTAATATCTGAGTTGATGTTTGTTATCCCATTTGGCATATGCGTGCATTTGTTTTAATTTTTTTGCGTATTAAAATAGGTCCGTTCGTGTACTTTCAGCATAGAAAAATGAAAAATGTCAAATCTCTAAAATCGAGAGAGAATTCTCTCAATTTCAAGAGAAGTACCTGATCGGTTTTCATACAAAAAGTTTAAAAAATGTCATTTTGGCGTAATCGTAAAATGCAACATATACAAAATAAATTGGAATTGCATTTTTTACAAGCTAAATACCTATTTAAACTTTCCATTTGAATGCGCTGATTATGTTCTAGGAGAACATTCAGTTATAACTTGTTCCTCTGACGTCGTTGAAGACGAATATGAATAGTTTTACTTGTCAAACTTTTGAGCTGTCACTTAATTGGCAGTTTTCATCTTTCAGTAAGTCGAAATTCGGCGAGTAGAAAATTACGAAAAAATGAAAAGAAGGGAAATGGATTTCTCTCTCATTTTTTTAAATTTTCTCAGTACGTGGTCGCATTTCCACAGTTTCTTAGCAAATTTTAAATAAATTTACGTTTGCAAAAAAGTACCCGAACGAACCTAATGGTATCATAGGCGGGAAAATAAAATTAAATATTCTCCTCAAGATTCTTTCCGAAAGTGGCAAACGAAATTCTTCCTCGCTGTAGCAAGGACTAATCTCCACCATGTAATTCTTAATGCAGTGTAGCTTTTTCTCCTTCTCGAATGCTTGTAGTTCAATCAGTCGAACTCTTCCACATACTCCGACTCATCAGGAAGAAGTTCGATTAGTTTCAGATCACTTTCATCGCTACTTAAATGATGTAACCAATTTTCTTAGTATATTAGCAAAGTCTTAAAGTTTATAAGACATTTTAACGACCACTTACGACAGTACCACTTTTTGGAATATTTGAATTATGTATCTGTCATTTTTATACATTACAACAAGAGCGTTCCCTTACTTTTTCGTAAGTGTCTCTCTCTGTGAGTGAATTTACCCCCACCACTTCCATTTTGACAGTCTTTTCCATTTTTACTACAAAAGTAAAGGAACCGCCCTATTAATTCTGTCAAAAATCAGCTGCCAGATAGTGATTTGAGCGTACCTATTTTCTATTGAGCGAATATGGTTTGAACTATCTTTCGATTCATTTTTAAACACGTCATTGAAGTTTGACCAAATTTGGCGAATGGGTTAAGACAAAGACGTATTGCATTGCTGACCTTTAAGTGAGCCTCAATCAACAAGGATCTGCAACTAGACAACTGCCTAAGGTTGCCCACTTCAAATTGGTTTAGGTCCTTTTTCATTTGAAAAAGTCTCAAATGCTGAATTGGACTAGTAAATTGTTTCCTAACTAGTTTGTAGGTATTTACAAAGAAATTGTGGCCGTTCATGATCAAGAAACCCTACATATCACAAAACCAGGACAAGTTTAACTAGATTGTAATTAAAATTTATGATAATCAACTATTGTAAAGATTAGCTTGTCAATTCGACTACAGCCGCATGCCCTTTTCGTGTTAAAGTACAAATCAAACATTACATTTTTAAAAGTGAATAGATTTAATCAAGACAAGTACACCTTTCGTGACAGAAACTAGTTTCGCATAAATTAATAATTTATGCTGTAGGAAAATTCCAACAAAGCCTTGTTTATTTAATATTTTCATGAAAAAAATGTGCTCATGGCTGATGTAAACTTCAAATTAAGATAATTATGAGAACTCAAAAGATTCTTGCAAATTGCTTCTTCAGAAAACAGGTTTTAAACAAAAGCTAAAGCTAAAGGCCTGTTGGATTTAATTTTTTGGGACTGGACGCTGTTGTTTCTATGCATAAAGTGTCTCATTAGCATAATAATCTTACGATTGTTTTTCTTGTTTAAAGTTTATTTTAATGGTTATCCAGAATTTAGCAAACGTAAGTAAAGTAAGGTTGAAAGCAAGACGATGAGTGTACAATTATGTATCGTTTTTAAGTGCAAACATAAATGAGTGTGACCATAAAGGGGTCCGAGTAAGTTTGAGTTATGGCGGAACAATGAATTAACAACGATCACCATTAATCACGGATGGCACTTGACAATTTCCATTGAAAAATGATGGTTAAATGTTGGAGGAGGGTGTTTGTAGTTTTGAAAATTAATGAGTTCAGACCAATAGATGGATGGTTTCAAAAAGGTGGCGCCACATCTTATAGTGCCAAAGAAACTAAGAAGTTGTCGAACTCCAGATCAAGGAGCGTGCTGATAATGACCAGTCTTTGAACTTAAACTTGTCATTGACCTCAAAACGAAGTAGAATTTCTAGTTTGGGATAACTCTATTTGGACAAATCTAGCTCCGTCTATATCGGTATACAGCTCTACAAACCTAGTTCCGTTTTTATCGATTTGATCCGCAGCTGTATGTCGAGAAGTCTTACTTAGAGACAGTTTTTATAGGTTTGTAAGTACACTTCAAGAAAGCACTTCAACACGTGAGCAGAAACCCGATATTGACAAATATCTGGGACTGGGCTAAAGCTCCTATTGAGACATAACATTCAAACGTTCGCTAGTGGCAGTATAATCTACCTCTTCAAGTATTGCAGAGTCTTTCGAACACAATTGAATATTCGTCAAACTGCAATCACAAAGCTATAAATTAACAGACACGTTAGTATCCAGCGATAATAGCGAAATCAGTAGTGCCACACTCTAATGAACGAGATGTAGTTAGAATTTACAACTTCAAACGTTGGATAGAAATTTGCAACACAATCTAGACTAGGATTCGTTGAAGTTAATATAGTAAAGACTCGATGTCCGCCAATATTGCAGGCAATTTTGCTAAAAAAACTGGGCTTGCTTAGAAACGATTTTTCCAAGCGTCGAATAAGAAGTCATCTCCCACTTTTCCTTTACCTTCCAAAGGCCTTCCAGACGGATTTACCAAAGTAATTACTCTCTCTACGATCTTAGTGATCTTGGGTAGCTTATCTTTGCTTTGGAATAGAAATATCTTTGGCGAAGGGATTCTAAGCCTGTAAAGGTGAAACACATGTAAGAGGATGTACTATTCTCGGAAATAAAAAAGCGCATACGGTCAACCCAAACTTATATCGGTAGCATCTTTTACAAGTCTAAAGCTTACACCAGTCTATAATGATGCGAACAACAACACAATTAAAACGACGACAGGTCAAGACTTTAAGGCCCAAACCGAATAACCTGCTGAGATAAACGAGGAAGCATTGCAGTGGAGGAAGCCATATGAAAACTTATATCGAATAAAAGCTACAGAAGCTGCCAATCTGATCTTTGAGTTGTACAAAGCTAGAGGAGATGACTTGGTAAAGAGCTTGAACCTGCTCATCCGTGGAATCTGGTTCAACGAAAGTATACTTGATTCTTGATGAATTGAGCTCAGCATCGTTTGTCCCGTTTTTTAAAAAAAGAACGTTCCACATCGCATGCAAAGATTCTGTCTGCAATAATTTGAGAACGCCTAAAGCCGATCTTTAGCAACATAGTAGGTGCTTATCAGCGCTGTATTGTACTGGAAAAGTCTAAAGGCAGATCTATGAAAATACCTAGGACTTTCAGCTCGACACTCACCACATTTTCCCCAATTTTCAGTCTGTCTCTCAATGTCGAGGTAGAGGAACAGACCCTTTAAACCCCGGTCTTGGGCATAAACATGGATACAATAGACTGATAATTGTCAACCTAGACTACGGAAACAGCTCTAGTTGCAAAAAAGGAAGGATTCGGTTTGATGTACACAAACAAAATGATGGTTCGAAATAAACTTGTCAGTGTTTGTATCTGTCTATGAGTTGTCTTCAGGAAATGCAGACCTATTACCTTTTGAAACCTGAGCGCAATATTGAGTTTTTTACAGATAGCAACTCAATGTTTGGGTAGATCACTTTAGGATGTACAATGTACATAATAGCCTTTTCACACCGAGCCGGAAGCCGGGTTTTCCCGAAAACACTCGAAAACTTCTACGAAAACAGAAGTTTTCCCATATACATATTTCAGTTTTCAAAACGAGTCGTTTAAAGTCGTTTTCCACGAAAACACCACGAATCCAATCGTTGAGCTGTTGAAACAAACACACCTTTTGCAATATTCAGCAAATGTCACAACTCATAACTT
The DNA here is from genome assembly GCA_949126925.1 of Cheilosia vernalis. NCBI lineage: Eukaryota > Metazoa > Arthropoda > Insecta > Diptera > Syrphidae > Cheilosia > Cheilosia vernalis. The sequence continues at coordinate 15,312,339 of OX421361.1, forward strand.
AAAATCAGTTTCGACAATTATTATTTATTTTGAAATGCACTAAATTCATTTGGTTTGCTAATTAATGCGATCGAAATTTATAACCACAAAAGTTTCCACCGAAGTTTAACGACTAGTGTATCACAGCTGATTCAGCTCAGTGTGAAAAGAATATAAGGGATATGTAAAAAATCAGGTCCAAGATGTCGCGTCAGATTTTCCTCTAAAATGTATTGCTTTTCATTAAAAACGTTTACAAAAAGTTCTTACCAACTCCTGTTTCGAAATAGAGCTCTTCCTCTTACCTGAAAGTAGACAAACGATACACTGTTTTTGAAAATGTTCTAGTTGAAAACTTTATGCATTTATTGAAACAAAACTAAACAAATAGACGGGAATTGTGCAATTTATTGAAAAGGCGACTGCAATTAATAAACCACATTTATCAATAAAAGTCGGACTGTAAACAGATCATGTGGCTTCTATTATTTATAAGCAAATAAGAATAGTTTCAAAACAAAATATAATGCAAAACAGCTGTCACCGTTCAAACGATTAAAGTTAAATGGGAATCCCAACACAAATATATTTGCAAATGTTTAATTAGAAATTATGTTAAGTAACTAAATGTTGTTTCGCATTTTTACTTCTCTAAACAGATCTTGGAGTTGTCTATGACTGGACGGGTTAAGAGTTGTACTACTTTTTTTTTGGCAAAAGAAAGTATTTTATTAACCAGACTTATAGGGTGAAAGTTGTTTGCAGAAACTATTTGGTCCAATATCGAACGAGAAGTTCTATATCAAGAATACTGCGTGGAGATGCAAATTGAGTTAGTAAACATTGAATGAAAACACAAAGAACTGAATTTGTTTATTTTTTCACAAGACAGTGTAAAATGATGACACATTGATGGAAATAAAATGTTAACAGAAGTGGTCAACTCATTTCAGGAATTTAAGACTATTCGGGATTTTTTTTGTTGTAAACCTTGTAGACACGATAATTTAATATGTTTATGATAATAAATTTGCATGTTGTTGGGGTTTATTATTGTTCTGTTCGACATTGTACGAGGTGTTAGTTTTGACTAGTTTTTTTTAACTTCATTCAACAATTATGAGCCGAGAGTGGAGATTTTGCCGAAACGTTACAAAATTTTGTATTTAAATATGTATTACCTCAAATTGAAACAAAAATAAAGCACAGGTAGGAATAATGTTTCTTGAACTAGTTGGAAACTAGTTTGAAGCCTCCCATTAAGTTCTACACGTAAGCTTGACAGAGATTAGAAAACAAAATCAAGATATTTTTTGGAGAAATTGATTATGTCAGGCGAAGTTAATTTTTACATTAATTTCAGGCTCTGTCCAATAAACAAATTGGACAAAAATTATCTATTCAGACGCCGCCAGTTGATCCCATAAGGAAATTGACATAGGGACACTCATATTTGAGTGGCGAACAATACACTGGTGCGACCGTCATCACTAAGTCAACAAAAAGTATACAATTGTTAATCTACATGACAGCTGCCACAATTAATCACCTTAATGTAACCAAAAACATGCATTACAAGTAAACTCTGGTATTTATCTACAGACATAAACATTAGCTATCAGTTCGAGCATTCTCCGGAATACGCTTGATCACTTTGTATAATTAGTTTGGCTGATAAGAATTTCCATTATGCATTGCAACTGTCAGAAAACGCATCAAACGACGACCAAACTTTTGTACAACAATAATGCAAATGATTGTCAAATGCAAATGACTGAACTGAAATTGAATAGTAATATAATAGTAGACAAAATAAATAGTTCACATTTGATATAATGTGTGGGTTTGGTTGTCAATTTTGAGGTCAGAAGGTTTAAAAGAAAGTCCACCTATTGTGACAGTTCAAAATTAATTCCGCCAGATCGTAACATTGTAGCAAGAAGTCTTAACCCACTTTACACGACAAGCTAATGATTGATTGACATGTGCGACAGCAACAAAAAAAAGAGTCCACATTTTTGTGGTCAGCTTCCCATCGGTTTGATGTGCCAGCATTGCGGATGAGAGAATGTTTTCAGCCACTAATTTGATCTTTGTACGCCGAGTGAATGAATTTCATTAAACCAAACGTGCAACGTGCGCGCCAAACCATGCACAATGGAAACCTTTAAATAAGACGCAGCCAGCGGAGTAGAGGAGGAAATAAAAGGATTTATTTCGGTGTAATAAATTCGACTTCAGCATACGCGGCGCTGACATTCTCCTCATGAGCTGCCATGCGAGGCAATCAGTAGTCGCTGATCAAAAGGGGGGCGGTATGAGGAACCTCCTGAAATACACAACTCTGCCGCAGAAAATCCAATTTCGTAATTAATGCCTCATAGCATGGCAGGATGTCCCCGCGTCACAAGAACAGTGGTTGCGAATCATTAAAGAGTTGAAGTTGGACGAAGTTGGAAATTGAAAACATTGATTCAATTGAATGAAAAAGTCTAGTAAGAGGCGGAAGGTTTGTGGTTCTATCCCGAGGTTACATTTATAGCCAAGTGGACGGATATAAGGATGAAGCGTCAAAAGATGTTTGAACTCAAAACAGATTTTTGTTTGAATCAACGAGTCCCTTTTTTAATACGCATTTTCATGCAACTTTGAGCATCCGTGGTGGATGCGAGTGACATCTTCCCCATTGCCACGGTGACCAGTTTTGTTTTCGCTACTATGTCCTCTCTAATTTGTCATTTTCCACTGCCTTGAAAGAGCTTCTCAAATAGCCTTTTGGACTCGGCATAAAATTGTTAAATCCCTTCCATTCGTTCAAAGAAATTAAAAATTTACACAAATTGAATTGTTGTGAGAAGCTAGGCCTGTTGCGCCAACTATTTATTTTGTTGACCTCCAAATGTCCTCGTTTTCCTCTAAGGACCTTCTTCCTACGATAAAAAATATACAAGTAGGTACCCTCTCAATTCTGACAAAGCAAGAGTTACATAGATGGAAATCTTGATATATTGATTTTCAAAAATCAAGTCCTATGTCTTTTGTCGAACTTACAAATATTACAAATTTTCTTTAAACCATTTTCGACTGAATTACTTAACAGAAATGTCCTTTGTTATACGATTTAAAACATGGCCACCTTGTGCCCATATCATATGCACACTCCACTGACGACAAAATATAAAAAAAGGGAAAGCTCGCATATTGCCAACTGTCAAACGAAGACGCCCTTTAGAGCCAGAGCTAGGGTCGGTTAGTCAATTTCGACAGAAGGATATTTTTCATCCGAAAGGGCTACGAACTCTAAAACAATAGTTTTGCAAAAACATTAGGGAAGACAAAAGGTGGATGTGCATAAGTGGATTTACAATAAAAGACCTAGAGCTTGTTGTGAAGGATGTTAAATATCGACTAACGGTCTCATCAAATGAACAAATGGTTTTAAAACCATGGACCTAGATGATGGATAAAGTAGCACCTGTTAGGGCCGTGACGATACTCAGAAGTCCTAGGATGGCAGAAGGTGTACAAAACTGAAATTTCGCACACATAGCTGCGGATCTAAAGCTTAAACTAAAAAGGCCAATTTTAGCTCGAGCTCAAGTGCAGGCATGTGCTACACAACTTTCATAGGCGAAGTTCAAGCTGACTTTAAAAAAGGTTCGAGGTGTGGATTCTTGTATCCCAACGGTTGGATTCAATGCTCACACAGGTATAATGGATGTAATGACATGGGGAACCGTGATTTTGAGGAGAGACGACATTTCAAATGGCTTGTCAATTACGGACACCTTTTTATTACGCACAGTTTTGAACACAATATCGAGAAAGAATGACGTTTTCAACAGCAGTCTTTGAAGCAGAAGAATGAAGCGGAGATTATCGGCTATTCAAGAAGCTGAGGAAACCATCAGAGAGAAAAAGGGGAGCTGTTCGTAACCGATACACGGAGAAGCCCAGAACTCAATGCATTCAAAGCACTGTCTTGGAAGGATTTTGATGAAAAGTTCACTGTTCTAAAAGAAAGGTGTTCCAGTAGACTGCACTCTTCGTCTTAGATGAAGGATGTGGATTGTGGAATGTCTTAAAGAAGTCTAAACCAAAGATGGTGCGTTTATTTTCAATAAGAAAGACAGTCTACCTAGTTGGAAAGATTCAACGCCGAACCGGCGAGGTGGTTAAAATTCGGCCCGAATCGCTAGTGGGTTTATTTTTTAAATACTTTTTCCGCGTAAGGCGAACCTATAGCCCTTCAACAAGTTCTCAAGATGTTTGGAGATAGTTTTCAGTTCTACACCGAAATTGTTGTAGTATCAGTAAAGAAGCGACTTTCGAAGATTGCTCGGCTTGTTCCCGAATGAGTTTTGGAACAGTTCACGGGGTTTTTAAGTGTGATAGGCAGGGCCGTCGAGAGAAAACTCGGGCCCATGTACGAAGAGTGAAGCAATCAAATCAAATTTCCTTTTTGAAGGTGCTTCGATGCAGAAAATAGCAAGTCCCGAAACACACGATCTTTTAATGAGCACGAGCGATTAAAATTTGGAATTTCTTCCAAGTGATATCGGAGATCAAACTCTAAAGACTTGTAATTTAAACGTCAGTAGTGGTTTAAGGCAAGTTTTTTGTTTCGGGCACCTTATATAAAAGCCGGGCCCAAGGGAATCCCCCCTGTCCACGGCCCTTGTGATAGGTAGCTCAAGTTCAAGGTAATTGTTATTTTACTTGTTTTACTTTAGCCTCATGTGTCGCCTTCGAGGAATATATTCATCAAGTTCCCCTGATCACCTTTAGATTAGGTGTAGGCAAACGATTAGTTTTACGTGCGCCAGCCGCAGGTTATAGTAATTGTTTTTGAGCGAGTTCCGCTGTTTTATAAATAATAAGAGGCTGCTTTGAACTAACGCACCTCTTTGCTCTTAATAGCCTACCGAGCTTTGATCTTGCGATATTGGATAGTGGTCTTGACATGGTATTGAAGAATTGAATGTGACTCCAAGAAGGCACAAAGACTCCTTGGGCTGTTTGTTTGCCTATTTAAATTTGTAATACAGTCCATTCGTTTTTATTTGTAGAAGTTGTTAGCTCCGTGTGTCTTCTGTGCACCTCTAAATAGGAAGTTCAATAGCTCTTCCATCTAAATTAAAGAAAGACATCACTTTAAGAAAAGCTTGTGTCAAATCAAAGTTGGGGGATAAGCAATGGAGTTTTTGTCAAAGCAGGAACACAACCAGTCACATGTCCAATCTTTACCTAAATACATACAGAGGCTTGTATCTTAAAATGCTTGACAAGGTAAGCTTGCTTTGAAGGAAACTGCCGTAGATGAAATGAAAGGTTCTTCTGTACCTATGCATGCTGTTCGCGCAAGCGGTATTAAATCTATACCATGAGAGTATGTGATTTTGTCAGGGGTCAGTTTTATCTTCTAGAATCTAGACATTTCAGTAATTACATGGACTAAGTGTTACAGAAAAAACCGCTACGAATTGGGAGATTTAGAAAATGATCTATCTATAGTTTAAATTTGAAAGCACTTCGTAATACTGTCGTGGAGAATTTAGACATCAATCTGGTCTTGACCCTTGGCAATAAGCGAACTAAACTCCGAAACTTATTTGAAGATGATGCAATTTGTTGAGTCGCTGCTCGTAGACAGCTTGAACAGACAAAGGAGGTATTATCCGAAACTACAGATAGGGGACCATTTATTCCTACATCTGGTTGCAGGTTTTCCAATCGTTCTCGTTCTGATTGAACGGAAATTAAGACTAATTGAAGGAAATTCGCTATGAGAAAGCTTCGAGCGACCCAGTCATGCTATTCTTTATCTTTGTACAATGGGATTCTAAATTTGGAGGCACTTACACTCAACAAATCCTTACTCTTTTCTGAGAAACCTTTCCTTCCTTTATACTAGTTTCTTCTCTTGTTAGTTCCGCACTCTGCGGTGTGACTAACAAGCAGGAGGACGAACAAAGTTTTAGAGCCCTACAAAACAAACTTTTTAACACGCCTCAATAATGTAACAGTCCCACTTTTGCTCGGTTCTACAATGCTCAACACAGACCTGCCAATGAAGCGCCTCCAAATTTGTCAACCTCATCAGTTGAGCTGCCATTTTTTCGATACAAAAAAAAGTAGATAATAACTATTTCCAGGGAAGCCATCACAACAATCAACAATCAGATCAGAAATGGCTAAGAATTGGGTTGCCCAGATACGCATCAGATACGGAAGATAACTACTATTCAACAAGTTTTCGTAATAACTAATGACTTTGTCAAACATATTTAAAAAGTCATCACCGTCCACCAGACAACCACAAGTGATTGATGGTCATGATGGTAATGCTAGACAATGCTATATTAGTCACGGCATATAAAAATCAAACCGCCTCATGGACTGTCAATGTCAAAGTCCTTGTCATTGTTAATCAAAAAATGATCTATGACTATGCAAATGAATTGTCTGGAGGATGACAAACCAGGAAAGGTAAGACAAATCATCTAAGCTCTGTGAGAATTCTTTGCTTCAAACTACAAATGCGTCACCTATAAAAGTCCAAAAAAAAAAAAAAAATACAGCCACCTTCCGTCAAACTTATCAATACTACGACTAAAGTCCACTCTTCTACCTTAACCTACCTTGTTGGAGATATTTCTCATAATCCGCATTGCAGATATCACTTTATCCCGTTTCAATGTCACTCGAATCCTTTTATTTCCTCGTTTGCATCACAAACGGAATGCACATATGCATTCTGAATAAAAGGATGACAAAACTATACAATGCACACACATGCAGACACTTGGACACGAACGCAATTAGCCTCGTTCCGTTCAATTAATTTCAATTTGCAAAACCAAATGCACACGCGAAACGAAGGAAACGAAACGAATTTTCCATTAAAACAATCGACAACCGCAAAGGTCGCTCCGAGCGTGCACCTGACTGACTCTAATTTGTTATTAATATTCCTTGCTTGCTAAATAGATACAAATTCGATTCAAAACCAAAAGTATCTGATTCTGGCAGCACTTCCGCACGAGACACCCGATGCTACAACTTGAAAGTGTGAATCCACCAAACTATCCGTATAATCACACGCGACGACGGCCGAAGGAGGCACCAAACAGAACTTATCGAACGCGGATGGGCAGAAAACCACACACCGCAGCATTAACCGATCGACTCACTACTGGTAGTGACAGTCATAGCGCTGCTGCTGAACGAAACTCTGAGAACAGCTTCGCTCCAGTAGCTGAATTGTATAGGTTTTATCGCAGACACGAACGAGACCGAGAGAGAGGGAGAGCGCCACACTACACGGTAATTCAAGACACTTCGCGGTTCGCAATGAGATTCTTGAGGTCAATCGTCGAGATTTGCGGGTGGGGAATGCCATACGCCAAAGTGCGTATGTGTGGATGGTAATGGCATCGCAATGGAATGTGTTGTGTACGAAATTTAAGACCTCAGACCTCAAGACTTGACTTTGGTTATTCCTTGTGTGCATACGTCCCTTGTATATATATGCAGGTGGGACGTGGGAGACGACGACGTCTACGTCTAGTCACACCAATCGGCACATAAGGTGATGGTAAAACAATAGCCGAAGGAAGGTCGTCGCTTTGCGGTAGCAACACAGGTGACGCAGGTGGTGGCGGCGGAACGGGTGCGCGCACGTAGTAAACAACCAATTAGCATGCAAAGTGTGCGTTCGTAGTTATTACGACGGAATTTATTTGCGCGAACGGGGTTTGATTAGCGCGTCGCATCACCGTGCAGGTACACGTAATCTGACATCTGACAGCGAACCGAGTGAGGCTGTGGGAAAGTGTGACGAACGTCTCTCAAATCATGAAGGGGAATATACCTTTAAAATTGGCAAGCGGAGACGCTAACCTTCTACATGGAGACTAGACAAGGCTGCGTGGAAAAATTGGCGCAAAAAATCGGGAGCGGGTCGAAATGCTGCTTTCAAAATTCTGCTTCAGTTCTCCCTTACAAAATTCTTGGATTCAAAATTTGAACAATAAAATTCTGCTATTGGACTTTTCTCCAGCAGACAAAAAATGTTAGAAAAAAAAATAAAAATAGAAACTAATTTAAAATTTATTAAAAAAATGTTAAGTTAAATATTGAAGCAAAATAATATTTATATTAAAAAAAGAAACATTAAGAATTAAATTAAGTAAGTATTGAAAATTCAAAAGAAAACTATATCTTAACATAAGAATCAAGATGAGAGAAGTTAAAAATGCAAAGAAACTAGTTTACCTAGAAAAAAAAAATTGGAAAAAATTACAAGTTAAAAATGAAAACGCTCTCTTCATCACTGCTTTACAAAAAGCAGAATTTTGAAAGTAGAATTTTGTGAAAAGAGTTTTGACCAGGGATCCCAGATTAAAGAAAAAAAAAACTTTTTAAACCGGAAACGATATTTTTTCTCCCTTTTCAAAATTAAAAATCACTTTTTTTCTCCAAAAAACAAAAACCATTATAGGAATTATATCTAAAAAAAATGTATGTACCTTAAAGTTTGTTAAAGTGAGAAGTCTTGAGCAGCCTTTTTCTACCACAAAGTCATAAAACTCGTTTTTTTGCCAATATTTTTTTTTGTGTACAAAATTCCAGCCAAAGTGGAAGTAGACAGATTGTTTTGTGTTTTTGTTTTATTTAAAAATAGTGTTGTCTATCGAAGATTTTATTTAAATAAAATTCCTTTTTTTCTCTCCTTTTTAGATTGTCCCCTCCCAAAAAAATACTTCCCCTATTTTCCCCTTTTGATATAAAAAATCGACAAAATTGCCGACTTTCCCCCCAATATGGTGTAACTGGTTGTGACCCGAATCCGAAAACATTCCTTGAAGCTCTGGCTTTTAAAACAACCAAGCTATGATACAAATTTACTAAGTGCTGTCAAATGTTAATTTTACCTTAAGCAATGCTCCGACATCCCGAGTCTTTAAGATTTGAATTTTTATATCAGAAGTGATACTTCGGACAATGTGGTCTTAAAGAAACTTTTGCAGATGGTATTAAGTTCATAAACCCTTAGCTAGTCTACAAATACTTAAGGGATTTCGAAAAAGAACTCTAAGAAACGACGTAAATGATATCAATTGCTACGATAGAACTTTGACAGCCCACTGTGACAATATTTCAAAAACAAGTTACTTCTGCAGGTCTGCAGCTATTCCGCATATTTTATAATCACGTGTTGATTAACGATTTTTTATAAACAAAATTCGAGTTCTGGACAATGACCGTTCTGAGCATTACGACGATTTTAATGAACGTCCTTCCGAGCTCAACATTCAGCGAATTATGAGGATATTCGAGAAAAGTCGTACAAAACCTCAGTCCAAGTACTTCAATAAAACTTGTGGTGAATCGAAAGCTTAGTCGAAAGTCCCAAAAGCCCACTCTTACCTCAAGCGACTACACGACTGCAAAAATCAGGTCCCACTTGGTCTTGTCCAAATCTAAGGGAACTAAATGGATGTTACTACTTATAGGGAATTAAAGATCCGTCTGATCAAAAACACAAGAATCCACGAGTGTAGAGAACTTACAAGAGAAAATGCACTCTAGACCAAGACCGCAGTCTACACAGTCCTTAGACCCGAAAGGTTAGTTTGGTGGGTTGACGAAGAAGAAGCAATCAAAGCAAATAATCAACCCGCTTTTTCTCCCTTTTTATGGCAGATAAAGTTGTAAAACTTGGAATATTGATGTGTATTGTCTGTGTAAAGGACAAAGTAAATTTTGAGTGGGATTCAACGATGGGGCGTATCACCTTTGATACGAGAAAATCACTTCAAACCCATGTCCTGGTGTTAACTGTGTCTTTTGGTAGAGTGAGACGGACCATCTCTACAATAAAGGTGCATCTTCGTCCTACAAAAAGACTGGATCTCGATCCCTAAGGCAATGGCTGAATTGAGAACCTTCCTAAGGCAGTTTGGCTGTTTGACAGCCTTTTCCGATAGGTGGCGCAGTAGAAAAATTCTCAAAATGTTTGTGTTTTCCTGGGGTTAAACATGAAACACCTCGCTATTATTATGATTATTGCTAGCGCAGTAAAAGTAAAACCTCCCTTGACACATGCTACATATCAACATCCAAATTGTTCCCATCCCCATCATCCTTACCCACGGTTCCGGAAACAATTGCATTACGCAAGAAATTCCCCCCCACACGCATACAATGCGAATAAATAAGAAGAAGAATCTTTCAAACCAAGGGTCAAGTGGTTAAGCACTTCCTCAAACCGAACATATACGACTTGCGACTCTTCTATAAGGATGCATTTATTTGCTTCCCATTTCTTTCAAGTTCTGCCAAGCACGTAGCTACTTTGCTAAGTGACATGTGTGCCTCTGTAGTGAGTGTATATGCCCTCATCAAAATGTAATTTTGTAACTTGTGGCAAGCATTCATTATTTCTCGTGTAAAATATACATCCTGTTGCGAACAAGGGTCTCACATCGCAAATATGCTTCCTCTTCGCAGGGCAGTCCTTTTGTTCGGAGTAACTCCATTTCCAGCAATTGTATCCCATTAACTTTCGAAACAGACACACCCACAGACATACACACAGGGCACAGGAACGCCATTTAAATAAAATACCCACTTCTAGAGCTCTAGTCCTTGGTATACCGGTTCGGTCCTAGTCCGCATGCAAACATCAACTGTTTACAAATGTTTATATATGACACATGTCTTGAGCCGAACGACACAGAGCACAGTATCTGCCTACTTGGAAGCAGTCCTATTAGAAATTCCACTCGTTCCCAGCCTCATATATCTGGAAATACGATTCCAGCCGCCGCAGATGCCGCAGCCGCCGCCACAACCCAAATTAGAATTTCCAATTTACATTTGCCAGCAATGAATTTCATGATTTATTCAGCTGGCAAGTGCTGCCATTGATTTGCATTTAAAATGTTATCTACTCCGACCCCGGGCGAGGATGAGGCTCCCGGGAACTCGTAGGCATAAACTTATTTGCCTCAAATACAATTAAAACCAAAAAAAAATATTTTTTTATGTTTACAACCCGAGGCTAATTGCACGAAATGACCACCTTGGCGGGTGAGTGACCCCGTAAAGCATTCGCAGAACTCTCGGCTAATTAATCTCCCGGCAATCTCCTCCGAGTCCGATAATACCATTGCTTGACCACCGGCATTGGCGTGGAGCCATCATCCACGTCAAATTATGATGATGTTCCGCACCACGCGCGCGGCATGAACTTGAGAAAACAATCTTCCAGCTCCAGCAGTCGCATGTCTCCATTAGATGCGTGCGATTGCGCTGCATGTGGCGGGAAACTTGAAAGACCCGTCTGCGGGGAGGCGCGACAGATAAGACACGACAAGGCACCCCGCGCGCTGTGCGTCGTCGTCATTGTGTTCGCGTCTTTGATTCAATGTGATGGGCAAATATTTAATGACACACCTGGTGGAATGTCTTAAGGCTGCGATGCGCTGGCGCTGGGACCTGGGAGGATGTAATGAGGAATTTATTGAAGACTACCCGATACGCAGAAGTTATGCACAATTCTATTCCACTTAGCGGTGAGACGACAGAATTTATTGTGCGCGATTGCGAGTCGGTGTCGATATATGCAAATGAGTCAATCCCGGCGGGGATTTATTTCGTGATGCACATCTGTGTGGTGGCCACCCGAAGAGCGAAGAGGAATGGTGACACATTTCTGGGATTTGCTTGGTCGTTTTATTTAATCAGCAATCGATGTGGAATTTCCGCGTGAAAGCAGGCTGGCGCGGTCATTGAAGTCGATAAATCCGTGTTCGCCTCATTAACTGAACATTGTCAGAAAGAGAAGATGCTGTTGCCTTTGTACTCGTATGTGGAGATGAACAGAGTGGAAGGTTCTCGCAGTGACAGGTGGATTCTTTCATTTGGCTCCAAGAAGCTGTCATACGGTCATAACGAGATACGAATTGAATTTTTCAAAGGGCGCCAATTAAAAAACCAGAGGAATGGAGAATTTTCGACTTGAAATACCGGGTAGCTTTTGTTAAATAATTCGCTTTAGAGTCCTTCGAAAATCTATCCCGCTATACTTTATCTACTCCAGCTTAAGCCATCGAAGTGGTATGCCATGACCGTCTCAAAAGTCTAAGTGGATATTATTCTATTTGACACTTACTTAATCCCACATAATCTCATGACGAAGTAAGTCAAGTACATTAGTGAAGTAATATACCAACACTGAAGTGGCTTAAGCCAAAGTACCTATATACTGAAATTGTGTTTCTTTACATAATGTGGTTTATTTCAAACTTTCGCCTAAACTTCAGGTAGTTTTCATTAATTGTGTGTAAGCTCACACAATCTTATATAATCTGACAGTTATAACCTAGCCGAGTGCTATGAAAGTCTTAAGTTTCAAAATCATTTACAAAGAGGAATAGACTTAAATATATTTGAAGTGTGTGAGATTAATCTAGCTTAAGCGAAAGTGCAATTTTATTGAAATTGTATTCATTGACAAAGGTTACTGCTCGATTTTGAAATTTAACTTAAGGGGAATTTCATTAATTGTGTTGACGCTTGCCCAGCAAAACTTTATTATAGTTGTCAGCCAAAATTTGGTGGATAAAAATAGAAGTCTTAAAACCTCCTTTATAATGTGATCTAGAGTACAGCAAAGGTCATGCTGGCGTGATACTCATGAGTGAGTTTCGATAGAACACCTCAGTTTTATGCTCACCATGATGAGGCGATTTGTACAGGGAGCTAGTGAAAAGCTTTTCATTTAGATGTAAACAGAATGATATACTGAATTAAATCGCAAAGCATGCATAGGACTCTAAGCCTAGGTTTAATCTTCTTGATGAACAGTAGTTACCTTCAATCTTATGCGGTCACTTCTCGGACGTTAGTGAGTGGTGTTGCAAGTGGAGTACAAATAAGATTTCGATTTTTCAAAAGCATCTCTATGAAAACCACTGAGCTACATTGGAGGTTTAATTCATAAAAATAAATACGTCGTGAACACACAGGCCATGGAGCTCTACTCCGCCAGTTGGAGGATAAGTCTAAGTAAAGGGAAACAAGATACAAATTAAGACCAGTGAGGTGAAAAGCGACTTTTGGGGAGGACGGAATGGTGCTGGGAGCGTAAAGCCCTCCAAAACCCTGGTTACATGTTACATCTGGTGGTAAAAATATCCTATCACATCAATGAGTGCTACTCTGGTAGTAGGCCTCATTTTCTAGTGCTCAGCCCAAAATAGGAAGTTGCATAAAGAGGTGACCCTCTTAGCAAACGCCCTTTGTGACCAAGAATTAAACCAGTGGGCAGAAACAGCGGTAGACAAGCAACCTTGCAACGAGCGAATCCATAACAAGTTCGAGCAATTTCCAATACCCTCAATCCGTAGACTTAAGACCGTCGACGAAAGAAGATGCCAAAGAAACTACATAAATTCGAGCACAACGGGTGGGCAGATATAAACCGAACTTGTTAAATGCTCTGTTAATCTGGGGTCTATTATAACCTCGCAAAATCACACCTACGCAGAGATCAAGCGAAGAATCACTATTGACAATCTCTGATTCTTCGGTGAAGACACTTATAGATCAATATCCTCTGTCTAAATTGTGCAAGGACCCGGACCTTATCATCACTTCTCTGTTCGTATGGAGCAAGAGACTTTACTTTGTCAAAAGCGGATAAAAAGCTTTTACAACGTTTTTAGAGACAGACTCTTTAGGTAATGTTCTCCTGAAGCTGAAGCTTGGACCCATCTAAAGTACCCGCGGTCGAAACATGGATTCTTCTTCGTAAACTGTCGGTCGAGTTTGTGTTGACAGGGGAGATTTATCGATTGATTGATTCAAAAAAAATCTTCGCATCAATCGTCTAAGATTGCTGGGGTATACTACTCATAGAACGAAGTGACCCTAATTGCTCCGGCTCTAGGGGTCTTCGACTCCAAGCCAGTGGACAAACCACTTACCTTTAAAGGTGAGTGCAATTGGAAGGGACCTCAACCAACTTGGAGTGCGTAACTGAAATAAAGAGACCATTGGCCAATTTGGTTTTGGTTTTGGTTCAGGCCCAGGTCCAACAGGAACTTAAATAAGTAAGTAAGACTTTCGGTCCAGTTTGTAGCGATGATGTATTGAGTAAATTTAATGTCAAACTTGGGGACCTTGACGATAATTTATGAATGTGTAGCACAGGCAAGAAGGAACATAACCTAGCTGTCCACAAGCTCTTGTTGATTATGATCCTGGTCCACCCAAGACTGACTGAAAGTAAAAAAAGGTAGTACCTTATGGGACACCTTAAGATTGGGAGTGGGATATAGAGTCGTTATACCTAACAGCGAACATATTATAGGAATTAGGTTCAAGACATTGCACCCTTTGCCAAGATAAAATTTAAAAAAAATGCAAAAAAAATCAAAAACCTATACCATGTGGGATATCCAAGCAGCCAAGTTAATGAATTTGTTGGCAGCAGGTTTTAGTCAGCTATAACAGTGTTCGGTACTACCGGTCTTGCGGTCAAATAAAAAGCGCTGAAGAATTAGCTAGAACCGGCTTTGAATGCAGGGTGTATTGGAAGCTCTAGAGCTAATAACAAATGGCGACATCAATCTCGTCTAGCATACTAGGTTAACTCAAGGCTAAGACATTCCATAGGGTTTTTCAAGCCTTTTTTATATAGACGAAAACTGTTTTGTTAGAGAAAGTCTCAGGAAGCTGATGAGCTTTCTTAAAAGGCACTGAAGGCTGAATATCTGAACTTGCGTGGCCGAAAACAGAAATCTCTGCAAATTGCTTGAAAAGACTACAAAAAAGGAATTTCCCTACCGGTACTAAAGTTAATGGAAGCCAGTCTCCACAAAGAAGTCGGCTCGTCTCTTAGACCCCTTTTAGGGCGCAACACCAGCGAAAAGAATTAGGTGCACGAAAAAAAATTATAAGCCCCCCCCAATGTGAGTCATGAATGAATCTTTGAAAAGGCCAAAAGCTCCTGTTGCCCAGCCAAGAGTCCAACTCTTCGCCACACTCAAGGGGTGTTTATTTCCAGTTGATGTGTCCTCAGCTGTCGTGCCACCGGCCGCAAGCTATTACATTCAACAAGTAAGCCCCTTTCGTTTTCCCCTGCTAATGACATTCGCACGCAATTAGTCCAAGCGCGCTGCTCTGATTAAAATGTTAAAAAAAAAAAACGTTTTTTCTTCCTGTTTCCATCTCAAATTGTATCTTTTTCTCTGTCACTAATTCCCAGCCCAGACACACAACACATCCATGTGGATGAGCTAAAAATAAACTACGGCCAAGAGACCAATTTAAAACCGTCTCCATTTGAAATGATTGCAGAAGTCATTAGCATTGTCTTTGTTTTGTCTTTCGTTCTTGGCAGTTAGTTGTTCATTCGTTCTTTCTCTCATATTGGCATTGACCGTATTAGGGAAGAAGAACCCTTTCGCCATTCTATGCGCATTTTTATTATTATGTTCGACATCAGACATACACACAGAGCTCGAGAGAGCGACAGTTCGTTGTCCCTTTCGAGGGTAGACAAAAAAAAAAAAAAAAAAAAAATCCACATCATCATCGAGTAGTTTGTTTCAAACTCACGCGCGTGATATGATAAATATTTAAAAGGAGAACGATTCCGACTGTTCAATTGCTCGGGGCAACTTGTGTTCTGTTTCAAGTTCATCGCCAGCAGCGGTCCGCTGTCGACTTAGCTCCTTGAAGTGGGAGCAATGGAACTGTTTCCCATCGACGAAAACCAAGGCGCCACAATAACCACCGACGATATTCGCCTTAAGGCATCCTTGTGTACTACAATCAGACCAAAGCCATGCCATAGACCAAAAGTGGCGCGCACATAAAGGCTCCCACACCACAACCACCGCGCACCGAACATTTGCCGTTTAAGAAGACTGAATGCGCTGCGAAACGGTGCTTGAATGGTGAGCCACAGCATGGCTCTGTATACCGATTGCTTTCATTTATGACCCGACTTGGCTCTGCCTTTCAGAAACTAAAACTATTAAACCGAATACCGCCCAGAGATTGAGAGAGAGAGAGAGAGAGAGGGAAGAGAGTATCCATTAATGTGCGGCGTTGGCTTGGCGGCCGGCGATATATATACTCGTAGTCGATGTTGATGGATCGAAATGAGGTTGATTTTCTCGCTCGTCTTGTTCGCAAAATGTTTATCTTCCACTGGAGGACTAAGGATTATCCTAAATGATTTGTGCTGTCGAGAAACGAGTGTAATATACAACAAATGACCTTTGGTTTGATTTTTGTTTTTGGAATCTGTCTTCATCTGCATGGAAATCGTATTGCATTTGGTCTTCTCTGCAGGGAGCTTTCTGTTGCTTTAATTGCGAACGGAATGAGCTGAGGATTGGTTGTCTGAACACTGGATGATGTGCATTATTCTTTTAGAAACATAATGGACTGTGGAACTGCTGAATTGAACTCAACATGAGCGTAGAAGATTTCTCCAATGCATAGTTAAAGCTGGAAAAATGGCAAGTGACTTAGTAATGAACGACCGATCTGAAAAGTGGGTCGGCTTTTAGTCAAAGTATGGTTGAAGGTTGTGCCTATGTTTCGATTAGGACAGTTTTATAGGGATTCAAGGGAATTGCTTAAAATTATCGTGACAGGGAAGGGGTGTCTGCCAGGTTTAAAAAAAGAGCAGTCCGAAATATTGAAAACCCAACAAGCTATGCGAGGCTCTATGGTGATGCTGATAAACAGCCTTAAGGGGGTTCCCAACGTAATTGGTATGTTTAGTTGATATCGACGAGAGGGGTGTTGAAGGCTTCTATTGTCTCAAACAATTACTGATGAAAGAAGGGGTAGGTGCTTCGCAAATGGACAGACACAAGGAGTCTATGATTCATTTGGGAAGATGAAGATCGAAACAAGGAGCAGAGTACTACTAATAGGGTGAGTATAAACTGGTCAAGCTTGGGCAGAAGACCAGTGTAGCCACAAAGTCGTAGCTAGTCCGGCGACTGATGTGTTGGGATACCCACGAGCAGAACAAAGAGACCGATGGTTTAACGAACAATGTCAACTCCCAAACGCAGCAAGACGAAAACTGGACTAGAGCTGCGATATAACCAAAAGAGACATAGAAAGAAAAAGGAAGATCACGAGAAGTTAGGTTCTGTTCTTGGAAAATATTCTAATTGATAATGAGAACGTTCCAGGGTAGCAGATTCCGTGCAGAGCTCTGTAGAGATGAAGAGAGAAACCATTTGCTGTCGGTACTCAAAACACAATTTCTACAGACTCTATAGCGGCGATGAAGAACAGCGGACAGAACGAATCATTCAATTGAGAGGGTGACAGACAGAACATGTGTTGATTAGATATCGAATGTAATCTAATAACCAACAAGACATTCAGGGTTTGTCAGTTTTCTAAGCAGCTATACACATTCGTTGGCAGAGAACATCTACTAATTTCTAAGAGTTGATCAGCTTAAGCGTGTCCACAAGAGAGGAGAGAGGGACACCCCTTCAGCTGCGCCAACTACAGAGGCAACAATCTGTCAACAAAAAGTCCAGCCAACCTGAAGTAACCTATGGTAGGTGCAGCATCTATAGCGACGAGCTTTACGGAGAGTTTTGGCATCGCTGCAAGACTCATCTGTCGTTACAGGATGACGGAGGAATAAGCTTGATGCGGACTCAAAGTCGGACAGAACGCCACAATCCACAGCTCCAGCTTTATGGTTGGTTGGTTGTTTTAGGTGGCTGTATTTCCCGACGAGGGAAAAACACAAGTAGCGCATTGAGCGCCGTTTTGAACCTGATATGAAAAGGAGGTGAAGGAAGTTAAAAGAGCTCAAAACCAGCCTGTGGAGTTGAGAAATTTGATAATCCTGTGGAAATGGATGCCTTGGATGGCCGAAAGGTCATCAAAAAATGGATGACCCAGTGCACTGCGTCTGGTTTTGGCTAGGGCCGGACACTCACAAAAAAGATGGAACACTGTTGCACTCTTATTTGTGTCATCACAGCTACGGCGATGGGTATTATGGGGGATGCCAAGCTTGGCTGCGTGGGTTCCTAAAGGCCAATGACCCGTACTAATTGCCGTTAGTCTGGCGACATCTACACGCGTTCTGGATAAGAGGTTGTTTGTTCTGGCATTATCGTAGGTTGGCCAGATCTTCCTGGAAATGACACAGTTCGCCAGCTTTATGGTAGTATAAAGAGCTTTGTTTAGCTTTGGTATAAACTCTGATAAAAATTTATCAGAGAATAAAAAACGAAGCTCTGCCAATCGCTGTTTCTGTGAGCTGAAAAAATAATGGAGTAGTCGAGTGGAGGACACTGTATAAGAACTTGATGCTTGCTTGCCTGCTGAGAATGCCAAATGCTTGTCAGATGACACAGAATATCAAATGCAGCGAAAGGTGTATTTCGAAGTCCTGCCCTGATGCACAAAAAAGCTGTTCTTAAGACTTTACTTAGGTATTCACGACTTTTTGCTTATCCAAGTCAGTCCACAGGCCACCGGTCCTATGACTGAGGCTGAGGCATATAACCAGAGAGAAATAGGCGGTTGGAAGCCCAATTTACTCCCTATGGCTTTTTTGCAGAAAAAAATGTAAGAGTATAGGTTTTTTAAAAACTTAATCTATATGTATGTCAGGCTTTCAGTTTAACTTTCTGTCTTACACAAGACCCAAGTAAACGACATTAGAAACAGCAAAGCTTGTTAAACTTAAGGTCAAAAAGGGTTATTTTCACATTTGATCTCGCTAAATACAAGTGATCTGTCTTGGAAATGTTTGCCAAGTAGCAGATTAACCGATCTTTCACCAGAAGTCGGCTATCTTTGTCAAACAGCTTGGGAAGGTCTTTCTTAGCCTTGGTATACTGTATACAGCAGACGATTCGTTTACTTTGCCACAAAGACATTCGTGTGGCTTTCTCAAATTTATTCCTTCATTTTTGAGGAGGGGTTTTCTTGTATTTTGTTTTATTTACCTTTGGCTCGACTGAAAAGTTGTCAGCTTTTGTTTTGGGGCCTTAATGATTGAACAAGCTCTCTTTCATGGAGTTCAGAACTCGTCTACTTCTAGAATCGGGAATAGCAATTAAAAAAAATATAACATAAAAAAAAAAATGCATTTCTGATGTGAAATGGAACACCTCGCAATAACAAATAATAATCTAACCAGATCTATTCTTAATTACAAGCAATCTACCACTTAACATTGATTGTCAATAGTGTCGCAAAAAAATAAAAAGAATCAAGCCATTGAAAATGAGAACTGGTATTCTGGACAAAAACTAGAATTAAAAACAACACCACATGCTGCACAATGCCGACAGTGATTGTGACCAGTAATCTGATTTAAACGAGTTCTCTCACCAGTCGATAGTTAAACACGGTAGGCAAATACCCCCAGCGGTTGCTTATAGATTTTGCTAATTATTTTCCTTTTCTTTTAGAAGAAATCAAGCCCAACCCAACGAAACATGTTAAGAATTCGTTTGACGATTTCTCCCAAAAAAACAACACCTTTCACTGTTACACGAAAATAATAATAACAAAAATAAAAACCAAACAACTATCCGTCAAGGTGCTAATGGCATTTTAAATGCCTTAACATATTTACAGCTTTAGTCGCATAAACATAAAAGTTTAAAAGTGGACACAACATCAAATCGCCACCGCGTCGAACAAGATTGATTATTTCTCCGTAAGTGGTTTAGGTACGGATAGATAAATACTTTCGAAAATGTGTGTTCCCATTCATAACAAGAACGCCCCGCATCGGCATGGTAAATAGCACTAGAAACATTATATAACACACACGTCAGTGCACTTGAGAGAACTATGTGAAACTGCTAGAGAAACTAGATAATCGAGTTTCGATTCAACGCGAATCACGTTGGTATTAGACAAGAAACAGCAAATAAAAATACTAGTATCTTCGAATTAAATGGATGAGCCGCACGTACTTCAGCGGATGGATTTAGGTCATTTATTCCCTCACATATGATGATGGTAGTTTGTAGTGTCATTTGCTAGATTTTCGCTGCTCGAGGGCGTTGCGACTCCGCACTTGATGGATTGCCTACCACATGTGGCGCAGTTCGATGAACTTTTTTTTTTTTTTTGGCGTTTGATTGAAGTGAAGGGAAAGGTATTGGGAATTGATTTAACTCACCGCACCGTTGGGCTACCTTTTGCTAGATTAACATAGGAAATATGTGTTTTATGGTCTTTCTTAAATATTAAAATTACGTAGCACGTGGAAATGGAAATGGAAATATTTGTTCACTTCTCCCGCCGCGCCGAGTTATTATTAAATTTCCTACCGGTGATAGTATTTTCATTTCCAGCTCGTCATATATTAAGAAAACTGCAAATCCGAATGGCTCCTTACATTTAAAATGTAAATCCAAATGGCTTCTTACATTTGGATTTACAGTTTCCTTTCAAGTGGAAGTGCTCATCCGACGTGACAGTCGGAAGTTGACCATAAACCACCGAACATGGAAAATAGCATGAATCCGAACATGGAGCGCTCAATGTTCGGAGAAGAAGAAGAGGCTAGAGATAAGAAGAAAAAAAAAACCAACCCTTGCAGAGAGGTACGTAATAAGTTTACGTGGGAGGACTAAGTGGAGCTACACCAGCCTTCTGAGTCATAAAAGTGCAAAAATATTGTAAGCTGTTCACCAAAAACGCATGCATGAACAAAATTCGATAAAAAAAAATAATCAAGTGCATGACTGGCTTGCACGAAACTTTCTCGTCCACTGCAGTGCAGGCTTGGTTGTTTTTTTCTATATTTTTATAAGGTAACGAACGATTACTCAACATGTTAGACAAGATTTTTTTTTTAAATGCAAACATTCATTTAAATTATATTTATAGAATTTAATTTCTTTTAAAAACTTTTCTATTACGTCCTCGTGAAAAATTGTGAAGTGGTTGGTTTTGGTCATTTTTCACAACCGCCTGCTTTTCGTTTTAGTATGAATGCCTTGAGTAGTATAATGACCCCTTAGCTCTTAATTATTCATGTTTTAGGTTGTAAACTATTGTACGTGGAGCTATAAAAGGAAAATGTCTGACTATATAAAAAAGAGAGAGATTGAGATAAGAATGTAATTAATTTTAACCACTGACGATAAGAACAGTTTGTACTCGTATTACTAACAACATTTTTCAATGTTGTAGCGGTTGTTCATCTTTCAGGATGTCTTAAGTGGAATGGGTTGGTGATACAATGAGCCTTGAATTACAGGTATCAATATGGACACATGTAAAAACTGATCGGGAAATATTAATAAAACCAAGAAACATGGTAGGGGAAGACGGAGTTAAAAGTAAGAGTGATAGTTGTAGCATTTAAAAATTTAAGAGTTCCCCTTAAAATTAAGAGTCATGTGAAAAAGAAGAATATTGGTTTCTCCATGGAAAAATGTTCGTCTCCTTAAGTTTTTTGGCATGTGAATTTTTTATTGTTTTAAGAGGTTTTTTTTTATTTAAATTTCTTAGAACAGATGACACGTTTTATTAATCATTTTAAATTATACCCCACTTTAAAAAAAAACTATATTTCGACATTTCTTGAGAAGACTTATATTGGACTTTCTTGGGGAATTCTTTTAGCTTAAATATTGCTGTCTGTCTTAAAATAGGTTTGCCTCGATCATTTGCAAAATCGCGGAGTAGCATCCAATTTAGCCGAAAATGTTACTTCACTCCCGCACTCCCCTACGGGATTGCATTTAGAGTAGGCACCTCTGTTATCTTAAGTATGTAATTCGATCAAACACATTCAAAGCATCACATCAAATTTTAGAAATTATTACAATGTTTGGTTCGACAATATTGAATATTATTCAGGTTGGAAGCATCATCTAACATTTATAGTTTATAGATTCGAATGGAAAACGTAGGCCGCAGTAATTTTTAAAATATCAATTACACTTTAATTATGCATTTTGGTTAAAATCATTACAGCCGTTTTCAAATCAATTATAGAAAATCTAATTTTCAGAAAGTCCATAGAATAATTAGATGAATGAATCTGAACTAAATAGGGGGTGAAAGTTTGTATTGTGAACAGTACTTTGAAAAAAATAGACTGGCTAGAAAAACGGGGAGCGTCACCTCCAATACAACAAAAGTTATTTACGATCTACAAAATAAGTTATTGAACGAATTTGGACGGAACGAAGTTCTCCAGTGCAGCTTGTAATTTATATACAAAGCATTTTTAACTTTCTCGATTACGCAGTAGGTAAGAGAAAGCTATTGTATTCGTACAAAATTTCGAACTAAAGATGTTAACCAATTCTGACATTGCAATGATACAGGAACTCAAAAATTTTTGTCTCGAAATTCTGTCCGTCTGTCCGTATGCTCCCGAAGTCTACAGCTTAAACGGCTGACCTGATTTGGTTCAAAGTTCGGGTTTGGAGTTCTGGGGCAGACAGTTCGGGGCGGTTATTATTCTTGCACGGTAACCTCAATATTAATGGTAAAGTGATCAATTAGTTCATTCTTCAACACTATTAACAGCTGGAATATATTTATTAATTCGATTTAATATTTTGTACATCACATATAAAATTTTCATACCAGTTTGATTTATTCGAA
Source organism: Cheilosia vernalis (assembly GCA_949126925.1). Taxonomy (NCBI): domain Eukaryota; kingdom Metazoa; phylum Arthropoda; class Insecta; order Diptera; family Syrphidae; genus Cheilosia; species Cheilosia vernalis. The sequence goes on from OX421361.1 coordinate 15,334,980, forward strand.
AACGGAACGATTTCAACCAAAATTAATTTTGGGGCTTAAGTAGGTGAGGTTAACATGACCGCAACTCAGTTTTTCGCAAAAAATCGAATAACGGTAGTTTTGAAAATTGTACATATTTCGAAAACGGTCCATACGATTGTAATAAAATAAATTTTTAAGGTAATATGGTCATTTCTAAAACTCTGACTCTGTTTAAATTATCGTTCAATGGATTTTTGTGAACTTTTTTTTTTAGTTTGGTTTTCTTTAGTTTATCAAAAATAACAGTAATAACTAAATAACCAAACTAAACTAAACTAAAACAACGATTTTGACTAAAATTCATACTTGGAGTAAAATTAATGATTTTAAAATGAATGCGTCCTTAATTTTGCATTCAAATCACTGACAACTGCTCATTTCTCGTAAACCCCATTTTCGATAGGGATAGAACTTTAACAACCAAGTAATGCTTATACACATCCCGAAGAATATCTAATACTCAGTTATCAACTAAATATTGCAAAAACTGTTACTGTTTTGTCTGCCAAATTTTACAAAAACCGCCCTAACGATTTTGATCAAAATGCATATTTAGGATTAAAAAATTATTTTTAATAACATCCCATACTTAGTTTTTCTCAAAAATGTAACAAACAAGTTTTTCAACTATTTGTCAAAAATTACTACCCAAAAGCCGATCTGTATTCATACATCCTTTTAAAACTTTTGATGGACAAGAAAAGTTTTGGTTCAATCCAGCACTTTATTTTATACAAGATTACTTGCTTGCTTATTCAGCAGGTTAGGGACCGTTAGCATTATTATTTTGTAGATTGAATTTTGGTTTTCCTATTCTTTAGGATATTGTTTTTCTAAGAATTTAAATGACCATTTCAACAGACCAAATAATGAACAACTTCTAAAATACATACAGATCATTTATATGTTTTTGTATACTAAATATTTCACAATGAACATTGTCTTCATAAACATAACCGTCCGTACACGAGAAAGGTAAAAAAAAGCAAGCGAAGCCGAGTGGACTCATTGTTTATTAAATTTAAATATACCTGCCCATTTCTTCTTCAATTTGTCAATTTTTTTTTTTTTTTTTTTGATATTTTTTTTGAATTTTTTATAGTAACAATTCTATTTATTGAATTTTCCTAAATTCTTTACTCATTTAATATTTCGCTATACCTGTTTTTCCTTTTTGTTTCTTTGCCATGGTTTGGTCGTACTTTTTTCTGGACATACCTGAAAGTTGAAAGAAAGCATAAATTATAACCTCTTATAAGAAAACATTCATAAAAAAAAAACACGGGTAGATATTAATTATATAGAAATCACAACCTCCGCTCTCGTTATTTACTCTCAACTTTGACACATCCCAAAGAAATAAGTCATATCCTAATAAAATGTGTATATAGATTTCAAGGAGTTTTTTTTTAACTTATAGCCACTCAAAATTTCAATCCCTCTAAATGGCACTTAGCGTTTCATCATTTTCACTTAAGGCCCGCCATTAAATTTTAAAATCGCTAAAAAATGCAAGCAAACACATTCTTCTTCGCCATCAGAAGAGACACTGCGCTGTTGTGATGCATATACTCGTACAACGTACAGTCAGCATTTAAAGCGTTTACGTATATATCCCGGAGCACTTATGCAAATTAAAACGAGAAAATGATTTATACGAGTAATAGGCAAATAATTTGTGTGTACCTTTGGCGAAATTATGAACAGAGTGTGTACTTGGTAATTTATTTTCTTGTTAAACATTTATGAATAAGCCGAGACCGTCTATGTCGGTATCCACACTTAATGATTGAGTAGAAGATGAATAAGAAACCATGAGAAGATGTGACGAAATGTAAAATGACAAATTACAGAGGATGACTTTCAGCTATCATTTCGTCAGTCGAAGTTTGAGGTGTTTTTTTTTTTGTGTAGGCTCAAGGCAGATGTCAACAAGTCAATGAATGTGAGATGATAATTTTACACATCAGATAGTTGGGCAAGAACAAATGGGTGTTGTTGGTTGTCTCATCGCGATGCACGATAGGCAACAAGTAGGTGGCTAAAAATATAGTAGAGGGTCTAATAAATGTGGCAATGCATCTATTTTATAGGAACCGAGCATCATACGTCGAAAACGTCGCTTCAATCACCATCGGTCACTCAAAGAGTCTATTTTGAATACCAAAGAAAAATTACAAGGAAATGCTTTACAAGTTTTGTGATATGAATAAGGAACAAGTTTGGTGGCCACTTAAACGTATCCGTTTTGAATGCGAGAGTGAGAGCTTTCCAGAGCCAGTTGAACACTAGTCGTCGAAAATAGAGTTCCACCAAGAGGGCTTTAACAGGCAAGGTCGAGTTAAAAGATTGGTTTAATTTATCGTTCACCAGAAGCCTGCTATATGTATGCCTCCCTTTTTTGTCTGCTGAGTCTCGTACTATAATTTCGACAAACACAACTTTTCAGTTCAATAAAGTTCTTCTGTTAAAGCATTTTACGTATAAACTTTTCTACAACCTTTTAACAAAACAATGCATTGAGCAAATAGAAAAAGTTTTTTGGTTCCTACAATTTTTTTCAACGGTCACTTTGTCCCTTCTCATTTGACACTGACATTGCTAATTTAATGGGGAAATGGGTAGCTAGTTTTCTAGAACCTATTTCTCACAATACAAATGTGAGTTACAATTGTTGTTGCTCAATAGAAAGGTGAACAATTTTGAAAGCATCTCTTCTCGACAAAAGCCTATTGAAGTAAATAAGATTGAGGCGGGCTTGATAGGAAGGCAATATAATAGGTGATCTTTCCAAGACAGACTGTAAGGAAAATGTCGGTTCATGCAGGTCGAAATTTGACTCGCATGGTACTTGATATAGCGGCCTTAAGTAGGGGAAGAGCGCTGAAGAGAAAAATGCTCACGTATGGGTTAAAGAACTCTTTTACAGTGTTGTTATATCCTTTTATGTGAAATTTTCGATTTCTAAAAAGCCCTCCGTGGGATAAACAGGGATTTGGGATTTTTAGGAATCTAACAAAAAACATTCAAACTATAAGTCTTAGCAGCAATTTCATCGAAACATCTACATTTTACCACAAAACAGTGTCTATAAAAAATTGCTTATGTAAATTGTCTTACATGAAAATTTCCTAGTTCCACCAAAAATAGTCATGGTAATATTAACATTCTGCGATTTTAATTGTTTTTAATATTACTTTTTTCCGTGTAATATAAATTTTACTTTAAAAATTCGAATTTTGTCGCAAAAAAGTATCGAGGGGGAAGGGAATTTAAGTATAAATAAAGAGAGAGTCCCAACAACACTGCTTTAGACCTTCGTTTAATGAAACCAAGTGATGCAAATTGTGGGATATATTTTCCGTTCAAACGTCAAAAAAAAATTGTAGGATAACAAGAAAGTTTAATGGCTAGAATGGCGCACAATTCCAATTACATTCACTTCACGTCTTTTACCTAATATATTTGATAAGCTTTTATTCTGTTTTTTTTTGAAATTTATTTTAGGTAAACATTTCAGTATTTTTTTTATCATAATTATGCTGCAGCCACATAAAATCAGTTTTGTTTTCCTACAAGTTTTCTAGCTGCCACTTGTTTTTTTATTTTTTTTATTTGACACTGACGTTGTTGCGAACTGCCCTATTTTGTTGAAGCGAGCAAGAGTCTTGTGGTGAAGAAATACATTCGACACATTTTTTATCGACAGCTAAGAGAGCATGGACTGATTTTCTGTATGACTCTCCTTAAAATCGAGTATAGAAGTCAGATAAAGAGAAAGGGCCTAGATGACTGCCTTGTGGGATCCCAGAGAAAAGGGCTATAAAGCGTTTTTCTACGTAACAGAGAGTCTAACGATCCTCAGAAGATAGTAGGTATGTAGTTGGAAAAAATATAAGGAGGCCTAGATGACTGCCTTGTGGAACACCAAAGGTGACCTATTTTCCAGGTATGGTGACGTGTATTTATTTTTGGAACATTGTTTCGAAACCGAGGACAGACTATTTAAGAGCGGAAAGATATAGAATATCTTACCAGAAGCTTTCCTGAAATCGAATCGGACAGCCGTCGAATTCTTTCTGTGCCATCAGAGGACACGAATTCGGCAACGTTAGTTGTTCAAATATGATGGACCCGAAACGAAGGATTTGTTGGATTTTTTGTTAAGGCGGCAGGAAATTGTATAAACTATAGATTATTGAGAAGAGGAATAAACGAGAAGCGTCGAATGACAGTTTAAGAGTCTTTAAACTGATTATACCTAAACTCTCGAGCAAACACTTCAACCACTATACCATAGCGACAGCTTTTTGGCATAACTAAGTCGCAAAATGCTTCCAGTGTAACTCTCAGCTGAATTTCTAGAACTTCGCCAGACTTCCATGTAAAAAAAAACACATTTCAAGCTACATCTCTAACATATCTAGCGCGAGTTGGACTCCATCTATTTTAAGAAACTTGCCAATACCTTAATGAGCTTACGTTAGATATCGATCTAATTTCCATTAAATAAATCCCCACCAACAAGAAGTCCCATCGGGTACAGCACGATCTCTAGCAACGTAAATCTAATTTAAAAAGTGTGCGACAAAAACCACTAAAGCCCAGAAACAAAGTGTATTCACCCTCATTACTGATTGCTTAATGTTGTGCCATAACCCATTAGTAGGTCCGCCGACTAAAAGGCGCTCGTTTGTGTATGCCTTAGACCTTATGTTTACTGCCCCACCGATTTTGATACGACGACCTGCAAATCGTATCCTCGCAATCCCAGTGCCGTCATGACCTCGTACCGCCACATAAAAACTAATCGCCACCAAAAAGCTAATTTCGTGTGCCAAACATGAGAACACCTTCCCCGACAAGTACTCGTATCTGGCATCTGGGTTGTTCATTTCAACAGAGATTCGGCGATGAGTACCCCTCACATTACCACATGGGCGTCATCGATTATAATTGCGAAGAGAATCTGCACAGTTGTTCGCCGATGATTAAACATAAACAGATATGTACATTGTACAAGCAGATTTATTTTCAAAATACATTTATACCGACTCTGAGTTGAATGATTGACACCATTCGACGTGATAAAAGATTAATGTGTGCGCGATGCTACCTTGAACGAAGATTGACCGAGAAGGGCACGATAAATAAATGATAAATCCACGTTTGTTTATTTATTTTATGACGTTAATTCCGAGATGAATTGGGATTCGTTTTCTTCTTATTTTCAATCAAATGGTCACAGGTGGCTATTGGTCATCTTTACTTGGAATCAGCCAGGCACGTTTGCCTCATTAGAAGTGATTTGTTTTGCAGCAGCGCGGTCTCTACTGTTGCCTGTGTGTGATCATGAACTTTATTACGCCATGAAACGTCTGTTTACTTTTGAATTCTATTATTAGCTAAAGTCTACCTGAAGAGGCTAAAAGGTGGCGTAGGCAAGTGATTTTCAAGCAGATGAGCACACAAACAATCGGCAGGAACTAGTCAAGTGGGCTCTACCGATTGAACTTGAAAAGTCGATTTGACAGAAGGTTGTTTGTGGTTGCTGGAGTATGTATCTTGGTGCGTGATATGGTGCTTCGGATGACGGCAGTGGGAAACCGAACCGAAATGGTTGCTGCCGATGTCTTTTGGGTAAGCCTGGGAAGCTTTAATCCCAATATTGTCCTTTTTTTATGGCGCCTGATTAAAAACTCATGTTGTTCTGTTAATCTAATGGCATATACTACGGTGACTGCTGAAAGAGTCAAAATGAGATGGGGGATTTTTTTTGTAAGAGCAGACTTCCTGTGAGCGGCAGAACAAGCCAAACAGTTTTGAGCTTTTCATTTGTGGAAGAATAAACGATGCTACCAAAATCTGGATCTACGAGCTCATCGATAAAACGGTTGAGCAATGTCCGAAGTTAAAGTCACCTAGGACGATGGGAGTAGTTGACTTTGGTCCGGAACGTAATCTTACTATATGGCCAGGGTGTAGTTTCCTGACCTAAATATTAATCAAGTAGTATAATGAGTCTTTAAAGTCACAATTTAGGGACAGCGAAACAGGGGAAGCACCCCAACATAGGTAGCGAGCAAAATTTGAGGACGAACTGGTTGGTTGAGGCCGTGGTTCGCAACGGGCGTTAAGCGCCGTCTAAAGCAAATAAGTAACACGTTGGTCATCAGCTGAGAGGCCCAGATTGAGTCGTATTAATTATTTATTGTAGATTGTGGTTAAGGTATATTTCAGCCGCAACAACAACCCCAAGCTGATTGTCATAACTCTGCCGATGGCGTATCTCCCGCAACCTGTCGCACGTCCTATTCACTTTCCCTGCGGAATATGTTGTTCCACAAGGCTGTGTTCTAAGTCCTATAATCTGTTTTTAAAGACGACGTGGGTGGAAGTATCCAGTGAGGTACTAAATTGCGGATGATCTTGCCGTCCTTTGGAACAATCTATTTATTCTCTTATTCTCCAGCTATGCGAGTACATAAACTAAAGTTCCCCAAGTCAGTTTAGCCACCAGACCTACTGCCACTGTGGTTCTTGTTCCCTTCCAAAACCCGAGGTGGACACAAGTTCCGTAGGTGGGTAGGAGTGGCAGTTTAACTAAAAAAAAAAAAAAAAGTAGCACCTGGTTGTCGGATAGTAGGCTTTAGTACCAGCTTGTGGAATTGAAAAAGGTTATCAATTCCCTAGTACTACTTTTCGATACCTGTTCAAAGGAGTCGAAGAAGAGTTTACCAAGAGATCGTCATCTGACCCTAGTTAGTGCCAGGCAGACGCAAAGTTAGTGAGTGAGAATTTCCTTTTCGGCTGCGTCATTACAGCTGCGGCCGTGTGTATTATGTGGGATGCCTAATATAATTGCGTGTTCCCTTATTGGACAAAGGTTTGTGATTATCGCTGTTATTCTGCCAATATCTTTTCTTGATTTACTTAGGAGGTAGGTTGTTTTTTCCGTGCTGTAGTTTGGCCACATCCTTCTCAATATGATACAGTTCGTCAGCCTCCTCCATCTGAGATTAAATCGTTTAGGCGGGTATTTTCCTTTTAGTGGTAAAATGCATCAGTTCGGTTTGCTCGGGTTTACACCAAGACCACACCTCCTGTAGCATTTTCTACTAATTACGCCAAGTCTAAAAATCTTCTACGGAACTTGTGTCTATATCAACTTCCAATTATTAAACCAGAAATAAAACACACGACAATCAGACAGTTCTATGACATCAGGCGAGAAGTTTTCCTTTCGACTAGTTTTCCAGCAGTTGGGTCGTGTATCGTCCGACCAATTCTCATGCTCATGGTAAGAACTGAAACAAAAAAACCTCTGTCTATTCATGGTGAAAACGCTAATCAAACCGAGCAGAAATCAGCAGTCAGTTGCCAAATCGGCTTCTTCGCTGGAATAAGTGTTGCCAATTCGAAAGACTCACCATTAAAAAAACGCACACACTTATACTGGGTGGATCAGCGCAGCATGCTTCAACGTGACTGCTATCCACTTTTTATTCACAGATCCAATCGAATGAATGTTGGAATTATGTGACCACTGTGACATTCCCCTCAATAAAGTTGTCCGACATTCGCCACATAATATGTACTGCCAAACGATAACGACAGCAGTTACACCCACCAACCGTCCACTCATCGCTTTGCCATTGTGCCACCAAACGACACACAAATCTCAACACCATAAACGCTCGTTCAATATTTTACCACAAATAGTCTGCATCCTGTCCCGAATGAAAAAATAAACTACATCCATTTGAGGACGTATCAAAAAGAATCCCTAACGGAAATGAAGGCCATTCCTAAAGAACGAAAAAAAAAAAAAAACGTTACAGCATTACATTTGTCACCCACGTCTATTCCTATTCAAGAACTGCTAGTCTTAGTTTCACTTACTAGGAGAAAGCCCCACGGCCCAATTGACAGGAACATTCAAGGGACGTCTTTGCTCTCCGCTGAGACCGATCCATCATTAATGCTCTCGACTGTATACATTGAAAAGAATCCGGCAAACAATAAAGTTTAGCATAAGCACAAGCACTCTTAAATGTTATACTACTTTATTGTTGAGTTCTTCCGGAGCCAACAGCGCGCGACACAACAATGACACGAATGACATTTCTCGCATCGCGCCCAACCTCCACCCACACCCCCGTGCGCACATACAAAGATAAATTACTCGAGGGCTCTGCCATTTTGTCATATAATAATCGTAGCATAGGCTGTGTGTGCTTTTCGATGCTGGATCACTGGAATTGTGTGCGTGTGTATTTTATTCAAGAGGTACCATTAAATTTCATCTTAAACTTTAAAACAAGTTGCAAACATTTTATCGACGAGAGAAATGAAAAGACTGTGAGATGGAGGCGCACGATAAAATATTTGAAAACAAAATGTATGCGCAATAAATTCACTTCGGCGAGAAGACAACCGGATGCCAGAGTGATGGACGGAGGGAAGTTGAAAGCTGGAAGTCCGGAAGAAAATTTCATGCAGATATGAGTTGGACGGGAATGTTCGTCTTGCATTTCGCCAACTTTCAGTTTACGATTGTTGTATTCAATTTAATTAAAAGTTTGGGTGTGTGTATGCCGGCCATTTACTTTTTTGCACCGGTCTAGACTGAGAGAGAGCGGAGCGAGTACGTTGAAGAGGTGAAAAGTTTTCTTTAAATTTATTTGCCAATGGGTTGAAACTTTCTTTAAGAGTTTTTCAAGTTTTCATCGCAAGAAAAACGTATCTTCCCTTTTTACGATTTGCAGAAAGGGGCTTAAGTTTTGAGGCAGGCAATATTGCACGGTCAATAACCTGGTGCCAGGTTGTTTGTAAATTGTTGGTTTGGGGGCTGTTTTTACAGGTTAACCCATATTTGGACGTGGAGTGGCTTTTCGACCAACAAACTTGAGGCGAACATTATATTTGCAAGTATCTCTTCGAAATTGACCGCCCAAGTGGTGTTTTGAAAGATTATTTTCAGTAACAGAAATACTTTGAAGTAGTTGGAGCTTGACAAAGCAAGATGCGCCCTTAGAACGACCGGATGATGGACTCTCGGCTTAGTGCGCGACTTAACTTTTACCAGAGCAAAGCGCCGCACAAACCGTTTGCGAGTTGAAGGTAAATGTTGGCGTTAGCGAGCAGCGTACTCGACACTCTGGATGAGTGGCACGGAAAAACACAAATTGCGTCGTAATGCTTTTCATTTCATTTCATTTCATTTCATTTATTCAATCTACGATTTATAATCCACAGCATTCACGCGGATCTGCCGAACATTCGAAACTAAACTGCCATGGAAGAGATTCTCAATTCACCCGTTTGGAATCGACATAAAATTGAACAAAACCTCACAAAACGAATGGTTGTGAGAATCTAGTCTTATAGGGTACCTATACGGATATGTTGAGCCAACTAATAACTTATTTATTTATTTGTTTATTTATGTGATATACCCACTGAAGTCAATTGGCCATTCCAGTACAATCGAAGAGAAGATACCCAGGAACTCTATCAGGATTACACAACAAATGTGATGGCAAATAAACACACTCGATAAGGGTATTTTTGAAATTATTTTTGGAGAGCCTACAATAAGCCAAGTGAATGGGGGATCTGTGAAGCATCTACTACATCAACAAACAAAGCAATTGTGAGAATTCGCTCATCTAAGTGTTGGAATAATCTTAGTGTGCATATTCAATATGGTTGAAAAGAAGAAGTGAGTTATATTTGCTAAATAGTTAGAAGTTTCGCGTACCTGTTATTGCATTTTCAATGGAAGTGCGGTATTGAGTTTTAAAAAAATATATATGAATACAGATCAGCCCTTCGGTAGTAAGAAATAATTAAGAAACTGATTTCTTCGAATTTTTTGAAACAAAACTAAGTATGGTGTCTCAATAAAAATATTTTTTTTATCCTAAATATGCATTTTGATCAAAATCGTTAGGGCGATTTTTGTAAAATTTGGCAGACAAAACAGTAACAGTTATTGCAACATTTAGTTTGAAAATTACTATTGCTCAACTATTTAGTTGATAACTGAATATTAGATATTCTTCGGGATATGTAACGGGTGATTTTTTAAGAGGTTTAGAACTTTTTTAAAAAAAAAAAACACAAAAAATTCGAAAAAATTAATGAAATATTTATTTGAATCGATAGTTTGAACCTTGCAATTTAATGTTTAAAGGTAATTTCATGCAAATGTTGACCGCGGCTGCGTCTCAGGTAGCCCATCCGCTGAGTCCAATTTTGGCATACTCTTTCACACATATCGGCCGGTATCTCACGAATGAATGCATGGATGTTGGCTTCCAGTGTGTCAATCGAAGCGGGCTTGTCCCTATACACATTAGCCTTGACATACCCCCACAAAAAATAATCTAATGGTGTCAAATCGCACGATCTAGGCGGCCAATTGACCGGCCCGAAACGTGAAATTAACTGTTCACCAAACTCGCCTCGCAATTGCGCCATTGTTTCGCGTGCTGTGTGGCATGTGGCACCGTCTTGTTGAAACCACATATCATGCAAGTCAAGAACTTCCATTTCGGGCAAAAAAAAGTTTGTTATCATCGCTCGGTAGCGTTCACCATTGACAGTAACGCTGCGATTCGCATCATCTTTGAAGAAATATGGCCCAATAATGCCGCCGGCCCATAAACCGCACCAAACAGTGGCTTTTTCGGGATGCATTGGTAGCTGTTGCAATGCTTCTGGCTGATCTTCACTCCAAATGCGGCAAATTTGCTTATTTACGTACCCATTCAACCAAAAATGAGCCTCATCGCTGAACACAATTTTTCGATAAAAAAGCGAAAATGAACATTTCGAACCGAGCACGAATTTTGATAGTAAAATTCAATAATTTGCAAGCGTTGTTCATTTGTAAGACGATCCATGGTTAAATTGCAAACCAAACTGAAGCTGTTTGACAGTGACACAAGGTACTAAACACACGTCAGCTGTCAAAACCAGTGTTGCCAAAACCAAACCAGCTAAAAAATCCCGTTATAAGCATTACTTGGTTGTTAAGGTTCTATCCCTACCGAAAATGGGGTTTTCGAGATATAGGCGGTTTCTAAAATTAGCGTTTCCAGTGATTCGAATTAAAAATTAAGGACGCAATCATTTTAAAATCATTAATTTTACTCTAAGTATGGGTGTTAGTCAAAATCGTTATTTGCTGTTTTAATTGTTAAACTAAAGAGACCCAAATTTAACAACAAAATTTTTTCAAAAATCCATTGCACGATAATATAACCAAAATCTTAGTTTTCAGTTAAGTTAGAAATAACTATATTACTTTAGAAACTAATTTTATTAAAATCGTATAATCGCACAATTTTTAAAAGTGACATTACTCGATTTTTTAAGCTAAAAACTGAGAATGCAGTCATGTTAATCTCAACTACTTAAGCCCGAATATTAATTTTGGTTGAAATCGTTTGAGTCGTTTTCGAAAAAATCAAACTGGTACGAAAATTTTATATAGGAAGTACCATTAATATTGAGGTTACCTTGCATAAAAAAACGGCCCCCAAACTGCCTGCCCCCAAGCTCCAAATCCGAACAAATCAGGTCAACCGGTTAGTCTGTTGGCCTCGGGAGCATATGGACAGACACGGGCAGAATCTCGAGACAAACTTTGTTGAGTTCCTGTATTATCGTTATGTCAGAATTGATTAACATCTCGATTTTGAATTTTTGTACGAATACAATATCTTTCTTTTACTATACGTAATTGAGAGAAAAACTTAAAGTGTTCAGTGTTATTCGGATGGAAGACTATATGCATAGCGCCTTAAGTTGCTGGGCATTGGTTCGACGCTAATAAATATTTTTGTCATTTTCGGCTTGGTGTAAGTAAAAATCGTACTATGTTTCATCCGCATAGTGTGTTGTTCTTTTGCAACCAATTTTTGTAGGCGCAGGGTCATAAGCCAAAAGTTCACAATAATTTGGGCCATAGGTTCACAATTTTAAAATTGATGTAGGCCATAAGTCCACAATTATCCATATGACAAAAAGAGTTGTTTTAACAACTCAAAAAGTATGGGAATGTTTGATAGATGCCGTGAAATAAGACCAACTTCTAAAAATGTGCCTTATTTCGTTCTTAAATAGGGTAATAAGGATAACTTCCAACAGTTGGTCTTATTTCACTCCCACAAAGTGCAATAACTCCAATAAAATTTGAGTAATAAGAAGAACCTTGCACCCACCCCGTAATCCATCAGTAAACCTAAGCAGGGGGGTTGCAGGGGGGCAGCATGCCCCCCCCCATACAGAATTCATAGTTTGAAAGCGCAATCTTAAAATGATTGCAATGCTGGAGAAGTGTGTCTTGTGGGTTTTGGAGGCAAACACCGCAAATGAGGTCATTACTAGAATTTTTAGCTTCGCTTTCAAGCTCGTTGTCCTCTTCTTCACCTTCTTCATCCGTGAGCCATAAGACCACAATCAGTGAGTCAAAAATTCACAAGAATTTTGTGTGAACTTTTGGCTCACCTGGACTTGTGGACTTATAGCCCACCTAAGTGGGTAAAAAGTCCATTGTGGACTTTTGGCCTGTGGACTTATGACCCTGCGCCTTTTTGTAATGTCTAAATCCATGTCTTTATTTATTTTATTTATTTTATTTAAATTAATTTAATCGCTGCACATTGAGAATAATTTCTTATAATAGTACAGGTAGTATATATTATATATGTATATATTTTGAAAATTTATTGAAAAGACAGATCGGGAGGTTTGTTAAAAGAGAACTATCCAGCGATAAATTAGAAAAAACGGCAGGTAAAAACCGACTATGGTCGATAGTTTTCCTTAAAGAAAGGGGGAGATGATTCCAAAGGCTAACAGTGTAAATGAAAAACTGACTACGCGTTGCCAGGCAGGTGAACGTACAAGGGAAATACCTCTCCCTGACTGTGGAAATGTTAATTCGACAAACAAGTTATTTGGCATTTTTCTTTTTATGATTTCTACAAGAAAGAAACTGCATTTGAAACGAAGGAAACACTGTACATAAGTTGCATCCGAAAATTTGTCGCGAGTATCCGGAAATGTGATCAAACCTGCGGAGGCCAAAGACAAACCTGTTGGTTGTTTTTTTTTTTTTTTTTTTAAGCAATATGCTTTTTTCAATATTAACCACTACGGGTATAGCTATATGTTAATTGAATTAAAAGCTAATTGTAGTTTACTTAGCGAGGCAGAGTCTAAATCGGCAAAAATTTCGCAGCCATAGTTTAGAATATGTACAATTAATGCTTTTAGCAGACTTGTCTTAACCTCTACAGGTAAGAAGTACCCATTGGTGGAAAGGCCCCTCAGCGAACCATATATTTTGGCAACTTCGCTATTTATGTGTGTACAGTGTGCTGTTAAATATTATTCCTAGGTTTTTGATCTTCGACACCATTTCAACTTGGGATCCATTTAATAAAATGGGTGAAAAATCAAAAAAATCTGGTTGGTGTCTTCCAATTGGTAAGCACTTTGTTTTAGCAGGATTTAACAGCAGACGGTTTTGGTTTGACCACTCAACCACTGATGCCAGGTCCCCGTTCATTTTTACCACGGCATCTTCAACAAGACCTATTGGAAAGTCGAGATAGAATTGGACATCGTCAGCATTAATGTGGAAGTTGCAGTATTTAATGACAGAGGGTAGGTCATTTATAAATAAAGAAAAAAGTAGAGGACCGAGAGAATAGATCCTTGCGGTACTTTAGTTATATATTCAAGTAGATACACAATTGCAATTTTTAAGTATATAGGACTTGATAATAGAATTTTGTTATAATCTTTAAATAACGAAAAACCTAATTATTGAGGTTTGGATCTCAAACCAAAATTATGTTTTTTTTTTTTTTTCATTTGTTATGAGCTCATTTGATCGAATTACATTTTCTGAAGATGCAATTAAATCACCATTCATTTCGTGGTTTCAAGTTAGTAGCGCTGGCATTTGACACCTGTCAAACTCAGCTGTCATTTGAAGTGTCATAATATTAGTTAAGTGTTTGGCATTTAAGATAATGGATTTAAGCGATCTGATTCCAATTTCTGTGAAATGACTTTGAAATATCAAGCGTTTCCTTTCACCGGACGGATGGAGAGGTGCCCCCTTCCGGTGAGATAAGCCATCAAATCACCATTAGATCTATTCAAACGGTAACCAGTTCACATACAAAACACTGTCACACAGACCCACAGACAAAAACGTGTTGCCTCATCCATCAGCTATCAGGGTAAGTAAATAACTGATTTAGGCGTTCCCATTCATACCTGATAAAACAAAGTAATAATTAATAAACAATAATTAAATTAAAGCTACAATCAAAACTAATTAATCAAAGTCCATAAATAGGATTCCAAGTTTATAAATAAAAATCGAAGCTAATTGTAGTCAATAAATCCAAAGGCAATAAATTCGTAAAAACTGATAATACTTGCAATGTCTATTAAATTGTTTACGGATGTTTGCCAAATTCGACTGTTAATGGGTAAGATAAGATGTAATAATTATAAAAAAAATAACAGCGCGGTAGTGGTGATCGCTTGCAGATGATAGGTCACATAAAAGCTGATCGGAACACGCTTTCAAAACGATCTTATGAACAGTGATCGATCCCACGAATATCTTTTGTTGAATTAAAAGTTTTAAGAAACGGACCTACCCGCGATCACTGTTTTTAAGATCGTTTGTTATAAACGGGTTTATAAGAAACGGGTAGGTCCGTTTCTTTTAATTCAACAAAAGATATTCGTGGGAGCGAACATCTTTTCGGGGATGAGGTAATTTTAATACAAGCAGACTAGCCACCGGTCAGTCCGAGGGAAGAGTGATAACATTCAGCAAAGACTACGTTAGTCAGGAAATAGAAAATTGATATAAAAAAAATGATAGGCGACAGTACAATGCCCTAAAGAAAATTTATTTCATTTTTATAGAGTGGGCGCTAAGCTGCTTTTTGTTGAGCACCGATAAGCGATAACCCTCAGTGAATATCTTGTATTCAAAATTTGAAGACTTTAATTTGAATAAATCACGTTTCGCCCTGGGGTCGAATTCCCGCATCCGTGATGGAGCAATACTTCACTGATTTAAGCGGATTTGACATTCAAAACAGTAACAAATTCTGCCATGTAATACTCAATCACGGACGCGGTAGTTCGGTCCCCGAAATATTGTCATTCTACTAAGGCGAAGTTGAACACAACTTGGGGATTTTTATATGAAAAGCTCCCCGAGTTGTGTTCAACTTCGAGTGAATAAAATGGGCCTAAAAGTCGTAGCCAACTCGTCGGCTGAGAATTGGTTTGACGTACACGCCATTTCCACTTTTTTGGGAAATCGCAATTGAAAGTTTACGGTGCAATTAAAATTAAACGGGTCGATAGAAGTTTCTCATTTTTTCTTCAAGTATTATTAAAATAAATATTCTTTCTGATCATAATAACCTAAAAGCTCAGTCTCGTCTAGTTTATTATTTATTCAAAGGTTTCCTCAGAAACTACTGTTGCCCGAAGTACATATTGCTCAGACAATTGCTATTTTGCTGCTCTGATATTTTATTGCTCTACCATAAAACATTGTCCCTAGGTAAGACGAAACTTTTGTCGCACCAGAGTCTGTGGTAAAACTCAACTGAAGAGAGATTTGTTAAATTGGATTGATGATAAAATCAAAGGCTTGCCAAGTCGACAAGCGCCACGCATCCCCTAGCACATTCTCATTATCCGAAGATACTCATATATCATCCCATAACTGTCATTTGTTTTCGACTTATGTTCACCACATTAGCTTTCCGAATACTTCGTATCCATACATTCTAAATATAGACATTGAAACATCTTATCAGTGGCGTAATCCCCACACGGATTGCCGTCAATTGACTTGCTACGCTTATAGCAACGTCAATAGGACCTAAAATCGATTATTATTGGTATCGTTTCGGAATATCGTCATCTGGGGCCAGACAAACGGGATTATCTTGTCTTTGCCACGTGGCCATTCCTACGGCGTTTTATCATTAATCAAATAATTAGAATACTCAGCGGAATGGAAAGGACTACAAATAATACAAGAGCAAATACTACGCAAAAGGACATTATGGATAAAGGACTGCCGAGGTATCTGCGACATTTGAATATAACGCAAATATTGAATCATCCTTTCATTGGGACTGCCGCCACCGGTCAACAAAGTTAACTTTAGAACTTCACTCTGAATAGCAGACAAAGCCCATGGATTACATTACTCCTATATGCGAACTGATTTCCTTTTCGGCAAAAGATGAAGTTTGCGAAGCTTCTGAGTTGAAGAGATTAACCAAGGCGAACTTAACTTGAATTCGAATAAAAATCAAACACTGAAAGTTTATGGAAGTCGGAGAACAATGGGCCCGAAGAAGGTCTGTTGCTTGGGGGCGCGTAAAAATGTCATCAAGTATAGTGGAAATAGGGTTGGTTAAATAATACATTTCTGGGACTTTAAGATTATTATGAGTGAATGCAGAGATTGTATGTAAATCTATGTTAAAAAGGGAAATGCATGCAAGGCGGAAGAGCCAGCAAATAAAAATTAAAAAGGATCGTTGGCTCGTAATAGTTCGGCCAACGGTTTTGGTTTCCATGCGGAATTTATTAACGTAATGTCCCAAGAAATGTCCGTAAAAAAAAGAACCAAGTTACAAATAGCTATAGATTTAGACTATATCAAGCATATATTACATATATTGAAAGCTATTCAAACTCTAATCGACTTCGTTGATTGTTTTTTATAGCACGTGTCTTAAAGAGGTAAGTTATCCCGAGCATTAAGTGTGCCTGTGACAATGAGGGGAATGAGGTCTAATAAAAGAAAACTTGGAAAATTTCAATTAATACTCAAATCCAAAATTATCTGACATTACTGTAGTTAATTTTTATTTTTTAAGGTCATTTTTTGGTCATTCGGACTCATGCATTTTTTCAACGGCGTTAGTCATTCGAACTCATCTTTTTAAAGAAACCAGTGAATTCTGACTCATTTTAAAAATGTAGGACGCTGTTGCTACTATTCAAAATTTTGGAGCACATTTTTTTTAATTGATTTGAATTTTTCTGAACACATCCTTTACCTACATGTGTGGACATAATTTCACATGGTTGGCAATATTTTTTAAAAGGCTTTTCCCTGACCACATGTTGCAAATATAGCAACAAAAAACAACGCATTTAAACATTAGTCCTTGAGTTCAATAAGTTACCTACATAAAGCTAATTTTTTTGTTTGAAATAAATCACAATCAATAAAAGTATAAGTAATAAGTATTAAAGATGCTAGCTCAAGCTCGTAAATTCTTTTGAATATTTTTCGTAAACGTGTGGGTAGACTTTAGAGGTCGACATAAATATATTTTTTTAATATTATAAAAAAAAATCCAGAGTGAATTTTGTTGCAGGGACAGAATTCCACGAGACATTAATCCATTAAAGACTCATGTCTCACTGAAGTGGGACATAATTCCATTGAAAACATTTATAGAATTACGTCCCTTCTAACATGTTTTCCCAGAGCTGCCATACAAGACTCTTAAGCATCGAGCGGCCCCATATTTAGGCCGATTAAATAAACTCCCACATTGTTTAAAATGGAAAACAAAATATGTATTATTTTGGGCGACCTTTTATTTTCTTAAATTTTCCGAAGCTAAAAAAAAGTTGTTTGTAAAATAAATTAAATATTAGCTTCAAAAAATTTGAGAAAAAAAAGTTAACAATTCGCGGGAGTTTTTTCCTTTTAATTTCTCAAATTTTCTGGAGCTAAAACAAAAGGTTGTTTTAGTAAATAAATTGAATTGAAGAATTTGTTTCTTCTTTTTCGTTAATGACAATAATGTGGGTGCTATTTTCATGGTTACTTTGCACGAAAAACAAATTCTAAAACGTAGAGTTTGGACTTTTTTCTGATAGTATATGCTTACAAAACGTTGGAATTATGTACTACAGTTGAAAAATAAATTTTGGACTTTTAGGCCACTTTCGAGCGACTTAATTCCACAGACACAAGACACATGTCCCTGAACCGTAAATTTTCCCTGACTGTATTCGAAATTCCCTGACCAAATCGTCGCTACAATGCAGAACTAGACTAAGTCACACTTTTACAAAATATCAGTAGAGCGATTTTTAAGTTAGAAAATGTATTTACTCCCAAACTATTTTATGAAACACCTTGACGTAAAAAAAACCTAAGTCCCAAGTCCGTGTAGTGGACATAGGTTAGTTCTGCCCTAAAAAGAAAATTAAAGGACATAGGATTTTTTTGTATGATTAAAACTGTGTACGTTCTATTGCTCGTAGGAATACAGTCATCACCTAGGAACGCGCAGAATGCGACTGGCTATTTTCTTATGTAAAATTCGTAAATTTCGATATTTTGGACTTAGACTAGTTCTGCATTGTAGTGACGAATGTTCGTTTACTGACTTTTCATGAATTTCAAGTCCATTGGCAGCTAGAATTCCTACATTTTAAATCTGTGTTAAATTACAATAATAACATTGGATTATTATGAGTGAACATTGGAATTGTGAATGAAAACAACTGTTTGACATTTTAATTCTGTGTTTAGTCGTTGCTCGTGGATTTGTTATCGATTTAGTGAGTTGTTGTGTCTATCACACGTGGGTTTCTGACTTGATGTGGGTATTATTCAAGAAAGGGGAGTGGCACTTCCTATATAAAAAAAATATTCAAAACGTTATTTGGCAACACTGGTGTAATCGTATTTTGAGATTTGTTTATTTGTTTGAAGAATGCATATCGAACAAATTGGTTGCGGTGGTAAAACGAGGCGGGACACCTTCTTGCTAAAAAAAAAACACATTTCAAAAGCTAAATTTGGCAAGTTAGTTGGCGAAATTTCACAACCATTAAAATTTAGCAACAACGAAGCGTTTCCTAGCCCGCTAATTATAAACCAAACGTCAAGATTTAATTGCAAGTTCGTTATAAAGCCAGCTGCAAGAGTAAATTTTTAAATTTATGCGACGACCACTTTCAATTTGAAATTGAAAACGTAGGTACTACAAAGGGTTTCATCAGCCCTTGATGTACCTTACCTACTGTCCATCAGTCTTATTTGCCACTTAAACTCCATCAGCCAAATAGCGTTAGCCCAATTACCTAACCTGTCATGTATTTTTTTAAATTCCTATCCTACCGCCTTCGAGCTGAAACTCAACGAACCTTACTCTCTGCCAATCTTTTTCTAGAAAAAACACTAGACACACGTTCAAACGAATTTAATTACTTGACCGCAAAATTTAGGCCTCCTCATTCCTGCGGCTGACGTATCTTTGCAATAAATCACTTTCCATCGACAAGTCTATTCTTGGACCACATCCTTAACAGACACATTTAACCATTTATCAATCATCTCCTAGTGTACCTCATCATTTTCTTTTTTATATTTCAACTGCCAAAAATCCATCCAAAAGGGATGAAATATCAGATCGCCTCCGTTAACATCTCAACAGCTTTATTTTTGGACCAAGAATTTCGCCCCCTTCTCTATGTATGAATGTATACGCATAAATTTAAGTGCGCACGGTTTGGCAAACATAATATCTTAACGCATCAGGGTGAGCTGGGAGTTATTACGCACATAAAATAAGATTCTAGCCCAGAAACGAATTCGTGCTGCAGGACATATGGGAAGCAGATGGTTGTTGCCTTACCCCATTTATCTGCACAGTGGGGATTTTAGTTTATTTTCTGTGCTCTATATAGACTGCCGCATGTTGAATGTTTGAGTGATTCACCGGCGTGAATCATAATCCTATTCAGCAAGATGCGATGGAATTCAGCAGCAGCTCAACGTTAATTAAGTAATTAGTACACGGGGAGCAGTTAGCATCAGGAGGAACAAACGAGGACGTGCTAAATAATAAGGAGTGACTGTATGAATATTGAGTTGGGACTTGTGCATGAGTAAGTGGGTATTAGTGAGTCGTTTGCTTTAATGGAAACGAAAAGTCATTCTGACATGCGGAGCCCTTTGTATGGATATTGGGAAATCAATTGCTTTTGTTAATCACTTACGATACATTAGGGTGTGTGCTGTATTGTTCGTGTATTCTTATATGACAAATTGATGTGAGCTCTTAAAGTTGGCAGAAAGTTGAATTTGAAATATGACTAAGAAAGGCGCACCAAAGAGCCATTGTAGGTAGCGCATTTTCAACATATTAATTTCGCGTAGTCCAAAGAAACTAATGAGGACGTGTCTTCAATGGGGAGACATAAAATAAAATAAAATTACTGTTTAAGAAAAAAAGGTAATATTCTTTTGTAGGTGATGGATTCATTCAAAATACAAAAAAAAAAATCACGTCAAACCTTTTTAGATAGATAGATAGATATTTAATGGCTTTATTTATTTCTATGTTACAAATACAATTTTTATTTTTGAGGGAAATACGAGAACGAGAGAAAACCCACAATTTAAGAGGAAAAAAATAAATCAATAAATAAAATAAGAAAGACTGGAAAACGTTATTTAAAAATTTATGAAATAGATAATTTAACAAATCAATAATTTAACGAAAAAAATCATTAATAAATAAATAAATAAATAATAAGGGAATGAGCTTGTAAGCAAGGAGAAAAACCAAAAAATATATACATGTATGTATGTATGTAAACTCGCTCACTACATACCACTTTTGGGTATGGACATTTAAATGGGAGACTTATGAGGATTAGCAAAATTATTAACGAGGAAATGAGTAAATAAATATAGGAACTAATTATGAATCGGATAGTTTTGTGCATTTTAGCCGATTGTGTGAAGAGCTTATCAAAGTTGTATGTAAGAAAAATTAATAAATGGAAAAAATAACGACCCAGTTCTATTTGCGTTTGCAAAAATGTATAATTGTTTCTGCATTCACTTTCGTATTATAAATAGTATCCAGTTTTATTGCTTAACTTATTACCTAAACTTTTTTTAAATTTTCTAAAATGTATACATAGGCACACAATTTTGAAATAAACAATAAACCAAAGCTAATTTCGTTTAACATGTGAAGTGTGAATTATCTTGAATTAAATGAAATGAAAAAATGCTGTTGTATAAGTCTTGAAGCCAATTAACTTAACAATTAAATAGGTACGTAAAATGTTGTAAAAAAAATGATACGGTCTTAAACTAGATGCAAGTGACTACAGTAATTATGTCGTGTGTAATCGAACACATTCGGCCCTAGCGAGGTATCCGTCGGACCGGAAAATTCTCCGCAGCGCATACTCTGTCGGAACAGCAAATCGCATTCGAGGTATCCGTTCTCGGAAAATATAATTGAAATGCGATGACGCATTGACTTCACATCCTCGTATTGTTTGGTGCTTGGTTTTTCGCTAGATTTTGCACTGGAAACACAAATTTAGTCAATAAATACAAACAAATTCGTTGCTATTATTAATTTATTTAACACTTTACCGCAAATCGTGAATAAATTCCGCGACTCATTGTACTCGGAGGATATCATAAACAAATTCCGCAACCAATTTCTCTCGGAGGATATCGGAGCCTAGCTGTCAAAAATTAAACAAGAAAATGCACTTCATCGCACTTCAACGTAATTCGCCGATATGCGTTGCAAAATGTCGGAACAATTCTCCGAACAAGTTGTTCCGAAGAATACCTCGCAGCAAAAATCCTCCGAATCGTATAAAATCGGAGAATTCTCCGTTCCGACGGATACCTCGCTAGGGCCGATTATTTTTTTCAAGTCTTCATTTACGATGTGCGATGATGTTTTGAGTATTAAAATTATTTCCAGCTACCTCAGTTAGTTTCGTAGTTCGTTCGGGTGAATTTGGAGAACGCAAGGTTGAAAATGGTGCAATAATACCCTTTCTGCACACATCGATTCTTCAGAACTAAACAAGAGACAAAAACAGACTTTAAATGAAAAGAAATTAATGCTGGTGTACCGCAAGGCAGTGTTCTAGGTCTAGTGCTATATCTGTTAGTTGAGAAACCACTACAGCAACATTTGCAGATGGCACTGCTGTACTGGCTGTGGGAAGTATTTCAGAATGGACAAAAATTTGCAGATTAGATTAAATGACATAAAGTCAGTCCATACATTAACAATAGATTAACAACAATATAGGGGAAAACTCAAATGCAGCCAAATATCTACCAAAGCGGTATGGACGGGAGCGGGTCGAAATTCTGCTTTGCAAAATTCTGTTTTATTTTTGTTTTGTCTTACAAAATTCTGCATTTCAAAATCCTGCATTTTAAAATTCTGACAGGCTAATTCTGTTTTTTTCTAATTTACGAATTAAAAAAAAATACAGGTGGGTACCAGGAACACACAAAAAAACATTCAAAAAATGACAAATTATTTCATAATTGCAGAATTTTCAAAGCAGAGTTTTAAAACAAGGATTTTAATTTCGCCAGAATTTCGACCCCAAACCCGGTAATGGACCTATGAGCTCCTGTTGTGGTCATGCACATGCTTGATATATAAAAATTAGTTAAGAATAGAAATTAGGTTATATATTCTACCAAAAAAGTTCAGAAATCCGACAACTGGCGGATTTTTCCTTTTAAATTTTCAAACAATTCAAAAGTACATTGCCGATTAGTCGAAAGACTAGGTGCGATCAAATTCGGGATGACGAACCTGAGACCCCTCGCTTAGTAGCCCAAAGCACTAACCACGGAGCCACTGCCCACCACCAAACTATGTCCTATGACCTCCTACTCTTGGTATTTGTTTTGCTGGTGCTATCTTAATTTTTTTTTTTTTTCAACAGTCGAACTATTCTATAGAATAAGTGGGTCAGACATTTCTGCTCTGTAAAGAAAAATGGATCCAAGCCAACCTCTTACCTTGTTTTTGCTCTTTCGCGCCATCACTCTCATCAGGGCGTTATACTCTACCCAATTGCACTTATGAGCACACAAAGGACTCGGTTCACAAACTGCCATGGGAACCTGCGTCCAAATCCATTTCGTTGCACCAACAATTGTGAACCCTCGGTTAGCGTTTACCCTAGGCACTTATCTTGCATCGCAGTTAACCCCGCAGTCCCATCCAGGTAACGATATAATTCCTGTTCCAACCACTTGAATCCCCGTTTCGTAATTAAATGAAAACACTCAATTACTGTCTCTGGGGTAATCTCTCGAAAATCTCTCAACTCAATTGGTTAAGGAATTTCGAGACCAGCAAACTCCATCTAACCGCATCAACACTTTGCCATGCATACACGATTTGTACTTGTACTAGCTCTTACTCACTGAACTTCGTGTCAGACGTTCAAGGATACAGTAACTACATCACGAATGTCAATATTAAACAATATCTGTCATTATAACTATGCGCTACTATCTAGCATATGTATAAGTAAGTCATCCTAGTACCCTTATAAA
Organism: Cheilosia vernalis; assembly: GCA_949126925.1. Taxonomy (NCBI): domain Eukaryota; kingdom Metazoa; phylum Arthropoda; class Insecta; order Diptera; family Syrphidae; genus Cheilosia; species Cheilosia vernalis. Next base: position 15,358,462 of record OX421361.1, read on the forward strand.
GTACCCCAGTGAATACCACCTGCGACACCCTAATCGCACTTCACTGACAAATTGCTCCTTTATTTCGTGTTCATTTCGTACAACAAATTATAATTAAACTATTTCGTCAAGTCATACAGCGTTATTATAAAAGTCACGGAAATATCAAATAAAATTCACTCTCTAGAGCGGGCGCAAATCCTTAATCGGGGAGCGCAACCGGAGTGCGTGTCGCAGAGTTATTTCATGCTGCCAGTGCCGTCATCCATACGAACGACAGAAACTATAATAACGGAACGGTAAGGACGTTGATGGTGATGATGATGGCAAGGGCGGCGGTAGGTGTCCTTGTTTTTTCGACTGAAGTTGCACCCGAACCGAAAAAAGGCGTCTTCGGTCACACACACCCATGGCGGGCGGGAAAACACGTGAGCGATACAATGAATCGTCCTTTTATGTGAACGCAAATAGTATAAGCTATTTCCATAGAACAATGTGAACCGGAAAATCGATAGTTTGCGACCTCAATTTGGGTGGTTCTTTTTTCTTTTTTTTTCCACTTACCTGTTTACTTCGCACTTGTTTGGTCAAAGTTTAGTTACGTGTATTGAGCCTTTCTGTGTTTTCGGGGGGATGTGCGGCCAAACTGTGTCAGATGATGGTGGGAAGTATGGTATATCTATTTAAATGCTGGTAGGTAAGTGGGTGTTCAAGGGATGATTCAAATTACGATGAGATGGCACTCCTCAATGTTTGACATTATTATTCGGGCCCATATGCGCCATATTAGTTTTAAGTAGCCACCTGACAACTGGACGGAAGATAAAAAAGGAAACTATGAAGTAGGGGTCCTATGCAAAGGAACTCGCATTTCAAGGTTCCGGTTTGATCTTTTCAAATGGCATGTGTCTGACTTATTACAAATTGGAGTCACGGTGAAGTTGTGAGAAAGGTTTAATGCAGTCATTGAAGCGTTGTCTCAAGGAAATACGACAGGTTCAGATAGCAGACAAAGCGGTCATTTATTTAACTCACGACAGACTGTAAATGTACACATTTTGTAGGTCACAGTTGGTAATTAATTTTGAGCTCGTAAAATTGAACTTTGGACACAGAAAACGATTACATATAAGTGCCGCACCGACAAACAGATATACAGAAATGTGTGTATGCACAGACCTTGAAGGAGGAGTTTTGGATCTACTAAGATTACGATAAAAAAACTTATAATGGTCAATTTTATTGCAGAAATCGGGCTAGTTGGCAGCCTGCACACACATTGTTTTTAAGCACTCTTAGTAAACACATTGATGAATGTACTTCTCCTGTGTTTCTAAAGAAATCGAGCAAAAGACTTAAACTTTGGATTACAAGTACCATTTTTAAGAAAGTTCATTAAAGTGCCGTGAAAATGACTTTTTTAATTTTTTGCTAAAAGTAATTTAAAGAGAGTGAATGGCGAGTTGTTAATAATATTTAAAAAAAATCGTCCTTTACTCCAAAGCCTACAAGAATTCTTGTTAATGGCCTAAATGTTTCTGATGAATTGGAAATTGCTAACGTTTGCAATGATTACTTTTCTTCAATAGCTAACAATTTATCCTTACAAACAGGCCAGCTAAGTTGTCCTTCATATTGTGATGAGCGTTTGCAAATTCTGCTTTTGAGCTTGTAAAAGTCATTCGGTCCCTGAACAATTCTAATGCTAGCGGTTATGACGATATAACCAATATAGTCTTAAAGCATATAGAATTTTTCTTGGTAGATGTACTAGCAGTTATTTTTAGCCGAAGCATTTTTTTTTTAGTTTTTCCTAGTACCTCTTAAAAAAAAGGTTCAGCAGAAGATGTGAGCAATTACAGGCCAATTTCACTTCTTCCCGTCTTTAGCAAGCTTATTTGTAAATATCACGAAGGCCTTCGATAAGGTTAACCACACTATTATGCTGAGAAGGCTGGAAATTGGGCGCAGGGACATAAGTCCCCGGGACATAAGTCCCCGGGACATAAGTCCCCGGGACATAAGTCCCAATTTTTAGTTTTGGGACTTATGTCCCACTTAAGTGAGACAAAAGTCCCAAATTCAATTTGGGACTTATATCCCACACCATCGGGACATAAGTTCCAAAATATTTTGACGAAGATGGGACATAAGTCCCAAATTTTTTGGAGAGGTGATGTATACAGCAAAACGGTGCCGTGAAAAAAGGCCAAATCTGAAAATTTGACCTTTTTTTTACTTTACAAAAGTGAAATAAACCCATATTTCAACAGTTGTTTTTATTTCACTCCGACAAACTGCAATAACGCCAAACTGATGTTATTGCGCTTTCAAACTATGAAATGTGTATGGGGGGGCATGCTGCCCCCCTGCAACCCCCCTGCTTGGATTTACTGTTGGATTACGGGGCGGGTGCAAGGTTGGTCTTTACGCAAATTTTGTTTGCGTTATTGCACTTTGTCGGAGTGAAATTAGACCAGCTGTTGAAATATGGCTTTATTTCACTTTTGTAAAGTGACAACATTCTTGTTGCGTGCTCTGAAAATTCTCTAAGCTTATCAAAAAATATATATTTGGTGGGACATAAGTCCCAAATTTTACTTTTGGAACTTATGTCCCGATGGTGTGGGACATAAGTCCCAAATCGATTTTGGGACTTATGTCTCACTTAAGAGGGACATAAGTCCCAAAAGTAAAAATTGGGACTTATGTCCCTGCGCCGGAAATTGCTGGTGTTCGTGGATTTATGCTTGATTGGTTCGCATCTTATCAAATCGAATTAAAACTTGTTGACAGAAACGAACTCGGGTTATTTTTGTGACAAATAGTCTGCCGATGAATTAGTAATAAGAACATTTAACGGAGAATAGCTACTGATTTAAAAGGTCGATTAAAACGCAGGTCCAAAACGACTATCACTGTAAACTGACATCAGTTCAGTGAATAGGACACCACGTTGCTTCACTCTGATATGCCCGGTATCGAGAGTTCCAAGTTCAAATTCAAACAGAATTTGGAAGGTATAGGCGGGCGGTTTTTAAGCCAGTATCTTTCTCTTTCTTCATTGTCAACAGTGTCGCTATCTTTGTTTATCGTTTGCGAGCAGGGTACGCGTGTTTGCAAGTGCCCCTCCTGTGGGACAGCCTCTCATCTGTGGTACAAAGCCATGTTAGTCGTTAAGCATTTTTGATTGGAATTTAAAATTATTCATCCGTCTTTCTTCATTCATCAGTCCTCCAGGGCATTACTCAACGGCGGTCGTCTGTTGAGGTGCAATTTGTTGTTGACTCGAGCTCATGGGTTGATTTCAATATTGCCAAAGGCGAGAGCAATGTTCCCCTCAAAGACCTTAAATATAGCTGAGTTATTTGTTAAGAGATATATCAAAACCAAGGAAAAAATAACGACGCGTTTTTTTAAAAAGTTTCCATCGAGCAAGCTTTATAGCAACGCAGTATTACTTGCGGTCGAGCACGCGTTTCGCTGAAATAGCACTAACCTCCTTGCTCGAATTGCTGATGAATGCGCTCATTAAGACCGTGCGTCGTAACACCGAACCCTTTCAATAGCAGACCCCGAATTTTGACAATACATTTTTACAAGTGTCATGTCCGCATGTTTTTTTTTTGTAAGGGACAGACTTTCTGGTCTTAGTAAACATGGGTATAGAATATAGGTAAAGCTATTCTTGCCAACATCCTGTCAACCCAAACTACTTTACATGTTTCCCCGTAAATCTCCGAACCTACCACCAAAACTTGTACACACGTTCTATAGCTCTTTGTGAACTTATTGTTTATATTGTTTACACCTCCTCTCCAAGAACAACCTGCCAATCAATACAATCTCTCCAAATCACTTGTCCAACGCATTCGATTGTCCTTCGTCATAAACAAAACTGACAATTAATTGACCAACAGCCGCAATAATGGAAACAACACAGTTGTTGTCATGTTCCACCTTAAAGACCGACCACAACGAAACTGTTGTATATAGGTAACAAGAGATACGTACAAAAAGCCAAACAAATGTAAGTCAGGTATAATTACGTCCCCATTTCTGGTGCTGGTGAAAATTGTATGACAATTTTATCTTAACTCTGAATCGGGCTCATTAATCCTCAGCACACTGTCCGCCTCACACAACCACCTGCATAAGTAGCGGCCGCCACATTCAATTCTGTACCTTGAAGCTTCTTCCAGCTCATAGACAATATGGCCAACGAAGAAAAAAGGAGTAGACACCCAACAACACCACCCACCACCTCCTTAAGCAGCTCAATTTAAGGCGAAAGAAAACTCTTATTTGTCAAACAACGATGAGAAATGGCGCTGTGGGATTGTTCTTCTTCAAGGATTTTTGTTCCTTTTTTCACTTTTAATGGAATTTTCCAAATGATTTGTGATTTTCATTTTCGGCGATCCTTAATCATTAGCATTCTTTTGTCTGGACACAGGCTCATCACCCACACTCTAAGCACTTTTGACGGTCATGGGGTTAATGGATTAATGGCCTTCGTCTGAGCACATGATTGCGGATCTATCCCAAGCGTCATGCATATAACAACCATTCGAGGCACTCAATTTGAAATTCATATAGACAGAGATACGAGCACTTTCGAAAGGGGTGGCGTATACGCAACAATATTATAGTGATTGAGTTTGATGTTTGAGTGCTGGCGGCCGGCGGCGGGGTGAAAAATGCGTGCGATTTGGTAGTAGCGGAATTTGTTCCCCCTTTTTTGAGGCCGAATGAAAAAAAAATTCATCAATTGGATAGGAATTTTGTTTATTCAAAGTGCGAAGAAGGGAACCAAAAATCGGTAAAGGAAGCTCAAGTGATTTCTTCGTCGTTGGTGCGGATGGCATCGTTTCTTGCTTTTGTTGAGGAAATCTCATCTCTTTCGAGGGTAATAGGATTCCAGGACATCAGTGTGGTTGTCGAAATTTTAATATAATGGCGTAGTTTGTGCGGAAAGTTGATAGGCAATGAAGCAACTGATATATTCTTCGTTGAACGTCCTAAGCACTCGGTATTTGATATTCGACACAGTCGAACAATGGCATTTACAGCCAACAATGAGGGAGTGAAAAAAGGTAGAAGAAACAGCTTCAGGGAAAATTTTAACCACTGCCATGGTAGGGACTCTGCATTGGACCTTGTCGAAAACGGGAGAAGTATGAGATATAAGATGTCTTCGAAGACTAAAAAAAGGGGGCCAGAAAGAAAATAAGACCCTTAGGGCGGTCCAGTTGACAAATTTCCTGAGAAAACAAGTTGCTAAAACAAGACCAAGAAAAGACATCATACGTCATACGTTTCACGGAAAGACAGCGATATTATTTCAGTTTGAGTTTAGATTTCCTTAAACGTGAACGGCTTCATACAGACCCAATAACAGAAAGGCGGAATATAATCGTACCATTCACTTCCCTGAATCCTAGAGAGCAGTATTTCTTTGGCCTTAAAATAAAAACGCAACGGAAATAGACAAATATTATGTCCCTACCAAAGGGTAGCAAAGACCTATCGCACCCAAAGTCAAGGAACGCCCTAAATCGGCTGGACGAAGATGATTCAAAGAGCCCTAAACACAAGAGAGACTGTTCTTACTCAAAGTTGAAGGGGCGTTTGACTACACCTCGTATGTGTCCAGCCAACGATCTCTGGATTAAAAGGGAGTACTGTGTAAACTGATGAGGTAGGTACTAGATAAACAGAGACTCAATCATCGACAGTGACTATTACAGAACTAGATGCTGTCCATATGGAGGAGTACTGCCACCATTATGCTGAGGCTGGTGCTTGATGAACTTCTGGGACTGGAACAACTAACCAGTCCAGACATTTAAACGCCAGTGATATACCGATCGCTTTTTTTTGTTAGGCGGAAGTCAGCGTTGCCAGGCGGTCGAAATATTTCCCCCCAGACAAATCGGAAAAACCCCCAGATTTAGCTATTTAGCATTTTTTTTAAATAATTTATTCAAAAGCATTTAAAAGCATTTAATTAAAATTTAATAAAAACAATTTTTTGTAATTTGTGTAGGGTATTGACAAGGCACGAATTTCAAGAATTAATATGATTTTTTTAATGTATATGTATGGAATGCGTTGGAATAGAATGGGCATAGATGATTTTTTTACATGGGATTTACTCGCAAACACATTGATTTGTTTTTGTTGGTGGTGCAGTGGCTTTATAGCTTTCAATGTTTTTAGTGGCAAAAAAAAAAATAATTGAACGCAGTAACAAAATAAAACCTCCAGATTTCCCCCTAAACAATTTCTCCCCCCAGATTTCCCCCCGTCGGTCAGAAATACCCCCAAATCTGGGGGGAAAACCCCCAAACTGGCAACGCTGGCGGAAGTCCAATTAAACCTTCGGTGACAACATACAAAGCCTAATCACCTTGTGAGAGGTTTTCAGGGGAAAGCCGAAGAAAAACGATCATACGCTACTTTTAAAGCAAGCCTAGAACAGGCTTAAAATCTAGCTGACAGCTTCCTTGCAAGACAGTGGTGACTTAAGGCGAATTGGTACATCAGATGAAGCCCTCTAGACTTTTTGGAATCTTGTGAGATACTTTGGATACTTTGACAAATACCAAAAACCAGACAAGCCGATACCAATTATGGACCTGCGTCTCATTTTCAGTCTGTAGAATAAAAGAGACTATGACCCGGTCTCTGGAAGAGGCAATATACAATCCAAGGCAGCTGTAGTATTAACAAAAAAATAAAGACACACTTTAAAAAACGACGAGAAAAACAGATAGCGCCGACAGTAGGTAAACAATATCTCCACACTTTGAGTAGGCCTGTTCCCTGGCGAAAAGCCCCGAGACGTGAATAAAACCAGGGAGAAGTTCCCGGCTCGACTCTAATATCAAATAAAGTGCACGACTGGGTCGCACGAAACTTTCTCGTTTAGTGCGAGTCTGACTGACTTTCAGAGTCTTCGGCAAATCGAAAATTGAGGACATAATAGTTTTGAAAACATCCATTTGACTGTAAGTTTGCATTTTGGTCAAAATAAAACTAAACCGAAAAAAAACTAAATTAAAAAAAAAACGATAAGAAAACTGAGAGAGAAAAACTGAGTTTCCTATTAAGTTATAAATGACCGCATTACTATAGAAATTCATTTTTATTACAATCGTATAGGTAGACCGTTTTCGAGATTTGTCGAAATTTCAAAAGCACCGTTGTTTGAATTTTTAGCCAAAAAATGGGTACGCAGTCATGGTAACCTCACCTACTAAAGCTTAAATATCAATTTTGGTTGAAATCGTTAGAGCCGTTTTCGATCAAATCAAACTGGTGCGAAAATTTTATATGGGGAGTACCATTAATATTGAGGTTACCTTGCAAAAAAAAACACTTCCCGAACTGTAAGCCCAAAATCCGAGGTTTGAACGTAATCCGGGAAGCCGTTTAGGCTGTAGGCCTGTGGAAAAACGGACAGACCGGACAGAATTTTACGACCCACTTTTTTCAGTTCCCTATTATCGTGATGTCAGAATTGATTAAAATCTCGAGTTCGAAATTTTGTACGAAAACCATTTCTGTCAAAAATTTAAAGTCCTCTTAATTGTTTTCAAAAACTGAACGAATGATTATAAAAAGCCGGACTTATGGTCTTGGACTTGGATAGAATGATTTGTCTCATAGTGGATTTAGCATTCAGCACGTGGATTTGAATAGACCTAAATTTTAAAGGCTCAGCGATGTTGAGGGCGATTGCCTGCAGTCAATCTATACCTACTGTAGATAACTTTCAAGGTTTTTCCGAAAGCAGATGTCGGGGTCATCCGAAAAAAAACAAGTTCCATTTTGAGTTTTTTTTTTCACTGCGAAAGTCTGACAAATATCCGTCCCAAAGACGAAAAACTACCTCAAAACGAATTGATGTGAGATGCCAGGCTTATGGACCTGCTGCTATTTATTTTCTTATGGAAGCTGCACTCTGCTTAAAGATTTGATTGGCGGATGTTTCAGGCATGAACATTATCATATGACTAGAAATCGTCCACGTTGACCGACCAGCCCCACTGGTGCTCCATTCTTTTGCGTTTTCACCCATCAACTGTTATTATAATCAGAACCATCACTGGCCCGCTTCCATTTCCGTCTTCCGGCATCTAGAGCCCGGGACGGGACCAACCACCAACTTCATCAATTATCTTTCAAAAGCGTGTCTTTGCCTTACCTCGCTGTCTGGTAGCAAAAACCACTGCTGCACCTTTTCATCCGTGGAAGGCATTCCTTTGCAGCTCCAAAAGAAACGCCGCAACGAGTTTCGAATTTTTCTCTTCATTTTGTCGTTCGTCGGTTGTTACAAAACCAAAACAGTAGCAACCGCGCGCACACATCACGTTTTAATCCATATAAAGGCAGGTAGAAGACGAAGAAAAAAAAAACAGCCAAGAGCCTCAAGGAGATTACGATCTCTAATGTCACGTTGTATGACCTTTAACGTCACCGCGAGCTCTCCATGAGGTTTCATAATTTATGTATAACTCGCCATCGTGGTCTCGGCAAAACGAGAATTATAGGATCAAGTTTTTCGCAGCGCACATTACTCCATTGCCGCCGCCGTCACAGCATCGTTGCCTTTTTTTCAAAACCAGAAGAGATGCCGTGTCGTGGTTATGTAAAAACCGGTGTCAGTATACCCTCCGTCATCACCCAGTTGCACAAGACGACCGAGGAAGAAAAAGATTGACCTTACACTGTACAACAATTTACTTATGGAGTATCCTGTGCGGAAGTGGGCCTTCTCCTTTCAATTTCCCCACCACAGCACTCGTATTTGGCTTTCGTATTCGATTCAAATGTTTGTTGTCCGCCTGTCTCAATTTGAATTCTGCGCGCCCAAAGTGCCCAATTTATTCACAAGTGGGTATAGTTCTTCCTTTGTACCGATCATTGCTGGTCTCCACTCGAATTGTTGGTTTTGTCCTGCCCACCATTAGTTGCTCCTTACACACAAGAGAATTCACTTTGCAATGATCACAAGGAATATACAAAAATACACAAGAAAAAAGGGAAAAGGAAAAAGGATAACAATGTGCTAGATTTTTTCTTTGTCAATTTAGGAAACCCCACCCCAAAAGCAAGTAATATGATGAAGAGAAGATTCTTGGGAAGTTGGTGCTGGCCTTGGCAAGGATACTACAATTGAGAGGGATGATCCCCATCAGCAGGCTGTGAGGATGTTGCAAATTGTAAGGAACATGCTAAAGGAAATACCAGTAACAATTGATGTAAAGGAAATTACAATGAACACGGAAGGAAATTGTCAATTTAATTTGTCAAAATGCTTGCACAGAGCGTGAGCGTGTATCTGTGCCCAGGTTTGACATACTTTCTTCTCTTTTTTTTATCCGCCTCAACAGACATTTATTTGTTGTGGTTTATTGATCTCTGATGGTGTATTTGTTGAGCTGTTGTGCTTGTATTAGTTCGAATTGACAGCGAGAGGGAAAGCCATTATATATTGGGCGGGATTTAAATTAATCCAAGGCACTCACACTCGTAGGTTTGACTCGGTGATTATGATGAGGCACTCATCAGAACATACACTAAGTGCTTGGCAATCAATTCTATATTAAGGACAGTACTGTTGGGAATGCTTTTAGCGTTTCCGCTTCTTGGGGTTTTTATTTATAAGAAGGCAATGACATCCGAAGGAGTAAAACAAAATCAATCGATACAGTGCTGGGCTAGGTTTGAGTCAAATTACGACACAAATTATTGGAAAACGTTTAATTTGGAAGAAACGTGGGACAAGTTTTGAGTTTCGGAATCCAATCATAGACTGAATCAGTCGTTTGTTTTGCGTTGAAACGTGTGTCAAAACTGCTTCCTTCACTTGTTGTTAGGTCTTTAAGACTGCCAATGAAACACGCATGGCAACTGAATGCACTTTCCTAATAAACAATTGTCCACGATACACCCCTTTTGGGTTCTTTTCAAAATATAAATATTTTTGCACAGTGCATCAATGGTTAGTGTGTTGGGCTACTTAACGAGGGGTTTCATGTTCAATCTCAGGAAATACACAAATTCCATCCTAAAGGTTTTTTTTTCCACTGAACAACGTCTGACTATCGCAAGAGAGAAAGCTCCTCCATTCAACCAGATATAAATAGAACCTTCATTGTACGTCCTTCCCGTTGTTTTCAAAGCTTAAACTTAGGTATGGTTGTAAGAAAGTAGTTGGAACTGTGCGCCATCTATTAAATTATTAAACCGCTGACTTAAGTACAGTCTTCAAGACTACGGAACAAATGCAAATAGGCAGAAGCCAGTTGCTAGTGAAAAACGCAAAATCACAGCGTGCCAGAAAAAGTTGGTTCAGATTTTGAATTCTTTCGAAGATAAATTCTACATTCGCTTCATTGTGAATGTCTATATAGTCGAGTGATGCCACGGCAAGTTAAGCATCGTTTTAAGAAGCTTATTTTGGGAAACCTGTAGTTTTTTAATGTGGCGCATTACACAATTTCCCCATACTTGAACAACCATGCTGATCACTTTCCACTTAAAATTGATGTTAACTTGCAAAAAAAGCATCGCCGAACTAATTTCGGGAACCACTTTTTTGAGTTCCTCTATCATCGTAATATCAGAGTTGACTGACATCTCGAGTTCGAAACGAATACAATATCTTTCTCTAACTACGTAATCGAGAATGAACAAAATGCCTCAAGTGCGCTACAACGCCGATAGTAAGCTGGAGGCTGAAAACTGGCTTAGAGTGGAGACCAAGAACCTAAAAGCCGAAGTTGAAGAATGCAAAAGTCTTTTGAAGACGCGGGACGGTATAAAGGTATCAAAGCCGTAGGATCTATCAACTGAGAGGTTGTTGACTTCTTCAGACTTTGGGAAGCCTGTGCCGGTCTAGAAGTGTCTCTTCCGCCACCTATTCGCACACTGGAGTATGAATGGACACTTACACCGGCTCCGAAAAAGTGGGGCGCCATGGCAGCGTTGGTGCTGAAAATTTTCCAAAAGGGGGCCCGAGCCAAAAACATAAAATACTAATGAAGCACAACAGAAAAAATGCTTTTTGCATTCTTTTTCTTTAAATAAAAATAAAATCTTATTCAAACTTAAAAAGGGGACATTTTGATAATTTTTAAAAAATTGGGGGCCCGGGTCTTAAGGCACAAAAATGGGTTCAACGGCAACGCAGCGGCATGTACTTACGAATTGCGATACACGCACCAATCATTTAGGCAGTAGTCGACAAAATTTGAACTGGGGAACATGAAGGTGAAGAGCTCTAAGGCCCATTTTATTCACTCGAAGTTGAACACGACTTCGGGATTTTTATATGGAAAACTTCCCAAGTTGTGTTCAACTTCGAGTGAATAAAACGGGCGTAAATGGTGAGGTGAGCTCCCCTTGCTAGTCAGATATAAATTAATTTAAAAGCGTAACTGTAACAGTCTTAAACCCAGGTTGGAAGAATTTAAGGTGGTAAAGCCCAAGTGTGCAGCTGTGTCGTATGAGCTCAGTAGGTTCATTGGCGGACTTTCCTTTTTCTGTATTGATTTTAAAATCAGGAGATTTGTGACCTTTTATACTCATACTAGTGGTATTCCTGGTCGTACATCAATAACGGACGTCTTGGTCTTTAACATTTTTTTTCACTGATTTGACCGTCTTCCATATCGTACTTGTTCTATTTATTTTCAACTTTTTCTACTACTGCTCTACTTGAACTCAAATCACCTTTTCCCCAGAGCCTCCTTTATGCTCGAGGTACGCCTTGACTCTTCTTCAATTAAGCAAATGCGAATTCAATTCAAAAGCACCTCGAATAACGTCTGTAAGTATATAAGCAGTTTGCTTTCAGCTAAATGATTTTATTTAAATCCAACTGCAGAGGAAACAACCAAATCGTATCATCCTCGGTGTAGCTCTCCTTTATCGACGAACAGAAAATAAAAAATATACGTTCTCCCCCTCGTCTCATTATCAGCATTTACATTTGACATCGCCCATCCTCCTCCTCGAAACAGAAACACTTTCCACCGACAAGAACTTCCAGTCCCGGGAGAAATCACGGAGAAACAAGATAACAATATTGACAGGGATTACTTATGCACGCCAATTGCAAATGTACTAGTACATGTATAGCGCGTCCACTTATCATCCGGGGTTAAGTGAACGAAAAGAAACGAAAAACTCCGGATTAATGGTCATCCTTTCATCCATCCTTAATCGCATTACGACCACCCCGGAGTCCCCTTGTTCGCATATACTAAAGTTATTAACTGGATTAGCAATGACACCGAACATGTCATGAGAGATCCTTTGAAACTGTCCTGTGCCCCTCAAATGGGGCATAAAAACTGTGTACATGCATAAATACAAACGAAGCCCCACACCAACAAATCAAACATCGTTGACCTCCAGAGCGGTCGGTAATCTTTCACCCACATCTATTTAAAGACGACTTATGGACATGCAAGGGATGTAGAAGCGGACGGCCGGGAACATAAGCCGTCCAAAAGGTTACTCAACAAAGAAAATTTACAGAGGAGCGCACTGTTCGCAATGCTGCCATTCATGCAGCCGTGCCGCTGCATGGCTGATATCTGTGATTCCTTGGCATTTGACGTTGCTAACCATATCTCCTTCGCACATGTAATGTCACCCTCGTTTTTGTTGAAAATTTCACTTAAGCACGTCCGCCAGTATGGTCGTTGTATCGTATACGACTGTTTGTATGCACGGACTGGCGAAATGAAAAACGTCAACACCCGTCCGCACTATTTAACCCAAGCGCTGCTCACTCGATGGCATGCATCTCTGGGCTCTAGGGTGCTGTAGTGCACACAGGTTCGCATTTTTTATTTAATGCTCACACACATGTCGGACATTTGTCATGTCACCTTCAGCATTCACCTGTGACGGAGCGACCATTTCCGAGACCTTAATTAGCACGTTACACGCATTCACGACGACGCGATTTCCGAGCCATCATATGGCGTTGATTTGCTTGCTTCCACTTACGTATCCAGAGAGAATCTCCGACCTCAACAAAAAACCACGTCTGAGCTACTGGACATGGTACTTGTATGTGCGCCATGGGTATATGTGACATGCGGCGGTGATAATTGTAAGGCACATAACACAACGCAGAGATGTATCTATATGAGAATCTGAATGATATCTGCGTGTAAACAGTCGTTGCGACGGTAATCCCTTAAACAGTAGTTCTTGTATGCGGATGCATGAACCTGGACTTGGGAGTGTCTCTGCCACACCGAAGGAGGTCCGCCTGCATGGGAATAGGTGGTAAATACCGAGAAAGATACTGTAAACGAATGCGAGTTCAATGGAATTGTTTATTTTTTTTTTTTTTTTTCTTCCGATGTAGCAAGGTTCGTCTTGTGCTAAAAGGGTCTTGTTTGTGCGATGTAAAGTCCTTAAGGAGATAATGGAAATCCGCTTTTGTGTCAGGTATTTACACAGAGTAGGTATACTGGTACCAGTATTTAATGAAGTGTATTGGGAGTGACAAGTGAATTCGGGAAATATGCTCCAAAAGAAGTGGAAGAGCAATTTGTATGGGTCTTTGTTGGGCGCCAGTTATGGCGGTGGCACGTTTTTTAAAGCAGAATACGTCTAAATTTTTTGTTTTTGACATGAGATCAATCACCTTATATGAATCTACATTAATATCCGAATGAACAGATATCATAGCAAGTGAGCTTAATCTGGCATTCCCCATAACGCTTCGGGACACTGTTTTAATCCTTTTCCTAGTTGAAAAGTTTCTTGCAACACTAGGTGTGATCGCTGGAAGCGTGGCCAAAACCGACAGCAAGAAGTTTATACCTCTAAAGTAAGTCTTTTCACATATATCAAGCAATTTAAAATCTTCGGTAGAAGGATCACTCGACGATATTTTTTCGCACCAAAGAATGTACTCAGCTTTTGCAGCTAACATGCTGACAACGAAATTGCATGATCAAAGTAACATGTTAGCTTTTCTCTTTCGTTCACTCGTTCAACTACAGCAAAACCTGGGAGCAGAGTTTGAAACGATGGTAGAATATCTTCGTTGACCATGAATCTGTCCGTAAGATTTCGTATTAACGAATCTATGCAAGGAATCAGTATAGACACTCTAAAATAGGCTTCAGTAGAAGAGGTTTCTGGATTGGAACGCTTTGTCTGTTTTAATTAAGTTCTTGTAGCTCTTAATTGAACTTCAAATAGATCCTCGGCAAGTTGGAATGCGGATTGAAAATCATCTGTGAAGAAATCGTCCGCATTTTCTCTGATGTTTTATGAGAATTCAGAACATCTTTTGTGTGCGGTCGATTGCAGAAACGAAATCTAAGGATTTCTTCTGTAGGAAAATTGATTAGGGCAGCGTTAAACTGAATAGTTTTGTAGGATACAATCAGGCTTACTAGGAAATCACGTTTGGACCGCTGCCAAAAGTGTTGATGTTTTCGAAGACATCGCCCACGTTGTGCTCGTTATTTCTTCAAAACTTATTGAGATGCATTTGAATGGTTGCGGAAGATATTATCTATTTCACAAACTACACCAAGACAATTGCGAATTGCAGGATTTGACATGGCATTAGACAGAGCCAGGTTCAAGCGGTGGCTTGCACAGTGTACATACCTAGCGTTTGGATATACTATTGCCTAATCCTGCACTCCCTGTCCACTCGGGTAAAAAGAGCCAATGCCAACAAAGGCATAAAGATCCCGAGGAATCATAAGGAATTATTATTATTATTATAACTTTATTGTTACATAAACAATATAAAATATAGCACTAGGTACCAGGGCATTAGGCTATCATAAAGAATTGTAGACGACTCTATTTATCTTCAGGCGTTGAATATTACAAGAAATTCGTTTGGGCGCCAGTTAATCTAGTTCTCGACTTTGGCAAAAATCCAAAAAAAAAAAAAAACCACGCAACGAACCAAAGTTGGTGACCCAAAGGTTGAAGGTACTTCTTCAGACAAAGGAATATTCGAGGAAGTTTATTAGTACCGAGTACCGACATTAAAAACTGAGTTTTAATTTGCTAGGCAAGTGACTGACAGTGCCAGTAGACGCTTTGGAAAGAACATTTTCTACGACTACATCCAAGTCACTTGACGAAGTTGTAGCTTCCTTCTCCTTCGGTGACATATTCTTCGTCTCACCCGATCTAACTAAGCTTTATTTAGAAGTACATAAGTGCAACTGGCATGTCTTTGTGTTATTGTGTCAATCAATGTAATTTGCATAAAAATACTAGACAGACAACACTTGGCGTGTTTATGAGCTGTTGCTGGGTCAGGGTGGAAATTCCTCCTCAAAAGGTGTTTAAACTTGGTTAGGGTGACATTTTCTACTCATAGTTCGAATGTTTAACCAGTTTCTTTTTTTCTAAGGCGTTCTCCAACGCAATTGCATCTTAATCAAACAAACCTGTCTTTTCAATCTTCACGCAGATATACGACTGTAGCAGCATCTTTACTTGGTAGAGATGCAATCGTTGTTCGTAATTGATTTTAATTAAGTATTCCACTGGGGAGTGCGTTAAATTCCGTGGCCACAACATTGTTGCCTCATCTCTCAGCAAATCAGTTACATTTGCCGTACTGTATGTGGGTATAGCCGGCAGCTTTTGCCTTTCGCAGTCGCATTCTCATTTCCAATGATGGAATACAACTTAAAGCCAATGAAACGCATGTGTAGTCGTTCTTCTTAGTTCCTTGTTTGAAGCGAACAGCAAATTAAATTGCACACCAGCCCAATCCAATTGCAGAGGAGGCGGCGGAGGCCTATACGTGCATCCACTTAAGGACTACTCCAACTGCATCTCTGCCTCTGGGGCCGAACTCACAAAGGCGAAACCCATTACAGCACATAGGAAGTACCTGATGAAAGAAGCGCACAACGGGCAGATCTCCATGACGACGACCGACCGACCGATCGACCGAAAGACGTGACGGCGAGGAGGCTTCCTTTTAACTATTTATAGCCATCGCCTGTGGTATGCGCGTCGTCCAGCAGGGAGAACGAAACGAAACGAATAAATTAAATTCTCTTCCCGTTTTCTGCGGGAGTCTCGTCGGCTATGATGCAATGACCGCATCATCGGATCACCCACTTGCTGTCCCGATGAGATTTTGATGTAATCATCGACGACGTTGCTGAGTTGCGGTGCTTCGTGCGCATAAAAATAGAAAACACTGCGACCAACTGGTTTCAATGGACAAATCCTTTGGGGTATTCATTTATCTATTTGCAGTGACATTGGCCACGGGAATCGGAAAATCTCCTCGCTTCCCCATACATGCCAGGCAGTTTCAAAGGCGTTTCCGATTACCATCGCATTCGCTGGACACTAGTGATAAATCCGTTTTGCGATCATGATTACCAAAGCCTCGTACCTAGTCGTTGTTGTCGTTGTCGTCGTCGTCTATCACGTTTCAAGCTCGATGTGCCAATTAGACTGCCGCAATGCCAAGGTGTAGTACACCATCACTTGCACGCCAATGCAAGAGATTAATTGCATTTTAATTTTACGCTCGTTGTTCGTCGTCACCGTCGCGTCGTCTGTCGACCATCGTCATTCGTCTTCTGCTGTGTGCAATGGAATTGAATGTTTGGTGGCGCCGTCATGCGAAGTGCTCAGGCGCACTGGCCGGGTTAACAATTAATATTTTGACATCATCTGGCTGTTGGTATTGAATTACTCATGAGACAACGCAGACAAAACGAACGCGACTGGTAACTCAATGTGTGGATGCATGCGTTTAGCTATTCTTAGAACGAGTTCGAGGAAGGAGTCGAACGGACTGATTGTCGTGAAATTTCGTTTCAGTAGAACTAGCATGAGAAAGTGATATGAGGTAGTGATTATGCAGCCAAGTAGGAGACGGTTTGCCGGCGATACGGTCTGGAAGACAATTCCGCGTGCCAAGGAACGATGCTAGCAAAAAGTGACCTCTACCCATCGAGGTGGCGTGATGCATTTGAAAGAACCAAGTAGTATGCGATCTGATCATTCACCATTGCTGCGTATGGTATGGAAGTTTTGATATATTCGCAAAATTGTTGCAGCAAATATCCGCCCAAAGGTTTTAAGCGTTAGGCATTAGAAAAACACTGGATAAACAAAAATACGGGAACGAGTTTTTTTTTTTTTTGCCGGTTTCTGTTATACTTATTTGACCCAAGTGTCAATCAAGACAGACCTCGAT
This sequence comes from Cheilosia vernalis, assembly GCA_949126925.1. Taxonomy (NCBI): domain Eukaryota; kingdom Metazoa; phylum Arthropoda; class Insecta; order Diptera; family Syrphidae; genus Cheilosia; species Cheilosia vernalis. The sequence continues at coordinate 15,375,686 of OX421361.1, forward strand.
CACGAACGTATTGCAAGAGCATCATTCTAACGAAGTTTTGGATACGTTTGGAAGCCGTCCCTTTCATAGGGTGACGCTCTCACGAGAATTGCCAAGAGATAAATACTCAAATAGACAAGAAAAATTAACACTTCCTTTGCAGGCTTTAATCAGAGTCACGAGAGAGACAGGAGGTCGCTACTTCACAAATTAGCAGATCTAAGCTTGTCTACTTAGTTTTGAAATTAGTTGACACAACAGGTGCATATACACTGAAGTCGTCATTTGACGAATGGCGTTCATCAACATGATATTCATGGATATGACGTTAATCAATATGATGAACAAATTCATGAAAACTTTGTGACAATTGATGAACCGTTTTTTTTTTTTCAAGATGAAGACATGAATACATGATCAACCTTTTTGGCAGGATACTGACAAGAATTTGGCGTATTTTGTTATGAACTCAGTTCATCATTTCATCAATATGACGAAAACACTTATTTTGATGATCATATTCAAGTACGATTGCCAGGTTTTGGATTTTCGTCGTATTGATAACGGCGTTCATCGTATTGATGAGGGCTTTCATTATATTGATGATAGCGTTCATAAAAAAAACAGACTCTAATTTTTATTAAGGAGCCTGTTGATATAAGCGTTCGTCTTATAGATGAACTGATTCGTTATATTGATGACAAAAAATTATATTCGTCATATTGATGAATCATCATATTGATGAATTTCTTTCATTGTTTTCTTCAATGTGATGTACAGGTTGTAAAAATTATGTATTTTGTAGATGTACACACACGAAGTTAGTATATCATTTATACTCACACACGCAGCATACATCTTTTAATGGATAATTATATTACATTGCTCATCAAGCATAAAGTATTTACACAGGGTGGTATAGAAAAAAATCGTGAATGGTTTAACGATGAACCGTGAATATCTTAAAAGAGTCAATAATGCGATTCAGAAATTTCATCTTATCTTAATGAATGTACAACCAAAAGTATTAATTTCTATGTTAAACATTGTATTGAAAATTGCTGCCGTTGAATAAACTTTTTAATTTGCTTTTACTACGGGCGTCTGATTTTGCTTAATAAACTGCAGTAGATAAAATTCAAACCAAATAATGAGGTTCACAAAAAATAAATTATATAAAATTTTATGAATATTTAATAAATCGCATCAATATATTAATATATTTAAAGTATTCAGTGTAATGAAACTTTTATCGTTCAAAAGGTGCTGTGCCACAAAGATAACTCGCCGAAATATTACTGAAGTTATGTATTCAATAAAAATCATATTAGGTTAGAACCTATTTTCGATGGAGCGGCTCATTTACCCAAACGAATTTTTCATAATATTGATGAACAAAGTTGATGAATGATGAATTCCTCTTTTTTGTTAAAAAAGTTCACTAGACTAAAATTTATGAATTTTTCGTAATATTAATGAACTTTTTCATAAATAAGCTGTACTTCTTGTTGGAAATATATTAAAGCACTAACTCACTTGAATAAAATTGTTTTCCTTCCCTTTTATGTATTCTCGTAAGTCGTAAGACCTAAACGTACACATACATACATAATTCCTTCCTCTATTATAGCGACACATTATGTTCATCCCTTTAAGCTCGTCAGTCGTACCTATTGTCCTTTTAAACTCGCTAAGTCGTGTCAGCCAACGTTTTGTTTCTTTACTAATAAACCTTGGAAAACTAGTCAAGACACGACTTCTTCTTTACTTATTATTTTATTTTTTTGACACTTATGTGTTTTTCGAAGCGATTTTTAGCGCGGTTTTTCGACATAGTTTTTGATTTTTGAAGCGTTTTTTGTAGTGTTTTTTAACGGCCATTTTGACTCATTTTTCGGTAAGTTTTTTGACACACTTTTTATGTTTTTTTCATCCTTTTTTTCGACGTGTTTTCTTTTGAATCGTTTTTCGGAGCGTTTTTTATAGAGTTTTTAATACTTTTTACGAGTTTTTCCCGCATTTTTGACGTGTTTATTAATGCGTTTTCGATAGTTTTAAACACGCATTTTAAAGCAAATTTTCAGTTTTTTTCATGCATTTCTTTACGCGTTTGTTGATGCTTTATTGATGCGTTATTCGTTTTTTTTTTCACAACGTTGAATACCAATGTTGTTTCGTAAGCAGAATTTTACTGCTCAAAATTTGAAAAGCTGAATTTTCTAAAACAGAACAAACAAAAAAAGAAAGAGCAACATTTTTGTGTGAGAAGATCGAATTTTGCAAAGCAGAATTATAAATGCAGCATTTCGACCTGCTGTCATTTTGTAAATTGGGAAATATTTCAATTCTTCTACCACCTACTTAAGCAAATAATGAAACGAGATACACGTTGGTTAAATATTTAACCAGCCAAAGCTGAATTGTGCGGCCGCATCGGGTTATCCGAGAACGAGCCTAATTGGTAATAGCTTTTATTTCATATGTAAAATCGATCTTATTCCTCTTTGGGACGATGGGACAGATCAGCATTCATCGAAAATATTATTTTAAAGTTCAAAATAAACAATTTAAATGGCAAACTTACAATAATAAATTATCAGTTGACTGCGAGTATTTATTATGAGACATACCTGGAAATAGAAAGAAACAAAGTTTGTTAAGCAAATATAAAAATTTGTTATTATAACACTTAAAGAAAATAATAAAAGTAGGACAATTTTTTGAGAGTCTGAAACTGTTTACTTCTTAATTCGAGAAAATAACACAAGTGAGGGATGAAGATACGCGGTCTCTATAGATCTGATGCGCATCAAAAAAAAAAAAAATGCCTGTAGAAGCACGTGACCACATCGCTTCAAGGTTTCCTGATCAAAACCATCTTTGTTGGCTGTGCTACTCAATCGGGAACCATTCTTTTGGCCAAGGAATTGACGACAAGACGGTAAAAGTGGCCTTAACATCATGTTAATAAAATATAACAAATCAAGCGATAGTGGTCCAGTCACTTCTTTACAAGTCGTTTAGCTTTTCCATCCATTAACATAATTGTAATATATACATTAAAAACCTGTCAAAGGACAAGGACACTTAAACGACACTGGCAGTTTGTACCCTAGACTCTATGTATAATCGCGCACAAGGACGAACATCGCACCACTCATCATGTGCAAACACAGCGATTCCGCTGAGCAAACAAATTAATTGATTCGAAAGATGCAGTCGCATTGAGTGCTCAAAGCCATTACAGTCAAGAGCATCTATGCTTAGCATATATAACCGCACACACCTGGCTGTTGCAATTTGTTCTCCAATTAAACGAAACACAAATTTACACACCATTAGCCTAGAATAATTATTCCCGCAGCAAATGAACATATACCGCCACCGCCAGATTCACTTGTTACTTAACTGCAGGTGTCAAGACGGCCACAGCCTTATAAATCATCAGACAATAGGTACATGTGAACATACTCATAAGCCAGCTACCTTCAGAAGACAACCATGAGCTGGCCATGTTAATTAGACAAAAATAAAAATCACCACTTCACAGCACATGACCACTGTTCCGGTGTACAAATTGCTTCCCGAATCGTTCGCATATACCCTCCCCTATTTATATAATCAAAACTATTACCTTTAAAAACGATGATGCCACCAACCGACGATGATGTTGCTGTTGTTGTGATGAATGGTCAAAGTTTAGCCTCCAGAGTGGATACAGTTGGCAAGTCACTGAGTGACAACTGAAAGTAGACAAACAAAAAATGCAAATACAAAATATGTCCGAAATGAATTTATAATTGAGGTACCCCCCCAACCAATGGAACCATTTCTCAAACAAGGATATATATACAGTGCCCTTCCTTCCTCTCGCTCTCTCTCTTTCTCTCTGTCTCTTTTGTGTGCATATCACAACAAATTAAAAAAAAAAAAACATTCAAAGCGGAACTACAAACAAAACACCACGCTAAAGAAAAGCAACATCCGTTGCACAAGGATACAATAAGAGCATATCCTTCTTTCGACAAACTGCACCAACAACACTCGTACTTTATACGACTCCTGATAGCTAAACGAAAAAAAGGCTCTTACATTAATTACAACGAATATTGTTGTAAAACTGATTGCATTCCACTAATGAAAAGTGAAATTTAAGGATCTACTGCTGTTGTTCCTGTCGTCGTCGTCGCAATGAATATTTAAAGAGTTTCATATTTTTATAGTTATTTGCATGATGGGCGTTTAATTAAAATTACACTTTCACGTAAAACGATGGGTAATTACCCATGTGGAAGGTGTGCTGTATGAAACGGCATATGCCTAAAGGACACACGGCATTCTTGTTGAAATTGTATTAACCGTACCACTCAGGATTGTAATGATATTATTTCTTGGAATTTTCGTCTTCAGCAGGGCAATGGAAAAAGTTTCACTCACGACGTTGTATGTACAAGCGGATTCTTTAAAGTTAAGCAAGACTGACTAAGACGACAACAAAAAAAAAATCTTCTTGGAGTCTGTTTTGGGTTGAAACTCGCGTAATGACTAATTTTCACTCCTGAGGTATGTTTAGGTGTTTAATAAAATTATTGGGGTATGTAAATGACAGCAGCATTAGTTAAATCAATTTCAATATCGAGGAGGTAGTTCAGTTCAATTTTATGATACTGAAGTGTAGGGAAAATGTCGTAAAATGCTTGCCATTGGAAGCATGGTTCTTCAGGGCAAAACCAGCACAAGTTACTCCCTCGAACCATATAAGTGGGGGTTTGTTCGTTTTTGAACCGTAGATAGATTTTTGATTTTGTAGGTTACTGTAGGTGATTTCTCCACTTCTAGACTTCTATACCTAGTGTATTTCCCTCAATCAGAAACGCGTGCATTTTATTCAGCCTTTTCGTTTCAATCGTGCTCCAACCAACCTCCAACTCCTCCATTAGTGCATTCTTATAAAATTGAGAGAACCAGACGCAGCAAAACGTCGATGTCATTTGCGCATATATGGCGTCACTGCGCTCGCCACTCCTGTCAACTCAGTCGACCAAAAGAGCTTGCAGGAGACACACTTGCCGCTCAGGTAAGTACACTTCTTTTAAAGATATGTACATACCCGCCGAAAAATAAGCTATACATCGAAATGACGTAGGGTCGTAGGTTATCTTTGGCGTTACTTTTTTTGACTTTTGTATGAAGATTATATGTATGTATTTTATATCAGTATTATTTGATTTTACATAGGCTTTATTGTTACAATATAATGGCGTCACGGGGCTTAGAAATTGCACAGATTAACCAGTTATTAACCAGTTATTGCGAGAGTTAAGTAGTGAAAAGATCGAGGGATCCGACAGTGGAACTGAAAACAATTTTTTCGAAGATGTACAAAGTGATATAGAAAATGATCCGCCACCAGTGGAAACGGAAAGTACCTCGTCGAGCAAACCGATTTCCATTGTTATGCCGCAACATGAAGCACTCAGAGGCAAAAACGATCATCGTTGGACGGCTACCAAATGCAGAACAAGTGCCAGGATATCGGCTTCTAATAAATATTATTCGAACAACTAGGTCCCACTCAAATGAATAAAAGCCTTTGTGATCCTTTAGAATGCTTCAATATATTTATAACCGACGACATTGTGGAGGAGATAACAAAATGGACAAACGCAAAAATGCAGCTGAAGTTCCATCTAGCGATGAGATTCGAGCTATAATCCGCATATTGACACTGGCAGCAGCTTTAAAAGACAATCACTTGACCACGGATGAACTATTTAATTGTTCGTATTGAGGAAATAGATACATTGCTACCATGAGTAGAGACAGATTTGATTTACTGATAAGGTGCTTGCGTATGGATGACAAAACTTTGCGACCACAACTAAGAGCTACTGATACATTTATACCAATTAGAAAAATATATGGGAGATCTTCGTAGGCCATTGTCGGTCTAATTACATCCCGGAGCGTATGTGACAATAGATGAACAGCATTTAGGTTTCAGAGGTCGATGCCCTTTTCGCATGTACATTCCCAACAAACCCAATAGATACGGAATAAAAATAGTAATGACATGCGACATGCCTCTCTGTGAATTTTACGTAAAGGAACTTACGAAATCTCATGGTAGTAACAGAAATGTAACCTGTGACAACTGGTTCACGTCAGTTCCTCTAGCAAAGAACTTGCTGAGGTCGCCATATAATTTAACCTAAGTTGGCACTATAAGGTCGAATAAACGGGAAATACCAGAAGAGCTTAAAAATATGCGTTCCAGACGTGTCGGAACATCCACGTTCTGTTATGATGGGCCCGTGACTTTAGAGTCTTACAAACCAAAACCAAGTAAAATGGTCTATCTTTTGTCATCGTGTGATGAAGATGGCATGGTTAATCCTACGACATCAAAGCCGCATATGATTCACTTTTACAACAAAACTAAAGGCGGGGTGGATACGTTCGATTAAATGTGTTCCTCACAGCCGTGCAGCCGCAAAACGAACAGAAACAGAAACGAAAAATCGTCGTAATTTCATGAAAAAACTAAGCAATAGCTTGATGACCCCTAGGATGTTGAAATTTACAAGCATTTACCAACTTCGCTGACGAATATAAAGGAAAAAAATGGTGATATTTTACCTAAAGGACATTCCGAATCTCCTTCACAATAACAAGCTATACATGAGCAAAGGAAAAGGAAATATTGTGCATTTTGTCCATCAAAAATTAGAAGAATGACAAAATCGATGTGCGACAAATGCAAAAATCCCATACAAATGCAAAAAACCCCATTTGTGGAGAGCACAAGACAAGCGCTTGTCCTAATTGCCTTGGGGAAAAAGATGAATCTTTTTTTTAACTTTAATAAATTATTATAATACACAAATTACAAAAAGTTGATTTTTAAAAGTCTGAAGTAAAAATTTATGGATCTGAAGATGAGATCTCAATATTTTTTTTAGTTTTTCAAATAAAGAATTTTGTTTTTTTTTATTTATATATTTTTTTCTAATAAAAATAACCCTTAGGTAATGTCGCATGATTCTATAGCACAATGATATTTCCAGATATTTACTCGTGCTTCCAAATCTATACACGTCGAATTGACGTATGGTTATCTTTAAAGTACGAGTACTATGAAAAGTGGTTATCTCTCTAGGGTTAAATTTACGAACTAACAGGGGCTGTTTGTTTTATTGACTGCTAATCGCCATTCTCCATCTGACGGGTTTAATACAAACTGCGTAGTAGTCCATGTACCTACAGCTTTTTAAAGTTTGCATTGTTTCCAGAAAACCGCCCACAAGAAGTGGGTGTGACACAAAGGACTGCATGGACGAAATTTTCAACTGGGTTCAGCTACATTGTCGAATTGGCGAAAAAGATCTGAACAGACCCTGGCAACTGGTTGCCCTCATAATTTTTTTTGCATTTTATCATAAATACCAGTTTATATAAGTTTATCCCAAACGCTTGCATACCCTAAGGCTGATTCGTGGGCAAATCACTCTTATTATTTTACTGAGTATTCGTCGACTTTTCTTTGCTGCGATGTATGCAGTATGCAGGAGCCTCGACGAAACAAGAGTAATTGCCAAACACCTCGTTAGAGAGCGTCTTTATTTGCCACTGAAACTGCGGTCAGACCCTTGAAGTAGGTATATGCAACAAGAAAGGAAGTCAAGTTGACTTCTCTAACATGACAACAATGATAAAATTACCCTGAACCCTCCAAAAGAAGTATAACTTCAAAAAAGAAACTCTAACGAAACTGCATTCTACGAGAAATTTTCGTCCAATCCAGTCATGCTCTTTATTGTAATAATTACAACTGAAATTATAAAACCTTCGGCAGAAAATGTCCTTTCAATTAATTTATTGTCTTGGAAAAGGTATTTATGGAATTATTTTCTAAACAGAGCACAGATCGACTGACATCGCTAAGTTTCATTCCATAAAAACCGCCCAAATACCGAAGAAATTTCAATAGAATAACCAACCAAACTAGGAACTTATTACGGTTGAAAAATCAACTCCAGCGCAGTTCGATGGCTCTAATAAGAGAAACCATTCACTGTCCATTATCACGCTGCCTTCACAACAAACCGAAAATTATTGTTCCCAAATTAGCCCCTTAATGGACCAATTAAAAGCTACCCAATCTCTCAGGCTTGGTTATCCAATCTGCAACCCCATCAGTGCTGTCGATTCCCCCAACAACAAACACTAGCAACATACAGCGAAAAACAAAAAAAAAAAAAAAAAACCGAAAGAGAAAAACTCATTTAATTTATTAAGGCCTTTATCGTTTGCAATATTTCAATTTTCACTGCTGACATGCGGCCCCAATTTCGGGTGTTAGCCTCACCCATTACACTGGAGCAAGGCGACATATACCATCAATTTTCTAACGAGACAGCCAGCATCGCACTACCAATATCAACATCATAATCATCACCAACAGCCACATCCATTTACAATAATTGCAATCCACGGCAAAACGAGAACACAAAAGCAACAAAGAAAAACAATTTTAGTTTTTTTTCCTTTGGACTACAGGATGACACAAATCCTCCCACGAATGCCGATATATACCAACCTACGTTCTCCTGGCATGCTATTTTATGAATTCCATTATATATAGCAGTGTATGTGCCAATTTCTTGGAAAACACCTCAGAAGGGTGGTGGGCGAAAGGTGTTTCCTTTTCTTCCATATGAAATCAACATTATCCTTCGGCGGCCATAACGATGAGCAATGGTGGTTGGACTTCAGATTCCAATAAGGATAATTATTACAGTATAAAATGTCATTCTGTTTACCTAAATATGGATTAGGTCGATTATTACCCTCGTGGACGATAAATTGATCGTAAATATGCTCCGACCTCTGGCATGTACACAACATAATTAAAAGCCATTAAAGAAAGCGGAGCCGGGCGCTGACATTGACACCCTAACATATTTAAGTCGACACCTGCACCGTTCTCTCGCTAACCTTCTGGCGATGCCAAATTTTAGCATCCTGTAAAGGTGGCTCAGGGTGACAGCACTGAGCAGGAACGGTTACAGTTATATAAATCCGTTTGCTGTTTTTATGACAATTATATAGAAAAAAAAGTAAGTATACGCCACCGTGTGTCCTTAATGGTTTGAGTGGCACTGTGCAAGTGAAAATGGGTGAACACAAAATTAAATTCGTTCACAGTTGGCTTTTGAACATTTTCATTATGCAATAATACAGTGAGCGACGTAGGTAATTGGCACGTGTATTTTTTACAAACCTGTGCGCATACTAAACAATTTGGATCCCTTTTACTTATATTGGTCCAAGTGCACCCTTTTGACAGATACTTCAAAGGTACGTGCCTATCCTAGTCTCGCATTTACAGTTTTTTGTATCTATAAGTGAACTCGTTGAATTTGTTTGACGGCCACCACGTACATAAGTCCCTTACAATTTGCAACCTTTGAAATGTATTTTCCAAAGTATATGTCGACCTTAGTGTGCTTCATCATGAACTTCATCAAAAACTTGTTGACTTTGATTGATTGAAGTTGAATTTCTTTGAAGGACACGACACGATATAGTAAAGTCCTTCATCAGAAAAACTCAGTCTTTATTTCTCAAAAAAAAAATGTACAATAGTTCTCATTGTTGCAGGTGTGCCAAATACTAATCATCTCTTCTCAACTACTTCCGTATGCCCGATAAAATATTAGCTTTCGTTGCAATAAGACTTTAACTGCCAAATTTAAACACGTTTTCTCGTATATAATTGGAACTCCTACAGTTCCAACCATTGAACACTTCAATTCAGTTAATAATGGTATTTAAGTAAATACATTCAATTGGACCATTGGTCTTGTGTCACCTTTATGAATGCAGGATGTGTGCATTTATTATATGATTAATTTAAATACTTGAAATATGTACTTGTTTTTATTCCTAATATTATTTCGTAAAAATATGAAAACATTTTTTTTTTCTAAACAATTATCCGAAGTACTAAATTTGTTGAATTGATAAAAGAGCAAATAAAGAACCTCTGCTAAACCGTTTTTCATGTGTCGATTGTCTGTACAATTATTGAAATAGTTGAAGCCCCAAAAACGCTTGTGGACTATGTGAATTTTGATTGTGGCCACTATTTTAATATTAGCTTTTGAAAGTTTTAAAAAATGTCATACATACACCGGCTGTCCTATGGGTTTTTTTTTTTTTACCACTTAAACCTAATGGTTGAACTCAGTATTGGTCTTCAAATGTTGCTTATAATTACAAAGTTTAATTTAAATTTTCTGATCAAATTCTCATATAATTCCACAAAAAAAAAAACATTTTATTCCAGTGAAATACTGAATTTTGTTGCTGTTCCATCTGTCAGGAATGTGTTTGATTTGTTGTAATTGTTTTCGTAGGGAAACATTTTTTTGACGGAACTTTGCTATGACTGCATAAACGTAAAAAAAAAAGCATTTTTGTACTGTTCCAACTTTTGCGGTTGCATTTTACGTATTGCTATAACTGAGGCCTTAAAAGCAAAAATAGAAGGGAATATTACCGGCTGGTGCCGAAATGCAACTCGACACTTCTTGGGGCGCTAAGGCTTTATAAGAGTATTACTCTCCATTTGGTCAAATATGCCTTATTTTACGTGTTCAGCTTCTGTGAAAGTTCGACAAGTTTTAATACGGCCACCCTGTTGATGACGAAAAAGAACGAATCCATTTTATTTTTTTAAAAGAAATTGTTATTCCAAACACAATGCTTCATCCGAATGGAAAATAGATCGACCGATATTAGGTCTGGAAACTCAAGACTTAGGGTACAGACAACAGAGTGTCCTCTACGGTGGGAATTGCGAGATCCCATCTCTTTGACATAGAATTTATTTGAGTCATTCAAAAGGGACTACTACTTATTTGTGCCAATTTGTCTGTTGGAAAATTCAAACCTGTTACTTTAACAGCGACCCGTTTAAAAGTTATGTGTCAGTCCCAGAATGAACACTAAAATGATCACAATCAGAATTAGCCACTAAGCCCGTGGAGTACCTTTGGCCTTGAGAGAATAGATATGGATATGGATATTTTGTACATTCCGTGAGTATTTCCTCGACCACGCCTTGGACCGCCCCAATAAAGCTTTAGGAACTTCTATTTCGTTTTCGTAGGAAAAAAATTTTTTTTAACCATTATTGCCACATACAAACTTATACACCGAATAGGGTTCGTCTTCCATAAATCTACATAGCCGCAATAGACTTGAATCATAACTAAAGTATGAGTACACACATGGAACTTGTTGTAAACAAGCCTTCGTGCGGTAAAAACATTTACCTACGGACAAATATTTCCGACCCCGAGTGTATACCAATGCGTCACTCCCTCGCCTTCGTATAAACAAAAATTGTCGGTCATTAAAAACGGGATTGTCGACTGTCATCATTAAAATACGCAAATATCCTTTTTGATACCTGTACAGCGGATAGACCCCACACTCTGCCTTTTCGTTTTATCTCTGTTGCTGATAGCTAGAGCAGAGGTGGGTACGCACTTAATTTATGTTTTTTTGCGTCGTTAATGTAAATTGAAATTAAAATAACTAGCCGACAATATTAAGCTGTTTAAATGTATATTTCTGCTATGATTTACAGCAAGGACTGACGGCGACTTATGGTTTAAAATTTTATGTCCACTGTTAGGGAATAGCTGTTAGTAGAAGAACTTAAAACTGAGTGAGGAAATGAAAGACATTATCTTATCTGGTGCTTTGCAAATGATTAGTTAGATCACTCGCACTTTTCAATTACTAATAGTTTTTGAAAAAATAATTCTTACGAGTACCTGTTGTAACTACACTTGAATGAACTTAAAACGGCTTGTTGAAGCGAGTCGAGTATGAGGGAAATGTGTCGCACACACTCACGTTCAAGTATTGGAAGACACTTTTGTTGTAGGAGGATATTTGTCACGCTCTTTATCAATGAGCTCTATCTATTTATCTATAACTATCAGAATAAGTATATTTGACTATTTGACGAGCAATTTTTGCAGAGAAAGAAATCTTAGCTTCAAGTTTAGAACTTTTTTTTAGCACCTAGTTTCCGTATCAAGAATACCGAGGCTGGACGCCGTTTCGCAAGTGTCAGCCTTTTTCACTGCATTTCCTGAGTGTCCCTTCAAACAGGTGATTCTAATTCGCACATTTTTTAAAAACTTGTATATATACATACTCCGAAGATCCAGATTGTGTTGACATTCGACCATACTCCAGGGGTTGAATTACCGCATCCGTGAACAAGTAGGTACTGCGCGACTGAATTTGTTATTGTTTTGCTAAGAAAATTCGGTGACGTCAGAATTCGCTCACGGATGCGGTAATTCGACCCCAAATCACTGGCTGATTGTCCAGCACTATGGGAGTTTTTCTTCTCTTGCACCGGACCCTTTGCTAAGGATCGTCGTCTCGGATTGATATAGACTGACTGACTTAACCGTGGAGAAAAACCCTACTCCTACACCTACTCCATTCGTAATCTAAGGCACATGCTTGTCTTGAATAATGTCAATCTATTGAAACTCTAAGGGGTTCTGCTGGACTCGATTGAGTTCTTTCCAAACACAAAGTAACTTCGTCTGTATGTTGCCGTTTCACAACTAAAAGTCTGAAAGACTGAAAAGAGATAGTGTGGACTCCGAAGAATGGCTCAGGCCTAGTTTGGAAAAAATCGGATAAAAGGTTTAAGCGATTGTCTATTGCTCTCCTGAAAGTAGGCTTTAGAAACTGTCGGGTTGTTATTATTGAAAATGGGCGTTCAGAGGCTGTAAAACTCTTCATCTGTTTTAGGTATGCTGTTCTAGTTTCTAGAAGGAATTTCCTACTGTTCACCTCGAAGTATGGTCTAAGAACTAGTGACATGTAATGACGGATTAAATATTCAAAACGCGAATGAGAAAGTATACAAAATGGTAGGTTGGTTTAGCGTCGCTCTCTTGTGATCGATCCATGAAGTCGATATTATTTATTTAAGTTATTATTTCAATTTTCAAATAACCATCGGTAGACTCCTACAGACACACCAAGCAATTGAAGGAGAGACTGCCCTAGACATTCGTTTAGTTGGTTGCAAAGTTTCAAGTTCAGGGTTTAAGCTTCTTTGAACTTGAGCGGTACAAGCTCCCCTTAATGCAGGCATTTTTAATTTGGCTATACCCAGATTGTAAGTGTCGGAAGCCTCCATTAGTTTCGCTACGGTAGTCTGGCCGTCGAGCCAACGCGACGCGTTCCTAGTACTTCTTTTCTTGAGAACAAAATTACAAGAAACAAATATCTTCCCCGTCTCATAACCATCAAGATGCTGAGCAAGGTTCTCACTTCAGCCGCTCGGCAAACTTTCCTTGTCAATGTGAGCCCAATCGGTTCTGTTGGTTTCCAAGATATAAGACTTTGATTTTTTCTTCTTTTTTGTTTGCTATGTGCACTGACTTGAAAGCGGACCCTCAAACTTAGACTAGGTATTTCGTTACGCAAGGGGTTGAACAACGACATAGAGGAATAAGATTATATCTACTGAAGGTCCCCTCTTCCGTAACATGTCGTAGCTAAACGAAGTACACTTTTAAGCGAACAGGATATGTATTAATGTATTAATAATAAATTAATTTATTAATATATTTAACTAAACAATTCGTTTATTCAAAGTATCCCTAAGTAGGATTGGAAGTCAAAAAAAAGTGCCACATCTTAAACGCATTTACCAAAGTGTGTGTCTAGTTTCTGAAGCCTACTTTAAGGCAACAAAGAAAAATCTTTTATACGCCGGGGGCTTCAAAAACAATCCTTCGCAACTCAGAGAGAAAACCAGAAAAACATGCCTTCAAGCGGTAAAGAAATAAATCCACTGCACTAACCTATTCAGTAGAAGTGTGCCTTGCTATTTTTTTAAAGCCTACTTTCTGGCGAACAGTAAAAAATAGACTACAGATCTTCAACGCTATACCATAGATTCGCTTATTATAAAAGCAGTCCTAGTAGGCTATACAATATCTTTATATCGTTACGCAAAAGGGTCTTACATATCGGAAAAACGTGCCAAAGTTTGATATAGAACTAACCACATCTACTACATCTTCTCACTACTTCTGAAAGAAAGCCTACTCTAACTACAAAGAAGGAAAAGTGACTTACAAAACTGCAAGTCCATGCCTAACGCGGATGAAAAAAAAACCTCATCGAGTGAGAGCCCATTTCCAGTAAAAAAAAAAAAAAAAACGGGGAACAAAATAACGACAGTCTTACGGAAAGCTACAAATCCCATCGCCGCTATACCGTCCCACTTAAAGGATTTTCTAAAACCAGAAGAACATACTTATCACTCATACATGCAACGACACTCACTCCTTGGTACAAAAAATATGCTCCTTATCGCCTTAACACTTCGCAAGCACATCAGCTGACAATTGACTTTTCCCGTGCTACTCTACTCGCCGACTCCTTCCAACAAAGGATATACGAGCCAGAAACTATGCTTTGTTTGGCTTTGTTAATGGAAGCCGAATCTAGGTTAAATACCTCCTCAACATGCTCGTCATTATAATCTGGAAATTAAACAGAGATCCCAACACTTCCGCATTTCATTTAATACTTAATACCACACACTGTATACAATACAACTTTATTCCCATCGATTCAGGCAGGCAAAAGCAACATGCAACGCAAAAAAAAATTCGTGCTGTTGCCCGTTAGGCTTTATGAAATCCGGAACAGATGCCACTAATGTTTCTAGCTCACTGCCACCGTACCGTAATGACTTTGCGTTCCAGCAGCAGCAGAGCACGAGACCGCAACACCAAAATCGAAACATTTATTTACTCAGGCTCCGAGCACAAAAGGGTTCGACCTAGAAACCGCCACAAGAGTTCCGCAATTCAAATCCTTTTCCGCCAGCCACCGCCAGCCCCAGACCAATCCCACGGGCATGGCGTCCTTCTCCGCATAGTGAGCAGCGAGAATGGTGGGCGAATATGCTAGTGGTAGTTGGTAGATGAACGACAACTGCGGAAGCCAGTCTCTGGCCAATCCTTTGTGGGCACATCTACACGATTCGTTAATTATGTTTTATGTCTAGTATAGTCCTGCTGCTCTCGACCTAGGCGAAGAAAAAGGACCTACGCAAAGGAAAGAGCCAGAGTGAAGTGAATTATGCAGAATTAACTGAAATACAATGCAGTGCTGCTGCTGGTGAGCCATGAACTATGGGACCCAAACTGGGTGTCCTTATGCATGCAAGAATGTTATAATGCAGTCATTGTTCGAGTTTCTAGATCCACCGGGATGAATGATGTGTCGTTGGGTTTTTATTATACAATGCCCGGCGTCCTTACTCTTCATCCGGCCCATCAAGAAGGCACAGTGTGTCTTTGGCAAACACAAGAGAAAATTGTCAATTTGGGCATTTTCGTGAAGTGAATCAGGTTAAGTTCCTTCATCTTCCTTTTTTTCCTTCGAGTCGAGTGAATACCTATATAGCTGAGTGTGGGTGTGTGTGTGAATGAGCGGATAGAATTTTCTCGGGGCACTAAATAAAGTTTTTTTTTTCCCATTTTTTTCTTGTCGGTTGCTGTCAAACTTTGTACGTTCAGCCGGCGGCGGCAAGGTGGGGGGATGATGGTAGAAATGCCATATCATCCTACAAACGGGATTAAGGTCGAATGATTTAATTTGATTATGAAACTGATGTCACATTAGTTGGCTTTTGGAGGTGCGATGGCTTGCCGCCTATCCATGGGTAATCCTGTATTAGATGGTTTAATGTCTGTGTCATTGTTAGTGGCTGAATAATGGGTTTATAAAGGAGATTCTCATTTAAATTTATGAATAGGTGGTAGTTACTTAAGAGGACGGCATTAATTTGCTTTTGTCTTTCAATTGTTTGGAGCAGCAGCTCCGTCTTTGGCTTTAAGAAAAAAAACAAAAAATTGTTGGCGCAACACGCTGGTATAGCTTTTGACAACTATACTATCAGACATTCGCGACAGGTGGAGTTGAGTTTGCACTACTGCTAGATGTAGTTTGTGTCTTTCCGGGGATGGAACTTGATACCGCGTGCTCTGTAGTTCACCACACTAACAACATAACATTGAATATATATATCTGCTAAGGTGCTATCAAAAATGATTCCCATGTACAACCAAGTGAAAGCCGCTGGGTCAGAGGCGATTCTCGAAATTTCGATCTGGAACAGAAGACGGCTGTCAAAATTGCCATGCGGATCAGCCAAAAACAACTGAAACACGGGTCTCGTGGTGCACGAGCTAATTCTACACAATCACATAGGGAACGATGCCACTTCCCACTAAATGCCAATAGACCTTCTATTTAACTTGATTTTTCGGGAAAGAATGCGATGCAAATGCGAAATTAAACCTAAGCTAGTTCCGCGCTTTTGCCAGTAGCCTAAGGCCCATTTTATTCACTCGAAGTTGAACACAACTTGGGAAGTTTTCCATATAAGAATAAAATGGGCCTAAGTATCTTAGCATAATACGCATATCTGTTGGACTGGAATATAATATATTCCTAGGAACTTTAGTCGATCAACCCCGCCATTTTGTAATCCCCCCGAGAACAAGTGCTTAGAAAAAGATCGGAATAATAGCCATTTACAGGTAGAAGACAGATAGAAGCACCCACTCAAACATCACAGAAGATTTACCTCTAATATATCGAAAGGCTGACTAATACATTTAAACGATTTAGTAGAAGATCAGTGTCTAAAATGGGAGGTTCTCTCATGGGCGATAACTTCCTAAGAAACAATACTTAAGTAAGTAAGAGTTTTTCACCGGTGAGAGTCCCTGCCTATGAGACACTGCAGCCTTTCAACCTCTGCGTTCAAAACGTGCAATGGAATTAAGTTTAAATGATGACGATAATGGTAGGGTTCAGTTCACTTCCTTTGTAACTTGTGGAGCTCGTCATTTGGAAGTTACAATTGACAAGATATCCTGCTACCTCACTATTTAATCTTTGCTGGTTTCTGATAACAGAAGTGAGTAAAATTTTCATGTGATAAATTAAAGTTCACCCTGCTCCACAAACTGCGAAGAAGGCTTTTTGGACAGTCTATTAGTTAGAAACAAATATTCATAGCGCAGCACTACAGAGCAGCGTCAATGTGCATTCATCACTTGTCTCAAAATCTGAGACTGAGACTCGATAAGGTACCGTGAAAAAGGCCGACGTCGAAAGATTGTGATCGCAAGAGACTATCAGATCAATTGTCGACCGCTTTTCCTTCAATCTTTTAAGAATTCTCGTCCCCAAAAAAGTCCAGAAGACCAATGGCACAGTTGCGAAGAAGTCATCAAAAGTGCCAACACTGATGTTATTTAAAGCAATCTAAATTTGTTGATGTTTTTTTAAAATACATAATTCTCAGCCTTAATTTATTTAAAAAATCCAATGAAGTCTAAAATAGTAAGATACGCAATATAAATGTTCATTTAAATTTAATTTTTGTTTT
Source organism: Cheilosia vernalis (assembly GCA_949126925.1). Lineage (NCBI taxonomy): Eukaryota > Metazoa > Arthropoda > Insecta > Diptera > Syrphidae > Cheilosia > Cheilosia vernalis. Next base: position 15,393,195 of record OX421361.1, read on the forward strand.
AGCAATATAAATGTGCAATTTCTGTTCCTCTCGTTTTTTCTTGTGTTAAGTAACCAACACATTTTATTTCCGAAAATTTATATTTGTTTTTTAATAAATCGAAAAAAAAAACAATTTCTGCTTCTTCTTTTCATCTTCGAATAACAATTTCTAAAATCCAGATGCATGGAGCGTGTTAAAGGCGGATGAAAGCGCAATTAGTTATTCGTGCCATCTTCTGTCCAAATTTGTATAGCAATGGCTTGGAAAGAGAAGTTAGAATGAAGCTTCGAATTAATTTGATGGGATATACAAAGCACCCAATGAACCATTAACTCTAATTCAAACTACAACACGGTAGAGATCGACTCAGGTAGAGCACCTTTTTCGTCGAGGTCCTTTCCCATGTAGGAGCATTTGATGACGACTAGCGATTTAAAAGGGATGTTTCTTGAAGCACGGGTCCACCTTGGACTTTAGTAAGTTTGATCACACTTTGTTGCAGCTCATTCGATCAGTCATCGGATGGAGGCGCCATTCGTATCTTCAATGCTTTTTAGTCAAACAACGAGGAGGCAAATATAACAAAATTAGAAAATTCACCTGTATTGGGTTGCTTTGATAGCTAGGTTAGGTTAGGTTAGGTTGAGTGGGGTTGTGAGTTCATCACAAAAAGACCAGGCACCATAGTGGGCCCATCGCCATCCCCAGGGAACCGTTACGGTTAAAGACCTAAACCAAATCGCCCAAACAATTAATTTCCCTGCAGAATTTAATAATGGTCCCAATATTGCTTGAGGAACCAACCTCCTCTAAGTGATTAAAGAAGTACCTGCCAAGGTGCTTCCTTCTACTCCGAGCGATTGCTTGACACTCACATAAAATGTGGAAGATGTCTTCCGTGACTTGTAGGTCCTCACAATACCTGCATATGTCCGAGCTAGCTAGTCCTAGTCTCATGGCATGCTTCCTTAGAAGGCAATGTCCAGAGAGTATTCCTACCGTTAACCTTAGTTTGGTTCTACTGAAGTTGATTAATTCTTCAGACTTTCTCCGGTTTAAAATGGGCCACAGTGCCTTTGAGACCCTGTGACCATCTAGTTGTGACCATCTTGTGGCTGCTAACTGGGAAGTTTTTTCAGAAACAACCCTTCTAGCCACGGCCATTGGTGGTCTTGTACCCTCAATCATGCTGATTGGTGAGAGCTCAGCTCCTTCCTTGGCCAGAGCGTCGGCCTTTTCATTACCTTCAATGTTACAATGCCCAGGTACCCAACATAATCTGACACGGTTCTGCGAACATAATGCCTTGAGCATTGTGCGGCAATTCCTTACTAGTCCAGATTTAGTGGTATGTGACTCTAGCGCTTTAAGCGCAGCCTGACTATCAATGTAGATGGCGATATTCTTGTTGGATATCGATCTCATCTCAAGTACCTCCGCAGCTTTGAGTACTGCCAGAATCTCCGCCTGGAACACACTGCATGTGTCCGGAAGTCTCAGGGCCAGATGTAAGTCCAGTTCATTGGAGAATACACCAGACCCTGTGCCCTCACTGGTTTTGGAGCCGTCAGTATATATCGAGGTCTCATTTACCCTCGACACCAAGTTCCTATACCAATCCTCTCTGTCAGGGTACAACACATCATACGGTGTGTCAAAATCTAGTGTACCAAGACCTTCATCCGCCTTTTCCGGTATTTCGGAGAATGATTCCTTCAAAATACTGCTATGTCCTATCCTACTGTTCTTAAAGAGCCCAATGTTAGTGAGCCGTAGCGCACTATTTCCTGCAATTGATTTTATTTGTAAGTCCAGTGGCAAAAGATTCATAAACGCCTCCAGTGCAGCCGTTGGTGTGGTACGTAAAGCACCTGTAACGGCAATGCAGGCTGTTCTTTGTACCCTGGTCAACATATCCCGTACATATTTCTTGTTTGTGGCTTTCCACCAGACAAGAGCCCCATATGTAATTATGGGTCTTACTACCATTTTGTATAGCCAATATAAGATTGACGGCTTCATGCCCCATTTCTTTCCTGCTGTTCTCTTGCATATGAAGAGAGCATTATAAGCCTTGCGGACTCTTTCCTGTACGTTAAGTTTCCAATTTAATTTCCTGTCTAATACCGTGCCAAGATATTTTGCGCTCTCCGAGAGAGAGAGCTCCACTCCATCAAGTCTGGGCAGGTTGAAGGGTGGTATCTTGTATTTTGTACTAAATAGTACGAGTTCGGTTTTCTCCGGGTTGACTCGTAGTCCACACCCTTCGGCCCATAATCTAAGCCTATTGAGGGCTGTTTCCATGAGTTCACTCATCGTGTTCAGGAATTTTCCTTGAACAATGATGACTACGTCGTCAGCATATGCGATGACTTTGAAACCTGCATTGTTTAATTCTTTAAGAATGTCGTCTATGACCAGCACCCAGAGGAGGGGAGAGATAACCCCTCCTTGCGGGGTGCCTCTAGTAACAGATTTCCTTATCGAACTGTTTCCGAGAGTGGAATTAATGTTTCTCGTCGAGAGCATTTCGCATAGCCAGTTGGTGATGCGTTGCTCGACATTTATCTTTTCCAAGGCGCTTTTGATTGCATCTTTCCTGACGTTATTAAAGGCACCCTCAATATCCAAAAAGGCAGCTAATGCAAATTCTTTCTGGTGTAGGCTGCCTTCTATTTTGCCTATTACCTCGTGTAGAGCCGTTTCTACCGATTTACCTTTCAAGTATGCGTGCTGAGCACTACATAGAGTGCCGTTGCAACACTTGCTTCTTATATAGATGTCTATAAGCCTTTCAAGTGTTTTGAGGAGGAATGACGACAGACTTTGATAGCTGCAACTTCCAGAAAAAATGTAAAAGTTTCCTGAAAATCTATAACAAATGTTATCGCCAGCATTCACCCATCTTCACTCCGTACTCTAATATAAATTCCCGCCCAAATAATGTACAACTTATCAGTTTCGTCATTAATAATGTCCTTCCATTTCACCTTCCGAAAGCCAGGGTCGGCATTCTGTACGGCGAAACGATCCAACGTTTTCGTGCGCACGAATGGTCTGCCCTATGTTACATAAGAAAATTTCTTCGTGCACACGAAAACGTTTGAACGTTTCGCCTTACAGGATGTGACCCCAGCTGTTGTAGCATGTTTCCATTACAAGAAAGTTTATATTTAAAACAGAGGTAGGTATTTTTTTTTTTTTTTTTTTTTTTCATTTAAAAGTTACACAATTTGATTTAAAAAAAGTATCCGCCCACCATTGACAACTGACACAATTCCCATTATCCAATTCCACACTAAGTCGATTCGTAACATATCAAAGCAGAAAATCCGATTCACAGACACTTTCGTTTTCGATAGGTACAGACACACGCACCTATACTCATACTCGCAAGGGAATACTGTCAAAACGCTTCTGTCATTCGGCTGATTGATTGTGGGGGTCGTTCCCTTGCGCTCCAAGTCCAATGAATGAATGAATGAAAGAAAGCTGTGCGATAATATTAAATATGTAATTCCTCACAGAATGGATTCGATAATAGATTGCGCCCATTCATAGAGACATTATGAATATAATCACTAATTGCATGACGCGGGCATACCTACATGTGCGGACACAGTCATCCGACGGATGATAAAGTGGAGTGGAGAAAGTCAATGTGGAGACGGCGGCGGCTCACTGGATAAAGAAGTTGACGATGATAAAAATATATATCAATTTCAATTGATTTCTTGCTTCTCTCATTCAATTGGTGCATGAAAAAAAAAGTCTATGACTTTGCACTTCTTAATTGCATCTTGACGGCTTAGGATCGTTTTTTCTTTTCGTTTTAGTGAAGAGGTTCCACTCTCTTGCTGACGATATTATCTACATGAGTGTGTACTTGCACGAGGTCGATTGATGAAAATTGCTAGATGAAGATATGCGAAGAAGTGGGCTCGGAGCTTTATACATTCGTTGAGAGATGTATAACACGTGTTTTGGTTACGTGATTGATGAGGGGAACACCTTCAATTTCGTGTAGAGTGGATCGAGTGTTAAGAGTCCAATGGGATTGTTTCAATTTTGACTACAGGATTAGGTGATATAATCCGAGGTGAAAGTGAGCTATAGTTGGACGATGATTGTTTGACCTCACCGATATGAGAGAGTCAAGTGCTTTGTGGAGGAACTATTTACTGTGAGTGATCATCGTCTCTGTTTAAAATGGAACACAAAAAGGTCTATGTAGCTTCTCAAAACTACTCGTTTTGTGTGAGTTTTTCATTTTTTGGGGCGAATGGAAGGGATCTTTAATTTTATGCCGAGTCCAAACTCCCAATTGCGAAGCTCTTTCATGACAGTTAAATACTCTCAAATGTTTGGCAGGGTAAAAAAACACCTTAAGACGGAATTTTGTTTTTTTTTTCAGGTATCGAACCACGGACCCTTCGCTTAGTAGTTCAACACACTAACCACCGAGCCACTGGACTTAATTTCAAATATTAAATTTTTTCTTTAATCAGTAGAAACAGTCATTTATGCGTCTCATTCGTAGTCGCACAAAATAAAGCTATACATGCACATCAAATAGCGACAAAGCATTCCCAGCCTTCAGCGTTCGTCAGGGGTGCATCCACATCAAAGAGGACGATATATTCATATATCTGATTTTTTTCTTTCATCAAAATTGCATATTAGCCTTCAAAGCCAACCAAGTGCACAGGATAGATACATCATCTATACGTGCGGCCACAAACATCACTCCATCCGGCGTCATACAGTCCATGATCAAGGTCAAGCTCAGACATGACCAAGAATAAAATCCAAACAACAAGGAGAGACAGACAATAACAACAAAAAAAAAAATCTCTTTCTACCCATGAAAAAAAGCCAGCAACGAGAGGAGAAAAAAAAACGACTCGAATATTTAATGAGTGGCGGCAAATTGCACAGCCTAAGGCAGTGTGTATAGTCTTGCCAAACCGAGAGCAGTACCAGCTGAAGAGCATATTGATACATCAAGGCAGCAATTGTCCTTCAAAATGATGTCCATATATCCTGAGCTGGTATACGACCGTAACGAAGGACGTATGAGCGGAATGAGGGTGAAGTCTCATATATTTCTGAGGATGGTGCTTCAAGATGGCCAACCACTCCTGACGGTTATGAAACGGAACTCTTGACAGCAGTGGACAGTTTTTTATTATTTAAAAAAAAGGAGGGACCATATGCATAATGGAATGGTAGACTTTTTGGATGTCCTTGGGCGGAAAAAGCCGATATCGATCAATAATAATCAGTAAATGGATCTTGATACCTGTCGAAGGTGTTATCATACAGGTAATGTAAAGTTGTCCAGATGGGACATGTGTCGACAGATATAGTTGACACCAGAGGAAACATGCGACACGAAATCATACAAAAAATCGACTCATGGGGCCAGAGTTTTGTTTGTGATTAGTTGACGACTGATAATCAAATTAAATGTAAGAAAACCTGTCTCTTTTTTTTTGTAGCAGCTACGAGTACCTACTTTGAATTGGATTAACTATCGAGGCGGAAGGAGTGCTGGGCACGTGGCGTAGTCACTTGAAATGTAATCGGCTGTCAAAAGTTGAACGTGAACTAATGAGCGGCACATGGGCATGGACAATTTTACTGCCAATTAAGTAATTGAATTAAAACAAAGACCACTGTTGATTTTATTGCTCTATGATCAGAATACAACTGACAAGTCTTTTATGTCCTGATAGTATGAATTCAAAGAAAGACCTTCATTTGGCTACATGAATTTAAATTACACAAAAATTAACGAGAAGTAAAGTATAACTTCAAGGGCTACACAACTTCCTGTCTAGATTTTGGAAGACCATCTCTTCCCAGCTTAAACGACAATCAATAAAATAAAGTGCACGACTGGGTCGCACGAAACTTTCTTCGTTAAAAGCTTGGTTGAGTCAATTGGTAGATATGGGCAGTCTCGAAAACTGAGTAATCACTCATGAAAACCTCTCCTACTTAAGCTCAAACATCAATTTTGGTTAGAGCTGTTTATACACAAATCAAACTGGTATGAAAATTTTATATGGGAAGTACCATTAATAGGTTACCCTAAAAAAAAAAACACGAGAACGGATAAACATCTCAATTTCGTACGATTGCAATATCTTTCTCTTACTACGTATTAGAGAAAGCTAAAAATCAAAAATAAGCGAAATTTTACCCTGAAAACCGCAGACGTGTTTTATTCTTTTTACACACCATTTGTTGTTTAAATACTCGTATTATATATACGGTTATATTATCAATGTATTTCAACCCAAAATCTACTCTCGCATAAACGGGGCCAATGTAGACTAGCGTAACCATGCGAGAACTCACATGTGGCATTTAAACCGGAACGCATCACTTTCTTCACACAAGTTAAGGACGTTAGCAAAACATTTATTTTATATAGGTGCTAAGTGAGTAGGGTGTCCAAAAAACTAAACTTATGCCTTATTAATATCCATACGCAATATTTTAAGAATCAAAGAGACTGAGATGTGTATTTGCTTGCTGGGCTGAAAGATAATTCACATTTTACAAGCAAAATGAAATTAAGTGGATCCCAAATGTTTTGTTCATAATAAATAAAAATATTTTAACTAAGTATTAAATACACCGTCAACTCATGAGTACATCATGCACGATGTAAAGGAAGTAAATCTGAATGTGTTTTTGCAAATTATTTCTGTAAGGTTTGGTTTTTGTCACTATATTGCACATATGTTGTGAAACTTGATGTATTGAAGAGAGAAGAGAAGAAGAAAATAAACTTTAGCTTTATTCCTGACGAAATCTTAAGAAAAATATCGACACACGAGGTATATACTATATACATATCATAATTCAAGCAATTCCCACAGATGAAGATGATGAATTTCTTAATAATTTGTAAATGACAATTTTTTATAAGTATTTATATTTTTGAAGACTGAATTAGATTGGAAGTTCCTTTTTCTGCAAAACGTTGTGATGCAATACATTTCAAGGAATTGTTTTTTTTTTATTTTTTTGTTGTCGTTTTAAAGGTTTAATATTAGTTTGGAAAAATAAATAAAATACATTAAATATATCAAGTATTATTTAATTTTATTTTCTATTTTAAGTAAAAATATTACTATATTCTATTTTTGACCGAACTTCGGGTCAAATATTCTAACTTATGAGTGGATTTTTTGACCGAATTGAAAAAAAAAATTGAAATCGGTCATTCGGTGAGATTTGACCGGATTTACTTAGAGTATTATATTTTCACTATATTAGTCTTATGATCTTCGGCCACCGACTCTCTTTCGTGGCGTCGTTTGTACGGGCATTATGAATTATGACTATGAATGAAAAAAATTGTATTTCCCTGAATCATAGTTGCGAAGTTGATACTTAATGTAGTAAAAGGCAACTTTTTCAATTGTTAATATTTTAAAGCAAAAAAATTCAGAGAAAATATATATAAGATTGGTTGAGCGAGTGAACCGCAAGAGGTAAAAATACACTACAGAAACTACAGAAGTAATTTAGAGGGGAAACTTATATATCTAATATGCAGAGGTTTCTGTAACAGGGTTGCGAGTTCAATGTTTTTTTTTTTTTTTTTTTTTTTTTTCACTTCAAAAAACCTCAAAATACACTTACTGTATGACCTACAAGTCGAAAATTGTTTTTAACACCACGGGATGACTTACGATTCAATAATACAAACTTATCTAGGTGCGGTGGGTGCAAGATATTCTTGTACCCATAATCCTTTACCTAACCTAACCCAACATATTCTGTGGTACAGCAAAATACCTTTTAATACCTAATGTTTTTGGTGTCAGAAGTACTCGAGTTATTGAAATGTTGAGAAGGCAAGGACTTGACGGAATAATGCGGCACGCACGAAGAACTCAGAAGGACAAAGAGGAGAAGGGACTTCGACCACTGAAGATGACACTGCAGATGACACTGGCGGTATGAAAAATAGAAAAAAAATAATAATAAAAGAGGTCCTTATAAGTACCCTAAGCACACCTTCTCACAACAAGGTAAGATTAGAGGATTGGCCAGAGATCGAATCAAAGTCGCTGGAAGATCTCGATTTCTAAAACATTGAGAAGGGCACACGACGCTTGCCTACCATACTCGAGGAGAATATGTTTTGTATAATTCTTTGTACCATATTCAAACGCATCCAAGTGATGAGCTTGTTTTAAGAATTATCTCAACAAAATGCGTTAATGGATGTGATGAAGAAAAGTGGACCTCAATGTATGCCTTGAGGAACTCCAGAGCTGGCTAACAAATACTCCGATAGGACGGACCAGAATCGAACACTAGGGAAACTCTTTTCCGGATAAGAAAAAACTCCATATTAAAAATATTAATGTAGTACCAATGGAGAACACAGCTTCGACGACAACTCCATCGTCGAATAGATCGCCAAAAGTAGGTTCACCAAAACTCGGTTCACTTGTCTTCCTAAGATCTTCAATGCTAGCGATTCCTCTGATGTTCCCCTATCCATCAGGAGTTTTTCTCATCACTCATATTTCAATTTAAAAATCCACAACTCGATGATCCCCCAACCTTTTAAATTATTCCATAAATACCTAAACAGGATATTTCGTCAAAAAAATTAAGCCGCTGTCCACCAATCATTTGCCAAAGTGGTACATCCTTCGCTTATTAAATTTTCAAATGCAATCATCGTGAATGCGCTCTGCCTCGGAACTCGTAATGTTTGCGTACACTCTTCGTGTAAGTGTGTACGAGTACCTACACCACTCGACCGTTTAATTAACTCACTCAAAACACCTTCGGTTTTGATTAAACCTACCAAATTCTAAAGCATAACGGACGAGGAATCATATTTCTCTCAACTTGAACTCTTCATTGAAACCACAACAGAGGCCTTCTCCAATTCACGCAACAAGATTACCCTTAACGCTTAAGTGCTAGGTACGAGGGTGTATCATCTCTTTGGTTGGTCATTCCATTCCATCAATTGACATGGATCGAATCCTATAGATTCGGAGCGAGAGTTTGTTTAATGTTCATTCAAAGGCAGAACCAATTACCGGCCCAATGAAGTGGGATTGTGTGGCTAATTAGGATAAAAGGAAATCTTCCAAATTAAAATCTACACTCGGATTTTGCAGAGCTGGGTTGTGGGTGGGTGGCTTGTTTTGGTAGCCATTTCATTGATGTTTATCTGTGTGGAAGAGTTGTTTGTGGATATATACAGCATAATGCCAACTGGATTCCTTCAATCCACGTGGGGTTCATTCGATATTTGGTTGCGTTTCTTTGGCAGAGAGAGGGCGAATAGAAAATATACACAAATGGATTTCTCATGAAGGAATAGCAGCACTCCCGGCGGATGCTGGCTGATAAGGGTTTGCATTGAGCTGCTCCTTGTCTGAATGTGCAATATATATCCATACACCATACCTATCCAGTTGGGCATTAGTGCGATTGATGGCAATACCCAGCGGATGCATTATGAATAGAAATATGCTGAAGGTGTAGTACATATCCGGATTGGCATGATTATGATGGTAAAAGATGTAAATGTAAACGCTGGCGGTGGGTATATTTATGTGCATATTTCAATTGCGTTTGGGGCTGCGTATCCTTGCTTGTGGTATACAATGCCATTGAGAGATTATTGAAATGGCGGGAAGTAGCCGACCGCAGACTGATGGCTTTATCCTTATTATTTGAAATTTGCATTGAATGTCTCAAGTTGGTTGGTTGCATATCCTTGCAAATCCCAAACCAACCAACCAAGACGTAAGTCAGAGCAAAGATCCTCAAATAACTATAAGTGTGAGAAAAATGCTCTCTCTATTCTATCACCAGAATTGTTGTCTCAGCTTAGACGAGTGTATTTGCATAGACGAAAGGTTGGTGTACCTGCTATATATTTTTATTCGATACAGAAACCGATCGCTGTGGCTTGCGGCGGAACCACAATTCACTGTAAAAAAAAAATCTGGCCTATTTGCTGCTGTGATTATCGTAAGATACATTTTTACATTTGTGTATGTATATAACAGTTAAGTACTAATTTTAAAAGTTTATAGCGACTAAGTAAAAGTGAATACATATTTGTGACATCACCCACTTACCTAGATTTAGGAATTTGGAGAGTAGTAGTCACTCTTTGAGTTCTGAAAAGATCAACAATCCCAGACGATTTGAAAAGGACCATCAACCAAACTACATAGTAAACATGGAAAAAACATGTAAAGACAGCGCTTAAACTAATATAGGACCACCAACTGCGCCAACTAATCCCCAGTTGAAGATACTGACATGGTCGAAAGGATCTTTTTAGGACCACACAAATCCCAAGATCTAGATGAAGGCCAGAGTTAGGCCTGTTTGCAACACACCAGTGCTATAATGCGTGAGGAAATATTCGAACGAATATACTCAAAGCCGCGAAATAACGGTCATCCTATAGATAGAGCACAGTAGATCCCTTGGCAGAATTGCTACAACAAATTACCTGTGGAATATAGTCACGAAATACTTAATCGACAGGAAGTTAAGGCACGATTCTGACGGTAGTACCACAGAGATCGGTTCTTGAACCTCTACAGTGATTGACGGAGTTCCGCGACTAGCACTACCACAAGGAATTAAAATTATCGGCTTTACTTTCTGTACAATTGTACACAGTGAAGCAGTTGTAAGAAACAAATTGCTACAACTTCTCGAACTAGAATTATCTGAAAGGCGTGGATTCTGTCAATTTTCGGGATTTTAAGACTTACTAGAAGGTATAAGGAAGTGCTATAAGCATAGCAGGTACAGTAGTAGAAATGCTCCGAGTTATTTAAACTGGTTATTTGATGTATGCCTCGGCTATTTATTCAATTCATCGTCCTTCTAGTCCTTTAAGTAGTTCACAGTGGTTACATTTTCTACACAAATTTCGCAATTGTTAACTTCCGCCAATTTAGAGTGCAGACTAAAAGTCCTTATTAGTACGAAGCAAAATGTTTATTCATACTTAAGATTGCATCTTACACATATTATAGTATCGGCAATGAGATAGCATCCAAGAGTTTTGTTCTTACCTGAAAATAGAAATAATACAATAAAATTAGTAATGCATAACGATGTGTTGTACTTTTTATCTATAGAAGCAATAAAATGTCGGAGTTTTTGCATCTTAAGTCTATAGGATCATCAGTATTAGAAAAAAATCAATTTTGTTTTACTCAAATCATTCTTAAGCAATTTAAACAAAAATGGAATGTTTTGGAATTCAACATTCCCTTTAATATACCAAAATTTCTTCTTGAAACAGAAGCTGAACTTCAGTTTAAAATCGTACATGACCAAATTTAATTTATTTCTTCAAATCGATATATAATATAACTAGGGAAAATCATCGAAAGGCATTGCAGAGCGAGAACGCGGAGGATGCTTCTGCAATAGTGAGGGGCTTTAACCCATCTAAAAAACCGTCTTGGAGGACTGACTTTCGTCATTGCACCTACAGTCGTTCGAAGTATGCCGATTGTCGGATTTCTGAACCTTTTTTGGTATAGAAAATAACTAAACTAACTAAATTTTAGGGGAGATTCTTAAATAGCTTCCCATAAAGGAGTCTTTATATTATACATGCTGCATTTACAACAGCATATTAGACCTTGTCCATGATTATAAAAAGCAAATAAAACACACCTTACTACTACTACTTGTATATAGTCAACGTTTTTTTTTAAAGAACGCTACTAAAAAGGAAAATTCAGTATAAGAGTTCAATAATGTTTTACACCGACTCTTAAGATCATAACAAGACAACCAAGGGGAAATTTAAGCAGGGGTACCTAAATGTATTGTGAGTTTTAAAAAAAAAACTCACACAAAACGAATGGTTGTGAGAAGCTAAGCCCAGGGTCCGGTACCTACGGAACTGTTGCGCCAACTATTTTTTTCCCAAAGTTATTGTAAGGTTCAGTACTATACATATTACTTGCAATGTGTCATCCAAAATATTATTGTCACTAGAAGAACCTTTGTACCTTAAAATTTCACTTTTGTTATAAGAGAAACGAAAGAAGTTGCAACAAAAAGGCTCTATAACCCCGTGAACAATGGACCGACAAATTACAGAAGTCTGAAGTCAGTTAACTGTACGAATAAAAATGGTACGAATATTTATTTTCTTACTTGCATAATAATTTACCTCTTGATTAGAGCTGAAAGCCTCTGTAGCTAGTGCTCTCTTTTTGCTTTTGTATTAGTTCAAAATTATTTTTTTATGCTTTTAAAATAATAATAATAATTAGTGCTCCCTTAATTATATAAAAATATGAGGTCATTTCAAATTAAGAAAAATTATGATTAGTATAAGTACAAGGTGCAATTTAATGCAGATGGACGAAAGATGTTTTTCGGACGGAAAGTAAGATAGATTCTTTTCTGAGTCGAGCAACAAGCATGAGGAATATGCTTCCTAAAATCCACAACTGTTGAAAACCATTGTGCCTAGTTACCTGTTTGCTATCCTTCCTGTTAAACCGTTCCCGCGTGATTAGCTTATAAGGACACGAAAACCCCTTGAGCTCTAGTGAATTACAAAAAAAAAATCGGTCTTCGGGAGGTTCTTTATAAAAGTCTGTAGGTAGTCACTTGTCTTAAGGGCCATAACCGTCTTTCAGCTTACAAGAGCAATGTAAAATTCCTTTTAAAATTCCGGTAGAGAGTACAACACAATTGGGAACGTATTTTAGGAAATTTTATATATATTATAGCCCAATGGCCCATTTAAGGGGGCAGTCCCAATGGGGTATTTATAAAAGGGTCTTTCATTAAGGACTTGACAACTTATTTTTAAAATAAAATGCAAACTATTTGAGATAACTCAAAAAAAAATTGCCTTAAATTAATATTAAAACATTTATGAATGGAATTCGACTTCGTCCTTATATCCAAAACGGGAACGTATGCAGCGGTCGATACGCTGAACCCAATTTTCGATGAATCGGCAGCACATTTCGACAGATACGGCCGCTATTTCGAGTACAATATTGGCTCTGAGCTCCTCTAACGTCGTCGGCTTGTCGGCATAGACCAATGATTTAATGTAGCCCCATAAAAAGTCTAGAGGCGTTAAGTCACATGATCTTGGCGGCCAATCAAAAGCATTAGGGGAAAACTAATGATTTTGATGATAGAAAAAGAGGAAAACCGTCTTCAAAGTCTGGGATCACTCCTCTTTAACATAACAATGTGAAGTAAAAAATGTTCGACACTAAGGAAACACCACGCCCAAATAAGAGTGGCGCTCACAAAAACCAGACAATATTCTCTTTTTTATTAAATTAGTCATTCATGAATGCAACATTTGGAGAATTTATCCCACACACGTGCTCCCCACACAGCAGCCATATGAATTATATAAAACCAGCAAAAAGTTAAGTGTGTCAGTTCTCCAGAAACAGGACCAGACTACACATCACCTCATTTGTTAGGCACAAAAACGTATCTAAAATTGTTGGCAATATAGTATGTCACTTGGCAATGAAAAAGCAAGATTTCAAGGATAACACGTCGCGCCTCTCATTTGTATTCCCATCTTATGACACAGTAGTGTGGCTATGTGCGGTTATGTGTGCCCAAATTGCAGAGGTTAAGGAAAATTTACATTCGGCAGAGTGAAAGGAATTTGTTTCCGTGTGATGATGCCATTGAATGCTAAACCATAACCCCCTTCATTCAAGCAGGTCGTTTCCTCCCACTAATGTGTCCTTTCTAGACCGCCCTCAATAATTCTCCACCCGCATACACATTTCCCTCGTTTAGTTCTCATAACTTCATCCATTTTTGGCGCAGGTTGAGTGTTGAGTCTCCGTGGTTCCAGCTCCAGGCTGACCACAGTCCGTCCGAAAGTTCGACTAAACCATGACGCTGCGATATTGGAAAATCCCCCCTAAATCCATGAAAAGCTTGAGATCGCATGCCACAAGGCCCAGAGACAATTAATGGGATCATGAAATAAACGTTTAGACCGATTGACCAGAGCAAAGGATGGACACGTGGGCGGCTCCACAGTCCACACATACCAGACCGTTTTGGAGGGGACCTAAATAAAAAAAATAAAAAAAAGAGTAAAAATCTCATATGGTTTGTTTATTGAGCATTGATTTGGATTTATGGGAATTAAATTGTTCGGGGTAGATGTGCAGCTTGTAGCCCGATAACATTTACCAGGCAAATGCGTGTGTGCATAAAGGATTTATATGATTTTTATGCATACACAGAGAGACGTGAGCCATGTGGCATTAAACTGATTGCGGTTACATCCAGTACTGGTAACAAAATATTGCATGATTCCATCAAGCTCTTACTTTTTATGGTGATATGCAGCTGTGTGACCTTTGCCGCAGGAGCACATGCCGAGGTTAAACATGAATGGATCGTAAACTGTTGGTTTATTAGAATCGAATAAAAAAACCAAATGTGTAGTTTTCGTTTGGCTATAAAGCCATAACGAGGATATGGAGACAGGGCTTATATGTGCTATGACATGGGGCATTCATTTTGCACTTAAACATTTTAATGGGCAACAGATTACAAAGTCGTAAAGTGGACCGATGCCATTTGCGAGGGTCTTAATGTTTTCCAAATCTTTCTCCACCCTGGAAGGAAGCTGTGTAATTTGAAAGAATCCATCATCTTTCCGCTCGTGTGAGCTATAAATCTGCTGCAGCTAGGTCTGATCGAAAACGGATACTCCTTGATCAAAGGCGAAAATATTCGTTTCGGATTTACAATAAGAACCCTGTGTATTATTTTTTTATTTTTTTTCTGTTGAATGAAAATGTGTTGCTGCTATTCAAGTAAATGAGATTGAGGCGTTCTTGATATGGAACAGATTAGGTGATCGTTCGAAAATCTAGACCAAGAGAGCATCTATAGACGAAAACGTCGCGTCCACACAACGCTAGACAATATAAAAATACCTACAACCGAAAATACGAGATGTCCACCTCAGCGTCAGCGAAAACAGTTCAGCACCCAGTGAAGGGCACACTATAGGCTCATCCCCGATCCCCCCAAATTCTGCGTGAAAGCGCACGTAATTAGTTAGGGAACAAACGAAAGTTCGAAATAAGGCAATCTCTTACCCCAAGATGCTGCTTTCCAAAAATAGGAACAATTTCTCTTGAACCCTAAACAGTGTATAAGTCCCAATAGCTCGCCTGCTAAAGATCCTTTTATTTTGGTAGGGGGGATATAGATTTAAAACCATTAGGGTAATAATGTCGCGAACCAAATGAGTAACACGTCGAAAAAAAAAGCATTTATGTTGTGAACGTAATGTGTGAAGAGTGTGCGTGAGTGCGTTCAGTGAAGTGCCTGAGATTGGAGAATATCCCTAAAATTCGGGCGAATTCACCAAAAAACGCCAACAGTATGATTGAGAGCAAGAATGGGAGTCCGCACGAACCTCCGCCAAAAAAAAACGGAGTGTTGCAGTGGACAATAATATAGTCCCGTTTTGCTGAATGTAAGAACAGTATGTGTGGGGTAAAGGGAAAACTAAGTGAAACGAAAATCACTTCTTGGTTAGCTACGAAGCCGACTAGATATAGCTCGAATAACATCTGTGCGGATTTTGGCCAAGATAGGTTTTTTTGAGAACATAAAAATTATTAATTGATTAAGAACAAATAAAAATAAGAGGCTATTAGTTGAATAGCAGAGTTAGTTTAATTAATAGAAAAGTGTTAATAAAAAGGTGAAAGAAAAGAGAGGAACAGGCGAGAAAGGAGGAATACAAGCGGCAGGACAGAAACAATTTTATCTACCAGGACAGGTCTTTGGGGTCAAAGGAAGCAATATAAGTAGAGTTTGTATGTGTACATTAGTGGAATATTTCAAAAAACCGCGTTAGTTAGGATACAAAGCATAAATCTCATTACGTTTGTTTTTCGTTCCGGTAAAATCCCAGAAAAGCGGGACACGCGACCCGTTCACTCAACCGTTGAAAATTCGAAAAATAGCAATAGTGGGCCATTTCGTCGGCGACCACCATTTTGTTTTACCACCCAACCGCCATTTATCCTCACGAGTTTTATAACGAAGTGAAAACCAATTCTTTTAATTTATTCGGTAAGGTTTCACAATTCCTTAGAAAAAGATTGTATGGCGCTCATTGTATAACACCAAAAATTTGATTTACCATCTACCAAAAAAAGGTTAAGTACCCATTCCGTTTCAGCACACTGATAATTTTAATTGAATTGTTAAAGTCTTGAACCCACCCCACCTGAGCGACGGAGGCGATAGCATCCAACCGGCTACCTATTGCACTTTTCCCCGCCATATACCACCGGCGAATTTGCAACGACGATTTGACATTTCCCTACCCATACCCATTAGCTACTTACAACTCATCGGCTGCAATTTCGTCTATTTTACCCGGAAAAGTGTAATAAAGGCACCTAGATGACTGCCTTGTGTCCCATGGAAATCATATATTATAGTTGCGATGAAAAAAGGGAGCCTCATGGAACAAAGGTATTACTTTTAGCAACATGTTTCAAAATCGGAGGCAGGCAAATTAAATGGTGGTAAGGTAACAAAAAACTTATTCAAATAAACAAATTTCTGAAATCTTATCGAATAACGTCGAACTATTTCCTGCTTTCTATGGAAACGAGTTGAATTAAGATGAAAAGGAGTTGTCGAATATTATGTTAAAAAAAAGGTGGCAGGAAAATTGTCAAATGTGTAGATCACTTGAGATCTTGAGACAGGGGATTTAACCAGAGAGTTTAACTCTTCTAGTTTAATTTCCTCTCTAAAATAAGAAGACCAAAAAGCCTAAAGCTTTGTCGACAAAGACGGAAATGCTACGAAGGTGAACCACATCCGAGAAATTAAGCTTTGTGCGTCGCATTTCCGTCTGCAATTATTTTGCTTTGATCGTCAATCCCACAGCACAAATCTGTCCAAGTTTTCGAACATCAAAGAACTCATGTGTGTCACTGTTTGTACTGCAAAATGCCTATCGAGTGAGATGAAGACTTTGAATGAAAACTTAGCGTATACCAGAGAAGAACTGAGATGTTTAGAGAGCAGCGGAAAAATAAAGTAAACATCCGCAACAGCAAACGATTGGCAGATAGACTTCATATGTTCTCATCAGTATGCAGAAACTTTTCTATATTTCCTCTGTCATTTGTCACTTGTCTCTGCATTAAATTTTGGGTGACTAAGCAATAACTTGTTAGAGCCCTCATTTAAATGGCTGACAAAACTACACTCCCATCAGATAGTACTTGTAGAAGTTCCCACACTGTCATGCACTCTCTGCCATTAGCATAAACTCTACTTAAACAAAACCCATCCATATAGAAGAGACACATAAGAAGAAGTATATGTAAATCTTCCAACCAAACACATGCACATAAAAGGTGTTGTTCGCTGGCAAAACGAAAAGTGAAAAACACCTAGTTCGTGATTCGGTTTAAAATTAGCATTACAAATCTCTACAACCGCCCGCTCAAAGTACTTTGTCAACCACAACCGCCCCTCCAAAATGGGTTAAATACTCTCGCTCCCAGTTCACTCAGGTAGGTGTCCCGCACACACATATACAAAACCGCAATCCTCAGCTCATGTTAAAATTAAAGCTCTTCTAGTACATAATTCATGTGATTTCTCGAGAAAGAAAAACTCTAACCTCTTCCTCCTCACTGAAGCTACTGCGGGTACAATCCTGAAGAACAATATCCTTTGCAACGCAACCAAACTCGAGCACTTTGTCATTAAGTCTTTGAAATGAAAATGAAAAATACCTAGACGTCAGCACCAACCCCCACCCGGCTCACCCACATCCAGCCACACACATGACAACAAAACGGAGCTATTAACTATACTGTTCCCAGGAAGAACAACAAGCTCAAAAATTGCGGAATAAATACAAGGAGAACATACTCAACAACTGCGGATGTTTCGTAAAATGTACGAGTATCTCATTCGCGGTGATATGTACTACGAGCATGCATGTGGATTTTTTTTTAAATCAAGGGAAAACGCCAAAAAAGGAATTTCGGTCATTTAAGGAGTACACAGTTTAATCAATAAACTCTACAGGGTTTGGGGTGTTTATTACCCCCCAAACGAGCGTCAACAGAATTACGGTTTTCAAGCCATATTTCGTGGGACTTTTTCATAAAAGTCCATGGAGACGGTATTAAGGGTTGACGACTACTAATATACTTAGCTTCATCGCTGCAGGGCACAAAGATATAGCGAAATCGGACAACCAGCCAGCGCAGCGGTTGGGGACTTTTTCTTTGGTTGGGCTTATGTTTTTAAGCCAACAGCTGCATCAAAATTGGTTCCATGCCAACGAAATACAATTTTGTGTTCTCCTTTTGTGTTTCGTTTCGAGGGGATGGCGATTTTCGTTTTCGCCAAACATGTGTACTCATATGTGGTGGTTGGTGTATCTATTTTAACACAGCAACTGAGAGCTGAGAATCTGGAGGATGACCTGCTTGGTTTGGCAGCGTACAATGTTTTCATTTCCGGGTGGTATGGGCCGCTTGTTTTTGTATACCTGATGTACTCGTATATATTGAAAACTGCATCTGTGTGATGTGTACTCCTTGGTTGCATTATGTTTGTATATAAAGTCCTCGAGCGGCTTGCACTCCTTTTTTGTTAAGTAGTTTGTTGTATACTGGGATAGAAATTTATTAAGTTTGTGCATAGTTTTTGTATTGTTTCCTTGGCGGATTATGCTTTTAAATGGGATTAGTGTGTGTGTGTGTATCTTTTTGAATGCGATACAAAAGTTAAATGGACGCGGGTGGGAATAGAATTCATGAGAATTGAAAAGTTTATCTCCTGCTGCCAGTAAAAACAGTAGACGTAGAAGATGATTTACAGAGAACAGGTACTGCACCTACATGCAAAGACTGTATACAGTGTGTCCTCTGCATAAGAAAGTTAGGCTTATAAGTGGAAAAGTTAGGAAATGAACGACGGATTTTCCTTGCCTAGAGGGATTTATTGCCAGCGATGACTTTTAATTGGGGTAATGTGTTGCGGGGATGTGCCTAAATTAGCATTTGTTCCTTTTAGCCAATATTTATTTAATATTTATTTAAAATACTTAAAAAAATCAGTTTTAACGCACCAACGCCTGTAGTTGCCAGCCAATAATGGTAAGACTAAAACTGTCTGCAAAATAAAGTCGTTTTGATCTGTGTTGATGTGCCATTGGAAACCTTAGTAATCGTCCAAAAATCTTTGAAAATGTTATTTTTGATCAGAAAATATATTTTTCTATAGATGTCAATCATGTTTTGAGCCCATGACTTTCAAACATAAGTTTTTATTTTTATTTTTTTAATTTTGTTTTAATTTTACGAGCTCACAATGGCGACATTTTCCATATGAAATCAGAAACTGAGATATAGAATAAATTTTATCTGGACGGTAGAAATGATTGATGGTAAGATCCAGAATTTTTCTATTGCATGGGATCTATTATCCTTTTGATTTAGGGCGTCCTTCACATAAAGAGAACGTTATTAAAGGCAGCTGTATTAAACAAACTTAGTTCCCAGGTTTATAATGATTTGCTTGGACTGGGGTGGCATAAACTTATTACGGGATATTTATTAATCTTTCTACAACATAAGGAACTTAAACATTTATCAAACGAAATGAAACGTTTTTTTTTTTTTGATTTACCTACCAACGAAATGTATTCCTTCCCCCTAGATCCCTAGATTGTAAATAGTTTTTTTCCTAGAATAAAGTATTGGGATTAGGTTCCAGTTCCAATTCAGGTCGTTTTTCTATGGACATTGACTTTCAAGGTATACACTTAACATCAAATGAACCCTATTCTGCTTCAAAAATGCATCTACACATTGCCGGCTTAAATATGAATAAGAGAATGAAATGCCGAACGATGGGTTATTAATGGAAAATGAAAATAAAAGGGGATCCAAGGTAGACCCTTGTGGGACTTCAGATTAAATTCCATAATTAAAATTCGGCACACCAAAACTGTGGCAGACGAATGTTTGAGTTTATCAAAGACGAAATATTGAACTGTGTCAAAAATGTTGATCTGAGTCTTGAATGATTTTCCGTGTCAAAACCTTTAGAGAAATTGAGCTGTTAACACTGCGAGATATGATCTTTTTCCATACTTTACGCATGACTGTGCTACATCCGAATTCAGGTTGTGATCTGCATTTGTATATGGTATTGTGCTGCAAATAGGATGATATTTGAATATGGATATTTTTCCCAAAAACTTTAGAAAGATTAGGTTTTTGGGAAGAGGTATTATTTGAGTGAGTTTGTAGTGGATATATCGCGTTCGTATATGCAATTGCATCATATGCACTACTGAACAGTCTTTGGAGCACTTCCGAAAATGGCAAACTAAACACAGGCTTTCAAAACGATCCCTAAAATCAATGCAGTTCAGTGGAAAAAACCACTGTAAAACTCAAACTTAACTTAATACATAATAAAGATCGTGTAATAGTTTTTATAAAAGGTTATAGGTTTTCAAGTACAAGAAAAAAAAATTGCATGGGTTAATACAAAGATTAGGACCATTTTAACAAACAATGGATGAATTTCAAGCATCTGGCTCACCTATACATAAAACTCTAAACCACTTGCAGTTGACGAATTTATAAAGGTTAGCACAGCTTTTTAGTTACCAATTTCCAATATCTCGAATATTTACCCACAGTATTCTTGATGTTAATACGTCTTACTTATAATAATTTTTAGCCTTCACCTTATATATTTTGTAGGTCGTAATACGCAATTTTGGATGAAAAATGTTGCCATTGTGAGTTCGACAAATTTAGTATGAATTACTATTGAGATGTTTTGAATAAAAACTACGTTTATCCGTACATGTTTCAAAAATGTTCAACGTTTCTTATTATAAGCTTAGGTAATCTGATGACCCTTAAAATGCTAGAATAATCGCCGTTGTCTATCTGCACAAGAGAAAATCTCCCTTTAAATAACAGACTACAATTCTCTCACTGGAGATACATGCCAAGGTGTAGCCCGACGCGAAAGAAGTGCGTTAGAAATTTTTGCAAAAGAGCTCCAAGGTTTTCCTTAAACATAAGATAGTCCAACGTTCATACAAAAATTAAGATCCAAAACGTTTAAGATGTCGCTAAAGGTCTACCCAAATATTGACTTATTGCCAACTTGGAATAATTTATGTAAGCACGGTATTTTATTTTCATTTTTTACCATACAACTCAGTTTACTGATTACAAATAAATTGGTCCATGATACCTAAATTGTGGACAGAGCTGTCAACACTCCATGTGGACCCAACGAATCGACGAGATTGCTTAATATGAATAAATAGTAGATAAAAAACAACAGCACCACCAACTTTTATTCAGCCAAACTGCTCTTTAAAAAATAGTCGGAACTTACATAAAAAAGAAAACTGTTGAATTTTCAGTGAAATTGATTACGTAGATTTTGTGTATAAAACGTTTTTCTTAGTTAAAAATAGGCGCACCCTTAACTACGCAGCAGTCAGTTCGATTTTTGCACATATATTTAACTTTACGTCATCAATGACCTAGGTGGAAATTAGGTTCCATTAAGAAAATTCACGAAAACTGAAAAAGTCGACAAGCGTTGTTGCTCTGTCGCCATAAGAAATGTTTCTCGACACCTGCGTTGACAGATCCGACTTAGTTTTTGAACATGACTTTGTTTAAAATTGGCTTTCTGACAACACTAGGACGGGTAAAGAGGTCCGAGGAAACCACCCATAGATCCTCACTGACAGTACAGAGGACTAGGTATCCCAAACAAATGACAGGTAGAGTGCCATCATCTTTGGGGAAGATGTAAATTTTCCTTTCGTACTTTAAATGCAGATTTTCCAAATTTCCGTCAATTTGTGGAGTTTCATAAAGCTACGTGATACGTGCTCATCTGCTCACGTACCATTCTAGCCAGTGAACTGCAAATACACCGACAAAATCATTTCATACAGCAATCTGATGATTGTCGACAAACAAATTGAAGACTGTTGCTGACAATTTATTTAAACATTCAATTGAAAACGTCTCTGGCGTTACTCCTAGTTGTTATGCTCCTTGCCTTGCTTGTCATCGCATTATAAGTGACGTAAATGGAGCACAAATATACATTTCGACGCAATAGCGTCGTTAAAAACGATGACAGATGAAATATGCAAAAATACCCAAAACCATATCATAGATAAGTAGATGTCCCCAAGTAACATCGAAATTGTTTTTAGACAGACATTTGCACAAATGCCCACGTCAACTCTGCAAAGTAGAAAGTTGTGTATACGCACTCAGTGCGGCAGTGCACGCTCCAAGAAGTCCATCATCTATTTCCCAGGCGATACAAGAAATCAATTTCAATCTCAGAAAACTTCATTTCGATTAACATCCCTGTCTGGTAAAATATCAAGTGTCACATTTCACAAAATTATGCTTCACTTGAAATCAAATGGCATTTCCTCCTGTCGTTTGTGTGTGCGCACGCACATCCTTTAATCGAATTTCATGATTTTGGGGACAGCTCCCCAAAGAGACAGGAGCCGCACTATACCAAACACGTCTTGGCTCGTAAATCCCTCGACCAAAAGAGGGTACTTATTTAAAATTCACTCGTCGTACCCGACACACAATCACATGTCCTTTTGTGGTGTAGCTATTTGCTGTCAGGTATTTTCCCAAAATATCACCCATCACGATGGCGAGTATTTTATTGCAAATTCTATGTGCACTTAGTGGTGACGTTGATTATGTGTCGCAGCGAACAATGTTTAAAAAAAAAAACCCAATCGACGATTTGTCTGCATGAATCCTCATCATTAGCGTATCGCTGTGAACTCAATTTGTCGTAGTGCGACTGCTGTAAGGCTTCCGGTTGCCGATAAGGAAAGCGTTGTAGTTTCGCTTTCTTAAGAGCACTCTTGTAGATTGTGCTGGCAAAACAATTTCTCGTGAAACAGTGTGATTTATCGTTTTATGCGGCATAAAAATAACCAAATCAAGGGGAGGCCATTGCGAAGTGTGATAAAGCGGCAGCGGCGAAGGCAAAACAAATGGATTTATTTTAGGTAACTTGCTTTAGTGTATGGCATAGAGAGGAGGGCGCACTTATACTTTTAGGGATAGCCAAAGAGATTGCTGCGGTAAATCAATGAGATTCTGTGGTATTTATTGTGTGGTTAAATTTGAATTGATTGCGATTTTGCGACATGCACTTGATTTGTACTCAGCAACTCCGCGGAAGGTGAATCAACCAATAAATATTTCCTAAAAGCCATAAATAAAACAAGGGAGACATTTTTAAGATTTGACCAAAGACGTCTTATTGACTGAGGACGGCGGAAGGTCTTTCCCTACCTGAAATTCTCTACAAAAATTATAGCCAAGCACTGGTCAAATAAAAATCTATTTTGGGATTTTTTTAAATTACTCTGCAGAAATCGAAATCCAGACTTGAAATCCAAACTGCGAGTTAGAACTTGTGCTTCGGGATCATGACGTTACCTAGAACAACTAAAATCTAGAATGGTTAAAATCTCGAAAATGAATTTGATAAATCTCGAATGGGTCAAAATCTAGAAAGTACAAAAATCTCGAAAGACTCTATCTCGAAAAAAATCTAAAAAATAAAACTGCTTTCGAGATTTTTATAATTTCTTAAATTTAGTCCGAAAGTAATGAAAACAAGTCTAGAATGAACATTCTATAGCTTTTTTATTGAAAATAATGAATTTTTAACAAATACTCATAACAAAATTTATTATTTTGAAACTACATATAACTATAACTATTCAACAGAAAATAAATTTACTTACTAGATTGATTATCTAAACGTAACCAAACTCATTTTTCAATAACAAACAATGTACAAATACCTATACAAAAAAAAGTGATGATAAATGTAACCAATTATCTCTATTTTTACTAAGGACTTATTTGTTTTAATTTGATTAATTTTCATTTGTCCCACTCTTTGACTCTATACGTACACGGAAAAAATATATAGGCAGCTAGTGTCTGAATTAAGCCACGCGGTGTTTTGACAATTCAATAAGGTTTAAGAAGACCTGTTGTTTTTTAGCTGACTCATTTGTTTGCATGAACAGTGAATCAAATAGTTTTCCATATGAGTAAATCTTGAATTAATATTAATTCTAGATTTTTGCTTTCGAGATTTTTTTTTCTAGATTTTTGCTATTCGAGATTTTGGTTTCGAGCTTTTTTTTAATATACATTTTTGTTTTCGAGATTTTATTTTTCTAAATTATGGTTTTCTGTGTTATATTTTTCTATATATCAGGGTAAACCCTTGTGCTTTCTATGATTGTCTAGAATTGGCTGCCACGCACGTACCATGGTGACATTTTACAAACATAAATCAACCCAAGGAGTGCCAGCTGAAGCGTATCGAAGTTGGATACGAAATGCTGGAGAACCGCCGCAGTATTTGATGAAATGTTTTCTTTTACTTTTCAAACGTCAGTTCAAGGATGTAACAATCAGTCGGGCACTATGATCATTTCGCGAATAAGGAGTACGAGTAGGTAGGTGTAAGCCTGCTACCTATAGGTATTGCTGCATAGTCGTCTCACCGCATCATTTGCTAATGATAAAGGGGCAATCTTTCATAAAGGGTAATCTCGCCTGCACCAACAAAATCAACAACAAGAATAAGAAGAATAAGAACAACAACAACAACAAATAACAACGAAAAATAGGAAAACTACACTGAAAATAAAATACCAGGTAATATTGACAAAGTTATAAATAATAATTTTTTGCGCAACAGGTCCGTAGGGACCCTAGGCCTAGCTTCTCACAACCATTCGTTTTGTGTGAGGTTTCATTTTTAGAACGAATGGAAGGGATCTACAATTTTATGCCGATTCCAAACGGCGAATTGAGAAGCTCTTTCATGACAGTTATACTCTCGGATGTTTGTCAGACGTTCGCGAGAGGTGGCGCAGTGAAAAAACCCTGAGTTGGAATTTGGGTTTTTGCGGGATTCGAACCTTGATCCCTCGCTTAGTAGTCCAACACACTAACCACTTAGCCACTGCGCCGACAAAGTTATTTGTTAAAAATTCAACAAAAATAGTTTTGTTGAACTGACAAAAAAATTGTTATAATGATAAATGAAATAAACAAAGGAACAAAACATTCCGCCGTTTATCGCAACTGGAAAATAATGGAGTTCTCTAACTACATGCATGCGAAAAACTATCCTCTAGTAGCTTTGAATTTCATGGGAATTTTGGAAAGTTTTCCCCAAGCTGTCAAGATACTGGAAAACAAAACAATCAAAATTTATTAAAATTAATTTAAAAGGTATATTCAGTGGTGTACACAACGAACCCAAAGGATAATGGTTTTATAAATTTTACTACGCTTTGTGGGAAACTAATCCTTGATAACAAGGGTGATGTAGCACAATGAAATTTATTTGAAAGTTCTTGGCAAATATGACATCAAATAGGACTGACCTTATGATTTTGCTGCTGAAGAATGGGAATATTTTAACAGACGTATTTTTTTTAAATTTATTTTAAGAGTTTTGTACTTAGAGGACTTAAGTATTCTAGGCAGTGGTTATAGCTGGGACAGAATGACAGCTTGTGCCTTACAGCATTGGTTGAGGGGCAAACACTACTTAATCCATTAACTAAAACTATTAACTCTCTTGTGATTTTTATAAATAAAGCAATAAAGACCTCTGGATGTTAAGGCCATTTTCGATAACATTAACAACGACCATCTTACTAAAATAACACCCGCAAATCTACTCGAAAAGAAGATCTGTGTACAAGGTGATTTAGATCCCAAAATGTGATTAAAGTAATATATCAGGGTATGACCAAGTGGTTCTATGTATATATTGTAGCTTTAATATCATATGCAGTATAATTCTGAATTTTGATCCTAAATAAGTTCTAAAGTTTCTGTGTATTGTTATAAATTTAGAAAATCAAAATTAATATTTATTCGATCTCATAGTTACAGAAATTAAATATATCATGTATTTCCAGGGATTTTTCGATTCAAACAGTTACAGAACGCACAATGTGATATTATGACATTTTGTTTCAATTCATATCGTTTTTTGTGATAGATACTCGTATATCGATGCGATAATTGCAGAACATGGGCACAGATTTTCAAAACACAATTTCCAATTTAATAAATAGATATTGTATCAATTCAAAAATTGTATTGTTGATTTCACAAAAATGTTGTTATATACATAAAAACAGAACCAAAACCGCTTTTAAAAATGTTTGTGAATTTGACATAATTTGTGCAAAATGTTTGTTAGCCAAAGGTGAAAGGTAAGAGCAAGAGGCATATAAAATATTCTATTTCCAGAATGCCCTAATATTTATTGGAAGGACAGATGAGGTGGAAGGAATATTGACAAGGATTCAGTAAAAAAAAATATTTTGTAGGTACTATATATAATAATTTATAATTTATATAACTACTTTTTTTAATAAATCTAATTATTAAATTGAAATGTTTTGCGTATCATTTACTAATACCTAGGCCAAGATACAACGGCATCACTGAGAAATTATTTCTGCACAATCAACAATATTTGCTGTTGATTTAACAAAACACAATAACTGAATTGACAAACTAATTCGATATTATTAACATTTTTGTTTTGTTAATTTGACAAAAAGATAAAGACCAAATTGATAAATTTCTTTGTAAAAGGAACAGTTATTTGTTGATTGAACAAAACAGCAATGGTAGATAGATTTTTCAAATCGTTTTTGTAAAATTAACAACATTTAGATGCATTTAACAAATTATTTTGATATGCACAAGAAAGATTTTTGTTATTACAGCAAAAATTGTAGGACAAGGTAAAACTTATTAATATTTTGTCAATCTGATAGAAACATTTTGTTCATACGAGCATATTGACAAAAAAAAATTGTTGAATGAACCAGAATTTTTTTTTTTTTCAAATATACCAGTGATCCATTTTCAGTGTAGTACATGAAAAAGTGCAAGCACAGATCGGTCCCTTAGTGAGAGTAAAAATAACTCGTACTTTTACTCGCAGTTTTGTTCAACAAATGGAATTGAACTGCAATGCATGTGTGCCATTTTGAGTACCTATTCTGCTCACGCAAGGATCACACAAAGATGTCGATTTTTTGGGTAATTAAGACCACGCAGAGAAGACTAGTCGCCGATCCAAAAGTACAACCAACACAGATGCACATCACCTATCATTCAATACACCGCGTGGATATAATTTTTACAAAATTTCTTTGGCTACAAAACAAGCAAGCTTTGGTACTAAAGCATCTATTTCCATATGAGGATAACACCAATTAAAGTGGAGGAGAGTCGGATTCAATTAAGCTTCTCGGATGATTACACTGAAGGGTTAGGGTATGGCTCGGCTATATGTACAACTCATCCATATAGCAGACAACCGAACTTGAGGCCACTTCACCCTTCGGATATTTCATTTTCACTCGCTTTGCTCACGACAGAGTAAACACTTAGGACACAACTTTGTCCTTTAATATCTGTCCCTATGTTATAAGTAAATTTGGATGAAATATCTGTGGATGAGTTGTCCTAAAGTTCAGTTACCTCATAGAAGAGTTGCACGGGTATCAAGCTTTTAAGTCGTGCGCTTAAGTTGGTCGTCATCATCAGATATCTCCGTAGTCGTGAAACCTTAAAATGTCTTTAAAAACAAGTACAAAGCCGCCCACTACAGAGTAGGAGACAAAGTCCACTCAGTATTGTCCACATTCTCATTAAATAATCTCCGACTTACACAAGTGATGATCTTGTCAACTACATCCACGTTTGGTATTTCCTAACATGCGTTCATGTCAAATTCAGAGCATTACGCGACAAGGCCATCATTTCCAATTGAAATCCGACCCGTCGTCTGTCCGCCATAATCATAGTGCCACTCTAATACCATGCCATACCCAGGGTCAGCGATCAGACACCAAACAAACAATATTCCTGTTCCGTATCGGACAACCAGCAATCATCATGTCCGTATCCGAAATTCAAATCGAAATTGAAAGTGTTGTTGTGCAATAGTCAGCTGAACTGAACATTGCGACGGCGGCGGTACATTTGCACTCGTTAATTAAACGGGCGTATTCGACCAGCTACACACGAACAAACGACGCGGCGCTACAACTGCATGGTGTATGCTTTAACATTGTGAATGACGGCGCATTGTGCTGCGCCGGGCGGTACAGCGTGCTTGTACGCCCGAATTAGTATTCTGTGAAGTGGGCGCGAGAGTGGCCAAAGGGTTAAAAGCGTCTCTCTCTCACACACAACTCGACATTGCTTCAAATCATGGAATGGAATGGAATACCAAATGAGAACAAGTGCCACCGCAGATGGTATGGTTCGCCGCGGTTGAGGTGGTGCAGCGGCTCATAATTACGCGTGTACAATGCTCATGTAATAGCACTCCAGTTGACGCTTTCTTTGAGTAGGTTAAGGCTGGTCATTATGTCGCCATTTCTTTTTCATTTTGGATTGCTGCATTTCACTTTTGTTCCGTTTTTGGCTTGCGCTGGTGCTTCTCCTATGCCATGTGCTCACCTTGAATGTTTACTTATGGATTTCCACATGCACTACGACTCTACGAGTGTGTATGGGCTTCGTGAGAGTTTTTTTTTTTTCTCTCTATTAGCGTTGGGCGATTATTGCATTTCGGATTTGGGTGGCGGTGTTGTTGGGGGGAGGCATCATTATTATTGGGGCACGTTTTGGCTGATTGGGCTGCAGCACCGAAGGCGACTTGGTGACCGATGAACAGGAAAATCGATCTTGACCTGCTTTTTTGTGCCTGGTTGTGGTTGGTGAGGTGGTGGCGCATTATGAGCATGCCAAATGGACAGTGAAACTGGGGACTTTTGGAAGTAGCTTGCGTGTTGCCAGCACTGTAGTTGTAGGCGGCCTCGTAGATGGGATCCAATCGAAAATGGTGATATGACCATGTGGCAGGTAACTGCGAAAACGTATTTCATTGACGTTTTCGTTTTCTCTGGTTCGTATATATCTGAAAAGGGACGACGTTTTCGTAATGAAAAACAACGATGGATTTTTGATTGACATTTGTCATTATTTGTTGTTTTCACTTCAACTTTGTAAATATGTAGAGGAAAATGAATGTTTACTTCAAAGTGAGATCTTTCGTTTATTTTTTAAATGCGACAGTAATTTTCGTTTAGCTTTTGTGCATAATCCTAAACTCAGAAAATGTTGATAACCGGCGCTCTGTCTTTGTTGGATATTTACGGTCATATCGACAAAAATAATGTTCTATTTTATCAAAGACTCGAGCCATGTGTAACAAAAATTCAATGCCGTCAAAATCAGACGTTTTAAATGTCAGATTGGTTTAGTCTTCTAAACATTACACCAGTGTTGTTATTAGAGATGAGGATAGACTCAAAATATGGTGTTGCAAGTCAGATTTCTTGAACTGACCATAATGTGATGGGGTATCAAGAAACCTTAATCGATGTCAGTCGACGTCCAACTGCGGAAGAGACACCCGCCAATTTCTTTGGATAGTTCTCCTTATAAAGGGTGTTTTTTTGGAGGTATAGAACATTAAGTTGGCAACACTATTTTAACTGGCGGCCATTTTGTCAGCTGTTAAGGGATTTTTTTATTATGAATTCGGTTATTAACATAAATAGACTGACGCCTGAACAAAGCTTACAAATTGGGAAAATTTATTTTGAAAATCATTGTTCTGTTCGAAATACGTGTCGCTCACTACGTCGATTATTATAAGCGAATTTTGTTCGGCGATGAAGCTCAATTTTGGTTCAAGGGATACGTCAATAAACAAAACTTTTGTATTTGGAGTGATGATAACTCAAGTGTAAGTTGAGACAGCGTTACCTCCGCAAAAACTGACTGTTTGTATGGGTTGGTAGAATAATTGATCCGTACTTCTTTAAAAACGATGCTGGCCAGAACGTTACAGTCAATGGTGACCGCTATAGATAAATGATTACTAACTTTTGTTCATCAATTGAACAACCATGATGTGCAGGAGCTGTGGTTTCAGCAAGACGGCACAACATGTCACACAGCTCGTGTCACAATTGATTTATTGAAGGAAACGTTTGGTAACCGCATAGTTTCACGTTGCGGACCTGTGAATTGGCCTCCAAGATGATCTGATTTAACGCCGCTTGACTATTTTCTGTTTACGTCGATAAGCCCGAAACGATTGACCACTTGGAGGACAACATGCCAGTTTAGAAAAATCATCTTTGTTTGATTTCATTTCAAAGTTCTATACCACTAAAAAAAAAACAAAAAAACACCCATTAGATGCATTTTTCGGGAGGCTGCTTTCAAAATTCTGCTCTCAAGCTTTTCTTCAGTTCAGCTCTCCAAAATGTTACTTATTCTGCAGAATTCTGCTTATTCTGTTTTTTCCCAACTAACAAAAAAACATTTTCAAATTTATAAACACAATAAAAATTAAAAGCTAAAACCAAATTATTGTTTAGATAAAAAAAAATAAAAGAAACAATTAAAATTGAAATAAAAACAAAATTCTGAAATTCAATTTAAAAAAGAAAATTTGAAAAGGGGAAATCAAAATTTTAAAAAAAATGGAAATAATACAAATAAAAAAAAATATAGGTACATCTCTTCTTTACAAAATTCTTAAAACAATAAAAAAAATGTTAAATTTTGTAATTTTGAAAACAGAAATTTATTAAAAGAATGTTGACCTATCCAGAATTTGGACCCCCACCCCGCTTTTTTTTCGAACTCCTAATCATGCAACAGGAACTACGGTTTAAGTTCAACACGAAGACATTCGTCCCTAGCGGCCTGCTTATACGAAAACTTAGATGTCCGTACCCTAGCACACGACTAAACCCAGTCCTTCTACTTGAACTCTGAAAACTGCTGGGGACAACTTTCTTCAAAAGCTTAGGAAAAACAGAATCTAAAATTCAATTTGGGACACCCACTCAAGCATTCATCTAGCTAACCCTAATACCATTTCATCACAACAACAGCAAACTTTTCAATTCTCCACGTTACTTTTGTAAACTCGCTTTATGAAACATCATCATCCTTCTTCCTTTCTTCTCTGAGATGTCACTGCAAAAAATGAGAAAGAAAAATATACAAAACCTGCAGTTCTGACATGACATTGTCATGTAAAACGCATAAAGTGTTCCCCGCTCCCAACACCACTGTATAGCCCCGCACTCGACAAAAGGACTTTTGTGCATAGTTTGCATATTTTTTTGCCTCGCAAAATATTAAGTGTTTCCTAGCTGACAGGAATTACATTTTTTTTTTTTTGTGTGTGTTATTCTACAAAGCCTTACCTGACCTCTCATATAGCGATGGCTCTTACTCACTTCTATTAAGGACGTGTTTGAAAGTGCACCACCAGAACAACCTTGACCAACATCCAATGCAGTGATGCATCTTAATTGGAAGCCAGTGACAATATACAAGTGTGACATTCCAAGATGATTCTGTACAACAATACTGGTGTGGAGAATAATTGATATCACTTCGCTCGGTCGCTCTTCTTGGCAACCAATTAAGCACAATATGCTAAGTTGACTCAACACAATCAAATGAAACTCGAATTCGTACATGGACCGAGAGTATTTTTTGGAGGTTCTGGGGTTGATATCGCATGTCGGTTGCGGTGTAGCATATGTTTGGCTATATCCGGTCCCTGATAAATGATGAAAATGCGAATGTATATGGTTGGGAAATTTTATCAGATGGGTCTGGGCCGACAACAGTTTAAGAACTTTTAATGAACTTGGATACTGATACCAGTGTAGAGGTAGCTATGTATTAATTAGAAAGAGTGAACATGTACATGATACCGACTTAGATCCGTTTGGATGGAGATTACTCTGTCTCCCCTTGGGTATCATTTGAGAGGCCCTTCTTGACAACGGGTAAAAGTAAAACTCCGCAAAATGAGAGTTTAATAACACAGATTCGATTAAGCTGTCAGCAAGAAGGGAATTCTTTGGAGTAAGGTTCGATAAAGTTTTATTCACGGTTACCAAGCGTAGGCAGGTATATCCAGGAAAAAGCGCGTAAAAAGTCGCAGCAGAAAAAGGAAAACAATTCGTTAGCTATGAAAATAATCCTGGAACCTTTTGCATAATAAATAAAGGGGAATTTAAGCTGAGAGGAATTAAAACAAATTCATCGTGGGACAAGATGGTCGAAGGTTAAAAATATATAATTCTGAAAACGGAGCACCCTTGCGGCAGCCGATGAAGTCATCATCGAAATGTACCGCCAAAGGTATGTATCATCCTAAGCTTCGCAAAATTGGTGCCGACATCAGTGGCAGAAAATCGTAGGTCTGCTTGGATTCCCCATAATAGTGCGCTGAAATCCTAGGAAAATACAAATCTCTTAATCATAATAAAACTGCAGGGGATTTGTTGCGATCAACAAATGTCGATGGAAATTTTTTGGAAATGTTTTTGACTCCTCAAAGACTATAAACTTTGTCATTCATTGCCACGCCTACTTTCAGGGTGCGTTTTTGGGCTAAATAATTTTCTGTCAGATTTTGCTCCCTTTACCTTTTCATTACTCAATCAGTTCCTAATCAATAAAAAAGAAAATGCTTAAATGCGTATTGGTTGAGGTCTAGGATTACCCCGGACTGTAGTGCCACCTATAAGTCAGATCAAGCACAGGTGCCTCACCAAATTTCAAACACTAATGGTTCCTGAAATATAGGGCTTCAATAACAAAAACCGTAGCTGACTCACTGACTGACTGACTGACCATCAAAATTATGGATCACTTGCCGACATCGTGGAATCCTTTAATTTTGCACAACGGTAGGTCTTGTGGTGCAAGCAAAGGAATAAATCGAAAAGGGGTTTCCGCTTACTTTCTCAGAATTGTTGTCAATTATATGGAGCACTTCAGTCGGCTGTAGTGTGGAAAATGAAATTTGGTAGAGCGGTGCGTAGAGCTTGAAAATCTAAGATTTTTCATTCCAAGTCTCTGCTTATTGTCATTTGAAAGTATACATAATGCATCTTGAAAGAAAATTTAGCCTCTTCTGAAGTTACAAAGCTTTAAGGTTACCTTATTGTTCTAAATTTGTGAAAGGACATTTTTAAAATAATAAGACCATACTTAACAACAAAACAAGACCGGGATACCCTGTTCTCTCGCATAATTCCCCTTTCTTCTAGTTCTACCACCGACAGTTTGAACGAAATTTCTTATTTCCTCTCCAAACAACCCGAAACAACAGTTTGCTTTCTACCTACATAAAATACGTGTAATCAACTTAGTATCGCCATGCTTAGCACTATTTCGAGTTCCGAAAATAAACTTATTGCTATTGACTCAAAAGATTGCCCTCGCTACCTGCTTAAAAAAGCCCAAAAAGCTCTTGAGGAAAATATAAAGATGATTCATCTATGACTGCTGGACTAAAAAGAACAATCGTTTTAAAAATTTATGTGATTGTTATGCTTCGTCGAAACAGACAAGTTAAAGTTTGGTCCACGGATCCATAGGAATAGTTTAAAAAAAAATGTTACGGGATGTTGATAACAAAAATAAAGCCAAGGAGTCACATGCTCAGCTTAGCAGCAACTTGCAATAAAACTTGTACTCGCATACTACAATGGTACAATCATCACATTGTTATCGCCAAACAACCTGCGCTATGTATGCAGTATGCTAAGAATGAATATATACATTACAATGCCAAGAACAATCGCCCAATCTGCATGTACCGTAGAGTATAAATGGTAGACACATGACGCTGATATCCCACGTCACATAAATTATGTACTCAGTGTAAAAAACTCAACAGCAACGATGGACACATGACACCGAAGATTCATTTTTTCAGTTGTTACCATGCAAAAATAAATTATAAACCGGTTATGGTATTTTTCCTAGTTCACACTTTAAAAGCTTGGAAACAAAGAAATACCTGCCTGAGGTAGTCCCATCATTTTAACCATTTTAACTACGGTTGTCACTGCCAATGCCTCAGCCTGAAACACGCTGCTAAATCTTCAGTTAATAAATATAATTGAACTGGAGAATTCCAGACTCTCCGAATCAAATCCTACGCCGATGGCTATCGGTTGGCTTTCTTACCATTGATCATGATGAGAAATGGTCTTAAGAAGTCTTTACTGCAGTCTGGAAATAAATTATCGCCCAATTCCTGTACTAAGAGGTAGAGGAATTTAAAAATAAATACAGCCTCTAGCCCAACTGGCGGGTGGTCTTGCCTATAACGAGCTAACAGCTGGAGTGCTATTGAAAACGATTTTGTGGAATTGACTACGTGATGGAGTTTCAAGATTAAGTTAAACTGTGACAATGGATCACTGTTTTTCTTGCAACTTTTTGTCATGAGATCATGCCATAGACTCTTTTTGGGATAGTTCTTTAACTGAATGGCAAGTGGATAAGAATGACATAATTCCGTGTCAATTGAGTATTTACCGCGATAGGAGGTGAGTAACAAATGAGTCCAAAGTGTGGGCGGTATGATCTGCAATTTCCGAAATCCGCAGGCTTAATTGAATGAACCCCAACAATGTCCCCTATGTAGTCAACTGACATCGACAACATAAAAGCAAAATTCCATACTTTGCACTCGAAATGCCTCACATTTAATCCACATACCCATGCAATTACAATTAAACACTGATAGCGGTTCCACACTTTTTTTTATCTATATGAAAACAACAGAAAATAAAAGCTGACCGGAAATTAATCCATTCACCCACCCCCTTTTATCACTACATGTACACACCCACTCGACTCTATACAACTTTTCGGCTAAAATTCGGCGGATCAACAAAAAAAAAACTACAACCGACAACAACAAAAGAAGGAATTATCTGCAATTCAGCCACTCGATGGAGCACATTCTGGTCATGGCTAGATGGTTTCTAATGCAAAGTGACCGTCAGCAGGGAATCATTTTGGTCGACCACTGCAGAGTTCAGCACAATTTTTGCATCCACACTGCCTTTCATTGAAAATCAATTCCCAATCATGTAGCTGCATAGGTATACGAGCCTCGTGCGACGTGGGTGTGAGCCCGGGTGCAGTGACTTTGTACTTGGCAAATCTCAGCAAAAAAAAAAAAAAAAAAACATTTTGTTCCGACATTCAAGAACTTTTATGTAGTCCGCTACTTCTTCCCCATTTATCTGGTCACGTAGATGTACCCAATAAACTCTCTTTGCAGGGCTTCGTGTTTTTTTTTTTTTTTTTTTTCTTGGTTCTATTGTAGATTTATGCACGACGCGGCGCGGAAAGTCATAATCCAGTTTATGTTGAATTTAGTCTGACAGACGCGCGTAAGTATCTGTCGCAGCGGTAGCAATATAGATGAGAGTTTTACGAATCGTTACCGATGACGATGTTATGGGACATATGGAAATGGCAGTATCCGTCGGGATTATGGCGATTTAATTCGAAGCGTTGCTGTGGAGGGATATTTTAAAAAGTCGAAATGGTTGCAGTAAAATGTCACGTCAAAGTAGGGGCGAGTTGCTATAGGAGCCGTAGTAGAGAATGGGTACGGGGAGATTTTTTTGGCAATTTTGGCACTTGGCATGGGCGACTCATTTATATAAAATAGTCTGCCATGAAAATTAGATTGAGATACCTTTATAGGCCAACGATTCTGATAGACTTGTATGACGCATCAGAACATCTTCCGTGCTCTAAATCTAAGGCTGACGGTACTACAGAAAATAGAACCGCGAGAACACAATATTTACGCACAGTTATGAATCGCACTTGGTAAGCAGGCTAAAATGAACAGACTCCCTAAAGTGAAACTTGCCATACCTATAGAACTATTTACTGTAGGTACCCTAAAAAAAGGCCAACAATACGACTAAAAGTACTGCGATCGTCAAAATGCGATTAATTTGATTCGTCACTCTGCAGTGTACCGTCTCGTCATCAAGTGTACTTATGTCAAGCTGTGGACATTTGAAAGCTTTGCTGATACCAGAAGACGAAAAAAACAATTTCTCTGGCTCAGCAATTTTTTATTATTATTATTTTATTAAAACGTAAATAAATTCAGTTTAATTCGGCTAATAGCACAGCAAAATTTGAATTTGATGGATCATTCTCCTCTGACATGGAGTTAATTTTATACCAACTTCTGTTGATGGTAGGTTTAAGAGTTTGTTTCCATAAATAAATAACTTTTTTTGCGACAAAAGTTTAAATAAAAACAAAAATCATTTTAGGAAAAGTTTGGACAAAAATTCATGTTAAGTGAGAATATGAAATTATTTTGACCTTGAGAAGCTATAGTCTTGCAATTATGGGAAGTTTTTAAAATTATTTATTGCATTGACTATAAAAATATATGAACTTTGGACGTTTTAAAAATGTACTTTATCAATGTCTTCTAAGAAAAAACTAACATAATTATTTAGCTCCTCATAACCATTCAAAATCACACAGTTTTTTAATTTTTGAAACGAATGGCAGGGATATACAATTTTCTTGCTTTTTTTTTTTTTGCAAAACTCTTGAGCAAATATATTTTCATCAGACATTGACGAAGGCGACTAAATGACAAAGCTATAATGAAGTTGGAAAGCGAAAGCGAACCGAATGACCACTTTGAATTTCACCTGTCATAAAGTAACTGAAGTAAGAGATTGGCCAGACCAAACTCAATCGTTAAAATTCGTAGTTACGTGCGGTGGCTAGATTGGCTAGTCGTAAAATCTGACAAAAATATTCGCAGCCTACGACTGCCAATTGGTTATACTTGAAAGTGTCTTATTTTAATATTTTTAAATCTTTTTTACAGTCAGTCGGGTTTTGTGGTTTTTAAGGTTCCGTACCCAAAGGGAAAAAACGTAACCTTATTAGTTTCGCTCGGATGTCTCTCCGTCTGTCTGTCTGTCTGTCTGTCTGTCTGTCTGTCTGTCTGTCTGTCTGTCTGTCTGTCTGTCTGTCTGTCCAATTTTGTTACTAGGTCTATCTCAAGAACCGATTGCCATAGGAGGCTAAAATTTACACACAACATCCGGTATAGCCTCTAGTTAAACGACAAATACCAATGGAAGGAATACATCGATTGGTTTTGGATTAATTAGTAATCTGGTGAAAAACATATTTTCATTCGCCCAAAAAACGGTTTATTTCTTTATTCACAAAAAAATACATAAATTCCTTTTTTGTAGATCATGTTCTTATCTATATATGTGCTGAATACTGTTTTGCCGAAAAGTTAATAGTTTACAAGATATTTTCAAAAAAGATAATTTTACCATGTAAAATACGTTGCTCTCATAAGTTTTAATCTCTACTACGCAGTTGTGCACAATTGACCCCATCAATGACAGAAGATAGAGTCACTGGTGGTATACCACCAGGGTTCCCGCTTGCTAATTTCGTTGGGGAGTATAATACACTTTTTTGGGGAGTACAGAACAAAATAAAAGTAATATATTTTTAGTCAATAGTTTTTAATTGGGACAGGTCGCATACAGAATGGAAAATTGGCGTGGGTTGGGTACTAGGTAATAATTAGAAAATGAGATTCATGTGCGAGTAATTTTTGAGAGTAAAAATATTAAGTAATTAAATTAAACTAAATTGTGATGAATTCATGAAGAGGGGAAAGATTGAATGATATAGATTTCAAATAATATCTGATGTGTTGGACTTTAGCCAAATACGGAACCTTCGGTGCGCGAGTGACACTCGCACTTGGCCGGTTTTTTTTTTTAATTAAATTTTGTATTTAAATAAGTTTTTGGAGAAAATATATTTCCATACAAATTCCAAATTATATGAATTTGTAGTTCCTT
Source organism: Cheilosia vernalis (assembly GCA_949126925.1). NCBI lineage: Eukaryota > Metazoa > Arthropoda > Insecta > Diptera > Syrphidae > Cheilosia > Cheilosia vernalis. Next base: position 15,431,143 of record OX421361.1, read on the forward strand.
GTACCTTTTCTTTTGGCTTAGTCGCTATCAAAGTTGCTCTTCGAGCGGAGCGGAGAATTTAAAAAATGTGAGACGAAATTTATCACAGTTGTGCCCTTAACCAATCGATTTCAGCACTAATGAAGAAAATTTGTGTTTGCTTTTCGTTATACACATTTAGTCTCTGACTAAAAGTTGAAAGCTGACTTTTCAATATGATTAATGTGATAAAAATGAGAATAATGTAGTGGCATTCGAGCTTCAGGACTATATTTTGAAATGAATATGAATGTGTAAAATGAGAGTATTAAGCCCGAAGAGCTCATAGATTACATATAAGCAATTTTTTTTGTAGTCAGTAAAATATTTTGAATTCACTTTTTTAGGCAAGAAATAGTTTTCAATACAATTGGTTCCATGTCAGTACAATCTTGCAAACGTTTTCAGTACACATCGTAAATGGCAGTTTCCATACCTGGGACATAGTAACGAGTGTTTACTAATAACTCAGTCACCGATGCACTCTTGCGAATACCCGTTATGTTCGGCCGGTAAAACCAGTATTTCTATTTGTTTTTTTTTTTTTTTTTCGTCGTTTCGGACTTTTGCGGATCTTGCGCAAAGTAAAATTAGTTACTTAATTTAATCTTTATAATTTTGTCTTTATCATATGTTGTTACTAATTTAATATTGCCAAAGAAGACATGTTTTTTTGAAGACTGTTTAATAATAATAAAAAACTGAAGTACAGCTTATTAGGAGTAGTCAGTAGCCTTTTAGGGTTAACATACATTATAACGCATCCACATTTAGCGAGAGAAGTTTCACTTCTGGTTCTTGTGTATAGTCACAAGCACACTCTATTTTTTCTAATACACCGTCTATACGTGAAATTGATTCATTTTTCGCATTAACCTTTGAATTGACTCAAAACATATAAAGTAAGTGACATATTTAAGTGATGTTTTCCAATATTTTCTCGACGTTAATGATAACACATAATCCAGGAACTTTGGATAGTGAACCATGAACCAAGAACCATGACACAAAAAAAGAACCAATGAAACACGGAAATCCAAGAGAGAGCTGAAATATTAAGAGTTTTTCACAGTTGAGACATGTTTCTGTAGAAGATGGGAAACTTAAACTTTGACGAACTTCTCCATGACAACCGATTCCGCTGTCAATTTCAAAAACAAGCGTGAAGATATACAAATTCAATTTACCCCCACGTAGTATAATATCCGCTCTGTCCAAAAACATTTAAAATACAAAAAATAAACGACCCAAAACCCCACATACACACATCTAATTCACATTCGCTCTTTAGCTATGAACATCCTACATCCTTAATTTCCTGAGTCGACTGCAGACTACCCAGTAAACATTAATATTTCTTTGAGCGTCTCAAAATGAAGGCAAAACCTCAGGTGTGCAAACGAAAAAAAAGCAAACCCATCCTGCATCATCACTCAACTGTTTCGAATTGACATTTGCAAATATCCTGTTCCCGAAAATACCTCGTGGCGAGGCGTTGAAATAAAACCCACACAGTCGGCAGATAGATAAACCCATAACCCAGTCTGGTTGAGAAAATAAAATAATCTCCCAAGGTGGGCGTGTGTGGAACGGAACGATAAGCAAAGACCTGGCATTTTGTGAGCCGTTAAAAGGCCTTCTACTGTAAGGGCTTTCCCATTCTATTTTTGAAAGAAAAAAGAGAAATAAAGACCTAGCGAGAAAGTACTGGGGCTTTCATTTTCACTCAACCAACTGCCACATGTTGTTGAGGAAATGTGCCAGCAGGACTTAGTTTTTGATGTATTATCCTTTACCCCAACTAACTTCACTTGCAATGGGGATTTTGTGCTCGTCTCTTGGATAATATATTCAGCGGGAAAAGCGAAGGGCAGCCTCTTTGTAGAGGAAACAATTTCCAGTAGAGAAAGGTACTGTGATTTTAGTTTTGTTAATTGAAAAACATTCATCAATTTGACTTTGATACAAGTTAAATTCAATTCGCCCCAACAGATGCGGTGGTATTGGATATAATTTATGGGCGGCTAAGAGAGAGTGAAGCGGAAAACAACGCTAAGCATCCCTTTACCTATCTATCTTGTGTCTTATTTTGTACTACAGAGGATTGTGGACAAAACTCAATTCGCACCTGGGAAGCGAGCACGTGGTGCTCGCCACTGTTAAATCAGGGGATTTATTCCAAACATATTGGTACGAAGTGTAAATTCTAGCAAGGGTTTATTTTCCTACAGCGGTTGCCTCAAGAGTTGGGGTGCCAGGCGGCTCAAGTTGGAATTTATACTGTGGATGAGATTTCAATAAGACAGTCAGAGGGTGTGCAGGTTCGGCCGACATAGAAAAGTTTGTTTGTTTCTTAGTGAAGGAAATGGACTTTCATGGAAGGGACCGAGGTAATTGGATTGCCGATTTAATTATAGATATCCAAAGGACTTGTAACAAGGTTTTCAGTTCAGCACTGATCAGAAACGAATGACGCGGACAGTGGGTCAAGTAGATAGTAGTAAATTTTACCAGCAAATGATGCAAATACTTATCACAGCCTCGGATGTAAAAAGATCAACTGGATCAAGACTTGTTAGTAATGAAACGACGAACTCAAAACAGTTAGAGAACCATGAATACAGGACCGACATGCAAGGAAAAACCTGATTTTGAAACTCTATCTACTTTAAGTCGCAAAATGAGAAGAAAGAAAGCAAGGCGGGATGCTTTAGACATCTCAAGCAGAGCATATCGCTGGTGATGAAAGTGAGGGGTACAAGCAGCTTGAGGTACCTGACTGACAATAGCTTAAAGTAGTGCTAATATGTGGACGCGGGAACCCCACAAGACTGGGTCCTTGGTACCATTCGCTGGAGTACAGGTATGGAAAGACAAAACTGAAGTTCGCATTGGATCATAAATTGGCCTCTCGGCCTGACCACCACAACGAGGCAGTCCTAGTTATTAACCGAAAGACTGCAATGAATTTTCAGGTGGATACTCAAACAACAGATTTTATCATGAAAGTGATCTCCTTTGTTCTTCCTTCTGCCTTCTGTCTGAATGCTCCAAGAACGGGCGTTTAGGTGCAACTGAAATCGCCCCGAGATGAAAATAGGGGCCTCCACATAAAATACTAACAAAGCAAAAAAAGAAAAAAAAAAAAGAAACAGCAACAAAGACATAAAGACATTTATTTTTAACAAAACACTTTTTTATTCAATACGAAACACTTCCTTTTCATATGGTTGCATTCTTTTTAGAACAGTTGAAACTGACTTTCATTTTGTCGAGTGTTCTTGATAATGCATAGAGGGTTACTTCGACAGGACATTCCTAGCTCTACGAGTCTTGTAATTCCGGATGGAACAAAAGGCTTTAGACAAACAAGACTGTTTTTCTGCGTGTTTCTGAAATTGAAATGCACACATTTAAATACGAGCGCCCACGCTGAATAAGGCAAAAAAATCAAGAAAACTAAAACGTTTTGTTCCACTGTGTGCGGGTGCTTTAGGGTAGACCCTGGGTTAGGCGCCGTTATGTAGAGTATTCCTCGTGAAGGAGTCGATATGGAAAAAATAAAATGATTGAGATTTCGATTTGCTTTATTTTCGGGGCTCGATGTCTTACCTCATGGAGGGTGATATATAAAAGGACAGAATCTAGCTTAGTACAAAATAGCAAATGCCTCAGTTGACGTTTAAGATGACAATCTAAGTGGCGACATCTTACATTAATTAAAAAAACTACATTGAAGTTATCGAATAAGTAACGAGTAAGGATTAAGTGTTTTTCCCATGAACACGCGTCCTATGTCAAACATTACTCGTGTCCTTATGGAGCAACGCACACCGGAATAAGCAAAAAATCATTCTCGAAAACACACGAGTAAGGCAAAAATATTATCAAACAGTTAAGGCGTGTTTAGGAGAGAAGCACATGCTGCAATCAAATGAGGCAAAACAAAATAAAATGCTTCAAACATGTGAGCGACGACTATCGGTATTTATGTTTCTTTCAATCATTTTCATGTGCATGTGTGACGTCGGACAATTATTATTGTTGTTAATTGAAAATCGGCCAAAATATATAATTTTAAATAAAGAGACAAATTGTGGTTAGAAATTCGTAAGGAAATCCAAGCTACAGGTGTATAAGAGAAAATAATTAAAGCTAACCCACACCAAGTTAGGCAAATCAAAATAAAGTGGACGACTGGGTCGAACGAAACTTTCTCAAAACTTTTTTCGAAAATCCGTTGTACGATAATATAGATAAAAACTGAGTCTGCTATTAAGTTATAAATTAGAGATTCCACGAATATTCGGCAACTATTCGGTATTCGGCTATTCGGCCACATTTTGCAACATTTTTTCACTATTTGGATAGTTTGTAATGTTCGGCCGGATACCGAATAGCAAATCATGAAAAAAAAAACTCCAAATATTGCTCGCAAAGATGTTTATTTTATCAAAAAATTAATATGTTAATATTTAAAATTTACCAGTGGTAAATTATGATGTATGAAAACAATTTTTTTCAGCATAAATAAATCTTAACAAATTGTGAAAGGGTTTTGCGTTTGCTGACCACCAATTGTTAAGGGTCTGTTTTGACTTGTCAACCGCGGAATACACCTACTAAGTGTTGCCGAATATTCGGTATATCGGCCAAATTACTATTCGTGGCATCTCTATTATAAATTTTTGTTACAAGCGTATAGACCGTTTTCGAGATATGTCGAAATTTCAACGCAGTCATGGTAATCTCACCTACCTACCACCTTAAGCTTAAATATCAATTTTGGTTGAAATCGTTAGAGCCGTTTTTGATCAAATCAAACTGGTACGATAATGTTATATGGGAAGTACCATTGAGGTTACCTTTGCAAAAAAAAAGGTCCCGAACTGTAATCCCAAAAACTCCAAATCCGAGGTTTGAACGTAAGCCGGGAAGCCGATTAGGCTGTAGGCCTGTGGAAGGACGGATAGACCGGACAGAATTTTGCAACCCACTTCTTTGAGTTTCTCTATCATCATAATATCAGAATTGATTAATATCTCGAGTTCGAAATTTTGTACGAAAACAATATCTTTCTCTTACTACGTAATGAAGAAAGTTCAAAAAAAGTTATTTGTTTTGCCTTCTCTGGTGTGGGATCAGTCGTTTTTGCTTTGTTTGTTTCTGCTTTATTTGGTGTGGGTTCAGCCTTAATAAAGATATACAAAAAATATCATATACCCAATAAGAGTGGCAAGAATTGTCAATACATCTTCGGGAGAATTTGAACTAAATGATGTCTTTTCTATGCAACCCATACCTTTCTTAAGCCTCCACTCGCAAGTTGAGTGTCACACGTTTTCCGGCTACAAAAGAACTTAGAAAATTTTTAAGCAAGTATACAGCAGATGAAACTGTCTATAAACTGCCTTTAGACAGCTTTCCTCCAAGAGAAGCGCCGAAACGCAAGAAATACTGTCATGGATATCTACATAGGGTCAGTCTGTGGTCATCTCGTAGTACGCTTTCAAGCCAAAAGTTTCCATGACAACAAAAAAGCCCCTAGTCTCCAACTTCTGTTTCGCCATCCCTCTGCATGTGCGAAAATTTCAAGAATATTTCCAAAACAAAAGTCGACCCGAAATGTCCATATTAATTAGTCCAATTCTCCTAAACCACCCCAATTGAGGGCTTCAGCTTAATTACCCACACGCCACAACTATTCACTCATGACACAAGCAAACGTCAAACCAAGCAGCAGTAAACAACCCAATCAACTCGATTTATATAATTGACCCCTACTAGCCGAATTCCCCCGAAGATAGTTGCTAATCGGGACCGATTGATTACCCAAATTGATTCCTCATACCAAGAGGACACAACCAATTAAAAGCACTAAATGAAAAATTGCCACCAACATTAATGTGTCCCAGACGAACCAGCCGAACCAGCTGAACCAGCTGGACCAATTTAGCTATTCTGGTGGCTCCATTCAATTGCATAATTGCCAAATACTTCGTTTAACCCAGTTTCAGTTCCAGTTCCATCCCCACTCCATCTGCCGTGCCGCACCTGTACCTGAAGCTGAGGCCAAAACAAGCCGAAAAGAAAAACGTTGCACACATGATGATTTCCACTGCATTGACCCCAATACATCATTCGAGATGAAATTAACCAGAGATACATGCACATGCACATGCACATAGCGGGGCCGAAATGAATGAATTAAGACCAAAGAAGAAGGAAAATATTTCCCCAATGTTATTGTTCCGGTTTTCATTTCGGACTCGAAGATAGCAGTGCTGCTGTTGCACGTGTGGAGATCTAGGAAAAAATGAACCTAAAGTGGCTTGGGTACACAGACTGTCTACGAGGACGAAACGGGGCAATTTTCTTAAGTAGAAATCGATTTTGCTGCATTTTCGTGCCATCAGAGCCAAAAGAGAAAGAGAGAGAGGCAGATAGAGCGGAGCGGTGTTTTCGTTCGAATAAATTGTGCCGTCGTCAACAATATGTTTGCCGCATTGGGTTTTTGTTTGATTGCCTCCGGTGGCAGTTTTCCTTTTTCTCTTGTTTTTTGTTCGTCTGCTTCTTTCCAGTTGAAATGGGTTTTAAGGAGGAAACCATTATGCAACTATTAGGCAATTGCGCTGCTGGCAAGGATCTTGTTTTTCGAGGTGTTTTTTGATTGAGTTCAATGTCAATGAGTTGTGTGTATGTTGTTTGAATCGAAGTCGAAGTCGTCGTAGTTGGGCTTTCTGGCGCCAAGGATGGCTTCCGTTTTCCGTATTCGTTTCCTTGCAGCGAAAGTGGGTGTATAATTGTGTGTGTCTGGGTACTATGCACAAGGTATTGATTGATTGAAGGCAGCTAAAAACTTTTTATGAGAACCCTCGATGTTGAGGACTGGATTGAAGCAAACTCTGCTATAGTTTGGTGGCATCTACATGTATGTTGAATGTAGCTCAGCGTATGTCAAAGACGCCTTGGGAATGATGTGCATCCACCTGAACCGGAAGCCGATCCCAGTAGTTGCTTTCAGCTTCGCATATCTAAATTTGCATTTACAAAAATGCGGTCTGTGCAGTTGAAGGGAGCTCCTTACAACCCAGGCAATGGTACGAACAAGGGTCTTTAAGTTTTGGAGCTTTGGCTTCCCAAAATCGGTACATGCAGGATTGCATGCGTGGAAACCTTGCAAATTATGCTAGAGCAGCCAACGAACAGTCTTGAAGAGAGTTTGGCTAGAAATGAGACCGTGTTATCACAGATCAGAAAATTAAGCACTACGGGAGACTGAGTGAGTCACTGTCCTAGAATATCAATAAATTTAACTCCGAAGATGGTGCACTTTTTTTCCAAGAAGGAAGGACATCTGGCGCAGATGGAGCGAACAGTTCTTTGAGTTTATCGATAGAGAAGAGGATTACAGTTTACAGATCCACTAGCCCCTGAGGACACTTTGTTCTCAATTTATAAAATTTTAGGGCGCTTTTATTTAAACTCCCTCAAACGAATGGCTGCGAGATGCTAATCCTAGGGTACCTTTACGGACCTGGTGCGACAACTAATTATTTATTTTTATTCTTCTTTATTATTATTTTTATTCACAAGAGATGGAAGATGCAATGCTTAGAATTTCTTAAAAAGCTGTCAAGGCTGGGCGAACTTTGATCTAGCAAGGTCAATCTGTTGTCAGGAGGAACTTTGTGGCAAAGCGCAAACGTAAGTCGTTTTCAAGTGTCCCGTCTACAACCGCCAACAATTTTAAATCCAAAGTTCGAGTCAAAATTTAAGTTGTTTTTACATCTCGGACTAAATTTTAAACTTCGTATTATTATTATGTTTATTTTGTGTATACCCAGGTCAAAAATACAAATTTATTTTGACCAAGTCATAAGTTCGAACTTATTTAAAATCCGGGCCAAAAATTATTCTGTTAAAAACATAAAAATTATGAAAACGTGCTTAAACAATAATCACAGGGTAGAGGGTACGTCTGGACGATGGAAACCAAACGGAGTGGCCTTATTTTGAGATACAAAGGTAGGACACAAGCTTTTCAAAATTATGACATTCCGCGGTACTAATAATCATTTTTAGTGTCCAGGATACATTTTTCGAACTCCATACGAAAGAAGTATCCTGAACCGTGCCAAAAACTTTTATTACAGCCAAGGAATTAACAAACGAGCTGACGTTCGACCTGGTCCTGAATATCAACGAGTAAAATGTAAGACCCTTTCTTTATGTTTCGAGTGTGAAATCATTTTTTTCTTTGAAGACGGAACAGAATCTTCTGGGTCACAGAAAAGAAAATTGGAAGGTAATGCAAAGCTAAGATTGTTGTTTGGTTGATTTTCGTTAAAAATCGTCTTAAACTTAAGACCAACAGAACAAAAAACCACAACAGACTGGCTCAGCTGTTCCGAGCACACACAGGTCAAGCCAACGACCGCATTGTGCCCATGAGGTAGGTCCGGAACATTTTGGGTCAGTGAGTCAACGATTGACGGATTTCAAAAACAAAAACATGAATTTACTTCATACAAAATTCACAAAAATTAAAAACTAAAGTAACTCAAAAATGGTAAAAAAGAAAAGTGGAAGTTATAAGGACAATTTCGTCTATAGTAGCCGCAACAATAAAAGGAACATAAGATTTGTTTATGAGGAACAAAATTCACAAATAAACAGTACTTTTTCGCAGACACACACTCGTTTAATATAACGGCGGGTAATATGGACCACTAGCCCATGTACTCTCCTATTGTGGCCTATATTGCCCGAAACACGTGGTTTAAAAAGAAAGCTACTTTGCAACAAAACGTGATTTGTTACAATAATTTTGTTAATACGAACTTTAAAACACATATTCTCTTCATATATTTATAAATGGAATGTAGGAAAAAAGATATAATTAACTAATGAAAAAAGGGAAATCATTTACGAAAAAAAAATTATCACTGACTTTCGATTTTCTTTTATATATCACAACTCAGAGACGCATTCCTTCTGACTGCTTGAACCACACTAAGGTAAGTTTTAGGAGGTCGCGCACAACCTGTACCTTTTCTGGCAAATTTTATAACATAGAACAAGTATTATTCACAACAAACGTACATCACTATAAAAACGAGCAGATAGATTTTTATAGATGTTTGTTTTTAGAACTGACAGCTCTTTTTTAATGTCGTTTTCCATTGGGACCAGCAGAAATCTTTTTCAGATCTCAGTTTTTTAAAGTGGCTGTAATAATGTGACCACCCACTGTATATGTATATGGTCGATATTATACTTAAACTTCTTTCGAATAAAGGATCATGTGTTGAATTTTAAGTTGTGTAGCTATAAAAACAAAAACACTTGGTTAATGGGAGACCGCTTGTAAAGACCGTTCGCTCTTAAGTGACATTTATTTCAATTTGAATACTGGCACACCCTACCGGATAGTATATTGTAATCCAATGAGCTATTAGATGATGAAAAATCGGAAAACTAATCGTTTCAAAATGGAAAGGGTATAGGGAGGGATTACCTCTATTCTAGAACTGCCTTCCAACAAAAGGTTTATTACATTGAAGACACATTGTTTGGGAACTGCCGATGACCCGAAATTGGGAAACAGTTCAGAGAAGGGTTAAAATAAAAATTGCAAACTAAGCAGTAAGGGGTGATAAATGAAGGATAATGCGTTTCCACCCTCTGATGGATGATACAATAAGTGGGAGTAATTTGTTTTGACTGCAAACGTGAAAGCCAGCTGGTGGCACTTGGTCATTTTCAGTAAATCGTTGTTTGTTTCCATTGAAAAGTTGTGAAAGTTTAACTCATATTTTTTGTAATATTTCTTTTGTTTCTGATGCACCCCGAGGTGGTTGAAGATAGATGTTAGTTATGGTCCTAACTTGCTGTAAATTGTAGTACTATGTAAAAGAGTTCCCAGAAAGGGGGTGTTTTTGATTTAGATTAATTGCTGATTCTATTTGTTAGAAATCCAAAAAAAAAAAAAGGTTAAAATAAAAAGGCCAACTGCTTTTAAAAACGTTATAATAATTAATGATATATTAGCGCCAATGAACAAAAAATTGCGGTAAAATATCGTTGGATCTCGGCTGTCATTATACGTCAAGAATTGGATTCTGCAGTATTCAGCGGCAGGTGCATTCATGGTTTTATGGTGATTTTCTTGTGCCGTCATAGTCACCCACAGGGCGTATGCTGGCTATGTAGCCAAGGGGCTACATTCTCTCGAAAGAAGATGATTTGTAGGTAAACTGCATCGAAAGAGGTTTTTGTGTAACACTACTGTTCACAGAAAAAAACTTTGGAAACTACCAATTGATATTTCCCCGCAGTGTTGCCAGCTTTTCTAAGACCTTGAGCCAAATTTTAGACATCTTGGAGCCAAAAATTGTCAACCCAAAAGTATTTTTAATTTTTTATGACAAATTTAAAAATTCAACAATTCATGAAAACTTTAATAGGTTCGCTGACGGTCTATCCGACAGGTGGCGCTGTATTCGATCTCCGAAAACACTCAACCGATTTCAATGAAATTTTGTGGATGGGTATGGTTGATTCCAGTTTTAAAGATAGGATAGTTTTGGACCCGATAGTTCCAAACGAAATGCATCGACATGGACAACCTGGGTGGGTACCCCTATATGTAAAAGAGACTGACGTCCGTGTGTGCTCGAGAATGGATCGTTAGATTTTTTCGATTTTGGGCTTGGTGGATTCGTATTCGAAGGACATGCTACTATTTGCCGAGAAAATAAAAGTTTAAATGGATGAGATTGGGACTAAAACTTGGTATGGGATCCACACTTTGAAAAAATTAACTGGATAGAAAAACGGGTGGTGGTAGTTCCAATACAGCAAAACTTATTTCAAATGTTTAATTTTTAAATACTTTGGATGTTCCGGGCTCACCGCTACACAATTTGAAATCGAAAGACCGCTCAGTTATAATTGTGTTGAGCAACCCTAATCAACCGAAACTTTTTTAACAGATCGCATTTGAATCTCAAATTAAATGTTATGGAAGCGAAGATTTGTATATTCATTGTAGTATATTTATCTTTATATATTATCTTCTTTCGAATCAGTCTTAATATTAAATTAATCAATAGCAAACAATTTGTAACCCACAAAAATAAATAAAAGAGGGAGAAAAAAAAAAACAATACACAAAATCGAAACTGTTACTCGATCGTACATTAAGCAGCAAAAATGCACGGTGTTATGTTTATATTTCGGATTTTACTATACAAGCCTCCTATTCAGCTGTTGGGAGAGTTGCAGCAAGCTCCACCACAAGTATATTTATAATCTTTTTGTAAAGTGAAAACCACGATGGGTAACAAAAAAGTACTCGTACTATTGGAAAAATCTCAAATTTTCTCTAATGCAAATGCACAAATTGACACGTACCGTATCTTTATAATAATTACACTACGAAGACCTTTTTAGTCATCTTAAGAGGAGCGAAAAGATCGAAGCTGTGATATCTTATTACGGACAATGGGCTTGGGGTTACAAAGTTCTAGAATGACAGGCGATATCTACAAGACAGTTTTAAAGTACGACAATCTCGCCCAACCACTTTCAAGGATATTTAATCAGGACAACGAAGCCACTTACGTTTTATAGCCAGTCAAAAAGGTTCAGCTGCTGCCATATGATCTCTTTTACCTCAACACATTGCAAAATAAAATAAAGAGCAGCAACACCTGGTTGGATAAAAATAAATAAATATTTATTTTTTCAAATTTGTCTCTATTTCCTATTCGTAAACAATCAGTCTCGAAGGCATCGATATTATAATAATGAAGTAACAATTATTAATGTCACGGAACAGCAATCACAATGGAATCACTGCTCATTGTTTCAAATGCAACAGAAAAAAAAAAAAAAAACTCACCACAGGTTCCTTGGTGCACATACGAACGTAACTTACTACAAAACAACTGGCTAATGTGTCCATATTTATTCACTCACCTGAAAATAAAAACAAAAATATATAAAATAAAAAACGTCAATTCACAACTCCATTGCGATGGTTTATTGTACAAAATTCAGACACAATGTAAACAATGTTGCGTCACCTAATGATCGCTGTGTGTCAATCCGAATATAAATACCACGACACAGTACATCATCGTATCAAGATATTAAAAACTCGTTACGGTTCAATAGACTTGCACAACCAAAATACTATTACCACCATTACCCGGCAGTCGAATTACTTCGCCATCAATTACCAACGGATTGGCCAACCATTCGCAATTGCATTCCATTGCCAGTGGCCAGGTATGGCGAACCGTCCATGGCAGTCGCATGATCGAATACCAAGAGCAAGGAAGAAAAACCAACCTCAACCGAAACAATTTCATAATTAACCAGATGAAATTAGACAGACAATTAACCTTAATGCGCTGACATTATAGTGTTGGTTGTTTGGTTCCGTACGCGACAATATATGTGGATAGGAAAATAATATTTACCGCGTATCTGCGATGTATAGTGTGTGCATATTTAATTAAATTTTCCTTTTCCATTCATGTTTGCGTGAGATTTTGGCATTAGAGCTGTCGCTTGTGTTTGTGTTTATATTCAATTAATTACAGTATGGCTGTGTCCATGAAACGTGAATTATAAGAGAACACAACGAGCAGCAGTTTCTTGGCTGGAGTCACCAGCAGCCGTCCACATCGTTGGGTAGTGGTGATTGGCTAGCTATTTGATCTCGTTTCCTGGTGTGGAGTTGCTGCTCTCTGCTGCGGTCATAATCGTATAATGTGGAAAATACTGCATCGAGTCAACGGCTAGCTGACTACCAGATAGAGATAATTGAAGTGCAGATCTGTGAGATGTCACTGCGGTGGGTGTTGGTTTTACACTGTAAATTAGACACGAGGGGTAGCATGACTTTGAGTCCGGTCGACATAACTGATGGACTAATTCATTTGCACATGTCAAAGGAAACGTGGTCGATCGTTTATAAAAGGCTCGTATAGACATAGACAGAATGTTAGGTGTGCCTGAAAAACTATATAAACAAAAGAGCGTGGCACACGACTAATATGCAGCTCTTGTCGTAAGAGTGTGTATGAGCCATTCATTTGCAATCGTTGGTAAGCTGTGTTAGAAGGAGAAGAACGAACTGACTTAAGCCTCGATCAACTTGCGACTTTTGATTTTCGTGCTTCAATTGCTTCCGAGAAAAGTTATTTGCCAAGTTAAAGTATGGAGACAGCAAAGCATACCTCCCAAGCCTTGAAAATTAAAAAAAAAGTAATATGTTGATGCCTGATCATCGAACTTGTCGCATTTGAAGCAGTCACTCTGCTAGGCTAACAGAAAGGTCTTAAGAGTTAAACGGAAAAAAAACTAAAAACACTAACATTTCAGATCATCTTCGTACAAGTCACACCTCTTAACCCATACAACTCATCTATGAGAAAAGTGAACTTCAGGCCCAACTCATCCATGGGACATTTCATCCGCCTTCCTTTTTGGGGGTGGATGGTTCGCTTCGCTCCCGTATAATACTTTCCTTAAAAACCATGCCCTACGCAAAATGTTGTAAGATGAATGAAATGGAGTTGTAAGATGAATGGAATGGAGCTACGTGGATGAGTTGTCCCATAGTTCTGTTGTCTTTTATAGATGAGTTGAATGTGTATGGTACGCCTGGTTTCTAAATAGCTTTATGAAGATGGGTTTCCTGGCACGTTTTCGCATGCATCTTTCAAAGTTTTTAGACAGCTTTTTGATGCATTTTTTTCACGTTTTTCGTGGCGCTTAGAAATAATATTTATTTATTTTTACCCGTTTTCTGACTCATTTTTTGACGCTATTAGACAGAATTTTTATTACGATTTTTGAGTAGGTTTTCTTCGGATTTTCGTTTTATTCGGCTTTATTGCAGCGTTTTTCTACAGCTTTTTCGACCCGTTTCTGACGTTTCTCTGCAGGTTTCGGTTTGGTTTTGGAGTAGTTTTTTTGTTCAGTCTTTCACGTGTTTTCAAATACAACTTTTGAAGCTTTTAGACAGCTTTTTTGATGTAATTTTTGCACGTTTTTCCGGGGGTTTTTTGATCCGTTTTCATACTCATCGTTTGACGCTTTTAGACGGTTTTTACGTGATTTTTACGAACATCTGGAGCGTGTTTCTTGCGGTTTTTGAAAACTTTTTTTTTTACATCTTTTAACGTTTTAAATTCGACTGAATTGCTGCGTTTTTCTACGGCTTTTTTGACGACTTTTTAAAGCAGGTTTAGTGTGATTTTATGCGTTTTTGAAGACGTTTTTTGTCGAGTGTTTTAATCGTTTTGGAATACAACTTTTGGCGTTTATAAATACCTTTTCTGATTCAATTTTTACACGTTTTTCTAGTTTTTTTTTTTTTTGTGTTTTAAAATGCATCTTTTGAAGTTTTCAATGGGATTTATTGGTGCATTTTCTAAGCGTTTTTTCTATTTCTTTTTTTGCAGACTCATCGTTTGACGATTTTAGACGGCTTTTTCAATCCATGTTTTACTCCTTTTAAGAGTCCTTTTCTACGGGTTTCTGACAAGTGTTTGGGCATCTTTTGACATTTTTAATTCAGCTTTATTGATATGTTGTTTACGGTTTTTTTTAAGCGTTTTCAAAAACGAGCTTTGGTGTGGTATTCGCATTTTTAGATGCGTTTGTTCCAGCGCTTTTTGAATACATCTTTTGACATTTTCAGACGGCACTTTTGATGCGTTTTTTACACGTTTTTCGATGCGTTTTTCAATAGGATTTATTTTTTTTTTTGGCTTTGACAGTCAGCTGTAAATCCAATTAGTGCGTAGCCATAAATCTGCATGTATGGCTTAGCTGCGTCGATTTTTACCAAATAACCCGCCGAGGTTATGACCCCGATGGCTTCATTTCTGTTCCTGATCACAACTTCGACATCGTACTTCGAACAAGCTCCGTAGACACCGTCACAAGGGTCTTCCTTAATAAGTAATTACGCCTCTTCGAAAAGGGAATATAGATATACTATAAACGAAAGGCTTATGTTTTGGAACAAAGCTTTGATGTCAAGTTATCTCTAAGTCAAAACAACTTTTGCTCAAACGCAAAACTTCCAAGAGCAAGTCCGCCTCCAAATGTAAGCACTTAGTCGGAGGCATTGGTCAGGGTCTACTTTTGATTCTTTGAAATAAGTTTTGAATTTTAAACTTTATTTTTTATAAATGAACGTGTAGTTCTCACTCATAATACATTATCTACTTAACATTATACTTTTAATTTTGAAATAGTATTTCTCACTGAAACTTGCACAACTAAATAAGATATTGTAGCTTACTGTGTAAAGGTTATTAAATAAAGATTTGAATTTGAATTTGAATTTGATGTGCTCTTAGTATTATGCAAAATCGTAAGTGCATTCTAGGTCTAGTCAAGACATTTCGCAACTTGCAAGTACACGAAACAAACTCGAGGAAAATCAACTAGGTAAAGGCGACAGCTCCACGTGATGAACATACTCGTATTATGCTTACAATACACCTGATACAAAAGACTGGGCAACACCCTATTCTCTGCAGAAAACCAAAGTGTCTATCTTTTCACTCAACAGCTTCCGCAATGCCCCAGAAATGCCTCCAAAAGAAAACTTGCTTATGCAATTTACATGTGAATTTCACAGCGCACACCTATTTGCAATATATATTGTTGCGAACCCGCAAATTATACTCGTAAGAAATCTAAATTTACACACGTTAATCGATTACTGATCACCCTGCGCTAATTTGCTGTAAATCGGTGCATAGCTGGCTGTTTCCGTTTGCTCAATCAACGCGACTATGCCTTCCTTCCGGACAGTTCAAAAACTTTCCCTTAAATGACCCTCACACGAAAGCCCATAATCAATGGAACACGCCAGTTCTGTTCGACCCCCTTCGCCGCAGCACATCTAGTTGAACACTTTCGCTCTAAATTCCTTAACACAGAAAAAAAAACACAAAACGTCACAACCCACCCGCCTGTATCAAACAACATATTGACCTTCCATTTCAAGCTCTCGAAAAGGAAAACAAAATCGAATCGATTCTCCGCCTCTCCCCTGCGATAATATTAACTGCATAACTTGGCCAGCAAGTTCTTTTCTACCCACCACCGCAACACGCCCATTTTGACGACACGACAGCTTGCGGTTGTCAATATAAAATGTAAATGCGCTCATTATAATACGGCGAATCGATATTCGGGATAGCAGTTTTTTAGGGAAATCAACCACCCACCCATGCACACAGCCAAACCAATAATGTTTTTAGTGGAGAAAAAAAAAAACTGGTAGGCCTACCGACCGCCGCCTCTGTGGCACGGTCGGCGCCACAGGGTTAGGTCAATAAGGTGTAATTCGTGACGGGTTGTCGGTTCGCGCTCCAGAGTTGAATCATAACAGAACTTTATTGAAATAAAAACAAAACCGCGATGGAATATCGGAGCACTCGGCCGAAGAGAGGCGGCCAATATTGGAAGTGCTGAAAGTGTGGCTCTTAGCGTTTTCACATTTCATCGCATACGCGATACTGCTTCTATCTGAATGCAATAATCATGAAGTGCTCTGATTATGGATTTTTTTTTTTTTTTTTTCATCTTTCGCATGATCTACATGTGCGCTCCACTATTGCTAGAGATGTGTTCCATTAGGTTGATTAACTGAACTTACCTGACTTGAAATAGATCAGGGAAACACAAGAGATGTGTACAGCGAAACGGGACCGAGGGTAGACTACGAGTAGTAGCTGCTAGGGGACAGCGAATTGTATTGCTAGACAAATCACCGGTTCGGCTTATTACTCTCTATTCAAATGAGTGACCACAGTGATGACCATGACGCGGGGCGGGCTGTACCAGGAACGGGCATATATTGAATTCGTTTCTCAGTAGCAGTAGCAGATTGGCCGTAAGATTGATTTGTATCTGGCTATGGTTGTTTGGATGAATGCGATGCGAATTCGAGGGAATTTCCCCTGTGAATCTGTAGTCTGGATGAGTTCTTGGAAGTGTGCGGCGGAATTGGAACGCACAAACATTAATTAGTGCGTGCGGATTATATCGAGCAAGAAGATGGATTGTATAGACAAGAGGCATTTGGTTGGAGTTGTGTTTACCTCACGTCGTGGGTTTGATTAATGAAACCGTGTTCTATAATGGTATCATAATGTAAGTATATGCGAGTGCGATTGTCATGTAACTAGGACATGAACATGGCTGCTTGAGTGCCGTGCAATTAGGTAAAGTACGGTAGACATTGAAAGAGATTTTACATTAATTTGTTTGTTTAGGTTTACGGACGACTTTCGTCGAGAATCGTCAAGTGGTTTGATCGTATTTTCTGTTTCTAAGGCTTTCGGTTGTGCTTTTTTTTTATTAATTTGGGGATACATTTGGTCATACAATGGCTTGCTCCAAATTCGTTCCCCATTTGGCATTAGCACCTACTACAATTCGAGAGTAATGTATGTTTTCACGACTGGTCAAGGTAAGGCGGGGAAAAGGGTGGGAATATCGTCTCCTTTTTTATTATATTTGGAATAGACAATTGCAACTGTCTTCAAGGCAGTTGCTGACTTCTTTCGACGAACATTTTGAAATAATTCGCTTAGTCAAGCGAAGAAGCTTTTTTCTGTTCTTCATTGAAAAAGACCGCGATATAAAAAAATATAATTTGAGCATCTTCCTATTCACAAAACGCCTATCGATGGCGGAAATTGACTTTAAGGATAACTACACGCTTTAATCGATTTATAATTCATAAATTCGGTCTATATATTAGAATATGGTTGCGTTATTTGGAGTTATTACTACCGAAATGGTTCGGATTGAAAAAATTCTAAGAAATAAATAAATAAATTGCAGGCCTGCTAATTTCTTCAAAACTTTTCTTCACGACTAACTTAACTTTGAGAAGTCATAGATGGATAGATAGATATTTATTTAGCTTCAAGTAAGCCATTTTCCTTGTGTACAGAGTTAACATGGTTTTCTACTAATATGTACATTTATAATTTACATTAAAGAATATTATAATTAATCAACATTTCCTTATTAAGTTTATACATTTATTAAAGTATACTCGATCTTGTAAATTCTAAGATTTTTCTTTTAAATAATATAAAGTTTGGTTCGCTTTTAATTTCTGTTGGCAGACTGTTGAATCTTTGAAATCCAGCATAGTTTATTGTTCGCTGTCCTCTTATGGTTCTTGTTCTTTGGATTCTAAGATCTGTGACACTCCTTAGGTTGTAGGTTGTATTAGCCGTGTTTTATTATCAGCCATGATCTATATAGATCATCGATTTACATGCACTTACAACAACAGCATATGATCCTGCTTCTCATCGAGATCATGAACCATGATCTGAAAATTATTTCTACTATTGCTCGCAGCGCTGTTTGGCGCTGTTTGTTTCTTTCTTGAATGCTGGTGTGCCTGTAAAAGATAGCCACACAGTCACGTTGCCAGACTAAAAAATTCAATACTCTTCATAGCACAAAAAATCAATAAGCATTTTTTTACATCCAATAAATTTCGCGCCCTTGGAGATTTTGCTTTTTAATTCTGTAAAGGTATGACAAGCCCAGCGAAATATTCCATAATTTTTTAAGTAAATGTTTAACAAAAAATGTTTATGAAATGTGTCGCTGTCGCAGTTCGTAAATAATTATTGTTTCACAAGTTTTCCGGCAGAAAGGTGTTAGTTGTTTTTTGTTTTTACATAAAGTACAAATCAGGTACACATGTCCAGAAAATCTCGGAATATCTAATGAAAAATGTAAGCTAGCAGGCTGTTTTATAACTGCAACTGTTTTCGCCGAGTTTTTTTGGACAAATAGCTTTAAATTTACGTGAAGTGACGATTTTATTTTAACAATCAAACGTATTTTGTGTGTGTTCAGGGAGAGAACTATGGTAATATTATGAAAAGTATAATGCTTTGTCTAAGAATTATTCCAATCTAAACGGACCAGATGTGTAAACTGCGGTTTTCATTATATTTCGAACTGATTGTAAACACTTTAAATAAGTTCTTAAAAAACTCTCACCTTCAAAAATGAAAAATGATTAATTTGACTGATATGGCAACACCCCCGACAAGCAACTGAAATGTCGTTGTACAGAATGTTTGCAATATGGCTGGTAGCATGGTCGTCTTTTGAAAGCAACTGTTGCCACAACTCGTCTATGATCCGTATTGTTTTATTTTCGTGATCTGATTCGGATCAGATCACGCTGATAATAAAACACGGCTATTGTCAATTGTTGTAACATTTTCACGGAGATAAATTGGACACGTACCGTTTCTAATTTTGAATATAAATATCTTAACCAATTTAGGGAGTTAACCATTGATGTTATTGGGGTGTATCTATTTCTATTTAGCACTATCCGCATTGCTTTATTTTGCAAGAGTTGAAGTCTGTTCTTTTGATATTGTGGACATACAAACAAAACACTACCACAATACTCAAAATGAGGTTTTATAATCACATTATACACTTTGACGGCACAGTTTAGTGATACACATTGTCTTATTCTCCTTAGTACACCAATTTTTTTTTAGATATTTTCTTACTTAGGTAGTGAATATAGGTACTCACATAGTGTAAGGTTATTGTCAAGGATGATGCCGAGATATTTCACTTTTTGTACAATTTCAATTTGCACATTATCAACATGGACGGGGGGCACATTAGACAAGATATTGTTAATAAATATACATTTGGTCTTATCTGTATTTAGTATTAGCTGATTCATTTTTAACCATTCACTTATAGCTCTTAAATCAGAATTTATATGCTCTATACCTACATGTAACTAAGTAACTTCCACAAACATACAAAAGACCGTCGTCCGCAAAAAAAAAAAAAAAAACTCATTTCGGATACGCTTCAATTGCTGCCAAAACGTTTTAAAAAATTCCACCTCTATCTCCGCAGTTTATCGCATTTACCCCCACGACTAGTCAACCTTTGATGAGAATAAATTTTAGACTTTCTTCAAGCTCGAATTGTTTGCGAAAGTGCGACGTTGATTGTGATCGAAGTTGCAGGAAATAATGTCATTGTCGACCACATTTTTCTAGAGAACAATTTTTGTGAGCTAATTTTTGAAATTGTATATCTGGAATCTAGAATTTCTGAGGAAGGACCATAAAAGACCGACATTAATTTTTGAAACGAATTTACGAAAGCGTACATTTCGAAAATAGTCAATTTATGGACAGCTATCTAATAAACAGTGTTTTTTATAGGACTAGGCTATGTACTGTACAGTGTACACATCGACTAGTTTATTTAAGGGGTTACCGCCAGAACACGAACAAAAAATAAAAACTGTAAAACTTTTTACACAATTAAGTTCTAGCTTATACAATTTGCTGCTCGAATCACGTTCAGAAATTCGGAAAATCAGTGCAATGATTTTATGTAGCTACAACATTTATATCACCGGGGGTGGATGGAATTATGCCAGTCCTACTACAAAAAGGGCAATTTGAATTATTGCTTCCACATTTGGCAAGAATTTTAAAAAGCAGTCTGGCCTCTGGCACTAGGCTACAAACCAAACCAGTAAAGACGAGCGAAGGTAGTGTTCATTCCGAAAGTGGGAAAAAAGGACCCAAGTCTACCGATAGACCAATCAGCCTTACTTCGTTCCTTCTTAAAACGATGGAAAAGGCTGTGGACAACTACTAAAGAGAAGATGTACTAAGTATATCGCCTCTTTATCATCGTCCGCATGCCTACAGAGCGGGCAGATCTAAGGAGACTGCTCTGTACCAGCTAACTGAGATTATTGAAAGCGCTCTTGAAGCGAAAGAGATGGTATTGTGTGCCTTCTTTGACATTGAAGGAGCATTCAATAAAACATCGCATGATGCAATTATTCAAATATCGAGGTGGATGTATGAGCTGCTGAGCACAAGATAACATAACAAACAAGGTACCGATCTACAGCAAACTAATGGAGGAACATTCGCTCCATAGTACCTACAATTAGTTGAAATTGTTCCTCCACAACTAGGCTTTAAAATTCGCCAAAAACTGTCTTTCTACCTGTTCAAATCCGGAATAAGGGAGTCTTCTTTCTATAGATGAATCGATGCTGAGAGCTCCAATCTGTGGCAGTCACCTCAGTTTATCATACCACGGGGCTAATTCGAATAACCTGGGCCCTAATCACATAACTTTTGAGATGACTATCATCGAAACTGCCAACCAAAAATTGGGAGTTAAGACCGGTTTGCTGATACTACTTATAGCGATTTAAGTTCTTCTTTAATACCTATGGGCTTCTTTTTCTATGTCATAAACTGTCACATATGATTGTAAGTGAAACTTAAATCCATGAGTAGTATCAGCAAACTGGCCTTAGAGCTTAATCCAGTTCTTTCTCCTCAAATGTAGATACTGGCTTACTTACGATAATCAAAAACAAAAAATCGGCCTAAACATATTCCTTCTTTGTAGCATCAAAATTTCAAAAAGAATATTGTTAAGACTCTAGAGGCATGTCGTCTTATGTGATCTGCGTCATGATTGTTCAATTAGCTCATCAAGCCTCTTCAATAAAGGCGCTATTCCCCCGCTTTTGAAGTGAAGTGAGCAGGGCTCCCACATTATGCCTTATCAAGTTTTTTAGATACCCCTTCTTATGTGGTGTCACAATTGACCTAAAAATTCTGGTTTGGGAATTGTGTCTTGATTTTTGGAATAGCATAGCAAACTCTTACAATTCTGGTAATGTATATTCTCTGCTTTAGCGACACGGCTCTGTAGAGACATCAATATTCAACAACCGATTGCTCTGAAGTTCAATATCAAGTGACCTATCCTAAATATGTTCTGAGCTTTTGACACTTTCGGGAAAATAGCGCGTCACTTTAACAGCGACATCTTTCTTAGAACGCAAAACAGCAAGTGACCCACATCAGTTTCCCGTGCCCGTGTAACACTCAAAAGCTATTAGCATGTCGAAGTTAGGACTGCCATCAGATATTTCCTTATCTTCAACGGAACCGTATAACGAAAATCACGTTGACGTTTTTACGACTAATCTACAATTTTATGCTGGATGCTCGTTTTCCAAGTGATTAAATTTAAAATCACTTTCACCCGCCGCCATTTAGCCCACCACAACAATCAATGATAAGATAAATCTCTCTCACGCTCTTGGAATGTATCGTCGTTTGGGCCGAGTCAGTGTGGGTATCACAAATTTCCCTTCCACCAAAGTCGTAACATAAATGTTCAACGGCCGTGAGTAGTGCATGTACGAGTGAGGTCTCATAACCATATACATCGAGCCATAGGAGTAGCCCCACTGCCTATCCTATCTGTTCCGCGTCCGATACGTTGCAATCGCCGGCCGCCGCCGCACGCTTATTAAATAGATTGCGACGATGAAACTAATATAATGCAGTGAACACACGGTTTAATTAGTTGCTCTTCACACCGCCGACGCGCCGCCTTGCTGGTACAATTTTCTGCCGCCATAAATATTAATAGAGGCGAAAAGGTAGATGAAGCTTATGTGCAGTGCACAGCACACGGAGGATATATTGAAACGGAAGAATGCGTTCCATACAGGCGGATTGGATAACTAGCTGTGGCTTGCACCATTCATGACAGTCGAATGGACTGACAGGGTGTATTCAAGTGGCAACTGACAATGAATGAACACGGGCTTACACACGTTTCGCTAGTGGATAGGTGTGCGAATGCTTAATATGCGAATACCTTTAGTTTTCATATCGATTAGAGTCTATAATTCATCAGCAAGGAGCGTTGGTTTCCTTGTTGTACCCTACGCTTATTGCTGCGCTATTAATATACTCGAGTTGAGTGGTGGTTTAGCAAAAACGACGCTGGCCACGGCGCGCCTTTGTTTTGCCTTTGTAAACAAGAGCGTGGTATTATTGTTTTTGCTACAAGTGGGTGGTGGTGGGGGGGTCTGGATTTACCCATTTCAATTTCTATGGAATTTTGTTCGATTTGTCTATTTTGAGCTGCTTAACGATGTTGTTCGTTCAAGGAGAGTTATGCTTTAGGGTGGAGCGGACATTCTTATAAGAACGGAATGAGAATCCTAGGCATACAGGGGTGTGGAAACAGTTTACGCTACACTAGTTGTTGTTAGTCCTGCTGATCTGCCCAAATCGATGGAATGGAAAAACTAATGAAAGAGTATTTGAGGTTCAATGGGAGATTATGAGAAAAACGGTCCAAGGAAGATGAGCTTCTTTTATCAAGCAACAGTTTTGAAATGGTTAAAAAAAGTTTTATACTTGTTTCGTAGAAACCTATGGCTTCAATTATAAATAGACATAGGCGAACTTAACCTTTAAGCAACATGTACCTCTAAGATCCTTGATATATCAGATATGTTGGAAGCATTACAGATGTTTATGGGGAATAGCAGCCAAGTGCCATATGCTTAAACAACCTGTAAAGGATTCGAAGCAGACCGCAATCTAGAGGGCCTATTTCAACAATTTCAACAAATTTGCAAGACAACAAGCATATGAGGCGTATGAAGGGTATAAAGCGTTTGAGGCGTATATGAAGTATCTAAGAAGCAATAAGCCCATAAGGTGTAAAGAGGTTTACATCGGCTCTAAGTAGAAGACCAAGAGCTTCCATCGTTTTACACAAGAGGAGAAGCAGCGAGGAACATCAGTTTTTACAAAAAAAAAAATCCAAGAAATCATCAACAGCAGCGCGAGATCTACAAACTTAAGAGTTGCTATTGCAGAAGTAACATTTTGCAAACAGTCGACAATAACAAATCAATGTTATAAAAGCCGAACAAAATCCCGCCAAGACTCAAAGTCGGAGTCAGTGCTGACAGAATAGATGAACCACTTTTGAACATTTTCAAACGGCGATGAGGACAAACATTTCGCTCTCAGACAGAAAGATCCATCGACAGGTGAAAGACAAAAATTTCCGCCCTTGATGAGGTATGACAGCAATGTCTCAATTCTGTAAAATCTCCTCGATATGACAGTCTTCATGGTGAGCTATTTAAAGAGATACAACCCCAACTCATCTGCAAAACTTAGTCGGATGAATGGAATCTCAGCGCAAGAAAGCAAGAACTAGATACTGATGAGTGGCTTTAAACTTGCGGTCACAATTGACACCTCTTAGGGTGATTTCATGACCAATAAGTCCACAATCGAATGAGTATTCAAATTACACCCGACAATTTCTTTGCCGATTTTAAGGCCCTCCCATAGTAACATTTGTACAAGTCAACCGTGTCTACTTTCATCTCTGTCAAATCCTTACGCCTTCTTGAAGGAAGACTCCAGAAGAACCCCAATTCTTGATTCTTTCAGCGAAAGTGAACTTTTAGTGTCAAAAAAGCATGTTGACAAGGTGGCGCGCTTTCACTTGGCTTTCTTTTAATAATTTTTGAGATAATCGGAATAAGCTTGTGAGGTTATTCAAAGGCGAGCTGGGCTAAAAAGCTTCTATGCCTACAAGTATTCAGCAAAGTCACATTTTCTGATTTTCGGGATCAGATTAATCCCAGAAAAACCAATTCGATTTCTCCTTTAAGTCATCAGTCATTCGTTTGTGACACTTGTCCCACAAAATTCACAAGCTTCTTAACCGGAATATCAAGATAAAAGTTTTCCTAAGCTCAGCACCGAATGCCTTTTTTAAGCACAAATACTCGCTCATGAATATTGTCTCTCTTTGAATGATTTAAAAAATAGCCGTGTAGTGTTCAAAAAAGTTTTAATATGCGAGCCTTTACGTTACCGAATTTAAATAGTTTCATAGGTATAGCAGTCTGCCAGATCTTGGAAATGCTTCATCTTCTAGGCAATTGTAAGTAGAAATAGAAATCAACCAACAAATTCAAGACATTTCTCCTGATTGAGGTAACTTTCTCTAAAAAAAAAAGGCCCACAAATTCAAGACAGTTTGAAAGGAATGAAAAACCCTGCGCTGTCAGTTTCAAACTACCGCATCCGTGAGCTAGTTAAATGTCACTTTACAAGCCGAACAAACAGTACGTATGCAACGATGCGGTCATTCGGTTACTGACATTGGAAAGGGAAGAGGGAAGAAGAAATAAGAAATACCGTTCATACAATTTGGTATTGGGAAAAGCCAAACTTCTCCAAAACGTTATAGGGACTTTTAGATCAATATACAAAATTAACACATTTTTTACTTGAAAATTTACCCAAACAATAGTGGTTCATTTTACAAGTTTTTGCTTAATTTGTACTCTTATTAATTCAAGAGTTTTAAGTGAGTTAGAAAATAAAGATAATTTTTAAAAACAGTGCTTTGGCATAAGGGAGGTTTTAGCATTGATCGTGGGAGTTTTCATATCAAAAGTCTGTGAGCACTGTCAATGATTCTTCTTTGCTCTGGCTGTTAATTTACTTTAAGCAGCTTTTTAGATTTTATATCATTACTTTTACAATTGATGACAGAAAAATCTTTTTTGACACTTCATTTGAAATAGGGTTAAAAAAAATAAATTACATTTTTTACGGTTGCAATAATAGGTGTCACTCCTTTAAAAAAATGGCCATAGAAACTGTAGCCGCACTATTTGCTCTACGCATAACATACATATAGACTTCCTCGCTTTGTGTCGGGCGAGTTTCGCGCCAGACTGTAACCATCTTAATAGAATTTTAATAACCATCTATGCTGGGGTCATTAAAACGTCCCAACACGAGTTTGTCTACTAAATTACTCCATGGAGATAATCATAGGCACTTAAAAAAATATTAGAACCGTTGCCGCTGGTTTATTGCCCCACAAACTTACAATAAATATCCCCGTCCGACATGCAGATGTAGTCATTTCCGTGAAGGAATACAACAAAAATAATACATATTCATTACAGATAAAACACTGTCACACGGAGCCACAAGCAAATTAACTTGACAATGACAGGTTGTTGACACCAGTCTCATGAGTGTCGAAAGGAACAATTGCCACTGCTCAATTACAGGAGCAACTACTAGTCTAAGTACATAGTACACCCACCGACACCCCAGATCACTGAGTCTGAGAAGACAGTTTAAGAAAACCACTTACAATGTCATGCACATGCACATGCCACGGACGCCAAGTTCAATGTCCTGCCCCTCCCCGCTCAAAAGATCAACGACACGGGATAAAAATAAGACGACAAAAACAACAAAAAAAGGGAGATAGTATTCAAATGTCATTAACATTGAGTATTACAATCAAATTATTCCATAATAAGCTACCCAACCAGGAACCCAAAACCAACGAGTATCTGTACATACTCCAACGGACGATGAGACTTTTAAATGAATTTCGCTCACAAGTTGAAGGCATCATCACCAGCGGGGAGCACACCGTAATGAGATTTATATCGTCGCTTTAATATAATTTTGAGGATTCCTAAAGCCGTGGGATGCCAAAAACGAGGCACAAGGAGGAAATGCCGAGAACAAGAAGAAAAAAATACAAATTGGCATCCAAAATAAAAACAATTTGCATACGAGTTCCAGTTTAGAGGAAAAACTCCAGCCTCTCATGACACGAAATGAGTTCGTTCAACAGTCTTTGATGGTATTTTTGTGCACAACACAAAACACGCTGGAGACAAATATTTGCTTAGCCAGAATGATGATGTGGAGGTAGGTTCTTCATGTGCGACAGCGAAAGGATGAAACATGAAAGATCTCGGTTCGCTACATATTGTGTTATCAATTAGCAAAATTAGGTTTTGCCTAAATTATAGACTTTCATGGCAGAGTCAGCTTTGACATGGATGGTTGTCTGACTGGATAAGGACGCTAAAGGATGTGAATTCATCTCGAACGCTGCGGGTCAATTTTCGTATTTTCCAGTTGCCGGAAAGTAATCGACTGGAATACCGGAGAGCAGACAATTTTACTCAGCAAGTGGGATACAAGGGATGGAGCTTATTCAACGGGGAAACAAAACAAGGTAAAACGTTTCAGTAATATGCTTAACTTACTTATTTAAATATGTACTCACGGTGAGTTGAACATTTGCAAACATACCTGTAAATAAAAGACAAGAACAATTAGCTATCCATTTTTTCAACTTTTGGATATTTTTTTTAAACAAAGACAAATCACTTATTTAAATTCAACCAACGTTGGATTATAAACTAATAAGTAATACTGTATCCGCTACAGAGTAAGTGAATTAAAAATAACCGGGTCAACTTGTTGGAAAACTCGGTTAAAAATAAAATAAATAAAAATAATAAATTTCCCCTAAAAATGAAGTCGTAAAGTTGATAGTTATTTTTTTTTTTTTTTTTCGCTTTTTTCCAACAGAGATTTAGTTAATTATTTTTTAACTGAGCAAAAATCTACCTTAGTTAGGGCCAAGTTTTGAACGTGAAGTTAAGAAAGTAGAAAACATTTTTTTTAACAGGGTGTCCGCAGAAAATTCAAATTCACAGCGATATAAATAAGAGGTTTTAGATTAGATTAGGAAGCGGGAGAGCCAACACGGGGCTCAGGCACTGCGGCTTCTCAAAGTAGCCTATTGTTCCTACCCAGGTAGGTTCCTAGAGCCATCTTTTCACTCCAGAGGCAGTCAGGAAGACAAGGATCTTCTCTGGGTGTATTTCAGCAAGAGTTGCTGAATTGACGATTCCATCCCCAATGACAATTTTCTAAGGCGACATAAAGCCGGACAGTCTGTGAGTATGCGAAGAGAGGATTCGTCACTCTCAAGACAGAGTCTGCAGATAGGGTCTGGCGAGACGCCTATGTGGTGGAGATGTTTTTTCACGTGACCATGGCCACGTATCCTGTTAGGATTCTCAGGTTGTTTTTGTTCAGATTAATCAGGAAGAGCAATTTTTTGGGGGAGAACTTAGGGAAAAATTGTCTGGTGCAGTTCTGCCCAGATGTGCTTCGCCAGATCTTGTTAGACGCGATGCGGGAAAGGTTCCTAATATAGTTCCTGAAATGTTTTTTACTGAATCCGTAGAAGGGTTCAGGTCCGATAGGTGGAGTGAGTCAGCCTCAACCTCAACTCAACCCTCAAATCCTCTGTGGGCTGGAATCCAGTGGAGGATGACTAGGTTTTTATTAGAAAGTTCATAGATGGTCTAAGATAAGTTGATTTTATGACAGATGAGTCAAGAGCTTTTGAGAGCTGCTTGGCTATCTGAAAAGATAAATATGTTTTTTCCACGTGTGTTAGAATTTATTCTAGCGCAATGGTAGATTGCAAGAACTTCGGCCTGAAATATGGATAAGTTTTTCCCAATGATGACTGAAAAGT
This sequence comes from Cheilosia vernalis, assembly GCA_949126925.1. Classification (NCBI taxonomy): domain Eukaryota; kingdom Metazoa; phylum Arthropoda; class Insecta; order Diptera; family Syrphidae; genus Cheilosia; species Cheilosia vernalis. Next base: position 15,459,478 of record OX421361.1, read on the forward strand.
TCACCTTTGGCGACTCGCCGTAGATTCCAGAGCCAGTCCCTGACTCCATTTTATAACCGTCTACGAACCAGATGATATCGAGTCGTGATGGATTGGGTTTATTTATTTATTTATTTATAGTTACAAAAAAAATTGAATTAATGAAACTATTTATTTGAAGACATCTGGGCATCAAGGCCGTGTGAGGTCGTTGTTTCATATTTCATGTTTTAATAACTAGGATTGGTTTTGTATTTTTCCCATTCTTCAGTAGGGGGGAAAATTACGGATAAGTTTTTGTAGAAGCCATATTCCGGTAGCATGTCGTCTAGAGGCATTCTGAACGGGCTTGAAGTCTCCATAGTGTCGAGTAACGACAGATGACGTCATTGATAGCAATAGGGGTCAAAGTTATTCGAATGGAACATACTAAGTCAAGCCTCCATTTGAATATGCGTTTGAAGAGGTGTTAGACCTAGGATGACATTGAGTGCCGTAGTCGGAGTGGAGCGTAAACAGTCCGTCATACAGTTTTCTGCTAAACGTTGAACTCGTTCTAGCTTTCTCTCTGTGGTGGCTTCGTTAGTCTTTGTCCAAAATTCATAATTACCACAGCGATATAAATAAAAGGTATACGCTCACCAATGAAAAAGCTTTTTTAAATTATTAAAATAAATATTTAAGCTAGTACTTTTTAAAAATTAAGTCGTATGTACATGTAACCCCTCATCGAAACAGTAAAATGTATTAAAACGGTTCAACACGTCGTATCCGTGATGGATCACAATGTGTTGCTAACTTCACAAAAGACCTCGTTTTACTGGATACAACTTTCGATTTGAGATATGAACAAAAGAAAAATCAGGGCTGCGCGGAGGACAATTTTTGTCACCTCAATTGGGAGTAAATGTTTGGGGGGAAATTGGTAAGCTTGTGACAACTATTCAAGGTTTTTTTTTCAGTCCGTAATGACATTGGTCGCCCGGACTAAAGTTTATCTATTGTTGGACCGGTCTTTTCAAACTTCTGAAGTCATTTTGTGATAGTCAGTACATGGCATATGGCGCATCGTTTATGTTACGTAAACTATTAACTAAAGTACCTACTTTCTTCGCGTTCTTGACGAATTACTTATTTTGTAAAATTCTCGTATACACAATATAAAACATAGTCTGCTCCTGTAAAAAGGTTCCAAATCGACTTATTTTCTAAGAGCCAGGTTAGTTTGACATCTGCCACGCGACTCTCAGATGTCAAGGGTCCCCGATTGAGTTCCAAATAGCCGGGCTATCGCTTGACAATTGCCCCGCTTTCCTCCTACTTATTGAATTTATGCAGTGAGCCCATGAAACATTAACTTTCTTTCGGGGCACACTTTATCGCTCAAGACGAAGCGATGGTACAACTACTAAACTGCCACACGAGTAAAACAAAAAGCAAGACAAAACATAACTGCAGCAACGGCAGAATTTATTGGAATCCTGATCTAAAATCTCTGTACCATTTGGAAAGAGCAAGAAGGCGTATTTATGTTTGCAACCTTAAAAAAAGTATATAGGAACAAAAATCTGTATTAAGAGCCTAAAAACTATAAACATGTTTTCACAAAAGCAATTCGGATACAGATGTTCATCAGAGCTTTGAAATCTTATCTTCTTATTGGTTGAAGCTTGAACTGATGAGCAGGCTGGACTTTTACAATGTACGTCTTTTTAAAAAGCTATAGGCTGTACAGATAGCTGTACTTATTTTCAACACCCCGTGGGCACTTGGGCCCTAAACTCTACAGCTCGTAGAAATTGTCGTTGAATTATCCCGAAGGCGAGACCAATCGAAACTGTTTCTTTGAGCAGCAACATCGACTTATATAAGCGTCAGAAATTTAGTCAGGCTAGTAGCTGACTTAGTCAACTCCCCAGAGTGCCACAAGTGCATTTTATTGGCGGGATATCGCAAGCTGTGACGACCTACAGGTTTCGATATCTCGGAGTAGCTGAATCGCTCTTTTGACACGCGTATAAGGCCCGGTGTTTGCCAAAATGATACATATGTTGTGTATCCATATTTTTAAGACCAAATTAACAACTGATTTGGTAGCTACCCAGAAGGGTTCTGGCCTGATAAAGGGTCCATTTCGTCAACCCTGTCATTTCCCTAAAATATTTCAGGAGCGGAAACTTAAAATATTTGGATTTTGCTTCTGGAACCGAGTGTTTTGAGGGCGGTTGAAGTAGTGTAAAGGACCGATTTGGGGACAATAATTGACGACCTAAAATACGGGACCTTGTACCTCGTTTAACTTTGGAATGGCAACTTTGTGTAAACACAATTCAAATGAATATCAACGTCTCTCTCGCTTAAATCGGGTATAGTAGCCTTGACCAATTTCTGTTGTGGAATTTTGTCAACTTTGGTTGGTATTATAAATGTTTCGAACTAGAGATGTGTCGAATTATTGGCGAATCCATTAACAGAGTAGTTTCAAGTAAATTTTTTGAACAGCTTAGCTCCGACAGTCAATTTTCCATATGTAATACATATGATTTAAATTTTTTTTAATTTCTCCTCGTTCATGCGAATATAACTGCACCACCTGAGCTATGAGGACTAGGCTACCATTTTTCAAACACAACAGAGAGAATGACAAATGTGATGAATTTTTGTGGTTTTTGATCTGAGTCCTCTGTAATTTTTTTTTTTTTTTTTTCAACTAAAGCCGTAATCTTTCTACAGTTTCATACGAAGAAGAAAATTATTGTTGGGAAGGGTATTGGAGTGCGAGGCCTTTAACAGGTAAAACAAACCACGGAAAGCTACCTTTTTTGCCTTGCAAACGTTTGTTGAGGTTTTATGTTAAACATCTGTAAAATATGTAAGAGGAACAAGATGTCGTATGAGAGCGTGTCGCCTTGTCTAAATGTTAAAGGTCTCGGATGGGTCATTTCCGGCCTTGTGACGGATCTGAGCTTTCTCCATCGTTATCCTACACAGGGAAGAGGTTTTCCAAAACTGGACATGACTCTGTATGGTTCGTCTCTATACCTACTTGTTGTCATAATCGGCTTTGAAATGTTGAGGATCGATTTGGATTTCTTGAAAGTTTTTGCCAAGATCTGTCCAAGTCTTCACAATATCCTCGACACCATATGGACTTCATAAACCTAAAGCAGCGCAGATAGAGATCAATCCGGAGGGCGTTTAGACAATACGACAGATGATATCTGAAACAATGTACGGGTACGCGATGTCAAAAAGACTGAAAGGTGCAGCTAATGGGGTCTCTCTCCTTTTCCGGGTAAACGATGCTGAGATTCGACTTAGACATATATCAAATGTACCCCCAGTATGCTAAATCCGTGTATAAGCTGCAAGCGAGCGAAAAATCATTACCACATGAGCACTTGTGCGTACTCCGTGATCAACCCGCTCGGAGACACTTGAACTTTCTAAACGCAAGACCATCTACTGGGATGTTAAATATTTTATCTGAAAAACGCTTTGGGGGGTCAACAGCGATAAGTACAACTCACACAAGTCATGACCTTACAAAACCTCAAAGCAATTGCGTCATTTATGACATTTATTACCGTAGTTTTTTTTTTTTTTTTGTTATCTAAAGAGGTTTACGAGCCCACCCTAACTGCCGCGTCGACAGGTTTTATTTTGTTCAACGATCATTTACCATAATCAAATCCCACGCTCCATCACCGTCGCGCGGCTAAAATGATAATCTGCTGCCATCACGAAAGCAAAACGAAACCATTCATCTATTTGAAACGCAACCCCCTCTAAAACCCAGGGGAGCACGTAAAAAAAATAAATTGAAATGACCGTTGAGACTCAAGCAGTAGCATAAACAACTGTCAGTCAAATGGGATAGGCATGGCAACTCCTGCTGACCGTTTTATATATAAAAGCCCTGTTTGCCTATGGCATTTTTTAGCGCGACGAACGTTTTGCATGCGTGTCCTGCTGTCCTTAAAAAAAAGGGATTCTTCCTGTTTGTCTCGGGGGTCGAACAAATCTCACTGGACAACGAATTAATACTGCTCCGAGTTTCGGTAGATCCTATTGAAACAGTCGGCTGTACAAACACATATGCAGTGTAAATATAACAAAAAAAAAAAAAACAGAAAAAAAGTGACCAGGCCGACATACAGGAGAAAGGAAAATAACAAAAAAAAAAAAAAAGGATCGTTACGCTTTTGTTGACTCTGCTTTGCTGCGTGCGGGGGCATACGGTTTGAGTAATTACAGGACCACAAGGTGACTGTGATGGAAACAGCAGCAGGTGTCAGACTACAGGCAGTTTTTATTTACGTCGGTCGGCAGGACATACACACTCGTATGCATCACAGACGTGTAGCCAAAGAGAGGGTGTGTTGTGTTTTTTTCGCATTTTACTTACGAGAGTTTTTCGCAAATATACTTACGGATGGCAGGATAGGTTGTTTATTGTTTCCATAGTGATGCCTGGGAGGGTGGCTTCCTTTCAGTGCCAGGACATCCATTCAAATACGCAGTGAGTGGGTGTACATATATTTGTAGACTGTGTTTTGTTGTGTACCCGTCCTTCGAATGAAATGAAACAAAGCCACATGCAGGCAGAACAGATGCATTTACAAATTGCACACTCATGCATAGCAATATTAATTAGATTCACATATACCACCGGGCAACGGATTGCTTCCCTTTTGTGATGTCGTTCTTGGGGAAAAGAAAAAAAAAACTCTCCCGAGTAAATCATGCAAATTTGTGCCCACAAAAGAAAGGATTTTAAGAATCCAAAAGGGTTACCACCTCCTCAAAATATGTACCTGCACACGTTGAGGGACGTCAAGGACGTAGAGAGTAGAGACTCCACTGTCTGCAGCTGCACAGCCGAAAAGAAGTGATTTTTTTTTTTTTTTTTTGTTCGTCTCTTTTGGTTTAATTAAAAAAAATTGCCACGTGTGACGCTCGAAAATGGATTCCATCCACTCGATGTTGGTTTTTCATTATACAGCAAAGTAGACTGTAGATGTGTGTAAGGACATTGCAAAGGACATTTTGGTTCCGCTGGTAGTCTGGCACACGGCGGGTAGTAAAAGTGGTCTTTCCTCTTTGTCTGTCGTATCCGTTTGGAATGTTATGCGAGAGCGTCCAATTTGCAAGCGCGGGATAATGGGAATCTACCCCGGAAATTCGGTTATAAAGGATTGCGATTATTATTATTCAGGGAGCAAAGGATGGTAGCAGCGAAAAGCTTACCGTGCACGGGGAAACATTTATGGTTGCATGTGAAGGGGGAGATGGATACAGATAGGTCGCGTGTTGAAAATTTTAAATAAAAGCAGTAGTTGTTGGCAGGTGTGGACTGATTTGGAGGTCACATGGCAACACAATTGTTATGACTAGGTATTAGTACCAAAAGGGGTTTTGCAAGTCATTGGTAAGCTGTCGTATATACAGAAGCCATTGTGACGGAAGACACATTTTGGGTTGCGATTTATATTCGAGCAGAACGTCGAGTTACAAAAAAATCGTATTTTTTAACAACAAAAAAGCGCGTCTATTAAAGCCCGTTCATCTGAGCTGGCATTTAATAAGTCTGTGAGCAGCCCGTGCGGCACAGCTATCTAGATCTAATCGCACCAAGCAGAGGTCGTGTGGTGAAGAAATGAGATTGAAAAATTTCGTTTCATTAGTGTAGAGAGAGAGGGAGAGGAGTGTTTAAGCGCTTAATGATCCTCTCAATTTCATTATAGTTAAGATAAAGTGCAGTGGTCCGAGATGACTGCCTTGTGGTACACCAGAGGTGGCCCGAAAGGGGGCAGATATGAGACAGATAGCCAACGTAGACAGTATAAAAACAGTTTCCTGTTCAAGAAGATATCCCTTGAAGAAGAACTGGTTCAAAGCCAAGGGCAGGCAATTTAAAAATAAATTATAAGAATAAGTTTAAGGTAAAGGATTAACCAAAGGTTCACTGAAATCAGATGCAATGATGTCGACTTCTTTATCGCACTCTCTGAGGGCGATTTTGTTTATATGTATTATTTTTATTTAATTAATTTAGGTTATTAACTTAATTAACTACGAAACATTTAAGCCACAATTAAACAATTAATAATTAAATAAAAATATTTTAAAAATGTAACACCCATTTATTTCATCTTGTCTTAATATAATTCTACTGTACTTGTGTATGTCACTGAACTCCTCTTAAACGGCTGGACCGATTTGAATGAATTTTTTTGTGTGCGTTTGGGTGACGCCCATGGTGGTTTAGATTTACAAATCAGCCCGGCAGATGGCGCTGCAGTGGGTTCGCCAATTATACATATATTTTGGCCGGACCGATTTGAATGAATATTTTTGTGTGCGTTTGGGTGGGGCCCATGATGGTTTAGATTTGCAAATCAGCCCGGCAGATGGCGCTGCAGTGGGTTTGCTAGTTATATAAAAAAAAAAATCCAAATAACATTTTATTATGTTAAAATCAATCACATGATTCAACCTTTTGAAATCCTTCGTCAGGTTGTTGGAGTCATTGCTTTCTTAATGACACTGAGACATCCTTTGATATATTGTGCAGAGGACACAAATTCAAGAAGTTGATCTAACTTTTAGAACACAATTTTGTTTTTGGCAAATTATGGACTTGCAATGAAATCTTAGGGATTCATACCGAAAACATTATAATATTTTGTGTATACATATGTGAAATTTTGGCTATCGGGAGATTATTAAGAACTTTTAGTCCGTTGTTATGAGTTTTTGTATTTAAAGAGGACTTTTAACGTTTTTTTTATAATGGCGGCCATGTTCTTTTGGTGGCACCTGTTTAATTTAGTGTTTACTATTCAGAGGATAAATCATCATTGCAAGTTAGACGATTAAGGAGCACGTCGAAATAATAAAACAATATTTGCAAAAATAAGTGTCTGTAGGTAGAATTTTGCGGCAGACGCTGTGGCCCTTCGGAGTCGACTCTCCAACATTTGGTGGCAAGCGGATGGGCAGAGATTATTGCTTGCCGTGAAAGTGTACATGAAAACCCGAGGCAGCTGATTAATTTTCAAGTCGACCTTTCGCAGACTTCAACTTGTCAGATTTTGAGTCGGGACTTACCCTTCACTCGTACAAAATTCAACTGACACAGAAGGTTATTGACACATACCTAGACAACGACCATAGGCTGACTGGGCCTCGGACCATCTGGAAGAGGATCCCACTCTTGTCAAAACAAGATTATCTTTAGCGACGAGGCGCCTTTTCGGATAAATTTCTATGTTAACAATAAAAACTGCCGTATATGGGATATCGCCAACTGTTTGGTGCGAGTTTCAAGCCGGCGGCTTCATTGGTCCGTACTTTTTTTTGAAAATGGTTGGTCATTGCGCTATCAACGGTGCAGAATGAAGCTGGCCGATTTCTCTTTACGCAAATTTTATGTTTGATCTTCTGCGGGAGTAAAAAGATGTCATTGAATGCCAAGTCAGAACTTTGGAATGCTCAAAAATGCTTGATCCGATGTGTGAGACCTTGCATTGTTATGGTGGAGAATTCTGCGATTGGTTTCCCTTCATTTTCTAAACACTTCTGGCAAAAAAATGGTGCTACCATTTACAACTGGCAGTTCTACGTTGTTCTAATGTCCAATTATTCTCATATGCTCCGAAGTGCTTCATGCGCCAACAACTTTTTTTCGTACTTGGCTCTTTGTGAAAGACCCATACAGTCGATTGTTTATTTTCGGGTTCATAGGCATAGATTCTTAATTTTTCAACGATCACGATTTTGTTAACGTCTTTCAAAGCAGTACGATTAAATGTTTTCCACATTTCTTGGCAACAATGTCGAAACGAGCCTTTTTTTGAAGGATTGTTAAACTATGCGATATTAAACGCGAACAAATCTTTTTGAGGGGCAAATTGTCATGCTGTATTGAATGTTTGCGAGTGGAACTAATGTCCAAGCATGCATAAATGTCAATCAGTCATATGACGGTCTTGCAACATCAGTTGACGCACAGCTTCGATTTTTTCTGGTACTAAAACCAAACGATCTTCTCGAAATCTGTTCTGTTACCGAAGTGTGACCACGATTGAAAACCAGCAAAAAAAGGTGGTTCGAGTTGTTGATTCATTACACAAAGTCGAAGCGAGTTATCGTTGTTGGTTTAATCCACGTCGAAAATCATAGAAAATCATTGCACGAAAATGTTCACGATATGACTGTTACTGCAAACAACAGAAATAGCACCAGTATGACAAAACGTTCTGAGTACAATTGCCATTAAAAATGTCAAACTTTACGACGACAAATGTCAAATTTGGCATATTCACACTGGTGTTGTCATATTTCAAGACTTAAGTAGCAAACTCCGTATAATCACAGGCCGCAGTAAAATGATTTTGTTATCAACGGTACTGCCGCATGAAAAGATCAGACATGCCGGTTTCAAGAAACAGGTGTTTACCAAAGATATGGCTGCGCTTTCGTCTTTTTTTGTCTTCACACTTATTAACATTCTTTGTTGACTTTTATTGCTTAAAAAAAACAAAAACTCGCCTTAGTGTTCAAGCACTTTGCAAATATTTGACAACATTTGACATACGGTACCCAAATAATAGAGTTCTTCCCCAAATTAAATTCGTTCGTATAGCTAATATTTACATATACTTATGCATCGGTAAATACTCGTAACAAAACAATCTTGGGTAAGATAAATATTTATCTACCACTTGTTTTTTTACGATACAAACCGTGTCCGGAAGAATAATCATATAAGCCTACTCGTTATCTGATTTTAATAGAAAAAAAAAATAAAACCAATCATTAATGGTTATTAAAAGCTTATCAGATTCATAAAAAAAAAACACTTGGGACAGTAAATTGTCAGATAGGGCGGTGTAAATTAATTGCTGACAGCGATCTTAACTTATCAATGAGGTGCACTTATGTGCGGTCTAGTAATTTGATAACAGGGGACAGCGGTTTTAAGGCGCCGCGTAATTAGCGTGGGAATTTTTGGAATTTGTGCGATTAGTAGGGGGTTATGAGGTTATACATACTGTCAGCGATTTTAGTTATTGTTTTAAAAAAGATGTGCATCATGTTAGGGAGTTGAAAATCTTATACAGTCTGACGTAGGTTTTAGTGAGAGCTACGTTAATACAATCAGGAATCTCTAGAACTGTTAGAACTGGAAACACACTTTCATTGCAGTAGATGTTGAAACTTGCACCCCTTAGAATAAGACAGTGGTTTCTTTAGAGCCAACCGATGTAGTTAGCAACTTTATAATATATCTAGCAAGCTTTTTTGCTCTGCCACCCGAAATGTTAACCGACAAATTTAAACTTATACACCAAACATGGCACCCGCGCACTTCCAGAGCGACTGCACGCTTAAGTTGACTTAACATAAATACATAACAAAATACATCGCGAATCATGTCTGCTGTTGATTGAATAGGTTTACGACATATACGCATGTGCAATCGCGAAAAATCTTCCTATTCGTTTGTGACAGTGAGTGCGATAACCAACCAGCGCACTATCCACTCGCTGTCAAAATCCCGGTTCAATCGGACTTCACGTGCTTCGTTTCACGTCCGTCACGACACCAACAACTGAAAGCCTTTAAAGAGACAATCGTCTTTAACAACGAGCATCGGTTCGAATTGGATCAGTTCCTCAAACCGGCTCGAACAAAACAATCCTTAACGAGCCTCACACGTTGCCAGCGAAATCCTCAAAGTTTGCGCTCCCCGCGGAATCGTAACCTGCCGGATAGCCTGCAATCGCTATCAGTGAAAACAATAATAGATCATTTTGGATATAATTTTCTATTTTGTTTGTTTTAGTGAGCCATACGCGGTGCCGCGATATAAGGCCAAGCGAAATAAGGCCAAATCTGACAATTTGGCCTTTTTTCACTTTACAAAAGTGAAATAAAGCCATATTTGAACAGTTGGTCTTATTTCACTCCGACAAAGTGCAATAACGCCAAATTAGTGTTATTGCGCTTTCAAACCCCTGAAACCCCCCTGCTTGGGTTTATTGTTGGATTACGGTGCAAACTTGGTCTTATTACTCAAATTAGCATGGCATTATTGCACTTTGTCCGAGTGAAATAAGACCAACTTTTAAAATATGGCCTTATTTCACTTTTGTAAAGTGAAAAAAGGCCTAATTTTCAGATTTGGCCTTATTTCGCTTGGCCTTATTTCACGGCACCGCCATACGCTACACTTATATTTATGTACTCCAATGAGAGGTGTTATTGTGAATGACCCGCTATTTCGGTAGCTGTCAATTTTGAAGCTTTTATTCTTTGACATTTGACAAGTAGAAACTACGCCATTACTAAAAATGGAAAGATACACGCTTCAACAACGCATTGAAATTATTAAAATTCACTATAAAAATGGTGAAAATCTGGCAGTCACAGTTCGCAAAACTAAAGCACTTTTTGGTCGAGGTGAAGCACCTTTTCGGACCGCAATACAGAAATTAGTGGAAAAATTCGAGCGTTATTGACGTGTGACTGTTTGGTGCGGTTTATGGTCCGGCGGGGTCATTGGATCTTAATTTTTTTGGAAATGAGGTTGGATCAACAGTTACGGTGAATGGATTGCGCTATCGAGAGATGAATAATGATTTTTTTATGGTCGGAGTTGGATGGTATTGATCTGGACAACGTTTACTTTTAACAAGACGGCGCTACGCTACACAAGCAACGAAACCATTGAGCCACCGAGATCTTGTGATTTAACACCTTGACTTCTTCCTTTGGGGCCACGTGAAACAGCCCAGCGACGATTCAAGACCTCAAAGATAAAATTCGTGAGGCTATCGAGGACATAGGTAGGGCAGTCACATTGCGATTTGGTTATGGAAAATTTCATGAAAAGGATATGGTCCTGTATGCGTGCTCGTGGTGGCCATTTGGCTGATGTCGTTTTCCATTATTATCGGGATACCTTCCTCTTTATTATGAAATTTGTCTCAAAAAATGAAATTTTTCTTTGAATACCAAAATAACACCTCTCATTAAAATACCATTTACTATTTTTTTAAGTGCAAAATTAAGTGAGAACTCTTACAAGGTTTAGTTTTAGGAATATCAGGTGGCAAAGAAAATAACCCGATGCAAATAATTGGGTGCATAGAAGAAAAGAATAATCACCCTGCCACTCAATATTCTCTGTATACACACTAAGTTCGTCTAGGTTCCCCAATTAGAGTTCAGCTTCCCCCCGGTCCTGATTAAATCGTGACAATCTTCGAACTCCACTTTTACTCCAACGAAATATTGATTCCAAAAAGTTTTCCCTCCTGTTTGCGATTTTTAATAAACTTTATACATTGGCACAGTTATCGGATACAACTACATACTCGATACTCTCTCCCACGCCTCCAACTATTTATGTGGACTTTCAATCTCCATCCAACTTATTAATGATTTCCCGTCAAAAACTTTTGATTTCTCGCAGCCGCAAGACCGGTTGTTACGATGTACGTATAGGTATACAGCACCACGGTCAGCCAACCCAATCTTGGGCAAATGGAAAAGTTTTGTATAAAAAAAAGTTACAAAAAAACTGCCGACAATAAATTATCCTGATCGGGGCGAAAGTCTATCGAGGGGATGGCGAATAAAATCGATACGTCTCCAAACACTTTATAGTGTTACTTTGAATGAAAAGGGCTATTAGGCACGAGTTGCGTTCTCTTACCCTCCCCAACGATATTGCGGACCCACCGCAAATCGGTCTCCTGTGTTGTAGTAAACGTATACTCTCCAATGAAAGGCAAATTTTGATTCATGTTTTCTTTTAATGGCCAATAAATGAATGCAATTGTTGGAAGTTGTAAAGTGGAACGATATAGGTTAGTGAGTGGTCAGGGGTTTAACATCTTGCTGCCGATGGGGAGTTGCCAGACAAAAATCAACGTTTCCATTTGAGTTTTTTTTTATACATAATTACCCACTTAGTTCTGCGAGATACTGAGACGCGTTGAGCATTGAAAGATTGTTATTCCCCGTCAGCATTTATCTCTAAAGTCTAAAGGATCAATTAAACGAGACTCACGTTGGGAATGTTCGTAAACATATATTAAAAACGTGAAACGCTGTAGAGTGTGGTAAGCACCAGATGTCCGACATCGCATCCTATTTATTGAAATGACTTCATAAAATGCATTTTCACGTTTTTTACGACGCCATTTAGAAACAGTGGTGCATCTGGACAATGGGCATCCTAGAAGAAACAGCAAGAGGCTATTCGAAATGAAATTCAATTAAAAAAGCAATAAACTGGCACAAGTGTGTAGTAAATTGAAAAATGTTGTTTGAAATTGACTACCGTGTGCATAATGGTCACATCTGATCACAGTGAAGAATTGTTGTTGAATTTTTTTTTGTGAACACGGTCTCAACTGACCTGACAAATGAAGTATATGTATACAATTGTACATGAGCACAGGTAGGTTGGGGCACATCTGCTGGGTTGTTTGTGAATTGTTACTTTGACACTGAGACGCTGAGAAAAGCGATTTTAGCAACAGAGTACCTATCATTTATATGAAATACGTTTTGGTAAACTTGCTCTAAACGCCATTCAGTCATTAAATTATAGGTCTGAATTAAAGGTACAATATCTATGTATAAAAAAAATCCATCAATTTGTGGATCTCGAAATAGGATGTCCTGCTTCCTTCACTGTGACAACGAACGGCAATTTTTTTGTCTCTTTCGTTGGTGAGATTAAACTTGAAATGAAGGAGTTACCGAGACGTACTGCAGTGAGTCTTTAATGGATTCGCTCAACGCATATAATGTCATTCGAATGCAGATGGGAAAAAAGGTGGTCATTGTCGAAAAATCAGCACCGACAACAGCTGTACGGAATTATTCTAGACAATGAATGGATGATGAAGCAACGAAACCAACATTTACTGAGGGTGTATCGAACCGATGTAATGTATATTTATATGAAATGTATAAGAATGTATATGTGAGAACAAATCTCACTCTTTGTATAATAAAACGTCAGTCAGAATAAGAAAGTACAGACGTACAGACGTACAGAGCGGTGCGCCGCGGCGAAAATGAGAATAAAGAATTTAATATAGGTAGTCGGGTTTTGGCATAAAGTCTTTTTCCAGACTTTAAACAAAACATCGCGTTTTATTTATTTAACCTATCTACAGTCCGCTAATATACATTGGTCCGCGTCGAACCGGATTAATGCAATCAGAACAAAAAAAAAAAAAATCCGTTGTACAGAGAGTTTTTTGTAGAGACTTGAAGTGTACAGTCGAGGAATAAAGTGAGTGAGTGTCAAAAAAAAAAAAGAACAAAACAAAACAAAGAAGCAAAAATCAATCAACGAAATACAAAGGAATTATTCAAGGAGATTTAAGAAAAGAAAATAAGGTGGTGAGTGCTTTAAATCAAAGGTTTAGAGACGAAAGTACAGAAAGAATAAAAAGTGAAAAGTTTGTGATACGGTGTAAGTCGATTCAGGTATAGACGCGTTTGTGTAGTGCTTGTATAGAAACCAATTGCTCGTCTCCCAAAGTTCGGTTGTCAGAAGTCTTGATAATTGTTTTCACAAGAAGACAAACGAGAAACGTATTAGTGCAGCAATGCTGCGCCGTTAGTTTACATTCGTGCACAAGTTCCTTTTTTTTCTCTTATGCCATTTGTGCAAAACGTACAAAAAGTACAGAGAGGAATCTATTTTTAGCATTTCTCGTATACCTCCGTGTGCGGCTTACACACAGTTGGTATTTGTACAGGGCAAAGAATATTTTTTGTGTGCACCCATGTGTGGGGTTTCACATCGTACAGGGCGCAACACACATAAGTGCGAAGCGCAGCACAATTATATTTGTGTAAGAGAAGAGAATATTTTTTCTCTTTGTAACCACATGTAGAAATACATGGAGAGTACAGATAGTAGCACCAGTGTTGCCAGATGAAAAATCTGAATATCTTGTTTTTCCGAGATCAAATATCTTTTTTTCAAGATTTTTTCAAAAAACAAAAAAAGTTGAAATGCTTTAAATAAAACTGATATTTATTTTTTCGAAAATATTGTACCCAGTAGGTATCACATAAATATCTATAAACAAATTATTTCTAGCCTAAAGCTTCTGTAGCTAGTGCTGTAAATTTAAATTAATATTGTAAATTCATTTAACTTATTAATAAATAATAATAATAATAAATTATTCCTCATAAATTATTGTTTTTGCTTTTTAAAATGTTGGAATGTATATAATTATACATATTTGAATTAAAAAGGCTTAGAACTTCATCAAGATCATAGCAATTCACTTCATTAAAGCGCAACAAATCCTTTGTTAATATTTAAATTTCAACTGTTTCAGTATTCAAACGATTGCGAATTTTAGTTTTATTTAAACTAACAGCTGGAAAAATTCTCTCGATATTTGCAGACGAATGTGGAAGGGATAAAATATTGAAAATAAACACTTTTCAGATTGGATATGCCAACGTTCCATCCTCTGTTCTTACACCTAAACATTTTTCCAAAAACATACTCCATCATACTACATCCGTTATTTCATCATCACTTAAGGCACCAAGTGACAAAGAACAGAAACTGAAACAGAAACATAATCCTATACATTTGCAACAGAAACAGAATTAGGAACAATATTTTTTTTTCAGCAACAGAATTTAGCGACAGAAAAATGGCTGTCAGACAGAACGTAAACAAGTCTATATTAGGTCTGTTCCCTTACAATAATGCATTCGAATACATTCGAATACATTAGTCAAACATCGTTCTCCTCTAACCAACTTTTGCGTAAGGGAACGGAGTTTGACTGATGTATTCGAATGCATTATCGTAAGGGAACAGAGCTATGGATTGTTTCTGTTGCTGCCAGCAAGCCGCAATTCGACAATTAGCTTCATTTGTATAATTTCCTTAGGTACTTTAGAGCCGATGGCAACGTAAGTAAAACCGAAGTTGTGTATGTACTCTGTTCAAATCACATTATACCTACAAAGTAATGGAATTAATAGAAAACATTTTCTTCAATAGAAAAATTGTTTTAATTTATTAGATTTAAAAAAATTATCGATTTGAAAAATCTTGAAATTTGATGAATTTGAGGTAAAAAGTCTTGTACATATTTTGGAGCTCAAAAATCTTGAAAAAAAAGATATATCTTGTAATCTGGCATCGCTGAGTAGCACATAAGTGTGAGCCGTACAGTTTATTATTACGTACAGAGTACAGGTTTATATGTTTGCGTGGAGATGACGCCAGGCCACGAGGCCAGGAGCATATGTACAGTAGTATAGACAGAGTAAAGAACACAGCATGAAGAACGAGTAGTGCGCTATAGGTATATCATATATGTACAGAGTAGACAGCATAGAGCTTGTTTGGACAGGAACATTTATGAATGGGTACAGGTATGCAACGGGGATGATATAAATGTTGTAGTAGCCGCAACTGGTGAGACAAGAGCAAGTTAAGAGCACATTTAAGAATCCAACTTATTAAGTGGATTTTCTTGTATAGAGGAAAGAGTACAGAGTATAGAGTACAGAGTATGTACAGGGTCTTTGTCTCAATAGAGCTAGCACAAGATGCCAAGATGCTGAGGGAAAGAATAGAGTACAGAAAGCATGCTTGTTAGGTAAATTTATTACTCATAAGCCAGCACTGATAATGTGCCGAGTAATAACGTACAGATGCAATTTTCATTTGAACAAAGTGAATGATTGTTAAAGCACAACGCGGTACAGGTAATCTTATAGTTTTTGTACAGAGAGTCAGTCTGTGTACAGGTTGTACAGAGTTAGTTGTAAAGAGAATCGCATCCACCATCACTAAAAGTACAGGAAGAGCTTACTGCATTTTTTTGCGGTTTGCAAGTACAGACGAATAATTTCATAATTTTTGTACAGAGTCGGTTTGCAAGTACAGACGAATAATTTCATAATTTTGTACAGAGTCAGTTTGCAAGTACAGACGAATAGTTTCATAATTTTTGTACAGAGTCAGTTTGCAGGTACAGGCAATCAATTGTATACAGGAAGAATCTGCTGTCTTTTCAAGTACAGAAGTTTAGATTATGTTAGAATACAGGCGATTATCGCACATGCGATAAAGAAGACAAAAGAGTTCGCAGAGTCACAGGAATTCGCCAGCGTTACCCTTCGCTACGCAAGGTTGCACCTAAAAACACTGGAGGACGACTGGAACAAGTACAACAGGTTGCTGGGTGACTTGGTGTTGACCTCCAACAGGAGGGACCTTCCAACGTACTTGGAAGATATGGAGAAAGTTACAGCACATGCAGCCTTTCAGGAAATTGTGGAGGCATTGAGCCCCAGCGTACAGAGTACAGGCAGTACAGGTGGCGATGATCGCCAAATACAAGTACAGGTAAACATGCGCTTTCAGCATGAATGAGAAGTTTGGCCAAGAGACGGCACGTCAATGGGAGCTGCAGCGTCAATCAGAACAGCCGAAGTTATCAAAGATGCTTGAGTTTATCGACAAGCAGGCTGCAGCACTTTCAAATGTGTCAGGTGCACGGCGAGCACGGGCAGTCAGTAAGGAGAGTACAGGCAGATATCGCATACAGGAAGTTGGTCATCATGAGCAGGCAAGAGGAGTACAGGGCGTCCATGTGAGGTATGTCAGGTAGAACACCAGCTATGGCAGTGTCCAGATTTCACCGCACTATCCATCCGCGGTCTTAAGGTTTTTTTGTAGACAGGCGTCCAGTTTGTCAGAACTGCCTGAAGCATGGTCATAAAGAAAACAATTGCTAGCAGCAAGGGTGCGTACATTGCCCTGAGGCAACAAAAGCACAATATTTTCTTGTGCCCTTCGAGGGTAGCCAACAAACAAGTGATCCCGTTGGTTCGTGTACAGGATGTAAAAGTAGCAGCTACATCTGCTCAGAGAAGGATGCATAAGAGGAAGGCGAATTGACCATCAAAGAAGAGCCTCGGATACGTAAAGAAAAGCATAAGCCGTATAGGTGGTACAGATAGAACAGATAGTACAGATGGTACAGATGGTACAGATTGTACAGATCGTACAGAAAACATAGGTTGTACAGATGGTACAGGTTGTTCAGATAACATAGGCGGTACAGGTATTGCAGATAACATAGGTGGTACAGGTAGTACAGATGGCACAGGTGGTACAGGTATAGGTACAGGTTTAGAAAGTCGACGCGTTTGTTGACAAGTTAGAACTGTTAAACAACAAAATGGAAAAGCTACTTTCCAAAGAAGATGTGTTAGAGTAGAAAATAAACTTCTATAATTCCCAAAGCCATGGTAAAGATTACCTAAAGCAGACGGGTTCATATATAGCCCAATTCGAGAAATGTTAGATACTAGTCCGCATTGAAATTTAATGATGGACGAGTTTAGGAAGGTTAGTAGGAATAAATGGGGTACCATTTACAATCAGACGGCAAGCTACAATAAAGATTTTGCCATGGTATGCTTCGAATTCGCTGGAATACGCCACAAGCGAACCTTTCTGGTTCTTACCAGAGGAAAGTCATTGGCAGCCAATTCTGCCACCGAATCCACTAAAATCAGATGGGAACACAGACATAGTTCCATACAAATATGCTGATCCTGAGTACTTCAAGCCAGGACAAGTACAGATTTTGGTAGGAGTCAGTTTCTTTACGAAATCGATTAAATCAGTTCTTAGACGAAATCCAAATGGAAGTATTTGGTTGGAGATATCGTTGGGAATAGTTGTTCTCGGATCCAACTATGGGGATTTCGATGAAGCAAAATATGCTTATCCAGCAGTCGAATATTCGAAAGAAGATCAGTTAGACCAACTGCTAAGCAGGCTTTGGCAAATAGATCAAATCGTTTCATGTTCAAGGCGTACAGAAGAGGAAGAGCTCGTACAGCAACACTTTGTACAGACACATCATCGCGACGAAGATGGCGTATTTGTGGTAAAGATGCCGCTGAAAGAAGGGTTTCAGAAAATGGGCAGTTCAAGAGAGATCGCACACTACGTAGGTTTACGTACCTGGAAAGGAAGTTAGAGAAGAATGTACAGATGAGAGAAGAGTACATCAAAAAGATGAGCGAAAGCATTCAGTTAGGTCATTTGTACAGATTGTGAATAGAAAGGCGAGTACAGGTTCTGTGGTATATCACATACCCCATCATTGTATAGAGAAGAAATTTGTCGTACAGATATAGGTATTTCGTTAAACGATGTACAGATGTTAGGCGAAAAATTGCAGTGAGACCTACACGATATTATAATGCGTTTTAGAAGGCACCGTATAGCAGTATGCGGTGATATTAAGAAAATGTTCAACCAAGTCAGATTGCATGAAGAGCAATGGGATCTTCAACGTATCTTTTGGAGACGGTAGTCACGTTTGGTTTGAAATCATCAGCTCACCTAGCAGTTCGAGCAGTTGTACAGGCAGCAGAAGAAGCTCAGGATGACTTCCCGAAAGCAGCCGACGCGATCAGAAATGACTTCTAAATGGACGATTGCACTACGGGCGAAGTCGATGACGAGAAGGCGATCCAGCTAGCTAAAGACATGTACAGAGTGTTGAGAGGCGCAGGCTTTGAATTGTGCCAATGGAAATCAAATTCTACAAAGTTCATGAACGAAATGAACACTGGCAGTGGTGAGACGTCAATGGTGTTTTCGGGGGAAGAGAAATCATCAATTTTAGGACTAAAATGGCTAATTAGTTTTGACCAACTTGCGTACGAGGTTAAAACACCAAAGTTAGACGGCATTCTCACCAAGAGAAAAATTGTTAGTTGTATAGCTCAACTTTATGACCCGAATGGTTATATCTTCCCAGTCACTATCATTGCCAAATTATGATCCAAGACATTGGGAGGTTGTGTACAGGATGGGATAATCAGATACCCAAGGAAATAGAAGTCAGATGGAAGGAATATTGGAGTATAATTATACTCCTTTAACGATTCCGCATAGAGAGGTGGCTAGGCACGTTAGGAGAGTCAGCAGTACAGATACACGGTTTTCCTGATGCATCAAGTACAGCATATGGAACAGTTATTTACATTCGTACAGAATAGCCAGATGGTACAGTTACGAGTAGATTACTCATATCTGAGACACGTGTAGCTCCATTGAAGACAGTGACGATTCCTAGATTGGAACTAGCAGCAGCTGAGATTCTGTCGAGACTACTTGTAGAGGTTAGAAAATCCATGGAATGGGAAAGTGCACCCTATTTTTTATGGTCAGATTCAACAGTGGTGATCCACTGGATTAAAAAGTTACCGTACAGTCTAAAAACTTACGTAGCAAACGGTGTCTCGTCAATTCAGACTAACACTGAGGTAAGATGCTGGCACTACGTAAACACAAAGGATAATCCAGCTGATTTGCTGAGTAGAGGTGTACAGGCGTCCGCGTTAGTGGACAATAAGCTATGGTTAGAAGGGCCAAAATGGCTCCGGCTTCCATGTACAGATTGGCGAGAGATGGTCGCAGTAAAAGGTGAATCGTCAGAAGTACAGAGAGAGATGAAAGTGTTAACAGTCACATCGGTCAAACCGAAGCTGTGTATAGGTTTAAAACAGTCAGAGTACAGGGTTTCGCTTTTGGAATATACCACGAAACTAGAAAAGTTAGTCAATATAGTCAGCTATGTTATTCGCTTCGTAGATGGTTGGTCTATCAATCCAACTTTCAAGATTAGAACGAGACGACGTAAAGGCAGATTGAATCGCAAGTCGCCAGAAGAAAATTACAGTACAGAGTTAGCATCGCTAAAGAAAGGTAGAGGTCTACCAGAGAAAACCAAGTAAGAACCGCTCAAACCAATGTTAGATGTCAGGAGCTTACTGAGGGTAGGCGGCAGATTGGACAGAAGCAGCAATTCATATGAGATGAATCATCCAGAGATTGTTCCAAATGGTTCCAGACTAGCATGGCTAATAATAGATCATGCACATCGTAGTACCAAGCATGGTGCAGTACAGGTTATGATGCAGTTCGTAAGACAGAAGTACTGGATCCCAAAGCTTCGAAGCGAGCTTAGAAATTATCTTCACAAATGTGCCGTTTGTGCCAGATATAACTACAAGTTAGAACATCAACTAATGTCAGAGTTACCAGCCGATAGAGTACAGATAGGTAAGCCGTTTCTACATACTGGTGTAGACTACGCAGGACCGTTTGAGATAAGGATGATAAATAAACAAGGAGATCAAATCACTAAAGCCAAAATGCTGGGTTGCAATTTTTGTATGCCTCAAGACTCGAGCCCTACATATTGATCTAGTTACAGATTTAACCTCATTAGCATTTATAGCTTGTTACGAACGCTTCATAGCGCGAAGAGGTAGATGTGAACGTATGTACAGTGATAATGGTACGACGTTTGTAGGTACCAGCAACGAATTGAAGAGAGCTATAGCTAAGGGGGTCAGCAAGGATACGATATCTCACCTGAACTGTAAGAGTACAGAATGGCGCTTCATGATACCCGCCGCACCTCATCAGGGTGGTATCTATGAAGCTGCCATAAAATCCATGAAGTATCATCTGAAGAGGATTATAGGGTTGAAGGTACTGCCTTACAAACAGTTCTCAACTCTCTTAGTACAGGTAGAAGCAATTCTTAACTCCAGACCGATTCATCCATTGAGTGATGACCCGTCAGATGTACAGGCCTTAACACCAGCCCATTTCCTGGTGGGGAACCAACTATACTACCGATTCCGTTCGATGTCAGCAAGCAACCAAGTACAGTAGGAGTGCGACTTTGGAAGGATCGGCAACTGATGCTGAAGCACTTCTGGGAGAGGTGGAGTGCAGAATATCTAAGTACGCTTCAGCAGCGTAAGAAGTGGCGTAGAGAAAAGGAGAAACTCAAGGTTGGTCAGCTGGTCACGATAGCGAGTGAAAATTTCCCCCCTGCGCATTGGGCGCTTGGTAGAATTTGTGACCTCATCGTCAGTAAAGATGGACTCATACGTTCAGTAGTCGTGCAGACAGAATCAGGAAAGTTGAAACGACCGGTACAGAAAATTTGTGTTATTCCAGTAGAGTTTGAGAAGCTTATTTAATGTCCAATGTAAGATATAAATCACGTATACAGAAGTTCGAATGTATAAGAATTATAAAGTTATATTGAAAATTGTAAATTTTGCTGGCACTGTATCGAACCGATGTAATGTATATTTATATGAAATGTATAAGAATGTATATGTGAGAACAAATCTCACTCTTTGTATAATAAAACGTCAGTCAGAATAAGAAAGTACAGACGTACAGACGTACAGAGCGGTGCGCCGCGGCGAAAATGAGAATAAAGAATTTAATATAGGTAGTCGGGTTTTGGCATAAAGTCTTTTTCCAGACTTTAAACAAAACATCGCGTTTTATTTATTTAACCTATCTACAGTCCGCTAATATACAGAGGGAGTGCAACGGAGCAGGCGTGCTATTTGATGGTATATTGTAAACATATTTTTGAAAAAAATTATAAGAATAGTTTTAGTTTTAGTTTTATATATTTATTAGTTTACAAATAAACTCTTTTTAACAAATCATTTACTTAAGTAAATCAAGAATTCATAATGTGCTGCGCAATTTGTTTTTTAAATATAATAATATTGCTTTGGCATATAATATTTAAATCTAAGCTGTTAAACAGTTGTGTTCCTTTGTACAAAATATTATTCTGACAACTAGTTCTCCTATATAAAGGTAGCCGGAAATCTCCTGCATTTCTTAAATTATAATAGTTCAAGAACACATAAGAAACGAGCGAAAAATAGTTTAAAAAAAACGAGCAAAAAACATATTCAAAAAATACCTAAAAAACGAGCGAAAAAACACGGCAAAAAATGCGTAAAAAACGAGAGAAAAAAGTATAAGAAAAACAGGGGAAAACAGATAAAAAATAAATTCTTTGAAAAATAAGAGTTAAAAAATTATCGGAAAAACATGTACAAAAATGACTTGAAAACGCAAAAAATAAAGTCCGAAAAACGCAAAAAGAAACAAGGGAAAATGTGCTTTAAAGAACACCTAAAAAACGAGCGAAAAAAACTCAAGAAAAAGAGTCAATAAACACATGAATAAACGACATAAAAAATTAGTGAAAAAGCGCCTTTAAAACGCTGATGGTCCAAGTAATGGCGCAGTTTGTGAAGCTGTTGTTTGTCAAGAAAGTTCCTGATATATAGATCTTTATCAATGACATTAGGCAATCATTTTTCTAGTCTTTTTGGCATTCAGCAAGTGAGTGGTAACTTTTTCTGAGCGGCGTAATAATTGGCCACAATTTTTGCTTCGAAAATGAAGATATTTGACGGTCAACGCTACAGAAGCATGATGACTTATTTTTTGTTTGCAGATATTAGCGAACTAGCCAAGCTCTGTATGAAGCAATCGATATTTTTTGTTTGCAGATATTAGCGAACTAGCCAAGCTCTGTATGAAACAATCGATATTTTGCGTTCAAAGCTTAATAATCGTGTAATCAGTCGTTTTGGTGACTTTAGTTAGACGCTGCAAAGCTGCGATTCGACAATGTTAGACTTGTTTTTGTGGGACAAAACAGTAACTCCTTTCAAAATCGCCTCTAACAGAGTACGATTTTCAATCAGTCAGAAAAAAAAGGGTTAAAATTTACTAAGGTACATTTTATTCAACTTGGAGTGAATAAAATGGGCCTAAGTCTCTTTTGAAACAAACCAAGTATTCCTTGTTAAAAACTATTGAGATTAAAAGGTTAAGAAACACACACTCTACAGTTTTTATCAACCAACTTTCTAGATTAATGTTAGATACTGCCTATTGGCAACACCTTAATGACATTGTCATCTGAGACCATACAATTTTGTACAAATATAGAACACTTGTGAATTAGCTGACACAAAGAAAGGTCGTGTTTCATTTCTCGTCTTGCGAGAACATTACAATAATTGGCGACGAGGATCTAAATTTAAATTTAAGATACCTAAAATTCGTGTTACGAATAAAATAATCAAATTGTTTTACAAATTGCTAAATTCGAAACAATCAGTGAAAAATGCCAAACGAATCAAATTCCGCCGCAGCAATCACGTTGTTCCAGACAGCAAGTATTCCAGAATTCTCTCCGGAAAATGAAACGTTTTCCATATGGAAAGAGAAACTAGACATTCATTTTTGTGAAATTAACTGTACCGAAGACAACCAAAAGAAAGCAGTTTTATTAAAATCAGTAGGTGCAGCTCCCTACAGTGTATTACACAGTTTATGCAGTCCAGATTCACCTATTTCAAAAACATACAAGGAATTGTGCATAACTTTAAATACTCATTACACACCACCCACAATCATTTTCCGTGAACGAAAAAAGTTTTTTTCATCAATTAAACGCGAAACGGAAACGGTGGCGGAGTGGTTTGCCAGAGTCAAGAGTTTGGCATTGAATTGCAAATTCAACGAAAACCTGGACGCCTTCGTGTTAAACCAGTTCATCATGCATTTACCCAGTGCCATATTTGAAAGACTGTGTGAAGAAGACGAAAAATTAACAGTTTCTGATGCATTAAAAAAAGCTATGATCATAGAAACAAAGATAGAAAAAAAAATCGTCACCGAAGAATCCGTCAACCTTATCAACAAACGCATGTGGTCGCAGAATCAAGGAAGAAGCAATCAATTAAATAAAAGTGGCGGAAGCAGTAATACAGGCAGTGGCAGTGGTGGTTTTGGAGCAGTCAACGGCGGCGGTGATGGTGGCAGAAGGAGACAGACAAAGCAAAAACCTTGCAGTCATTGTGGTTGGCGTACACATGGATCACAGTTTTGCAAGTATAAAGATAGTAGATGTCATTCCTGTGGAAAAATAGGACATTTAGCACCAATGTGCACATCGAAAACTCAAAAAACTGTAAATTATGTATCAGATTCTGATAGCAATTCATGTACTGAAATTAATAATGATTTGTTCGATCTTTCTATTTACAGTGTGGGCTCAAATTCTTCTAGTGGCATTTATAGTTTGGAGGTTATTTTAGATGGTATTCAGATGAACATTGCATGTGATACCGGTGCTCCGTGTACGTTGGTTCCAATTTCGTTTTACGAACAACTTCCAAGTAAAAAGTCTCTCAGACCATGTAAAGTTCCTTATGTCAATTACAGTGGTGAAAGAATCCAACTCTTGGGTGAGTACGATGCAACAATATCTTATCGTGGTGCTACAAAGGAAATAGTTGTTGTAGTTTCAAATACAAAAAGTCCACCATTACTTGGTCGTACCTTCTTGAGGCGGTTTAATTTTGATTTAGTGCAAGTAAATTCGGTTTCAATTAATGAAGATTTTTCGGCTGTTGTTAAGAAATTAAAATGCGAGTTTTCGGAGGTATTTCAAGAACAGCTAGGTGCGTACAGAGGCGAGAAAATTTCATTGAAAGTTAGCGAGGATTCGAAACCTTTGTTTTTTAAACCAAGGCCCCTACCATTTGCATGGAAAAGCAAAGTGGAAAAACAATTGCGGAAGTTAATTCAGGATGGAGTACTTGAACAGGTTGATAACTCAGAATGGGGTACGCCCCTTGTTCCGATTTTAAAACCAAACGGTGATTTGCGCATTTGCGGTGACTATAAAGTCACAATTAATAAATGTTTGGAGAATTTTATTCATCCATTGCCTAGGATCGATGAAATTTTCGCTTTGCTAGAAGGAGGGCAATTATTTAGCAAACTCGATCTCTCCAATGCTTATAACCAGTTGTTGCTAGATGACGAATCTCAACTTCTTTGTACCTGGAGTACACATATTGGGTTATTGAAAGTCAAGCGATTACCTTATGGTGTTAAAACTGCAGCAGCCCTTTTTCAACGAGTGATGGAGAATTTATTACTCGGCATTAAAAATGTCGTAGTTTATCAAGATGATATAACTATTACTGGAAAAGATATGCAACAGCATATTGAAACCTTAAGGTTAGTTTTAAAGAAACTCAGCTCAGCCGGCCTTAAGCTAAATTTAACTAAATGTGAGTTCTTTAAACCCAAAATATGTTACTTAGGATTTTCCATTGATAAAAATGGCTTGAGCAAAAACAATGAACGGGTGTCAAGTGTCTCAATGGCACCCATTCCAAAAGATATTTCCGAACTCAGAGCTTTTATAGGTATGGTAAATTATTATTCCAAATTTATAAATAACTTTGCTCTAAAAATGCTCCCTTTATACGAACTTCTACGCAAAAATGTTAAGTTTTGTTGGTCACCTAAATGCCAAAAGGCATATGAATTAATCAAATCTGAAATAACATCAGATCAAGTGTTGGTGCATTTCAATCCAAGATTACCTATAGTTTTAACTACAGATGCTAGCAATAGTGCTGTAGCTGGAGTTCTGTCACATAGAATGCAGGATAGTCTTAGGCCAATAGCTTTTGTTTCGAGAGCCTTATCCAAGAGTGAAACTAATTACAGCACGTTGGAAAAAGAAGCACTTGCCATAATTTTTTGTGTAACAAAATTAAAACAATATCTTTTGGGCAACAGGTTCATATTACGAACAGATCATAGACCTTTGCTTGGCATATTTGGTGAGCATAAGGGTTTACCAATAATGGCATCAGCGCGTATACAAAGATGGTCGCTGATATTATCAGGTTTCGATTATTCTGTTGAATATGTTAGAGGTTCTCTAAATAATGCTGATGGACTCTCAAGGATGCCACAGTCATCCTTCACAAAAGATTATACGGAAAGCAATTATATTAATCTAATAGAAACGGACAACAACCTTCTCTTGAGTTTCAAGGACATAGCTCGCGAGACAAGACGTGATCCAGTTTTGTCAAAATTAAGTGAGGCCATTCAAAATGGAACGGTTCATATGTTGCAAGGTGATGAGTTCATTCCATTTCGTAACAAAGCTTATGAGCTTTCTGTTGAATACGATTGCATCCTTTGGGGTTATAGATCCGTTGTACCGAAGAAATTACGAAATGTTATCCTCAAGCAACTACACGCTTCACATTTAGGAATTGTTAAAACAAAAATGTTAGCTCGTTCCTACGTTTGGTGGCCGGGAATGGATAGCGAGATAGAAGGCTTGATCCGTGATTGCATTCCCTGTCAAGAATTACAACAAAGCCCTCAGAAGTCTGCTTTGATTCCTTGGAATCCTGCACATTCAATTTGGAGTCGAATTCACGTAGACTTTGCTGGGCCCATTAAAAATTTTTACCTGTTAGTTGTAATCGACTCGTACTCTAAATGGGTTGAAGTCTTTAAGACAAAAGAAATTACGGCCTCGTTTACTATCAATAAAATGAGGGAACTTTTCTGTCGTTATGGGCTAATAGATGTGCTCGTAAGTGACAATGGACGACAATTTACGTCTGAAGAATTTGCGAAATTTTTAAAAAACAACCACGTAAAGCATATTCTTACGGCACCGGGACATCCGGCAACGAACGGTCAAGCAGAAAACTTTGTTAAAACACTAAAAAAATCTATTTTAGCAAGTCTCAAAGAAGACACAAACTCTTGTTTAGATACTGTTATCAATAGATTTCTGATTGACTATCGCAATACCAAACACTGTACCACTGGTGAATCACCTGCTAAGCTTTTTCTTGGACGACTTTTGAAAACACGCTTAAGTGGCTTAAAGCCTCCTACAACTAGAGGAATTATAGTTGAAAATCAAAATAAAAGTATAATGAACTTCAAAGGAAAACGCAATACCGTGTTTTCGACAGGACAATCTGTTATGGTAAGAGATTATAAAAACCCTAACAAATCAAGTTGGACACAAGCTACTATAAAAAAACAATTAGGTCCCCGATCGTATTGTTGCATTTTAACTCACAATAATCGAGAAATTAAGCGACATTTAGATCAGATAAGAAACCAAAGTAGGAACCAAAATCAAGAAGTTGAAACCAATGTTCAAAACGAATCATCGGATGTTGAAAATAGTAATATAATTTCGGCAGATGGTGAAATTCCCACTACTTCTTCAAACGAAATTCCAGAACCTGCCACTACAAGAATATTGAGACCACGCGAGGGTGGAAGAGTTATAACCTATAATAAGTAAATATAATAAGTAAAATGAGGACCTTAATTATAAAACATTTAAACATTTATATACCTATGGATAACATAAGCTAAGTTTTGAATTATGAATTGCTATTCCATGAAAATGTATCTTTAAGTCATGAATTATATATATGTATTTCATGGAAATTATTTCAATATTTTCTATTAAATTTAAATGCTTAAATTTTGTTTTGAATTCATTGGATTCTATTAATTTGTAAACATTTGGTTATCTAAATTTGTAACTTTAACTTAAGGGTGGACATGTTAGATACTGCCTATTGGCAACACCTTAATGACATTGTCATCTGAGACCATACAATTTTGTACAAATATAGAACACTTGTGAATTAGCTGACACAAAGAAAGGTCGTGTTTCATTTCTCGTCTTACGAGAACATTACAATTAATATCAACGAAACAGTTTTATTCTGGTGTTAAAGACCGAGAAAATTTGGATTGGAAATTGAGATAAATGAATTATTTTTAACCGAGTTTCCTAAAACAAGTTTGCCTCAGTTATTTTTAACCCACTAGCCCTGTAGGAGCTATATTAACAGTTTTACTTGGTCATTTTTAGACGAAAGTTGGATGATTTTAAAAAATAGATATTATGAACGATTTATTCGCTAGGCACGGTGTTGGTTGAGCTCTTCGTGAAATAGAGGTGAAAGCCATCAAAAATTACAACATAATCGGGAGGTTCATTAAAAATGAAGCAACAAAAATTTAAGTAGGTACCTATTTGATAAAAGGGCGGTTTAGAAAGGGTGTTTTCCACTACATTTTTTTTTTTAAATTTGAGAATTGTTAACGCCTAGGTTTTTGTGAAGGACCAAACACAAAGAACTGTCTAGGAAGGAGTTCGGCGAAAAGTGGGACCTTGATCTTAGAAAATCCAAAGCTATACTTTGCAGAACAAAAAAGAGAAACCTGTCTCTGAATAGCTCGAAGAGATTTGCCACGACTTTAAGACGTTTTGCTAGTCAATGAATTCAACTTTGCTTTTGCTTAGCTTTTGAGCTTAGTTTATTATCTATACATACGTGGTGGGTGTCGGTTTCACTGGAATTTTTCCTGGCTAAATCTTTTGTGCGATATTTGCAATTGGTTGTACACACGAGAATGAAAGAAATATCCAATGTGATCTCTTATTTCCAGTGCATATAGGCAAACTTACCCCAAATGCTAAGAAACCAAAAGGTAAAAAATGAGTTCAACCCGCAGAAGAAAGAACAAAGTTGCTAGGCATAAGACGTAGCTATACGCTGTAACAATAAAAATCTACAAAAGAATACTTGCGAGAAGCCAAAAGTCAATGCAGTTATGCCGATTTTACAAACGAAACTAACACAAATCCTGTTCATTCACAAGATAAGGTTAGTCGGCCCTTCCAAATGGGCAAATAAATGTCGGTCATTTATCGGCGTATGTTACCGACTAGATGTGAGAGTCATCGAATGATTCGCTCAATATATTGATTGATTGATATGTTGCGCCCTATCGTAGAAACAAGAACAAGCTCCTCCACATCGACGACAATCGAGGCACGAAAAAGTCAGTAATTCTGGCTGCAACATTCTGGGCGGCAGGAATTTTGAAGAATCATTGGCCAATGATTCCACCTATCCATAAACCACACTAAACAGTCAGAATTAGTAGATATAACAGCGTCTTAACAAAAAGGCTTCTGAATTTTCTACACATGAAATTTCCTCTTAACGTATCTGCTTGACAAAAAAATATAAGCCTCATAGGTATATTGCGTTAACAATGACGATCAAGGGTAGTTTTGTTGTTGGTCCATTTGCCGAACGTGGGAGCCACATTTGCAACAACAACTTCGTCAGTGTGCACTGTACCGAGTCTATGTGGATGCTTATTATTTACTGGTACAACGTTGTCCAGAAGCCCGTCTGATTAAAAAAACTGTCAAAGGTTGGTTCTCAAGAAGAATAACTAGCAGCACCAGGTGTTGATTTTTATCCACTTTCCACATTACGTCTGCTCTTTTTTTTCAAATGAGGTATCATTTAAATTGAAACCAGGGTCTCAAGCAAGCAGCCTTCCTCCGTTAACTGCACGATGCTACTATAAATCGGTTGAGGTCATGCTCTACTGTCGTACTCAAATGAATGGAATAGGTTCTAAAACTCTTATTGCCCCACTCTACATATCCACGCCGCTCAATACGAACTGATCTAAGTTTGATTTTCAAGAGTTTTACATACAAGGTGACCCCTTCATGATGATTTTGTTTGGAAACTTTTTAGGTAGATAAATCGTGCTTTTGAAGACCGTGCACAACAATATGGCGTGCCGCATTCGGGTTGACCTCAACATAAACTGTCTTCATCGGTTAAATGATTTAAAACAATTTAGGCTTGATAGACCAAGAGCCCACAAAAATGTAGGGTGCGAGATATAACAGAAAAAAAAAGTGAAGTAGTTTAAGGATGAAGCCAGTGGTTTATGTAGTGGCACGCAAGAAGCCTCAACGGAAAATATATCTTTTCTACGGACCAAGACAGTTTTCAGTTAAAAAGCTGCAACATTATACCAACCTAGAAGAAAAAAACTGTTTCCAGATATCAGTGCGGCCTTTGAACGTGCTTTGGTTATAACCTGATCACTGGTAGACGTACCTACCCCACGAGAGAGTTACCCAACTTATTAATATGAAAAGAAATGAAAACTGGTCGCAAAAGTGATGTACAATCCTGTTTGAGGGAAAATGACGCATAAGGCTTATTCAAATCGACAGTGGCAAAGAATCAATATTTCTATATTTGAGTTTGTAGTCGCTCCCGGGCACCACCCAAATGTGGAAATCCTATATAATAACTGAACCAGAACTAGAAGAGCAATAACCAAACCCTTGAAAACGTGCGATACCTCTACAGACCAGTGGACCTGGACACACCGTTTGAGGGTTTGGCGTTTGAAAAACGAGCGGTGTTGTGTGCAATTTAAAGCAGTGCTTCCAAACTATAGCAAACATGCACCTTATTTCGGCAAGTTCGACGCATTGCATTTCGGTTGGTTGGTTACCGACGAGGGAAAAACACAAATATCGCATTGAGCGCCGTTTTGAAACCACAACGGAACCTGAAATGAAGGGGGATGAAGGAAGATAAGAGAACTCAAAACCAGCCTGTGGAGTTGAGAAATTTGATAACCTTCTCGAAAGGTCATTAAAAAAGGGATGACCTAGTGCACTGCGTCTGGTTTTGGCTAGGGCCGGACAATCAGCGCAGCTACGGCAGTGGGTGATATGGGACATGCCAAGCTTGGCTGCGCGAGTTCCTAAAAGCCAATAACTCGTACTAATTGCCGTTAGTCTGGCGACATCTATACGAGTTCTGGCTAAGAGGTTTTTTGTTCTGGCATCATCGTAGGTTGGCCAGATCTTCCTTGAAATGATACTGTTCTTCACTTTCATCCATTTAGTCTCAGCCCTTGAGCAGGAGGATTTCTCTCTTTACAAATCCCAGCGGAGGGAAGACACAGAGCACAGAGCAGAGCCTGCCAAGTTCTCATTCCCCTCAATGTTCCTATGGCCGGGAACTCAGACGAGAGTGATTTCAAACCGATGACAAACCCTGGTCAATGTCTCCCTGCATTCCACAACAAGCTTGGACGTCGACTTAGTTGAACCAATAGCCTTAATCGCGGCCAGACGAAGATGCCTATTTTTGTTTTCTGGTTGGAACTATGCTAAGAAGCAGTCTACACGCCTCCTTAATTGCAAATACTTCTGCTTGAATGACGCTGGCTGCGTTGGGAAGGCGAAGAGTTTTAGCGATGATTAAATCTGTTTAGAAAATGCCTGCTCCTACTCCACAGTTCATCTTGGAACCATCTGTGAAGATAGGTATGTCTAATTCATTTACGACGGCATTATCCTCCCATTCTGAACTAGAGGAGAATCGAACAGAGAAGTTTTTTTGGAAGTTGAGTTTGGGTACAATGTAGTCCGTAGATATACGACACCTATGCCGTCAGGAAGGGGAAGTAGGATGCTGGTATGGCCACAAGGCCTTTCGAACTAACATTTAGATTCCTTAGATCTAACAGCGCTTCATGCGGCAATGTTTTTTACATGCAGATCCACTGGCAGAAAATTGACAATCGCATTGAGCGCCTCGGTCGGATTTGATCAAATTGCTCCTGTGATTCCATTCCAGCCGTTCTTTGGACTTTACTTTATTTAATGATGTTGTGGGCTTTGCTTAATGCGGGCCACCATACCAGTGACCAGTGCGTGAGGATGGGACGTACCACCGCCGTGTACATCCAACGGACCATCTTTGGTTGAAGCCCCCACTTCTTGTCGAAAGCTATGTTTGCCTTCGGCATTCGGTGTTCGATATTGGACTTCCAGTTTAGTTTAGGGTCAAGCATGACTCCAAGGTACTTTGCGCTGGTGGATAGAGGAAGATTTTGGTTTTTTAAGCGGGGGAGTGAGAAGGTTGGTATTTTGGTTTTGTGTAAAGCTACTTCTTGTGTAAAGCTATGTTTGCCTTCGGCATTCGGTGTTCGATATTGGACTTCCAGTTTAGTTTAGGGTCAAGCATGACTCCAAGGTACTTTGCGCTGGTGGATAGAGGAATATTTTGGTTATTTAAGCGGGGGAGTGAGAAAGTCGGTATTTTGGTTTTGGTGGTGAAAAGCATCAGTTCAGTTTTGCTTGGGTTAACGCTACGACCACAACTTGTAGCCCAATCGCTAATCTTACAAAGTGCTCTTTCCACGATTTCACTAATCACATTCACGTTGCATCATCGTTGCATGCGACTTGTCTAATTTCTCTCTACCCCGTCATTTCGTTTAGTGATATTAGTTAATGTATCACAAGTAGCTACATGTAGGTATACATACTTTGCCCATAAAAAGGTAGAGCCCGTTTTAATGTCCTATTACCTATTAAGGTTTCACAAATTTGTCTCTTTTTTCCATTAATAAAATAACTTTCTTCTTCTAATCGGTATGAATATTAAAAGTAAGTACACACCTACATAGTACACGAAAGAAACTAATCTCCAGTTCTTCAAAAATTAATCCATTCTTCGACAGCCATTAACTGCCACAATTTAGTCCTCGCGTAAAAGAGCCCTTAAAAATGATTGACGTCCAATGTCAATACTTAGCTTACCCCAATTGAACGCAAAATGAGTACATAAAAAATTTTCATTTATTCATCAGGCACAGGCACATTTCCAGCTATAAAAAGAAATCGTCCTTTTCGCTGTACATATTTATTTAGAAAGACATAAACCAACAAAATTGTCCCAAATGACTTCATTTGGAGTGACAAGCCACTACCCCATTAACCCAAAAACTAATGTCGCTTGTATTTATTTACTTTGAGAACACTTTAGATTAATCAATGTGTTAAATTTGTTATTGAAACCAATATCCAGCCTACACACATACGGTACAATTCCATCTATCAACTAATTCATTATCGATATTCCCATTATCCGTGTGTCAATTGTGACATAACCTAGGACACACGACGGATATTACCGCAACAACAAAAATTGCACCAACCAAAAACATTTAAATTAATAAACAAAACAGAGAGAGATAACCATCACCCCCGTTGGATTTGTTGTTTCTACGAAAAATACAAAAAAAAGCAGACTTCTCCTTTTCTTACCTTGACAAAATGTCAATGCTCGGGCGTCGGGCTCGCCAAATGAAAGAGAAATACAACCAGTCCGAGTACCGCACGGTTTCAGAAGAGAAAAATATTTGTAATGTAAATGTAATCCAATCGAAATTCATACAGAAATTTTGGATTCTGCGAAGGCGAACCACTACACACGCGAATGGAACGAAACAAAATCTACACCAACTCACTCAGCACTCACACACGAATAAGAGAGCAAGAGGAAAAACAATTCTTCTTTTATTCGCTCTACGATAGCTTTTTTCCTTCTTCTGCTTATATTTTTATTGACTTTTTTTTTTGTTGTTTTCACTTTTAATTTGTATCGCGATTTGCACTTGCTTTTTGATTATAAAAACCCGAAACAAGGGGAATAGGGAATGCGTTCAACAGAGCAAAAAAAAAAACATACGGGAGAAGGATCTGTCTGGCACCTTACATCACCGACGCGGCTGCAGGTGACAGCTCCTCGTAAGGAGGACAACGATGTGAATTATGTTACCTTTCACTAGATTGTTGTATTGGTCCAATCGGATACCGTTTATCTGGGTAAAATATGCACGAATAACAACGCGAAACTACCAAATGACAGCGATTCAATGACAAATCTATACGCGAAAACACTGATGGACAACGCGACGACCAACAGACAGCAATATGACAGCTGATTGCAACTGCGAGACAGATTTTCGCTCGGCAAATTGTGGTACAGGAAACGGCGATATTTGTGCAATTGGAAAAAAAATTGCGTTTCCCGAAAACTTTTCACTGTCCTTTGTAGGTCATGCGGAATAAAAACTGCAGATATTGACCTTTTTTAGGTTTTTCAAAAGTTATGCAGAGTATATGACGGATTAGCGCCGCACACAACACACGTCCACCACCTGCAGTGATGAGAATTCGTTTTGTACTGTTAGTTGAGGAGATGGCTGAAGGCGAACAGACACAGCAAAAGTTCCATTTGTGGTGGGCAAACGGCAAACTAACAAACATACGGACGGCGGACCAGACCAAGTGAGCAAAGATGGCAAAGGCAAACGCAAAGGCAATAGGAATGTGACAAGAGAGAAGAGATTTGAGTTGGTTATGTTGCATTCAGTGTGACCAATTTAGCATATTTCCTGCTAAATTTAGCAGGATTATTTTATTTTTAGCATCTTTTTTTTTCAAATAATGCCAGCATTTTTTTTAGCATTATTATATGCTTTGGCAGGAAAAATTAGCAGGATTTTCATTTAGCCAAATTATGAATTAAAATAATAAAATAAAATCAAAGCAGACGATCCTTATGGCGTTTTTCATTGAAGATCCGAGAGAATTGCCTCGAAATCCAGAATTTCTCTTTCCAGTGAAATTCGTTGGGGCACTTTTGTAATAGTGATAGACACCATTTATGTGAGATTGGGTATTCTGTTGTTACTTTTTTTTTTTTGTTTTCTACGGTAAATATAAATGTTTTAATAGGACAAATCAATATATATCAATTTATGCTTATATTTTGCACGCCTTATTGTATATTTTCGAATGACATAGCGCAAAATTAGTTTCCAGTGATTTTTTTTTAAATATATCTCCTTTTTTTCTGAAAAACAGCTTTTTTGTTAATTTTTTGGGTTTTTAGCAGGTTTTGATTTGAAATACTGCTGAATTTAGCATGATTTCAAAAATTAAATTGGTCACACTGGTTGCATTGTTGCGTCTTGCGTGGGTAAGAAGGAGAGAAGGCGAATGCTGGCGGAATCGTTTGGAAATGGACTCTTGGATTTTTCATTTTGATTGCTGCGGAATGATAAGGAAGTGGAGAAATGTTGCGAATGTCGTTTTTATGTTGACGATGGTGGGCTACCTACGAATGGCATTTGAATTAGGTTTACTTAACGGATTTCGGAACAACAAATGGCTGACGGGTTTGAATTTGAAAAATTATTGAAAATTTGCTGAAATCGAAGCTAAAAAAAACACGACTCATGTTTGCAAAAGAAATGCAGTCGATCAATAATTCTGTGGCAATAAGTTGAAGTAGCTTATGTCAATTTTGGTAGTTTTTCAGTGTGAGCAAAAGAAATTTTTTCAAATCTATTGTATTAAATAGTCCAAGTAAATTAAAGCTGTTCAGTTTTCTTCATATTTAACGGTTCTTAATTGTCGTAGAGTGATGGGACCTGGACTAAAAGAAAGCTAAGGAAAACGAGAACTTTGTAATGTAAAAAACTCGAATATGGCTTATGAATGAATGAATGATATTTATTTATTTAGCTTTTTAAAAGCCATTTTGTTGTACAATGTATTACCAATATAATCGTTTTTTAAACTATCTGTTTTTCATTATCTTTACTTAATCTATTATATTTCTTCTTACATATTCTTACATATTATGTTGACATAAACTACTTCAACTTATTGCCACAGAATTATTAGCTTAGATTAAGCACCACAAAACTAGACGACAAAGTGGAGTGGAGGAATGCGCAATCAAGCTGTCACAGTCAGATTTGTGAAAAAGTGGTGTGTCTGTCCCAAGTTTGAATCATATCGTTCAATTAAATCCCACTCGTTGAAAGCGACTTCCGCTGAAAGCAGTTATCAATACGCATTTTCAGCATTTGGCGTTTTTAGTTCAGAGCAGAACCTAAACTGTTATACACAAAGTTCATGTTTCTTTTTTAGCTCAGACACATCAGAGCTCAGAATTTGTTTCTTTTTCGTTCACAGCATGATCAGAGCGAGCTCTATGAGTCCAGAATAATATACAGACTGGGTTTAAAACAGACTACGCATATACATACCTACTCACTTACAGCCATATTATTCACTCCCTTTAATCCGGGTTAAAGGTTACATCCGCGTTTAAGTGAGTTTAACCCAAAAAATAAACCCAAGTCCATAATATTCAGTCGTTAAACCCAAACACAAACCCAGTTTTTTAAACGTGACAGCATTTAAGCCGATTGAATTTAAACTGCACTCTGGGAACCAGTTTAAGTACTTTAACTCGGGTTAAAACTCAATTTCATAATAGGTATTCACTGTCTTTGTTTAGGTCACATTTTCAAAATTTCCTTGATCGCAGGAGGCAGGAAATAAAGTACCTATCCAATCCAGACGCTGAAAAAAAAAATGGATTTCATTCGTGACATTGAAGAACTATTGATGTTGATGTCTTCGTCGTCAGAGGATGAATATATTGAATAGCTGATGGAACAGCAGATGGTGATTCAACATCGTTCTAATCGTCGAACATCGTTCTAATCGTGGAACGTATCGAATGCACAAGCGGGCTTGCGTAAACGATTAGAAAGAGGCATTTTGGAGGCTATATACATTCGATGATTTGCTACGAATTGGACGGCTATGAACGAGGTGGAAATAAACATTAGAATGACTCACCACTCGTCTGTGCCAAGCCAACCTTACGTCTAAATCCATATGAAATTTTTTGATGTCTGTTCCCGTACTTTTCTCAACTAGAAAAAGTTCAGCATCGTTTATTTGTTTTAAACTTAAAACCTACCTAAGCTGAGTTTCCAATTCCAATTTGCTTGGCTTAGAATTATCGAAACATCTGTCAGTGAATGCATTTACGTACCTGTACATATTCACCAAACATCAGTAGTAGTAGTAAAATAGTAGTTCCCCTTTCAAAAAATGACAAAAACTTACTAGTATCAAAATCTACCACTTGGCAGTTAGGGAAAATTTAAATACATATATATCTAATTCCACAAAAATGATAAGCTTTTTCAAGTGAGAGCCTATTCCGAGTACGTGCAAGTATAAATATATAAGTCTGAAACGAAACCTCCAAGTACCTACTTAACCTGACCGTTATTACATGTTGCAACCAAATAAAATCCACATACCTACCTTGTTAAATTGTATCATTCTCTATATATGACAGATCACTTAAACCGAGAATCCTGTTGCAGAGGTAGGTACTGGCCGTGTATTTTGTTGACTTTCAAACTGATTTAGCACCTGCTTCGTTGAATACCTCACTACCGGCACTCGCCCTTGCATTTACTTTTTAGACCCAGTAGCTCCGCAAACATTTTCGCTTCAAGAAAAACCGCAATTGGAAACACTGAAAGTACGCACTTAATTCATTTTAT
The DNA here is from genome assembly GCA_949126925.1 of Cheilosia vernalis. NCBI lineage: Eukaryota > Metazoa > Arthropoda > Insecta > Diptera > Syrphidae > Cheilosia > Cheilosia vernalis. The sequence goes on from OX421361.1 coordinate 15,496,349, forward strand.
TTGCAGAAACCCGAAAAATAAACACAAAATGAAAGAAAATTTGTCCAAATAAATATACGGCGGCCATTGAACCGACGACGAAATGCATGGTGAAAGTGAATTTCACGAAAACGGGCTTGTTTTTCTTTTTCACACTTTTTCGAGCAATAAGTAAATCCACGTTTTCACCAACACTCCCGATCTTCACGTATACGCTTCAACTAATTAAAATTCCCTTCCGATTCACGTTACAACTGAATACTGAAACTGAAACTGATAATCTCGAACTTAAAGCACTTTTCTCAAAAGAAAGCCCCCACCCACAATGTACAGAACAGCCCGCTAGCCGCTACCGGCAAACTGCTGAGTAGTTTTGTGTGCATTACATGAATCGTTTATTCAGAAACAGTCAGACTTGAAGCACAGATAAGTAATATACAGATGTCTCACGCCAATGTAAAAAAATGCTGTACTTTTTGCGTTCGTCCAACAAAGATCGTCCAACAAATCGATGGTGAAAACAAAAACCCACCACACCTCAAATCAAATTCTAGACTTTTATAATTTTCTTTTGAAAACAATTAATTAATTAATTAATAGGTACCCTACCTATTAGGTAGGAACAATAACATTAAACTGACCACTGTTAGGGTTTCTTCCCTGTTAATAAATAAAGTGGGATAACGAAACAAGAATTCAGCGTTTTCAAGTTCCTGTTGTAGGAAATAGGTAGATTGTCTGTATAGATGACATATGTACCCACCTACAAAATTTCGAACTCGAGATAAAATCAATTCTGATATTGCGATGATAGAGGAACTCAAAAAAGTGGGTCGCAAAATTCTGTCCGGTCTGTCTGTCTGTCCGTCCTTCCACATGCCTACAGCCTAAACGGCTTCCCGGATTACATTCAAACCTCGGATTTGGAGTTTTTGGGCTTAAGTACGGGAGCGTTTTTTTTTTGCAAGGTAATCTCAATATTAATGGTACTTCCCGTACCAGTTTGATTTGATCGAAAACGGCTCCAACGATTTCAACCAAAATTGATATTTAGGTAAGCTTAGGTAGGTGAGGTTACCATGACTGCGTACCCAGTTTTTGGCTAAAAATTCGAACAACGGTACTTTTGAAATTTCAACATATCCCGAAAACGCTCTATACGATTGTAACAAAAAATAATTTCTAAGGTAATGTGGTCATTTATAACTTAATAGCAAACTCAGTTTTTCTCTATATTAGGTATCGTTCAATGAATTTTTGAAAATAGTAATTTTTTGAAAATTTAGTTTTGTTTAGTTTACCTGAAAACGGCAATATCGATTTTGACCAAAATGGAAACTTAGAGTCAAATTAATGTTTTCAAAATTATTGTGTCCTTAATTTTCAATTCGAATCACCGAAAACGTTAGTTTTAAAAATTACTCATATCTCGAAAACTACATTTTCGATTTCGGTTAAACCTTAAAAACCATATAACGCTTATACAACATCCTGAATAATAACTTATACTGGATTTTAAGCTAAATTGATAAGCAATAGTATTTCTCAAACTAAACATTGCAATATTTGGTAGGTAGGTAGGTACAGTTTGGTCTGCAAAATTTTACAAAAACCGTTCAAACGATTTTGATCAAAATCCATATTTAAGCTAAGTATCCTGCTTGCGCTAAATTTTAGCGTCCCTAGTCTCCACTCTGTTTCTCCACAGCAAAGATAAATGGTAGCTAAATTTTTAAATATGATATACTCGTAGATGGGACAAAAGCCATAAGTTCATGACAGATTGTCGGTAAACGTGATTCAAATTATACACGTTATTTTAAATTCAAACTTCAAAAAACAATGCATACAACAAAAATTGAAGAAGATGTTATCATTGCTGCATCACTGAACCAATTTCTACAGTAGCAAGTAGAAGACAAAACTATCCTTCGTGCCGCGCGAATCCATATTTGCAAAAAAGAAAAACAAAAGACCGATCAGCAAAACACCATATATTATGGTATTATATCATATACCATCTAAGATTATTTGAAGCTATGTGTCCTGAAACTTTCCAAAATCTCTTTACCGTTGTGGAACAATAATTATTATTACCCGAAAAACATTCGAGGCCAAATGATTCTCTATTCTGATATCTCGCAAAACAATTTTTCTGTTTTGGATCTGCGTTTCCTTTTATTTCTCACGCAAACACACAAAAAACTTTTTCTTAAGTTTCTTCTGTCAAAATTTATCTTCGATTTAATGTGCCGGACATTTATTTCGCGAGCTAAATGAGTGGAGACTTTTCATCGGCCCATCTATATGAAGTTAGGAATTTAGCGTGCGAACAGGATACTGGTTTGCTAAACTGCCTCGCTAAATTTTATCTTTGTAGACATTTTTGTATGGGAGATAAAATTTAGCGCGAGCAGGATACTTAGCTTTAAGATTAAATAAGAAGGTATTCTAAATAAGATACTTTTGTACTTTTTCTCAAAAAAATTCAATTAAATCGGTTTCTTAATTATTTCTCAAAATTATTACCCAAATCCCGATCTGTCTCCGTATACCCATTTTTATAAAACTCAACACCGTACTGCCAATAAAAATCTAATAACAACTGCAAAAATCGTATTTTTTAGCAAATATTTTCCACTTCTTCTTTCTTTCAATCATAATTGATTATGGACCTTAAGATAATTCCAACCACTTGGAGATTTACACAATCAAAAACTCCCACTTCATTTGCACCCCCACACACGTCCATCGGCATATTCGGTCTATAACTGCTAGTGGAAATTAGAAAACAAAACTCTAAAACCTTACATATAAATATCTATGTAAAGATATCGGTTTAATACGAACTCCTGCACCTGCTACGCTTTGCTTTGAAGTCGAAATTCTTGTAAAGTGTAAGAGTTTTTAAAACTCTCTAGCCAGAACTTGCAACAGTTCAATTGCTTCAACTTATAAAAACTCACATTGTTATTGATATGTATGCACTGCCCAAAAGCGAATTTTATTTAACACCATTCCTTTTTTATATTTTATAAACTGTTTCTTTTATCGAGCATTGCATAACGAAAACCCTAAAAATAATGTGAATGCATATGTAGGTACCTACCTACCCAAACAAGAAAATTAAAATTGTATCCCCAGCCCAAATGGAAATAAATTGTTCATATCGCAGAGATACTTTTGCAGCAAAAGGAATCCAAAACCAAATCGGCTGCTCTTCCCAACAAAAACCATCATGCATTACATCACCGAATATTTCCTCACTGCACACCCCCCGCCGGCGCACAATCATAACCATAAGGGATTGACAAAACCAAAGAACGAAAGACGACATTTGTCCTTCCGCTTTCCTTTTACCTTGTATCCTTTCTATCCTAAAGGGCCCAGCCCATAGAATCCGTTGCGTCCGTCGCGTCGACGAATTCAGACGAATTGCCGTATTTGACGGAACAAACTGTCCCATAGAGTCCGTCGCATACGGTGGCAGGCAGAGTGTTTAAGTACTCTATACTTATTTGTCCCAAGAAACGTGGTAATTTATCCCTTTCTAACGTACGCAAATTCCCTTTTAAATATTTATTTTGATAGGCATTTTTTGTGAAAAAATTAACTTTTTAAAGTAAAATGTATGTTGTGCGGAAAAATAATCACATTAAATAACCTTTCGTATAAAAATCGCATTTTGTTAATGTTATAATGATTACTTTTTGGTAGTAGAAAATTTTGATATTCAAAAATCTAGCTAAAAGGTGATTTGAAAAAGCTCTTTTTTATGTACGTCCATGTGGTGATTATCATGGTGAAATCTAGATACTTATTTTGATGAAATTAGAAAAGAACATTTTTTTTCAATGTTTAGTTTTTAGATTTTTCTTTTTCCCACGGAAGGCTTTTCGGGCATCGAAATTCCCAAAAAAAGGAAGAAATCGCACAATATAAGAGCACTGGTGACAGCCGATGACAGAGTCTCTCTCGCGCTCAATATTTCCACCAATAAAAAGGAATCCTCTCACGCTGTTCCAATTGTCAACGGAGGCGACGGACAGAAAAGTAGAAAGTAAACTTACTTTATCCGTCGCGTCCGATGGCGTCCGGCACATGCGCTGCTTATGGGTCACCTTCCATAAGAGAGTGTGTATTCTATCAACTTGTCAGCAGCGATGCCAGATGTGGGGATTTTTCCCCATTTTGGGGAATTTTTGACTCAATGGGGAAAATGGGGAAAAGTGCTCTTAAAATGGGGAAAAACGGAAATCCATGCATGTTAATTAATTTTGCATAATTTCAAAATAAAACTCGTGTAGTTGACTTTCAAATATCTCCCGAACATAAAAACATCACCGCGTTTATAGAATCTATGCGATTTAGCTCAAAACTGAAACACTTTGCGGAATTTTACAGACGAAATTATGCTGCAAAAATGATCAAAAAGTTGCTTTGATCTTTGCATCGATAAAAATGCTTGGTTTTGCACAATATAAAAAAAGGTACCAGTCCAATGACGATTAGTGTACCTACCTATCGTTATTTTTTGTATTTATGTACCTTTCAAAATTATAATTTACTTTCAACCTGCCTCGTTATTTGTGAATTACCTATGCCTTTTAAATCTATTCAACCTACCTGCAATATTTGCTTTTAATTTTACTTAATTTGTATTACTTTAAACTGCAAGACTTTGAATATTATTTGTTTTCATTTTATTTTTGTAACACATTTTTTTTTTTTAAATGGCTAAAAAAAGAAAACTTATTTTATTTTACTGAAAATGCGTCTTTACTTCAATGAATTGAAATGGGGAAAAAAGTGGGGAAAAAATGGATATGAAATGGGGAAAATTTTCCCAAAATTCCCCAAAAATGGGGAATTTAGACAAAAAAAATCTGGCATCACTGTTGTCAGTCGAAAACGTTGTTGCAACGGACGCGACGGATTCTATGGGTTGGGCCCTTAACCCTTTAACCCACTGTTCAGTGTCACGCTGCACACATGCCTTCCTGGTTCCTGCGTGCGGTCATAATTCAACTAATCTAAAAGTAGCATTCATTGAAACAAAAAATCAACCACTTTTCGAATGAGGTGTGGTGGGTTTTTGTTTTCACCATCGATTTGTTGGACGATCTTTGTTGGACGAACGCAAAAAGTACAGCATTTTTTTACATTGGCGTGAGACATCTGTATATTACTTAAGGGCCCAACCCATACCGCGGTACTAATAATCATTTTTAGTGTCCAGGTTAACTTTTTCGAGCTCACAATGGCGAAAATTTCCATACAAAATTCCATATTGTGACCTAGGAAATATTTAGTGTGAAGGTTAAAAATGATTATTGGTAAGGCCCATAGAATCCGTCGCGTCCGTTGCGTCGACGGATTGCCGTATTTGACGGAACGAACTGTCCCATAGAATCCGTCGCATACGCTAAGTGACAGTGTTTTAGTACTCTATACCTATTTGTCCCAAGAAACGTGGGAATTTTTCCCTTTCCAACGTAGTCAAATTCCCTTTCAAATAATTTCCTTGATAGGTATTTTTTTGTGAAAAAAATTAACTTTTAAAAGTAAAAGTTATATTATACGGATAAATAATCACATTAAATAACCTTTGGTATAAAAATCGCATTTTTTTAATATCATAATGACTTCTTTTTGGTACTAGAAAATTTTGATATTAAAAATCTTGCTGAAAGGTGATTTAAAAAAGTTATTTTTTATGTACATACATGTGTTGATTATCATGGTGAAATCTAGATCTACTTATTTTGATGAAATTTAGAACAAAAAAAAATTTTTTTTCAATTTTTTTTTAGATTTTTCTTTTTCCCACTTAAGCCTTTCGGACATCGAAATTCCCCAAAAAAGGAAGAAATCCCACAATATAAGAGCACTAGTGAGAGCCGATGACAGCCTCTCTCACGCGCTCAATATTTCCACCAATGAAAAGGAATCTTCTCACGATGTGCCAATTGTCAACGGAGGCAACGGACAGAAAAGTAGAAAGTAAACTTACTTTATCCGTCGCTCCGGCACGTGCGCTGCTTATGGATCCATAAGAGAGTGTGTATTCTATCAACCTGTCAGTCGAAAACTTCGCCGCAACGGACGCGACGGATTCTATGGGTTGGGCTGGGCCCTTTATCTGTGCTTGAAGTTTGAAGAGCGACCAAGAAGAGAGAGTGGGAGTGCATTTACCATTTTACCAACTGTTGGTTGTTGTTGCTATCGTATTGGTTTGTTTGCTGTGGATTGTGGAATGTGGATGGACAGTATTGCAACTTTAGACTTTAGGTGTTGCCAGAATGGAGTTTTTATGTACTTACGGAAAAGAATAATTGTTATGCAGGTTCCTAACTGCCTTCGGAGGGCCATTGAACGACGAATAGAAATATTGAAAATTATAAGCAGAACTTCCTTGCTTTAAGGATTTAGGTTCCAAAATAAAAACCTTTACAATATAATTGCAGAAGCTAATTACTTAATTAGTATGCGTAGGTACCTACTGATATGAAATAAATGAAGGTTTCTTACTTTGAGGACAATCCAAATTCATTGTTCGAGTAAGTAGGTCTATTCGCGATTTCGCGTACTTTCCCCAACCAAACACCAACAATCTGTCAAATATAAAAAAATGAGGGATACTCCCTTAGAGACCTGAGTAAATACCCCAAGGTTAGGTTAGGATTGTTAGGATTGTGGGCTGGCGGGGAGTGCTCCGCGCCAAACTCATTGTGATACCCTTCGGGGAAGGGGTTTATCCGTAATACCTATTCAGTCCGTCTTATTGTTAATTAGTTACTAATTACTTACTGTGTCCTTGCATACAAACCACTTTTAGGATTTGATGAAGTTCATGATTCTGTCCGTTGGTGTGCTGGATAGCTTGTTCAGATTGTGGAAGAAGAATTTACCAAGGAATTTGGAAGGCATCCGAACGTCCCCAATTTCTTGACTAGAGTTAGTCGGCTACCCCTTTATAAACGTCAACTCCACGTGACCACTCTCGGCCAATAAAACACTGAAATACAGTCAGTCAGCTGTCAGACTTACTAAACTTGGAATATCTCCATTGGCTTACGTAGTGCTTAGCTAATTTTAGGAAAAAAATGCTGCCAGTATTATGTGGGCCTTACCAATAATCATTTTTAACCATCACACTAATAATATTTCTTAGGTCACAATATGCAATTTTGTATGTAAAATTTCGCTATTGCGAGTTCGAAAAACTTAGCCTGGACACTAAAAATGATTATTGGTAGGTATGGCGGAATGAAACAGGGCAATTGTCGATATATGGTAGAATAGATTGTGCGTCTTTTTTTCATGAGTTTTTCGAGTTCGAGTATTATGAGCTCGCTCTGAACCGAGCGTGTTCAGATCGTTCTTATGTTTTTTTGTTTATCCTGAAATACAAATTTAAGCTCTGATGTGTGTGAGCTCTATAGACAGATACAACTTATTGAGCGTGGTAAAGGACTTTGCGCGGTACTAATAATCATTTTTTGTGTCCAGACTAAATATTTCCAGCTCACAATAACGAAATTTTCCATACAAAATTGCATATTGTGACCTAGGAAATATTTAGTGTGAAGGTTAAAAATGATCATTAGTAAGGCCTTTTGTCTACCTAGGCTCCGCTATGAACTCAGACAATCCGCGGTACTAATAATCATTTTTAGTGTCCAGACTAAATTTTTCGAGCTCACAATGGCGAAAATTTCCATACAAAATTGCATATTGTGACCTAGGAAATATTTAGTGTGAAGGTTAAAAATGATTATTGGTAAGGCCCAATGACACCAGCGCTGAGATTAAACGAAGAATTACTCTTGCCATTCGCTGTTTCTTTGGTCTAAGAAAACAATTGAGTAGCAAAACCTTCTCTCGAACAACTAAAGTGACCCTTTATAAGACCTTAATCATCCCAGTCCTACTTTATGGTGCAGAGGCATGGACTCTATCAAAAGCGGATGAGGTTACTCTTGGTTGCTTCGAGAGGAAAATTCTTCGAGTAATTTTCGGTCCCGTCTGCATAGACGGTGGATGGAGGAGGAGATACAATGACGGCTGTACAGCGACATCGACCTAGCCAGAAAAGTGAAGGTCCAACGACTGCGGTGGATTGGTCATGTAGAGCGAATGGACGTGGGACCGCGCAGTTGAGGAAGACCGCGACTCTGGTGGCGCACGCAAGTGGACGGGGACCTTAACCAACTTAGCGTGCGAAAATGAAGACAGCTGGCCAAAGATCGTGCTTGCTGGAGACGATTGTTGGTTGAGGCCCAGTTCCCCCCCGGACTGTAGCGCCATCTTAAGAAAGTAACTGTCTGAGGTAAAAAAGAAACACGAACTTTTTGTAACGGGTGATTTTTTAAGAGGTTTAGAACTTTTTTTAAAAAAAAAAACACAAAAAATTCGAAAAAATTAATGAAATATTTATTTGAATCGATAGTTTGAACCTTGCAATTTAATGTTTAAAGATAATTTCATGCAAATGTTGACCGCGGCTGCGTCTCAGGTAGCCCATCCGCTGAGTCCAATTTTGGCATACTCTTTCACACATATCGGCCGGTATCTCACGAATGAATGCATGGATGTTGGCTTCCAGTGCGTCAATCGAAGCGGGCTTGTCCCTATACACATTGGGCCTTAGCAATAAACATTTTTAGTTTCGACTTTAAATTTACGGAAGCTCACAATTGCGAAATTTGTATGGAAAATATAGCCACTGTAAACTACTTGAATTTAGAGTCGAAACTAAAAATGTTTATTGCTAAAGCTCAGTACGCAGATGACCCGAAACGGAAAATCCCATACAAAAGTGACACAACGAAATCATGAACGAAAAATTTCGCTCTCCTTTTCGTTTTGCAGTACGCAGCTGGTACGCAGATGCTGCGAAATGATGGCGGAAAAGTGGTTAGTTGTAGTAGATTGCTTGGTACAATTCACCACTCTCTTTTCGCACACGTTTATTGTCCGGGACATTATTTGCTTGCGAAAATTTGACATTTGTACTCCAGTGTTGCCAGATTTTATAAGAGGTATGGAGGCAAGTTGGAAAATGTTGGCGCCAAAAATATCTAAACTCTTTGGCAGACTTATTGAATTGTTTAAGCACGACGATTAATGAAAAATAGGCGGTCATAGCACAAATTTAGACAGATGGAACAGTAAAGAAATTAAATATTTCAGTGGAATGATTTGTTTATTTTTTTTGTGGAATTAACTAAGAAGTTGATCGGAAAAAATTGTTCATGGAAAAATTTCTAAAATCTTTTTCTAGAAAATTTAAAGGTAATTTGCCAATTTTGTTTTGATAAACTAACTTTATAATTCATAAGCAACATTTGAAGACCAAGAATGAGTTCAGCCATCAAGTTTAAGTGGTCAAAAAAGCAAAAGAAAATGTTTACGGTTCCGTCATGCGAAAAGGATACGCTTGTTATTGAAGTACCTATGTATTTTTTTTTATAAATAGCTAAGGAGCCAAAAAACCACGAAACTTTAAAGTAAATATTCTAAATTAGGACAATTACCAAATGAACATTTCAAGGAGCCAGCGAAAAGTTCGAGTATCCAATTCGGAGATAAATTAACAGTGATGGTAACACTGCTACTTGTGTAGCAGCTGATGGAACCCTCCACAAATTATTTTCCGCTGCCTTTTCGCAGACGTTTCGTTGTCCTTTTGGAGACCACCGGAAAATTTCGTTTCGGATCATCTGCATACTACGCTTAAAGCTCAGTACGCAGATGACCCGAAATGGAAAATCCCATACAAAAGTGACACAACGAAATCATGAACGAAAAATTTCGCTCTCCTTTTCGTTTTGCAGTACGCAGCTGGTACGCAGATGCTGCGAAATGATGGCGGAAAAGTGGTTAGTTGTAGTAGATTGCTTGGTACAATTCACCACTCTCTTTTCGCACACGTTTATTGTCCGGGACATTATTTGCTTGCGAAAATTTGACATTTGTACTCCAGTGTTGCCAGATTTTATAAGCATGTTGGAAGATTTTGGCGCCAAAAATACCTAAACTCATTGGCAGACTTATTAAATTGTTTAAGGACGACGATAAATGAAAAATAGGCGGTCATAGCACAAATTCAGACAGATGGAACAGTAAAGAAATTAAATATTTTCGTGGAATGATTTGTTTATTTGGTTTGTGGAATTAACTAAGAAGTTGATCGAACAAATTTGTTCATACGGAAAAATTTCTAAAATCTTTTTTTTTTTAGAAAATTTTAAGATAATTTGCCAATTTTTTTGATAAACTCACTTTATAATTCATAAGCCATTTGAAGACCAAGAATGAGTTCAGCCATCAAGTTTTAGTGGTCAAAAAAAGCAAAAGAAAATGTTTACGGTTTCGTCATGCAAAAAGAATACGTTTTTTATTGAAGTACCTATGTATTTTTTTTCGCCAAAAAATCACGAAACTTTAAAGTAAATATTCTAAATTAGGACAATTACTAAATGAACATTTTAAGGAGCCAGCGAAAAGTTCGAGTATCCAAATCAAAGATAAATTGGCAGTGATGGTAACACTGCTACTTGTGTAGCAGCTGATGGAACCCTCCACAAATTATTTTCCGCTGCCATTTCGCAGACGTTTCGTTGTCCTTTTGGAGACCACCGGAAAATTTCGTTTCGGATCATCTGCATACTACGCTTAAGGCCCATTAGCCTTTACATACCCCCACAAAAAATAATCTAATGGTGTCAAATCGCACGATCTAGGCGGCCAATTGACCGGCCCGAAACGTGAAATTAACTGTTCACCAAACTCGCCTCGCAATTGCGCCATTGTTTCGCGTGCTGTGTGGCATGTGGCACCGTCTTGTTGAAACCACATATCATGCAAGTCAAGAACTTCCATTGCGGGCAAAAAAAAGTTTGTTATCATCGCTGTAACAAAGGCCTAACTGCTGGGAACGGCGCCGAATCGACATTTCGCGGTCTTCTGTCACACTAGCTGATGCGGCCGCAATATTTTCTTCACTACGCACAGTACGTAAACGTGTTGGTGGTTTAATGTCCAACAAAGTAAATATGGTGCGAAATTTGGTCACAATCTTCCGAATAGACTGCTCAGAAGGTCGAGAATGCCGATCATAAAATGGAAGCAGCGCGCGATGAACATTTCGAACCGAGCACGAATTTTGATAGTAAAATTCAATAATTTGCAAGCGTTGTTCATTTGTAAGACGATCCATGGTTAAATTGCAAACCAAACTGAAGCTGTTTGACAGTGACACAAGGTACTAAACACACGTCAGCTGTCAAAACCAGTGTTGCCAAAACCAAACCAGCTAAGAAATCACCCGTTATAACAGTTAAGGTTCTGCTCTGAACTAAAAAGAAAAACGCATTTTATTTGCTCGCCTCACTGGGTTTGACCAGGCGTAAGAAGATTTGGATGGAAGTGCCATTTTGTAACAATCGTCAGAATTATTTATTTAATTAATTGTTTGCCAATCTTGTTTCGATCAAATTCTGAGGTAGCTGGCATTTTCCAGTTTCAGCGGACTTTGTTTTTGTTAAACTATCGTATTATTTAGCACAGTTTAGCAGGTGGAAGCTCACAGTACTTACCGACACCAACAAACTAATTTTGTCATTTATTTTAAAACTTCTTTATTTTATATATCAATCTTTGTTTCTATATAGTTTTCTTTTCGCATATTCACCTGTAAAAATGTTAACCAACTTTTACAAGAATCAATTCTTTAATATATATTATAAAGATTGTAAATTAATTGTAAATGTAAGTCTTCAGCACATCTGTATAAAGTTTAATTTAAATCTAAAATATGTAAAAAAAAAAAAAAAACTTCTGCTCTCTACACAACTAAATGTTTTACAATTCATTTGTGACTTTACCATTTGTCCAACTTGTCGACTTTAAGTACATACATAACTAGATAATATAGACGCTAAAAATGTGGTATTTCTAGTTTAATGGAATTTATTTAACTCTACTGCTTAAATACTTGATCCTTCTCTTATTTGATTAACTTTTTGTATTTATTATAAAATTGTGTACAGTTTTCTCATAAAATATTATCTTACTTTCATTTAGTTAGAAATGTGTATAAATTTTAATTTATTTTTATCATATTTTAGCTAATATCAACAGAATCTGTAAATATTTTCAATTATTGTTTCTCAGTCGTTTCTTGTTATGTTTATGTTGTTTTTATGTTTGTCAAACGAAGGACATTGATTAGTAGAAAATCTATATGTGCAAAGTAATAGTGCTTACGTATCTATTTATTTTATTCAAAACTGAAATTATCTTTTTGAGTCTTTTGGTTCATTTTTGTTGATTTTGCTATATCTGGTTACAAAATGGTTTTATATTTTTTTTATGATTATACTGATTACACGAAGGCACAATGTTTTTTTTTTATTTATATAATAATCATAGTATATTTTACAAACACTTAATAGAATTTGTTTACTTAACGGATTTATATTTGAAAATGAATTTAGGTTAAATTGGTTTCAGAGGGAAGATAGTGATTTTTGTCAATAAAATAAAAGCTACGAAAAATACTCAGAAATAAAAATTGACATAAATGTGACTAATGTAATCGAATTGCACCAGAATTTAGGGAAAATGTAACAAAGTTTAACCAGTAGATTCCGTCATGGTGTGTTGGTCTATTCAGGATTAGTTAAGTTTAGTATATTGAAATAGAACGGCTTTGTACAATTAAGAACTAAGTTATTTTACAAGTACAAAAGATACAGATTACTTTAAGCGAGATATAGAGATATTAGCAATCACTCCCTTTTGAAAGTATGGAAATGTTTTGACGGAACTGCGAATATCTCAAATGTCACTCTTTCTGAAAACTGAATGCTACTCTATAAAATTGACTTGAAAGATCGATGTTTTCCCATGAGCTTGTCCGGCTTCTAATGGACTTAGCGGATAGACTATGCAAAGTGACAGTTTTTGACGTATCTTGCTTGTCCTTCAACTGCACCAAACAGAGTAGTTATTAAATTGGTTTGTTGCAAAAGTAGAAAAACTTAGCATTTAGCAACAAAAAGGACCTAATAATTTTCCATTCTGTGGAAAGTTCAATAACAAACACTTATTAAACAGTAGGAAATTGACGGTATTGGATAAATGTAAAATAATAAAAACAGAAACGCATTACAAAAGTTGCAATTTGCTTAGGCAGGCAAATTTAAACATCAGCGAACAAAGTACGAATAAGTTTTAAGCAGCTTTTGCATGCTGGTTTTCTCGGAAGAAAGAAAAATGTTGCCTCTCGATAAAATAGTTATGAACTGGCATTTGAAAGCGAAATGAGATCTAAAAAAGGGTTCTATCGAGTCATAATCTGGTTAAATTCCCAGGTTTGAACATTCGTTAGTATTAGTTTTTATTTTTCCGACGGATGAAAGGGACCTACAATTTGAGGCCCAATCGCAATGGCTAACTTAAGAAGCTTTCTCTCGTATGTTTTTCAGACTTCATGGCAATATTTGTCTTTTCAAATTCTCCTATCCACATAACTAAATAAGAAAAAGGAGGTCATGGGTTTAATCGGTGAAGCCTTCGCAGCCAATTCGAAACTGCAAACGAATCACATCGGCGAGTTTACTAACATAAGCGATAAGATTGATTCACAGATCTAACGAAACTAGGGTGGTTATTCCCAAATGCGCGGCGGATCGTATCAAAAGCGATAGGTACCTTAATTTCGCTCGTGTTCGCTTTTGCTTATTCTCAAATGCGAACGGGGCGTAAATTATCTTTCCAGTTATTTCCATTCTGACTTCCAATTTTCCATTTGTTTTTCCAAATATTTGACGGCTGTTTCCCGTCCTAGCTTGTGTTGTTTTTTTTTTTCTTGCATATACGCCGGCTCTTAATAGAAACACAACGGCTAATAAGAACCAATATATATTTCACGTGTTTTAATCGGAGGCCCAAGGCCATTCAACACATTTGTGATGCCGTCTCAAAGTTCTACAGCATTGGCTCTATATTCTGGAGAATTAAAAATGACCTTCGCTAACCCACTGTTCTCTTTAAAAAATTCAACAAGTGCAGCAAATTGAAATTGTTGAATGAAAGTTTGTTTTTGACTCCTTTATTAAAAAAAATATAAAATGAGTTCAATTAATATGACACAATGAATGTTTCAGCAATTTTAAACTTCTTGTTTTTATTGAATATTTACATTTTTATTCGGTCCGCAAAACAATCCGCCAACAATCCGTCACCTAAACACCTATCGCTTTCAATGCAATGGTAAAATGGCGTTGAAAAGTGCTTTCGCTTTTCATATGGTCGAATGGAAAGCGAATCGCTTTTGGAAATACAAAAATTCAAATCCGCTATTAAAAGCGATCCGCCGCGCTTTCTGGAATAGGCCCCTAGTTTTCCGCCGTAGACGGCTTCAACTTAAGAAATGCTTGTTGTGACATAGAAACCACAGCATTTAGGCTGCGGGAAAAGCTTAACACTAAAGTCGGTCAGGATTGAAATCGGCTGGTTGAATGGCAGCGCCCGATACTAACAGCGTTGAAATGGAGAGACACGTCCACTAATCCACTAGGGCAGCTCTATAGGGCTCTTTATTGAAATATTAAGAAATATTTGCCATTAATTAAACTAGTGGAACTTCATAAAAAGAAACAGTGACTTTCGGCACATGTTACCGCGTGTATACAAACGCTTCTGGATTTCCTAGGCACCAAACCTGTGTCGGCATTCTGTAAGGCGAAACGTTGAAACATTTTTGTGTTCACAAACGATTCACTTCAGCAACTTTTCTGAATCTGACTCCTGCTTAACCAAAAATGAGAATTCCATTCACTACACTGCAAGCTCAACTCACACATTTTTATATATACAACAACTTCTTCGGTGTGCACTATACCACGTCTCTGTCGATGTGTGCTATCAACTAAAGTGTACTTTGTAAGAGAACGAACAGTGATTTTTCGAACCACTCGGATGGATGTACGATAAGTTTGTCAAACTAGGTTATGATTTATTAAATAAATTTGTTAACTGTAGAAGCGTCTTTCGGCGTATATTTATGCAGTGAAATACTGAACACAAATCAAACCCAAAACTTACTTATGACCACATCGTTCCTCACACGTTAGTCACAGTCACACCTAAGCGCACTCCCTGGCTGGATATACGTAACACGTCACTGGACACAAAATACATTCGAAAAGAAACCGTTCAAATATGGTGCAACCAAATTTTGAAAGAAACATAGAAAACTAATTAACAGAAAAGAAACACGAACGTCTGGGCCAAAACAAACTATCAACTCAAACAACAAAATAAGAAAATCATAACAAATTCTTTTAAAAACTATATTTCTCAATATATTTATTGCATTGGATTTAAAAAAATATATATATCAACTTAAAATAAAACAAAATATATCAATTATGTTTGTATACATAAAAAAAAAACTATAATTTTGATTACTCGTGTAAAATACTACTACAAAAAAAAATTCCTATATTGAAAATTGTAAATAAAAAAAAATATAATAAATATTTACTATTGTTCAAATAAAGAAATAAAATAAAATAAAATAAAAACAAATCGCCATTAAATCCTTTTTAAGGCTACGGACGAAATTATGATTTCAAATATTTTAAACTAATTCCTCTCGCTAAAATTTAAGGAAACTAATTATTAAAGCAAACTAATGTAAACAGAACGGGACAATTGGTTACTTAGAAACTACAGGCTGCTTCCCCACTTCGCTTACAATAATTATTATGTTCTCTTTTTGCACAGTATACTGTATACTTAAACATTTTCTTTTCCTTATAGTTATCACTGGAAACGGTTTTAAATTAAATTCTTCAAACAATTTACTTTTTGTTTTGCGCGTTATTAGTTTTTTTTTTTTACATTTTACAGTCGTGCATGCAATTTGCTGTCTTGTTTCCACGTCTTGAGGTTAAAAATAAAACTAAAAAAATCAGTAGATTTTGGCGATTGGATGATCTTGGAAAAATAATGCTTTTGTGGGTAACTTTTGTTTTCAAATTGTTCAATTTTAGGCACATTAATTTAAAAATTACGTTGAAAATGCATACATCTTCTCAATTACTGGTGGTGGTTGTGATAATGATGGTGACGGCGGGTAGTTCCAATGCAGCAGTACAACTTTAGGCATGATACCTCAACGGTTTGTTGAGTTTTTGTCAATGCTCTCCGCGGAGGAGCTCCATAAGTAAATTGAAGTCACCACCGTCACGGGATTTGATTGTTAGCATCTCTTTGCCAAGCTGCAAGTAGCCGAGATTTAATATTTGTTCGATAGGCAAGAGAGTGTTGTATGTACATATCTCACCTGACACGTTCTTTGTAGCTCGGGAATCCTTAGAAGTAGTTCACCGAATTTCGATGGCATCTCGGGATAGTGGGCTAATGTGTACGCTTGCAGCGATTGTAGGGCTTTCTCCTGACACTCACGAACTTTGACCGGTTCTTGCAACTCAGATGTATCTATGGATGAAATATGATTAGTTAGGAAGTTATTTTCGGGATGGAGGGTGAATATACCTGATTGAAGGAGAACGATCACTTTCATGGCAACGTATTCATACCGATCGACCCGCAATCGTCGTAAATGGTCTGTCAGATTCAGCATTCGTTCAATGCACGACTGTTAAAAGAGAATAATATTTTTTGAGTTGTGTTCAGTTGAACATTTGTGCAATTTGTTGCTTTAATAAAGTGTAAAACTGTTTAAACTAAGTGCATATAAGAAATCCGGTCTTTCGAAAGCCAGTCAGGTTTCTTTTTCTTTACTGCGAACATAGATAGAGTACTTTGCAATGTACAACTCATTTGGAGCGTCCTTAGTACAAAGCTTACAGAAGCTTTACGAAAAGTCCCTTGGAAACACTTTTCTTCTAGTAGTCTCCTAGGTACACCATCCTTGGTTGGATAGGGCAGGGCAGCTGCAGAAAAGATGTGTGACGGACTCGCCCTCCTCCTCATCAGCTTTGCAAAAGTCATTGCATGGGAGTCCAAGTCTTCGCGCGTGTCTGCCCAGAATACAATGACCGGTGATAACATTAGCAACTAACGAGATACTAGATCTGTTGAGTCGCAGAAGCTCCCTGGATTTTTTGGTATCCAGTATTGGCCAAGTAAGCCTGGCAACATCACAATATCCTAGATGTTTCCATCTATGATTTGCTTTTCTTGCTGCGTCCGTATTAATGATTTATTTAGCTTAGGACAGCGGTGCGTACACGATCAACGCCAGAGGAGCCTAATCTTGCAAGTTCGTCAGCTGCACAATTCCCTGGGATGTCACAGTGTCCCGCGGCAATCTTCCACCGCTTTAGATCTTATTTCGCTGGATACAAAGGATCTGATTGCAGCCTGACTGTCGATGTATATCACAATATCCTTTTGTGATATCGCATTGATCGACAACGTTACGGCTTGACGAAAAGCTGTGATTTCGGCTTGGAAGACACTACAGTGTTTTGGGTGGGAAAAGGATAGGCCCAAGGTCAGTTCTTCTGAGAATACCCCTGCGCCGACTCCCTCTAATGTTTTGGAACCGTCCGTAAATATTGACAGTGTTCCTTCATGTAGGACATTAGGTGAGACCCATCGGGTTCTGTCAGGTGTTTCGTTTATAAACCCTTTCTCTTCTAGTATCGTCTGAGAGCAGAGAAGTTATTCTCGATCCAAAGCTAAATGAGAAGCTCAGCATGAAAGACGTGTGTCGCATTCTACGTCTGCAGAAAAAGTATTTGGCAAAAGGTCCAACGTAGGTTGGGGCTATGGATGTTCATAAAAACATAAGATAAAACAAAGATACAGAATACCACAGGGATCCGAACCACGGGTGCTCTTGAATCTAAGCGAGGGACTTAAAGTGCGCCTGCTGCCAAGCTAGACATTCCCTTGAACACACACCGCTGCAATTGCGAAAAGTCACAAGGGGAAATCCTGTGAGTGCCAGTAGCTAGGACCGGTTATAGAACACAGAACTCTAGGATACAATTCTGAAATACTATTATTAGAGGCGCTCAGTAAAAGCCTAGGGCGCAGAGGTTGTTGTATCAAAACATTACATAAACGTCATTTGTGTACTAGTCAACTTAGCCAGGAAGTCTGCTCTAACTGCTGCTAATTATCACAGAACTTCGCAGGAGTATCGTGCCGATGATGTCAAACTAGGTGATTATTTGAGTTAAAGTGGATTTCGATGAGAAATGACTTAGGCCAATTGCAATACCTCGGAGTGTACTGAACCATTCTGGCATTAACAGCCTTTGAAACTTTCTTTGGATCTTTGTTCATCCAGAATTAGCCAGACGTATGTACTAGCCATGATTTGTGGTATGTCTAACATTGACTATGGATTATCTACATTGTAAACGCTTTCAGTATTAACGTTAGTGGATAATAGTCTAGCTAGTTCATACACTCTAAGTTCTAAGATTTAAGGAATGCCACAGTGACTAGGAGCCCAGCAAAGGGATAAGTTGTACAGTCGAGATATCCCCTTAAGAGATCCGCGTCAATCTTCGAATGCTTCAAATATTTAAATGCTCGTTGCTACGGATTTAATGACAGCTTGGCTTTCGATAGATGTGATAAGACGCTTCGAAGACGAATATCGACTCGAAAGACTCTACTAAGCCTCGCATTGCAACAGAATAGGCTGTTTAGTTGGAGAAGACCCCAGCGCCGGCTTTTTAATTCGTCTTTAAAGACATATAATGCCATTTCGTTGCTCCCATTCGTTTCTGGCCGGTAGTTTGTAGTTGCAGCCGACGTTCGAAGGAGGTATCTGCAAAAGTATACTAGCATGACCATTCGATTGGTCACTCAAGTCTTTGCCCATCATATTCCCTGCTGGCAATGTATCAGACCTTTTTTTTGAAAGCAAATGATTGATGATTTGGAGAAAACTCACCTGCAAACCATTCGACTTCGCCCGAGCCAAATTGATAGACTTCCCCTGTGAGATCTTGATCTCCCCTGGTGTATCGATCGATCGGAAGCAACATGAAAACAATAAAAGTTCACACCACGAATTGATCAGCAGGCAAATTTGATCATCAATCTGCAAATGGAATTCAAATTAGAATCAATCGGAAATTATTCAAACTACGGCCAACGGCCACAACTCACGGATATATTCTTAAACAGCGGCAAGCTCTTGCACCACTTGACGATCTTGTACAGCCGATGATCGGCCACCGTGCACAGGTTGGCGATTAAGTCTGGATTTGCATTCTCTCCGTTCGCCGAGAGACCAGCGCTGGCCAGCAGCGGATTTGACGCAATATTACCAGGCGGGGTCGATGTCGATGCCGACGTTGACGATGACGACGAACACGACGACGTCGACAACGGTTGATTCAGTCGTGCCAACTCGGTTGCATTATACTGCCACAGATGCTCAACGTTCATGATCTCCTGCAGTAAGGTGGGGATTTCGTGATTCGGCGAACGTTGCTGCTGCTGCTGTTGTTGATGGTGATGATGATGGTGGTGGTGATGATGACTGCCGCTGCTTCCCGGTGTTGGTGTCGATGTGCCACCCGTGCTGCTGTCGGGTTGTTCTGTCTTAATTACGAAACCATTCACTCCCATGCGAGAGCTGTGCTGCTGCTGTTGCTGCTGCTGCTGACCAGATTGCTCGTTGTTCAGCAGTGGGCTCAGCATGGAATTGGGCAGTTGGTAGGAGCACTGGTAGGTGGACCTCCCTCCGCGTGTCCTGTCCTCACGAATCGCCTCCAATTTCATGCCCTTCTGGAGGCACTTCTCGAAGCGGCAAGCCGGACACTTTTTCCGAGTGGAGATCGTCACTGGACAGGGTCCGCCCCTTACACAGACATAGTTCTTGCGGTTCTGTACCGTCCTCTTGAAGAAGCCCTTACACGACTCGCACGAGAAGATGCCATAATGGAAACCGGAGATCTTGTCCCCACATATGGGACACGGTGAGTTGATTAGCTGCTGTCGTGAAATACCCGCCGAGGGGATGGCCTCGCTGTCGAAGAGCAACTCTTCTGTCTTGAGTCCCGGCGGGGTGCTGCCATTTACGGAGATTGATGTGGAGGCGGCTGCGGCCAGCGCAGATGCCGCCGCTGCTACTACAGCGGCCTGTGATAGATTCTGTGGATCCGACGACGACGTGCTGGCAGCACTGCTGCCACTGTCGATAATTGTCGGCCGATACAAAACGGAATGATGAAGTGACCCGCCATTGTAGCTGCCGTACATGTTATGTCGGCCTGCAATGGGCGAGTGCGTCGGACTGAACTCCGAACTGTACGAGTAACAGCTGCTGTGCGACGCATCACTGTTGTTGCGACTCAGCGACGGGGTGTAGGGGGCGTGTCGCGACGTTAGCGGCGATTGACTCGGCGAACTGTGCGTGTACGCGGAATGAATGGCAGAATCGGGGCTAGGATTGGCGGGCAACAGATTGGCTGTCGTCTTGGAGCGAGCGAGCAATGGCGAGTTACTGCTGCCGGTGGGATCGGCCAGGAGGCCTGGCTCATACTTAAGGTTAATAGGATCACTCTGTGGCTTCTTGTTAACGTAGTGTGATGAGTTTATCTCGACGCAGATCTGCTCGAGCTTGCAATCGGGGTCATTCTTGATCACTGTAACGGGCGCAGAGGAGAAAGTCTTGTCGCAGCTCGTCGAATTCTCCGTGTCCATTGGGTCTGGTTCGGGATCGGAGAGTTCGCCCTCCCACGACATTGGCCGCGGGCCATTCTTCACCGATTGACTGACTGCTCGTCGGGTGACCTTAAGGTTTTCGATGTGCGACAGCTCAGTCTCCGAGTCGGACTCATCGCCCTTGGTCACGGGAATCCGTATTGCGCCGTTGCCCTTGTTGTAGTAAGATGTTGTCACGATGGGCGCGGATGGATGGATGGACCGAATTGCACTGCTATTGCGGTCCACTTCACATTTGATGTTCGTCACAGACACATTGTTGCGAATGATGGATGATGTTGTCGATGGCTGTTGAACGCCAACGATGTTAGTGATTGTGCTGCCGTGACCCGCACTGTATGCGGATGGTTCACTTTTTATTGATGATGACATGGCTGTGAGTTGGATGCGTGTACATGCGTATGTTTGTGTTAATTAGTTGCAAACGTTTTATAATCCCTTGTGGGAGTTTGTTGATGAGATATGGTGTCTTACAGCGACATGCTTTCGGAACATCGAGTTTGGGGTAGTTGGACGTCAATCGCCATTTCTGGAAAGAAAGAGACCGGTGGGTTAGTGAGACGATGGGTAAGGAGTAAATTTTGATTTTTGTAAAAAACAAAAAACGATTTAGCAGGCTTTTAAGGAGAAGCTAACAACATTTCTACTAAAGAAGCAGTAGTCGAGATTCGGCGAAGAATACCCAATCACTGCTTCTACCTTTTGACAGTTCAAACCTACTGACTTGAAGGATAAAATGTACGCTCTATAGAACAGTGCAGTAGCTTACTCTCAACCCTTCTCAAGTTTTATTTTTTGAGTTAAATTAAGTGAAACCTAGACTCGTCCACAGCTCTGCATGTTTCCAAAACCATGACAAAGTATTTTCTTTGCAAAACATTTTATTACTTTTCTTAAAGTTTACGATAGTCCTTCGAGGACTTCACTCAACTGCAAGTTATCTGTGATGCCCTTCCACGTATGGCGAGGCCTTCCACTACTGTGTTGTCCCTCTGGGTTGAAGTAGAAAGACAATACGGGCCGGGGTATTTGTATCAAACGGCTCTACATGTTCAAGACATTTCCGGTTCGCCTTGATTATTCCAGTCCTGGCCTCACGGTTCATTACTAATTGTAGAGCCAGCTGGGTAAGTACGGATAATTAAGGTTTTTTTTTATAGATTCTCCAGGTTAGGTAATTATAATTAGGTATAGGATTCTACTATACTCAACTGCCTTTTCAGGCCAAGGAAACAGCTGTTGTCAAGAGTTATTCTTTTTGAGCTTTAACCTGAGCTTGTAAGTCGCTGTAGCGAAGAGCAACAGGTTCTTAGGACACTTAATAAAGGCACTTTTATTTGCAGACGATGTGGTTCTCTTTGCGTACTCACCAGAGTCCTTACAATTAATGATTAACCGTCTTGATTTGTACTGCCAATTATGGAATCCGTCACATTCCATAATTGACAAAATCAAAAATTATGTTTTTTTTAGATTTAGATTTATTTACTTGGAATTTACACTTTAAGACAAAATAGTCTTATAAATTAGTGAATATAACAATTTTGAAAGAAGCTACAAGATACAGGAATTTTGGAGGGAATACGATTAAATATATCTAACAAAAAAAAAAGAAGAAGAAATGAACATTATTTTACAATAAAAAAGGAAAAAAATAAACAATAAAATAATAATTAAGATTTTTAAGAAGGGAGCTGGTAGAGAGTGCAGAAATGAAAAAAAAAATGGGATCTCAACGGACAGCCCATTAAAATTGGCAAAACCTATATATATCTCGGGGGACACTAGCTAGTAATCTCAGTATGGAACCTCATCTAAAGGAAAGACTAATATAAGATAAAAGTGCCATATCGGCTACATGGAAAAAATGTTTTTCAAATCAACTGATTGAGCACAGCGTAAAGTACAAGGTTTTTCAAGCTGCATCAGAATCTGTTATGATGTACGCAGCGCAACCTTGTGGATATTGCCAATATGAAACAGTAGGGAAGCTCCTTAGATATCTACTACTTAAAACGATGCTTTAGCTTACCAAGCACAACACCAAACTATATGATCAATATCGAAACAGGACTGTCACTTACCGCTTATCATTAAATCATTAAAATTGTATGTAAATTATGTAATGAAAGTTTTAGAACTGTCAGGCTATAGTCTCCCAAAAATGATAGGGAAGAAGGTATTCCAAAGGTATAAAAAACCCGAAGAGCTATAGCAACGTACTGCAGATTCGAATGTACTTTAGCTTATGGAAACGAAAGATACCGCAAGGATGTGCTTGGCAAACTGATTGGCATGTAGATGAACAATACAGAGCTGATTGCGTAAATATGGCTTCATCGTCCGTTCACCGAGCTACATACAGCGTTTTAAAACACAGACAGACAATATAAAGTCTAACTACAGTGTCGCAATAAAATCCCTGTTATACTAGTTTATAAGATTCTTGTCTAGTAATTTTATTTATTTATTTACTTGTATAGTGTTTATGTTATATGTATATTACTTGTGTTTATTTATTTCAAAAAATCGGTCGGAAAAAAAATATTTCCACAATGACAACAGCAAATAACTAATTTCGGCTATTTTTAAGATGCGAGGTGAACTAATACGCCTTAATTATATCCCACATCGTGTAATTTTACCAATCTATTGTAGTCTTATCTGAGAGAGAAGACGTTATACATTTCATCGGAAGCTGCCCCATCCTTAAAGAAACAAGAAGAAATTTTCTAGGAAACGACACAAAATCTAAAGAAGAAGTTATAGCCTAACTAAACTTTGAAAGTGAGGTAAAACAACTCTTTTACTTCTATAAAGCGCAATCAATTACCGTAGTAAAATTATTGCCGAGAACTTTTAACCTTGTAAATAATAAAAAATTAGTATTAATATACAATCTTTTATTTTTTTGCTCTTTTACAAGGTATTTTAAAATCTTTTTAAATTCAAGAATTGAATATGCACTAAAACAATCAGGCAGACGACAAAGCCATGCTTAATGATTTTTTGTAACTTAAATTTGTATTATAAACAAGAAAACAATAAATCTTATCTAATAACAATTAAACAATAAGGCAATTGAGAAAAAAAATTACAGCGACAGATGATAGATGGCGTAAGCTCGATTTGTCCTAAACCGTAAATTGTGTCCATAATAATGACAAACAGACGACAAAAAGAATGCTACCAATGAGCAACCAATCGTAATCCTCTCCTATTTCCTATGAGGGGAATGAATGATATAGGGAAAAAAAGGGAAAAAATACAAAATCTCTGTGAAACGTAAAATGATTAAAACGACAAAATTTTCAAAGAATGAATTGTTCATATTAAACATGAAAGAAAACATCTCATTGAACGTCTGCGTAGGACTTTTTGTGCACCTGAATGCGTTAACTTGTTTTGCTATTATGTCTATTAAAAAAGAAAATTATTATATTCGAAAGTAAAGCTTAATAAAACACACAAAGTCATACATTTTTGATGAAAATTTTATTTCATTACAATAAGTTAGGACTTTGACATTAAATGTGAAAAACAATAACATGCAAATGACCGGCTCGGGAAGATTCGCAGCATGCGATTCTTTTGGGGTAATTTTTAACCACTTTTTCGCACATTTCGGGCGAGTAATGTTGGTTTTTAATGCGTCTAGAGTTTGGACTATTAGCGTAAGTACGGTCTTTTGCGTAGCCCCACAGAAAAAAATCGAACGGTGTAAAATCGCATGATTTTGGTGGCCCATTGATGTCGCCAAAACGTGAAATTACCCGACCGGGAATTTTCTCAAGCAATAAAGCCATAATTGGTCCTGTTTTGTGGCTTGTTGCCCCGTCTTGTTGGAACCAAATATCGTCCAAGTCCTGATCTTCGATCGCCGGCCAAAAAAAATTGTCATCATTAGGTTTAGACCATATCGCTCCGAATTGATAAATCGATAAATTCGGATGATCATCAGCAGCATTATTCGCGACTGAGTGTGCATTACGATGATGCACAGGCCTTACGAAATCAGTAACGCTTCTACTCTATTTTACTACTTTTTGAATCAACACTTTCGTAGTAAGTTTTAATAATTTTAACTCATTGTTCGATTGTTAAGCGATCCATTATCGTAAAAGGAAAACATTCAACTAATATGACGACACTGTAAATGACAGCTGAGTTTGACAGGTGTTAAACCACGAAACCACGAAATGAATGACCCTGTATTTATGTATATTTTTTTGTGATATGCTTATTTTAAGCTTGTTAATAAAAACAGTTAAAGTTTTCAAGTTTTTCTTATGAAAACAAGTGGAAATTTCACTCAGGGGAGAAAAAGTTTTTTTTTTGGGAATAAAAATGGGATAAAAAATGGGAAAACATTCTTCAAAGTCTGGGAGCACTAATCACAAGACAGGCATGCTGAAATATAAAATCAAGGAAACGGTGTCAATACTAATGACTTGTGAACAGGACGCGGAGTGACCCTTTCTTTGCCACTACCCGGCACTCTGCCACAATCCTCCGAGCAGATGGACCATAATGAGACTTGGATCATGGGACAGTCGAAAGAATACCTTACCATCGAAAACCTTCAGTTCGGGCGGAAGAAACAATCGCTGCTGTAGCTGCTGTTATACAAAACAATTCCAAGAGTTTCGACAAGAAGCTTATCTGCTCAAATGGGTATAAGAAGACAGTCATTGCAGTCAATTATGCACAATGATTTGGACTTATTCCCATATAAAATTCAAATGGCCAACAGACTGAACGCAACAGACTTGCTAAAACGCTTGGAATTTTTGCCAGAAAATGCTCCAAATGGTGGGAGAAGACGGAAACATGTTGAACTGTCTTTTTTATATCTGACGAGGCCCATTTCAATTTAAACGGCAACAAACATAATTGTCGAATATTTTGAACCCACAGATACTCCATGGGACGGAATTGCATCCACTTCGTGTCACAGTGTGCCCTCATTCTTCGAAGAAAACGGTCACACCGTTACGGCTACTGGATACCGTTACTTGAGCATGTTGATAGAGTTTTTCTATCCACAATTATGCCGAATGAGAGTAGTGCAACTCCCCACATAGCCCTACCCGCTATACGACAGAATTGCGACGAAATTTCACAATGACCTGATATCCAGAAACTCCACATTCCGTTGGCTTCCAAGTCGCCTGACCTTACTGCACCTGACTTTTTCTTGTGGGGTTATTGCAAACAGGAAGTCTACAAAGCAAAATTTGAATGAACTAAAGCAATCGATTCGAGAAACAATTGTGGCGCTTTCTTTCTCAACTCTCCAAGCAGTAATGAATAACTTTTTGGTAAGATGCCGCACATGCATCAACGAGCAGGGGGGGGCATTTAAATTCCATTATTTTTAAAACTAATTAAGCTATGAATGAGCTTTAACATGAATAAAAGAAAAATTAATTCCATACACTGAAAAAAGAGTTATTTGAGTTTCTTAATGTAGCAATATTCATCAGCCACCCTGTAGAAGATCTCTCTAAGCGGTCTATAAAAGCCTTGCATAAATTTGTTAAAGCCTAGGGATAGCTTGACAATCCGATTTTATAACCCCAAGGGCATCTTAATGGATCTTCATTGATCTACTTAAGTGTGGCGGGTGCGTAGTTTCCCCTTGTCTCGCCAATCCGCTTACCGAACCGAACCTTAATTGCAGCAAATATGTTGTCAGAGGTTACCTATACTAATACCCACCCAGAAAAACCGAGGTAGGAAAGTATAGCAAGAACAGTTCCACCTTAAAGTTATACTTAGATGTCGATTGAGACATTTTGTTTGATTTATCGTTCTTCGTTGTTCATAAAGCCCCAGTAGGTATTTTTTATGTTTCAATAAAATTTGTTGGATGAATACCTACCTACAAATTTTTTGCCACCCATTAGTTATATATACCTACCTACCTATAGTTAGACGGAAGGATCAAAAATGGTCGGCATTTTGCCGGCAGGTAAACGCGAATATTTTCGCAATTTTAAAACTGTCGCTTTGTCCTTATGACGTGAATTAATTTCCTACTGGACAGAGGTGAATACTTTTACATTATATTACAACATTCTACCAGATGCTACGCCTTAGTGGATACCGGATACGAATTCAAAAGTATAAAGCAATCACCAGTTCAATAAGCCTACACCAATACGTTCACCTACAGTGCATCCCTATTTCCATTACAATACCGCTAGTGGAATGAAAATAAAAATCATTAACCTCAAAAGACAAGAACACAAATAGAAATGTTTATGTAAACAACTGCATCTGATTTAAAAAAAAAAAAAACGAAGATCAAACAAGTGTGCAACAAACAAACCACGAGAACGTCATCGCTTCTGCCGCTTGCATCCACCCATATACACTGCTGCTGCAGCAGCGCAAAGCAAACCGCATCGTCATCGTCATCTCTCAACGACATCGGGTGTCAATAACCCAGGAACGTTATCACAACCAAATGTTAGCCCCCGCGCAGAAACGTCTCATCTCTCTTACCCCCACACTGGTGAGCACGAACATTTCATCTCTGTCAATCACCCAATGACTTCGAGTAAAAATAAAAACAACAGCACTCCCCCTCTCAATGTAAGCCTCACCCACTAGCTACTGCTATATATCACTGTATCACCGAACCAACAACAGCAGCGCTCTGTTTCATTGAACCAAAACCATTTCCCTGCTGTTGCCCTCTTGAGTACGGGTTTGGCGCACCGCGCCGCCACTCACAACACACAACTCACAAGCAGGGAATTCGAATCGAAATCGCTTTTCCAAAAATAAAACTTCGTACATACATTTCCGCCGAACAGTTATGATGACCCCTTCCTCATTGCCAGCGATTGTGATGACAACAGTCGTGATAGTGGTGGTTGGAAGCATTTTTCTTTTCTTTTTTCGTTTCGTCATAAAACAGAGCGGCAGCATCGTGCATTGTCGAGAGCGTCACGTGATCCAAAGGACGACCTTCAGGCAATGATTGAGTTTGTTCTCAAACGACCTTGCTCGTGCGTCGTCACTTCGTCACAAAATATTCCCCGAACTGAGTGTGTGTGCAAACGAAACACATACACAAATCCACCCCCTAAACGCGCAGAATGAACAACAACAACTCCACTGGCAGTATATAGGAATTTTCACCAGAAAGAGATGACTCTATTGGATGCGCCGCCAGTGGATGTGTGCGTATTTGTAATCGAATCAAACACATAAATGTCGTTGGCGTCGTTGTTGGTGTTTCATATTACGTAGTAAGTTGGTTCGATTCGTTTTAGATAAACGAAGCGATTTGACAGAGAAGAACTGCGGCAAACAAGCAAGTGGGGTGGGGCTGGGGGCAAAGCAAAACAAACCGATTGTCTTGGAAAACGACCCTGAACAGGAATACAAAACTAAAATCCGAATACAGACAAGAAGAAGAAGCCAAAAAGAAGAACAAAAGCGAAGACGAACAAGAACTAGTTAACCTTAGCCGGCTAGTACAGGGTACAGAGCATTCTTTGTCGTCACCCTTTTTTGGAGCAATGCTCGCAAATGGACGACGACGATGATGATGATGGTGATGACGATGACGATGACGATGATAAAATGCGATGGCGGTTGTGCTGTGGATTTGGACCGCTTTTGTTGTTTATGCATAAATAGTTGGATCGGTCGTAGTTTAGTCTAGTGTGGGAGGGGAGAATACACAAAGCGAACCAAAAACAAAGACGATTGAGTTGGAGTTGGATTGGAATTAGAAGGAAAACAAAACATGTAAAGAAAGGGGACCGACGAAGATGGCAATGGCTACTTGACTGAGTGGGTTCTCTTTTGTCTCTGATTTTCAGGGTTAAAAGGAGTTTGGATGTGGCTGGGGCTTGCTTGTGTTGCTCGTGTTTTGCGCCGTTGTGTTTCGATAATTAAAGCGAAGCGGGTAATATTCGGGATTGGGAACGTCTAGGTCTAGGTAATGTAGGTAGTTATAGAATTAAAACTGTTAGACCGAGAAATCCCGTTGACAATTGGGACACTTAAGTAACTACATAGGTACCTATATAGTTTAGTAAGTCTGACGACTGGCCGACTTGATGTGTCAAAGTTTTGACTGGCTTAGATCTGTTAAGTGACTTTACCAACCAATCTAGGTAGCTTAGGTATGAATTCATCAGGCCCAATATCCATCGACTTCTGATTATTAGTTGACAGTTCGCATATATGTGGCTGACGTAAGAAAAGTGAAGCTACCGACTTATCTAGTTTATGAATTCCCAATATCCATCGACTTCTGTGTATTAAATTGACAGTTCGCATATGTGAGTGACGTAAGAGAAGTGACCAATCTAGTTTATGAATTCATTAGGCCCAATATCCATCGACTTCTGAGTACTTAGTTGACAGTTGGCATATGCGGCTGACATAAGAAAAGTGACTTTACCGACTAATTTGTTTTTTTAATTCTTAAGGTTCAGGTTCAATATCGGCTGAGGCCGTCAAATGAATGTAGATGGTAAATCTGAATACTCAAATTCGGTTAGGTCTATATTGAGGCCCTACATGCATCTACAACATATACTTTGGGTACCAACTTAGAGTTTGATCTACTGTTTTAGTCGCAATTATAATATACCTAGCACGTGTCAGGGTTATCTTGAATAAATTCCGATTGAAATGTTTCCCTTGTCAGCAATGCAAATCAGATTGCTGAATAGAAAACATTGCGGAGGGAATTCCGTCTCAGTTGTAAATTCATCGTGATCCAGGCCGTGATCATGCCTTCAGTTTGCAGGAAATTCATCCTACAGTGGAAAATGTTGAGTGTGAGTAAAATAGTTTGCATCTCAAGACACCAACTAGACAGAGGATTGGTGCGAAATGAAGAAAACATAGCCGACTTATCCAAGACGACAACTTTTGTACATAAGGACGTCATCTGCACTCGTTTGAATAGGAACTCCAGGTGCCGGTGATTTTTTTTCGAAGTTATAGGCCTGTTATGGTTAGCAAGTCGAACAAAAAATCCTGCTAATGTCACTTATTTGTATTATGGTTAGCGAATTGAACAAAATTCATTCACCTGAACTGTCAAACCGCTGGCGAACGTAGAGACGCCTTATTGCGGCTTACGAATTTTGTATTATTTATTTCAAAACTTTATTACAAAACTATTTGGTGAAACCAGAGACGAATGGAATATATGATCCACAAAAATGAATGGAAATTCAAAAAAAAAAAAATGTATATAAACCCATTAAATTCATTTAGAAATATATATTCAACGAAAATCGCTTTTTATAGTTTCAAAAGAACTTATTCCAGCCAAATCCAGAAGCAAGTTGAGCTTATGGAACAAAACCCAGACATAGTCAAAGGGTTGGTACAATTTGGAGCTTGAAATAAATACTCTTGGTCCACCCATACGAAGTGGAATAGAATGGCACAAAGTACAAAATTTATAAACCACATGTATATTTGCTTAAAATTTTTTGCATATTTTTAGGTTTGGTTGAACGACAAACTGAAGTTGAAAAAGAAGATAGCTGGAAATAAGAAATAGTTGGAACATCTAAGACTTCATTCAGAACCACAGAAACAGTTGGTTGCGCAAGGCCCAGATCAAAATTTGATTGCCTACGCTCCTTTGATAGCTCCCGTCAGTATAAAAAATAGAGCTGCGCAGGCCAACTTTATAATAGGAAGTATTGAAGAAGTACGCATAGGTATGAATTTGTCATGCACGAATGTTTCCTTGGTTAAACGAAAGTTGGACACAAATCTAAAAAAAAATCCGCTGAATTATTTCGTAAATTAAAGTGCTTAATGTATTTAGGTACTTGCAGATGGCTTGGAGGTTCTAGAGGATTGGAATTGTCTCTTATACTTCGTCTCAATCTACACATTATCTAAAACTACCTCCGTATTGTTTTCTTCAGAAAATATATTAATATTGCTGATCATTTTGAAGGCACTCGCTAATGATAAAAGGCCTGTTAATTTAAATTCAACAGGAAAAATAAAAGGAGACCAAGTACTGCTCCTTGTGGAACGTCTCTTCATGTGGAAAGGAAAATTAGAGTTAGCTCGCTTTGTGCTGATTAGGTATGAATTATTCGGTACAGGGAAATAAATTCACGGGCAATAACTTCACATGGGAAATAATTTCACTTTGAGTAGGAAATAATTTCGCAATCTTCATAAAAGTTCAACAACTTAAGAAAATCTGACATTTCCACCATCAAATGCTTGTTTTAAGTCTTAAATAGCATTCAAAGTTCTGTAAAAAAAAACTTAATGTAAATTGCTTTACCGAGAAAATGAAGAGGTGTTTGAACCATCTAACAAATGGTGCATAGCATCGAAATGGGACTGCACGTCAATCATTTTCATTTTCTCCTCTACAGGATTAACCCCAATTTTCAAAAGAGTATTGAAAATCTGCTACATAAAGGGTCATTCAGCAAGTGTGGTTGGATCTTTTTATATGATTCTAAAATACGCAAAATGGTCGCGCACATGCCACACATTTCAGCTGCTTTTAAATTTTAGCAGCTAAAAACGTTAGAGGAGCCATATGTATATCAACCAAGTCACTTTGCAAATCAGAATCGTCGCTTATCATATATAGTTAATGATGACACAGCAAAAGAAAAAGAGGGACAACAAGCTTCCAAGCTTCAAGTGCAATGTTCTGTTGGCAGCTGACTTCAGACAATAGCTGATGCACTGCAGCGTTGTTTTTTTAAATATCATACTTGAGAAAATCGAGCAAAAACTTGCAAGTCATTACCAGGAGCATAATTTTGTTTAAAGAAGAGCTGCTCGGTGACGAACGAATGCAGGAGTCAAAAATAGTTCTACATACCAAAAAAAAAAGTGCACTCCTTAGCCGAACCCTGCTTGGGGCAGCCTGCCGCGCGGACTAAAAAGGAGTTTTGCGAGTACCAGCTCTACCCGATGTCCAATCGACCCTATTTGTTTCATTTTGTGTCACTTAACTTAGGACCTTGCTTAAGCACTTATCAATTAAATATTATAATTATCTGTCTCTCTCTCTCTCTCTCTCTTTCTGAACTAAAAGGATTACTGCAAAAGTCCATCAAAGAGACTTTAGAACCTATGCCGGCTATGCCAACGTATTTGCGAACGATTTAATAATTAGACTGGTTACTTAAGCCAAGTGCAGCCATATGTCTTTAGGGCTTTATGCCCTCACAAACAAAGCCTTAGATCCGGCCATTCTCATATAAAATACATGGAACAGACTATTGTAAGATGGCTCATGATTCATGAACCATTGCAGGGAAACTAATTTTGTGTTGAAATAATTACAACGGGATACACTTGTAATCGCAACCACCCAACTAATAGGCTCTCTGGACCTCCACACTTCCCCATAAGATATATCAAACTGACTATTTATAGAACTCGTATGCTTGATATAACCAGCTCATTCTGAAAGTCGTTAAATCCTCATTTATAGTACAAAATCTGACTGCTATGATGCACAGCAAATCCTCATTTTTAGGACCGCAACAAAAATCCGAACAACTACAGCATACGTCATACTCTGTGGAAAATGCCGCCCAGCTGCCAAAGTACAAACCAGATCAGCAATAACAAACAACCTCCTCTCCATATGGTCAACGACTAGACGACAGTTACTAGATACTGAATTATGCAACCATTCAGCTGTAGCAAAAATAAATCCGGTACACCGAGTGACCGGCTGGCGCGCACTGCAACCGTCGCACCAGTTAAAGATATTGGCTTGCAACGCAAGCTGAGTCATTCAGTGCACTACACAGCTAACTCTGTCTTACAAATTACACTTTATACGCGTTACTATATTCACAGCAAATGCTTCTGCCCGGTTTAGTTGGGTACCTAAATGGCTGGCAAAGCCGTTAAATCACCGCCGCACTAATTAAAAGTTCCAATAAGCAAAGTAAAAAAAAAAAAAATAAAGCCAACCCGGCCAACTGGCCAACATTGGGCACTGCGCCGCTAAAGACAACTTTCAAATCGACGGTTATTTATGTTTTGTAATTAATTTTCCGCCAAGTCTTGAAGTACCAGAGTTTAGAGTCTCTTTGTCTTCTAATGCTGTTGCTGCTTGTGCTGCACCGCATATATGGCGGTGGTAGGGTAGGGTGTATAAATTACAATATTTAATATCAAAGACACGTTCTATTACCACCGCTGAACTGTGTTTTGGTTATATCGGTTGGGGACTGTCAACTGTTGAGTTTGCAGCATAGCAATGTGGTGCTAGCCGCACACGAAGGCTTGTCATAAACATTTGTTGGGTGTGTTCACGACTGTGGGTATGGTGTTGGAGAATATAGTAAAGTACTTGTTGGAGTATAAATTTGTTTATAAATATTTTCGGTTGCTCATGTTTTAGATTATGTTGTTTAGATTTTTTGTGTTGCTTTTCAATTATTTATTTCATATTTCAGCTCAACTGTTTAGCCCTTCTTTCATTTTTATTTCGCTCTGCAAGAGACTCAATTCAATATGGAAATTATTTTCAAATCAAAAAAATCCCATTTGTGGAAAAATAAGCAGGAAAGATGCATCGTAGATCCAGTCCAGGAAGTGCTAGTGCTAGATGCAGCCTGAAAGAAACTTGATGTTAAAGCGATTTCAAATCATCGGATTACCAGTGGAGGACGGTCAACTTGTCATTTCAAACGTAAAGCTCATCAAGATGTCGAAGTAAGAACGTGAGGCTTGTGAGTCATCACGAGAAAAACACGCAAGTTAGGTAGCAGCGTACATCTTATGAGGAAGATTATGAAGTGAAGTTCTCCATGGATTCCATTATGTCTCGATCTAATTAAGTTAGGTAAGGTTTAGGTGGTGGGCCACAGCTAGACCACTTACACTTATGCAAGAAAAGAATGCTATACGACTTGAAATATCCACTACAACCCAATAGCCACTTGCTTTACTTAAATTCAAACAAGCGCTTAATGAATGAACCTTTACTATATTTTCCTTTTTTTTTGTTTTAAAGGGGTCACAATGGTTCGCCATGACAGATGCACGATTTACTGTCTTCTTCTTTACAAAAGCAACTGACTATGAGGTTTAAAATATTTAAAACTATTTCACTATTCGCATCGGAGTACTTTACTCGATGAACGGATCTGCACCAATCCCTATCAAATAAAACTATTCAAACAAATATCAAATACACAAACCAAGCAACTGCCGTCTCGATTTCTACGATTTCTAAACGTAATTTGTATTTGTGTAGAACAATTCCGAAGATTGAACAAATTGTGTCACTCGCTGAATACCATCTTTCATCTGACCACATTCAGCAACAAGTAAGTTAGGCATCCAACCAAATCTTCCAATATATCACGAGATTTATGAAACGTTCTCAAAATGCATAACATAACGAAATTCATTATAGTGGCAACAAGGAAAAACCGCATAAGTCGACTTATGTCATAATTGAGTTAATGTTACTATCGGAAGCACCGTACCCTGCTCTATAATGTCATTTTTTTTCATTCAAATATCTCTCACGGTTGCTGTGTTACGGATCAGGGAAAAAATGCATAAGTCGTCTTTCCACGTCTGAAGGCGAACCTTTAACCTGCGCTCCTGCAAAGTGGCTAAAATGACTTATGCGTTTTAAAATGACTTGTATACTGTTTTTCCTGATTTGTGCACACAAAAAGTTTTAAACGCACGTATTATGAAATTCAGCACTTAATTCAGCACAAACGAGAAGAACAAACAAATCTTCAAGTGATTTGAGTTTTCATTTTCCCAGATGTTTCGTGAGCCAAATATGTAGATAGTTGGACATGGAATAGTTTGACAGCATTGTCACATATTTAGAAATGAAACTATAAATCCATCTGAAATGCTTTTCTCTGCTAAATCTTCGATAAATGCGAGAAGAAGTCCATCAAACATCCATCCGATTTACTACATTACCGACATGCAAATGTAAGGCGCATGAATTGACCAGTCAGCAACGAGGCAAGTGATAGGTACTAGCAATATAAGCAATGAATACGAATCAAAACTGGTAACCGACCATGCGACTCCCGAAAGATTCCCAAGTAGGTACTCTGCGGAATAGTGCGGAATAGAATAGGACGGGATCTGTCAGTCCGAATAAAAATAGGAAATGTTAAACTAAATATTTAGCTGGCGTATAAATACCAAAATAAGCCCCACAGCTGGCTTAGTCAGACATCCGTCACACAAGACAGCGAAAACCTTTTCCTATTTCTCCACTCTTCCGTTCCATTTCGCTCACAAAATGCACTTTTCCCCCCAGCTGTTTCAATTCGCCTAAAATGTAGCACACAAGCAAACGAGTAAAACCGCAGCCTGCAACTAATAATTGTGCAACTCTCACAACTTAAACTCCCGTATGTTATGCAATAATCATTTATAATATTCTTTTTCGTTGTTTTTGTCTGTCAATTAATGCTGAAATAAATGCAAACCAGTTGTACTACTTGGATTGAACCATTTCCAAGCGTTCACCTTGAGACAGAATGATATACTACTAACAACAATCATTAAGCGCGCGGGACAGAACAGTACAACAAAAGCAAACCACACACATCGTCATCGTCGTCATCGCAAATAAAACGAGTTGCGCGCTGGCTTTTATGCTTTTTATGTCAGCACAAGTTTATTAACCCCCCGGCGCGCAGTAGAAACCTACCTACCTACCTACTCATCGTAGTAATAATAAATTAATTGATTTACTTTTTACTTTATCATTAATTTGCGTGTATTACCTACTCGACTTGAAGTGTTTAACTGTGCCACAGTTGGCACAAGCTGTCAGATGGCCTTCAGACACACACACACCTGAGTGTAAACAATGTTGTAATTTTGTTCTCTTCCAATTTGTTGTCGATTTTTGATTTTAGGACGACTTGGCGAAGTGTCACCCGGAAGATATTATCGACTCGTATGAATAACGGAAATATTTTAATGTGCCTAGAAAGTGATTCAACTGACAGACACTCGAGACTCAAGAGTGCGAGCAATTAAACGAAACAAACGAGTTGTGGTTCACCGCATCGTACCCAACGTTCCATGAGTGATTGATTCGATGTGAATCGGTCAGTTGGTTGAGTGGTTTTCGGAATCACGTTTTTCGCTTTCAAAGTGGTTTTGTCGCGATCGGAATGATGGCACCAATCAATTTGGCTTGGGACGACCATGCTAGCGTAGGAACCTATAAAATGTTAAAGACGCAAATAATCGCGCTCAGCGAAAATCATTTAACACAGATTTTGAGCAATTAATGTCGCAGCCTTGCCGGGAACTGGTTTCGGCTGCGCCTGTAAATATTTTCATTGGAATATTGCAGAATCAGGTACCAACAACAACAAAAAATTAAACAACAATCACCAGTGGCTATATGTGGCATCGGTGTTGGTGTGTATCTGTATATGAGCAGTGAAAAGTCATTCAGAAATCAGAAAATGCATTTTTTTTTCCACCGAACTTGAGAGATTGTTGCAATCATTGGCATGTATACAAGGCTGCGCTTTGTATTTAAATTGTGCACGAGTGGAATTCCAACTAAATGACGCCAAAGTGTCTGGATAGGTGCTGTTGTAGGGGGAGATTTCTGTTTCTTATACTCTTTGTTTCAATTGGAATTCAGGAAGGAATACGCTATAACTAATCAAGAGATCGAACAACGTGTTAAAATGTCAAGGACGAATATAGGGTGTGGCTATACAGCAATAGTTGTCAAAGCCAGGCGAATAATTTAAATTACATTGAACGGTGGTGGGTGCAGATGTATATATGGATTAGGACTGAAAGATACACAATTGTGGAGACCAATGAAAAACATCCATTAGGATGTAACAACTCAAGCAACTTCTCAAATGAAAAGGAATATTAATTTGTTTACACTAGAGCCGCGTCGCGTCTATTTCAAAAGTCACATGGCACTTGCGTTACTTCTCTTTTAAAATTTCACAAATAATAGCGGTCTCAACAACTAAAAACACGATCGTCTGTCTATTGACTTGATATATCATAAACTGAAATCCATATATGGAAAATAATATGACTATCGCCTGGTGGACCAGTGGTTCAAGTTGTCATTCGATATTCTTTTACCAAACAGGGTTGCGCTCTTGTAGTTACTTTTTAGTGATATCTAATACAATTGTTTGGAACTTGACTGCAGAACACCGGAAACAACTTTCGAAAAAAAAGAAAAATGTTTCGGATACTTCCAATTTGGAAGACGTTAGTGAGACACTGTTTATGAAAAAGTTTTTCAAATGTACACTACAGTTCGTTGGTAAATAGTCACCGGCAGAAACGTCCAACGCAAACGGGACTGAATTTTATCCTTGCCACAAAGTCGATGCTTTATATTTGTAGAGTAGGGTATAGAGAGTTTGTTTAGGTCTTCGGGAAAGGACATTTGGTCGTAATTATAATCATTTTTAACCTTCACACTTTATTTTTTGTAGGTCACAATGGGTAATTTTATATGAAAAATTTAGAAATAAGTTCGTTAAATCTATAGCCTGGGCACTAATTATGATTGTTAGTATCGCGCATTATTTTTTAGCTCCTCATCAGCCAAACAAAAACCGATTGAGTAGGGTTATTCTTTATCAAATTTTCGATGAAATTTGGTTTTCAGACGTTATAGCAGGGCCGTCATTTGCTATATCAAAATTCAAGCTATCTATTGCGACGATTTTCTTGTTGACGGGATATTTACTTTATTTTACTATACCCGCTAAGCCCTATTTTTGAAGGTCTATACCCAGAAGCATAGCATTGTCAGTTGATGTGTTCGACAAGCAATTGAACAGATCTTTAAAAGACTGTACCCAGTGTATAGGGATGTTAATTTTGTAGACAGTTTTTTAAAGTTAGCAGAACCTAGACAGACGAATCTGACGAATTGCATCACTTTTGTCCAGCTAACAAGCATATTTATACAAAGGTAGACCAAAGAACTTCAGAATCGAGCGAATTTTGCTAGACCCGCCTAAGCTTGTTTTCTTTTTCTTCTACTAGGTTAGGTAAAGTTGAAATGCCTGTTAAACACATTTACACACTTAAAAGGTCATTTGCGATATAACATGAAGCTAGAAGAGTGTTTCCCACTAATCACTAATTCAGTTTGAAAGTTCCAAAGGTCTAGAGTCCGCATTTTTTTAAATTATTTAAAACGCTAGAGAGCTCCCGATAAAGGTTTCGTTTTCAACAGAGAGAGCCTAAAAAGTACAGAGAAAGTCAGGAATGCTTTCCTCCTCCTTACAGCCTCTACAAAAGTACCATAGATTAAATATGTGCCAGGCTTTGTTGCATCTTGCCTAAAGCTCTGCTATATGGAGTCTCCCGATAGAGGTCAAATTCATTGCAACAGTCGCCATTTCTAGTTTGCAAGGCGTACAGCTTCGCTTTCTTTTTAATATAAGACCCAAGACCATTTTCATTATAAACATAGCTTATGCCGTTGATTGAATCACAAAACTCGTATTGATAACGGATTACTTCCAGAAAAAAGCGAGTGGTGAAATAGTGATTTGCACAGATGGGTGGCGGAGCGGATGCCGGTATTTAATCAGAATAGCTGGAACTAGCCCGTCACGTTAGCCTCGGGAAATTAACTTCCGTTTATCAGGCTGAGATGATTGCTTTGCTGCATGCGTTGGACTACTTGCTTGAGAGTCAGGTGGAGGGAAGAAATATTCTTATAGCACTGGACAATCAGGCGTTGATCAGACGCATGGGACAAGCAAACATTACAACATCATTGGCACTGGAATGTGTACTCAAGCTCAATAAGTGTTCATCTAAAAATGAAGTAACACTGACTTGGGTACGAGGACACATTGGGATCGAAGGCAACGAAAAGGTGTGTTCCCCTGCAAAACAGGGGTCAACGGGAAAGCTGCTGGGACCAGAACCATTCGATTCAATTGGCAGAGGAATGGTTGAACAGCTGATTCACAAATGGATCCCGGCAGAACACCTGAGAAGGTGGTCAACCGTGGAACAATGTAGACAGGCTAAAATGACAATTAAATGGCCGACCTGCTCCACTCAAGGAAGGGTTCTAAGCATGAGTCGAGGAACATTGAAATGGGTGGTGGCTTTGTACTCAGGACATGGTAATTTCGGGTATCACTTAAGGATGATGGTCCTTATAGAGGATGACACCTACAAACCATGCTGGAAGAATCTGAGACAGCGGCACATATACTGCGTCAATGTCCGGCTTTGGCTGGCAGAAGAATGAAGATCTTGGGACATCATTGGGTTGAGATCCGGTCGATGAAACAGATATCACATAAACAGTTGCTAGCGTTAGCACTAGGAATCGATTTATAGTAGTAGAGAAACGAAAAGAGACCCGTCAATGGTGGTCTGATTCTCTCAAAATATATAATAATGCCGTTGATGGAGATGGAGGAGATGGCAACAATTTCTTTTTTTTTTTGTTCCGTGCAAGGTACTTTACAAAATCTAGGTGGGACTGAATATAGCTTAGCTTGGCTTAAATCACTTTAGGTTTAGATGGACGCCCACTTTTTGCATCAAAACATTTTCGAGTCCTTTCGGTTGACACAAGGTAAGATACATCAGAAAGAGCTTCATCATCACTCAATATTGAGTGTTCTTCAGTCTTCACAGGCGGGTATAGCTAGTGGGCCTTACCAATAAACATTTTTAGTGCCGACTCTAAACTTTAGTAGTTCACAGTGGCTATATTTTCCTTATAAATTTTACAATTGCGAGCTTCCGTAAATTGAAAATCGAGTAGAGTGCAGTGTCTCTCCTAAAAGCGTCTCTGAAAATATGAGCCACAACAATGATGAAAACAAAGAGATCTATAAAAAAAACACACTTAGCACCAACTACTGTTCAGTGAAATATTTACATACATCCACTAAAGTCCTATAACTTTGTACAGAAAACTGCAGTTGGAATTCCTGCATACGAAGCACTTAAACATTCTAATGGAAAATCCGGCCTTTAATTCGTTCAACAATGTTGCCTGACATGCACTAAAAAACCCTCTCGCATACATTTCATTTGTATAACTCTGGTGCTCTCGACAGCTTCAACTATCCGATCTGAACTCGTCCAAAACAATAGAACACAGCTATAAATCCATTTCCATTAGAAAAATGCCACACAAAAGAATTTTCTCAGTGACATACAAAAACAAAACAAAGGAAAGTGCAACAACTATCCAGTAGGTACTTCACCTCTTTCATTGTTTCGTATGATGGTCTGGCTGGCGTATCTCCTCCTAAAATGAGTGCGCGAATGATAGAAATGCGCGTGCAGAAAAAGAAAATAAAACAAAAACGTTGAATCCACATCTAACTGTTTCGAAAATAAATTAAAAACTCGAGGGAACATGAGATATGCAAACACAGAAAAAAAAATATAATAAAAATTCAAAAACTGCGAATGCAAGCAAAATGTTGCGCGCTCGTTTACACGATGTGGATCTATAATTGTGACCGCGCGACGACGACGACGATTTCTCAGTCTCATTTACATTAGTGCAAATTACAAAAAAAAAGAAACATTATTTTTCATTTTCTTTGTTTTTCTATTATCTAGTGCTTCGTATGCACACCTCCCCGTCCGCGCCCATTTCAATATGATGTTCCAAATACAGAAAAAAAAAGGAAAAACAGAATGTTGCTGGTGCTGTCGCTTAGCTGCATGCTGCGCGCTGTTAAGTGCCAAACACTCATTGATTCTGTGGCATTAGAGCCACACAAACACACTCTCATAGGCAGGGCGCGGGGAAAATGGCGGAAAAGTTAATGGATGTTGATGATGACGGTGGATTGATGGCACGACGACGACGATGATGATGAAGACCATTACCCGCATGTTGTAGCAAAAGCAACATAGAAAAACAGAAACAGCGCGAGAGACAGAGAGATGAAAACGAAGAGGTTACTAGCGGCCATTGACTTTGTCTCGTTGATGACCTTGCCCGAAAAAGACAAGAGCAAAGAGGAGGAAAAAGAAAGAAAGCCAACACCACAAGAAAATAAAATAACACGTTGATGGTGGTGATCATTTTCTTCTTATTCTCGTCGTCGCGTCGGTCGTTGCTGTTTCTTCTTTTTTTTTTCTTTTTTTGTAATTTTCTCTCTCTTTGAGGATTTTTCCATTTCGCCATTTGGTGTTGAATAAGTTTTACATACGAAATGAACAGAATGACACAAAGCTATAGCAAAGAACTCGTCGACCGACACAGCATGGTGTAGGAGGAGAGGCGAGGAACGATTTCGGTTTGTTCGTTTTGTTGTTGTATTCTTTCATTCACTGACTTCTTTTATTCGATTACATTGGTTCCGTTATGAAGCGATGACACTTGAGTCCAGTGCTCCCTGATCGCTTGTTCTTTGCCGTGTGCTGCTGGCTCAGTCTTCTCGTTATCCTCAACTTGTTCGATTCGTTCTTTTGCTTTAATTTTATTATTATGCTATAGGTGGTTGGGTGGTTGACTGGTGCTGGTGCCTGGTGGTAGGTAGGAGAGAAGCTAGTCGTGAGGGAAATGGAAGCAAAATAAAGGTGGATGAGGAAACTGTTGCAAAGGCAACATCTGACACGAAGATGACCGCAAACCGCAATAAAAGTGCACCGGTAAGACGCTGGCGAACGGTAGGAGGTAATTATGCGGAAATGTATCAAATTGTGCGGAAACTTGTGGTTATAGTGGAAATTGTGGTGGATGATGGGTTGCTGGCGAGTCAGTGGACAAATAAACTGCGTTGTGTCAGAACATTTGTATAACTCTGGTGCTCTCGACAGCTTCAACTATCCGATCTGAACTCGTCCAAAACAATAGAACACAGCTATAAATCCATTTCCATTAGAAAAATGCCACACAAAAGAATTTTCTCAGTGACATACAAAAACAAAACAAAGGAAAGTGCAACAACTATCCAGTAGGTACTTCACCTCTTTCATTGTTTCGTATGATGGTCTGGCTGGCGTATCTCCTCCTAAAATGAGTGCGCGAATGATAGAAATGCGCGTGCAGAAAAAGAAAATAAAACAAAAACGTTGAATCCACATCTAACTGTTTCGAAAATAA
Organism: Cheilosia vernalis; assembly: GCA_949126925.1. Classification (NCBI taxonomy): domain Eukaryota; kingdom Metazoa; phylum Arthropoda; class Insecta; order Diptera; family Syrphidae; genus Cheilosia; species Cheilosia vernalis. The sequence continues at coordinate 15,538,164 of OX421361.1, forward strand.
ATTAAAAACTCGAGGGAACATGAGATATGCAAACACAGAAAAAAAAATATAATAAAAATTCAAAAACTGCGAATGCAAGCAAAATGTTGCGCGCTCGTTTACACGATGTGGATCTATAATTGTGACCGCGCGACGACGACGACGATTTCTCAGTCTCATTTACATTAGTGCAAATTACAAAAAAAAAGAAACATTATTTTTCATTTTCTTTGTTTTTCTATTATCTAGTGCTTCGTATGCACACCTCCCCGTCCGCGCCCATTTCAATATGATGTTCCAAATACAGAAAAAAAAAGGAAAAACAGAATGTTGCTGGTGCTGTCGCTTAGCTGCATGCTGCGCGCTGTTAAGTGCCAAACACTCATTGATTCTGTGGCATTAGAGCCACACAAACACACTCTCATAGGCAGGGCGCGGGGAAAATGGCGGAAAAGTTAATGGATGTTGATGATGACGGTGGATTGATGGCACGACGACGACGATGATGATGAAGACCATTACCCGCATGTTGTAGCAAAAGCAACATAGAAAAACAGAAACAGCGCGAGAGACAGAGAGATGAAAACGAAGAGGTTACTAGCGGCCATTGACTTTGTCTCGTTGATGACCTTGCCCGAAAAAGACAAGAGCAAAGAGGAGGAAAAAGAAAGAAAGCCAACACCACAAGAAAATAAAATAACACGTTGATGGTGGTGATCATTTTCTTCTTATTCTCGTCGTCGCGTCGGTCGTTGCTGTTTCTTCTTTTTTTTTTCTTTTTTTGTAATTTTCTCTCTCTTTGAGGATTTTTCCATTTCGCCATTTGGTGTTGAATAAGTTTTACATACGAAATGAACAGAATGACACAAAGCTATAGCAAAGAACTCGTCGACCGACACAGCATGGTGTAGGAGGAGAGGCGAGGAACGATTTCGGTTTGTTCGTTTTGTTGTTGTATTCTTTCATTCACTGACTTCTTTTATTCGATTACATTGGTTCCGTTATGAAGCGATGACACTTGAGTCCAGTGCTCCCTGATCGCTTGTTCTTTGCCGTGTGCTGCTGGCTCAGTCTTCTCGTTATCCTCAACTTGTTCGATTCGTTCTTTTGCTTTAATTTTATTATTATGCTATAGGTGGTTGGGTGGTTGACTGGTGCTGGTGCCTGGTGGTAGGTAGGAGAGAAGCTAGTCGTGAGGGAAATGGAAGCAAAATAAAGGTGGATGAGGAAACTGTTGCAAAGGCAACATCTGACACGAAGATGACCGCAAACCGCAATAAAAGTGCACCGGTAAGACGCTGGCGAACGGTAGGAGGTAATTATGCGGAAATGTATCAAATTGTGCGGAAACTTGTGGTTATAGTGGAAATTGTGGTGGATGATGGGTTGCTGGCGAGTCAGTGGACAAATAAACTGCGTTGTGTCAGAACAGGGGAAACCCCCAATGGACTTAATCTGTTACGAGTATTGCACCGAAATTTTAAGACAACAGGTTAAGTCGGCTAACCTTCTTAGCAGCTTGAGTACCTACTTCAAGTATTTGGGTTCATATTCTGTAGTTTATCACAAAAACACCTGAAAACAAGTCATAAGATGTTCGAAGATCACTTTTCAATGAGACCGCATTGAAAGTGCAAACGCACATGTGTGTTGAGCATTTTACTGCACATTTGAGAAATTCCTTTGGTTTCAGGAGAAGCAAATATTGAAACTAGCCTTTTGGGGACATCTCTCAAGAGGACTGTAAGTTGTTGCAGATAGTGGGCCTGTCTCCGAGCAGAGGTATAAGCATATCAAAGCGAGGAAAAAAAAAAAGACCAACCAAAAAAGTGTGGCTGAAAGAACAATGAATGAAATGGTCGATTGAAATATTAAAATAAAAGATTAAAATTATATAATATTCTGTTTTGGCGAGTATCTACTGGCAAAGCTAAAACTACTCACAGTTCACTAGACACACTGTACGTAAACACATTATTTACCGTCATAGCACGTCAGAAAATACAACTAACTGCAATAGGACATCATAATTGTTGAACATAAAAGGTTTTGTCATCTACAGTCGTCTCATTCACGCTTTGACGTTCTTCTTTGCTTTTGTTTTCGTTAAATGGACACACACATACATCTACATTGAATTGTATTTTTCCTTTCTGTTCAGTCGCTTTTAATATATCGTACAATCAACTTCTATTCGTACTGACTGTGTTTTCTTGCTTCTGGAATTTGGCACTTTAGATTTTTATTGATCCTGCAGTTGTTATCCGCTAATTTGGGAAAGTCGTAATATCATAAAAACAACAGGTTATGCGCCCAGTCTACGCAGAAAAGTTTTAAAGGGTTAAAATAAAAATTGCAATCATATTTGTGTGCACACGAGGATCATCGCATATCGTCGCACATAAAAGGAGACGCCATTGTGGTCAATCGAATGCGTAGTTAGTGCTTGGAATTGAAAATATTTTTTTTCGGATAATTCCTGGAGGTACTTCGAGAAGCATCGATAATGGAAAGGGACATATCTTCAATCGAGAAATTTGTCGATCCATCACAATGGATGATGTGGAAATTTCAGGTACGTGTGAATTTATTAGCATTGGAGCTTTATGATTATGTAGATGGAACATTACGAAAACCCACTGATGCAAGCGACTTGGCAAAATGGAATAAAAATGATGCTAAGGCACAGAAAGTCATCGTGAACTCATGTGGGCCTAAGGTTTTGATTCATTTATGCAATTATTCAACGTCAAAAGAAATGTGGGAAAAGTTGCAGTCGGTTTACGAGCAAACCAACGACTCAGCTAAGCATCTTTTGGAGGAGCAGTACTATGCATACCAGTTCCGAACTGCAACCCGTCGCGAACACACGTGTGTGCAGCCGTAGCATTCTCCCCCTTAGTCGCGCAAACAACACCCAAAAACAAAAAAAAACAAAACCAACAACCAACAAACAAAAAAAAGCGAAGATCAACTATTATTAATTCATTATTATAACACCGATCTTCTGCCGCGCAATTAAATCAATTCTGAGTGCAGTGCCAGTGAAGTGTTGTGGAAAAGAAAAAAAAAAAAAAGAGGAAAAAAAAAACCATTAGCGTGGGCGATTCCCTCCTCCCCCATTCCAACTCGTTTGCTGTTGCACTTTCTTGGTCTTTGCAATCGCCGGCCGCCAACGTACAAGCGATTGTGCTTGTACTGTTGTTCATAAGGCAATTGCAATGAGTGGGTGAGAGCAACATCTGGCGGATAGCGGGTTGTGTGTTGAAGCTTTGTTGGTGGATCAAAGCAAATTGTCATACGGGCATAACACCTATGACAGTTTGATTTGAGATTCTAACATTGGACTTTTACTTCACAGCCCTGCTTAGAAGTAGCGTCGGAGTTGTGTTTTCTGTGTCTGTTTTTTGTGCTGATGGGGAATTTTAGAGTTGACATGTGCAACATTCGTGGGCTACGATCGAATCTCTTTTCGGCGTACGTCCACGTCGCTAAATATAAACCAGCTGTTTTGGCGCTGAGCGAGGCCCAGGTGGGTGTAAATTCTGATAAATCGGAGTTTGATCTACCTGGGTATCGTTTAGTGCCTTTATTCTTTCTTCACCGCGGTCTCGCCATCTACATACGTGATGATATTGCCTACCAAACTCCAGGTTCTTATGGCCAATGTTCCAATTCGGAATTTAATTTCATATGGCTGAAATTCCACATCCGTAGGCAAATCATTCACTATTGTTTTATCTACAGAAGCCCTAATCTAGATAGCAACTCGACTTTTAACGAGTTTGATGCGCTGTCTGACTCCATTACAAGAATTGTCTCCCTGTATCCTAATACTGAAATTGTCATTGCGGGCGATTTCAATATTCACAATTCTAACTGGCTTCGACATACTGGACAGACAACACCCGAAGGAATTTATGTTCAGATCTTCGCTGAGGTAAACCAATTAACCCAGCTTGTAAATGAGCCAACACGCGTACCTGATATTGACGGTCAGAATGCCAACACTCTGGACTTGTTTCTTACCTCCCACCCTGATAAATACTCTTTAGAAGTATTATCGCCTTTAGGCTCGTCGGACCACTGCATCATATCAGCTAATTTCTCGTACTCCAACCACACAGTTAAAGAAAAATCTCCGAAAAGAACCGTATGGCAATACGAGAAAGCCAACTGGAGCGGACTTAACAGCTTCTTTAAGAGTTTTAACTGGTCGTTATGCTTCCTCGATAACGACGTGGATGCCGCCGCTGATATGGTGTCCAGTATTATCACCTTAGGTATGAAATCCTTTATTCCTAACAGGATAAAGAGTATCATACCGAAAGAAAATGCGTGGTACGACTCGAGCTGTAAAGAGGCTATCAGACAAAAGGAGTTAAGTTTTCGGTCATATAAGGCCAACCCATCTGAGGAAAACCGAAAAAAGTTCAAGCGAGCCAGAAATGACTGCAATACAATTATCAAGCGTGTTAAATTCTCGTATGACCAAAAGTTGAGGCAAAAAATACTACAATGTCCCAAGGGTAGTAAAAACTTTTGGTCTTTTGTAAAAAATATTAAGAACTCGGTCTCATCTTCGATCCCAACGCTCATTTACAATGACATTCCAGCTGTCAACTCTTTAGACAAAGCGAATCTGCTTGCTGCACATTTTGCAGCCAGCTCAATGCTCCCAGATTGCGCTTTGCCTCTACCTGTACTTGAGAGCGTCGAATGCACCATGGGACAAATCCATTTTCGCACTCGTACAGTGGCAAGAGTACTTAATGATCTCAACATAAATAAATCCGCTGGTCCAGATTGTATTTCCCCAATTGTTCTGAAGAGGTGTTCTTCTACGCTGGCAAAACCACTGCGTAAGCTTTTCCATCTGTCCTATTCTTCTGGACTCTTCCCGAGAAGGTGGAAAACAGCATTTGTCCAGCCCGTCCCCAAAAAAGGCGAATCTTCTTCTCCCACCAACTACCGACCCATAGCACTTACATCCATTCTTTCTAAGGTCATGGAAACGCTGATAAATCGTCAGCTCATGAAATATCTTGAATCACGAAAACTCATTAATGACCGGCAGTACGGTTTTCGTGGCAACAGATCCACTGGTGATTTGATGGCTTATCTCACCGAAAAGTGGAACCAATCTCTACATCACTCTGGTGAAACGAAGATTGTTGCGCTTGATATTTCAAAGGCATTTGACAGAGTTTGGCACCAAGCTCTTTTGTCGAAAATGCGTGCATATGGGATCGATGCGTCTCTTCTTCAATGGATTAGAAACTACCTCTCTGGCCGTTCAATTCAAGTTGTATTGGATGGCTTCAAGTCTGAAATTCACCATATAAATGCTGGTGTTCCCCAAGGCTCCGTTTTGTCTCCGACTCTCTTTCTCATTTTCATAAATGATCTCCTGTCTGTAACTTCTAATCCAATCCACTCCTTCGCCGATGACAGCACCCTCAGCTTCTCATATTCATTCCAAGACTCACGTCCCTGCTCTTCGGCCGTAGAACTGGAACGGCAACGTATGTTAAGCTCATTAAATTCCGATCTCGACAGCATTATAAAATGGGGTTCAACCAATAGAGTGGAATTTAATGCTTCTAAAACACAATGCTGTCTGCTGTCATTAAAGCGAAACCAGAATCCTCAGCCATTATCCATGAATGGCACTTGCATCGCCGAAACCGAAAGACTTTCCATTCTCGGTATGTGTGTCCATGACAAACTCCGTTGGAATGACCACATACACGAAGTCGCCAAGAACGCTGCGAAATGTCTAGGTTTCCTCAAACGGTGCAAGAAATATTTTACCCCTTCTGATCTGGCTGCCATATACAAGGCGTTCATTCGCCCCAAACTTGAGTATAACTCTCATATCTGGTCTGGTGCGCCCAAAACCTCACTGCACCTGCTGGATAGGATACAGAATCGTGCTTTAAAACTCATTGGAGACACAAATATAGCGAATACTATAAATTCGCTCGAACATCGCAGAAATGTAACATGTCTTTCATTGTTTTATCGCTATTTCTACAAACAGTGCTCAAGCGAAATCGCCAGCTGCATTCCACCCCTTCAACAATTCAACCGCAATACTCGCCAAGCCAGGAATGCCCATCAGTTTACCCTTCAGCCTATTTTCGGTCGTACTATGAAATATAGAGATTCCTTCATAAGCCGTACCACGCGAATGTGGAACGCCTTGCCCGGCTCTGTCTTTCCCCCTCGGTTCAATTTGCAGACATTTAAAACCAATGTGCATCGGAATCTCCTATCTTCTCTATCCCAATTTCCCTAACGCCCGCGCTGTGTACTTCAAACTACACCATAAGAGTAGTCATAACCTCTTTAGCGCGTGTTTATTATAAAAAAAAAAAAAAAAAAAAGAAAAATCCAGCACATGACATCGCGACTCATATTTCAACTTTAGAAAATTTGGTACAAAAATTGAAAGTAGCCGGTGTCACCATAGACAACAGTATGTTGGTGACAAAAATATTGATGACACTACCATCAGAGTACCGACATTTTTCTACGGCATGGGATTCAACAGCTAAGGAACACCAAACGATTATCAACTTGACGAATCGGCTCTTGGTTGAGGAAAGTCGAATAGGAGTTCAGAGCATGAATCTAGGTGAAGTAGGAACGAGTGAAGCGTTGCTGGCAAAGCGAAATACTGGTGCGATCAAGAAATATAATCAGCAAAATTTCAAGAAGAAGGACAAACCAAAGCAACCAGGAAAATGTTTTAAATGCGGTTTATCTGGTCACTGGAAACGCGACTGCAAGGTACAGGTGAAGACAGATGTAGATAAGGCATTTTTCAGCAACATTGTTCAGTCTCTGGGAACGGATGATGCGTGGTTTGTCGATTCAGGGGCCACTAATCATATGTGCAGACGGCGTGATTGGTTTATGACGTTTAAAGAATTAGATAAACCAATTGAAGTTCTCCTTGGTGATGGAAAGCTGATGCACGCAATTGGGCGAGGTGATTTAAAGGTGCTGTCGTACAATGGAACCAAATGGATGGAGAAAACAATAAAAAATGTTTTGTATGCACCGAATTTGTATGCGAATTTATTCTCTTCGACCAAAGCAATGGATAATGGACACACAAGCTGGTCAGATAAAAATTCATTTAAGCTGTTGGATGGTGAGAATGTTGTGGCAGTGGGAGCACGACAAGGTGGTATGTTTCAAATGCTTTTTAAAACAATTGAGCCGAAGCACGACAGATCCATGGTGGCTATAAAAGGCGATTCGCTGCGCATTTGGCATGAACGTTTGGGCCATCAAAATCTGGCTCATGTTCGCAGTTTTCTGAAAAGCAATGGTGTTGATTTTATCGACGAAAGCTTTGACTGTGATGGCTGTGCATTTGGGAAACAACATCGACTGAGCTTCCGTTTGCGACCAGATAGATCAACAAAGTGTGGTGAAATCATTCATGCGGATGTGTGCGGTCCCATGGAGGAGGATTCCCTGGGAGGTTCAAGGTATTTTGTACTTTTCAAAGACGATTTATCAAAGTTTCGTTTTGTATATTTTCTTAAAAATAAATCTGAGGTAATTGAAAAATTTAAGATAGTACTGAAGATAACAGAAAAGCAATGTGGTTATCCAATCAAGAATCTTCAAACAGATAATGGGCTGGAATTTGTGAATGGTCCCTTAAAGAAGCTGTTGGAAGAAAATGGCATTCATCATCGTAGGTCTGTTGCATACACGCCTGAGCAAAATGGGTGCGTCGAACGTGAAAACCGAACCATCATGGAATCGGCTCGGTCCATGATTCATGCAAAGGGACTTAGTCCAAAGCTTTGGGCGGAGGCGGTACAAACGGCTGTTTTTATTCTGAACCGAACGGGAACCAGTACAACAAAGGATAAGACGCCATATGAACTCTGGCACGGAAAGCGCGCACAGTTTGAACATTTTCGTATTTTTGGCTCAGAGGTTTACGTTCATATCCCAAAACAAAAACGGAGGAAATTAGATGCGAAGTCAAAGAAATGTGTTTTTGTTGGCTACGATGAAAGTCAAAAAGGATTTCGTGTCATGGACGAATCAAAAACTATATCAGTGGTTCGTGACGTTAAGTTTTTGGAAGAAAAACCATCTATAGTTTGTACTATCGAGGAAGATGATGCCATCTGCGAAGAAGCACATAGTAGCAATGTGTATATCAAAGAAGATTTTCAAGAAGCTGAAGTTCATCCAGAATTGGAAGCTGAAGATTTTCAAGAAGTTGAAGGTCATCGAGAATTTGAAGCTGAAGATTATCAGGAAGCTGAAGATGAAGATCACCAGGAACTTAACGATCTGCCAGGACGTCCAATACTACCAGCAATAATTGATGAAGGCAATATATTGGAAACAAGATTGCGTAAACGTCAAGGTGCTTCAATAGCGATGGCCTTGTTGTCAATTAGTGAGGAGCCCAAGTCGTATGAGGAAGCCGTTAACTCCAACGAAAAAGATAAGTGGTTGAAGGCCATGAAGGAGGAGTTCGATTCACTTTTGAAAAACCAGACATGGACCTTAGTTGAGAAGCCAAAGGACCAAAAGGTTATTGACAACAAATGGGTTTATAAAAAGAAGAAGAACCCGAACGATTCGATTGAGCGCTTCAAGGCCAGACTAGTGTGCCGTGGATTTCATCAAGAATATGGCATCGACTATTTGGAAACATTTAGTCCAGTAGTTCGATTCACATCATTGCGAGCGATTCTGGCCATTGCAGCTGAAAAGGCTATGTACATGAAGCAGTTCGATGTTAAAACGGCCTTTTTGAATGGCGATCTTGAAGAAATCGTTTTCATGCAGCAACCAGTTGGTTTCAATGACGAAAGTGGACGCATTTGTAGATTGATGAAAAGTTTGTATGGTCTGAAGCAAGCTTCGCGCTGTTGGAACCGGAAGTTCAAGGCATTCATACAACTTTTTGGGTTTAAAGCTTGTGATTCAGATCCATGTGTTTTTGTTACTCATCAAAAGGAAACAACCGTCATTTTGGCAATTTATGTGGACGATGGGATTGTGGCTGGAAATAATAAGACGAGCGTGGAATCTGTAATCAAACATCTACAGGAACACTTCGAAATCAAAGTGATGCAAGTGGGCTGTTTTCTTGGATTTGAGATCGACCAACAGGCTGATGGTTCCATCTTCATGCATCAAACAGGATATGCTCAGAAGATTTTGCAACGATTCCATTTTGATGGCTGCAATCCAGTATGTGTTCCAAGTGATCCAAACCAAGTGCTTTCAAGTTTTGAGGAATCGGAGCTAAGCAAGTTTCCATATCGACAGCTGGTAGGAAGTCTTATGTATTTGGCCATAGCTACAAGACCAGACATTAGTTATGCCATCGGGAACGTGAGTCGGTATTTAGAAAAACCAACGGTGGTGCACGAGATTGCTCTAAAGCGAATTTTAAAATATATCAAAGGTACAACCAGCTATGGAATCCTGTACAACGCAAAGGGAAAACATCGTTTGTGCGGATTTAGCGATGCTGACTACGCTGGTGACGTCGACACTAGAAGATCAACGTCAGGTTTTGTTTTCAAGTACAATGATGGGATTATCAGTTGGAGCAGTATTCGACAAAAATGTGTATCGCTCTCTACGACAGAATCCGAGTATATAGCAGCATCTGAGGCTATCAAGGAGTTAGTTTGGCTACAAAGGTTATTTAAAGAGTTAGCACCGAATAGCATTAAAGAAACCACAACGTTTTTCATGGATAACACTAGTGCTATTCGCTTAATAAAAAACCCCGAATTTCATCGACGCAGCAAACATATCGATGTCAGATACCACTTTATACGAGAAAAATTTGAAGAAGGCTGCTTCGATTTGCAATATATATCTTCAACAGACATGATCGCAGACGCCTTAACCAAGGCTCTACCAAGAGAGCGGTTCCAGTTGCTGCGGACTTTAATGGGAGTTTATAAAAATTAATTTTTATTAACGTTTTTATGTGATGTGTTCTGTAAAGTAGAAGATTTAATGAATTTTTTTGTAAAAGTTGACAAAAAGTGGGAGTGTTGAACATAAAAGGTTTTGTCATCTACAGTCGTCTCATTCACGCTTTGACGTTCTTCTTTGCTTTTGTTTTCGTTAAATGGACACACACATACATCTACATTGAATTGTATTTTTCCTTTCTGTTCAGTCGCTTTTAATATATCGTACAATCAACTTCTATTCGTACTGACTGTGTTTTCTTGCTTCTGGAATTTGGCACTTTAGATTTTTATTGATCCTGCAGTTGTTATCCGCTAATTTGGGAAAGTCGTAATATCATAAAAACAACAATAATCAAGTTTACATTGGTAAGTTGCTTGCGCACATTTCTTGTGCGATACCAAAAAACTTCATATAATCGTGAGTGTAAATTCCACAAGTTATCTTTCTTATGCAGAACAGACCCTACTTGAGGACAAATCCATGTGCAACTCAGCGAGTTTTCATCGATAGGGAGTTTGGGCACATTTAGTGTGCGATACCAAAAAAACTTCATACAATCGTGTGTCTATAAATTACACAAATTAACCTTAAATCTTTTTAATGAAGAACAGACCCTATTTAAGGACAAATCCATTTGCAACTCGATAGGGAGTTTGCGCACATTTCGTGTGCGATAACAAAAATATTCAAATGCTCGCGTGCGTAAAATAACCTTTAATCGCTGTCACCAAAAGCACAGTCAAATCAAATAGCGTGTGTCGTGTCTCGTATCCAGGCAAGAGTTTTCTGTTGTTGTTTTTTTTTCAATACCAAAAGGTTGCTGTTGAGGTCCGAACTGAACTCTATTTAGTGTCGCGTGCATTATCCTTATTCATCTAACCCACATGGTATTAAAAGACCGATATAGGATTACATGACAAGCCAGCCAAATTGCTTGCTTTAATAATATCAAATGCAACCCTTGAACGCACGACTGACATCGAGAGCGTTTTGTCTACACCTAAAATTAGAACACTGACACCACCACGCAATTGAAATTCACAAAAACACGGAAGAAGAAAACGCGATCTCACAACGTGCACTTAAATGACACGACTCTTGGTTGTTTTACACGATGCTTATGGTATCCACATTGTGTCTTATGTGTCGGCGTTGCAGTCGTCCTTGGTATGAGCGCAGAAAGTTATCGTCTCTCACTAGCTAATCGGGTACACACGATATGAAATCGATGAGATGTTTTATGACCACGATGAAACTTCTCCAACACCATGTAATAACGTCGAAAGATTTCGTTATACACTTTTCGAAAATATCGCGTTTTCGTATAGTATTTTGTATTTATAATTTTACGTGCGCTTTTGCGAAAACATTATAGCAGAAATGACGCTTATTATAAATTCGGCTGGAGCACGTGCCTTAAAATAAGTTAATTGCCTCGAGGAGGTATGAATTTTGCGTTGATCAAACATTCATAATGTTTCTTTATGATATGATTGGCACATGTTTATACTGCTTAATGTTCTAGGGCACTTTTTAAATGACAAAGCAAAGCAATACACACGGCATGTCTTGGCATTTTTGAGCTCATCGTTTTGCACACATAATCCTTGTTGGAATTGTTTTTCAGATTCTAATCTAGGTTCTGGGCACTGACATGACCTAAACGTACGTATCTGGAAGGACATTTTATTTAAAACGCATCCGTATGTGCGAAAGTAAAACTTTTCTCATTCATACAAAAAAAGAAGAATATTGGAAAAAAAAACCGGAAGAAAGGACACAAATAGAGTTCCATGCAGCTATCCATTAGCGCACTTTGAATGTGCGTTAAAAAACAATAAGACGTGTGCAAAATCCCATTTTAAAGGTCGAAGTGGAAGTGGATCAACGTTTTGTCCACTGCGCTACACCTAGCAGTGAGTTTTCATGATGCTCAAGATACCGTGAATATTAACTTTTTTCCATACGGCCTTATAAGGCTAACCAAAATATTTTTAAATTACTTAGAGGAAGCCTGCCGGATACAGACTCCGTAGCAAGTTGGAATACTATGCGTTTAGTGATTTATATGAGTTGTCAACAAGAAGTGACAGAGCGTCACATTACACAGCTATAACTTTGAGGTAGTAAGGAATGGCTTCGTCAAATGTACAATTTTCATCGCATTATTGCTGTTCGACTTCAACGATCCCTATGAGCTTCATACCAATAATACGCAATGAAGCAGTGGCAATGCTAGGCTGCGAAGTAAGCCTAAAGTAAGTTTTCCAAATCCAACTGTCTAAGTTGAGAATTCACTTTCATCCACCAACGAAATCCGTCCGTCAGATGTTGCTTTCGTTACAACTCATTGCTGTCCCAATTTCGTACAAATCCCTACACAGTGAAGTTCTGGACCCCCTTATGGAATCGACAATTGGAAATCAGATCAGTTGTAGTAAATATGATTTAAAAAGAAAACTTTCAGAGTGACTGAAAACAACCAACATCTAAACTGCTTCACAATACAATTTTCTGGCTACAAATCAAACCACCAAACCTTCCTCTGCAATGCAAATGACTTTGATGGTTTACTTTAGCCTTGAAACACACTCACCAAAGAGGTTCCATTGCGTTTTCCCAAAGTCATTCTGACCTTTGTACAATTCTACAAATTTCCATAAAAATTCTACAAATCTTATCAACGCAATTTCTGTGAACACCTGCACTAGGTAAGAACAAGAAGATCCATCAAATCAACCAACAACAAAAAAAAAACACACACACACACACCCGATAAGCGCTCAACAAACTTACTAATCAAAAAAGATGAAAACTTACTCGTTCCCATAACGTCATCGGATTCCTCAGCTCATGGTCGTTCGGCGAATTTGTTTCGCTTTTTGACAAAATTCCCTAAACAAACACACACTAAAAACGCATTCCAATTCGAAAATGAACCAATTCCATGGCAATTGTTTTTGTGGTAATTTTTGTCAACTCTACTGTCGATATCCGAATGCGATATATGGGTACTCATGCACTAGCAACTATCACTTCTCACTCTCACACACACTCTGGGGAAGAGCGTGGAATTATATTTTTATTTACTTTTTTTTTTTTGAAGGACATTCGACCCAACTTGTTGAACGTTTTGTGTTATATTCCCGCAACTGACAGCGCGAGACTATGGGTGTGCAAAAACTCAGATAAGATTCTATTTTTGCAATCTTGTGCCGCGCGCGCAGTTCTCGATTTTGTTTTTGTTGTAAATTCCATACATCAAAGCGAACAAACTGGTTGAGAACTTTATTTAGCCGTGTGGACACCGAACACGAAAATAAATAACGTTTGCCAGCACGAAGGCACAGCGGTGTCCTTGTTCTGTCGGGGCACATGAATCATGTAGGCTAGTTCGTCGAAATGAGCGAGTTAGACCATTACCAGAAGGGAGCTTCTCAACAACAGATTCAAAAATGCACCGCGGTTCCGTGAACAAGAACCATCATGGTGCGACAACAACGGCCAACTAATCCTGGAGTCGAGTCTCTGCAGACCACGCAGAAGACAAAACACGGTGACGGTCTATCGCTAGAGGTATCAAGAGTCGAGTGTTGGCCTGGTGTGCACCTATACAGGGTACCCCGCAAGGTGAACCCTCGTCCAAAGCATGTGAGCGAGTCACCGACCACCAGTCAGAGTCGCCCCCAGTATCTACACATTGGCAGAGAGGCAGCAACTTGCAAACAGCTAACCAGGCCAAGCATAATGTGTGCGCAGCAACGCACATGCCGTGGCCCTCCGCCCTCGACTTCTCCAGTCTGTTTGTTTGCGTCACCGTCACCTGAAGCACCGATCCTCTCCATATACTGTGTGTGTGCGCTTCGCTGTTTCAAGTTACACTACACACCAGAAAGAGACAGCACAAAATTTTGATTTGATAATGCATATGGTGGTGGGCAAATTGAAACAAAAAAAAAAAACATTTCGCAGCGAACCAACTCAATTACAGGGTGATTCATGGCGGGTTAGGCTCTGCACATGTATGTTATCTAATAGTTGGCCATATTGCTGTCTGTTCGGTCGTGTATTGGAGGTTATCTGGATGCCGGTATATAGCACTTCTACAGATAGTTTGGCGATGATTAATTTTTCGTGATTCAAGGCATTGGCGATGTGTCAAGCTTTCTAGCTCAGCTGAGTACTTAATTGCTTCATTAGGTGGTAGCCATCAAGCACAGTGAGATGCAATCGAAAGAACAAAGCGTTCGCTAAGTGGTACTTTGTGGGATGTGCCAGTTCTGCGTTATCATTATAGGTGAGCAAGGTTATCGTAGACTTTCTAAGCCGCAGCAAGCGCATACTTTGTAAGATTAAGTGACGATGATGGTGATGTTTGTAAAAATTGCCCTTGTGGTTCTGAAAAGATTACGATTATGAGCTTCAATGCACCAGGTGTGTTTTCGATAACTTATGAGTCACTGCGCGTAGTCCCGGTATATAAGAATCTTTAAAGGTGACCTTGTGGTAGATACACAGTCTATTCGTAGAAAGCACTCCCGCGACGAAGACCAACCCATTCCGGTTCTAGACAGAGCGACGAACAAAAAGACCATCAAGGCGCACAGCAACTCATATTAGAAGAATGCATGACGAAAATGAATTTTAGATGAAGAAATGAGAGCCCCTCCTATGGGCTATCTAGAGGCTTCAGAGTCTCTGACTAAGATCCATCTAAGCTTACAAAAGTGCACCACACGGTGGACTGGTAGCTTTTTAATCGCTACTTTTCACTACCTTTCAGTCAATCATGCAAAAACATTCGAAGGGACTCTAATCTAAGTTCTGATACCTACAGCATTGCACCCATTTGCACCCATGAACTTCTGATTTTCAAGAAACATTCGGGCTGCAAAGTCGTAGGCTTTATCCTCTAATCTTTCACAGCAAATCAAGAGAATCTCGAAACCTAAAATAGATATCAGAAGGCTTGGGTGTCGTTGTCAGCTTTCAGATCAAGAGTCGCCTGTATAGGGAAGATGACGAAACCGTTGGTAGGGCTGCACCCTGCGAATTCTAGACTCTATTAGCTATAACCAGCAAGATCCCAAAATAAATTTTACACCCATACAAAACTAAGCAGGACTGTGACTGAAGGTAGATAGAAAGTCGCTATGGATTCTAGATGGACCGCAAAAACGTTGAAACCTAATATATGGTACATTCTACTGTCCTTTCCCAATTCTGCAAAAATCACCACTTCGCTTCCAAAACCTGTCACCACACTTCACTATTTTCTGCGCAACACACCAGGCCCTCCTCTCCCCATGCATTGTGATTCAAAGCTCCAACCAATGTCATCGACTCCTAAACAATAAACAACTCGAAAGATTATTACTTTTTTGAAGGCATCCCAGTAACAGACTTTGACTACAACACGTATACCATGCTCCTCCCTGTCGAAAGCATTTCCGCACTATGACTCATACTCCAGGTTTTCTCTTTACATCACTTCACATTTATTAATATGCATCGCGCACATATAAGGCGGCAGAGAACGAAAAACACGACGAAAAAGAATCACAAGAAGGTAGGAAGTTAACGAATTCCAGGACCAACACATCAAAGCGTATACAGTGCCTCGCGTGTAATTGCTAAATGTAATGCGTGCTTCAATTTTAACGACAACGATGAACGTTCTCGCGTGTAAGAGAAGCGCAGCAGTCCAGCAAAACGTGTCAAACCAACTGGCAGTACTCCTTATTGCAACACCTCTCTCTTTTCACCGCCACCGCTCGCCTTTTGCATCTTGGCCACCGCACAAAATTTAAAACCACCGAGTTTCAGGTATACGTTTGCGATTGCGACTTTTCGCTGCCAATGTGGCGATGGCGGTGGCATGACTGTTGGCTGTTTAATGTCTGGTATGGGTCGTCTCATTAGTTTGGAACTTTTCCTTGAGATGCGAATTTACATTGTGAGAAGTGGGCATATAACAGTTTTGCCTAATGAACTGGGAATTGGAATAAGGAAATCTATTGAGGGAAACGCGATGCTGGTACACACTGCTTTAACTGGTCTAATGATAGCAGGTCGACAGAAATGGGAGTAAGCTCGGTTGGCACAGTGGCGCCTTAAAATGGAAAAAGCGGAACATGGTGTGGTCTATAAATGAAGTCAATCATTGCGAAGGTTCTCATTAAATCGGCGAGTGAAACTGATGAAAGACGGAAGTCGGCAGCTGTAATTAAACTCAGGTGACATTTTCAGTCTAGACAGGTTGTCGGACTCTAAAAGGGGAGTCATAAAGTCAAGAATTCCATCTGAGTGAAGAGAATCAATATCAACATGCGTAACCAAAGTGAGCACAGCTTATTTAAGGACGTTTACAGATGCCAGTTATTCTACGAGGATGTACGTAAAATATGTTAAAAGCCCATCTGATAGCAGATTTCTCCCACGGAAGGCGGTTCGGCTACGGATATCTAAATTAACACAAAATGGTATAAATTCCCCGATATAATAACACTGAGCGCAACCACTCATTAGAAATCGTATGGCTAGTGAGCTTCTCAATTAAGCCGATCGGATTCGGCATAAAATTGTAGGTCCCTTTGATTCGTCGGAAAAAATAAAAGCGATTGTTTGTGAGAAGGTAGGCCTAGGCTACCGGACCTGTTGCACCAACTATTTATTTTGCGGATTTTAAACCATATTTGCCGCACTACACATTTCAGAAATTTTGTACTTAATTGTACCTTAAAAAATTGTTCAATGGACTCGCTATAGCGTTGTTAAGGGCTCTCTAATAGAACCAAAAAAAGACTCCTCAACTGACCTTAAATTTTCAAGTACTGCGCTATGGCGTGAATGAACACGCATCTATATCCAAAGCAGATGAAAGACTCTTAGGACGATTTGACAGAAAAAATCTTGGAATATATTCGGTCCACTTTACGCGTTATAGACACGCCAAAGTTTATCTACCAACAAAGTCTGGAACGGCTAGCCCAACAGGTCTTTGCATTTATATACCCATCTTAGAAGAGCGGAATTAACCGACTTGGTATACGTAACTAGATTCTCATTATAGCCAGCACATGATTCTTGGGTACTTGCAAGCATTGTTGCCAGATAACTTAAAAGAACTGAATTAAACTGAATAAAGTTACAAAAAATCTTGGAAATTTTTCAATGATATTAATAAAGAATTAAGACAAAAGAACACTCAAAAGTTTAAAAAGTAGGCGCAGTTGCTCAGTGGTTAGTGTGTTGGACTACTAAGCTCAGGGTCCCAGGCTCGAATCCCGCAAAAGAGCTTCTCAATCGGCCGTTTGAAATCGGCATAAAACTGTAGATCCCTTCCATTCGTTCCAAAAATGAAGAAAACTCACATAAAACGAATGGTTTTTTTGTTGTTGCACCAACTAATTATTAATTAAAAAATTATTAAATGTTTAGAAAATGCAAACATTTTTTATTTACTTTTGTTATAAATGAGAGATAAACCATAGCGGTAAACAAATGAGAGAGAAATCATATTAAGTTGCGTCGTCAAACCAATAAATTATAATTCTCTAAAAAAAAATGTACCAAATATGTAAAACAATCAAAATGAAAGGAAGAAGTTGATCTTGTCGAGTAAGAATTTTTGAAAAGTTGCGATTACAAAGTCAGCAGTGATGAAAATTTAATTTTGCGATAATCGAGTTGTCTTAATAGAGAAAGTGCTGTAGTAGGATATCAGACGTTAGTTATACAATAAACAAACACACACAAATTCTTATAGCTTCGTAAATTTCTTTAACCAAAAAGTGCAATTTTATATTTTAAAAATAGCTCAGTCAGCCACTGACGGAGGCTTACTATTGTACTGATTTCTGTACTATTTGACTTTCCCGAGTACGCAAGTACCACTTCTCAATTTTGAGTACTATTTTGAATTTTTCAAATAAACCGAACATTTATGAGGTTGTTTCACTTACGGACTAAAAAAA
Organism: Cheilosia vernalis; assembly: GCA_949126925.1. Taxonomy (NCBI): domain Eukaryota; kingdom Metazoa; phylum Arthropoda; class Insecta; order Diptera; family Syrphidae; genus Cheilosia; species Cheilosia vernalis. The sequence goes on from OX421361.1 coordinate 15,556,106, forward strand.
TTAAACCCAATTCATGATACCTATTCAGTAACTACACCAGAAAATAGACCCATTTCTTAAACAGGTCGGCGTTTAATCCGATTGAATTTAAACTGCACTGCGGGGACCAGTTTAAGTAATTTAACTTTGGTTAAAACTCAATTTTAATAATATTGCCATTTTTTCGTTCAGAAATAAGTAAAAGAGAAATAGAATTTAAAATTAAGCGCAGCTAAAAAAATGGATTTTGATGTCTTCGTCGGCGCAGGGACATAAGTCCCCGGGACATAAGTCCCCGGGACATAAGTCCCAATTTTTACTTTTGGGACTTATGTCCCACTTAAGTGAGACAAAAGTCCACAATTCAATTTGGGACTTATATCCCACACCATCGGGGCATAAGTTCCAAAATATTTTGTCGAAGATGTAAACGGCGCCGTGAAATAAGGCCAAGTCTTATGTCCCTGCGCCGGCTTTGTCGTCAGAAGATGAATTTATCGATGAGCTGATGGAACAGCAGAAGGTGAATAAACGGCCTGAGTCAACTATTACGATGTCTTTGATTTTCGGAAATATTTCTGGTTGCCAAATGACAAACAACAGAATTAATTTTATTTGAAATTTAACATTAAGTAGGTTTAAGTCGAAAACTCCTCGTTTAAATGCGTTTTTATCCAGCGCGTTTAATGCATGTGTATATTATAAATACAAATTTAAATCATAAGATTTAAAAATACAGATTACCAGATTAGATAAACCTAATTTACACTCATAGTGAATAATATTTCCATTATATTCAATAAAATATAATATTATTTTTTGCTTGAATGTGATGTTTGGCATGACATTTAAACAAAATATGCCCCATTTTGTACGTTTCAGTACTCTTTCTTTTCAGTTTTTAGTACAATTGAGAAAAGTCGATTTGCATCACTGCCGTCCAGTATAAAAAAAGGACTTAAATTATTTATTATTTATTATTCATCAAATCTCTGCTTAATAACATATTAAAATCAAAAGCCCTATAGACTGAGTTTGCCTGCTTTAAGTTATTGGTCTATTATTGCCATAATTTACCCAATGAAAAGGAACAGCAAAAATTTAATTGGTACGAGTTTGACGCACAGCTGCATGCAAATTTATAAGAGACAACAAAGAGGGACAGTTGATCTTATAGTCAATGATATCTTTAACAAACATTATTTCAAAATATGATCTTCGAACAGCTAGATGTTGAATCCCTAAAAGCAAACATCGCGTATTGTAAGAAGGCATATATTATTCTAATGTAATGACTTTATAGCAAGCCTTGTGAAACGTTTCTGGTTTCTTTCGATTCGTAAGGAAAGAACACAATAGAACGGATTCCATATGATACAACAGTATTCTAAGATGGATCTCACATAACTATAAAAAAGGGATCTAAGTGAGTAAGGGTCAGTAAAGTCTTTAGAGTTTTTATAGATAAATCCCAACATAGAGTTGGCCTTATCTTTTCCGATGAGCTGCTATTTACAAAATATGTGCCTGCCTCCATATTATAGTTGAGTTTACTGTAATACGATCTATATATTGTGATAAATGAGCCTCATTAATAAAAGAATCGTAAAGAGATGTCCTCTTTTTTCTTGCAAAGTTTAACTTTGAGGTGTGTGACGTGGTCTTTGCCTTCAAAACTAAGGTTGACTCCACATTTTCGCGGTAAGCCATCCCATTCGTTCACAAAGTCTCCTCTTGTTGTATGTTAGAAAGAACTATTTTTGGCAGTCGTTGTTCATCCATTTTCATTACTTGAATGTCGTAGTCGAAATGCAGTTTTAAAAATTCCAGAAATGGGGGTGCTATTCCTGATTCCAAGTGAATCATATAATTTGGTGTGTGTGTGTTATTTGGTAGCCTAAACACTCTTTTAACACAGTACCGAAGAAATTTTTCCACTCATATATATGAGCGATATCCCCATACTTGAGCTCCATATAACATGGTCAGTCGCACGTATTAATTTCTGTTTCGAGCTGTGATTCACAAATTTGTATATAATACATCTTTCCCATACTGAGCCGATTGCACGCTTACCTTCTGAAAGTTTGACATTAAAATGTCTTTCTATATTAAGGTTAGATGTTATCAGAACTCCTAGGTATTTATACTCCTTAACTATCGTAGGTCCACTGTAGATACATATATGTGAACACCAGATCGGGATTTTGTGGTAGTAATTGTTGAAAATTATATAAAAAAAAACTGGTTTATTTGAATTTGTTGAGAAAAAGTAAGTCTATTATCTTATTTACAATACTAGAATACTAGGTATCTTCAATATGTATTTTCATCAAAATCGTTAGAGTGGGTTTTATTTAAATGCAGACAAACAGCAACATATGTGACAACATTTAGGTTGATAAATACTATTGCTTAACTTTTTAGCTGAAAACTGAGTAAACGATTTTGTTCGAGATTACTTGGTTTTCAAAGTTTTATCCACATCGAAAATGGAGTTTTTGAGACATGCACAGTTTCTAAAATTTGCGTTTTCGGTGATTTGAATTGAAAATGAAGGACGTAATAGTTTTGGAAACTTTAATTTCACTTTAGTATAAGTATGCATTTTGGTAAAAATCGTTCTTACCGTTTTCAGGTTAACTGAAGAATTTTTTTTTTTTAAATTACCCTTTTCAAAAATCGATTGAACGATAATATATAGAAAAACTGAGTGTGCCATTAAGTTATAAATGACCATATAACCTTAGAAATAAATTTTTGTTGCCATCGTATTGACCGTTTTTGAGATATGTCCAACTGTCCATATTTTAAAAGAACTGTTATTAAATTCATTTCAGAAAAAGTGAGTAAGCAGTCATGTTAACCTCAACTGCTTAAGTTGAAATATCAATTTGGGTTGAAATCGTTAGAGTCGTTCCCGAACAAATAAAACTTGTATGACGAATAATATATTCATAGAAAGTCAATCTGGCTTTAGGAAGAAACATTCATGTGAGACTGCTTTAAATAACGTGATAATTTGTTGGAAAGAGGAAAAGGTAAAGAAAAACTATGTGATAGCCGTATTTCTTGACTTTAAGAGAGCCTTTGAGACCATCGATAGGAGCATTCTCCTAAGTAAACTAAGCGGCTATGGCATAAGAGGGACGGAGCTTAGGTGGTTCGAGTCGTTTCTGAGCAATAGATCACAACGAACGATGTTGAATGGTATATCTTCGAGCAGCATAGAAACGAAAATTGGCGTTCCTCAAGGATCAATACTAGGAGCCCTACTGTTCATCATCTATATCAATGACATAAAGACGGCAATAAAATACTCGCAGATCGCACTTTTCGCTGACGACGCCCTGTTGTTTATAGCGGGGAAAAACATCGAGGAGTGCGAAGAAAAACTCCAGAGCGACCTTCATAGTTTAAGTATCTGGCTTAAAGCAAATAAACTAAAACTAAATGTAGCCAAATCAAAGTGTATGGTTTTTAAACATGGGAACAGACTGAATCTAAATGTAGATAATGAAATAATCGAACAAGTTGATGAAATCAAATACCTAGGAGTAATAATTGACTGTAAGTTAAAATTTGATAAGCATTTAAATTATATCACTAAGAAAGTTTCTAAAAAAGTGTTCTTTTTTGGTAGAATAAGAAATAAAATATCAACAATAAGTGCAATAAATATTTTTAATGTAATGATAAAACCACACTTCGAGTACAGTTCGTCCATTTTATATATGTGCAGTGATAATATGTTATTAAATATACAACGTATCCAAAATAGAGCAATGAGAATCATTCTAAAATGTAGTAGATATACCCCAATTGCATTGATGTTAAGTATGTTACAGTGGCTAAGTGTTAAACAAAGAATTATGGTTAATGTTTTATGTTTTATTTTTAAAATTAAATACGACATGTTACCTATGTACTTAAAAAAATATCTAAGATATGTTGGACAATCTCAGCCATACCACTTAAGAAACGGTGGTGACTTCAGGCTCCCTCCATACCTATCAAATGAAACACATAATAGCATAGTGTACAAGGGTTTTCGTTTGTATAATTCAATGCCCCATGATGTAAAAAATGAAAGAAATTTCGTGACATTTAAAAGAAAAACTATAAACTATATTAGAAGTTATTACCCTTATTTGAATAATTAAGTGCCTCATTTATTTATTTATATATTTATTTATAGAATTATTTTAACTAATGTAAGAAAAAAGTTGTTAAAAGTTCTATGTAATATCTAAGTTTTTTTTTTAATGGTGGATATTCCGCTAAATAAATGAAATGAAATGAAATGAAATGAATCGTAATGTCAAAATTGATTAACATCTCGAGTTCGAAATTTTTTACTAATGCAATATCTTTCTCTTACCTACTGCATAATCGAGAAAGTAAAAATCTTCAAATAATGATAAATCTGCAAATATGGCAAAGTGGTTGAACCTGAGACACCATGTTCAGTAGTTCAGCACAGTACCCACCGAACCACTGCGCCCACGACAAGGTTATGAAAAAAAATTGAAAGGAAATAGCACTAGATAGGTATTTGTTTTGGTTCTATATAGCATAATCAAAAGTTATACCTACAGTATCCAGCTTAGGTTTTCGCAAAAAAGTGAACAGAAAATGCAACAACTAATAAAGGGTGGTGCTTCTTTGCGTACAACCCTGGAGCCCTTGGGAAAAGAATTATCATCTAACACATTGACGTATAAAAACGATTAATGATCTCCTGGAAAATTTTCGTGCAGAAATGTTTGAGCCAACTGAAAAGGCATTATACGGAGAGCCCATAATCTTGACGGGTATATAACATTTGAAACACCTTCTTCACCACAGATATAAAAAAAAAACTTTTAACCCAAAATATCACATTAAAAAAAGCTATACGCACTTTAACCCGCAGTCAGTCCGGAATGGGCCACCCTGTGACTTCTTGTTCAGTGCTTAATTGGCTCAAATCGCGTCTTACAATAAATCAACGACAATTCCTACAAAATACTTCTCCACCGACTTGGCGGGTGCCACTGTGATAACCAGCACACATAGCCCGCATGTTGAGTTGCAACTTGCAACAACTGAATTTGCAACGTTGGCAAGCAAAAGGCTTGCATACAATAACAAATGCAATGCCGCTGTAACTAACATGTTCGGCTTTGGCGACTACACATTCGAGCGTGCTTTGCAGCTCAGCGCTAGGATTGAGAGTGGTTGGGTTACTTTGTGCACGTTCCCCCTCGCACTCTGTCCTTCCCTATCGGATCGGTTTCTGTGCATGTGTGCCAGTTCTAAGCCTCAACTCCGACGAAATTTTCTTTCTTTGAACCAGTTTCAGGGTGTTGGCACGGAAAATGAAAACAAACAAAAAAAAAAAATACAAAAAATTAAGACCCACAGATACTCAATGGAGTCAGCAGCTGGTGTGTCTTTGTTTATTCTCTAAGCAACTTGGCTGAGGTTTAGTTGAGTCGTTAACAAGAAATAACGTTCAACTACCTCCCGTAGGTGTTAACGACTTTTTCTTCTTCTTCTATTTGGCTCTACGTTTATTTTGAATCTTCTCTCCGCAGCGCCGGATGAGTGTATCCATACTTGACCGCAAACAAAATATCTTAAGCTGTTGTTGTTTTAGCCTTACTGTTTGGCTTTGTCTTGGGTCGGTTTCGGATAAACTGCGAATTTCTTTTGGTGTTCTGCGCCGCAACCTTGCGCCATTAAGAAAAAAGTTACCCAAAGATGAGGCGGGATACATCGCAATTAATTTGCATCTGGGCGTGTGTGAGCACAAGATGAGGACAAACGGCAAAGACCACGAACACCAAGGGCTTTCGTTCTACTTTTGAAAAAAAAAAAACCAATAAAACAACCAACTCAACCTATTGACCTTGTTTGGTGTTTTTTAACGACTCCCTGTCTCTGGTGGCTACCTCCGAGAGGCCTGCAACAACACTTGAAGATGCATCGTGTGGTTCAAATGAGCGGCGGCTGTCATTTCACTGCGCGCACGGTTTAATGGTGAAGCAAATTGATATTTCCCCACTTGAGTCGTGGAGCCGAATTTTTTGATGCCGCTGTCCTCCATGACTAACAAGTTTTCAGGCGGCGAGGGAAGGGAACGACGGGTATGTTCGTTCTGTAGCAGCGACAATGACTCATGGGACAACTTTCTGTTTTTTTTTTCTTCTGCTGTCCCTAGTGCTTTTGGGACTTGTATGGCCGATCGAGTGCGGTGTGGAAGGTGAAGCCTTGGGTTTGTTGTTAAACTTTAGGAACACAGTTTCACCAAATCATTCGGTTTAATAGTTGTCGGCGGTCGGTGCTGCCTTAGGACACGGTTTGACCTCTTTATTCTCTTTTACGATGATGACGTGCGGTGATGTCCCGGCTTGAAGAGCTCTTCCAGATTGCTTTGTCTTCCCATGCATATATGGCGGAGGAAATATTTATGGTGGGTGAGCAAAGCCATAAACACCTACACCTGATGCCTGACGATTCAGAGGAGCCGAATCGAATCTTCAATGTTGGTAATAAAGAAGTGATTAACAATACGGAAGATGATTGTCACACGGACCTGATAGAAAAGTTGCCCGATGAGGCCAAAGGTCGTACAATTTAATGAGCGGGATTGAGGTCGATAGTCAAATGTAGGGAGTTTTTTTAGAAGGAATCTTAGGGGGAACGCCAATAATAGCTTTAGGCGAAAAGTCCCGATGTTGACAGTCGTTGTCAACATGTGAACTTTTTTTAGCCGCACAAGTATTCAATCGGGGGATCTGCACTCCGTGGACGGTCCAGTCATTGTGCCACCTAAGTTCATATATACCTCACAGAATGTCAATTGTGTGTCAATTTGAAATAACTCACGAACATTTTGGACATGGTTGCTGTATTAATTTTACCTGAAATGCGCAACTTCATTCCCAGTAAGGAAGACTGTTGACGACAATTGACGTTTTGTTTCTTCTCGTCACATAATGTCTTCGAGAAAGCAAATCTTAGGTGGGCAAGTGGTAACTCTATAACGTGCCTAGCGACAAAACAGATTTGGTCAAAGCAGGATCTAAGAGTTTGATCCCTCTAAACCGAGTGCGCATTAGCGCCGTTAAATGTGTCATCACTGCTGGACACTGCCTGAAGGGGAAACATGCACTCGGTTTGCCTTCAAACGATTTCTTTAGAAGCTGTAGAGATTAAAAGGAAGATGTGAAATAAGTACTATCCTCCAACTTCTCTGTAACTGTCCCGCTCACTTTCAAGGAAGAAAACCTTACATGGGGGCTTTCTACTTCAAGGACACTAGCGATCTTGTTAATACCGAACGTTAGAAGTCTGCTTCGCTCCATTAGAAGCTCAAATTGGTTTTGCGAGTGACGATCTAGGACTGTTGATCCTACGCAATTACAATTAAGCTACCACTGGTTTAAATGTGCTGGCTTTCTTAGCTGGCAGTCGATCTAACCTAACCTAACTAAGTAATCGCAGTTTTCCCTCCTAGATATCTTATATCGTTTGAATTTTGTTTTTATTTCTTGGGTGTGCAATTCCATTGTTAGTTGGGCAACTTAAGCAAAATTTGCTGCGTAGGTAGTGCAGATCTCCTGTAGATCTTGGAGAAAGCCCAGGAACTTCAAAGCGATATTAAAGCCGCCTGACAGCATTTATTGGAACGAACTATAAAGAGCAAATTCTTCCCTGCCAAGCTCGCCCGTTTGTGCAGGATGACGATGGAGAGTGCACGCGGCTCCATTAATACCATGTTCCCACCAACGTGATTTAGCTAAATCATCTCATAAATTACGTGATTTACCATACATTTTCGTGATTACTAATTACATGATTTATGCGTGTTTAAATTTTAATTACGTGTCTATCCTCACAAAATAAAATCGAACATACCTGCAGCGCTTTCAATTCAATTCAATGTTATTCAACAAACAAAAAAAAAAAACAACACAAATGTCAAAAATATTATCCCAAATTCAATTTTCTTCGTTTTTCGGTGTATTTTGGTATTTTTATTAAGTAAAACAATCATAAATTGTTTTATTTTTGGCAGAGGTGTGATAACAAAAGAAAAACAACAAAAAAAAAAAACTACCCTCCCCGAAGTGGACGAATTCTTTCTGCTGGATGTCAAACTAAATCACGTAAAGTTCGGTGGAGACGCCTTTCGTGATTTATAAATCACATGAGCTAAATCACGTTGGTGGGAACATGGTATAAGATCGGTAAAGAACTCAATGAGTCCTCCGATTTCAAAGGAGGATTTAGGATGTGACTTCTTCAATATCGTTTTTGAAAGAATATAGTGCAAAACTGAGACGCCAACACCAGAGGCACGATCTTTCAAAAGTACAATTTTGCCACTGAGTTGGCTTTGATGGTTTTGGCGGTAAATGAGTGCAAGACAAAAGCTAAGGTTACAAATTTTGGCATGCCGATGTCATTATTAGGTAAAAACTTCTTTTGACGTGTGATCGCCTGTCAAGCGTCTGATCTGGTCACGCGGGCTGTAACAGCGATTGATACAAGTGACATAGCTAAAATGTCACGATCAAATAATGACAAATTTTAATTACGGTGTTATTGTCTGTTACTTGCTGTTGGGACTGAGTGACCAATAAAATGTCACAGTCAAGGATTTTCAGTGACATTTCACGAATCTCTGCGTTGTCACATGTCATTTAATTGATATATCGTTTCCATGTTTTTTTTCGTTGTCTGTGGGAATGGCCGCTTTTTCGAATTGATAAGAAATAAGCGAGATTGATTTGTAGTTAAAAAACATTTTTTTTTTCCGGGTTGGTGGAAAGACAATTTCCTTATATTATTTACAATGAAACTCCTCTCGGAAAAATCAGCTATAAAAATATCTGTGCACAATTATGAGGAGACGGTGGAGGTGGTTATAAAAAAAGGTCATAAAATGATTATAAAAAGGGTTTAAGGGTTCCTGTGACAAACATACGTGCCAGCCAGCAGTACCTACCTATAAAGTAAAACTGAAATTGCCTTTGAAGATTATCACCAACTGCCGCAACATAAAAATAAACCTGCCTAACGGATCATCACTCTCAACCACAAACAACATAAAGTATGTTGGAGTCAACTTCAACGAGCGACCCGCACCTCAACGCTGTTCTCAGGAAGGCATCACTTGTATTTCACAGAGTTCACCCGCTGATGAAGTAGAAAAACGAATTTCTCAACTGCACAGGCTGGTGTTGAGCTCCCTTAACTTCCTTCATCCCACTTTATTTCAGGTTCCGTTAGTTGTTGTTTCAAAACGGCGCTCAATGCCCAATTTGTGATTTTCCCTCTTCGGTTTCGAGGAATACAGCCACTTAAACCAACCAACCTGAAGAACAAAACTGCTGCCATACAAACAGCTCATTAGACCGGTAGTAATCTACGGATCTCCCATTTGGTATGCCGTCTCCAAGATATGAGGACGCTGGGATCCAATCCGGAAGAAAAGCGTCAGAAGTTCAAGACTCTACGAAGAAGCCTGAATCTTACCGCTACAAAAGTATTTATGGTTATACACTTTTCCGGAAAGTACTTGCAAATACGTCCAGCCATTCAAACTCATTAGTCCAACGGAATGCGGAACAGCCACACATTCCAGAACATCGGTACCTTCACTGGCTCTGCTTAACGAATAGTTATTCCCAAGCTACACAGACAGAATAGCTCCCTGCTATGAATCGACCGATCCGACCCACCCTCGAGGATAATACCAAGATGACCAACCACCTCAAAACCACAAGAACATCAACACCCGCGCTTGAACACCCTGAGGTCAACCCAGACAACGAGTATTACTCTGAATCCGAGAAGACAGCCACAATTTATGTAAAACAGATTTAACAAATCAAACATTGTATACCGTTGGTCCCCAGTTGTTGAGCCAACCCATTTAAATATTTAATTTTCACCACCATTTGCTACACAGTCTGAAGTCAAAGTGTATACAAAATTTAATAAAAGAAAACTTTCTTACTTTCCTTTACTTGTGTATATCCTTACTCCTAAAAATTATTTATGTAATAATCACTTTGCCTATGAAGAATGTAATTGTAATAAAACATAATTTCGGGCAGTCACCGAAATGTTGTTTATTATATAATTCTTTCAACCAGAGAATAAACAAAAACTTCGAATTCTCTAAGGCCATATTCCTAGGAGGTTCAAAGTGATTACTTTTGTTTTTTTTAAATAATATACGATTAAAATAAAAACCGATTCAACGCTGCAATGTTATTTGAAGATTATTCTATTGAAATGGACTACTGTTGATTTTATTTTAAATATTACCATAAAGTGGAAAAATGTTGTGGGTATTTGTGGATTTGGAACAGCAATCTTTTGTGCAAATAATAATAAGGAAATTGCCTTTCAAGATTTCCTTCAACCATCGGAAAACAAAACCATGAGTGTTTGAGCACTTCTTCTTACCCTAGAGAAAAAACAATTTCAATCTTTCTTGGAATTGATAGCACTTTCCGAATATCCGTTTCTTTGCAGATTTACACAAGACACGTAAACAAGTTTCTGCAGCTACACATATTCGACAGACAAATAACAATAAACAGAGAAATTCAGTTTTTTTTTTTTATTCGATTGGACATACGTAATCTGTAATTTGAGAACAGAGTCTGAGAATCCCAATTGAGAAACGCAAAAATTAATTTGAAGAAATAGTTTTGTTTCAACTGAGTAAATTGTGTTTGCAATTTTGCAGCATACATAGATATACAATTATACATGTATTAAATCGAATTATACAGCCAAGCCAGTTTGTTTACATCGGTGAAATTCGCCTTTTTTTTTATTGAAAAACGCTCTCCATAAAAAAACGTTAGGAATATTAATTTTGTCACGTGTATTCCATTGTGTGTTTGCCTGTCACTTGCTTTAGTCACTTAACATTGTCAATAAGGCATGACAATTTTATTTTGTCACAGATTTTGTCGAGTGACCGAAAATTTACACCGTGTGATCGGGGATGGGGATCATGTTAAAGTAAAGAGCCTCTCATCGCTCGGGGAAAATATGTAAAATAACATGAAATATGATCTATTTGATTTTACGTTGAATAACTTTGATAGAGAATATTCATTTTCACGTTAAGACATATTTAATTTGAATACGCAATTTCATTTTAAATAAAGTCCCCATAGATTCAAAGTGAAACGTATGTTCCCTTTTACATCATGACCATTTTTATAAATATTAAAGATACTCTCAACTTAGTCTTGTGCAACATGATAATATTTCACTAATATTAAGTTTCGAAATGACATCTACGTACATTCAAAGTGTTGCATAGTCAATTAGAAGTAGTTTTAAAAAGCCATTAACTTCAAAACGTTGCGTGTTTATTTTTATGTCCAAATTTAACGTTACAAATAATGTTAACATACATTTTTTTTACAGAATATAGCTTCAAGCTTTGATCAACGTTAATTTAAAGTGTAGCATATTGATTTTTAAGGGACAATAATTTAGAATCAAATCATTATTACATTGATGTTATTCTTTTAAATAACGATCAACGTAGATTCAAAGGGAAACATGTTTATCCTTAAGTTCCGCTAACTGTTGCTACACGAAAGTAAGATCATTGTCTTTATTATTTTCATTTCTCCTTCAATGGTAAAATATATATATATAGTTTCTCACAACCATTCGTTTTCATTTTTGGAAATATTGGAAGAGATCTACAATTTTATGCCGATTCCAAACCGCTTAACTGAGAAGCTCTTTTAAGACAGTTATACTCTCGGATGTTTGTCAGACGTTCGCGAGAGGTGCCGCGGCGAAAAAACAGTGATTTAGAATTTGGGTTTTTGCGGGATTCGAACCTGGTACCACTCGCTTAGTAGTCCAACACACTAAGATGCTGCGCCACCTGGTAAAAAGATAGAAACAATCAGTCTCGTCAACGAAATAACAAATATTAAATAGAAAGCCTATTTCAAGTGCTAAAATGTGACTTAATTTAATTTTTGGTATACGTATTTAAACTAAAATTAAGCACATTGAATCCTAGACGAAACCTACATATGAAGTGTAAAGTTAAACACGTGTGGAAATAATTTGTTAAGAACAATAGTGGGCAATTTGAAAGTGAAAAATTATGCCTTAAGTTTATACATTACATTAACCTCAGGATAAAATTACGTGCAAATGGGTACCTTTCTAAGAAAAACCGAATTTGGTTACATGTTTTAGATTAGAAGTTTATCCATAGGCTACAAAAATAATTTAAGTGGAAAAAACAGAAGTAAGAATTATTATTTAAAAAAAATGCAAACAATAACCGGATTTAATATCAAATGCATTATTGTATCCAACTGAAGACGATTCGGACTTCCTCAACTCAAATGTATTAAATTGACAGAAGAAGAATTTTAAGCCTAGAGTCCATAAATTCTTTACGTTCAAGTAGGTAAAATATGAGAAAAAAAAATATTTTATTTAGATTAAAATAAACTTTTTGTTTTTTTTTTTTTGTTTAATAAATGGTTTAATATTATTGAAAATAAAATTTTTAAGAAATTTAAATATTTGTACCGTGTCTATGGTTTTTTTTACTAAAAAAAAAATATGCGCACTTAATGTATCAAATAATAAACGCGACATTTTCAAAGACTAAATAGGTCATGTGTACGAAGCTTAGTGGTAAAAAAATGTATTTTGTTGTTTTAAAGTCAAATACATTTGATTGTACCATAAGCCATTGTCAAATTAAATTTAAAGCATAGTAGGTATATTCAAAGTTATATGTATTTAAATCTACGGTGCATTATTGTTGGGTCGAAATTTATAAACACTGTTTTAAAAATACGTGAATTTGATTTAAGAACGATTCCACACTAAACCAAGGTGAATATGGTTAGATGAAACTAGAAATTTATTCTTTTCAAATTACCGAAACAGTTTGAATTAATGTCATGTCATTTTGATTTCAAAAATGTTCGTAGTCGAAGCTGAATCATTCCGAAAAATATTTAAATCGAAGTGTTTTTCTTTAATTTTACGTTGATTTTTCTCTGAGTGATTAGCGACTTGACAACTTCAAACTTGCCGTGTGAACGCACCCTTAAGCCGAATACCGAACTCTCAATGTCAAAATATTCAGTAAAATCAACATTTTCACCATGGTGAAGTACACAAAGGAAGAACGTTTACAAATAATTAAAGTTGACTATCGAAATTCCGCAACGCAAGAGCGTTAACGCCAATTCTTAATCTTCAGCGATGAAACGCATTTTTGGTTGAACGGCTTCGTCAAAAAGCAAATTTTGCGTTATTGGACAGTTGAGAAAACTCATCATGAAACATCACTTGATAAGCAAAAAGTCACTGTTCGGTGCGGATGTGATGCCGGTGGCGTCATTGGGCCGTTGCCGTCACGTTACGGTAAATGTTATTCGCTACAGAGGCATGTTGGAACGTTATTTCTTTGAGCAATTGCATGAATTGGACTTCAGTGATAAGTGGTTCCAACAAGACGGTGCCACAAGCCACACAGCAGGTGCAACAATCAATTATTGAAGTCTCAGTTCGGTGAACGTGTTATCTCGAAAAAGGGACCTGTCTATTAGCCGCCGAGATCGTGTGATTTAACGCAGACATGGAACTGCATTCCACCTTCTTTGTGAGTGTCCGGCCCTAACCAAAACCAGACACAGTGCGCTATGCAATCTTTTCTATGATGACCTTTCCACCATCAAAGGTATTCATTAAAATAACATCATCAAATTTCTCAACAATGGCTTTGAACTTCCATTTCATATACTTCTCGCTCTTTCATCTAAAGCCTCCGTTAGTTGTTGTCTCAAAACGGCGCTCAAGCGTTTTCTTTGTTTTTCCCTCGTCAGTCAACAGCGAATACAATCACCAAAGCCAACCAACCAACCAACCAACCAGACAACATAGTCACCACTTGAACTGGAATCCATAAAAAGTGTCTCATCACAGAGAAAATAAAAAGGGCAACCCATTCACTATCAATTATTCATCACCCCGAACCACCCACAATTTGAGAAAATATATTCTCACCGGCTAAACAACAGTTCTTTGACCTTGTTATTCGTATTTAAAAAAAAAACAAAACAAACTTCTAGTTGTTGTTGTATCATAAGCATAACATTGCCATTGACCCGATTGAGTTGCTGCTACGCACTCGCGTATAGGTTCCCCTATACTAGAGGGCTGCTTGTGCGGGGTGAGTTATTTGATTTGATAATGTTTGATGAAAAAGTCAGTTGGATATATGTAGCGGTATAAGTTCATAATGGCACTATTTTTAGCTGACTAAGTGTAATTGATAGCAGAGTAAGTGAGCTTATGTCATAGCTGTACGCCCACAGTGGAGCATGTCGAATTTAACAAACCAATGTCGCTGATAATCTTGAACAAATAAACGCTCGTTTTAAGGGGACTGCACTTATTATTATCACAGACTTTTTATGTTTAGAGTGAAGTGGTTGACTTTATAAATAAAATTTTTATCTGGTTTGGGGTGTTTTAATTTGCATAATAAGAATTGGCACAAGGGTTGACTGGCAAAAGAACTGTAGGTACAGTTAATTCGTAGTTTCACATTTATGATGAATAGAGTTTGCCAAGTCGTCCTGTGGAGTACTTCTTTCTTCTTTGTCGGAGGTTGTTACTATCCGAAGGAGGACTCAGACACAACAACTGATCCACTGTACTGCCAAACAGAAACCTTACTTTATTGTATACTTAGTTTTTCCTTTTTTCGAAGAAAGATGAGAAGAAACTTCAGTGATGAAGAGCTTAGATGTTCGGAACTCACCACATCAGCCCCAAAGATCTGCGGAGTAAGCTCACGCTTGAACAACGTTGACGAAAATATCAATAGTTTCCTTTGAAAAACAGTCGTCGTTTCGATGAACTTCGAAGTAACAAAAGACTTTCTAAACACAGTCTTTTATATTTTCAAAGTTCATCAATGAAATCCATAACGTGCATAACGTTTCTGAACACAGTCTTTTCTAACTTCAAATGGTACAAAATGGTACCATCGGAGTTAATGGAGTCGAAGCGCCGTTCGTTCCCATTATATCCAAAACTCAGCTAGCTTAACCATATCTTAGATATCATCCACAAATCGAGGCCATTGTAGATAACAGAGATTTTCAAGAAAGATGCGGTTGGTAAAGAACTAAATCTGTGTCGCACATTTTAAGAAAAAGTTCCCCAAATTTTTTACTTTCGTTTTTGGGCAGTGTTTCTATGAAGTCGATGTGGGCTTCTATAAATAGTTATCTTATAACAGCGTAGGAAGTGTATGAAGGTATATACCGGGTTTAACGACAATGCTAATAAGGTCCTAGATCTCCTTTACAAGCTTAGTATAAGAGACTTAGAAAGCTTCTAAAAGGCTTCTAACTATATCCCTCAAGCTAGGTAGGCTCTTTCTATGTGGGTATTAAAACATTTTAACTAGGCTTTGTCAGCTTCCCATTTGGGTTCACAACCTCTCTGACGAGGTTCTGAAAGTTGTGTACATGTTCTGAGAGACTATGAGAGCGTCCGATGAGTGCTTGTTCCCTACCTAAGAGGTTCTAGCAGCTCTGTCGACTACACTCGTACAGTAGATAACTTTGATGCCCTTAGATATTGTTTGTTGGTTCATGTAGCTTTGTTTACTGAACTAGAGTCACGTTACTGATGGCATCAAAGCTTAGTTGGATTTAAGCAGCCACGACGTTAACAGTTATTGTCAAAACATCGATGACGCATTTTATAGGGACAAAGTTAGTTCTACAATTTTCTGAGTTTGACCTCTCTTGTAGCCACGTTTGTCGTTGATCAGCATTTTGTTACCTTGTAGCAGGAACCAAGCTTCTCCGTTCGACCCTCTAGCAGCAATTGTTAAGACAGCAGTAGTCTTGGTTAAAAGTGGTGTATTCAAGGAATATTGTATGTACTTGTTATCTAAAATTTGAACTGAATTTTAACCGAATTCTGACTTAATCGTCGAAAATCGTAGAAAAATAGGCACATCGCAGCTAAAGGCATACGCAGCAACGCCTTCATCGTTCCGAAAATCACCGGTCAAAATGACAACCTCACACGATCCACATTGCAGAAACTACCTTGCACCAACCTGCTTAAAGTCGAGAGAGAGGCACTTTCAGGGAGAAAATCAAAATCTATATCCAGAGTTACAATTTTTAAGAATGCGAGCAAATTTGTTAAAATGCTAATCAGGGCCATCAAAATGAGAAACTTTTGGTAGCAGTTGACATAGAAATGGATTTCTAGAAAAAATCTTTCTTAACAACTCATCAAACAAAGGGAGATCCTTGAAATCTGTCAAAATATGTTTGCGGGTCAGTGGATAGCTCTCTAAAGTACTAAGGAAGGGTGTCAAGTTCAACCTTCAAGTTTGTTCCACTGTGAAACCTCCGACGAAAGTCCGACAAATAATCGAGAGTAGACATAACTGGCGAAAGTTCCTCACTTCAGATGTTCCTCTCGATGTTTCATAAAAATACAAAAAAAAAAACTCGCACAAATATTGAACAGCTATAAGAACACCTAAATAGAGCTGTGACTGAAAAATACCCCAAGAAGGGTTCGGAACCGGTGACCATGACCAGGAGTAAAGTGGAACTTCTCACGAGACGCGCCATTGCCCTCCAAACCTAGTAACCAACCGACTGCGACGATATTGTCTTATAGGACCATCTTTGACCACATTGAATATGATCTTAGGGCCTTTGGAGCTGCTTGAGATCATTGACTACATTCCAGAGGTTTCAAGCCGGCCTTCGCGGTGGTCGATAGTGCTCCAACAGCATCAACTCTTTTCACTTGTCACTTTTTTGTAAATCTTTAAAATCAGCTGTCAGAAGCTGTAACCCTCCCTAGCTCTATACCCTGTTGTAATAGACGCAGATATACCTATACCAACTGCTTTTGGTCATTTGAATGAGTTCTAGAGCCATAGTGAAGTCATCTCACCCTGAATTCTTTCATTTACTAATAGCTATTTCAAAAAAGAAACCAACAGTGTATCTAGTTGAACATTATCCACAGGTTGTAGTGAGCGTATTTTAAATCATGAAATGTGTGCTTTGTAGACTGCATCAAAATCGAGAACAAAAGGCAATGACTCACCTGGAAAAGACCAGCATTCACCTTCCTCCTCTCCGTCGCTGAGTAATAGTTAATCCAAAATTAGAATCAAGGAAACCAGCTCACCGGTGCAGCTCCTCAAACCCAATGTCACCTCCACTCGTTTTCTCTTGAATCACACTTTTTATTCCTTCTTTTTCAACACTCAAAAATTCACTGCCAAAATAATTGCACTATTCTTTTTCCACCTCGATTTTTGTGTGAAATCCACACACACCGAATTTAATTTGAATTCTTCTTCGTCGTCGGTCGGTCGGTCGATCCAACCACACAATAGCCGTAGCCGCGGCCTTCAGTTCGCGTTAGGTTGCTGCTTCTTTTGTCCTTTCTTCGGATGGCCGCTGCTTCGTTGGTGGATACCTACGCACCAGAACAAGAAGAACCACCAACAATAACGCAACCAACAGCAGCAGCACCAGCAGAGTTTATTGACATTTGCCGATTCCTATTGCCAAAGTAAATACAACCAACACTCAGGCAAGCTTGCGAATGAAACAGAAACAACGATTTTTATATCGGCACAACCTCGTACATGCACACGAGCACACAATATTATCGCGTTCGCGTCGCGACACCAAGAAGTGTTATTGTTCGCCTCTCTGTCTAGACACTATAATCAGCCTTTTCTGGCTTCAGCAAAAACAAGTTTTTTTTTTCCTCCTTCGCAGGTACGCATCCCTGAACAAGAAAATTCTTTAAGACACTTTTCCACCCAACACCGAGTTTTGCGAGAGGTTTTTCTGATTTTCTTATTAATTACAAAAGAAAATCAAGTTTATGGGAGAAGATAAAAAAAAACAAACACTTTGGCAAACGGGAGAGAACTAAACGCACAACCGAATGACCTTTCTGGGCAGAAGCGAGACGGAGCAAGCACCTGAATACCGAATCCACTTGTTCTGTGTGTGGAAGACCAATTACATCGTTCTCTCTCGCGCGGCGCACAAGGTTCTTTTGGGGCCACTTGATCGCTGCTGGTGCTTCACCCACTGAATTTCTCGAGGATTTATACAAATTTATTAGAAACTTTTTCACTTTTGCAGTAAGACTATTTCAATTGGAAGAGTTCGGTGACTATACGCGCAATTGAATCCAATTGAGAAAAAAAAATTAAAAGAACTACCGAAGGAACTTTCTTATAGCACATTTGACTTCGGCAAACAGAGAACTTCAACTGAATTGAAACTACGAATTCAACCGAAAGGTGGATGGAAAATGCGCAACGATATGGAAACGGGGAACGGTGTTTTGACATATCTGGAACGCGAATGTGGATTGCATTCAGGTGAAATGTGCTGCCAATAGCGCATTACACTGAGCAGCTATGAAGCTCAATTGATTTATAAAAAGTGATGGATATCTCTATTTAATAGATAATAATCGTTGGGATTATGTGTTTTTTTTTTTTGCTTCCATCTCAGCAAAGCAAAGTGAATTAGGATATTCATCACGCAATTATAAGAGCTACCTACGACCTGTTTGACACTTCGAGGACTCACAGTAGCTGTAGGTGTGCTAAAAATCCTACATTACCTTGATATGTTGAGATCAATGTTTAAAAAACAAGCCTATGCTAGGCGTGTCATCATCAGATAAATGACATAAGCTACTAGAAAACTGTATATATGTCAACTTTATAATTTTATCTTTAAGTGAGAAATATTTCACTAAAAACTAATTTGTGTAATCATTTCCTAGCGCGCTTGCAAGTTTCGGAACAGAAGCAGCAAAAATCGTGAAGAAACTATGCCTTCCGCTTTTGAAAACGACCTTGCGATCTCGGAATCAAGCGAAGAATAACTCTTAAGGACCATTCACATGAGCGCGAACTGCGAATAGGCGAACTGCGAACAAATCAATTTATCGGTATTTATGAATTGAAAATTGCTATTTGTTTTACCACAAAAGCATTATATTCAATTAATATAACACCCAATCTACAAAAAACCGAGACTTGATTGATTAAAGTAACGAAATTTACAATTACAGCAATTCTCCCGCGAATTGAAAATTCTTGCCGCGAACTGTC
This sequence comes from Cheilosia vernalis, assembly GCA_949126925.1. Classification (NCBI taxonomy): domain Eukaryota; kingdom Metazoa; phylum Arthropoda; class Insecta; order Diptera; family Syrphidae; genus Cheilosia; species Cheilosia vernalis. The sequence continues at coordinate 15,575,304 of OX421361.1, forward strand.
ACACTTTATTCACAATCCACATAAAACAGTCGCGATCCACAAACCTGCGAATGAAAAATTCGCTCGAACTTAACCTTCAACAATACAAATGATTCGCGGGTACCTGCGACTAAAAAAAGTTTTCATGTGAATGAAATGTCAGAATCTACGAATATTCGCCAGTTCGTGGTTCGCAATTCGCTCTCATGTGAATGGTCCTTTAGGTAAGGTTAGGTTCACGGGTTGGTAGAGCAGGGTAAACCCTACTTTACCACATTTAGGTCGCATTGTGGGCCCATTGTGATGGTCTTTTTTGGGGGTAATGATTACCGTATATCAAAATGATAATTATAGTAGGTAGGTACTTAAAAATAATAATAATTGGCGCAACAGGTCCGTGGGGACCCTACGCCTAGCTTCTCACAACCATTCGTTTTGTGTGAGATATCATTTGGAACGAATGGAAGGGATCTACAATTTTATGCCGATTCCAAACGGCTAATTGAGAATCTCTTTCTTTTTCCGTTGGTAGCAAGCAATCAAGCTAAACTGAAGACCACATTTTGGTTAAGAAAAATTCATGCTAAGGTCAAACAAATAATATAAAGTAAAGTCTTCTGAATCGATATTTTTACTAGTTTGAAATTGTCGGCCTTTTGCCACCAGATGTTGCTCGGCAATAAATTTCTGACCTTCTCAATAGGTGAGCACCACAAGCATCAAGATATATGCTATAATCCACAACGGATTTTCTAATAATTTAATTTCAAAGAAAATTACAAAATTGTACTACCCCCTTAACGTACTGATTTCCAAGCAACATCAAACAAAACTCCTTCATCTGTGGAACGTATTGATCATATGACATGAACGTCAAATTTTCTATAATGTTTAGCAGTTTTTTTTTCACCCCCACAATTGGTGTTGTTGTCTTATTTGATTCTTGTTTATACAAAAGAATTCCCTTGTTTTTCAAGATAACGCATTTCAAAAAGCTCGCACAAACTTGTGTGGCTTAAAAAACTAATCCGCATTTAATTCCGCACCGGGCAAATCGAATTTCGTGATAAAATTCTAACGCATTGGATCACAAGCGGACTGTTAATTAAATTTAATTAACTCGCAACAAAACAGGAAAAACAACACCTTTTCGGAGATCGCCAAGCGGGCAGCAGACTGTTTGAATTTTATGAGAACACCAGCAGCAGCGATAGCATTTCCAGCGACAACATGACGAATATGCGACCACCGAATAAGACCATCCTCCTGAAGGTGGTCATCCTAGGCGATGGAGGCGTTGGCAAGAGCTGTCTAATGAATCGATTCGTGTCGAATCGTTATGAGGAAAATAATTTTCACACAATTGGCGTAGAGTTCATGAACAAAGACATCGAAGTGGATGGTGAGAAATACACGTTGCAGGTTAGTGGATTTAATTGACATTTCTGCTTGCAATTGGGACTGATTGGAGTGCGTATTTTTTTTTTTTTTTTTGTTGTGCGTAGATATGGGACACAGCTGGACAGGAACGCTTTCGTGCACTGAGAACTCCATTCTATCGTGGATCGGATGTGTGCTTGCTGTGCTATGCTGTCAATGATCGTGACAGTTTCAAAGGACTGAAACTGTGGCGCGATGAGTTCCTCCGCTATGCAGACGTGAAGGCGGACAAGTTTCCATTCATTGTTGTGGGAAATAAGGTAATTGATGTAGTGGCGTGTGTAATCGATTTAATATCGACGTCATGAAGCAGTGATTGTGTTTGATCTACGCCGCAATCGAAGTAGGAATTTTGAAGTAAATTACGGAAGTTTGATTGTTTCACAAAGCTTCGACAGTTCAGAGCTTTACTATTGGAGGAGGTTGTGAAATGTCTTGAGAGATAAAGCTGTGCAAACATATGTGAGAACTAAAATTTGGAGCATTAGGCGTTTTTCTTTTTTAGTTCAGAGCACAACCTGAACTGTTATACAAAAAGTTCGTGTTTCTTTTTTAGCTCAGACACTTCAGAGCTCGAATTTGTGTTTCTTTTTTCGCTCAGAGCATGATCAGAGCGCGCTCTATGAGCTCAGAATAAATTGACTGAGCATCCTGAGTAAAAAGCTGAGCACACATGTACATGCACACTTCCAGTCACATTTAATGGACAAAAAAAACAGGAAAAACAAAACATTCTCTGAACGCTCTGAGCACGAATGGTTCAGAGCGCGCTCATAATGCTCGAACTCTGTTCAGTGCTCAGCTCTGAACTAAAAAAGAAAAACGCCTATTATTTGAGTTCTTCCTCGGTGGTACATCTGACAATCCATTTGTGGACTTCCTTTGAACTGTAAAAGCTCGCTTCCATCGTTTAAAATTGTTCAATAATCTCCATTTCAAACTCACAGTTCAAATTTCTCTTTCCAGAACGACATGGACGAACAGAGCCGACAAGTGTCACCCGACGAAGTCAAACAGTGGTGCGATGAGTTCCAAATTGCAAGCCTCATCGAAACCTCATCGAAATCAGCAACAAATGTCACCGAAGCTTTCACCCTGGCCGTACGGCACTGGCAGAAACTAGAAAAGGCAACCGAGCGTGAATCACGTCAGCATGGTGATACAATCGATCTAACCCGGGCTATCCGGCTACCAACCAGTCGATTCTGTTGCAGTTCAGCGGTGCTGGGCGATGCCGAGAACAGTTCGTCAGGTGCAAACTCGCCCAGAACGCGACAGCGAAACAACTATCAATTGTAAGCACAGTGCTACCAGATGATGAGGTTTTTTGTTTGCTTGCGAAGCGAAGCTACTTTGTAAATGTGCGACGAAGAGGAAATGATTTGAGATTCATCTCTAGACTAGGATTTTTCTAAAAATATATTATTCGTATTTTTTTACAATTTAACCCGTCACACCGTCACCATAAACCACACTCACACAATCGAATGCTTAGCAAGGCGATTGCATTTCCATATTCCAGACAGCAGCTAATTAAAATATTTTTTCTTGTGCCTTCTTTTGTTGAAAACAAACATTCTCCCTGTTAGTATGACTTACTAACGTTATTGTTGTAAATTTTTTCTGCTTAGCAGCAATTACTTAACCGAGATTAACACAAACAAAACAATTCCAAACACATGAAACACCAAAGTACATAATAAGTGTTAGTGGAACTAGGTTTCCATTTTTTTTTTGTTTTTTTAACTATTGTAAAAATAAATTTGTATTTTATTGCGGGGTGTGTAGCACATAAATGGAGACAGAAGGCGCGCTATAGTTTTAAACAAATTGGTGCTCAATGAGCGCAAGTTGGAGGGCTTACACTTTGTTCAGTTTCCATAAACAATTTTGTTTTGTTTTCCATTGTTTTCGCAGGGAATTTGAAAACAATTCAGTTAATTTTAAGCTACTGCAGAATGCTTTTGCGGAGGGCATGCATTTCTTTTGTACCAAACACATTTCAGTGCTGTAACTGTTTTATTACACATATATCTCACACATTTTCTACTAATAACTAATATTGTATACAAAAATGTATTTTACGTTTATTCTTTTTCTAATAAAATGTTAAATGTAATCGAAATGGAGAAGGAGTAGACCTACGATTGAGTGCAAGCACTTGGTAAGCGTTTTATAAGCCCACCGATAACTTTCTGAAAATGCAGCCATCAACGACAATGGCAGCCGAGGAATCTTTTTGAACAAAAATTTCAATCAGAACACACGAAAGCGAACTGGAAAGTTGTTAGCAAGGAGCTGGATAAGAGAAAGGGTCAAAAGGACGAGAGGGAAGGTAGGTAAGTGGAGGTTTAACTTAAAACCCAAGTAGCACTATGTGCCGTTTTGTTACCACAACTCATTTGACCTGGGTTGTTTAACATTGTCGAATAGGAGGTTGTAGATCGAGCCTGTAAAATTCAAAGAGGTAATCAATTCCCTAATACTACTTTTCGAGACGTGTTCAAGGGAGTCGAAGAAGGATTTGTGAGTAGGAAATCTTTGCGATTCGGTGATTTATTTGGAATAATATCCGGCACCAGTACCATAACCCTACTTTCGGGTACCTTCTGTCAAGCGTAGCTCTTATTCTGTCCAATGAGTCCAAACAAGGCAACAATTCAGTGGAATGATGAACAACGGAAAGGGATAGGTACCTGGGGTCGTGAAATACACAATCAAGGAGGGAACCTTCAATCATGCTTTAAATACGTCTTTGCGTGAGATCATAAGCATAGGCACGCCGTCGTGGTGAATTTGGCTATCCCACTACGTACGTTTGTGGCTATGGGTACGATTCTGGAAAAAAAACTAGCAGGTGCCAGACTAGATCACAAGGTTGTCGGTTTCACAAGGACCGCCCTGTAATTAGGTTAGGTTGACGTGGCTGACACTTTAACCATTAAAAGGTTCCTTGTGACATGGATCAAAAATTCAATTCAATACTCGTTGAACCAATTGGAGCTTCTGATGAAACGAAGGAGACTACGAATGTCTTTTTTTTTGTTTTTTTTTTATAATAAACACGCGCTAAAGAGGTTGTGACTACTCTTATGGTGTAGTTCGAAGTACACAGCGCGGGCGTTAAGGAAACTGGGATAGAGAAGATAGGAGATTCCGATGCACATTGGTTTTAAATGTCTACAAATTGCACCGAGGGGGAAAGACCGAGCTGGGCAAGGCGTTCCACATTCGTGTTGTACGGCTTATGAAAGAATCTCTATATTTCATAGTACGACCGAAGGTAGGCTGAAGGGTAAACTGATGGGCATTCCTGGCTTGTCGAGTATTGCGGTTGAATTGTTGAAGGGGTGGAATGCAGCTGGCGATTTCGCTTGAGCACTGTTTATAGAAATAGCGATAAAACAATAAGAGACATGTTACATTTCTGCGATGTTCGAGCGAATTTATAGAATTCGCTATAGGTCTGTTCCTTTAGGTACTTTTATATCTTACGAATTTTTACGAATTCTTACGAATTTTTACTCAATGCCGTTCCTTAACTCGAAAAATTCGTAAAAGAGAGCGTCGTCGAGAGAGCAAGATTTTACCCCTCCACTGAGAATCTTACGAATTTTTACTCAACAAATTTTTGGTGTAAGAAATTTGAAGTCACCAGACAATTAACAGCTGATTTGAAATTTCTTGTAATATTTGACAATCGATTGAATTTGTTTTGATTTCTTGCGTTCTATTAAAATAGTATCAACAGGTGGCAAAATAAATATTGAATGTTCTCCCCGAACATTCCATCGTATTGAAAATATTCTTTACCACTGCAATTTATGGAATTATTTATCTGTCATTTTTCATATGTGGTAAATGGTAATCGATTGGGCGCTCTCAGAGCACTTTTTTGCTCTCAGAGCAATTTTTATGTTCGTTTGGTACAGGAAAAAGCAATCTTTTTCAGATTTCAGAGCACTTTTGCGAATCTAGATATTTTCTCAGATTTACCAATACAAGTGCGTTTGAGTTTGACAACTGATGGAGTTTGTTTACATTTTTAGTGAATTTTTTCTCCAGCAAAGAAAGGCATTGCATCGGGTGAATCTATTTGTGTAAATTATTTATGTATATATATTTAGAAATCAATCGGAACAGCTATTTCTAATGTTTTAATACAAAATTTAACTAGTGAATGGAAATCGCTTAGAAAAGTATCGAAGACTACACATATTCAAATCGCACGAATATCAACACAAAAAAGAGCAAGAGCAAGTTTTATGTTCGATTAGCCACACGAAATCTGGAATCTGAGGGCAAATCTGAAGAAGCCCAAACGAATACCACAATAGTTTACTACAAAAGCGTTCCCTAACTTTTTCGTAAGTGTCTCCCTCTGTGAGAGAATTTATCCCCACCATTGCCATTTTAATTGTCTTTTCCATTCTTACTACAAAAGTAAGGGAACAGACCTTATATTTGTGTCTCCAATAAGTTTTAAAGCACGATTCTGTATCCTATCCAGCAGGTGCAATGAGGTTTTGGGCGCACCAGACCAGATATGAGAGTTATACTCAAGTTTGGGGCGAATGAACGCCTTGTATATGGCAGCCAGATCAGAAGGGGTAAAGTATTTCTTGCACCGTTTAAGGAAACCTAGACATTTCGCAGCGTTCTTGGCGACTTCGTGTATGTGGTCATTCCAACGGAGTTTGTCATGGACACACATACCGAGAATGGAAAGTCTTTCGGTTTCGGCGATGCAAGTGCCATTCATGGATAATGGCTGAGGATTCTGGTCTCGCTTTAATGACAGCAGACAGCATTGTGTTTTGGAAGCAATTAAATTAAATGAGCTGACGATTTATCAGCGTTTCCATGACCTTAGAAAGAATGGATGTAAGTGCTATGGGTCGGTAGTTGGTGGGAGAAGATTCGCCTTTTTTGGGGACGGGCTGGACAAATGCTGTTTTCCACCTTCTCGGGAAGAGTCCAGAAGAATAGGACAGATGGAAAAGCTTACGCAGTGGTTTTGCCAGCGTAGAAGAACACCTCTTCAGAACAATTGGGGTAATACAATCTGGACCAGCGGATTTATTTATGTTGAGATCATTAAGTACTCTTCCCACTGTACGAGTGCGAAAATGGATTTATCCCATGGTGCATTCGACGCTCTCAAGTACAGGTATGGTCTATAGATCGTTCAGATCATTATAGTAGAACGCTCCCAAATGGAGTTTTCGTTTTTGTGAGAGAGCCGGACATGTACAGAGGAGATGGAGTATGGTTTCTTCCTCCACCTCAAGACAGCTTCTGCAAAAATCTTTTGAAAATACGCCAATCCTTGTTGCATGCCTGCCTATGAGACGGTGTCCTGTGATGTCACCTATTGTAGCACTGATATGCTTCCTATCAGAGGAGATCAAGTCGCTGCCTTACATTGACAGTGGCATAACTCAAAACTTATGAAATTTGGTTTTGTTGCACAAAAAGACTACATTTCCTTCATTTCTTTTCCATGTAAAATGGCACATTGCTATTTCCATCTTATTTACATTAAAAATATTTCAATAATAATTATTTATCATTTCCATATTTGCAATTAAACGAAATCAAAAAATTAAAAAGCTCTGTCCTGTAAAACTAGAGATTTTTGACTTATGCCACTGTCAATCCAAGGCAGCGAAGTATTTAGAGCGTTTTAGATCCAGCTTTGGCCAGATCTGTTTCGTCGATAGACATGTCGAGCCGGTTGTCCACCTAAGATTTGTTCTATTGATAGCATCCAGCTTTATTAAGAGTTTACAAGTAGCGTTCGGAGTACCTATGGAATCCGTAGATGGAAGTAGTTCCGTGTTTAGCGAGTTCATCAGCCTTACAATTACCTGGGATGTGCCTATACGCCGGCACCCAGCAGAGGTGAATATTGTAGTTTTAACGTCCGGAGAATAAAAAAGAGACGTGCTTATAGTTTGGAGTGTCTTTATTGAATTGTCCATGTGGAGAAACAAATTATGAAGTAAAGGTAAATGTATGTGATCTGAAAGGTATTAGGTGGGAAGCGTAGTATGCTGAAAAGCACATTCCACACTCCAAGTATCGAATCAGGTAACGAGCCGTACTCGTCACCCGACACGACACCCGGAATGTGCATGTAGGCAAATAAACACACTACACCACCCTTTTTACAAAGAATGATCTTGGTATTATATTCTATTTAAACAAGATCATTTTTAATTAATTTTGTTTTTTTTTTTTTTCGATATCTTAAATCTATTATGAAAACAAATGAATAGACATTATTACTTATTATTACCTATTTATTATTAATATTTATATATCAACGACAATAATAGCTTAATCAATTATCTTTAAATTTAATTAATTTTTTTTTTTTTTTTTTTTTTTATTAACTATAAAAATAACATATATTTATGCTTTTTGCTAATGATATTTCCTTAGTCTATTCTTATGTACTATAGTAATTTTGTTATTTTCGTCTGTTATCGTACAGTTATGATTATTATCTATTTTTACTACTTTAAATGGACCCATGTATAATTTATCTAGCTTATGTCCTGCATTATTTTCCAATAGTACTAGATCTCCTATAGCTAAGTCGATTTCTTTAAGGTTCCTATCGTACTGCCGTTTTTGGGTTATCTTTGACTGTTCTAACATGTGCCTAGCTCTATTTTGGGCTACCTGTAGTCTGTATTTTGCCTCCTTGTCATATGCGTCCATATTGTAAAGGGGGTCGATTTCAGGTTGCTGTAAGAAATCGATTGTATTTGGTATCTTTCCAAATACTAATTCAAACGGACAGTAACCATGCACTGTCGAGGGTGTGGTATTGTAACAATACGTAAAAGATGTAACCCATTCATCCCAATCATTTTTATCGAGGGATATGTATGATCTTATATATTCATTCTGTGTACGCGTTCCACAGATCCTAATGTTTGATGATGATAGGCAGTAGAGTTTACCTTTTCGATCTTTAGGAGATCGCACAATTCTTGGAATAATTGGTTCATGTATTCTGTTCCCATGTCTGTTAGAATTTTCTTCATGAGCCCGTATGTTAGAATAAAACCATTAAATATTCCTTTAGCCACCGCTCTGGCACTCTTATTGTGTATTGGTATTGTAACTAAGTACTTAGTTAAGTCACACACTATAGTTATGGCGTATTCGTTACCATTTTCAGTTTTTGGTAATGGGCCAATAGTGTCTATTAATACTGTGTCAAAGGCACTTATTGGTGTGGGAGTAAGTATCAAGGTCTCTTTCGTTTTTGAAAATGATTTACTTTTTTTTGCACTGCTCACACGCTTTGACATAACTTTTAATTTCTCTAGTCATGTTTTTCCAGTAGAAGTATTTTCTTATCTTATTAGCTAACCTCGTGATTCCTGGGTGGCCACCAAAAACAGGATCATCGTGGTATCTTTTCAGAATTTTTAGTTTTTCATCCTCGTCTTTTATAACTTTTATCCTAGGTGTAAGCACAATTTCTAAACTTTTTAATAACGCGTTTCCTTTTTCTTTAAATTTATTTATCCGGATTTTATTAAATATTTCATCACCAAGTGACAACTGGAATCTCTTTATTCCTTTATTACCAGCTATTTTTTCAAGCTTTGGGAATAGTTGATCTAAATCAATTTTCCCATTGACAATAAAGTCGTTCCTTTTTATTGTACTTATTATTTGTTTGCCTTTCGTGATATTTAAGTTAAAGTCTTTGAGACTAAGGCGTTCAAATTTTCGTACTTCTTTTAAATTAAGTGCTTCATAAATTTTTAAGTTTTCAGACTGAGGGCTGTGAAGTATAGTGTTGGGCGTGTTTAGCTTTAAGTTATCCCTTTTCGATTGAAGCCTTGTAGTGACTTTCAAAATATTACTGGAAAGTTTTGGAATTTGTTTGATTTCAGAAAAATCTATGCGAGACAAAGCGTCGGCTGCATAATTTTCTTTTCCCCTAATATACTCTATTACGAAATCGTACTCCTCTAAATCTAATCTCATTCGTGTTAGTTTCGATGATGGATTTTTCATTGAAAAAAGGTAGGAAAGTGGTCTATGATCACTCTTAACTAAGAATTGTTTTCCATATATATATGGTTTGAAGTGAGTTATAGCCCAGTGAATAGCTGCTAACTCTTGTTCGATGGTTGACTTATTGCTTTCGCCTTTCGTGAAAGCTCTAGAAGCATATGCAACGGGTAGTTGTTTTCCTTTGTACTCTTGGCTAAGTACCGCTCCACACGCATGCTTGCTAGCGTCCGTTGTTATACAAAATTGCTTCTGAAAGTTGGGATATTGCAGAATATTCGGGCTAAGTAGGCAGTTTTTAAGATATTGAAATGCGGTTTCGCACTCATAAGTCCATGCAAACGATGTGTTCTTTCGAGTTAATCGTGATAGATGACGTGAATGCTCGGCAAAATTTGGTATAAAACGCCTATAATAGTTGCAGAAAGCAACGAATCTTTTCGTTTGATCGGCATTTTGAGGGGTCGGATAGTTAAAGACAGCGCTGAATTTGCTATCATCTGGAAGTATGCCCTTATCTGTACATTTATGCCCTAAATATGTCACTTCGTGACCGAAAAATGAGCATTTGTCCGGATGGAGTTTTAAATTGTATTTACGGCAAATAGAAAAAACATCTTTAAGGTTTTTTAACATGTGTTCCTCTGAGCAGCCCAGTACTACCAAATCATCCATGTACAGAAATGCCTGTTCTGGTGAGAGACCACTAAATGCTATGGACATCATTCGTTGAAAGGAATTTGGCGCTATTTTGATGCCATACGGGAGTCGGCTGAAACGAAATGACCCTTTGTCCGTAGAAAACGATGTTATATCTCTCGATTTTTCATCTAACTTGATTTGATGAAAGCCCGATATTAAATCAAGGCACGAAAAATATTTTGCCCTTCCTAGTTGGTCAAGAATATCATCTATTCTTGGTAATGGGAATTTATCCGCAATCAATTTTTTATTTACATTTCTAAAATCCACTACCAATCTCCACCGTTTCTCATTACTTCCTGGTAACGATTTTTTTGGTACCAGTAAGATTGGACTGTTATATTCCGAAGTTGATGGTTCAACTATGTCATCTTTGATTAGTTTATCAACCTGCTTCGCTATTTCTTCCTTTTGTGAATGAGGAATTCTGTAATTTTTTATATAATACTGGTGATTCATCTTTTAGGCGTAGCTTTTGTGTGTAAAAATTATTACATGAAATTTTTTCTGATTCTAATGCGAAAACATCATTAAATTCGTTGCACAGGTCAGTCAGCTTTGATTTTACAAATTGAGGGAAGTTTTTTGATAATCTGACAAGAATTTTTTCTTTATGGCCCTTTTCCAAATTTTTATTTATGAGAATGTTATAATTAGACAGATCCTCTGTTATAATATTGGGATTGCTTAACGTTACATTATTATTTGTTGTATTGACTATGCGCACTAATGGTTTTTTCGCGTTTATTATCGTACTCGCAATATAAATTCCCGTTTTAAGTTCTTGGTTTGGTATCAAAAGTTCATCTTTTTCGGTATTAATTGAGATTTGTCTGATCACTTCTGACCTAGCGGGAATTGAAAATGAATTGGGACATGAGGATGTATGCATGGGTATAGCTACATTTTCTGGAAAGTTATCTGGGCGCAATATTAGCCAGTCTTGCTGATACTGATAGTCTAGCACACAATTGTATTTTTTTATAAAATCAAGCCCAAGTATACCATCACTGGGTATAGGAAAATCCGTTCGTACTACTTGGAAGATTTGGGGTATAAGAATATTTTCAACTTTTAAATCTGCTTTAACTGTACCTATTGTATTAATTACCCCCTGTCCTATACCACTTAGTTCTTTTGTAGTGCCTTTATTAACGAATATACTATCATTAATTTGAGTTTCTTTTATAATTGAAACGTCTGCGCCGGTATCGATTAAAAAGTTTGAAAATTTGTTCGTTGATATCAGCTTTACTTTTATAAAGCTGCTGAGATTGAGATTTAGATTTAGTATTTTATTCGTAATATTTACATATTGTTTTGAGTATTTAGGGGTTCGTTCCAGTTTTCCGAACTTTGTTCTTCATTTATATATCGTATATTGTTTTGGTTGCCTCGACCATTTTGGCGGTAATGGCCATTGTTGTGTAAACTACCTCGACCTCGACCACGGCCTCTGCCACGGTTGAAATTTTGATATTGGCCGCGTGTACGGTTACGACCAAGATGATGCCAATATGTTTTGTTGTTATTATTGCTATTTTTATTAAAATATAAAATAGAATTTGGTTGACCAAAGGTTTCGGTACTACTATTGACAAACTTGGCTACAACTTCGTTCATATTATTGAATTGACCAGATTCCATTACAATTTTAATTTTTTCGTTTGTGGCATTCTTTGTCATAGCACGTACCGCTGTTTGGGTAGAGTACTTCTCTGCTAACGCGATGGTTAACCCATCCGAAATATAAGCGTTGTTCAGAGATTTGGTCAAGTCCTCGATCTCATTAGCGTATGTGTTAGCAGACTTGTTATTTTGCTTTACACTCATGAGTTTTGCTGCCAGAACTTCAACTGACTCGCCTTTTATCGATTTTCTTAAGTTTGCAATAATTTGTTGCAACGAAGACTCATTTGCAATAAGGTTTCGTGCAGCACCTTTGAGTTTAGTTTTTACTAACTCAACTGCTACTTGTTCATGAGTCTCTTTTATCGAGTCTACCAAATTTAATGAATCCAAAAAACTTTGTAGGTTTTCAATTTTACCGTCAAAATCTGGTATTAATTTTGACGCTGTATTAAGGAACTCAATTTTGGTTTGTGACATTTTGGCAGTGTTATTTATATCCGTTTTGTTTAAATTAATCTGATTGTATAGATCTTTAGATTCTTCTAAGCCTACTTCTTCGTCTTCCTCACCGTCACTACTTTCAGCAGTGATATTATTTGAGCTCAATTCAGTTTCTAGAGAAAGTGGGACTTTTAAATGAATTTTCCTTTTAGTGAAAATTTTAAGTAATCTATCTCTAAAACTCCAGAATATATCTTGAGCTTCAGCTTTGTGTTCCTTTGTTAATTTAGTGTAGTGTACGTTTAGTACTGTTCTTATTTTGTTGAAGTTTTCTATCAGTACGTTGATATGCTTGTCTACAGTGTCACTCTTAATTCCAATATTTTTATTTAAACATTTATACGATCTATTAAACACTTGTCTACATACATCTATTTTTGACAGAATGTTTGTCCACTGTTGGCACATTGGAATGGGTCATTTATTTGATTACTTATTTTATTTTCATTTTATTTTTATTTTTCTCAACGTAATAGGCTTGAATTATTTACAATCACTTATATCAATCATCTATATCTAAATTATCCGTACATTTGTTAATTTAATACTATCATAACTAATAATAAAAAAATTTTAAGGTATTATTATAACATAATAAAATTCTAGGCTGTACCTGTAGAAACGTCGCTCGGTGTAAATATGAGGAATTTTTGAATATGTTCTGCTATCGTTTTATGTTGCTTGGCTGGTAGTTTCTTATCTATCGAGATGTATTTAGTATTGTTGTCGCTTCCAGATTACTGCTGAGATGATGATGAGTGTTATTTAAAGATGCACATTTGTTACTACGTAGTTGCACTGTTTGAATGTCTGTAGTGTTTTTTTTTTTTTATTTTTCTTTTTTTTATATTTGATTTATTGATGCCATCGACGCGGCACGCTGTATATACTTGCGTTTGATGTTTGCGCGATAAATTTTTAGGAGTTTATACAAAAAACTCGCGGCACATATTATTGCTATTATTATTATTGCAACGGTTGTCACACCAACTTGATTTGTATTTTCTATTTCTATTTCGTTCACTACATTTGCCTTTGGGTTTACAATTTTTGATTGCTCTTTACCCATTTTTGTTTCTTTTTATTTATTTTTTTTTTTATTATTTAATTAATCGGATATTTTGTCACTATGTCCTGTCACGGTCGCCATGTAGTTTTAACGTCCGGAGAATAAAAAAGAGACGTGCTTATAGTTTGGAGTGTCTTTATTGAATTGTCCATGTGGAGAAACAAATTATGAAGTAAAGGTAAATGTATGTGATCTGAAAGGTATTAGGTGGGAAGCGTAGTATGCTGAAAAGCACATTCCACACTCCAAGTATCGAATCAGGTAACGAGCCGTACTCGTCACCCGACACGACACCCGGAATGTGCATGTAGGCAAATAAACACACTACAATATTGAACTGCTTCGCCATCTCTCTGAGAGACGACCGAGTCTTGGGCTGTTATAGAATTTGTAGAGACTGATTCCAGGCACTTGATGGCGCCTTGACTATCCGAATATCTTTAGCAGATATCACGTCTTCTTTCAGCCAAGATAAGACTTCTTTTATCGCTATTATTTCCGCCTGATCAGGAAGACGGAAGGTGAGACTAAGATTTAGACTGTCGGAGAAGACACCACCACCAACACCGTCCACAGTCTTCGAACCATCTGTGTAGAAATGGATCGATTCATCATCCAGGAATGATTTCTCCTCCCAGAATGTTCTAGTGGGAATGGAGACCTGGTGTAGTCTATGTTTCCTGGAAGTTTCTTAAAATCGCCCTGTAGTTCACAGATGAGGTCTCAATTTGCGACGGCCGACTTCATTTTCTTACCGACATCTCAGATTGAGCGAAAAATATAAGAAAAGGAAAACACTTAGTTTGGTTTTCAGAACCTCTTTAACTTTAACTTCTTCCCTTGTTTATTACATCAACTAACAATATTTTACGCTGTCCCTATTCGGGATACAAGTACTCTTGTAAAATATTTTGGAATGCAATTTTAATCTTACCCCTGTCACGACCGTGCAATTTGTGTATATCTGGCAGTAGGCTCATTAGGAACATGGCATCCGAGTCTGTTTTGCATGGACACAAGTCCGTTCGCCGGACAGGACTGACGGATTCACCAACAGGCATGCGGACTGCCAGCGAAGTACTGCCAACTGACGATAACGAGCTTGTTGCCACGGAATGGGAAAGCGGATTCGTGTCAATGGATATCGGTACCATGGCCAGTGGACGCACGAAGGAAACATTGCTCGTTGTTGTTAAGACACTGGTACTGTCTCCTGGATCAGTGCGGCAACGTTTCAGTAGACTTCTATTCACGATGTCACTGTGGGTGGTATCTCGGTCTCGCTTAAGCAACATTGTGGGCGGTCCATCGTCGGGTATATCAACAAAGATGTCCTTAAGCTCATCGCTCTGCTGGTGATTGTGTTTATCCTCTTGCTCCTGCTCACATTCAGACTTGATTTCATTTTTAAGTGAACTCCCCGGGTTCACGTCTTCTTCGGCTGGGTCATCAACTACTGGAGAGCCGTTGGGTTCGTCTTCAATGTAGGAGAGGTATGTGTCCTCAAAGTCATTTACAGGGCTTTCGTTTGCCTTATGGTGGGGTTTGTAGTTTATGTTGGTCAGTTGGGCGAGTGCTTCCTGTAGGTGCGATTCAATGTCCTTTGGCCCGGATGTTGATTGTTTTTTGCTTGAAAAAATATAGAGAGAAGAGAGTAGGCAGTTGTTAAACACGTTGGAACAGTGTCGCTATTAGTGATAGGGCGTTTTAAAGAAAACTGTATGAATGGAGATACTTCAACGACCCACTCGGAGACATTTGTTATCGATTATAAACACAACACCCTTACTTACTTCCTTAGATACGTATGCAAAAAGAACATCTTTTCAAAATAAGTCCAACACGGTGGTACTTTCTCTTCTTCGTAGTTTGTGTACTCCCGGCGAAAGGAAATTCGTAGGTTCGTCCATTTGGATAGACTTGCACCAGCTAAATGCGAAACAAAATGATTAATTTATTGGTTCCAATTGCAGGACGACACTTACAATTCTTCCGTAGTCTTAGATCAACCTGGCGCCAGAAGTTCTCGACATACGACCGGCAAAAGTAATACTTGTGTCGAGGATTATAGATCGCCTCGTCGCTGCGAACCATATCGATGAGTTTGTAGACCTCTTCGGTTAGCCATCTTGAGTAGGGTGGCTGTACTTCGGGTTGAATTTGAATGGACATCTAATGGAATATTAGATGAGTTTAATTTTAATTTGAATTCAACTGTTACATACGAATTGAAATCCGAGCAAACAAAAATTGGAAGCGATTTTAAGAGGGCAGGGAAAAAATTTGCTGATGTTTGACGTCGTTTTGAGCAATTTGACAGATTGGGTTTAATACAATAAATTGTAGAAGCAGTGCTCAAACTGTTGGTGCTGTCGGTTTTGGTATCGGATAAGAGTGGAGTCAAGACACGTTGGTTGTGGGGCATTAATGGGGACATAAATGTGGAATGTATTGCAATAGACGGAAATTGAATGTTTTTCCGGTTGAATAAAAGCATCCAGAAGCGAGCGATATGAAATAAATCACTTCTGTTCTGAAACTGATTGGCATTATGATTCTGGAAGCAAGATTTTGCTGCTTAATTTTAAGTCAGAGTCCACTTATGCAGCAAAGTAAACCGATTGCGTTAAAGTTGTTAATACAATTTTTATCATTTCACTAATTACATGAAATACATGAACAATAATTTTCTTGGTTTTAGAATAAGCAAATAGACAAAGGAAAGAAAGGAAGAATTGGGGAATGGGGATAACTAGGTACTTTAAACAATTCCCTCGTTAATTTTGCTCTTCTTGTAAGACACAACAGGTGGAATATGGCAAGATTATCGAACTGGCAGTCTACACAGACCCACGGGTTGTGAGATGTAATCTATTACATATTTGAATAGTAGTCAATGGCAGTCAAGTTACACATGATAATCCACAAAAGTATTGTTACATTCAGGCTGGGATTCGTAAAGATAAAACACTATTCCGTTTAACTTCTCTAATAAAACTCACTTTTATTACACTTTTATCGACTATTCTAATATTTCACTTATTAAGTACCAGAACACTATTACTTAAACAATTCTTCAACGTTTCAAACCAATCACTTAATTTACTCTATTACTTTTCACTTATTTATCTTCACAAACTATTACTATCTCGAACTTTAACCAATCACTGTTATAAATCAACTGTCTCGCCCTCTTCTAAAAGCTGTCCTTTTATACCCGCTCCGCCATCTGACGAGAACTTTCTAGCTAATTCTAATTGGTTCTAGAATAAGGTTCAGTGGTGACAGATTCCAGTCTCCAATTGGAAGTGACACTTGAGTGGAACTTGTTTTGTGACTATAAGGCCTGGTTTCACCAAACTGTGACTAAGGGCTTGTTTCACCATTTAGGTTACACGATACCTTCCACGCCACATGTTAATCGTTGAAATAAAAGTCTTCTTTACGTTATAAAAATGACTGTTTTATTTCGCTGTTGGAGGAGTTGTGTCGAGATTAAAAGAAAAGACTACATAAAAATCTTTGACGTTTTACAAATTTGACATTGATTAACAGCTGATGACAACATATTAAAAACAAAACATAATTGGTATAAATGGGCAAGTTACATTGATAGTTTTTGATAGTTTACATTAATATTACATAAGTTTGAACACAACATTCTCCCCGCCTGTGAACAATATGTTCGCAAAAATCTTCCTCTGCAGTAATGACGTTGTTTGCCTCTTTGCCAATCCTGATAATTATCTTCAGCATGATTTTTCATCTTATAAGGTTGTTTGTTTGCTCCAACTCACATGTAAATAGAGAGAACATTATAACAAAGAAATTGAAACATGTAAATGACAACAACTGAACACGGAGACTAGATCAATGAAAACAACAAACAATATGCTTATCTCGTTCCTTCCAATTACACACAATCGCTGACAAAAGTGCCAACCTCTTGCACTTGCTGTAACTCGAGTAGTCGTAGAACAAGTTGACAAAATCGTAGCGTCGGCGTCGGTGGTCATTAGAAATTTTTATATTAATTTATGTTCGCGTGAAGTCGTTTTTTTGTATATTAATTTATATTTCGTGTGTGCAAATAATGGATGCAGGTGAGTTTTTGTCATTTCGACAAGTTTTTATATATAAATTTTGTGTTTTCATTTCGCGAAAAGTAATCCCCTTTGATTACATTAGTTTGTGTGTGTGTCCATTTATCAATGAGATTTTCGTCTTGTTGACTGGTTGCTAGCTGCTTGTGGGAATGTTGTGAATCGTTCGGTGTGCGGATAGCGGGGTGATTTGGTGTTGTTTATTGTGTTGTATGTGCAATATGCATTTTACAGTGAGTAAGTAGTTTTCGATGATTTATTAGCGACTGTATTATGGTAGTGTTATTATTATTTTTTATAATTGTCAGAAATTGTTGATGACGCATGTTGCTAGGTAGTTAGATGTTGCTGAGTAAATGTTGTTTGGTAAATAAGTGTTGTTGATAAATTTACCGGGTGTTTCGACATTTGATTAATAATTTGTTAAATTTATTTTTGTTTTTTTTGTTTTGTTGAATTAAAGATGAAATGTTAAATTAAATGTTGAATGTTTGCTTGATGCAGTGTTTTGTTATGAGTGCGAGTGTGATTTGCTTAATAACATATTAATATATGATTTTGATTGCAATGTTGAATGCGTTTGAGTAAATGCGACATCGTATAAATTGTGAGTAGTATGATGCCAAGTGAGTGTTTCAGATCGATATCAATTGATTGCTTAAGTGAGCTTGTAATGTAATATCGTTGATTATTTGTAGGTATATGTTTTGGTGAGTGTAATGCGAGTCTTGGTAATGAGTATAATGTGATCGAGTGCTTAAAGTGATTTTTAATTTTTGTTGTGAGTGCAGTATCGTTAAGGATTAGTTGTAATTGAGTTTATCCTTAATGGTTATTTGAAGAATAATTTTTTTTTTTTGTATGAGAATGAGTGTTAGGGTAACTGAATAATGATTCTTGTGAGTGTTTTGTCGATTGAGTGCTAGATTTATTTTGTTTGTTAGATAAGTGATTGTTCTGCAGTGCTTGTGTTAGATGGTAAGCGACATATTTTGGTGATGGGTCTCTTGAATTCTCCTGTTTGTGTTCTGAGTTTGACGACGCGTATTAAGTTGTCCTTTCCTGGATACAATACAGTGATACGGCCGAGTATCCATTTCGAGGGTGGTAAGCGTTCATCCTTCAGTAAAACTAAGTCACCAATTTTGGGTTGTGACTCGATTTTTAGCCATTTCGGTCTTTGCTGCAGTCGAGCCAAATATTCTCCGCTCCACTGTTTCCAAAAAATATGAACTTTTGTTTGAATTCTTTTCCATCTATCTATATGCGATGCATTATCTGTGGATTGATCTGCTTGTGGGATGAGCTGAGCTGAATGGCCTATTAAAAAATGGGATGGTGTTAGAGCTGAAAAATCGTCGAAGTTATCGGTGAGCGGACATAAAGGCCTCGAGTTTAGACACGCTTCTATCTGAGTTAGAAGCGTGCTGAGCTCCTCAAATGTCAAAGTTTCGTTGTTGACGATCCTTTTCAAATGAAATTTGACGGACTTCACTCCTGCTTCCCATAGTCCTCCAAAGTGGGGAGAAGCAGGAGGAATAAAATTCCATTTTGTTCCGATGATTGTTGTTGTTTTCGATATTTCAGTCCAATCGATGTTTGCGGCCTTAAGCATCTTCTGTAGCTCTGTGTTTGCTCCCACGAAGTTTTTTCCGCAGTCACTATAGATATCTGAGCAAACTCCTCGTCGTGCGGTGAATCTCCGGAAAGCTGCTAGAAAGGCCTTGGTAGTCATATCACTGACAGTTTCAAGGTGAATGGCCTTTGTCGCCAAGCACACAAATATCGCGAAATATCCTTTAAATATTTTGCCACCGCGTCCCTTCCAGGCTTTAACCTCAATCGGTCCAGCGTAATCCACTCCAGTATGAGTAAATGGTCTCGAAATCCTTACTCGAGGTGCAGGTAGACTGCCCATCAATTGTTCCATGGGTCTCGCCTTGTACCGGTAACAGATGATGCAGTGATGAATGCATTTCTTTATGCTTCGCTTGATGTTAAAAATCCAGTATTTCATGCGTAGATATGCGAGCATTTGCTGGACTCCTCCGTGGAAGGTCTTTTCATGAGCATCTCGAATTAGCAGTTCTGAAAGATGGTGGTCTGGCTTAAGGATGATCGGATGTTGTTGGTCATACTCCAGATTCGAATTTTGCAGCCTACCTCCAACTCTTAAAATGCCTTTGCTGCCGATGAATGGATTTAGGGACCCAAAATGTTTTGTGAGCGATGGTTGTTTAGTTAGATCCGCAATTTCCTTCATAAACATTTCTTTCTGAACAAGCCTAATGCAAATCAGAGTTGAAGCCTGTAAATCCGATGGAGAAAGTGGTGATACAAATTGTTTTTGACAAATCTTTTTGAGACACATTAATGCAATTCGGCGACAGTATGAAACGATTCGAATCAATTTCTGTAGATCTGATTGCTTGTAGATTTGTTTCGTTAGCTCGTTATTATTTTCAGCTATGCAATGTGTGTGTGATCTGACAGCTCGTACCTCTTCTTCTGTTTCCAATGTAGATGGTTGATTTGGGATAGCAAATATCCAACTCGTCTGCAGGTATTCCGGTCCCATCCACCAAAGATTGTTATTCAGCAAGTTAGATGGTGTCGCTCCTCGAGAAGCTAAATCTGCTGGATTGTGTTGTGTGGGAACGTGCCTCCAAATATTGACATTGGTTAACCTCTGAATCTCCGCGACTCTATTGCTAATGAAGGTTTTCCATTTTGATGGTGGCGCAGTTATCCAGCACAACGTTATGGTAGAATCAGTCCACGCGAATTCTTCGATGTCTCCTAACTGCAAAACCTTAACGACATAATTCAAAAGTCGGGCAAGCATAACAGCACCGCAGAGCTCAAGCCGAGGAAGTGAAACAGTGTTCAGAGGTGCGACCCTAGTCTTAGACATAATAAGATGAGTGTGAATAACATTTTGACTATCTAAAACCCTAAGGTACACTGCGGCCCCGTAAGCCTTCATAGACGCATCACTAAACCCATGCAACTGTAATGCCTTGTTTCCCTTTTCAGTGAAGATCCATCGTGGTATGCTGATTTTTTCCAGCGATGGTAGTTGTGATCGCAGGGATAGCCATTCCTCCTGGAGCTGAACTGGAACTTGTGCATCCCATGACAAACCCTTCAACCATAATTTTTGCATGAATATTTTTGCTGAAATCACGCAAGGAGATATCCAACCTAGTGGATCATAGATTTGGCAATCGTTGAAAGGATTGTACGTTTTGTGACGTCGGAAGATTCGGAACAAACCCACTGAAATGAGAAAGAATCGATAGATGGAAGCCATTTGATGCCTAAGGTTTTGATACATTTGGTAGATTCAAACGGCAGCACAAAATCCTTTTCGCGGTCCTGGGGGTTGACAAGTCTTAGAACATCTTCGCAGTTGCTTCCCCACTTGCGTAAATTAAATCCAGCTGATGAAAGCAGATTGACGATTTCAGTGAGCTTCTGTTTGGCCTCTGCTATTGTGTCTGCTCCACTGACCAAGTCGTCCACATACATGTCTTCGTGTATCATCTGCGCGGCGGATGGATAAGTAGCCTTTTCATCGTCAGCCAACTTTTTCAGCGTGCGAGTTGCCAAATACGGAGCCGAAGCCGTTCCGAAAGTCACCGTCTTCAATCGATACATCTTTATGGGATCCATCTTGCTCTCCCGCCAGAAAATTAGCTGATAGTAAGAATCTACATTTTTTCGATGTCAGCCGTTAAGGTAATCTTGTACCTCCTCCAATTTAAGATGATGTCCATTATGTCTGCTTGCGTTTTAGGTCCAACCATAAGATGTTCGTTTAAGGAAGTCCCGTCTGTGGTTTTAAAAGCAGCATCAAAAACCACCCGCAGCTTAGTTGTTGTACTGGACTCCTTAAATACAGCATGATGTGGCACAACATAATGGAATGGTGATTTAAGAACTTCATCTCGACTGACATCTACTTCACTCATCTGATCCAGCTGTAAGTATTCTGCCATACAATTCTTATATTGAGTGTGTAGCGTCGGGTTGTTTGCAAATCTTCTTTCCAGTTGGTGAAATCGTTGTAAGGCACCTTGCTGACTTGCTCCTAGCGCTGGGTGAATATTGTCCTTAAATGGTAGGGAGACCTCAAAACGTCCTCCTGGCAGACGCCTAGTGTGTGATTGAAAATGTTGTTCACACTCCTCGTTTTCTGTTGTGTCGGATTCCTTAAATGGGAGCTCCTCAACTTCCCAGAATTTTCGGATCTGTGTGTCTACATCAAAGGTCTGTAGATGGACACGAACTGTTTCAGTTGAGGCCCTACCTAAAACTATCCATCCCAGGTGAGTGTTTTGAGCAATGGGAGCAACAGACTCATTTCCCCTAACTATTTCGGGCAAAACTACGTCGCAAAAGATGTCGTTACCTAGGAGCAAATCAACGTGGCCGGGCTTGTAAAACGAAGGATCGGCTAAATTTAATCCTTGAATGTGACTCCATTTGCTTGGGATCAATTCCTTGCTGGGTAACAGACCCGTCAAGGTCTTAAAGATAAGCGCTTTTACTTCAGTGACGTAATCGGTGTATGTTGATTTTAGAGTCAAGTACACGTAACTATGACAAGACCCATTTTTGGAGTTACCCAATCCTGTCACTTCTGTAAATGTGCGACATTTTCTTAGCCTTAGTTTTTGCGCAGCTGCTTCGGTGATAAATGTAGCCTCTGACCCCGGATCTATCAACGCCCTAAACTTAAAGAATTCTCCGGTAGAAGATTGAATCATCACAATGGCTGTCGCTAGTAATATTTGTGTGTTCCTGTGGTCTGAAATATGATAATTACGAGCAGACGCACTTGTACTAGCCTGGTCATGCGATGGATTAAAAGGTGGTGCGGTTGGATTCACTTGAGTTGAGACTTGATAAGACTGACTGAAGGAACTGGGTGTGCTAGACTGGTGAGTAGAGTTAGGGTATGATTGAGTGGAAGCAGAACTTGTGTTTGTTTGTTGTACGCGATTGGGCTTTTGTTGATTGTACGAAGTAGTATTTTGGTTATTGGAGTAATGCAAGAGTGAATGATGTTTTTGTTTGCAGTGGAAACATCTGTTTTGACTTGGGCATTGATGGGATTTATGGTTATAAGCCAAACAATTTTCGCAAACCCCTAGCCGTTTAACCATACTAACTCTTGCATTCACATCCAATTTCAAAAAAGCATAACATGAGCGTAGCGAATGTTGTCCCTTATGGCAAACAGAACAATTGAGTATTTCCTTCCGAGTAGAATTGACATGCATGACCTTCTTCACTTTATTTTGATCCTTTTGGAAAGATGCCCTTGAGTTGACCTTCTGTTGACATACAACTTCCAAAGAACGAAAACGGGTTTCCAAAAAGATCGAAAATTCCTTGAATTTTGGTAAGTCCTTACTCATACCTAACTTTTCTTCCCACATTTGTTGTGTAGACACAGGTAACTTTTGTAGCAGTACGAAAATTAAAATTGTATCCCAATGCTCGATTGGAACCCCTAAGCTCTTCAACGAATGCAGTACTTCTGTCGATTTGTCCAGTAAGCCCTTAATCGAATCTGCGGTTTCAGAATGGATCGTTGATTGATCGAAGAACGTTTTCAACTGCGTACTAACCAAAATGCGTTTATGGTCGTAACGTGTGGTTAGTATTGACCAAGCTTGATCATAATTGTCGTTGTTAACCTCGAGGTAATCTAACAAAGATGCAGCATCACCCTTCAAACACGATTTAAGATATGTCAACTTTTCAATTTTAGACAAAGACGAATTATCATGGATCATTGAGACGAAAAGATCATGAAATGGACGCCAGTTATTATAATCACCAGAGAAAATTGGAGGAGTGATGGATGGAAGTCGAATATCATGCGAATGTGATGTTTTAGCGACATTGCTTGAATTAGATTCATGATTTCTTGCTACTCGCGAATTTTCATGGAGACCCTCTAACGTATCTAGTTCATTGAGAAGCACAGTTTTATACATGAAATAAGTTTCCATAACCTCATCGTATAATTCCTCACTTTCTCTTGAAATGTCTTCATTATCCTCAGAATTCATGTCATCATAATGATCGCATAACTTCCGCAAATTATCCTCTAAAACGTTCAGTCTACTAATCAAATAGTTCTTAGTTCTAATATCAGCACTCACTTTTTCGAAACTTAAGCTATCTTTTCCAATTGACTTGCACAACTTCTTAAATATTTTCATGGAAATCGCACTCATTTTCAATATAATTATTCAATTTGTATGAACGAATAATAAAAGGTAAGTAAAAATCGCACTCACTTTGAATTTCCTTTAATAAATTGTTCGTTTCTTGTTTTCAGGTACTGTAGATTCCAATGGCACAATGACGACACTCAAAACTGTGGTAAACTGGAACTGTATACACATCAACGGTGCAAGACAACGGCACAGATATCAACGGTACAAGACTCCAACGATGGTGATGAACGGTGCGTCAATCCAACGGGACGGTATTCCAACGGACGAGATTCCAACGACGTAAAATAACGCAGCACAGTAAAACGTATATATGGACGATTATTACGTATGCATTGAACATTAACGACGTACTCACATGAATTGCTTAATTATTTAGCTTTGTTAGCAGAAACTCAGACTCGACTTCGATGAAACTCAACTTGCACCAAAAACCCAATGAAACAGCAACGGTACGAAAATCCAACTGCAATTCGAACGGGACGATACTCCAACGGGATGAAATCTAACTGCAGCTTGATGATTCGATGATTGTTTCGACTCCAACAGCAATTGCAAAATCTCAATTTTAATCTTAAGCACAATCAATAAAAACTGGTGTATGGAAATTTATGTGAATCCGGCTCGAAGGACCAAATGTTAATCGTTGAAATAAAAGTCTTCTTTACGTTATAAAAATGACTGTTTTATTTCGCTGTTGGAGGAGTTGTGTCGAGATTAAAAGAAAAGACTACATAAAAATCTTTGACGTTTTACAAATTTGACATTGATTAACAGCTGATGACAACATATTAAAAACAAAACATAATTGGTATAAATGGGCAAGTTACATTGATAGTTTTTGATAGTTTACATTAATATTACATAAGTTTGAACACAACACCACAGTATGTTGATGTCGTTTGATAGTTGTTCCGCCGTACTGTGTGTTAACCAGAGATTAATGAATAAAAGAGATGGTTATCTTTCGTACGTCTATCCCCCCAAAACCCATTTGTTTACATTGTTGTTTTTGTAATTTCAACCCCCGTCTGTGAATACGTGTGGCTAACAAAAAAGCATGTTGCTAATGGACGACCGCGAATCATCTTGCTTTTATGAGCATCGCGGTGTTTAATTGTTTTGTGTTACGTTTTGAATTTGTTTAGTTTTTGTGGAGGTGTTGATTAAACTGAAAAAGATAGTGAAATACACATTAGAGAATACCGAATTATTGCAAATTCATGAACTCACATATACTATAATAGAAATAAGCAGGTGTGTGTGACTTCATGAATTTTTCTGGAAAACAGCTTGTAGGCAGCCGCCCTTCCACTGGAAAGATATATATCTCTGTATTCCATTATCTTTGGTGTTAACATTGTCCAATGTATTGATAACTATATAAATACATTTTTGGGCGTTAATTTTTGGCCCAGTTAGGACACTTTTGTCTTAAAGCTTCTCACAGGAATTCTTTTTTGGGTTTTTTTCTTTTTGAGAAGGGTTGAAAGTTCTAAAATATTATGCCAAGTCCGAACGGTTAAAATGTGGACATCGAGCCTCATATGTCATATCAGTAGACCAGCGCAGCTTCACTGAGCCACTGTGTATCCATATAAGTTGCCTAGTGGCGGCCGCACATTGGACGTATTTTCGTACTCAATTCATACGACCAGGTAACACGTAATACGTGACTGAATTTGTTATTGTTTTGCTTGTAAAATAAACCAAATTCAGCGACGTATGGCTCGCTCACGAATGCGGTAATTCGGCCCCAGCATTCGTACAAAATTCTACCTAAATGAAACAATTAATGACATTTTTGACATTTCTTATGTTCACATGAACATTTCATTTTTTGTCGCAGCTATTTGGGAATTTCAGTTGACAGTTTTTAATTGCAATTCATATTTAGACAAGATTTGTGGATTGTAAATAAATATAAATAATTTTGATTTGGGTGGTCTTCTACGCCACATGAAAAAGAACAAACTTGTTATTTTGAATATTATTATTATTTAGTAAATAAAGTAAAGAACGCACTTTTGTAGTATTGTGTTTGTTTGACGTTGACACTTGTTTGAAAACAACAAGGTTTATGAACTAAAACTTTATATTATAGCAAAATGGAATGGGAAAAAGCTGCATTATGGCAAACAAAAGATCAGAAGTGGGTTCACTCATTTTTAACATTAAAGAGAAAAAAGATAAATGCATATGTATTTTCCAATATCAAAAACTGACAGATTTCAGGGCAGCATATTTTGCGTTCGATATGATAGCCGAATTTTCAAGGATGTGCCGTTGCTATACTTTACACTTGAGTAAACAAATAGGTACGTATAGGAATTTCTGACAGTAAAATATGTAGGACATTTTTCATTATCTACTTTTCATCAAGAAAATATTCCAAATTTTATTCAATACAAAATTGTAAGAAAAAATTGATTCAAACCTCTTTTATCACTTAAGTCAATGCGTCGTATGAATAAAACCTAGCATTTGCTTTGAGCAAAAGGTTGTAGCAAAGTAAAAGAACTTAGCAACTGCTTTGAATCGGTATGAATAAAAATCTACTTTAATAAGTTCGAAATTCGAACGTAGCATTTACTTTGCGTACGTGTTACCTTGCAGTTCCTGTCAAATCTGACCAGTGAATTTGAGAAGAAGAGTTATGAATGAACCGAGAGTTTTTTAAACTGTCAACCTAGAAGCCCGGATCTCCGCTATATTATATACCTACCTTACAAATGATTCTGTCCAAATATTTCCATCTGAAAGAAATACTAGCCAAATATCCCACAGTCCATACATCGCGTGAAACAAACAATAATTGCTGTTTGTTGGTTTTCCTGTACAAACAGAATTAGATTTAAAAATTTATAAAAAAAAAAAACAATTACGTATTCATATAATTCTTAGATTGTTCTATGTTAAAAATGTGTGAACAAGATATATAGCAAAAGGTCTAAATAGCAGACTCAGAATTTGCAAAGCATTAGCTTTAGGCGTTTTTCTTTTTTAGTTCAGAGCTGCGCAATGAACAGAGCTCGAGCATTATGAGCGCGCTCTGAACCATGCGTGCTCTGAGCGTTCAGAGGATGTTTTGTTTTTCCGGGTTTTTTTTTTGTCCTTCAAACTGGAAGTGTGCATGTTCATGTGTACTCAGCTTTTTACTCAGGATGCTCAGTCAATTTATTCTGAGCTCATAGAGTGCGCTCTAATCATGCTCTGAGTGAAAAAAGAAACACAAATTCGAGCTCTGAAGTGTCTGAGCTAAAAAAGAAACACGAACTTTTTGTATAACAGTTCAGTTTGTGCTTTGAACTAAAAAAGAAAAACGCCTTTTGTCTCATACCGATCTGATTAAAAGGTCAGTGCCGTCTCTTTTCGAACATGTCAAAAGTTAGAACTAACTCACATTGGTTTTTATTCATACGAAACGTAGCAAATGCTTCGATTTTGACATTACTCTTGAGTAAAAACAATTGCTACGTTTTATTCGTACGACCCAATTATGCCAATCAAATCAACGCCTCCTATTCATGCACGCACACCCACACCCACACGCATTCTACACAACTCCTACCTAACTCCACCAGGAGGTGGTGGGTGGTCGAGCTGCATGAGAGTAAGAAAGATGCTTGCAAATTGCAATGACCTATATCTCTTTGTTCACTCACTCACACAGTGCTTGTTCGCGGTCGCTGGTTGCACTTTGCACATTCATCTCCAGGTTTGTCCCGTCTTGTTTTTGGAAAAGTGCATAAAATTCGGGATCATCGGGATTTAAAATATCGCGTATCGGAAGCGTAAGTCATTGAAGCGCGTTTTAAGTTCGTGAGAGTTTCGGAGAATGTTCAATTTTGTTAGAAAATCGCGAGTGAATTTTTTTTTGCAATAGTAGGTAATGGCCGCTCTTGGTTAATCTATTTCGACAGATTTTCGTTCAACTCGTGTGGTTTCGTTTCGTCTTCGCTTCAATGGTTGCCGTCGAATCGAATTTAATTAATTTTTCGAATATGGGATTTAAAAATTTTTCTAAACTTCGTGACGAACAATTTAATTTTGGTTTATTCCGGGTGTGTTAAAAATTAAAAAAAAAAAACTAAAAGGTTGCGGAGCTCTGGGGCTTTGTATCTAAAGAGATTGTGTGCAGCGTTGCCGTTGACTTTTTGAAGAATGTATCTATTTTTTTTAAAAAAATGTATCAAAAGTATCAAAATTTTGATAATCAAAAATGTATCAAATGTATCACAAGAGAATATCGTTTTCTAAATCACTTTTCATGTTCCATTGGGACCAAAAATCAATATTTTGATATATATTGATATTGATATTGCTAGATTCAAAACAAGTCTGAAAAAAAATTAAAACATATGAAAAATTGAGATTTTGCAGACTTTTATTTGAAAATTGAAAAATGTATCTAATTGAATATTTGAGTATCAAATTCTTTGCAAAGAAGCAAAAATGTATCTTTTTGATACAATTGTATCTTTGTGGCAACGCTGATTGTGTGTTGAGTGATCAGTGTTGCCATCTTGGTGTATTTGAACTTTATTGTGTTCGAGTGGAAAGTAGGTACTTTAGTTATGGAAAGATTGTTAGAGATTTGGAACTTGGATGCTTGTCTGGAAATATAGCAATATTATTCGGTAAGTACATTTTATTTTATTCTAATAAAAGTTATATTTGTTGGGACATTTGATTATAATTTCTTCAACAATATTCTGTATTTGACAGGTCGTTTCTACAAAAGGAATTTAATAATTAGATTTGTGAGGTTAAAAATACAAAATTCAATCATAGTACACAATGTACTTCGAATTATAAATAAGATAACCCATTTATAGACTGCCAAGCCTGCGCTGAGCGCAGCTATAGTATAAACCCATTCCTACTTTAACAAGCTTCTATCTGCTTTTACCGCAGCTTTTAGCGGAATGAAGTCTGTTCTTGTTGACGACAGAAAGAAGCTTTCAAGCGTTTGTTTGATTATTCAATTTAATAAAGACACATACAAAGACCATATATGCGATGTGCTCAATGTTATAGAACCAAGCTACCTCTGAGGTCTGAGTTCTGGTCGAAATTTTGTCAGAAAGCTGACAAGCGACAAAAGTTAAAGGTTGGACGATTTCAGTGTCCCACTTTACGTACCCCCCAATCTTAATCTTGGTCCAAAAATATTGACCGATTCTTTGTCAAATTTACTGACACAATAATTCCAAGTTCCTGAAGAGTATCATGCATGAGCACTTTCCCTCCGATGTATAGTAACTACTTTGCTATAATAGCTTAGCTATGTATTCTAATACAAAATTCTGACTACAGTATTAAAAAATTCTGCGTCATACCGTACTAAATTTGGCGACCAACAAGGGATAGTCACCATTTCAATTAAGGCATCATTCAATCCCACGAATAAACCCTAATAAATATGCGCCACCTTGAATGGCAAAAGATTCTTGAAGCTACGCCCTCTTATTGAGTGCCATATTCCACACAGCCGTACCAGCATCGTTTGCCAATAAACCCAATCAAGTAATTCGACGAGCATCTGCACGGAAGCACCTCACATGCATTTCCTCATGTCGACAGGCTTGTTAGGCATCTTTAACCATCTCATTAAAAGCGACACACAAGAGCCATCATTCCCCCATACCGCCGGTAGCTGGGGGATCGTTCATTTTATTACGCAACTCGCTAATTAGCACCCGAAGCCGCCAACATTTTGATTGCAAATTTATGTACCTTGCGTTTGCCTCGATGACTAGATTAGCTATACAATACTAAATGGTCACCAAAACTCTAAGCTATCATAAATCTCCAGTCAAGCGAATGACTTTCTGTCACTATAAACCCAAAGACTGTCGATCGGTGGACCATGTTGTAAGTGGAACCCCTCCAATCGGAGTTGTTGCTCCATATCTCGCAGCGATTTGATTTTTATCCCAAAAAATACACAATTCCCAATATAATTAAACGAACAAGCTACAAGTGTGTACCTACACTTAAACCGGATCGAACTGATCTGATCGACTGTTGAAACTTTGTGTGCAGCAATTAAGTTCAAGTAATTATGATCTCGTAAATTTGCCCGCGAAAATTGGAACGCTGTAAATGCATTGGCTTTTCTATAGTGATTGGAGCACCATATGCACGCGGAGAACTGGATCTTCCGGTCGATCGTCGACGGTTGTATGTGCATAATCAACTTCAACTACAAGGAGAGAGGGAAACTATATTCTAAATCGAAAACCGTAGTAGAATGATGCAGATTGAAAGACATTTTGAAACACATGTATGTAATTGTTTGCGCACTTAAGAAGAGTTTCCGAAAAAGCTTCATGGAAATGCTCTTGATTGCTGACGGTAAAACAGATGTAACTTGATCTTAGGTATGCAAAGCATTCGTGTTACAATTGTATGACATACGTAAGTGTCATCAAAAATATAGGAAGACTGTTCAGATCAATTAGAGCAATGATTATATTCGATTTACGGCTGTATGATACAGAACATTTTTTGTTTTATGGTCCGGAGCGTAAAAGCAGAGTAACGATGGTGTCCCGATGGTGCCAGATCTATGCCGCACACTTCCACCGACTGCCCTTGTGACTTGTTATGGTCATAGCAAATGCAAGTTTCACTTTGAACTGAATGCGTTTGAACTGGAACGGCAAATCGGTTGCAGTCAAGGGAATGCGCTAAATTAGGTATTTTTCTGATTAAACCGGCCTTTCAAAATCCTTGCCACTATCAGTCGGGTTCCATTGCACAGTTTGGGGGCATGAAGATTTCGTAGCATACCTACTGATGACAGATCCAACTTTAAGACGCAAATGTTGAGGCGGTATGCCAGGCAAATACAAAGAGCTTACGAATTCCACTGGAAAATTGACGACGTCGTCTTTGTTTTGAACGCGATCAATCGATTTGTATCAACGCAATTCTCCCAGAGCACGTGCACTCAACGATAAATTTGACCAATGTTCAGATCCCCTAAACATATTTTTAAGGAATTCCTCCATATGCCACTACTTTTTAATAACTGATTTCACTCATTTATGTACCTATCGACTTTAAAATTACGGAAGCTCGAAATTACGAAATTTGTATACGTATGTATGAATAAGGTCCATTGATTTTGACATTTCAAATCAACCACAACTGCATTTTGTATTGTTTTAAAAAAAAAAGTTGCGTCCGTAAGACCGCTAATAACTCGAGAACGAATCATCCGATTTGAGTTATTTTTTCCTTGTTGTCTTTAAGAAAGGTTTATATACGGGGAGAAAATTGGACAATTTTAAAACGGAATTTGCAGAATTCGTAAAAATAAAATTTCTTTCTTTTTATTATTTTTATTGCAATATACCTACTTACAGTGAGATCGTATTTGTCAAAAATTCTACGTGAATCTAATTATTTCGTAGATTTTCTTTACGGAAACAATTTTTTTTGCACGAGCGGGAAGAGCTAGCATGTTTTAAAATAAAAATTAATTCTTATTAAAGTTATAGGTACAAGATCAATTTTTGTGATTGGGCTACTTCTCTGGCTACAAAAATTGTTAAATGGGGCTATCGAACTAGTTCAAGGCCTGGCAACCCTGATCTGTGGAACTGCTGCCGATTTTATTAAGATGGTAACTGAGAGACGAGAGAGTGCATCACTTTTGCTCTTGAAGAGTATTTCAAGGGTACGTTTCCTATTAATCAGCACTTCTTTCTGAGGCACTGAGATCTAAACAGATTTTTAGCTCCAAAGAGTGCAGCTCTTAAACACTGTTACCACGCAAGAAAAAAGCACCTAATTGAGAGGTTCCGAACACAAATGGGAAGCTGAGAAAGCCTATAGTAAAAGTAAATGTTTTAGAATCTTAGAAGCCTTATAACCCCCATACATAACCTGACTTCCTTAGAAAGTGGAATGGTTAGAGTATGACAGCTGTCTCTTAAAACCCGGTTAATACCTACATATTTATTCGTCCTTATTTGTTGTAGCATTTACAGTTATCTAGGCAATATAAAGTAATATAAAAATACAATTCAAAAGGATTTACAAAATATTATAACCATTTTAAAAAAATTAAAAAATAAACTCTTACCTGGCGAAATTAATAACGAGTACCACAATTTCTTCGAAACTAATAGCAGTAGAAACGAAGATAGAGGATTGGATAGAGTTAGACCAACACAGAGCTGTCATAGCCGCATGGTACTTGTTAAAACTAGAAACGAAGCAGTTGCCAGAACAACCTTACCCTGAAAATGAGCTTTCATAGCCGGTATAGCAGTCATTGTACCGCAACTACTAGGTAACGCAGCTGATTAAAGGACATTGGTGTATACGGTGTTCATCCCCGACCCAAATTAAGTTCGGTTCCAGCCGCGTGTTAAAGAGCTACGCTAACTTTTTGTTGGCTAAATTGGCCTCGATTTAGGGATGACATCCAAGATATGGGAAAGCTTGCCAAGTTTTGGGTGTAGGAAAAAAATGTTCGGGTTGCCTACCCATATTTTTAAAATTAATTTTCTCACACCCAATTCTTACTTAACGCACAACCCTTTGTTTTTGTGACCTATGGAAGGGACCTACATTTTTATGCCAAGTCCGAACGACTCAATTGTGAAGCTCTTATAAAGGGTGCTTATATCTTTGGATGTTTCTCAGAGAGGTGGTTTAGTGGAAATCTTTAGTTTTTCTCTTGATCGAACCTTTGACCTCTCGCTTAGTAGTCCAGCAAACGAAACGTCGAACATCCTGTTTACGTTCCTTAAAATTATGGGTGCTTCATAACATTAAGAAAGCAGAATGTCAGGCTTACTAATCTGAATGATTTTTGAACTGAATCCCATTTTTAGTCAGCTTCCCCAGGCGAGTGGAACATGGCTTTACTCAAAGTTGGATCTAAAAAAAAACAACAAGGAGAGTCGGGAAATATGTTCCATCCCGTCCTAAAATTAAAATAAGTTCTGGGTGCATACCTCCAGCTCATTTCATCGCACGAGTAATGGAGATCTTGCACCAGATTGCTTTAGACCTGCAAAGTAAGTGGGTTGAGTGCAAAGATTACAGTCCAAACACTGGATGTCGCTGACCTTATAGGAATATTTGCGAAGGAGAGCAAACAAGCGAATATTCGTTGTTTTTGACTGTTCAAGGTTAAATTCGAATAAATTTTCCGTTTGTGGACCTGTGGGATCGCGACTGTTTTATGTGGATTGCAGTGGCGTCTCGTCAGGGTGTGCAAGGTGTGCATTGCACACCCTGATCTAACCAAAAAAATCACTCATCGAACACTCAAATAATAATAACGCACATAAATATGATGTGCTCGCAATTACATTTTACACATCCCATAAGCCATAAAACCTCCATCACACACACAGCCTACTATAATAATACTCATATTCATCCTTCCTCATTTGTCTTTCAAAATTCCTTCATCGTTGAGAAACAAAGAGAAAAACAATAAACTCGCACGAAATCTGGCTGTGCACGTATTCATCGAATAAATTCATCCAACTCCAAACTATATACCTTCCTTCAGCTACAAGAATTCATCCCCATCGTCATTCGTCATCCGCACGCCGTACGTACACCGTACAATACATGCTGTCGCTTTACTTTGATGAACTTGTAGTGAACTCGTGCACTCGTTTTCTGTGCACACGGAATATTCATTATTTTCTTTTGTTTTGTTCTGTTTCCGTAAAGCGTCATAAGTCAAATATCCATGCAATACATCGACGCTCGTGCAAAAAAAAGCAGTGCACGAAATTGATGAATGAATGAACGAATTTTGCTTTTCGTTTAAGAGGCTGCAGTTTCGTGCGGTGCCTTTGTTTTTTTTTTCTATTTTTAATTTGAACAGTGGAGTTTTTTTTTATGATAAAAAAACCTGAAATTTTTTTTTTATTTCAATTAAGAAAACAATAAATAAATCCGCATTTTTAAAAAAATATATAATTTTCAAGAATTGCACACCCATCTAAGTAATTCACGCGACGCCGCTGGTGGATTGTGAATAGTTCGCGGCAAAAATGTTTGCCATTCGCGGGAAAATTACTTTAAATGTAAATTTTGCTATTTAAACCTAAATTCAGACTTACGTACCTATTTTCAGATTAGATGTTAGATTAATTAAACTATTATCCTTTTGTAGTAAAACCGGTAGTAATTTCCAATTCCAAAATACAGTTTAAATGATTTGTTAGAATATCGCCAATTCGTAATTCGCGCTCACGTGAATGATCCTTGAAGCTGAAGCCAAATTTTCATCGAAGATACATCTAAAGAGCGAAACCACGTGTTTTAAGCCTTTGACCTAAATAGCATTCATACTTGACCGTCCACCAATCCACTGGCTTTAAAACTGGTTATCCCTTTAGGCTAGTTCTGTGTGCATTTTTGAACTTTTCAGCCAACGATCCCTTCTACGCTCAACATCACTTGAGATTGATTTATATGCTTGCATGTCCTCACTCTTTCAATAGATTTGATGTTCGAAATAGCTTCCTCAAGCTTCCACCATCAATCCGTTTAACGATGCCTAAATTTACCTCAAGCTTCACAAATGGCTCCTCTGCCTTAAGAGGCACTAAGTGATTTTGTTTGAATAACCTTCACTTTCGCTATAGAAATCGACGTCCTTCTTCGGTCAAACAAAAAAAAAAATCGCCGCTTTCCAAGGATAAAACTCAACCGCAGACAAAAAGAACTCCCGCGTAGAACTAAAAACAGTCATGCGGCATTCATTGCATGCGTGGAATTTCACTTTCTTGTACAAAACAACTGCGGGCATTATCCACAGGTGTCGCTGCACCATCGGGCACATAAAAGTCCATTTTAATTATGTGCTCCGAGTGTGAGAGATACGAAATGCCACCCCGAGCGATTAGAACTTTGTCACTTCTACATATACTTTCAGGTGGTGTTCTGCGAATGCACGCCACCCAGCTTCGACGCACGATTGACCAAAAAGGCGGCACTGTGTGTGCGATGTCCATCATTTTGCCGGCAATGTGCGGTTTGCCCTTGAGGTTGTTGTTCTTCTTGCAATATAGATATACTCTCGTGGTGTTGGATAGCCAGAACCTATGCTAGCCGTGAATGTCACGCGGCAAAGCAAGCAGAAGAAACACACTTGACACCTATTGGAGTGCATAGACTGGCGAGCGTTAAAAGCGTTCCTCACACCTTTTCGCATTGAGTGTGGTCAAGTGTTGGTCAGGGTAAACGTATGTGCGGTAACCGCATAGAATGAGCTGTTGCATTCTAATTTTTCGAACAGCCAACGTTCATTGAACCAGCGCAGAAATCAGCGGGTGGGCAACAGCAATGTCGTCGATTTTATCTCATCTATATAGGATGTGCTGTCCTCCAGCTATATGCATGGTAAGCATGGTCATGTGGCATGGGTTGAGTATGGGATAAAAATGAAAATGATAGTTTAATTCATAAAGATTGAACTAGATGCTGTAAAGTAATGAAGTAATCACAGTGGAAAGCCGTCGGTAGGAGAAACAGGACAAGCTGCCCGCCATTAGAGACTAAATTGGGTTGGGTAAATGCCTGCCAAACAAGTGGAGCTTTATCAGTCAGATAGGATATTAATTTCTATTGGAATCGGATTGGGCTTTGTAGGCAGATCCTTTGGAGATATTAAAAATGGCGTCACCATCTGCAACATACTTTTATTTTTCGACGTGACTTGTCCAGCTGATGCTAACTCATGTGCACGTACATTTCGTGTTTTTAGGGCTTTCTTTAAAGCGCATTTTCAATTATTCTGCCTAGAACTGCGGCCGATAAAATCGCCACAACGAGACATTAGGAGACCCGAGAACGCATCCTTCAAAATGTACATTGCCGACGCGGTTGGTAGTAGCTGACGGACTGTTTGCACTCCGTAAGGGAACATCTTCAAGTCTTTCACTAGAATGTGCTGCAGTGGCAAACGTGAAATACCCAAAAGCTTGACAACTGGTTCACATATCATCCGAGATATCTTCAGCGACAGCTGTGATCAAGACCTTCTGACGCCTCTTCTGTAACGTGTTTTTCCAGTCTCGTTCGAGGCGAACGATTAAACGCCTTAATGTATGATCAGTTGGAGTAGGACGCCGATCTTAAGGAGTGGGAGCGTATCGGAAACTGATTTAAAATTTGGAAATCCCGCTTTTCAAAAATCCCGTCTTCTTAAGTCACGCTTGTTCAAAATCCCAATCTATTATAATCACGCTTTTTAAACCCCGCCAAATCCCGCTAATCCCGTTTTTTTACAAAACATTGTTATCAAAAAAATAGATGTTGGTTATATACGCTTTTCTATTATATTGTTATGTATTTAAAAATACCTACTCGACCAAAAAGAAAATGCATCCGAATGTTTTTAGTTTTTACTGTAAGCACACATTTGTTTTTGCTTACATATTCTACATTGTTTTTACGCATTGCGAAAATAGTATTGAATTCGGATTGGGCTTTGTAGGCAGATCCTTTGGAGATATAAGAAATAACGTGACCATCTGCAAAATACTTTTATTTTTCGTTGAAACTTGTCCAGCTGCTAACTCTGTGCACGTACATTTCGTGGTCTTCTTTAGGGCTCTTTTTTTTAGCGCATTTTCAATTATTTTGCCTCGAACTGCGGCCGATAAATCGCCACAACGAGACATTAGGAGACCCGAGAACGCATCCTTCAAAATGTACATTGCCGACGCGGTTGGTAGTAGCTGACGGACTGTTTGCACTCCGTAAGGGAACATCTTCAAGTCTTTCAATAGAATGCGCTTCAGTGGCAAACGTGAAATACCCAAAAGCTTGACAACTGGTTCACATATCATCCGAGATATCTTCAGCGACAGCTGTGATCAAGACCTTCTGACGCCTCTTCTGTAACGTGTTTTTCCAGTCTCGTTCGAGGCGAACGGTTAAACGCCTTAATGTATGATCAGTTGGAGTAGGACGCCGATCTTAAGGAGTGGGAGCGTATCGGAAACTAATTTAAAATTTGGAAATCCCGTCTTCTTAAGTCCCGCTTGTTCAAAATCCCGATCTATTATAATCCCGCTTTTTAAAATCCCGCCAAAGCCCGCTAATCCCGTTTTTCTACAAAACATTGTTATCAAAAAAATAGATTTTGGTTATATACGCTTCTTTTATATTGTTATGTATTTAAAAATACCTACTCGACCAAAAAGAAAATTTGTTTTTGCTTACATATTCTACATTGTTTTTACGCATTGCGAAAATAGTAGATAATATAATTATATAATGCACATAAAAACCAACCTCTTGCTAACAGTTTTACCTTTATCATTTACTGCTGTAAATGGTTTGAAGCTTTTTTTGGTACCCTTTGCAGAATATCATATAATATTACTTTATATGTATTTTTTTTAATTATTGAAGATTGTCATATTTATTAGGTACTTAAAAATGTATTTTGATATTATATAATTCTTATTTTGTTACATCCTCTAAAAATAATAAATGTTAAAATAAACTGCATTTCAAAAAACACTCATTGCTTAATTTATTTTAAAAATTTAAAAAATCGCGCGATTTTTTTAAAATAAAACAATTTCTTTTGATTGTTAAAGCGGGATAATAAGAAACCCAACCCTTAAGGAGTATGTGCATTTCAAAGCTGATAGCTTCGTCTGTTTACTTCACAAAAACTAGCAGTTCCCGAAAAAGCTAAAGAGTCTGCTAATAGAGTGATACAATTTGTGTCACCCGTAGATAATTTTTTATTGCGGAAAGGTGTTTCGGTCACTACGAGTATCAGGTACCTGCCTTCAATACCAAAAGCTGTGGAAACGCCTTAATGCCTATGCCTAATGCCAAATTGTGTGTGTTATGTTCTACTCAAACAGTCGGACTTTTTAACAGATAAAGTCTTACTGCAAGGAACCGAAAGGGGTTCCACAGGATTCCTTACTAAGCCCGCTACTGGTTTTAATATTTTTTTCGCTCGCTCAAAGCCGGACAATCTATCAAGTTTGCGCGTTCTAAGTACGATTCCTTTTCTTTTCCTTATCTCTGCAACTACTACCTACCTATGCTTGATTTTGCTTCTTTTGAATAGTTCCAATTTTCATTCGTCTGTCTGTCTGAACTCATTCTAATAACTACTTGCACGTTCTGCGAGCAGTTTCATAGGCAGGGTAACTCACGAGTACTGCAAGGTTTTATGAAAGTTTAAGAGTTGACTGTGGCTGCTTACCCCAATGATAAGACATCTTGTGCTATTTTGTTGAAGCGGTTTTTTTCTATGAAGAGTGCGACGCTTCTTATTCAAAATCTACTGCCCACAATTTATGTTCCAATTTTAGGCAATATGCCAACGCTTTAAATTTATTTTTAACTGGTTCAGAAGTTTTTGCTCAGCCTTTGCACAGTCGCTATATATTCTGGTACCAAATTTTGCAACTAAAACTGCAACAGGTGCCATGACATATCGTCGTTTTTTGTTGGTAGGTACCAAGATTGTAGTCGTTGTGGTGTAACGCCACTAAAAATTACATTTAAATAAAGTAAGGAAGCGTAATCTTACCTAGTTCAAATCGCATTTGGAATCGGGGACAAAAATAATCGAGGTCGTACCTCCATTCATCCCCATTTCCAACCGAGTCCCACAAGGTTCGCTACTTTGGGTGTTAATATATATTTTTATATAAATTCAAGGTGTGAAAGTCGCTGCTTGCAGAATGCATATACAAATTCCCCAACCCTCTAATCAATTGTAATCTACAATCTGTTGAGCAAACCATAAATTTCGCTACTACTGAGATAATTATTTCCCCTTACATAAGCAAAAATATTTTTTTTTGGGAGTAAAAAAAGATGACAAATGCATTGATCATGCAGATCGCGTGTTCTACCCAAACGGATTACCAAATAAAAGGGAAGTCACATGCGATTTGCATAAGCTTCAGGCCAAAACAAAAACAACAACAAGCACTCTGTGCAACTGCACACAACGTTACGGAATGTTGCATGAGAGATGCAGTGCTCGTGATAATTTACGCGAAATTCTCTCCTGCACTCTCAGACGGCCGCACCAGGAGATAATCGGATGACTCTTATTTTATGCAACCAACCTAAACGGGCCGACCACGGAACGAATCACTTCATTTTCGGGATCGAGAGTGAAACTCATTTCGCTGGCGAAATGCAGTCGTTGA
The DNA here is from genome assembly GCA_949126925.1 of Cheilosia vernalis. Lineage (NCBI taxonomy): Eukaryota > Metazoa > Arthropoda > Insecta > Diptera > Syrphidae > Cheilosia > Cheilosia vernalis. The sequence goes on from OX421361.1 coordinate 15,614,215, forward strand.
CATTTGAATCAAGATGTCAGATAAAATGCATTGAATTGAATTGTCTGCGTTTTATTTAAACAGTGAGAGTGTGTGATGACTGCAGATAAGTTTTGGCGTACAAATCAAGCGCATTTAAGGGCGGGACATTGGAAGTTGTGTATTTGTGTCTCTGTTGGACTGAATTTGGAACGCGATGCTAGTGGTGCGCTCTAATAGTCGTAAGGGACGTTTACGTTGTTCTAAACACTATCCGCCTATACCAATTTATTTACTCAGCGTTAAAAAGTGCACAATGTCTGGAAGCCGCATACTGAAACTAACCTCCTTGCTCTTGACTGCGGATATTTCCCTCATACTCCATAGCGCACAGTGGTGTGCGCTTCGAATTCTTTTGTACTTGATATTGCTGTAAAGTTCATTACGTTGGGATTTGTCTCCGACTAAAATTCACTAAAAACAAACCCCCGTATTAATAAAAAAATGTACAAAAGTAAGCTAGTAGACGTCAAAGAGCTTACACAAATTTGACGTAATTGCTAAGTTACAAGCTGATTACTTTCAGGCAGCGTTTATTAATACGGGGGAAATAGATTGGCTTAGAAATTCTCTGATTTTGGTGGATTTCAGAAATTGCACATGCGTGAGGTGGGTTGTGATCGCACCTATCGTTCATGCAATTCGAGATCTATCTCGCTATTCGCTTACTTACTCAATATGAGTGATATGGTTGGTTAATAAAAGCATGCATTGCATTTGAATCCTCGATTTCCATAAAATTTATTAGCGCACACGGAAGCGCGTTTGCAAAATGTTTACTCAAAATGAGTGATCTTATATGCATGATTAATAAAAGCATGCATTGCCTCAGAATCCCCATTTTCCATTAAATTCCATAGCGCACACGGAAGTGCGTTTACAATATGAGTGATATGGTTGGTTCATAATAGCATGACTTGCATCAAAATCCACAATTTCTATTAAATGCAATAGCCCACACGGAAGTGCGTTTACAATATGAGTGATATGATTGATTAAAAAAATCATGCATTTCCACAGAACACCCAATTTCCATTTAATTTAATAGCGCACACGGAAGTGCGTTTGCCAAATGTTTGTTGTTATTTCGCTGCAACCTTAATAAGAACACATTTCATGAATGACCTTCGTCAAACCATAATTCGTTTGTCATCCACCATATGTTAGTCAATACCGACGTATGGGAGGTCCTTACAAACGTAGTAGTCTAATGCCAAACTAGCCTTCATCTTGTCCCACATATCACATATCGTTGAAATTCGATAGCGCACATTAGTGTGCCTTTTGAAATATTTCATAGATGGGACCGTTCCCTCACGATAATACATTCGAATATACATGAGTCAAACGTCGTTCCCTTCTACCCAACTTTTGAGTATACTGGAACGATGTTTGACTAATATATTCGAATATTGCGGTAGTTGTCGAAGCGACTTCCAAAATCAAAATGTATATATACAACTGTCGAGACTGACTTAACACAATAACAACTCCTAGTACTGCGACTTCGAGCACACAAGAAAGAGCTCACTGTTCTTCAGTTTCGATGGCCATTCGCGGTCTTTTCTCAAAAACCATTTGCGTGGGTCCGGCATGTTCCGATTTCAGCTGACAAGTGCCAGCACTCCAGCAGTAGTTCGTTTGCCAACAAATTTAGATTTTCTGGAAATTGGCTAGCGCACATTTTTCGTGGAATTCTACTGGTTAGCGTGTGCGCTTAGTTAATTTATTATTTCTCTAAGCAGCGCGACCAATTCGCCTAAACAAATGTAATTGGTGCCAAAAACTCGTCTTAAGTAAGCAATCACTGGGAAAAGGGCATACGTGAGCGGAATACGGTCTTGCAACCTAAATTCATGCTGTCTGCAGATGCCTATCCTTTTATTTCTTTCGAAATACTATCAGAAGAAAACATAAATTTCGTTATTTTCTGGCGCATTTACCTCGCCATCAATCAACACAACATAGGTAATGGGGGCTACAGCCAGCAATCACAAACCCACAGCCATGAATTGCAGCGACAGAGACGACGCAAACAAAATAAAACCAATCGATCCGAGAGACCGTCATCAGAAGCCAACTTGATGTACGCAAAAGCACTAAATGCAATGGTTCGATGGAGAAGCACCCACTAGCACCATCATCCGTTTACCCATCACCACTCGCAGCGGTATCAATATCCCGCACTGGGTTGGTTTGCCATTACAGTTTACAGTGCAGTGGGCCGTTAGTTGGCAAACTAGCGGAGCCCATCCAATGACAATAACAACAGCCAACAATAATAGCAACACAAAAAAAAAAAAGAAAAAAAAAAAAAAAAACAGCAACAACAACATCAGCGACAACGACAACTAACTGTATCAGTAACCGAATTGAATAACATGCACCAAATCACCCATTTCCAATGTTCTGCATCTTTGATTTCTGAGATAGTTGGGAAACAGCCAACAGTAACAGTGCTGCAGTCACGTTGACTGATTCGCATGCACTCTGCCACTGCCAGAAATGCACCAGAGAAATTGAGAAAGAAAAGGGAGAAGCCGTGATAATTCTTTTCTCTAATTCGCATGAGTGGTCTGGGTAGGGTACGTGGTTTGATGTTTGAATGGATAGGGCGTGGAAACTGTGGCGGAGCCCTAAACAAAAGCTATTATTGTGCGAGCATAAATCACGTCCAAATTGCACATATATCCCAAGGCCATCTCCGGAGCAATTTGTTCCATCCACTGGACTGGACACTTGCACTACCTCAATAAGAAACTGATTTATGTGGCCATCGATCTTCTTGGCCGTAAAACATCGCATTGGTTGGTCGATTTCGGCCTAGCACTCTTAACGAGGAAGTGCGTGCGCGCATGTGCTCAAACTGTTCCCACTGACAGTTAACATCGATGGACATCAAACGATATGCCCCACGAACAACAGCTCCGACTAGATTCCAATTAAATGTAGAACTCTTGCATTTACACCACCGCGACAGTCGGGCGGTTGCTGCGATCGCAAGCAAACCATCTGCCCGCAGATAAGATCCCAATCTGGTCGATAGAGAGAGCTACAGGAGGCTGTGTGCACTGGTGCTGGGATGATAACGACTAACGATGGGATGAGAACGCGATATGCATCTTATCGCGAACGTCGCCGCTACAGCCACCGGCTATCGGCATCGTCGCAGTCGTGACCAATGCGCGGCGATAAATGTGCTGCGATTCTATCGATTTGTTTGCCTAATGCAGTCGTCGTTGTAGATGTATGGTGTTGAAATTAATATCCACTCCATGATGAAGATCACTGCCACAGAACTGACCATCGGAGAGGACGATTGGGGAGTCTATTGCACTTGGCCGCTCGGTCTATTGCACGTCACAGGCGTTTCAGTGTTGAGCGTTGGCGAGAAGTCATTCGATACGGGATTGATTTATGGCGAGCGGAATTAGAGGAATCGATTATTTACGCGACAGGAGGAACTTGATTCGTGTCAAATGTTTTGCTTGGACCTTTTTGTGAAAATATCTGAGCGACGTGTGTGCGTAATTGGATTTGTCAGAGATCACGACAGCAGGGTTCTTGTAAACAAAATTTCCCAAGAAAACTGTTCGCCATCCGATAGGCTGTTTATTTTTTCCCTAAAACGGGGACAAGCTGTCAATCTGGGATATGGTGATTTGGGATTTTTTTTCCTCAAATCGGTTGGCACTGAGGCGGTGTAGAAAAAACTTTAGGATATCTCTATAAAAATTAAACAGAATCACACTTTGGACGAAAAACTCACTTGAAACTGTCACCTCACAAAAACCATAGCCAAAGCCAGGATGATCTCTCTGTGGACCAGCGGAATTCTGATTGGTTGGGGCATAGGTAAGCCCCAAAATTTTGTTATGGTATTACACAGCCCTAACCAGACCAATTGTCACATAGGTATGCAGCTCCAGTATGGTGGCAAAAAACGAAACAAAAAACAACACAAGACAGGCTCAGTAAACTCCAAAGACTAGCTTGTGTTTGGACTACAAGTGCAATGAGAAGTTATCTTAAACCGTCCACCCCTTCATCACCAGATACTGAAAGAAACTATATGACAAATGCCTTCATGCTCATATCTGAAAATACTGAAAACTCCAAGCTTATTCATCCAGATATCGTTATGGAATTAGAAAAAGACGAAATACTTGAAATCACCATGACAGACAACTGTCTACCCAAATACAACTTCAGCCGAAGCTTCAAAGTTACATTCCCAAATCGGCAGAACTGGGAACAGAATAAACCCACATTTATCAACGATTCTCATGTGTGGTACACAGATGGATCGAAAACAGCCAAGACCTTTCTGTGGACTACCCATAAGCACTGCTAAATTTTACATTAAAACCTGGCTGAAAAATAAAACCAATCATTACTGGACCAACACTAAAGGTGACAGACAAGCCAAAATGTTTATGCCAATTATCTCCCTTACACGAACAAAACAACTCCTAAAGTTGAATAGGAGTCAGATTCGTATAGTCACAGGGTTAATCACTGGACATTGTCAAGTCAAAAAACACCTCATGACTATATGGGAATAACACAAGATAATACTTGCAGACTATGCAACGAGGACATAGAATCAGCAGAACACACATACTGTGCCACCGTGAATGTCTAATCGGACTACGTCAACACCATCTAGGAAAACCTTAGATACGTTGAGGCAGAGGACATATTTGACAGCCCACTCAAAGATCTACTAGGATTCATCACCAAATCCGGTATCATGAGCGAGCTCTAAATGGAGGTAGCCACAATAGGTCCACTTGTGGTCGCAGGGATATGGCAACTTGATTCCACCTCCCCCAAATAATCTAATCTAATCAAGGCTCATTGATGTACAATTATCACTCAGTATACAACACAACAATGACCAAAAATTGCTTGTTTTTTTTTATAGAATTAAGTTTTAAAGTTTCCTTAGTTTCTTCAAAGTTGTACCCAAACCACAGCCCAAAAAGCACATGAGACTGTGCACTTATCTACCCAATCATTTCACTATAGGTACGCAATTTACAATTTGCGCACTTCCCATGCCGAGTCGCAATAAAAACAAGTAATTTCATACCTTCCAAGCAAAGATTTCTCATTTACATCAGTTACACCTTCTTTCACCTAGACCCGAAAGAAGTCTGCTCTATCATTCGATCCCTAGAAAAACCACTCAACTGTCACTGGGTGATTGAAAAGCGATATCAACACAAACACACCCAGCCCCTTTCCGTCATAAGTGCGCATTTTCTTGGAAATATTCCAAACAGGCCAGCAAAGCAATAATAAATCGCCATCCAAAAATAATAAAAATTGATCTTTCATCCCTGAATATGGGCGCGAAGAAAAATACTGTCCAAACTTTGTGTGACGGGTCGATAAATAACTTTCGGTGTGGAATTTAAAATGCTTGTTTCCCTTGTCGTAATCGACAAAAATTTTGCACGTAATTTCGTGGAAAAACATCATCGCATGGGGGCGGCGAAATCGAAGATGTTCCCTTTGCCAAATCGAAAGTTCAAAATAACCATCAACCATATGTAGGGAGTCTTTGACCGGATCACAAGGAATTTGTTTGACTTTGGTACGAACGCGTGCTGGGGCTTTGCCAGCAAGGTCAAGGACTCCATACTGCGCCCAAGTCTTGGTGTCAGATGGAATTACACTCAAAAGAACATTTGAATGAACATAAATTGATGTGGGGTATGTTGAAAGTGACAGGAGATTATTTGGGCAAGTTTCTGTATGTGCTACACGGGAAGAAATGTTTAAGAGAATTCTACTCGTCTTCATCAGACCACTTGAGTGAAAAATTGGAAATCGCAAACGTAGGCAAAGGAAATGGTTTTAATGTACGAGGAAGTGAATGTTCTCGATCGGAATACTGTTGCGCACCAACGCGTAGGTGTGCGATAGAATATAAAAAGGCAGTTTGTGCACTTTTGTTGCTTGTGGCGTAGGCCGCATACAAATGTTTATTGCAGATGTGATAAATATGATCGTCAAAGTAGCAAATATTTAAAGAAACGCATCGGCGTTTTTAGTCGATGGGCTCTTATTAAATTTATCTTATCCGAACCTACTCTTATCCTTTACATACGAAAATGTTTACAATTAAAAAATTGTGTAATCTAACGCACATACATAAGTGTGTCACACTTTGGAATCAAAGTGGAGAGATCATCACACAAATCGTTTGCCAAGGAGAAAGAAAGACCTAACCTGAAAGATGTGATTTTAATACGAAAATTCAAAAATTGTAGTTCTACGCATGCTGTGTGCGCAAGACTTTTACGATCGAATCAGTGAACAATCTTTTTTTTAGTTGAAAGATTCTTAATGTGCCAAACGTTTTTGATACCATTTTATTGTTATCAGTTATCACTTATCACACATGCTGTTTTCGTAAAAAAATCATATCCTTTTTAAGCTGGAGATTTTGCTAGTACATATAGCTCATTATGACTACCTTTGACCGCTTGCTGTTGGCAAGATTAAATAAAAAGCATTTTGGGAGAGACTACACTCGATTTGAAAGCGCACATAAGTGTGCGCTAACGATATAATACAAAATCCTTACTGTAACACTACTTGTAAATGGCATTCGCCATTTCGAAATAACGTTTGGACAAAGGCCCGCAACCGCATATCCTCGTTGGCTGATTTGAGAACGCATCCTTTGCAAAATTATATGCAGGGAGCTATCGTAAAATCCTCGAAAACTTTTAAAAATGTCTCTTAATTGAGTTGTGCATTCTAATAACTTCTGAAATAGTTTAATAGTTTCTCCTGCTTCCTAAATCACAGTCGTAAGTTGGCAAGTCTTGCTAAACTGTTTAATCCCGAACACCATTTTTTTTTTTTGTATTTTTGAAAGCTCACGTCATATCTTTTATTATAATTTATTTAGTTGTTTCGTAGCTATAAGCTATACCTCTTCTCCATCCATCGCTAAGCTTTTCGTAATTTTTACCAATGACACAAACTTTTAGCGAACTCATTGTTTTAGTGTATTGAAAGTTGACTTCAAGCGTGCGCCTCATTTAATTCGTTTCCCTATCTGTGTCAATCAAAACGCCGCAAATTAGAAATCGAAATCATGTCCCAATTACGTTCAATAATTTGATTTATATCTAGAATGAGTTGAGTTCAGGTTGTTGTTCTTTTGGTATTCCCATTCTCGTTTATCAACCATCACGTCGGTCGCCGCCACACAATTAATCAAAATTCAAAGTCAACACTTCAACTCCTCAAGCCCAACATGACAGTTGTTGCGACGTGCGAGACAGTGGCTGAATATTTAAATTCAAATTCTATACAAAGCAGCATGAAAAAAACATCAAGCACCGCACTGCGTCGCTGCAAAGAAGAATTTTTGCACATTGAATTCATGTTAAGCGATAGGTCTGATTGGGAATAGGGTCAAATGAAATAGAATAGATTTTTATGTTTGGAGCACAGAATAATTACAAACACATTTCAATTAAAAGAAACCCTCAATGTGGTCAATTGAACGAATCTTAAGGAGTGCTCTTGGCCAATTGGTATTGTTTAGTGTCAATCGAGAATAAATTGAAACTTAATTACGAGAAAGTGTGTTACTTTTTGCATAAATGTGCATAAATAAATAAATGAGCTAGTTTGTTTTATTGTTGTCGTTCTATTATATGATTTTTAAACGATGCATCTGCACTTATTATATTTGCAAAACCTTAATTTAAATTTTAACTTTTTAACGCTTTCATATTCTCCAAAGAATTATCAAGTCTTTCGCACCAGAGAATTTGATATCGCACGTTTATGTGCGCTTACTTATGAACACTGCGTTCTCTAAATGGATAGATAGATATTACATGTTCTTGAACTATGAAAGGCTTACAATTAGGAATTATTTCTGCTCTGGTATGTATCGTTTTCATTAAAATACTAGCGCACTCTTATGTGTGTTTCCGTCTTTTGACTTTCCCCATTTTTGGCGAATTTTTGAAAATGTTCCCCATTCCATATCCGTTTTTTCCCCATTTCAATTCATTGAAGTAAAGGCGCATTTTTAATATAATAACAATTTGTTTTCTTTTATTGAGAAGGCAATACAAAAATAAAAAAAAAAACAAATAATATTCAGTCTTTCAGTTTAACCTAATACAAAAAATGTTAGATAAATTAAAAGCAGATATTGCAGGTAGGTTGAATAAATTTAAAAGTCACCATAACAAGGCAATTTGGAAATAAATTATAAATTTGAAAGGTACATAAATAAAAAAAAATATATAAATAAAAAAATATCTTAGGTACTTCAGTTATAAATTATAACTATAATTATTTTAAGTTCATATCGATACACTAATCGTCATTGGACTGGTACATATTTTTGTTGTGCAAAACTAAGACTTTTTTTATCAATGCAGATATTAACGCAACTTTTTGAATAATTTTGCAGCATACATTTCGTCTGTAAAATTCCGCAAAGTGTTTCATTTTCGAGCTAGATCGCTTAGATTCTATAAAAGCGGTGATGTTTTTATGTTTGGGAGATATTTGAAAGTTAACTACACGAGTTTTATTTTTAAATTATGCAAAATTAATAAACATACATGGATTTCCGTTTTTCCCTCTTTTAAGAGCACTTTTCCCCGTTTTCCTCATTGAGTGAAAAATCCCCACATCTGGCATCGCTGCTTGGAAGAAATGTCTTTTATTGTTTATTATTATTTTATTTGAGGTGCTACTCAATTTTTTTTTTTTAACAATTTGCATCAGTAAGGCGCTCAATCGCCAAGTTTTTGTTTTTATGAAACTGTGCAAGAACTACTTTGTACTACTACTTTGAAACTTAATTGCTTGCGTGCTTTTCCCCAGTATATCGCATTGAGAAAGATTTTTTTACGATTAATCGTATATCAGTCACAATTCGCTGATCGTAATGCGAACAATTTCAGCGAAATATTGTAATAACGCGGCATCATTCTAGTTAAGATTTTTTTTGGTTTAATATGCTAAATTTTACCAAACATAATATGCCGATTTTAAAAATCTTCCAAGGGCACTTTCTGTCAAGCTTTTACAGAACTTTATAGATAACACTAAATAACTTTAAATATAAAAAAAAATTCTGGACGGGAGCAGAGCTGTCCTGAATTCTGTGAAATGTTTTGGACTACCTACTTCCGAGAGAAAATGCTGGAAGAAACTTTGCCATAATTTCTACAAAAATTAGTATGACTTTTTCAAAATCTAATCAGCTATAGGTTTGTCAGATTCTGAAATTAATCTGACCAAAAATTGTTTAAGGAATTTCTGCAATGGTTTAAAATAATTCTAACCCTATTTAAGTGGTCCACTAAAAATGTGACGGCCAATTCTTATTTTTAATTGCGATATTTTTTTAGAAAATCCCTTTTAAAATGTGAAAACGAATGCTTCCGTAACTGCGAAAATTTGTAAAGTCGTCACCAAAATAGAATAAAAATTGATGAAAATAAAAAAAGGAATGTTGTCACAATTGCAAGAAATTCTGACGCCTTTTTGAAAATCTGACCAATTTCAAAGCTTGACAAAAATAAACTGTCTGGCTAATCTTAACGCTTAGTCATCGCTACATAAAACTACAAAACTTATAGAGGGAAAAATTCTGACCCCCTTTTAAAAATTTGATCAATCGCAGAACTTGACCAAAAAACGTTTTATTCAGTTCTGAATGTTTTTGCTATACGAAATAAATTCAGAAAAGTCCCAGGAAAAATGCTGGCACGTTCAGAAATATTCTGTCGCTTCTTTTTAAATTCTGGAAACTTCGTGCTGATTTTTTTAAAACGTTTTCTGTTAGCTGTAGGTGCTAACTAAGCAGACATTATCAGGTTCCAGCACCAACTGTTCAGCTCTTAATGAAAAATGTCATCCATTTCGCCGCATGGTGGCTACTGAGTCCGAAAACCGCATTAAACCATCAACCTTGTCACTGACATGCGATTTGCATTACTGCCATAAATCAAGCGAGCCAAGTATGGTCTGTTCCTAGCATCTAAATCAGGGTGAACTCCTCACAGCCGCACACACAGCCATAATATATAATTAATAATGCCCAAGTGGCTCCTGGTGTTCCATAATTTTTTCAACAACCTCTCCACAGGCACACGATCGCTATAGGATTCGCCGTATAGGGCCGTTGTTGATATTGATGATCGCGATGACGATGGTGATGATCTGCTAGTGATAGCCTGCTTTGAATAGTCGTCGACCGCAATCTACCGAACCCCTCAATCAATAGGCCAATTAGCCCATCAGACAAGGTCATGCGAGAGACGCGCTCGTAAATTACGAGTATGATGAACCAACAGCGACGACGACGATGCACGATGTTGCTGCTTCTACTACTATACTGATGATGATGATGATGTCCCTTCGATTCTTTATTTTTCAAAATTTATATTTATCGCCATGGGAATCGGCAATCGGGGAACCGCTTGTTGTAATGGAAAACAAAAAACAGGAGAAAAAAAACCGCGCATGGATCCAGCAGTGCCCCATGGCCACTCTCGCTTGTGTAGTATGTCACTCGGTGAGCCAAGTACAGTCTTTAGGGAGGGCGTGCCACTGCGCCTCAGCGCCACAGGAGCGCGTTTTGTTTTGTTTTGCGATATATCGAGAGCGTTTCACTTCTTGGACGAGATTGCCTAGCGTCTTTATAACTCACAAGGATGTGGCCGACTACACATTCCTAAGTGTAGTTTCAACACTCTTCCCCACACACACGCTTTATAATTGCACACAGGGCAATGTGTGGTTCTTGTAAAGTGGCAATTACAGTGGTCCAGTCGATATGTCCTCTGGGCTGCAACAATGTTGCACAAAGCCAGTACCAACCCAAACGGAGCAGTTCGACTACCAATTTGTGTGTCCTGGGTCGTAGCGGAGCGAGGGAAATTCCTGCAGATAAATCAGTCGATTAATTGATTGCTGCGGTGGACTTTGGGAACAGGTACTGGTGTCTGAGTGTTATGGAATTTGGAGCCCGGTCTACCAGCTCTGCCGGCACTTCTTATGGAGATGTTAAGATGCCAGAAGTTTTTTTTTTTCATCTTTCTGTAGTTTTATTGGGTTTTCATTATGCACACGGGGCTTAACGATGTAGCCGAGGCAATCGAAAGTGACATCGCAGTGTGTTGATTTTATTTTATGAAATTTTTATATATATATGAGTATGTAACTTGGTTAAATCGATTTTTATCGATTTGAGCTCATATGCTCGCTCATATTGAACATAATTTTTAATTATTAATTGAATGTGGTTGCTCTCGAGCTGATAAATGTCCTTGTGTGGATGGAAGGTGTCTTTTTTTAATTTATCTCTGAGGCTGTTACCAAGTGTGGAAGGTATATAAAAGGAGAAAAACTGATTTAGATGGGTGCATTGGCAAATGGATTTCTTTTGATAACGAACATTTTAATAAAATGGGCAGCAATTTTGGATTGCTTTGGGTCCACAGAGAAGACAGATGGCAATTTGACTTTCTTTGAAAAAGAAAAAGAAAAAATAGGCGCAACAGGATCGAGTAGTACCCTAGACTTAGCTTCTCAAAAACATTTGTTTGCGTAAGTTTTTATTTTACCTACAAATTGAGACCTTCAAGCTGTGCCACTGCAGACATTGGATACTGGTTCTCTTACTAGTTATAATGTCGACATAACATATCGGGATAAGCAAGCCGAAGCTATATTTTTGGTTACATACTTACTCGCTATACGGTATGTGACGTTAATCGGCTCAGATAGCTACAAAATATTAACTCGACGAGTCTTTGAGTCCATCTTCACCTCCGATGAACAACACAATAGAGAATAACCTCACATTAGATGGACGTCACAATTGAATAGAGACTTCGGCAAAATTATGTAACTCAAGGTAGTCAAATAGGCCAAAAATTTGGTTAAGGGGCTTTTTGGCTACCGGTCGGCGTTCCGATGAGTCCAACTAGCTGTGCCTATAAATATATGATTCGATCGTGCAGTCTGTTAAAAGGTACCTATTTGTACGTCAAAGTACAACTGGTTTCGAAGAAAATTAAAAACTTTATCTGCCTGCATAAATATGTTTTTCAAGTTTTGGCACAATTTATAATTTAGGCGACGCTGTCTTTATGGACTAGACTAGTCTTTAGGTGGTGCCGTGAAATAACGCCGAGAGAAATAACGTCGAATTGGAAAACTCGGCGACTCGGCTTTATTTCACTTTAGCAAAGTGAAATAAGACCGAACATTTAAATTCGGTGTTATTTCGCTTTCACAAAGTGAACCGTCTTAGGTCGAATCGTGTCATCCGTGAACGACCAATACGAGACGGAGTTTCTTTTTATTTAGGTGTGGAATCAATTCAGTTCTGTGAAAGAGTAACTCCTTTACGGAAGTGCCGATTTGAACCCTGAATCTTATGGACAAAATGTACAAACCGCTAAAGATTTTGACACATCAATAATAATTATGTGTTTTCGCTGGAACCAGAGAAATGAGTCGTGAAGTAGAAGGTCTTACGTAATCGAAAAATCAGAGAAAAGTCGAGTCATTGCAGCAGTATTAACTCTAAAATTTTTCAGAAATAGTCTTGGGTGAATAAAGGAGTCCCCTTCCGATCTTAATACTTTCTCTCCTTTTTTAAAGAAATGCAATGCTATTTTCATAAAAATTCCGGTAAAAACAAGTTATTTCAAATTCAACTAAATAGGCGAAACCATTTTGAAATATAGCAGACACGTCCTACATTTTTAAAAGGAGTCCGAACTCACTGATTCACGGAGTTTAGTCGTTAAAAAATGCGTGTCGAAGGTAACATGGCAGTCAAGAGGGCAATAGTCTTTTGAGCAACAGCTGAATTTTAGCCCCAGACGAATATATCGCACTAATAATACAATACTGTTACAACTCAAAATTTATCAAATTTGAGATACGTCATTACTTAAACGTAAAATTCAATTCCCCACACGTCAATAAAACCGTCGTATTTATAGTACAAATAACAAAACAGAGATGGCACTATAAGTCATTGTACATGATTGACCGACTGTAGGAAACCTTTACCCAATATTGCATCATCTTCAGTTACGATCAGAACTCTGCAAGGAAGGACGTGCCACTCTTTGTTTAAAACCGCATTTATTCGAATTGCCTCATTATTACTGAATCAGGTATGTAAAAGTAGAGCTATTAATTTGAGTTAATTCATTACAGTTGATTTATACGTAGAGATTAACTTGGTGTATTTCTAGTTGTAACACTATCATTGATCCACAAAAACGTGATTTAAAATGATATTTTTACTTACAACATTCTTGTTGGTTAAGTAAGTAATTTTAGACTTAATACAGTTTTCTTGAATAATTTTCATTAGCTGGTTTCTTACGATAATTTGTTACAATTTTAACAATTACTTAATTGGTAATAAAAGCATTTCGTATAACGGATTTGAAAATGTCCAAGTTAAATTAATAAGAATCTCATTTACTTATTAGTTTTTATAATTAAGAGTTACTACATTCTAGGTGACTTGCAATTACTTAAGGTTTTTTAGTTAAGAAATATTTGTTTTGTTTTGTAGAATAAGTATGCATCGAGGTCATTAGAGGGGTTTTTTTTTTGCATCAACCCAATCAATACAAAATTTATCGCTCTTCGCTAAATGCGTCAAAAGCTAAAAATAACAAATGTGATTTCTTCTGAAATCCAGTTCGCAAATGAAACTCTTTTGTTATCCTATTGAAAATTGGAAAAAAAAAAATGATATATCCCGTTCGCATCCTACAGCTCCCAATATAGCTTTTTAGAAGGGTTTTTTCATTAGCTATCAACGCAATCAATACAAAATTTATCGCTCTTCGCTAAATGCGTCAAATGCTTAAAATAACAAATGTGATTTCTTAGAAAATCCAGTTCCCAAATCAAACTTTTTTGTTATCCTGTTATGAAAAGTGGAAAAAAAAACTGATATATCCCGCATCGCATCCTACAGCTCCCAATATAGCTTATTAGAAGCGTTTTTTCATTAGCTATCGACCCAATCAATACAAAATTCATCGCTCTTTGCTAAATGCGTCAAACGCTAAAAATAACAAATGTAATTTCTTAAGAAATCCAATACGCAAAATAATTTGTCGTTCTTTTCTAAATGTGTCAAAAACTAAAAAACTTTCTTCGGAAATCCAGTTCGTAAATCAACTCTTTTGTTATCCTATTGAAAATTGGGAAAAAAACTGATAGTCGTCAGAATTTAGTGTAACAGTTTACCAAAGAAGAATTTTTTGCATAGAGATTGCAAAAGCTTTGATATGGTCAACCACAGAGTTTTATTCAAACAAGTTGCACTATGCAGTATTTCCTATTTTTATGCACAACTGGCTTGATTCCCACTTAAAGAATATAACGGGTGATTTTTTAAGAGGTTTAGAACTTAAAAAAAAAAAAAACACAAAAAATTGCAAATGTTGACCGCGGCTGCGTCTCAGGTAGCCCATCCGCTGAGTCCAATTTTGGCATACTCTTTCACACATATCGGCCGGTATCTCACGAATGAATGCATGGATGTTGGCTTCCAGTGCGTCAATCGAAGCGGGCTTGTCATTATACACATTAGCCTTGACATACCCCCACAAAAAATAATCTAATGGTGTCAAATCGCACGATCTAGGCGGCCAATTGACCGGCCCGAAACGTGAAATTAACTGTTCACCAAACTCGCCTCGCAATTGCGCCATTGTTTCGCGTGCTGTGTGGCATGTGGAACCGTCTTGTTGAAACCACACATCATGCAAGTCAAGAACTTCCATTTCGGGCAAAAAAAAGTTTGTTATCATCGCTCGGTAGCGTTCACCATTGACAGTAACGCTGCGATTCGCATCATCTTTGAAGAAATATGGCCCAATAATGCCGCCGGCCCATAAACCGCACCAAACAGTGGCTTTTTCGGGATGCATTGGTAGCTGTTGCAATGCTTCTGGCTGATCTTCACTCCAAATGCGGCAATTTTGCTTATTTACGTACCCATTCAACCAAAAATGAGCCTCATCGCTGAACACAATTTTTCGATAAAATGAACATTTCGAACCGATCACGAATTTTGATAGTAAAATTCAATAATTTGCAAGCGTTGTTCATTTGTAAGACGATCCATGGTTAAATTGCAAACCAAACTGAAGCTGTTTGACAGTGACACAAGGTACTAAACACACGTCAGCTGTCAAAACCAGTGTTGCCAAAACCAAATCAGCTAAAAAATCACCCGTTATAAATCAAAAAGTCGTAATAGAGATCTTTCAAAAACTATGAACTTAGGTGTGCCTCAGGGATAAGACGTTGGTCCCATACTTTTCCTTACTTATCAACCATTTTTAGAAAAAGTTGCAGCTTTCGCGCATGATCTTTTTGCATCTTGCGAACAGCTCTTGGGTGGGATTGTGATTTTTGGAACACAAGCTACAGTTGCCAGAAATAAAATTATGTTGTATAGTCCTCGAAAAGTTCGTCCATGCAAACAGTTATCAAACGTCAATTGTGTCAAATTCTGTTTGCACCGAGGAAGCCACAACCACAATTTTGATTAAACAGGCATCTTGCAACTAAACTTTTTTTTAGACTCTCATAATAAATCTGTTTAAATATTAAGGCATTCATTTTTACCAAAATATGATCTGGTCCAGACATATTTCGATTCTGAAAAAAATTATTTACGAGGGGCTCTTTTTAAAGAGGGCCAGTTCTAACACTCAAAATTTTCGAATCGAATAAAGAATGAACAAAATTATAATCGCACTTGTGCGATGTTTTCTGTAGGTGAACAACATCTTAGAACCAAAAAGGACGGTTCGAATCTAACTATTTCGAACTACTCCAACAATTTCATCGTCAGATTCTCTTACATGCGGTTTGACTAAGACTTTACTGTCCCGTCAGGAAATGAGCCGCGACTCGCTATCAAGAGAGAAAGCGACTACCATTTGCGCCGACTCAGCGATGAGCAGTAAGCCACCAATTATTTAATACAAAAGATAGGTTGACATCCTTTTGATGTTGCTTAGAAAGTTTTTGTCGAATCTCCTTTTTTCTCCCATTTTTTTTACGAAAGATGTCATCTTTTTACGTTGGAGACACTACTTTTCGTCTTTTTTTTTGTTAAACTAAAAATTAAAGAACAGATTATAATCAGCAATGGCTCCAGAAGGCTATGGGTCGAATACGTGTCACGTGGAAAAATTCTGTATGGGCAATCAATTTCTTAAAAGCAAATAACCAATTCTTGGTATCCTCCTTGACTAAAGCATCGGTGGAATCTTTGGTCGGTGATCTTTAAATAAATGTAGTACTAAAATGCATCCTGACAAATGTTCTATTCCTGTTGAATACTTCTTTTGCACAAGGAAAGCGCCTCGCCGACGTATTCCTTCTGCACTTTAACCCATTTCGTCTCTGTAGCCTCTGAAAATATGTGCAAACTTCCCTTCTGTTCAATTGCCTCCCCTGAAAGAGGGCCAGTTTTGGGCATCATTTCTAAACGTCATTCAGGCACTGCCTTCGACCCTCAACCATACCCCCATTCAGACTTCCTATAAGGCAGTGACTACACAATAGGAAACAACTTGCATCGTGTTTTCAAAACAGCGCAACGAAACGGCTTTATCCTTCCTCTTCTGGTGGAGAGAAAGCCACCCATAAAACCGCATGCATGCGGAATAATAAGCGCACCAGTTGCTACCATAACGGTTGCATGCAGCACTCTTTCCGGCATGCACAGCTCTCTAAGGCAACATCCCAAATGTGCACTCCACTTAACGCGAATTAATAATTTCATACGCGGTTATTAGATTTATGCAGCGATTATCGCGCCACCGCCAGTCCGCTCTAAATAGGTTCGCGTTCGGCGCGCCGCACTCAAAGTGAAATTATTGCCATATTTTGATGGATATAAGTTGATAATGAAAGCACAGACCAAATCCACCCGACTGCAGCGGCGAGAAACACCTGCTGCCGCATGCAATGATTTCATTCGAACGGATGAAAATTTAATTAAATATAGAAATCATATTGACAAGATGACAAGTCGGTTTTGTGCAGCCAGCCAATCACGTAGGGGCCACCTGACGTCCGTTGAACCCATACTGCAAGAAGCGCTCGCACACAGCATAAGCGCCATACAAATGAGGTGGTGAAAATTATTACTTTAGCCACTTTTGGCCAGCGACACGGTGCCGGACATGCATTGGTCAGCGTAGCGCCAACCTGTAGTTGAGCGTCGTATACCTGTAGCAATCTGGAGCTCGGTTTGGGTATGGGTGGTTGATTGATTCATGGTCATGGCGGAGTCTCGTGCTTGGCCGGGGAAGTTGCTCTTAATTTTCGAGTTGGGGAAAATTAAAATTCGATTCGGATGAATGGCTTGGATGTACGGGCTTGAAAAGTGATTTCTCAGTTCCTCACCGGTGGAGTGGAATGTTATCGAATTGGTTTATTGGCTTTTGATTTGGGAAGGTGTATAGTTGAAGTGGATTTTGATTAAGCAAATGGCAGCGTGGGTTAAGTGGGCAAGACAGATTTATTGATGGGCCTGGGCGGTGCATTAGTTCATGATAAAGCGCAAACTATATGTCCCGATATCGATGAGATCAGGAGGATTTGTTCGATGTTCGAAGGCTAGTTTTATGGATCGGGGTATGGACTTCTGTGCCTTTGTGATTAAGCTTCGTAAATCACCAGTGCTCGTTAGCTGTTAGAGTTGGTTATTGGTCTTGGATCCTATATGGACCTCAACCTCTTACGACTTGCTTCTTTAAGGAAGCGCTAGATGGCTTGAAGCAGTTCACGAATGGCTTTGGCTATACTCGCTTAAGGGCATTCATCGTTTCTGATGTATTATCGGGAACAGGTTCAAATCGTAATCAAGGCGGCAGACAAGAACCGAACTTTGCACTCAAAAGATCAAAAGATCGATTGTCCCAATTTATAATTTTAGACCTTATGTCCCACATAAGTGAGACCTAAGTCCCGAATCGAATTTGTCCCACCCTGTTGAGACATAAGTTCCAAAATTGTTTTTTTCGAAGATGGGACATAAGTCACAAATGTTCGCATAGGTATAGATAATATTAGCAAAATGTTGTGGATCTCCATTAGGCAGGCACCCAACCCCCACATACCAACAATTGTTTTTAATAATTAAGAAAATTAAACTCACAGGTTGAAAATACAATAATAATCATTTATTATTTCATATAACAAGATTGAACAATAAATATAACCTAAATAAATATTTTAGTTTTATTTTCTCAAATTCTCCAAAAATATTAACAAAATTTCTTTTGTTTGAGAAGAGACTAGATTTTGAGAATTTGAGAAAATAAAACTAAAAAATTTTGAATTCTCAAAACCTAAAATCAAAAAAAAAAAAAAGTACACGACTGGGTCAACCGAAACTCTCTCGTTGATCAACAGTTTGATTGGTTGTTTTCTTATTTTACTACGTAGGTAGGTTAGGTAAACGGGTTAGGTAGAACAGGGAGTATCCTGCGGATGGGCTAGATAAAAGTAACAGTTCATAAACTACGGAAAAAAGAATAGTGTTAAATAAAATTCACGTTTGAGTTAATCATCTGATATGGCAGTATACTTTATCAAATAACGATGTGAGTTTTTAGAAGTTGAAGCTCTCAGTTACAGGCAATTTAGCTTTATGCTCTTACAGTTTATAAGATTGTTGAGTACAATGCAAAGAGTAGTCGGAGTTTCTGTTTTCCGGGCTTGTTTTTAGTTTTGACTGGAATATTTTAGTAACGCTGGTTTAAGGTGTATATGATTGGAAGTAGGGCTCGTATTAGACCGAAATCTTTATAATTTTTTTTTCGAATTTGCTTTATGTAGAAGTTAAAAACCAAAAATACCGATAGAAACGTAATGGGGGTTGTCTGATTGTATAAGTGGTTGGAATTATTTTAAGGTGCATATTCAATTGGTATAGTTGAAGAGAAGAAGTGCATAATATTTGCTAAAAATAAGGTCTGCGTCGCTGTTATTGCATTTTAAATGGAAGTGCGGTAGAACGTTTTGAAAGGATGTATGAACACAGAGTAAGTAATTTTTGAAAAATAATTACAAAACTTATTTATTCGATTTTTTTGAGAAAAACTAAGTATGGGAGCTGAATTAGTGTTATTTGATTATCCTAAATATGTATTTTGATCAAAAACGTTAAAGCGGTTTTTGTAAAATTTGGCAGACAAAACAGTAGGTACCAAATATTGCATTGTTTTGTTTGTAAAACACTATATTACGTAACGATTAAGCTGAAAACTAAGTGTGTGATATTGTTCGGGACAAAAGCAATACATACTTTTTTATAAACGTTTTGTCGAAATCGAAGATGGGGTTTTCGAGATATAAGCTTAAGCAGTTTTTTTAAATTGGGGTTTTCGGTGCTTCGAATTGAAAATTAAGGACACAATAATTTTGAAAATTTCAATTTGACTCAAAGTTTGCATTTTGGTCAAAATCGTTATTACCGTTTTCAGGTAAACTAAAAAAATGCTATTTTCAAAAATCCATTGTAGGATAATATAGAGAAAAACTGAGTTTGCTACTAAGTTATAAGTGACCACATTACCTCAGAAATTAATTTTTGTTACAATCGTATAGACCGTTTTTGAGATAAGTCGAAATTTCAAAAGTATCGTTATTAGATTTTTTTGCCAAAAACTGGGTATGCAGTCATGGTAACCTCACCTACTTAAGCTTAAATATAAATTTTGGTTGAAATCGTTAAAGTTGTTTTCGATCAAACTGGTACGAAAATTTTATATGCGAAGTACCATTAATATTGAGGTTACCTTGCAAAAAATAAAACGCCCCCTAACTGTAAGCCCAAAAACTCCAAATCCGAGGTTTGAACGAAATCCGGGAAGCCGTTTAGGCTGTAGGCCTATGGAAGGAAGGACAGACAAACAGCAAGACAGACGGACAGACAGACCGGACAGAATTTTGCGACCCTGATTTTAGATTTCCTCTGTCATCGTTATGTCAGAATTGACTAACATCTCGCGTTCGAGATTTTGTACATAAACAATATCTTTCTCTTACTACGTAATGGAGAAAGTTAAAAATAAATTTGTTAGGTGGGACATGTGGCCCAACATTACGTTTCACTTAAGTTAGTTATAAGTCCCAAGAGTAAAACTTGGGACTTATGTCACAACGCTGATTTGCCATCAATATCCATTGACCAGCAAAATAACATGGCCGCCACATGCTGCCAACATTTACCGCCCTTATCTCTTGAGTCTGTGAACCCTCCAGTCTTTAAAATCTAACTTCCGACATTAGAAAAAGATGCGCACTCATTGTAC
Source organism: Cheilosia vernalis (assembly GCA_949126925.1). Lineage (NCBI taxonomy): Eukaryota > Metazoa > Arthropoda > Insecta > Diptera > Syrphidae > Cheilosia > Cheilosia vernalis. The sequence continues at coordinate 15,634,623 of OX421361.1, forward strand.
AAAAGTTGTTAGCTTTTCTCAAAAAGTTACCAAAGAAAGTGTTGCCATGCCTCATGGCTCATGCCTTACAAAAGTGCAACGCCCAATCCTGAAGCTATTCAATAATTGCATACCCTTTCACTGCTAATTACTCAATGTAGCTGATATTTATGAGGTGTATGGGTTGGGAGAGATGACACAGCAAAAGGTTAATAGCAAGCACACCCGTTCGTGATTGCATTCAATCAATTTCCCATCCAACAAAGTAAACTTTCTAAATTGCAATGCACTTAAAACAGATAAAACTACACAATTGAAACAGAAACTCGAAAATTATAGATTCTAACACATTGACCGTAAATACCCCAGTAGAGAAACGAACGCATACAACTTTCACTCATCAGCACTTCAATTGATGGCAGATCTTTATTAATCCACCACCAAGCTACTGCCACTATTCAATTTCCGTCGAAAGTGCATCAGTTCCCAGAATCGCGCTCTAAAGAACATCAAACAAATCGTTGGCCCCAGGTGAACCCACACTAATTGAATGTAGACACTGAAGCTTTCAATTAAACGCACGTTTTACAAAAAAAAAAAAAAAAAAATGCAATGAAACGCTCTGCTTAGTCATGATCCGCTGCGATCACTCGCCATTAAGACCTTGAGATGGAGAGACGAGTGCCAGACCCACAGACGCACCATCATCATCCATCCGATAAACACTAGAAAAAAGCAGAAGTGGTAAAAGTCATTGACAAGCCAACGAAAAACCCGCAACGAACCATCTAGTACAGTGCACCTCTTTCGTCAGAGTAATCGTCATTGTTCTTTGGGCTGGGAGGTTCAAATAATCTATTTGGCCCGCTTTAAGTGTATCTGGCGCTGGCTTAGATCACGATCAAGTGCCAACGTCCGGTTACTGGTTGTGCGCTCGTATGCGCTCTCCCTGTATGGGAGAAAGTGAGAACCGGAAGGACCGAAAATGGGCAGTCGTCAATTTCGCTGCGCCCTGACATTATGATTGTCATAAGGCATATATATACAGTTGGTCGTGTCTGGAATTTTTGTGTACACCCCGGGGCCGGTAATTACCGATGCAGACGCGCGGCGATCAATCGCGATCGATCAGCAGCAGCGGTGGCGGCTCCCATGAAACGATGTTAAACTGAAGCTGGAGTTCACTTGGTCAGGTGCAGCCAGAAGGGAAAATTTTGTGTGCGCCTGTGAGCCAGAGCACTACACCAGCCATAACTAGGATGCTGTTTAAAATGCCACCAACATTGCGACTTGCGAGTGGAAGAAGGGTTAGCAGCGGCTGCTGTGGGAAAGTATTTCTCGTTCTTAATCGTTGTGAGGTGCATTTCTCAGTTTTTAGGTGAAAGTAAAATTTGTTTGAGAGAATAATTGAACTGATTTCGATTGATGTTGCTGTGGCTGTGGGGTGTTTTCTTCTCTTGCGCACGGTGCAATTATATGGGCGATGAATGGGAGGGCAGTCGGATGGTAATCGGTGAGAAAGGGAAAACGATTTCTAAACCGAACAGTGGAAAACAACGTAAACCATGTTCAATGGCGGGCTCTAGTGGTATGTTAGATATTTTTGTTTCTAATGGTAGTCATTTAGGTTACTTCCCAATGCTGGGCGTGAAACGTCAAGTGATCTAGGAGAGAATGATCGTCCGACAAACAACAAAGCTGATGACTGCACGTCAAAGCAATGATCTGCATTACGCCGGAAGGGCGCGCCTATCCTGAGAAGGCAGATTTTTCGAGAAGCGATCCTCAAAGAACGAAGGTCAGACTGGTGATCGGTGAGCGAGTGACGAGATGAAAGTTGTTCTGAGAGGCAATATACATCGATCCTTAAAAGTTGTAGTATAATGATAGCCGAAACAATTATTTTGGAATTTCTATATGATCGTTATCAAAAGTTACACACAACTGATCCTCTATGTACTGATCGCCAATTCTAAACCACAAAAAAAAAAAAAAAAAAAGAATTCGGCAGTCAGTACTCGGGTTTGGAAGCATGCATCTAACGCCTCAATTTACCAATGCTGTGGTGAATCGAAGTCTCAAGTAGGAAGCCAGTTCTTAGCACGACATCGAGTTGCACCTTCCAATTCGGCTTAAAGGTAGTCTTCTTCTTCTAATGTCGGATCGAATATAACGGATATTTATCGGACAGACAAATATGCAAGTACACAAGTTCCGTAAAGTTCTGGATGTAATCTTGTGTGGAGAACAGAAGACTGCTAGCTGTGTCTTAAAAAAAAAACGTCAACTCTGAATCACAAAACAAAATTCCATATATTCCAAGAACTCATACACCCTTTTTGAGTCATTGTCAGTTGTTCGGGAACATCATGGCAAGACCCCGTATTCAATATCGTAAGATCAGGGCACTCAAGTTACACATATCAGGGAAAGAGATACCTCAGCCGGTGGCAACTCGTCATTCTCTATTTAAAGCTTACGTTAGGCCAAGCCTAAGCTAAACAAACTAGAGGGGAGTAATTTTTGCTGTCTTTGTGCGTCAGCTACAATGTCATCCATCAGCAGCAGGTACTTCGTAGAGTGAATGTCAAAGTACACGAAACCTGTAGAAGCTACTTCTCCCAGTAGTCCGCCCACTACCACAATAACAGGACCACCTCATTCCTTGAGTGTTCGTCCATCCACAACAAATATAGAAGGGTATTTAAAGCTCATTAAAGAAAACGTCCCTGGCCCTTCATTGCCACGCATCTGTTTAATAAAATGCTACACATCTTTTACAACAATCCTTTGTAGACCATAGTCCTTGGTCTGAATCCGCTTGCATATCTCGGGCATTAGGGATGCACCCCAACACATAATATTTTTCAACTCAAGTTGTGGAACTTGTCCCACAAATTATTCCCTGAATGATAATCCCCGATCAAGGCCATTTAAATGTCAGCCCAGACTAACCGAATAAATTTAAAATTAATTTCCATTTACGCCTTCAAACCCCACCTATATACCACCGCATACATGTGAAGGGCCACTACTTGAAAAAAAAAGAAACACGCCCAATGCGAGCATGAAACCATAACTTTATCTAATCTCTGTGCGCTTTCCGTCCGCCCAATTAGGTCAAACACGCGACCATAATGTACTGTGTTCCAGTTTTCTACGACCGCAAGTGACGTTTAATCGCTCGACGTTGTCATACTTTCCCACTAATGTCATTGCAATGACAGCCGCAGCGGTAGCGGGCGGCCGGTGACCGCCAAAGGTGCCCTACACCACTTGGGGACAAAAACATAAACCAACCCACAGTGGCGACGAAAACAGTGCGGTAGAGAGTGGAAGAAGCAAAAAAAAAAAAAAAACACAAATGAGGGTCACGCGGCCCAACTGGGGTAACGGCCGTTTAATTGACCCATATATCACATAGAACTCGCGTATACTTAAAAGACACTTAAGGATGACATTCATTGTGGCATGTGTGTGCGGCAGTGTTTAAGTGTTTTATGCTGTTAACGAAACACATGCGTACTGCCGATTAGTGTTGCCAGAGATGCCGAGACAGGCTGAAGAACTCTCTAGAAGCGGTGGTGCGCTTGGTAACACTTTGCACACTCCGCCTTGGGGGTAGAGTGAGATAAGATTCATTCGTGTACCATTCGCACATCATACCCGATTGCCGTTATAATGCATTGCACACACCACCTGGTGATTAGTCAAACGCCTGCCGGGGTAATTAAGACCGCGTACCAATAATGCCAGCTTCTGACGACGACGACGACGATGATGATGATGATGATGATGATGATTGTGGTGATGGCGAGCGCCTTGACTAGGTCAAATACCTGTCCATTTGCAGCACAGAACGTTGTTCATTTTTAACACAATGCCCTTAAGGGGTTCTGCGCTGCACTTTGTATCATAATTCTTCTTCATGTCAGGTAGATATATATACTCGTAGGAACCAGAAACTAGAAACTATAGAAACTAGAGAACTGGAGAAACCTGGAAGTGGATTAATGGAGTTTCACCCATAAATGTCATTCTGCCGGAGAATGAACATGTCCAAGTGTTGCACTGTTCTGTCCCTAGGTTTACTTCCTGGCGCGATAGCCTGGATGTCGTTCTTGGCACGGTGGTGGGGAGCGAACGAATTCAGGTCAAATCTGTATGTGTGCGTGCACCAATCACTGAAGTGGTGGTGTTCTCTTGACTGAGGTGCATTCAGGATGACAGCGAGTGGATGTAGGTGCTCCAATTAGTTCACAGTGGAAGTGGAATTGAAAGAGCCTTTGGCTGAATCCGAAAAGGGGGACTGCATTTTGACAGATTTGCTGTTCAAGTCCATTCAACAGTCGCAATATCCTTTCGTTGCAGATGCGGAGCCGCTAAGAGGGAAATTAGTGGCGGTAAATAGAAATGACACCGAGTACTCAAGGCGCTGGCTAATGAAAAGAAAATATACGCCCTGGAGGAGCAGATGCAACTGAACTGAGCCGTTAGATGGAAGTCTGATTGGATTTGGTTTGAGAATGTCGGTGGTCTTTTGAACAGTGGATGGGATTGGGGAAGAACAGTCATAGCAAACGATCAAGTTGTGGAGACTTTTCGTTGGGATCAAAAAGTTAATTTATTTATTTATTACTTATGTCGCCCTATATATTATTATTAAGTGAAAGGGGTTATTGTACTGCGACCTTTTGGTCTTTGTACCCCCTGCTTACACCTCAGAGTGGTTTATTCCCTCAAAAGAGTTCCCCTCATAGTATAATTCCTTTCAAAATCATTTTAGAGGTTCTTGTACTCTTCTTTCTCATTGGCGGAAGAAATCCATCCTGTAGCCCTCTCTCCAGTCCAGTTAGCTTTAAGAATCTGAGGATGAGAGCTGGCTCCAGTGACAGTATTTGCTCATCAGATAGTTGGTACATGCCTTAGTATTTAAGTCTTTTGTGGGTCAGTGCCCCACATGATCACAAGTGTTCTGGGATTTCATTGGACTCATCGCAGAATCTGAAGAGACCTTCTTCAGATATATCCAGTTTCTTAAGGTGTTCCTTGAGTCTACAGTGTCCCGTTAGGAACCCCGTTAGGACATGGAGGTTATTTTTGCTCATGCCGATGCAAGCTTGGAATCTTATCTGGTTGCATTGTCCTCGATGTTTCTTGGCCTGCCTCACGCCCTGAGAGTTTCCTAAATTATTCTTTGAAACTATGAAAGTTTCTGATGTTCCCTTTCTTGGGTTATTTTGTTTCTCCTACCAGTTTCATTAACTTTTTGTAGGCATTCCTACTTTGCCCATTGGTTCAGAATATTTGGTTCCGAGCCCAAATACTCCCGCCCAAGTTCCCTCATCAGTGTTCGACCCATCTGTGTACCACTTTATTGTGTGATTGCTCCGTCTGTGATTTGCGGATTCATTGCACCAGTTCTTCTTATTGCTGAATTTTAACACCTAGCTTAGCAGACGGGGGCCCGCTACTACATCATAGAGTAAATTTTAATTTCGACCTTTCAGAATGTTGACGATCGCCTTTAGGTACTTACATATTTTTTTTGACAAAATTTTTTTCAGCCCAATGTTGCCCCTGTCCGGAATTTCTCCTTTCTTTACGACCTTGCATTAAACGGAGTGTTTGGTCCCAACCAAATCAGCTCCCTTCACCCTTAAAGAGCTTATCGAGCAAGACGGCCGTTAAGCTAACTTCATTTCGGTCAGCTTGACGGGATTATTGTCTGTCGTTTTCAATGCTGAGTGTTGAATAGCTCAATCTGCCTGATTGATGACAATTTTGTTTGTCATGATCGATTGACAGTCTGCAGAAGTGATTCTTCCAAAAATGTTCAACAACCTCCGCTCCCTTGGCCATCTTTTGCAGGCTTTGTTTCGTAATTTAAGCCTATGTAATCACGGTTCACCTTTTGGTAAAGCTTTCGAAAGTCAGTCGGAGTGACATCCCCTTCCTGTTTTTTCGTCGGAGAATTTTGTGCTCTTCATTGCTCCTCCGCCCAAAGGTATCACAATCAGCTTTTTATACTTGGCTGCTGATCTGGGGTGGCAGCACGTAACTGGATACAATCGAGTTCAGTCGATACAATAGAGCTCTGTCACAATCGATTAACCTCGATTGTATCGTCGAAGTTGGCACGACACAAACTAGAAAATGACGATTGAAACAAAACATTTTAGTCGATAGCGAATACTTGTCGTCAACACATCTTTTTTTTCAAATAATATGGAAACTAAACAAAACATGTCCATCAACAAAAAACAAATAAAAATTTTAACCATTTTTATGAGTGACCACCACGATTTTGCCAGAGGAATCTTGAAAACTGCACAAGGAAGGAAAAATAGCAGTTTTCTCTGGGAAAGACTATCCAATTCCCTGAACACAGAGGGTCCTCCACAAAAAGATATTAAAGATTGGAAAAAGGTTTTGATTTTAAATATGCTAGTGTACCTACTTATTTATTTGTTTATAAAATTGTGTTTTGTTTTAGACTTGGAGCGATTTAAAATATAAAGTAAAAAACAAACTGAGAAATCATAAACTTCATATAAAGGGCACGGGCGGAGGTCCATATATGCAAAAAAAGATCGATGATTGGGAAGAAAAAATAATCGAGTGCGCCGGTCTAGAAGCAGCTGTTGAAGGAGTCCTAACAGCAAAATTGTTTGGGGCACCACACAATAATACCACTGACAACAATAATAACGATACAAACAAGATAAAGAGCTCTGAACCTAAAAGCACATATATTCCGGCAACAAATACAACTTCGAACTTTGAAAATGAGGAGAATAGTCTGGAAGAAGAAATCCGATATTGAATATGAAGGTAGTTTGTGTGAGTTAATTTAGCGTTTAATATATTATAATAAACAATTTATTTAAGGGAACCCAACTGACTGTTGTAAACAAAATCAAGGAAAATTTAATGAGGCAATATGTTAATGCAACAGAAGGTATTAACACTAAATTGGACGCAATTCATGAATTGCTCATCAGCAATCAAAAAATACATAAACGAAGACTAGAGGTTGAAGCTTGAAGGGAAGCTGTACAGACTAAAAAAGAAGAAGCTTGAAATTTACGAAAAGAACGGAGTAGAACGCTTGCGGTTGCAAGAAATAATGTTGAGCACCAAAATAGAGGAAAATCGTATACGTCTTCGAGAAATAGAATCTCAGCAGTAAAGTAAAAGCTTCGGTCTAATATTACAAAGAAATATGTTTTTAGTTATTTATTATCAATGAAGTATTTTTTTTAAAGAGTTATTTATTTGTTTCCAATGAAATTGAAATAAAAATAAATGAGTTGAAAAAAAAAAAAAACATTTTTTCATAAATAATTTTTAATATTATTTCTGATATTTTGAGCAATTCTTGATAAGTTATCATTCATGTTTCAATTGGAAATTACATCAGGTTGTGTGATATTTCTATCTGCACTTAAACTACTCTGTTCTAATGGTACCGTAAAATGAGTACAGACATTATGCAGAGCACAGCACACATTTATGATTCTGGTGACAGTTCTTGGGTCAAATCTAAGTTTTCGCTCATTTGACAAGCACCTCCAGCGTCGTTTTAAAATCCCAATAGTTCTCTCAATTTGGCTTCTAGCTACCGAATGGATGTTGTTGAACCGTATTTCTGCACTTCCTTCTGCAGCATTTCGGTAAGGTGTTAGTAACCATGGCTGTAGAGGGTACCCGCTGTCACCTAAAACGAAAAACAAATCTATGTTAATATTATTCGTTATAATGTATACATGATACAACATGGAAACAATCTAACAAACCTAGAAATCGAGTGCTAACATCGCCAGCATTGAATTGTTGTTTTAAAAAATCGAATTCATTGCTACTATTCCAAACAGCCGAGTCATGTGCAGCACCACCATGTGAACTGTTGGTTGCAATTATCTCGTTTAGGTGATTGCAAATCTATGAATAGAAATGTTAATTTTAGTAATTAATTATATTGATTATATTATTACCACCATTGCATTCAAGCTATGAAATCCTTTTCTGTTGAAAGATATGTGCTCATTTTCCTTTGGTCTCAAAATAGGAATATGAGTACCATCAACGCATCCCACTATTCCCGGTAGTTTAAATTTCCTGTAATAATATTCTTTGCTGTCTTGAAATTTAGAACTATCAAGTCTTATCCATTGCGGACAAATTTCGTTTTCCAAAAGACCCAAAGTGCGTCGAAAAAACTATGAAACTGTTGTCTGTGCCATACCTAGTAACACGTTTGTTCCGACATTGATTTGGTAACTCCCACTGGCTATGTTGAACAAAGTTGTAAAATGGGTGGAACTGATGTGCTTCTTATTTTACCTTGAAGTTTTGATGAGTTAAGGATCATAAGAAAGCATTCCTTGTTCACTCTAAACTGCTGCACAAACAAAGCTAAAGAAATGTAGTTAATTTTTCAATGTTTTCAGTGTTATTCTTTTATTTCTGAATACTCACTTTTTTTCACTTAATTCTAATGGGTTGCTGTTATCTCTTAAAACTCTTCTTTTTATTTTGGCATTAGAGACTTCCTCGTCCTCACTCTCCGAATCAAAAAATAAAAAGTAGTTGAAATACCGATTTGACATTTCACTTCATAGTTCACAATAATTTTTTTAAGTACAAGTTACAATGAAACTCGTTTCAAGTTACGTGCTGCCAAAAATGTTTTGTTTCGAGTTGAGCTCACGATGAACAGTCTCGATTGTATCAAGTTACGTGCTGCCGCCCTTGGTTCTTGTGCGCAACCCATTACCAGCAAGTAGTATCTGACATGGGGCCGAAGTACATCTCCATTTTGCATACATAGCTTCTCCATATGTTGACATCGTTAAGACGCCTCCCAAGCGTCATGTTCGCTCTCAGTCATAATCATCATTTTTAACTCTCGCGCAAATTAATCAATTGACCATCGATGGCGGAAGCAAATGCAAGCAAAGCAACCGCAAACATCTTTCTTTTCCCGAGCTGATGATAAATTGCCAAGTGACCTCTTTATTGCACAAAGTATGCGATCGGACCATCCCAGTTCTGCAGTAGCATCAGCAGCACCATTCAACCGCTCAAATGCCTCCAAATGCCAATTTACTGTGGAAAGACTCCTCTGCCACCATCAGTAGCGTGCCAATTTGTGCAAACATGCATGTGCTGTGCAGTGTAGCATCCAAATTGTAATAAGCCACCACACACAGTCAGCATCGCCAGCACCACCCAATTCATTTGGTGGGTATCCCAGGCGCATTCCATTCTGAGCGCGATATGCTGGCGCTTCCACGGATGCTGCACACTTACACACAGATAACCATCGAATTGTAGCAGTTCGGTCTTCTGGTCAAGTGGATAACTGTGCCAAGTGAATATAGTAATTTTGCTCCTGGAAGAAGTCCAGATGCGGATTCATGTACCAGTGCTACGTTTAATGATCGATCGAGGAAGTATGGGCTGTGTGTACGCCGGCCGATCCAATTGGCTTAATTTGCGCGCAAGAGCGCGCTTTAATTAGAGGGGGCATTCGATCTAATTGGGAGAGGTTAATCGGGCTGCGGTTGTTCTTGGGCCTAACTGTGAAAGCGGGCTGCAAAGTCGTGCCTCACATTCCTATAGCTTTCTTCCGCTCCATCATCAAAAAGATGCTAAGGCGATCAATCTTATTATCGCGGCTCACATTCTAGAAACCTTAATCTGTGGCATCGACCACGGATGTCATAAAAAAAAAAATTTCACCTTATAAATCCGCCAGATACCTTGATAAGTATCTGTCGCTGCTATGCTCTGCACGGCTTGCCGGATTAATTAATTTAAATGAAAATAGACGACGCACTGACACACACACACTCGCGCGCTCAAAAATGTGTCACTTTGGGACTAGTTGCTTGAAAATGAGATGTAGAACAAGCGCGCAGTCGGCAGCGCAAAGCACTAATTTCTCCAAATACTGAGCGGCGCGCGGCCTGTGGGCATAAAACTGCAGTTTGATTGATTTATTATGATGACACTTTCCCATGGCGGTGATATTCTCGAATCATAATTCTAACTCCATGCGGCAGAGGCCAGCCCCGGCAGCTGGACAGCATTGAATTTCACATTTCGACAAATTTATTAATCGAATGAGAAGCTGAAGCGGAGGTATTTCGCCTCGCGCAAGTGCTACAGTGTTTATAGTTTCTTTTGGTTTTGGTTTCAGTTCGGTTTGTTTATTTGCGTTGCAGCTTGCGCGGGTATATGCAGCGCAACGGGTATCTGCAGAACGTGTTCTGTTTGTCTAGAATTTTTGTAGGTTATTCGGTGAAGCGTTTTACGACGCGTTTGCTATAGGCATTAAGCCAACATTATCGATACGGCGGTGGATAAATCTGTCTGTTTCGGATTCGAAATCGAGGATCGCACACTCTAAGTGGGGCGGGGACGGGTGTTATGGTGTTGGGAAGTTGATTGGCACTCAGATTGACAAACATCACTGCGGAATGGCGTGTTGTCGAAGAGGTGCCATTGAAAGCCCTCAATCATAGTGCGTATATGGACGGGATGTGATCGTGACTGATCGCCAGGGTGGTGGGTGCAGTAACTATTCTATGCCATGGAATTCACACGTCTTTTGTTAGAGAAAATGTGAAACGCGGACTAAAATTATTTGAGGAATAAATACTCACTAGGTAGAATTAGGTTGGGTGAGGGTGTGCATTTCCATTTCCACTCGAAGGTCTTCTGAAGCTCGAGCTTTAACTAGTCAAGGCACTTAGTATTTTTTTTCACCTACTTCCGAAACCCAATCAAATGACGCTTACATCGGGAACAAGAGTTTTCATTCCGGAGTAGGCTGGACTATTGCATGAGAGATGTCGGATACTTTTGCATGGTCTATTATTCCCAATCCGAATTGATCAGAGCCCATAAGCTCTGTGTTAATAACACAATGGGGACTCTAACCCCAAAGTATAGAGGCATAATGTAAAATGGGACAGAGTCTAAATAAGGGGCCATCACCTAAAATACTAATATAGCAAACCAAAAAAAAGAAGAAAACAAAGCATCAAAACATTTATTTTTTACAAAACAAAATTTTATTCATTGCGAAACACTTCTTTTCATAAGTTTTCATTCTTCTTCGTTCAATAAAGAATAAAATCTTACTTTAACTTAAAAAGGGGCTATTTTGATAATTTTTCAAAAAGTGGGGACCAATTGTTCTGAGGCTCGACAATATAGGTGACACAACTTTGCTCAAGTCTGCACAATTACTGACGGCAATTTCATCACTATGGCAGAACCCAGAAATGTATCATTGGCGGGCTTGCAAATATTGGGGGTTGGAACAGAAGCAGCAACAATGAGAAGTTTATGTTGATAACAAGATGTGTCCCTTATCTTGTTGACAACATACATATTTAATTAAACTTGGTCTTGTCATCATTCCCATTTGATAAAGAAACCTGTAGCGTGAGATGGTTAGGGGCGACTGTTCTCTACACCGGCTGCAATGAACTCTGGAAGTTACATCACATCACAAATAAAGTCAATCGGTTCCTTTGCCCTAAGAAGGCAACTGAGTAGGAAGGTGTTGCCAAGAAGCACTGTTGAGACGCCTTTAAAGACCCTCATCATTGCAGGTTTGATCTGTATTCTGAATACAAAACTCTTTGAAATACTTTCGGACTCGCGAGAATCGATTAGATTTGATGGGGGAGATTTAACTCTACAAAACGACCTGGTCAGCGAAGTGCGAAACGGGCGTCGAATGGACACTAACTCTTCGACCCGAAGAGTCTTCAGCTTTAACCCAACTTGACTTCAACTGTAGGTCCCTTCCGGTGCCATGAAAATATGATATTTACTTATATTTGTGTCCAAAAGAATTATATTTATTTTATTAATTTTACTAAATGTTGTGTTCGAATTTTTGCTGTAAATCAAACTAATAGTTTTTTATTTTCTTTCCTTTCAGGTTAGTCAGCTGTTTATATTAACATTTTACTCAAAACAGGCAAGCAAATAACTACGGGTAGTCTTTTGGAATTTTTAATCCCAGTTAAATATATATACGCAAAGTTCCTTTTTGAGTCGTTTTCTTCTTGATATATACACATTTGTTTGTGTCTAAAATACATTGTTAAAGTAGGTACCTACACCAAAATTTGACCGTACCTTAGTAAAAAATTGAATATATCTATTTATTGAGGCATTTGGCTTAGACTCACGTAATGGAGGGACTTTCTTTGAAGGATGTTTGTTACATAAAGTAGGTTGATTCCAAATGTTAACATCGCAACTGAAACTCATGGAACCACAAATAGAAATGTTTGTCGGTGAAAATTATAACTTCTTCTGACCAATTGTTGATTTAGGGGAAATTTGTATTAGTATAAGAACAATTGTCACAATAAAAAGAATACTTATTGAAAAAGTCCTTACCTTGCTCCTGAATTTGGTACAGAGTTAGGTTTTTTTTACATCATGATAATGACGATTTTTTGTGCTAATATCTTTTGGGCTATTTTTGTTCACAAAAAATGTTCTTAAAAAAAATCAAATGCCGTGCGTTGGACATCTGCGTTGTATTTATTTACCGCACACTTTTGCATTTGGAAAACCAAACTTTCCTTTCAGCCGTACAAAAAATGGTAAAATATATTGACAAAAAGTTGGGGGTTTTTTGGACAACGCTATACATATACATATAGTAGGTACCAGCTACAGCGAAAAGCGTGAAAGATCTTTGGGATTCAGATGGATACATTTATTTTTTGTAGTCTATAAAGACGGTTACAAATATTTTTCGATGCCTCTTTTTCAATCAGTGCTTTTATTGAAATAAAAAATAATTTTCCCGTTGTATTCATTTTTATTGACAAAAATCAAAACTAACTTCAATTCAGTTTGCTAGAATAAAATTTGCAAAGATGTTTAGATGTATTTGAAGAATAACAAAACGAATGAAAGGGTAACATAAATATATTATTCGTTACACAGTTAAACCGAAGCGGAACTAAAATCAACGGAATTTAATATAAATCGCCCAGAACATTTCTTTCGTTTCTTTCTATCGTCTCGGACAGAACAAAACATGCGGGAATTCGCCTACGGAAATCCATATTTCAGTTGGTTCATATTTCACAAAAATCTATTTTGAAATAACTGCGTAATCGGTACGACAAAAAAAAATAAATAAAAAATAAAACAGCACAAAAAAACCGATTAGTTTATTAATGTGATGAGGGTGCCCGTGCGCGAACTCTCTCAAGTCTCATAGTAAAATTCAACTTCTTTCAACAGTAAATATTTTAGTTATATATAGTCCATGTAAAACTCCCCCTTTAGATACTTAATCATTTCTTAAGCTCGGTTAAGTGTGAGAACCGTAAAACAGATTTATGCTACACAAATAATATTGAGCAAGTTGGTGAAAGCTCGTCATTAGAAATGGCACCGCAGTTTTACCAATTTGTCTTTATATCGACAATTTATTATACCTACACATTTTGCATACCTACTTATTTTTTTGTGCTTATATGGCTTCATAGACAAATTTCTTAAAACGGATATTTCTTTGAGTCGCTTCTTACACTCCTTTATTTCACACTTAACTTATCGCTATTTTTTTATGGATGCTTTCAATTCAAATCGTTAAATTGAGAACAATCTCCAGGGAAAACTCAATTAATAGCACTTCGATCTGCATGTAAACTTTTTGTTAGATTTACCAATCAACGTCAACAATTCTCTGACCGGATAAATGGTTAAGGGTCCGAAGCCTCCACTGCAGATGTAATTAAAAATTTAGCACACAATAAAACATCAACGGGAACCAATGTGTTGGAATTGCATACTAAATTGAACACATTCATGCTTCAATTCATTGGATCACCTGTGGCAATCTACGAAAGAAATCGTTTCGGAGAAATGCTAACGTATTTCGTTGAGGCTAATGGGTCGACTTTGTCATCGACACATGCACAAGTTGTTGTTGAGAATCGATCGCACTAAGGAAATCTAATCGAAAAGTGCTGTAGTACGATTAACATTTAGGGCAGAGGTTGTTGTTGCGTGTTTACTAAGGAAGACGCGGAGAAGTGATCCTGCTCTAGGATCATTTTGTATTTTTTGATTTGAAAGGACGAGTTTTTTTCTAATGGTTGTGTGGAAACCCCATCCCCATCCGTAAAGAAGAACACGGTGGAGAAAGATTTAGTCGAAGTAAGTTAGCGCCAACTTGTTTGGGAATAGTTGGGCTTCAACCAACAAGCCTCTTTAATTAGCTGGGACAGGACCAGCGCCCCAAGAAGAATATAGCCTCATACTAACTTAATTTAATAATTGGCGTAAGAGGTCCGTTTAGGACACTATAGCCATAGCTTATCATAACAATTCGATTGCGTTCATTTTAAAATGATTATTAACAACATTTTCAACATCTTTGCGCACTATTGGACGTATTTTATTTTTACCAAAAATTGGCCCTTTAAATGCCATAATATTAAAATAATTCTAAACAAAAGAAAACATTTTCAAATATTTTTTCTGTCACCGACACGTTCCTTTATTAGGTTTTCAGCAAAGCTTAGCCCCAAATTTTGGACTTTCCCAGTCACAATTACCAATCACCTCTATTTTAACCGGGTTTTCGAGCATTTATTTATTATAGACCTTGGGGGTAATCTGTGGGCGTTCTTTTATTCGAAATTAAAATTTGGTTGGTGTATTAAGCCGTTGCGTACCTATGCAAAATATTAAATTTTAATATTTTCCCGGTGTAGACTTATATACAACCCCAAAAGTATTAAATTTAACTCCAGGATTTTTAACCGTGATAGGTTTAGCCAATTTCGGAGGTTTTCTCGAATTGAAGAGCGTCTTGAGAATATCTACTTATAGTGCTTAAACGGCACAAATTTTGGAGCTTTTTTTGGCTCATTTTTTTTTACGCATTTTTAAGCATGCTGATTTTAAATATCTTTCATCTTGTAATATCCCTCGTTTAGCTTAGTTCTTTTGTTAGCTTTGAAATAATCTTATGAAGTAAAAACATTCGGATTTTTGAAAACGTTCTCTAAAGTGTCTCTTTCGGCTTTAATCCACACGTCTCTTTACTCATTGTCGATTGACTTAACATTTTTCAATTGAAGCGAACTTTTGGCATTGCTCTCGTAGTTTTGAACACATTATCTAGTCCTAGTGCAACTATAGATTTTTTATAGAGAAGGTTTTTGATTCTCGCAATTGAGACAATCGCGCATTTTTTAACCCAAATTTTGGTATTTTATATAGGTTCATTCTTTGAGCTTACATTTTCTTGCGCGCGCCCAACGTGCAGAGAATGCAAGTTTATGAATTTAGAGCAACCGCAATTTTAAGCTGTAGCGTTTTTCACCCACATGCTTATATGGAACTGTAAGCATTTTATAAACACGTTATTATGTTTGTTTTTAAATGTATTATACCCAATTGGAGCCTGTTTTGAAGAACGCTTCAATAACCATTTTGAAAGCATTTCTAATCATTTTCTTAGCCGAATTGCTGATGTCTTCTATGGCATTTTTATTTACTAACCGCTTTCAGCCATTTGTATTGACATTCAAGAACAGTTGTATTGAGCGTCTTTATTATAGACTTCCACAGAACATTTTTGCAACCGATTTTCAGTTGATGTTTGAGCACATTTATAAAGGCTCTTGTAAGCGTTCTTTTAGTATATTGCACCCGACTTTCAGTGTATCATCATTAACTGTATGCCGCGCTTAATGGACATGTTTACTACCTACTACACAAAGTTTATAAGCGAATTGGCATTTTCAAACCGATTTTCATGCAGTTTGTGAAAATTTCATGAACAACAAATTCCCAGCAGCAGTTTTTTTTACCATTTTTTTTAAACTAAATTACCGAACATTTGTATAGGTAAGATCTTAGCTCAAAACATCTTACAACGAGACTCCGATGACTCGTTTATGTTGAGCGATTTTTCACGGACTATCATTTACCTATATAATTTATAACTTGAAATTTCGTAGCGTAAGGTTCTTGGAGGGAAGGTGTTTTTCCTTAGCAACGTTCGAAGAAAATTTACTACTTGATTTCTCATTGAACGGTCTCTGTTTGTACCTTATTTCACCACACCTTTCAGTGGTAGCTTTTAAACCATTCCGTTCTTATAAGTTCCTTAAATTCTTTCTCAACACTGACCGGCATTTTTCTTTTGATTTAAAGAATCAATAGTAACAATCCACAATCAACCCCTGCGAACAGTTGCGTTAGTAAAAAAGCGCATTCGATATTTGGGAAGGGGATTCCATTAAGTAAGTACGATTTCATTATTACGTCGTTGGTTTGAACCCCTTACTCTATTCATATGATTGACAGCTACTCCAATCACAAAATTCGGTATATAATGGGTGCACAACGACAGTTTTATAAAGAAGACAGTAAAGCTTTCTCAACTACATGCCGCATTGGACACTCAACCTCACTTGGATCAGTGAACTTGTACCACAACCAATCAAAAGTCAAATTAGGGACTTATAATCTGATTCGCCATATTCAACTGTCGCCTGACCTAAAAGAAAACAAATCGACTTCACGTACCATTCCCATAATTGGGTAATGAAAAATTAGAAAGTAACCAGCCCGAGTTTGCTGGCCAAATCGAAACCATCGAACGTGTTTCAAATCGCAATCAACGGTAATTAACGAAAATAATTTTCTCCGATTTATTATTTTCCATGCGTGGCATACCAACGCATAGTATGCGACTCCAATACCGCGTTACGCATTTTATTGAAACGCAAGTAAGTCGGAGCAACCAATCACATATGGAATAATGACAGTTTGTCATCTGGAAAAAATAAAAATACAACAGAAACCACATATTGACACATGAGCATAGCGACTTGTTGCACTCGCAATGTGAATGAACTCACAGTCAGTCTCGTAATAAAGGCACATGAAAACATAAAACTAATAAACGAAAGAGGAAACATTAAGAGGCACAGCTCAAAGCCACATCAGCTCACAGCAAAGCTAGGCAACTAGGAAATTTCAATTGTTTTATGTCATACTCATAACGCGCACATAAATATAAATACCCACGAGACGGTGAAACGTGCGACCAATTTTAATACCTAAACTGTAAGCAAGGCTGATCATTTGTACTGGGGGAAGGGTAGGCTTTGAAGGTGCAACTGCAGTTATAGAATATTTATTTGTTTATTTTGCTATTCTGTCATATTTTCCATTTGTATGATATTATGGATTTTATTTTTAGCTATGTGCGTAGGTTGGTATCAGACGTTTGTAGAGGTTGTCTGTCAGTACCGTGTCAGTAAAGGAGATGACTAAGAAGGATACGGATGTATTTTGCGATCTTAAAGCTGTTGGACACGCGATCCTTACTTTAATTTTTACTGTGATTTATTTGTCTTCCTGCAAGAAAGGCAACAAAATGCTTCAGCGGTTAGGTTAAAATATCGCGACACCTTTCAAAAAGTTACCATGGACTTCTACCGATTTGAGGAGAGTTCGTCATCCCGCTCTCTTTGGGACTGTCTAAAAGTTGGTGCTACGAACATTTGCAAAAAGTAGCGTTGATTCTCACTATTGACTTCAACTCTTACCTTCGATTTGGTGACTTCGAGTCACTAAAACCTCGATTGGAGATTGGGTAACCATATGCTTTGGAAAACTATTTGGTGATGCGCTATCCCAATATGCGCTGCTTTGACTTAGTTAGGTCCTTGGTGCATATCTGCTTTCAACATTGAGCCAGGGATTCTTGAAGTCTCAAAAAGTGATTTGGAAAAGCCCCTATGGGATGGTGTCCCAAACGTTTAGCCCTAAACCAAAAAGGGTATGTTTGTGAATGCCTGACTGTGTGATTAATTCTTATAAGCGGATGTTAAATATTTTAACTTCTTTACACCCTCCAAAAAATAAGTTTTGTTCCAAGTCTGCAAAATAAGTCTCAGTTTCGACACTGACCTCCTCTGTGCTGTGAATCTCTTTCCGCCAATTCATTTTTTTATATTTCTAAACAAAAATAAATCACATAAAGCCAAATCTGGAGAATGCGGTGGATGCGGCATTAACTCGTTACCTAATTTCATGAATTCTGCCTCCGCGACTTGACACTATGAACCGGTGCATTGTCGTGTGTAACGATGCATTCGTTAAATAAATTTCTTTAGCTCGACTACGGCTGTACTCTTTGGGCCTTTCCCGTACCCTCCGTATCATTCTATCGCTGACACAGACCACGATCACGAAGTCCACGCTCGTTCGTGGATTTCACCATTCTGCTGAATAAGGGATCACATCCTCAAAGAAGAATTTAGGAAACTAGAGAAAGAAAACAGGGCAAAAACATGGCATAACACTCAGGGTATGAGGTTAGCCAAGAAACTTCTGGGACACTACAACCGGAAAAGATTCCAGGCTTGCATCGGCATGAGCAAAAATAACCTTCGTATCCTAACGGGCTTCCTAACGCGGCACTGTAGACTCAAGGAACACCTCAGGAAACTCCGTACATATATCTGAAGGAGGTCTCTGCAGATTCTGCGATGAGTCCAGTGAAATCCCAGAACACTTGTTGGGATCACGTGGGGCACTGACCCACAAAAGACTTGAAATACCTATCTGATGAGGAAATGCCGTCGCCGGAGCCAGCTCTCATCTATAGTTTCTTAAAGGAAACTGGACTGGAGAGATTGCTATAGGACGGATTTCTTTCGCCATAGAGAAAGAAGAGTACAAGAACCTTAAATGATTTCGAAAGGAATTATACTATGAGGGGAACTCTTTTGAGGGAATAAACCACTCTGAGGCATAAGCAGGGGGTACAATAGAACAAAAAGTCGCAGTACAATAACCCCTTTCACATAACAATAATATGTGGTCCTACGAGCCGGATCATATCTACCGTTGTTGTTGCCATGACTCGTGTGACCTAGCTTGTGATGGTTGTCAATTGTGTGACGCATTCTTTACCTCCAAAATTGTGGAGTTGAGGAAACGGATTATATCTAATATACCTTAACCCGAAATTTCGCTAAGGTCGTCGAAAGACGATTGCACCAAACTTGCCCCCGCGATGAAATTTCTCTACTTGCGCAGTTCCCGGTATGAATAAATGGAAGGTATCTTCCAACATTTTAGTATGCAGAAGCATCTAGTCCGACATAGATCACAAGACGGCTTACAAAACTTTGATCGCCTCAGAACAAGAAAAACTTGTGGAGCCATCAAATATACAACTTCAATTCAAGAAGAGTATATCTGCCAGCCTTATCACATCTCCCTTAACCACTGGACAAACAATCAAACAGACTGTTGTCTCATCAAGAACAAAAACAAAGAAAAAAAATGCCTGCACCTCTTGTTAGAACAAAACCGCATTTAACACGCGTGTAAACCACTCAATTATCGTAATCGCACCCAAACGAATCTTTATCTCTGTGTATAGCTGCAGTGTTTGTCCACCCCAACCGCATACCTACATTCGAGGCAATTAGCACCTCCAATGTCCACTTCACCTGGATAATGCCGACCTTGTTCATTTAATTGATTCTACTACACAAAATATGTTCTCTTGCTCTCGGTGTGATCGGGCTTGCATGCTGTCTGCCAAATAGAAATCCATTTGCCCAGCATACACAGTGTACAGTTGCTAAGTGGCAAACACACTAACAATGGTCGAGACTATTTTAACACAACATCCGAGGTGCTAATGGGTCGCGTTAATTTAGAGCCATACACACTTGTACATTGTTGCAGAGGTAATTGCTCGGATGCCTATGCATGCCTAGATAACGCAGTTCCATTGAAGGTGCGCCGGTAAAAGTCTAATTAATCGCAACGTCAGCCCTTCACTTTGAATTCAATTACAAGAGGTCACTATCATCGACGGCGTCTGGCAGTGGCTCCCTCAAAAGGGAAGGACAGCCTCCTGTGTGCCATGAATTGAGTTATAGATTTCCCCTTGTGGCTTGGGAAAGTGGCAGCCATCATGACCAGTCGACACAAAGTAGCCCCACAGTATTCAGTGCCCAGTACACTACAACACTTTGTATACCTAAATCGGCCAAGCCCAGATTTGTTTTCGTTTTCTCGACTGTTTTTCGTTAAACTTCACTTTCGCTCGTTAGAAGAATGCGCGCGGGGGCTAGCACCGGTTCACGAGAAACACCTTCTCTCTTGGCGGAGATAAACAATAATTGCTGTCCCTCGCGCCTAAAGGTGTTGGCAATGACAGATATACCCATTGAATGGTGCATGTGCACTGTGCAGGCAGCATTTCACCGACTGTCCGTCACGACAAATCTGGGCATTAGATCTAAACGCCTGAGTCCGCCAGATGAATGAACTTTGAACAGGTGCGGACTGCGGACGCCTGACATTGATGGCGGCCCAATGGAATGTTTGTAGTGGTGTTTGTTTTTTATATTCCGCGCAATTTATTGCGATTGATGGAAATCAAGATTTATACCAGGATGGCTGTCAAAGTCGATGTCCGATGACCTATTACAGAAATTTCCAACTCGCTTTGGAAAGTTTCGGCAGATTTTTATCGTGTTCCTTTGTGCGAAGCTTAGAGGCGGGGAGTGCAAAGAAACTGAAACTATATCGCTTTGAATTTGTTTTGGGAGTATAAACTTGTACATTTTGGCCGAAAATTTCTGCGATACCAATGGGAAGGGATGTAATGTACTTTCGGCCCTTACCTGGGAAATAACTACTATTCGCGGTACAAATAATCATTTTTAGCGTCCAAGCTATATTTTTCGAACTCACAATGAAAATGAAAATATTTAGTGTAAAGGTTAAAAATGATTATATTAATAAGGCTTTAAATGGGAAATGCGATGCATATACTACTGACGACTTGAACTTGACCACTTATTAGATCGCATTACGAGCGGGGAAGTAATCATCGTTTTCTAATGCTTCATGAACACAGAATTCTCTTGAATTCAATGGAATTCTGAATTCATAATGAATTCCTCTAAAGTATAGCTGATCGCGCTGTGAATCGCTTTTTTTCGCAGTGAATTCTTCTGAAGTGAAGTAAATTCACAATAGCCTATTCAATTGTTATGTCAAGGCTCTTGGAATAGAGGTGATCGTTTTTCCAATCAGACGTTTCTGAGTACTTAATGCATTTTTTAATACTTTTACGTATCAAACTAATCAGTTAAGATTGCGGTTTAACCATTAATCGTTTAGGTCGTTTAAAAATAATTAAAATATATAACTAAAGTTGCGAGCTCCGTTGCGAGTGCTCAATGTTTGTTCAAAGCTGGAGCTATCCTTACTTTTCAAGAAAAAAAAATCCTAGTGCTGAGTAAATACTTCCAACTAAAAATGAGCTCACTAGGATCACCTACGTTGTAAAAGCCTTGAAGTATAATATCCCGATCATAAAATAATATAACATTTTTCCCACGATAATTCTAAGATTTTTCACTAAAAGTTTGGAATTTATTCCATTAACTTTTTTATATATAATCTTATAATTATGTATAATCGAAATAGGTCATCAAATGCTTAAAATTAATTTAAAATAAATTGTTTATTTGTAGTTTAAATTAGATTTAATCTTGCTGCGGCAGCCCATTAGGTCCTCGTAATTTAAATGTGTATACATATGCCCGATACAATTAAAAAAAAAAAAATTTAAAACACGGAATAGTTATCGCGGCGACCGATTTGTTGACAAATTAAATGCATGTACACGGTGCCATTTGACATTTGCAACAAAATGACCAGACTTAGCAGCAGCAGCGGTACGTTTGCGGATGCTCGAATTCAGCTCGACGGTGGGGAGGGATCTTGCTGCTGGCTACCCTTATCCTTCAAAAATTGTCGTGCCTTGGGGATGACTATACATAAATAACGGGTGATTTTTTAGCTGGTTTGGTTTTGGCAACACTGGTTTTGACAGCTGACGTGTGTTTAGTACCTTGTGTCACTGTCAAACAGCTTCAGTTTGGTTTGCAATTTAACCATGGATCGTCTTACAAATGAACAACGCTTGCAAATTATTGAATTTTACTATCAAAATTCGTGCTCGGTTCGAAATGTTCATCGCGCGCTGCTTCCATTTTATGATCGGCATTCTCGACCTTCTGAGCAGTCTATTCGGAAGATTGTGACCAAATTTTGCACCAAATTTACTTTGTTGGACATTAAACCACCAACACGTTTACGTACTGTGCGTAGTGAAGAAAATATTGCGGCCGTATCAGCTAGTGTGACAGAAGACCGCGAAATGTCGATTCGGCGCGAATCGCAGCGTTACTGTCAATGGTGAACGCTACCGAGCGATGATAACAAACTTTTTTTTGCCCGAAATGGAAGTTCTTGACTTGCATGATATGTGGTTTCAACAAGACGGTGCCACATGCCACACAGCACGCGAAACAATGGCGCAATTGCGAGGCGAGTTTGGTGAACAGTTAATTTCACGTTTCGGGCCGGTCAATTGGCCGCCTAGATCGTGCGATTTGACACCATTAGATTATTTTTTGTGGGGGTATGTCAAGCCTAATGTGTATAGGGACAAGCCCGCTTCGATTGACGCACTGGAAGCCAACATCCATGCATTCATTCGTGAGATACCGGCCGATATGTGTGAAAGAGTATGCCAAAATTGGACTCAGCGGATGGGCTACCTGAGACGCAGCCGCGGCCAACATTTGCATGAAATTATCTTTAAACATTAAATTGCAAGGTTCAAACTATTGATTCAAATAAATATTTCATTCATTTTTTCGAATTTTTTGTGTTTTTTTTTTTTTAAAAGTTCTAAACCTCTTAAAAAATCACCCGTTATAAAGAAAAAGGAGAAAGAAGACGGAGAAAGGAAAAGGGGAAAGAAGGTGGAGAAATGATACTCGGGGATCCTCGCATATCTGAGGCTATTGTAGTCAATATGCACTCACAATGCAAAATGAGTAAGAAAAGGAAGAACACCTTAAGATGGAATGAACCCCTTATCAGCTATGGTGTTTGGTGGAACTTACACTTGGAGGTACCCTCCAGTCATGACTCCGTCACTAGCTCTCCTCAAATAATATTGAGCTAGCCCCTATAGCACTTTACGCACACTTATTTAATAACACATCTCAACGAACAGAAGTTAATTTAGCACATGATTATTTATTTAACGATCAGATTTTTACAATGATTAGGTAGATCGATCATGATTAATTCGGGGCTATTAATTTAATTTCATTGAAAAATTTGTAAAAAAAAAAATTATAACTACTAAGCAGCTTATCGGATAATTTAAATAAAGTAGGTATATAACTAGTAAGTTTGTTTGTTGTAAGCACAATAATCTTCTATATATATAAAAGGCAATGAAGTCCGTGTGTGCGCGCATAACTCGATAACGGATTGTTGGATTTCTACGATTTTGGGCTTGACGGTTTCGTTTTGGACATAGGCTTCTTTTTGTCGCGAAAACAAAACTTTGAGGGGATGAAAGAGATTATGAAATTTTGTATGGGGAAATGCACATTGAAAAAAAATAAACGGGGTAGAAATCGAGTAGTGATACTTCAAATACAAAAAAAAAAATTTTGTATTAAAAGCAATTGTTGTTTTCAATTATTTTAATTATTTTTCAAGCTAATTGTTGTTGTCAAAAATTTTGTAGCTTTTTGAAATGGATTAGATACCTACTTCGATTTGTTTGATGGTGTTTGAATGCATCATTTTTGTTTGCCAAGTATTTTCAGGATCCTTGCATTAGTACGAGTTAGTAAGTTGAAATGTTTGAGATGACGATGATGACAGGCAAGTTTGAGTTTTTACGCGCATAACTCGAGACAGGATGGTTAGTTTCTTAAAGATGGTTTCGATTGGGCCCAAGGAAGGCCATAAGCTACTTTATGTCTCGAAAACAAAACTTTGACAGGGTGAAATAGGGGACGAAAGTTTGTGTGTATTAAATATAATGAATTGATCTTATTGTACTATGGCAACTCTTATAATTAATACTGCCATCTGTACTTCAAATATATCTTTTATATATTCACCTAATTCACCTAATCTTGTTTAACTATATATTGTTTTAAATATTGATCTTTCTCTTTAATAAAATACTCCATTGGATATAGACGTCTAATCTTTCTTTCCTAAGGATTTTTAATCCACAGCCATCGCTAATTATCAGCTCTAACATTCTACAGGTTATGGGCCCAGCACGCTTCCACTGCGCACTAACATTCTACAGTGTGGGATTCGGCGATTCCAAGACAAATTCGATAACGTCGCAAAAAATCAGGACGAACAGTCAGATCGGAATATTAACAATCGAGAGAATTTGTCGGAACACCGGGAAAGAAAATCATGCAGTCGTCCATACTGGAAACCGAGATAGAAAACAACACAATCGTCATCAGCATAGCGTTCCATGTTTTTCACATGGTCAATTGTATGTGGCGTGCTCACGTGTCGGCAAACCTCTTGCTTTGTACGTGAACGCACCCGTAAATGGAACCATAAAGCACTTCAGTGAAAAAGCGGTAGGTTGGCCGACAAGTAAATCGCTGCGGTTATTGCAATTGTATTTATTTTAATATAATTTTCGAATAAAAAATTTAAACTGACCCGAAGCGAAAGCTCGGAATTATTAATTTCATTAACTACATTAAAAGGAATACAAGTACCTTGGCGTAATCATAACGCCTACAATGTCGTTCAAAAACCATCTACGAGAAAAACTTAAAGAAGCGAAAAGGGCTATAAATTGTAATTGGAAGGGTATACTGGGCAAAAAAAGCGTCCCATCAAGTACTAAATTTAAAATTTTTGAGGCGACCATGCGTTCCATTATGTGCTACGCTGCTCAAGTTTGGGGTATCACTCGATATGAAGATGTAGAAAAACTTTTTAGATACTTCATCAAAAAAATGTTCAGACTGCCCGATAACACACCAAACTATATGTTGCACCTAGAAACAGGACTGCCTCCTCTCTATATTTTTACTAATAGATTGCACTTCCAATATATATTAAAAGTAATGGAGCTTTCCAGTCATCGCTTACCTCATATAATAGCAAATTACGCAATTCACCGCAAAGTACTATTTTTCAAGGAATGGAGTAGAATAAGTAGTGAACACAATGTACCATTAAGTGAAGTTAATGTAGAATCGTGGAAAGCATCCATACATAAGCTATTGCTCAATATCGAAGTAGCCTCCCGCGAAGAATTTAAAACACAAGCCCAGCAAAGTGAAAGTAGGTGTACCTATCGGGTACTCAACTATGATCTTATGGACAAAAACTACTTTCATGACCAAAATAGTTTAGAAACGATCTCAGTAATTTTCAAGGCCAGAGGAGAGCTTCTTCATTTAAATTATATGCCGCATCGATCCGATAGCAATGCGGAATGCACTTTGTGTAACTTACATCTTAAAGAAGACATTCAACACTTCATTGGAACGTGTCCAATTCTAAAATCAATAAGAATTGCACATTGGGGTAAAGCCATACTATCAGAAAATGAAGTCATACAATACTTAAATGGACCGAATTGGAATGTACTTTCCAGCTATGTTAAATATGCTATGAAATATCGTCAATAAATTATAAATGAGGCATTTTAAGACAGACGTAAATACTTTTATATTGTTAATTGATTAGTTTTTAAATTTTATATTTTTTATTTCTTTTTTTAAATGTTATGTAAAAATTCTCTCTTTATCCGGCTGACGGCATCTGCCAATGCTTGTTATTGTGAATCATGTAAACTGAATTCAATATTGTTAAATAAAATCACAATTACTACTACTACTACTACTACTACTACATTAAGGATTTTTTGCGGAACGAAGTTCGCCGGGCCAGCTAGTTAATAATAAATTATAACTTGTGTGTCGATAAATTATGTGTATGATTTTTTTATGCAGAATAAATAGTTAAATTGATGCAATTTAAGCCAAAGTAAAGATAAACGTTTTGTACTCACTTTGTGCTATAGTGTTGATGATGTCGATGCGATGAAGTTTGTGCACAAATTTCAGCAATTCGTTGGTAGTTTTTGGATTTTATATAGGTAAGATTTTAATGTTGTAGCTCGTAATGGCTTCTGCTAATCACCTTGGGGGTTTTTATAATGCGGAGAGTCTGGAATAGAGTATCGCTGTGTTCCTTTAATTCGGACGCGGTAATTATCGCAGTGGCGACATATACGGCAAATTCCAGAACTTATCCGCTTCTGGTAAAATCATCCCGCAATTATAACAGTATAAACTCTTAAACTTGTACAGCATATAAAAAATAATAACCCTAAATTAAATGAAAATAAATTAATAAAAAAATGTATACATATTCATAATAATAAAGACAAAAATAATGAAAAAATTGGAGAAAAATAATAAGAAATATAATTTGATAATAAAGGATAAGTTTGTTCTTTAGTAAATAATTTAATTGCATCACAAAAAGGTTGAGGAATTCCTACCTTGTAAAAAAAAATCATCCCGCTTGCAAAGTTCTGCCGGTTAAACACTGGTTTTTCCAAAAATATAAATTTTTGTACGTTTTTTTTTTTCTTGCTTCCTGTTTCCCCAAAATTAATCTTAATCTAGCGGGCAGATTAATTAACTTGGATTAATACAGCAACTATTATGAAGCGAGTTCGAGCAAACGAAACAGGAAAAATATGCAAAAATGATGAGGGATATGATGGATATAGATAGGAGCTTTACGCAAGAAATCAGGAAATAGAAAAGAGCGCGCAAAAATGTTATCTGCCTTTTATACCATTTCGAATTAGGCCAAAGGGGAATAACGAAAATGGATGCTTAGTTTCGAAAATGGAGACAACGTTGTGCGGACTATGTTCGTATACAAATCCAGTCGACATTTTCGTTCACGCCAGTGGTAGTTACTTTTCATTTTTTTTTATTTATTTACCATTCCCTGTTTTTTGTGGTGCAAAGATTTATTGTTCGTGAAATATTTTTTTTTCTAACACGCCACACCTTACCTGTTGTCTCGTCAGCGAAATATGCCTGCGTTCATGATCAGGATACAAGTCAATCTGAGCGAAAGTCATGAACTGATCAAAAGCAGTGCAATATTTAGTAGTTAGATATTGTTATTTATCATATTTATTTATTTATTTCGTCATTTCTATTTATTCGCATGTTAGTTTTATTGTATTATTTGTTGTTATGATTTTATTTGGAAGATCTGTTAGCTGTCGATAAGAAGGTCTCCTTAAACGACTTGCTGTGAACTGACCCGAGAAAGTGGTTTAGAGGGGACACTTAGGCAATAAGAGTTCATAAGTTCTTTACCCAATTTGACGGATCATCTCCTTTCATAGGGTATACCTACTTGCTTTCGAGAAAATTTTGCAGATAACTTGGTGCATGCCTACTACTTGCCAAGTCATCTCCAGTTGGTTTTAGAAGCCGCTGTCTTGTAGAAACTTTAGTTTGCACATGGCTACCATCTTATTGCGCTGATCGAGTAGAAGGACATTTTGACATCTATCGTTTATGCCGGACAGCTGGTTGTTGGATATTTATTTCTTACAAATCCTCAGCATAACCGATTTTAAATCGTATTTCTATGTTTATGTCGGTTGGCATATCTTTTTGGACCTCATACCTTTTATATTTTCTGACGGAACTTTTGAACCAATCGACCGACAACCTTTCGTGTTTTTTTTTTCTTCCCTTTGAGAAGTTGATGCTCCTCCTTGGACAGTAGATCTCAATGGAAAATCTAGTCTTGGTCTTCAGACTTCAGTACGGACCGACGGGCCTACTTCTTAAGTGCATATGCCAACCGACACTCCTCGTCAAATTAGGAGGTTGTTAGTGGTCTCATAATTAAACTCAGCACATCGTTGCCGACGGAGCGTTCGCAGTGTGATTGATATCTGGCTAGAGGTCTCTGGCGACAGAAGCTTTACGACATAAAATCAAGCGGGCTGTGACCAACATTAGATGAGCCTAGGACTTTTTGGCTAAGTTACCTCTGTAATCATGGACCCCCAATCAAACGATGACATTTTATATCTTCCTCGGGCTTCCACATTCAATCTTGCTTCCTGGATGGTTGTACTAAAATCTTCCAGGGTTTCTACAAGTTGTAAACGTCACGAGGCCTTTTTACATGTTCTGAGCAGTCCACTTGCAGATCCAAAGCTCGATGCTTCGTATTCGTATCGTCAATTCAGTTCGATCATCCATGCCCGAGGCTTGACATTGTATCGTAACAACTGCTTCTTTCACGGTAAGTGGAAAAGTAGCCCGGGGCTTTTGCCAAATGCGATCGCGTTTTATTTAGGCCCAGGCCATACCTTTAAAATTCAATTCCTAGCCACGGTGAAGATAGAGCCCCCTGTGGAAGCATTTTCCCCGGGACTAATCTCTGTTTCGCCATAACCTTCTTTTGTTATTCAATGCAACCAATTCTGTTCTACAA
Organism: Cheilosia vernalis; assembly: GCA_949126925.1. NCBI lineage: Eukaryota > Metazoa > Arthropoda > Insecta > Diptera > Syrphidae > Cheilosia > Cheilosia vernalis. The sequence continues at coordinate 15,663,069 of OX421361.1, forward strand.
AATCAATCAATGGCGTTTGCCTAAGAAGTAGATACACCTCAAATTACACTCGCGTCCCATTTCTGCCTAAAGAAATCACTTCCTGAACTGTTGGCGGCCATTAATCAATCGAACAACTCCTGTTCATCTTGATGGAGCGTACACCACAATACGAGTAATGATGAAATTAATTCATCTCATGCAGTGCGCTGCGCGCATTCAAATTGGCAGCTCTCCTGTTGTCTAATCTACTTCTACTCAAAAGATATTTTCAAACTTTGTACACTCCTAATCGTAGTTATTGGCCCATTCCGCTGAGCATAAGGGTGTAGTCAATTCTTGCAAATGGATAGATCCTACTGACGTGAGGCACACATTACAGTGGCGATCGATGATGAATGATGCTGCCGGGCAATTTGTGCTAGAACTGTGTATAGATGAACCCTCCGCCGACGAGAACGAATTTGTTTGGCATTAGAAAGGAAGAGCCATCAATCTTGTTGATGGGATTAATTATTCTTCAATTGAATTGGCAATAGAATTGATGAGATGAGATGAGTTCGAGTTCTAGTTGGAGGTTGAATGGAATGGAGATCATTCGTATTTGTTGGACACGGTGACGATTAGTCAACCACGGGTGAATTGATCTGATGAAAAGGAAAAGCATGCGGATGTGCACGAGATGGAGTTGGTTGCGCGGTCATTTCACCAATGGATATGGGTGGGGATTAATCAATGTCAGTGTCGAATTTGAATGGGCCCCATCAGTTGATGGGGAGAACGGCAGCGCAATTCTCGAGACCAATGGTTGCTGTGCGATAAGCTCTCCGGGAGTGACTTTACTACGAAGTTTCTTTCTTCGTCTCCAAAGATTGCTGTTAAAGTCTTGCTGAACTGAAGCTACGATTATACTTGTCATTTTTCGTATCAAAATTTTGACACGCTAACGTCACAAAATTCGGTATTTCTATTGTCGCTCGTGTGTCTCTCGTGAGAGTGTCACTAAGGCTTGACACCCGAGCGTACTTTGTCACTTTTACCGTGATCCGTGACAAAATAAAATTGTCATGTCGTGACAGTGCTAAGTGGCAAACGCAAGCGACAGCTGATTACACTGAAATTAAAATTTGTCACTTGATCTTGACGATTAAGCTATTTTAGACGGGATAAGCTAGTCCAATCTCCAGGGTTGTGCCCAAGGTTGGTAAGTACGTTAGTAGAGAGTGTATACTGTTTTTATCCTCAGTTTTATTCCTGTCGATCTGACGGCAGTCGTTATAGGGTAGGTTTGGCCTTTTGAGGTATATGCGTATACCGAGCCCAAACTTAAAATGTTCGTACCTTAAATTTGACACACAACTTCAATTCAATTCAATTCAATTTAGGTACATACCTAAGCTCACAGAGTTGGATGGATCCTTTCTTGTGCACTATACAGTTCTGCTTCGGGGTAACGCAGCTCTGATTTATACAGCCTATGGCAAGTATCTACTTGTCTGTTCCGAGTGTTGTAGTTTTGGTACAATAAGTAAGCTGCCTTCGTTTTTAAAGTCACTGGTCTCTTGGTGATAATCTGTCATTGTTACTACTGCCATTAATCTCCCAGTAATCGTCTCACCTGGTCGTTTTTCAAAAGCTCTTCGACAACAGTGGCAGTAAAGGGACTGTCAACGTGCCTAAACCTCAAAGCATTCATAACCTGTTAGCATCTGAAGTATCAATTAGACATTTAACTCGATTTCGGGTATCATTTTCTCCATCGTTGCTTGTCAGAGTGATCCGATCTCTGAACCTACCCTACCTACCCTGGAAGACTTATCTCGCACTGCTGATGAGATATTTCACTGTCATTTTCTTCCTGTGTGTATTTTGGTTTTTATTCAGAGACCCATAAAGAAATATGGACTCCTGTTGGAAGCAGTCTTCCTCTGCTATTGTTAAGTAAGACTTCTGTGTTCTCCTTCAATAGTTGTAATCCGTTTGAAGTGGAGACCTTAATTGTCAGATGAACGCTTTGTTCAATTGATATAACATAATCGTTTGGAACAAAATTCTTTTTGGAATTTGGGTGACAATAATAACTTACAATTTGTGTTTATTTGTAGAGTGAAAACTGGAAAAAAGCTCGAAAACTCAATGATTTTTTGGAGTTTTAGAGATGCACCGTTTCGACAATAATCGTTTGAAAAGTAGCATGATTGGGGCCCTGCTCTGTCTCTTTTACTTTTGGAAACATAGTTAGCACCATTTTTCATCAGTACCACTGGTAGTTGTAGGTAGATAGTCTAAACACCCCTTTGACAGCAAGTGCCCTTAAAACTTACTCCAGATTGTAGAACAAAAGAAGCTAGGCTGGATGTGTGTGGTGGTGCAAATGAAGTGGGAGTTTCTGATTGTGTAAGGCTCCAAGCGGTTGGAATTATTTAAGGTGCGCATTCAATATGGTTGAAAAAAAGAAGAAGTGGGAAGTATGGTGTTGACAGATGGGATTTGGGTGACCGTTTTTGAGAAATAATGAAAAAATAGATTTATTATTTATTTATTATTTTTTTTTTTAAGAAAATCAAAATATGGAATCTTGTTTAGAATGTAATAGAATTTCATTTTTAGTATGTGTTTTTATCAAAATCGTAAAAGTGGTTTTTATAAAAACAAAAAAGACAAAACAGTACCAAATATTACAATCTTTATTTTGAAAAATACTAGTGCTCAACTATTTAGCCTAAAACTGTTCATTAGATATTGTTTCAAATGTAAGGATTAGGTAGGTATACTTAGTTTTTAAAGTTTTATCGAAATCGAAAATGAGATTTTCGAGATATGAACAGTTTTTAAATAAGCGATTTCGGTAATTCGAATTGAAAATTTAGAACGCAATCATTTTGAAAACATACATTTAACTTTAACTATGCATTTTGGTCAACATTTCTATGGCCGTTTTCTGGTAAACTGAAGAAAACCAAATTTTTATAAAATTAATCTTTAAAAAAAATCGAATGCACTATAATACAGACGAAAACTGAGTTTTCTATGAAGTTAGAAACGAACATATTACCTTAGAAATTAATTTTTGTTACACCCACATAGCTATGGACCATTTCCAAGATATGTATGTATGTATTTCCACATTAAAAAAAATGTTTATTCGATTTCTTAGCCGAAAACTGGGTACGCAGTCATGGTTACCTCACCTACTTAAGCTTAAATATCAGTTTTATTTGAAATCGTTCTAGCCGTTTTCGAGCATATCAAACTGGTATGCAAATTATGCATTAACCATTAGGTATCTAATATTAAAGTTACCTTGCAAAAAAATCATACTAAAGTTACCTTGCAAAAAAACCGCCTCGAACTGTCAGCCCACAAACTCTCAACCCGAAGTTTGAACCAAATCCGGGCAGCCGTTCATTCTGTAGGATTTTGGACATATGGACAGAATTTTGCCACCCACTATTTTGAGTTCCTCTATCATATCGAGTTCGAAATCTTGTAAGAATACAATAAATTTCTCTTACTACGTAATGGAGAAAGTTAAAAAAAAGGCGAGAAAAGGCTAGTTTTTTTGAATTTTTTTAATAAATTTAGAAGGAACTTTGGTCAACGGCGGAAAAGAAATATTGTGGATAGGACTCATTTGGCTCCCACCCCATCCGTGCAGATAACCTGGACAAAAATTTCAGGTATAAACCCTTTATAAATATTGCAATCTTGAAGCTGTAATTTTAAATTTATAATTAAGCATGGCTTGGATCCTTGTAAATTAAATTTTCAATTATTCTTTCAAAACTAGGATTAAGTTTAAAAATGCCTAAACAAATTGAATTTATTTCAAAGTATTTACAAACAGATTTTTTTTTGTTATTAGTAAAATGTAAAAAAAATAAAATATTTTAAATATGTAACTTTAAATCCTTTTTTGATGTCCGTGGATATGTCTTGATGGAAAAAAACGAGATTAATTGGAATGTTGTTTTCAGAAGCACAATTAGCCAAGTTGTTTTGTTATGTTTAAAAAGAAGCAAAACGAATAATTATTTTTGACGTAGCCAGGGGTCATTTTGATGTGAGGGGGCAAATTGTCCTGAGTCCAAGTATTCACTGGCGCTGCATCCAAATGTTATTTACAGTCAAATATCGAGTAGGTCTAGGTACTGACATTTTTGCACCTTAGTGTGAAACACAAATCTCGTCATGTGAACCTTTTTCTGTAAACAAATCATCGAGGAGATAGAAAAGTAAATGAACTATATCTAAAGAAGTTGGACACTCGCTTAAGTAAAAACCAAATCTCCCCCCTGTCCAATGAACTCGTACAATGCAAATGCAATAAAAATCAGTGCAGCTTCGCATTGAAATTCATCAAAAAGCCCCAACACTAGAGCGTATAATTCGCAATAAATCCAAACGCAATTAGACGCAACAGCAACTGCAGCTTCTGAGGTACTCTGACCTGAATCACAAAGTTGGCTGTGCGCACATGTGCCCCTGCCATGTCTGTGTCTTTCTAAGGGGCACCCAGTTATAATGGGGAACCAAGCAGAAAAAAAAATCCGCGCAACTGGAGAAAGTTAATTCCATTATGTTGCACAGATAAATGTATCTACGCGCCACTAGACACAATCGCTTCGTTACAGATAAACATTTTTACTTCATTTTATTTTGTTTGCTCTTCATTATTATTTTTCTGCGAATCGCTGGGCGCTCGTTTTGATGGCGCACAGTGGCCATTCGGCCAAGTGTGGTCCAGTCATAGTAATGATAGATACAAATGTGTCTATTCTATAGAGAGACATGTTTGGCTCTGTGCACACATGCAGAGGTATTTCAAATTTATTATTGCATGCAGAGGAAAAATAAAAATGGAAAATGAAACAAATTACGACAATTGTCTAGAGCGGGAACGGGCACGCAGGGCGGTGGCCGGTGGGAAAGAAACAAAAATAATACCGGGTTACACATGGACGGCGGTGTCGATGGATACGATATACAGACTCGAAGCTGCTGCTGCTGGAAAAGTGAAAATCATAGCCACTAATTGCGAGCGCAATGTTTTGACGGCTGAAGTGCGCGTAATCATTTGCAATGTCCATTCAGTGAGAGATATACGGGGATTACTATTGATTTGGAGTACCACAGTACGAGTACGACTTGGTAAGTGTTGCTATTTTATTTGGCAGCGCACACAAGCTCCTGGTCAAGCATTGGAACGAATCGATACAATCGGCTGGACTTGGACTAATAAGCACTTTCTTTGCGGTCGTGCTAAGGGCGGCGGCGTGTGTAGCCTGGTTGCAGGGATATTGCAGCCGACCTTTGGGGATTGTTTCGAAATTTTGAATTGAAAAGGAAACAATTGATTCGACCAGATAATGGGACTGGGTGTAACCATGCGGAAAGCGGATACGATGCTGTTGTTTCGAAATAATTGCATTTAATTGCTGTACCGATGGACGGACAGTGGGTTGTGGTTGAGGTATGGTGTCCGTAATGGGCACAGATATGTGGACCAAGTACTTGGTTTTGTATGCAGCTGTATTTGACACCTCAACAGAAGGACTTTGTCTTGAACGTAATATGGTGGTTGCCGACTGTTCAATTCTAACTACTAGATACGATTTTTTCAGGCTACTACCAAGCTCAATCGACGACCTACAAGCCGAGCAATCACTCAAGTCATTGTTACACAGATGGGTCCACAACATAGATAGATGTGTCCAAGTCATCCTCTACTGAAACAAATCCAACTGTTACATAGCTAAAACGTAAGATAGCCAAGTTGTGTGTGGTAACGACTGCCAAAACCTGATGAATTGAGGACGATGACCCTCTTTTGGTACCCGGTCTGGGCAGCGTGTCCAAGTCATCCTGGCGTTTGAGCACCGTTTTTAAAAGCACCAAAGTTGTATTTTTTTAAAACAGCTAAATAAAAAAATAAATATAGGTATGAATTGCACAGTCAAATAGAAAAAAAATTTTCTATCAAATTTCATAAATGTTAGGTATGCATATACATCAAATTTATTTTTTAAACTGCCCCTGTGGTATATGGCTGCAAAGTCGGCACTAAATTGATATTTTGGGCACGCTGGTCACGGGGGATAGAGAAACGGCCGATTCCCGGACCCAATTCGTAGGAGACGAGAGCGCTCAAGTCAGGGAAGGTTTGGTTGCCATAATACACTCATCGACAGAAGTATTTTGACGAAGTTAAAAGTTAAATTTTGTGGATTATAGAAAGAAATGAAAAGAAATTAGTACACAGTTGGCTTCCTCAATTAACAGGCGTACATATCACATTCTTATTTTTAAATGCAATGATTTAAATTTATTAAAATTAATAAAATTAACTTTTTACTTTGGCATAATTATTTCTACAAATAAGTTTAACCTAAAAAAAAACATATAGGTATTTTGAAATTAAAAAAATTAATAAAATGAATTTGTTTTATAAAAAAAAAATCTGCGATAGCCTCAATAACATTCTGTAATTGTCTTGCAACCGTTTCGATGAATTTCTGCAGGAACGTCTTCCCAAGGCTTTGTTATAGGTACATACTACAAAAAATGATCAGTTATACCTAAACAGTTATTTTTCCTCTAATGCAACATCATAAACATTAATAAAACAACTCAATCTATTTTATTAAGTTAACTTTACTATTCTTTATTGGTGGAATCGAGTAATCCGACGTCCGCTCGTAAAAGCGTCAGGATATAACGATAATCTCTCTCTCTACATCTTCCGTTCTGCTTATTGTCGTTGTTAGTGTTGCGGTGTTGTTACATTAATAATAATTTCGGCATCCCAAGAAATCCTCTTTACGGTGATTCATGAGGCTCAAATGAATTCTCTTCCATATACGTTACTTTGCTTAAAAGATGTGAATGTGAAATCGAGCTCAGCAAAGCGCCTCTCAATTATCCTTAAGATAAACGGGTTTCAGCACATTTTTTTCATATTAATAATTTTTGGACCTGCCGGCACAAATTGGATTTTTATCAAACTTCCCCAAAACATATCTACCATCCTTCAACCTTTTTCGCTACAAATTTCTGATTTTTACTCGATGGAGGTAAATTTTGCACAGAGATCGTTCTTATGTGATTATTGATTTTTTTTCGACAAATTAAATTCTTCCCCTATCTTTTTACAGCAAGACCGCAATCGTATTTGGCTACAAAAGGTAATCGATCTTCCATATTTAACTATGTAGTTTTCCCCATATCTATTTTAATCAAAATGGACCTGTAAACATTTAATCTCTCATATTTAATTTAAGCAAGCGGGCTCGGCGAATTTGGTCCCACACAAAATTAATTTTTTAACCAAAATAATTTGGAGCATTCACTGTTCCACCTGAAATTAATTTTTTTGACCGAAAATAACATTCAACATTAAAAAAAGAAATTCCCCCCTCAAAATGTATGGAAAACAAATTTTTACGAATTTTCCAATATATTACAATTTCCTCACAGTGTTATGAACCCTTCCTTCGGCGTAGACAAACACAATAACGAAAAGATAGTTTTTTATCGGAAGATCCGCTCTGGAGTTATGTTGCGACAACTAAAGTGAGTCGTCCCAGAAAGAATCATTACGTGATATAAAACTGCACGGGCAGCCGACTTACGATAGGCCCCCCTAAACCGTTTCGACCGACTTACGGCCAACGAATGACAAAAAGGCCATAAAGAACAAGTGATCCAAGTCCAGATAGGTACTCCATAAATAAACTAATTCTCACCATCTTCACCTTCAAATCGAGCTTGGCAATACGCACTATCAAACTCTTCCAGGAAGGGAAAGGAAAGCTATTGACCACCAATTATAGATTTCCCCCTAAACGCTTGTCAACTTACCCATCGATTTCCTTTGACAGATGTAATCCACATCTTGACACATAGAAAACCAAAAACCCAATCAAACTCCTAAATCCAACATTCCACTGTCCAAATGGCATTTAATGTTCATTAAGCCTCGCGCGCTGCTAAGAGCATAAAAACAAAAAAAGACGGTCCAACCCACAACTTGCTATATATTCAAACAAGATTTACCGTAAGATACTAATCCTAATCGCCATTAGGCAGCCATCAATCAGAAACAGAAGAAAAATGCGGTTTGATGAGGAGTTTGTCACTTTTTGAGAAGAATCCTGTTCAAAATTTCGACCATGCCCCATCGCTCGATCGGTCGGTCGGTGTAATTATACAATATTGGAGCTCTGGCGGTCTCGGCCGGTCGTCTTTCGCCGTCCCTATCTGGGCCGTCATATTCAAACAAAAAAAAAACAACAGAAAACAAACAAAAACCCACCGCATTAATCACCTGTTCAGGCAAGTTGTTGTACCTGTTTCGGAAAAGGGCGCAGCCGCATATGCATATGCGTAATAGTTTATTAACCCAATCCGAATGGTACATATTCTCGGCGCACGAATGACTGATCAAGATGAAACATATGAGGGGCAACATAATCAAAGACCCATTCACTACGTTGTCGTCGTAGTCGTCGGTCGTTGGGAACCAGATTTCAACGCTAGCGGTCTTGTCAAACTAGGAGATTGGGCGGTAGTTTGTATACCTATACATTTACCGCTACCCTCGTATACTCGTAGATGCAACAGATAGTTCAATAAACTCGGATCAGGTGAAAACGTTTTGTAATGCAATTTTCATTTATGTTTCGGCTTTGTTGTAATTACACATAGAGCAGGGCCACGCGACAGGGCCAAGTGGTGATCGATTGAAACCAGAAATGTAGGCAGTCAAAGGTGAGGCTTCGGTAAATATTTTCACAGCACTGTGAGCTTCAAACTACACGAGTACAATGCAGTGTTACAAAATCATTTGCAAGTTGATTGGAGGCGATTGTGTGTAGAGGCAGGGTGTTGATATAGTTGGCTTTCGTAAGCCGGCGCACGTGCCCTTTTGACAATACACAAGACACAGCTATTCGGGTCTAGTGGTCGATGAATGAATTAATTTGGAGGGATTTGTAAATGCGTCCAATTGAGGGCAAGACATTTATGACTGACTTGTAAGAGTTCAAAAGAAGACCGTGAACCGAGTTCTGCAATCAGACGATTTAAGTTCAAAATTCGAATGCTAGCTTACTAGGGTTTGAACAAATGCGCCACGGGGCGGGTTGGTTGGTTGGTTGGTTTAGGTGGCTGTATTTCCCGGCGAGGCAAAAAACACAAGTAGCGCATTGAGCGCCGTTTTGAAACCACAACTTACGGAACCTGATATGAAAAGGAGGTGAAGGAAGTTAAAAGAGCTCAAAACCAGCCTGTGGAGTTGAGAAATTTGATAATCCTGTGGAAATGAATGCTCTGGATGGCCAAAAGGTCATCAAAAAATGGATGACCCAGTGCACTGCGTCTGGTTTTGGCTAGGGCCGGACACTCACAAAACAGATGGAACACTGTTTCACTCTTACTTGTGTCATCACAGCTACGGCAGTGGGTATTGTGGGGGATGCCAAGCTTGGCTGCGTGGGTTCCTAAAGGCCAATGACCCGTACTAATTGCCGTTAGTCTGGCAACATCTACACGCGATCTGGATAAGAGGTTGTTTGTTCGGGCATTATCGTAGGTTGGCCAGATCTTCCTGGAAATGACACAGTTCGTCAGATTCATCCAACTAGTCCCAGCACATGAGGTGAAGTGCAGGAGGATTTCTCTCTTTACATATCCCAGCGGAGGGAAGACTTCCTCCGCGTGAGACACGCACAGAGCTGAGCCAATTCTGGCAAGTTCATCGGCTTTCTCATTTCCTTCAATGTTCCTATGGCCGGGACCCAGACGAGAGTGATATCAAACCGAAGACAAGCCCTGGTCAGTATCTCCCTGCATTCCACAACGAGCTTCGACGTTGACTTGGTTGAACCAACAGCCTTAATCGCGGCCTGACTGTCGACGAAGATGCCTATTTTTCTTTTGGGAGTCGCAATATTGTGGAGCAGTCTACACGCCTCCTTTATTACAAGTACTTCCGCTTGAAATACACTGGCTACGTTGGGTAGGCGAAGACTCTTAGAGATGTTTAATTCTGTTGAGAAAATGCCTGCTCCTACTCCACAGTCCATCTTGGAACCATCTGTGAAGATGGGTATGTCGAATTCAGTAACGACCGCATTCTCATCCCATTCTGATCTAGAGGGGAATCTAACAGAGAAGTTTTTATGGAAGTAGTGTTTGGGTACTATGTAGTCTGTAGACATACGACCTATGCCGTTAGGAAGGGAAATAAGGATGCTGGAATGGCCATAAGGCCTTTCGGACCAACACTTAGATTCCTTCAGTCTAACAGCGCTACACGCTGCTATGTTTTTTATATGCAGATCCACTGGCAGGAAATTGAGAATGACATTGAGGGCAGCTTTCGGACTTGATCGCAGGGCTCCTGTGATTCCAATTCCAGCTGTTCTTTGGACTCTACTTAATTTAAGGACGTTATAGGCTTTGCTTAAAGCGGGCCACCATACCAGTGATCCGTAGGTGAGGATGGGACGCAACACCGCTGTGTACATCCAGCGAACCATCTTTGGTTGAAGCCCCCACTTCTTGCCGAAGGTTTTACTGCAAGTGTAGAAAGCTATGCTTGCCTTCCGCACTCGATGTTCGATATTGTACTTCCAGTTGAGTTTGGGGTCAAGCATGACCCCAAGGTATTTAGCGCTGGTGGATAAAGGAAGGATTTGGTTGTTTAAGCGGGGAAGTGAGAAGGTTGGTATTTTGGTTTTGGTGGTGAAAAGCATCAGTTCAGTTTTACTTGGGTTAACGCTAAGACCACAACTTGTAGCCCAACCGCTAATCTTACCCAGGGCCCTTTCCATGATTTCACTTATCACGGTCGGAAACATTCCTGACACTAGAACGACCACGTCATCCGCATACGCAACGACTTTTATACCTTCCCTGTCGAGTTTTGAAAGGATTTTGTTAAGTACCATAATCCATAAGAGAGGCGAGGTCACCCCACCTTGAGGTGTTCCTCTGCTTACTGATTTGGTTAGATGGGCGGGTTGAATTTCATTTGTCGCCCAACTGCTGACGGCTTTAGAGTTTAGGTTTTTGTCAACCAAAGTCCCTGCGTTGTTCCTGATCAAGTTATTGATAATCCCTGTAGTTCATCTGTTTTAGGTTGCAAAAGGTGGAGCTGGACTTGCACATTTGTGCGCTGATCCCAATAGGATCCCTTAGACTTTCACTATCCACTTTGTACTTTCGCACACATGCGGCTAAACCGGGAAACAACTTAGCACAACTACTTTGACAAGCACAGTGCACATTCTAAGAATCAGTGCACTTCTTAATGGCTTGCTAGAGATACTGGCGCCCCAACGGAGACATCGACATTAGACCTATAAATACGAGTATACTTCAATGTTGCTGTTCAAGTTCGACGTTTTTTTTTTTTGTTCATTAAATGTTTCAACTATTTGACACCCGAATTTTTTTGTAATTTGGCAGGATCTTTTGCCCTTGCCACCATTTTGCTTAGCATTCAACAGGTGCAACCAGGCAGCAAACCCAGTATTAAACTATTTACGTACATTTTCTGGAAATCCAAGAACGCTCTTTAGGGAAGAGGAGCTTACAGTATCAGCATTAGAACTCATCAGATCAGTACTGACGATCTGCTACTTGATCCGAGCAAAAGCTGGGCGATGTAGCAAGGAATTGATCCTAAGTATCGTCGCCCCTACGCAAGTGTCTTCGAGAGTGGTACCACTAAATCCTATTCCACTAAGATGCTTACCAAAAAGAAATTGTTCCGCAAGTTGTATGCAGCCTTTTGTGCTCCTAACAATGTGCTTAGTCTTGAAAGCCGTTCCAACAGAATTGTGTAGATACTCTAGTCCAACTGTTTAGAAATTCCATCGAAGAATCAAACTTCCGGCAAGTGACAAAGAGTTCAGTTTTCGGCCGAATTCAAAGAGTTCTTCCAAACCTGAGCTATAAGGCAACGGGTTACAGCTTACACAGCCTTAGACGTAGCCTTACTACAATTAGAATAGCATAGATCTCGGCTTGAAAAACTGAGGAATTCTTGCATAAGGAGTTGTGAGGTCTAGATTTATCGATTTTAAAGAAGACACCAGGGCTGGAATCGGCTAAGGTGATAGTTGATTGTCACTTCTTTGATTGTCGTTTTTGATTATCAACTCTACTTTGCTCTGCGTAAAACGATCACCAAAAAATTATAGATTATTGGCAGCACTTAGAGTTTTAGACGTGACTTCCTTGCCGACGGTGTCATTCCGAGTAGCTGATACATATTCGAAGTATTTATTTTTTATGGGGAAATTTGTAAGTGAATTTGCGAATAATAATAATGTTCACAAATTACAACAAATTTGTTTATTTTTTTAAGGTCCCAAGCTAATAAAGAGAAATTACGGATCCTTTACACATTTATGCATTTAAACTATGCCTTCCCTTCCGATTGAAGAACATATTCTCATTTTCCGTTGGCCACATAATCATGATATGAGTTCCATCAACCCTTTAACCTTTAACTGCAAAATTTAAAGGACAAATTTAAAATAACAACCAACCAATAAGAAGATTTAAAGTTGCAGCCAATTGAAGGATAGGTGGACCATGCGTTGAGTTGGTAAACCAATCAATCCCAAGACAAATACAACCGCTTTTTTTGATAAGCAACAATGAATATTTATAAATAATGCATTCTCAAATCGGGTTTGGAAGTTCCGAGATATTTGTTTTATTTCTCAGGTTTCTTCTTAATAGTTGGGACTTTTTTGTTACTATTCTCTTCACACCCAATGAAGTAAACATTGAACTTCAAGAATTTTCAAATTCCACTTTTTTATTTCAATTTATTTAATAAACATTACATTCTTTTTTCACGAAAGTATTTAATTTATTTGGAGTCGAAGGTGCATACCTTTGAAAATGGCACAAATGTATGAAAGCGACATCTAAATAGCTGTCACATGAAATTGATCGCAAAACAGCTATTGTCGATTTGATAATCACCTTACGTGGACGTAAAGCTATGATTTTGATTGTCAACTTTCAACTATCACCTTAGCCGATTCCACCCCAGCTCCGGACCTTTGACTAGTTTTGAAGCCGTCGATGTTTCGCTATCTTATCATAGCCATACAGATCTATAGGAGATAAGTCTCTTGTCTTGTCCAAGTCAGCAAACTGAAAGCTCCTTGATCTTTACATTCCTTGCAAATAAAATATGTTCTCTAGATCCCCGTTTCATTAGATGTCGGTGGAAAGTGATTCCTTTTTTCAACGCTGGATGGTCCTCATAACAGCCTGAGACAACGTCAACCAAACTTGACAGAAAAACTGCAAAAACGCTGCAGTTGTCAAAAGCCTTATTCCATACATCTTCTTCTATGCGTCGTGAGCAACTTCTATCGATGACACAAAGTCTCAAGCGATAACACGCCGCCTCAAGATAAACGTGCTGAATATGATGAAAAGAAGAAGAAGAATCTTAGGAAGCGTCCCTGTACCTGAAAACTTTCTTTAAAAAAAAACGTGTCAACCTCTGTTAGGCCTCTCCTTACTAGTAAGGTAATAATCCATCGGTTCTTAGAGCTGACTGAGATTTATATTCTTTTATTTCTACGGTAATCACATTCTTGATGACATTGTTGGAAGTAGTAATTCCAGGACCTGTACCTGTAACGGGTACTCGGACATGGTTTCTACTTACTTCAGAAAGTCTTCGAAATTACTCTTTTACTTGTAGACACACTGAACTAGTTCCTTCCAGGATTTTCTGTTTTTTGAACAATGTTTGTATAGGAGTTTCATTTATTACTTGCTTTCTAAGTTCTATTTTACAATTCACAGTTTATTACACTTTAGTCAACTTCAATATTAAAATTACAACGAACGAGTGTGGACTTGGTGCTCGTTGTCTGAGTCAGTGAAAGAATGATACGGGAGGTACGGAGAAGGCACAAAGGGGACAGCCGTTGTCGAGCAAAAGAAAATTATTTAACCAATGCATAGTTACAGCGTTTTCGGTAATTCGAATTGAAAATTAAGAACACAATAATTTTGAAAACATAAGTTTTACTTTAAATGGTCAAAATTTATTTTACTTTAAGTTTGGTCAAAATTTGTATATGCCGTTTTCTGGTAAACTAAAGAAAACCAAATTTTTATAAAATGATTTTTTTTTAAAACCATTGCACTATAATACAGACAAAAACTGAGTTTTCTATTAAGTTAAAAACGACCATATTACCTTAGAAATGCATTTTTGTTACAATAGCATATGGACCGTTTTCGAGATATGTATTTCCAAATTTCCAAAAAAATCGTTATTGGATTTCTTATCCGAAAACTGGGTACGCGGTCATGTTAACCTCACCTGCTTAAGCTTAAATATCAATTTTATTTGAAAACGCTCTAGCCGTTTTCAAACAAATCAAACAGGTTTTGAAAATTATGCATGGAAAGTTCCCCTCGATCTGTAAGCCCACAATCTCCGAATCCGATGTTTAAACCCAATCCTGTCAGCCGTTTATTCTGGAGGCCTCGGGACATACGGACAGACAGACAGATGGACAGAATTTTGACACCCAATTTTTTGAGTTCCTCTATTATCGTAGTCTCAGAATTGATTAACATCTCGAGTTCGAAATTTTGAATATCTTCTCTAAAAAAATATTGAATACGCCTCAAAACTGTTATAATGACCCATCATATTTTGGAGAGGTGATTAAATATATTGGGCTATTTTATCGCAATCATTTGGGTCGCTTAAAGGGGTTTTCTCATACTCCAGACCGCAATGTGAGCTGACAGATTGTTAATGTTGAATACCTATGCTTCCTACCAGAGACCACTTGAGCAGTCTGCGAATTTTACACACAGAAGGGAGTTGTCTGTCCGACAACACAATCGACCAGTTATAGAATCTTTTTACCCGAAGCCTTCCACTTCCCATTATAAACTTCTTACCTCATTTAATGTGTTCCATTCTTACAGCTAATTTTTTGACCCAGATTCATAACCCCCGCACTTAGCAGACGAGGAACCCTTCAACAAATACCCACAGCTGCATAAATTCCACCCAATAATCATGCATACTTTCGAACTTACCTCTACGAACATCTTTCGCCCGCCGAAAATGAATAAATAAGAGAGCTGCCAGCGAGCAAAACAAATGATCTCCCTTCAAATCGTTTGTGTTCAACGACATGGCAAATACTTTCTTCCTGGTCACCGCATAGAAATATTTCCGCGCATTTCCCGGCTTGCCATTTGTTTCTCGGTTGTATTTCGCTGCACATTTGTGACCGTTATGGTTGTCCAAATGCTCATACGCTGCACGGCAACCTACATCCTACATCCCTAGGAGTACATCACAGATCACATGTGTGCTCGCTCGATGCAATAAGTAAAAGTTCCAATTACCATAAACAACCGCACTTGCCATTTAAGGGCAAAGCCGCATTTTGCCCGCCACCAGCACAACACATATAAAAGGAATTTGCAATTTTCCACAAATCTGGGAGAGCTGCCACCTTGCCCAGACATAGCCGGCCAAAATGGCATACTGTTCGGTGGTGGGCCTGGCGCTGTGCTGCCTACTGCACAACGTCGTCGTCACAGAGCGCGAACCAGCGAGGAAAACTCCTCGATGATGATGAGAATGACGATGTGCAGATTCATTGCAGCTATCGGTACCGGCCCAGGAAGAGCTTTTCTGGTGTTGGCCTATTTTGGTGTCGCGTTCCTTCAAAAGTATGTTCTCCCTAAAGGTCAGGTCCATCCTAGAGCAGCAGCAGCCGACATCATCTCGCCGCAAAACCACGAGACTCATTCAAATGTCAACAAAGTCACGAGTTGCGCCGCTGCTGCCGTGGTATCATTCTCAAGCCGGGGCCGAAATCGATGGTTCTTCTCGGAATCCTTCCAAAATGAATGTCCTCGGGTATTTATGACTTAAGCATACTAAATATCCCGCTACCACCTTATGTTATGGTTACTATTATAATACCCACGCGGCTGTTGGGCCGAGGTATATATGTCGAGTTTGTACACCGATTCGGTGCATCATCATCGTTCGGCTGCATGCTGTACCAAGTGCTTATCGCCTGGAGATTTGTAATACATCCTCGAAAATGCGCAGTTGCTGATCTCTGGGTCTCTGGTGTTATTTATGGCAAAGGTACACGAGAAATGTTCATGTTGCACAGCTCGTTACCGAACGTGTGTATAGTGGCAGTTGCGGCATGTCTGGCGTCGAATGGCGTTTGCAACATTGTTGCCAAACAACACGGGATGGCACCGTGGTGGGTGAGATTTTTCTTTTATAATATTTGCCTTGGGGTCGACAGGTTAAATAGATGTTTGCGATGGCTATATGTATGTGTCTGGCTGATGGAAGGTGAAGTGGATAGTGACGCTGTTTTTGCTCTTCAATCTAATTGGTACGGTAGCGATGTTAGGCTAACTGAAAGGGTAATTGTGTTCATGATCCCATGGTATCTAAGCCTTAGGACAGACAAAAGTTGGAAGAGCCACTGCATAGTAGGTGTAGGTTAGGTGTTAAAATGTGGAAAACATTGACAGTGGTATAAGGGCGAGAAGCCAGCTAGATTGGGAAGGAAACGGAAAGGGAGGGAATGTCGACGACTGTGAACCCATTTTATTTTGCTGCTTCTGTCAAAATATTTTCAAACGCATCAGTGACAGCTTACTGAGTTCTACCAATATTTTATGCAGGTTAACAAAATTGTGCGCTTGGTGAAGGTTTGTAATTTGGCCAAAAATTAAATTTTCCATACTCACAATTGCGAAATTTTAGATACAAAATTGCATGTGACCTACAAAATATTTTGTTTGAAGGTTAAAAATAATTAAGGCCCTGAATGATTACAAGGTGATTGTTCGCAGATCTTTAGATTGCCGAATAAGCTTTTGTGTCAAAATACTGTTTATATTTAGGTTGTTTCCATTTAAACGGGCACATGGTACTTGTAAGACCTAACAACCGGTCTATCCCTAGCTTTGAAGGTGGCTTGAAAGCAGGCTCAGTTGAAAATAACATGTTCTGAACTGTCAGGAAAGTGAAGAACGGGTAGTCATTTAGTCAGTAGGTCTATGATCCCCTTACTTTAAGTAGTCCATTTCCCATTTTATCTCATAAGGTAGCTGGGTAAAAATAGATTTGTGGCAGAGTATTTTCCGTGCACTCGAGATCTCGACAGGTATTTTTTAAATATCCACAAAAGAATCAAATAAGTTAGAACCTTTTTTGACAAGCATTCCAGTCACGGGCTTTTCGGTTGCATTGCTTACATTTTTCCTAAGGATGTTTGCTATATACAATGAGTACCGCCACTTTAAACTGCTCGATTTTGAAAGAGAAAATACTACCGACAGTTAGTTGTTGACAGTCTTGGGAAAAGCTCCCAAATTTTAGTAGAGCAGTTGTGGCTGCGCGGAGCTTGTTGGTCATCTGTACTATAGCCTTACGCTTTGGAGCCTCTTTTACCAATTCTGTACTGCAAAATAGTTTGCACACTGTTTGCGATAGGTCAATGCAAGCCCAAGCAGTGCTCTTGTTGGCCTTATCGTTGGGCCCCGCAATGAAAGCCGAGCAACTCTCGTACTCCTTTTTAACAAACGCAGTGGTGGCCGCTCCTTGATTTTCTGTCTTAGTTATTGGTACATGGTTACAAATTCGGGCGTTTAATTAAATGTTTTTGGGGCTTGTATATATGTGACAATGGCGAGAATATTTTGGGAGTATTAGAATTAAAAAAGTAATAAAAGATTTATTTAATTTAAATTATGTTTCCTATTACAATATATGTCCGAAATATTAAATTGTAATATAGGTGAAGATGGGTTTCAATTAAAACCCATTTAAATTAAGTCCTTATTTATACACTCGAAACTCTAATAACCGGAATAGCTGGGACCGAGCCTATAACCGATTTTTCTCTAAATTTATAAAGAAAAGCTCTTAGTTTGAAGACAGTTTATTTCTTTATCTTATAAAACAAAAACAGACATTAAATTCATCAATAAACACAACAATTCATTTAAAATAAATCAATTTAACGATGAAACAAACTATAATTTTCGTTTTAAAAATGAAAAACTCACACAAAACGAATGGTTGTGAGAGGCTAGGCCCAGGGTCGCTACAGACAGACCGCCAACTATTATTATTATTAGAATTATAGAAAACTCTCCATCGAAGTCAAATTCCCGTGGTCAATTATGCCTGTAAAGTGCCACTGTGCTCCATTTAGTAGGAATATTCTCCGAATTTTTCTCGTATATGTAAAGGAATTATCTTATTATTTATTCAGTCAGTTACTTACTTTCTTTGTATGTATATTGTATAAGCTTTATTTTTGAGGCAATTAACTGGAATCTCTTGACTGCCTTCTACTAAAGTGAATCCACTAGGAAAATCTCTGCCCTTCACCACTTAAAGGAAAAAAGGAAAATAAAGCAAATTCTTACAAGAATACTTTATGCTTGAAAATTCTTTGGACATCAACGTTTTCCGAATAGCCTTCTCTTGTTTGTATTTTTTTATATTCTTTTTTTTTTCAAAACTTAATCCAAATCAGCCAATAAGTTCTCTACTGAGAAGGATGTTTAAAATAACTCAACATTTTTAATCACGCGACAAAACAATATATTTGTGTTCAAAAGTAATAGTGATATATTTAAATGTAATCGCACTTTCGTTCAGATTCTGTATTTAAACCAAATAGAAATGTGTTGAATTAGATGCCTTTAATAAGTTCGTATTAAAACATAATCAGAGTAGATGTCATATTTCACTTAACTATAACTTAGTGGTAAGTTCTTAACTGCAAAGTCATATTTTAAATGAAACCGGGTTAGATTGTAAAACATAAATACTTGAATTCAGTCATTCGAAATTAAAGTTTCTCGTATTAAAATTATCATTTTAATGAAACAAACAATTGCAGACAACACCTAGTGTTGTCTAGAGACCCATTTTGTACCCTTGCCACCAAAGCTTTGGGAATTTCTTTCTTCGGAAGCAACCCAGTATTAGGAGGCAAGCTATCTGTCAATAATAGGGTAAAGTCGGGAAACACGGCGGTGCAGGGAAATAAGTCCACGGGAACTAAGTCCACCGAGGGACTAGGTTCCCACCTAATGGGAAATAAAACCACTTTCGTGAGGTGGACTAAGTTCCCATGTAGGGTGGGAACTATGTCCACTTTCTGATGGGAACTTAGTACACACTCAAAAATAAGAAGGGGAAACTTACGTCCAAATTAAATTGGACAACAAACTCACGATCTTTTATTGGAGTAACTCCGACAAAGCGTAATAACGCCAACAAAATTTGAGTAATAAGACCAACCTTGCACCCACCCCGTAATCCAACAGTAAATCCAAGCAGGAGGGTTGCAGGGGGGCAGCATGCCCCCCCATACAGATTTCATAGTTTGAGAGCGCAATAACACCAACTTGACGTTAAAAGGGAAATAAAACCACTCTGAGTTTTCGGAATTTATTTCCCACCTTATATGGGAACTAAGTCCACTTCACGAAAATGGTTTTATTTCCCCCTTGGTGGGTACTAAGTCCCTCAGTGGACTTAGTTCCCGTGGACTTATTTCCCTGCACCAAACACGGCACCCTCTCAATATTTCCTACTTAACGCTTTTATTTTAAAACAAAGACCTGAAAATATCATTTAGATTTACGCCTGTTCCTGAAGGGTGCAGCGCGACCTGATTTGCAGCTGTAAATTTCTAGTTACAAACGAACAAACAAAAAAAAAACGATAGATTCGAAGAATTGTTTGTGTGTGTGAGTGAAAGAAGCGTAGATGGAAAAGTATTCGGTGCCCGGTATTCGATGTTACAAACAAATTAGAAGCGTATATCGTGTGTGCTTGTTTCCATTTAAATGTCATGTTGTTCGTGAAAAAAAAATATAACACCATTTGGGAGATATTGCAACTCTAAAGTTTGGGATATGAGGCACAGGTGCCATTTCAGATGAATGGGTTCAATGTCTTATAGACATGTTTGTCTCACGGCTTCTTCGACATCTTTTGTTAAATATACTTGTAAGAGGTGTGGGCAGAAAAATTCAAAGAAAACCTTCCAGTTTTTTACTGAACTTTTACGTTTTTAAACATTTTCTTATTTTTTATTTTTAAGTTAAATAAAAAGGTAAAATATTTATGTTTTTAAATTAAAAAATACGCTTTAGTTTTTGAGCTGTTACGAAAACAAAACAATGGGAGTCATATCTCCCGACATTACCCTAAATGTTGTCAAATGTTCGCCCACACTCCCACCTCCTGAAGGAGATACTGGGCTTATGCAGGCACTCACTTCCAACAGAGTACGATAGTGTTGGTCCGACAGCCTTTTTTGACATTGATAAGATCACCTTCAACTGATCATTAACTTCATTACAAATCGAATTAGTGTCCGTAATTGTTTTATTTATCCGCCAGTTCGCATTAATACCTAAACCTGTTCGCCATAAATCAATTGAATGCCATAAATGCCGCAAATGCCTCTCATAAACCATCCTTTATGGATTGTGTATCGTTTATTGCTGCATAGTTAAGAGGCTGTGCTGTATTGGCTACATGATTGTCCGCAGACCCAAATTCAGATAATCCCACTGCACCTATACTTCCATCACCTGAAAGGACCATGAAATTGCCCATTAACCGATCGGTGTAATGATTACAACACACGTCCGTAGTGCTGTCCATAAAAAGTACATATTCAAATTTATCATCGCAAAGCCGCCCCGAAAAAAGCATCCAAGACACCAAAATGGACCTGCCACCATAACCAAAAAAAAAAAAAAAAAAATTCCAACCAATAAATTCCCTCACAATGGAGGGAAAAAAAAGACGAAACCTCGCGCCAAAAAGGTTGTTGTTTCAACCAATTCGTAGCGTAACAAATTTTTGTGTCCCCCCGAACAGCAGGACACATAAATCAATTCCAATCGCCCGAGAGGTGAACCCCCCCAAGGAAAAGAAAGCAGCATCTCAGAGAGGAGGATTCAGATTCAGGCTCGAATTGAACGTAACAATGGATACGCGATACAGTGTGTTGGCTGCGGCAATAAATCATTTCGCCACTTATAATGCTCGGAGCTGCAGTGTGTGTCGCCGAGGTAAGCGCGATAAGACCACAAAATCATCGAAACAATAAAGGAATTAAATTTCCACAAATAAATCTCTGGACCAGCGGAAGCCTCATGAATTTTTGGGGCGACGCAGTCGCGCGTGTCCGTTCTTATCTCAGCAAACGCATTTGGAACCAGTCGCCAGCGGTGAATAAATTTGGAATTCTTCCCGGGGTAACAGCGCTCAGGGCGTGCCGGCCGCCCTAAAAGCTCAGATCAATCTTCGAAATCTCAGAAAACGACAAACGACAGGACATTGGCTATTTATTTGTGGCGTACAGTCGCGCCGTCCATAGGACATAAATCAAAGGATTGACCATCCTTGGAACACCGCATAAATGTCTTTATATATATATGTTTATGGACAACTAACCCGCACTAGATTTGTCCGGAACTATTAATTTAAAAAGTGAAACGCTGCGAAATGAAAATCAAATCTGTCTGGAAAAAAATTGAATAAAGCTGTTGCAGCCTGCGGACACCGACAGACGCACTGATGATTTTGATTAATCGGTCTGTCGGGCGTATCCTTGAGTGCTGTCTGTCTATTAATGCGCAAGCCAGTCTCCCGCGCACCATCCACCACCAGGGGAAGAAGTAAATTTTTCTTTTTTAGTTTTATTGTTTCTCTTAGTGTCACGGAGACTGATATGATAATCAGACCGCTCCGAGGAGGTGGACTTTTTATTTTCAAGATGCCAGGCCAATTAAAGGTGATGATTCCGAACTGGTGATACGATGCGACATGCCTGAGAGCATGGGTGGTTACTTGGCCGGAGGTGGGGTAATGGAGTATGGCTGCGGTTGGCGAGCATTTAGGTCGAAAGAGTGATTTTGGTTGGAGGATTTACGTGCGTGAAAGGAAGCTGTAGCAAGATTTTGTTCAAAGAGCAATTGCGACATCGTTGGGCCAAAAATGCTTGCCAAAAATCGGATATCCACGTTCTTCACTGGAGTTGAAGTAACCAAAGTTACAAGGCCGTTAATAGAAAGGTTGCAAACCTAGAGTTTGGCCGAATGATTTGATCAGGCGAGCCGATCTTCTTTCCCCGATCGACGACACGACAGAAAACCTCGATCTACTTCGGAGAAAAGCAAATTTTTAGGATAAAAACAGCCGAACAGAAAAGGACATCGAGGAATTTCTCTAGAGGTGATCGCTTAAATACTTTTTAATAGCTGCCTCCAGGAAAGGGTCTTTCGCAAGTTTGATTCTGTACGGCGCAGAGTTACCTCTGAACATTTTGAAAAAGTGTCAAAAGATATCCGAACTTTGAAAGGTCACTATGGTATGGCCCTATGAGTATGAATAAGTAAGGTTCCGCTGCTTTCTTCATCAATTTTCCGTCAGTTACAATATTTTTATTGGATACTGCATTAATGATAATTGTTTACCAATTTAATGCTTCAACTTATTCATTTTAAATAAATTTCTAGACGTTTTAAATCAGCATTCAGTTGGTTTATGAATTCATCCGCAGAACCTCCAGAAACAAACATCCAAAGTATCTTATCGTTTACCAAAAAAGTAAAAAAATGGCTGTTTAATTACGACTTAAATGAGATCTATAATTTATCCAAGGTAATTGCATAGTGACTGCGCTCACCTTTTTATTTAAACTCACTCCGCTAAACCAAATTTAGATTTATAAATTATTTAACTATACGTCCAGCTGAACTGATACTCGAAGCATTCGCCACTAGTTTTTAATAGCTATAGAATGTTTCTAACCATTCATTCCCTGATGAAAAACACTTATAATTTACTTATTGTTCTTTGTCGCTCCTTGAGGTACCCCAGCTTAACGGATAAATCTTTTGAAAGAATAATGGACACTTTTGTTCGTTGAATTCTGTTCGATAAATACCGTTTTAACCATTCAAGTTCTACACCTCCTTGTTACGACGGGCTGGGAAAAGAACGAGAACTTCCCAAAAATTAACTGCGGGTCTCGAGCACCTGGTAATCTACGGCTGCTTCAGTCCGGGGTGGGTTTTTTGTGTTGCAGAATTTATACCCGAAACAAAAATAAAATTGTGCTCGATGAGGAAAAAAAGAGTTGACAGGAAAGAATACGTTGCTCTAGGGATTTGCAAGAGAAGGGATCCGGTTGCGCGGTTGATAACCCGAGGTGAATTGGGTATCTTGCCCTCCCTACCATGGCACATTCCGTCCGAGTCCACAAAAGTGATTAAGAAATGGCCCCTTTGCACAAAAAGGAAACTCTTCGCTTTTCACTTCATTACCTCAATTATAAAAATTTTATTTATTTCATTTTAAGTCTATGTTACTTAATTAATAACAAGGGATTTCAAAAAAAAGATCAATAGAAAAAAAAACAATTGTATGTCTATCTATAGACATTAACCTATGTATATAACTATATACGCATATGTAGGGATTTATCCATATATATAAAAAGAAACAAAAAAATGACTCACCCAAACATGTAGCTCCGTCGATGGAAGGCCTGCCGTCGATGGATGAACGAAGGTGCTAAGAAACAAAAGGTTAGGGCTAATCCTACATATATGTATATGCGTATATTACTTAATCGCAGATAGATTAATCAAAGTTAAAAGATAAAGATACAATATGAATTAACTCAATTACTTATGAGATTAATCAAAGTTTAAACGATAAAGATACATTATGAATTAACTCAATTACTTATGAGATTAATCAAAATTAAGAGATAAAGATACAATATGAATTAACTCAATTACGTCTGAGATTAATCAAAATTAAGAGATAAAGATACAATATGAATTAACTCAATTACTTATGAGATTAATCAACGTTTCAAGATAAAGGTAAAATATGAATTAACTCAATTACGTCTGAGATTAATCAAAGTTTAAACGATAAAGATATAATATGAATTAACTCAATTACTTATGAGATTAATCAAAGATTAAACGATAAAGATTTGGGTATGCAAATCCCAGTGTGCTTAGGGCTATATTCTACCCATTTTACAGCTTGACTAGGAAGTCAGCTCTAGTTTTCCCAAGCGAATGCTGGGGTCCGTTAAGCGGCAAGTGACGTTAGGTGACAAACTCTGCGCCACGTGGTGACTTAAATTAAATGGTGGGTGATAAGCCAGCCCCATCAGAAAAAAAAACAAGCAAAATCTACGTTACACATTCTATAGATAGATAGAGTGAACAAAAAAAAATTGCAAATGAAAAATGTATTTTACAGATACAAAAGTGCCAACTGGCTTTTACAGATACAACATGCAAGTTGCACAAAAAAAAAAAAAAGATCGGCGCTCCCGCGGTGGATGAAGAGATCGGCGACTTGACGTACGTAAAGCTGCGTTGGATGCTGTCTCGAATGTCGGAATCCGCACATCTAGGCAAGCAACAAACTTCCGCTGCAGTATCGCAGGAAAATGTCCCGATACGCAATCCGCAGGTAGAAAAAATCAATGTGGGAAAGGAAATCCACGTCCACAAGTAGAATTGAGGATCGAATTACGATACCACAAAACTACGCGAGATGAAAAATAACCAAAAAACACCAAAAACCACCAAAAACCCCTAGAATCACACGGTAGAAAGAAAAAAAACACGTGTGAGCCCAGTGCACAAAAAAAACTTATCAATCCCTTACCTCGTGGGGGTTTTGTTTTACACAAAAAAAACGACAAAAAAAACTCTGTCTTCAGCTCTCCGTTTGGGGTTGAATTAATTCCTCGTTTTTGGTTTAGCTGCGTCGTCACGGCAATCAATTAATTGTCTTTTTCTTAGCAAACGCACTGAATTGAATTTGAACTCACTTCTTCGAGCGGTCTTACAAAAAAAAAACCCGTACAATTTCAAAATTTCGGTCTCGCACGAAGAAAAAAAAGTTTCTTCTTTGTTCCTCAAGGGAAACAGCGAGAAAAAAAAACTGCACACCAACTCGTGTGGGGTTGTAAAACTCTGTTCACCAAACGACTGCACCCACTGACGACTAACTTCCAACTAACTTTTATTCTCGACACTGCGCATTTATTTCTTATGCAAAAATTGTACTGTGGCTGATTCAAACTGACAAATAACCTGGCCTACTCCCACTCATACAATTCCCTACTGGGGTGGTTTTGGTATATTTCGCACAATCATCCTCTGCCACTCGCACTAGCAGAAAAAATTCTTGGCGTCACTAATACCTTGACATGGGTAGAGGTAAATTTATTTGTCGCAATGCGGCAAACATTTAACGTTCCTATACCGTATATGCACATACAAGAGATAGCCATTGCTTTGCATCAATGCGTCTCCCATCAGTCACTACTACCACGCCAGTTTCACTCTCAAATTTCTTGTTGCACTGATCTCAACTGTTATACGGTGAGAGCGCGACACACCATGAATAACATTGTACTGTATACCTATATGCGTAATACCTTACAAAAGTGGTGTGCGCGTGCACAAGAGAGACGAAAAAAAACGAATGGTCGGACGTTGAGTGTGAGTGTGTCGTGTCTGATGACGATTGGAATGTTGGGTTGAAATTTGTTATAGGGTTGCCATGTAGCAAGAAAACCAAAAAAAAATTTTCTCGTCAGGAATTATTGTTTTAGATTGAATTTCCTTTGGTAGAATTTGTATCTATTTTTCTCTTTAGGTATGATGCATAGTACAACACAGACTTGTGAGGATATGTGCTTAAGGACATATGGAAGCACAAGGCTGACGGTTCAAGCTCGTATATCTTTGCTGTGGTACATCATCGTTTTACCGAATTCGTCTTGTAGTTTGTAACAATTGTTGCCTACTTTCTCTACGACAGTAGCTTTTAAAAACTTGGGTGCTAACTTAGCATTGAAATGTTTCTTCGCGTCGCTTTGTGCAAACGAGCGGCGGAATACTGTTTGTCCAGGACAGAAGATCACATTAGTACTGCGAGTATTATATCTCTTAGCACTGCTGGTGAAAGCTTTAGCAATGTGCTTTTGTACTTCATCTCTAATCAGTTGGAGTCTATCTTTATGGTGTATAACCATTTCTCCTGTCTCTAAGGAATTAAGGTTTTTGAATAACTTATACGTTGTAGCGTGTGTTATCATTTCCTGGCCAAATAGGGTAAAGTAAGGTGAAAATCCAAGTGCTTGGTGGTATGAACTACGCAATGCTGAAGCAATATACGGAATGCACTCGTCCCAGCGGTTTTGTTCGGTTTTCAAATACGCTCGAATTCCCGAGACGATAGAACGATTCACCCTCTCAGATGCATTACTTTGAGGTGAATAGACAGCGGTATACGTATGACGAATTCCATACTGCTTAAGAAAATTATTAAACAATTCTCCCTTGAATTGAACACCATTGTCTGTAACAATGTTCTCGGGTACTCCAAAGATGGTGAACACACTATCCTTCAAAAACTCGATAATCTTATTAGCACACAATTTCCGTATAGGTTTTAAAAGAGGAAATTTTGATAAATGGTCTAGGACAATGAAAATGCCAATGTTACCTGATCTCGACCGGGGGTACGGTCCTAATAAATCCATATATAAATTTTGAAATACTCTACTGGATTTCGGCTGACTAATCATGGGTGCTCTTAATACTTTATTTGGTGCTTTAGTCTGTTTGCAGGTTTCACAATTGTTTATAAAATTTTTAACGTCTACTGCCATCTTAGGCCAATAAAAATGTCTCTTCAGCCTCTCGAGAGTTTTGCCTATACCTGCATGGCAAAAGGTCGGTGGGTTGTGAAAACGTTCCATTAGACTAGATGTCATGTTTTCTGGTATCCAAAGCTTCCATACGGTAGATTCGTTTTCGACATCACCATCGTAAAACTGAGTTCTTCGGTATACAAATTTATCAACTATCTTAAGATCTGGCAAGCTAGATTGGTTTGCACTCACATGACTGCGAAGTTTTTTGTATTGATCTGACTCAAAGTGTTCAGATTCTAAGTCTACTTCTGGATCAGAGATATCGATAGCGGAAACAATGTTTTCTTCGACGCGTGACAGTGCGTCCGGTACAACATGATCAGAACCTCGTCTATGTTCAATAGTGAAATTATAACCTTGCAATTTGAGTGACCATCTGGCAAGACGTCCAGACAGGTCTTTCTGTTGCATGATCCATTTCAAACTGGCATGATCAGTTACGATTTTAAAAGATTGTCCTTCCACATATGGTCGGAATTTCTTGAGACATAGAATAGCTGCTAGACATTCTAATTCCGTGACACTATACTTTCTCTGCGTGGAGTTCAGCTTTTGGGAAAAGTACGCTATCGGACATTCATTCTGCTCGTCATCGAACTGCGTCAGCACCCCACCAACACCAAATAAACTTGCATCACATTGGATGGCGAAAGGTTTACTGAAGTCTGGGTTCGCTAATACAGGAGCTGTGGATAACATGGTTTTCAGTAAATCAAACGACTTTTGAGCCTGTTCATTCCATTTGAAGGTTTTAGTCTTCTTTAACAAGTCTGTCATCGGAGCAGATACTCCGGAAAAATCTCTTATAAACCTACGGTACCAACCCGATATACCCATAAAACGTCTGAGCTGTTTGACTGTCGTCGGAACAGGATATGAGGTCATCGCTTTGATTTTGTCTGGATCGGTTCGCAGTGTACCGTGGCCTACAATATACCCGAGGTATTTAACTTCACTTAAACAAAACCGACTCTTCTCTATGTTTACGGTAAGTCCTGATTTCGTCAGTCGTTGAGCTACATCAACTAGCAGTTGAAGGTGGTCTTCAAAACTTGCCGAGAGCAACAGTAAGTCATCTAAATAGACGAAAACACGTTCTTTCATTTCTGGTGGTATCACACGGTCCATCAATCGACACATGGTCTGTGGAGCATTACATAAGCCGAATGGCATGACTTTGTATTGGTACAAAGGCCTGTTAGGAACGGTAAATGCAGTTTTGTCTCGTGAAGCTTCGCTGAGTGGTATTTGCCAAAAGGCGTCTTTCAAGTCAAGACTTGAAATAAACTCGGTTTTAGGCAAACGACTTAAAATACCCTCAATGTGTGGTAAAGGATAGGCATCCTTTATAGTAACACTATTGAGTTTACGCGAGTCAAGACACAATCTTACTTTTCCTGGTTTTTGTACTAAAACAACTGGACTACTCCACGAACTAATCGACTCTTCAATGACTCCGAGTGATAACATTCTGTCTATTTCAGCATGTACTAATTTTTCGATAGCCGGTGAAATAGGGAAATATCGTTGCTTCACAGGTTTAACACCTGGTTCGATTTCAATCGCGTGTTCGACAACACTAGTTTTACCGAGTCCTTCTCTAGCAAATGAGGGGAACATGGATATAGCTGCGTCTAATTTCTGTTTCTGACTCGAAGTTAGACAATGTCTCTTCGGTTCGGGATCAGAATTATCCGCGGGGAAAGATATTCCACTAATTAAATCCGGGGCTATCTTGAAAGCTGACCAAAAGTCAATCCCAAGATATAAATCTTGCGACAAGGTAGGTATAACGTAAATTCGTAATTTCTTTGTAACATTTCGGAAAGTAACATCTGTTTCGATGTAACCTTTAATTTGTTGTGAATTACCATCTGCAGTTTGTGCAAAGGTTGTAAAATGTTTAATTTTGACAAGTCCTGTATCTAGTAATTCTTTAGCTGCCTTCGCACCAAAACATGAAATAGATGCTCCACTATCCAGTAATCCTTTGTAACACTTGTCTAATATAGACACGGTTGCATAGGGTCTGAGATCGTGAGAAGGGTTTTCAATTCCAGCTATTGCGTGTTTAATGAAAACTCGATTCTTTCTAACCATTCTCCAAAACGATCGCATACGCTGCGTAGCTTTCTTTGGTTTTCGGGTTATACTTGAATTATCTGTTAATTCATTAACTGGGTTAAATAAGGCTTCTTTAATTCGATTATAAGATTTCAATCGTCTATGATATGGAATAATTGGATGAAGTTTTGGTTCGCTAAGTTCAGTTGACTGTTTGGTTGTCCTAGAAAGAATAACAACCGGATTTGTAACTTTCCGAGCTACATCCAAGGTTTCCTTAATAGGGTCAGGAGTTGAAAGTTTAGTTACTGATAGGTCTTTATTAGTGTCACCCCTTCCTTTTACGACGAGCGTGGTTGGGTGATGTTTCCAACGCTCCTCCTTGCGTTTAACGACTGTAAACACTTAGGGCAATTTGGTTTGTATACGTTTGCAGTCCCACAACCGTAACAAAATATTGTTCGTTGAGCCAAACACTCTCTATAGGAATGTCCTTCTGTCCTACAGTTCCAGCATAACAGATTGTTTAACTCCGCTATGTCAGGGTTAATGATGGAACCATCTTCGAGATTGGTCGAATCTGTGGTTAGTTCATTGATAGGTCGACGGAAAAAGGTTTGTCGATTCGTCGGTTGAGTTTGATTCGGTATACTACCAAATACAGCCTCTCGACGTAGACAAAAGTTCCGTAATTGTGCAACAGATGCAAAAGTCATATAAAAGGTTTGTTGTTTAATTTCAGCTCTGACGTTCCGGTGTAAAATTTCAACTAACTCTTGTTCGTGAATTGGATAACACAACCGATCGCAGAGTTTCAAGATTGAATTATAAAATTCATCAAAAGGTTCATTCGCTTTTTGTTTTCTAGCAGAAATCAGTTCCTTTATGTCGGAATCTGTTTTGAATTCTTGGAATTCCTGTCTTAGCGCATGACAAAAAGGTTCCCAAGAGATTCTATCGACTCCTCTACGGTAACGCCAATACCAATCTCTTGCACGATCTGTAAAAACAATGTGAATGTAGTCGCAAAGCAACTGAAAATCACCATTCAAACAGTCTTTCGTCAAGGCGGTAATCCGATAAATAAAATTGTTAATTGATAATTTTGAATTCAAACCATCAAAACTGATATTCCAGCTTTGAATAATATTTGCTGCTCTATTCTTGTCTATCCGGGGAAAATCATTTGAACGGTTTTGTTCGCTAGGGTAGAAGGGTACTTGAATGTTTCGCGCTCCAGCTTCATTTGAAGGTAGCGAAAATTCTGGAAGTCTATTAGGTTCAGGATTAGGTATAAAAGCTTGCTGATCTTGAGAGTTACTACTAGGTTTAGATTGCTTAGTGAGTAAGTTCTCAAATTCACGCATCATAATGGACATATTCATCTGAAGCTTTTCATCCATAATTTTCTCAAGTCGTTTCGACACCGTTTGAAATTGTTCATCGACCTTTTCGCTGTTCAAATCTACGTTCGGAAGCACAGTACAAGGATTCAAGGATGCACTAGGCAAATGACTACTGGTTCCTGTCTGGTCGTTGTGAGAAAAGTTAAGGTCAGTATTGGAGAAAACTTGATTTAAAGATATTTGTTGAGATAAGTCTCTACGCAAATTATCTTCAATGTGTTGGACTGTTGGTACGCCAGATGTTGGAGATGATGGCATAGACCAATCAATCGGGTTTTGAAAAAGTGCTTTAGAGCGGGTTACTACGCTACTTGTTTTCGGAATCGCACCAGTTTGTTTAGTATTTGTCCCATGACTAGAACGTGCTAAGTCTTTGGGAGAACACTTAGTCTGACAAATCGGACATGAAGATGTCTTCTTTAACCAATCCAGAATACATATCTGATGAAAGGTGTGATTACACTTCGTAATAGTTAGCTCTTTGTCATTAAAAGGTTTCTTGCAAATCGAGCAAGTAATAGATACAGATCCATTTGATTTCAATGGTAGAGTAGTGGGTGTACGTGGCAAAGCCATTTTAAACAAGAATTATAAATTTAAATAAAGTAAATGTGAGAAAAAAAAAAAGATAAAAGAAAATAATGAGGGTAAATATCAAGAAGAAATTAAAGAAAATACTTAAATACGTTTGTTATATCATGAAATGAATAATGAGGCAATGAAGTAAAGCGTTAGAGTTCTACGGAATCCTTCAAGCAAACACCTAGATAAAGCAAAGGTAAAAAGGTTAGAGTGTAATGAAAAGTATAGTATTGGTCGAGACATCAAGACAGTATACTCATTCTACATGTTCAGAAACTGAGCCTGTAATTCCTGAGTCTGATTACAACACGGTATTGTAAAAAGAATGTAATGCAATTTGTTAGTTGGATAGGATCGTTGGACTAAATACCTGGACGAAATATCGCATAACGAATGCAGATATTCGTAATTCACAGGATCAGCACCAAAGAATCCTATTCAGCTAAATCTGGTAAAACAATCAGCAATTGCAGCTTATCGTACATTAACCCCAAGTCGATGGTTCAATAATCGATTATGAATTAATCGGTTACTGACAATTCCATAACTAGATGAGCTAATGAAAATTGAAAGGAGCTCACTTCGACGTTTAACTCTGAGAAAATCTTCTCGACAAGTCAATCGTTACTCGAAAGCGACTCGACAAAAAAAAATTTTTTTTTTTTTTTTTTTTTTTTGTGTTGGCCGAAGCTTTTCCAAAACCATTGAAAATTCCAAGTCTTTAACTTAGTTCAAGATAGTTTAGGTCTGTCTTCAGGCTGAACGTTGGGCGCCATATTTTTGTTACGACGGGCTGGGAAAAGAACGAGAACTTCCCAAAAATTAACTGCGGGTCTCGAGCACCTGGTAATCTACGGCTGCTTCAGTCCGGGGTGGGTTTTTTGTGTTGCAGAATTTATACCCGAAACAAAAATAAAATTGTGCTCGATGAGGAAAAAAAGAGTTGACAGGAAAGAATACGTTGCTCTAGGGATTTGCAAGAGAAGGGATCCGGTTGCGCGGTTGATAACCCGAGGTGAATTGGGTATCTTGCCCTCCCTACCATGGCACATTCCGTCCGAGTCCACAAAAGTGATTAAGAAATGGCCCCTTTGCACAAAAAGGAAACTCTTCGCTTTTCACTTCATTACCTCAATTATAAAAATTTTATTTATTTCATTTTAAGTCTATGTTACTTAATTAATAACAAGGGATTTCAAAAAAAAGATCAATAGAAAAAAAAACAATTGTATGTCTATCTATAGACATTAACCTATGTATATAACTATATACGCATATGTAGGGATTTATCCATATATATAAAAAGAAACAAAAAAATGACTCACCCAAACATGTAGCTCCGTCGATGGAAGGCCTGCCGTCGATGGATGAACGAAGGTGCTAAGAAACAAAAGGTTAGGGCTAATCCTACATATATGTATATGCGTATATTACTTAATCGCAGATAGATTAATCAAAGTTAAAAGATAAAGATACAATATGAATTAACTCAATTACTTATGAGATTAATCAAAGTTTAAACGATAAAGATACATTATGAATTAACTCAATTACTTATGAGATTAATCAAAATTAAGAGATAAAGATACAATATGAATTAACTCAATTACGTCTGAGATTAATCAAAATTAAGAGATAAAGATACAATATGAATTAACTCAATTACTTATGAGATTAATCAACGTTTCAAGATAAAGGTAAAATATGAATTAACTCAATTACGTCTGAGATTAATCAAAGTTTAAACGATAAAGATATAATATGAATTAACTCAATTACTTATGAGATTAATCAAAGATTAAACGATAAAGATTTGGGTATGCAAATCCCAGTGTGCTTAGGGCTATATTCTACCCATTTTACAGCTTGACTAGGAAGTCAGCTCTAGTTTTCCCAAGCGAATGCTGGGGTCCGTTAAGCGGCAAGTGACGTTAGGTGACAAACTCTGCGCCACGTGGTGACTTAAATTAAATGGTGGGTGATAAGCCAGCCCCATCAGAAAAAAAAACAAGCAAAATCTACGTTACACATTCTATAGATAGATAGAGTG
Organism: Cheilosia vernalis; assembly: GCA_949126925.1. Lineage (NCBI taxonomy): Eukaryota > Metazoa > Arthropoda > Insecta > Diptera > Syrphidae > Cheilosia > Cheilosia vernalis. Next base: position 15,696,005 of record OX421361.1, read on the forward strand.
AACAAAAAAAAATTGCAAATGAAAAATGTATTTTACAGATACAAAAGTGCCAACTGGCTTTTACAGATACAACATGCAAGTTGCACAAAAAAAAAAAAAAGATCGGCGCTCCCGCGGTGGATGAAGAGATCGGCGACTTGACGTACGTAAAGCTGCGTTGGATGCTGTCTCGAATGTCGGAATCCGCACATCTAGGCAAGCAACAAACTTCCGCTGCAGTATCGCAGGAAAATGTCCCGATACGCAATCCGCAGGTAGAAAAAATCAATGTGGGAAAGGAAATCCACGTCCACAAGTAGAATTGAGGATCGAATTACGATACCACAAAACTACGCGAGATGAAAAATAACCAAAAAACACCAAAAACCACCAAAAACCCCTAGAATCACACGGTAGAAAGAAAAAAAACACGTGTGAGCCCAGTGCACAAAAAAAACTTATCAATCCCTTACCTCGTGGGGGTTTTGTTTTACACAAAAAAAACGACAAAAAAAACTCTGTCTTCAGCTCTCCGTTTGGGGTTGAATTAATTCCTCGTTTTTGGTTTAGCTGCGTCGTCACGGCAATCAATTAATTGTCTTTTTCTTAGCAAACGCACTGAATTGAATTTGAACTCACTTCTTCGAGCGGTCTTACAAAAAAAAAACCCGTACAATTTCAAAATTTCGGTCTCGCACGAAGAAAAAAAAGTTTCTTCTTTGTTCCTCAAGGGAAACAGCGAGAAAAAAAAACTGCACACCAACTCGTGTGGGGTTGTAAAACTCTGTTCACCAAACGACTGCACCCACTGACGACTAACTTCCAACTAACTTTTATTCTCGACACTGCGCATTTATTTCTTATGCAAAAATTGTACTGTGGCTGATTCAAACTGACAAATAACCTGGCCTACTCCCACTCATACAATTCCCTACTGGGGTGGTTTTGGTATATTTCGCACAATCATCCTCTGCCACTCGCACTAGCAGAAAAAATTCTTGGCGTCACTAATACCTTGACATGGGTAGAGGTAAATTTATTTGTCGCAATGCGGCAAACATTTAACGTTCCTATACCGTATATGCACATACAAGAGATAGCCATTGCTTTGCATCAATGCGTCTCCCATCAGTCACTACTACCACGCCAGTTTCACTCTCAAATTTCTTGTTGCACTGATCTCAACTGTTATACGGTGAGAGCGCGACACACCATGAATAACATTGTACTGTATACCTATATGCGTAATACCTTACAAAAGTGGTGTGCGCGTGCACAAGAGAGACGAAAAAAAACGAATGGTCGGACGTTGAGTGTGAGTGTGTCGTGTCTGATGACGATTGGAATGTTGGGTTGAAATTTGTTATAGGGTTGCCATGTAGCAAGAAAACCAAAAAAAAATTTTCTCGTCAGGAATTATTGTTTTAGATTGAATTTCCTTTGGTAGAATTTGTATCTATTTTTCTCTTTAGGTATGATGCATAGTACATCCTTTACCATATTTTCAAGCTACTGTATCAGTATACTTCGATCTATGGTCTCAAACACCTTTTGCAAGTCCGAAAAGACTGCGGTTGTAGCTTGTTTATGATGAACTTCTGTTTTCCATTGAGAATTTAAAAGTGACTCACAGCTATGTTGTTTTCTTAATCTTGCCTGATTAGTTTCCATATAGTTGTGTAACTGCTTATACACAACCTTTTCAAATATTTTACTGTCCGTCCTAAGGATGTTGAACGGCCGAAACTCTGCAGAACTAACCATATTTTTTACTTTTTCTGTTAGAACTACTATTGATTCCTTCCAGTGATGCGGTAAATTGCCATTATTAAGGCATTCATTTATGACATTTGGACCAAATTTGTCAAAAACACGCAAGATAATTTTAACTGGCAACCGATTAAAGGCTTTCTTACTATTCATGTTTTTCATAATGATTTTTAATTCACTTTGTTAACTTATTTAAATTTAATGCTTTCTTTATTGTTTGAATTCACTAAATTTGAATGTTGTTCAGAGGGTATTCGAACATTTAACCCCCCCACTTTCAACAAAGAAATTATTAAGGTTATTTGGAATTTTAGTCTTGTTTATTTTTTACTCTCCCAATCACAGACGTCATTTTTGTCCTCATTAAGCAATAGCGTCCTTATTGTTCTAGCAACGACGTTGTTCTTCCACTCATTCCCACATTCAATGTGGACGGTTCAAGTATTCCCTTTTTTCATTTTTTGTTTTTTCGCTTTGCTGCTTTGCTTTTGGTTTTAATATTACTGGTACACTCGGAGCTACGGTTCACTTTACTTGCTCTGCATAAGAAGCTTTACATTTTTCATATTTTATTTCTTTTACGAAATATACTCTCATCTCCTTCACACTTTCCATGACTGGTTTATTATTATTTTTCATTTTTCTCACATCATCACATATTTTCTCACTGCTCCCTAAAGGCTCCTAATTTCTTCTTTCACACTTCAACACTTTTTTCACATATTCCTTGAGCATTTTTAATTTCCATAGTTCCACTACACTAAGTCTTAAAACCCACCGATCGGAAAAGTTTCAGAACGGTTACAAGTTCATGTTGAGGTTTTTAAAAAATTCAGCAACAGAGAAGAGCGGCATGACAATATGTCTCAACCAAAAACTTTTCCCTTCGACATGCAACGCTTCTCCCTTCAAACAACCGCATCACCACGAAAGCCGGACATCAACTTGTGGGAAGAACCTGCTATAAATGAATTCGCTCAGACGACGGAGCACGTGTGCGACTAAGAATGTAAAATACTACTTAAACTTACTCAAGCACTCAGTGGCTTTAAGTGGAGATCAATATCATTAAAGCAGTGCTTACAGAAGGCAAGAGTGATACCAACGACTTTAGGAGTGTGCGACGGCGAAAAAGAGTCATAGTTGTTGGACATCGTAACATCAGACAGTCACTAGACTTGTTACCACGCTGCATACAAAGCCTTCGGAAATCGGTACCACCTACCTGATATCTCCCTCTTCGAACTCTTTCGCATTTCTGGAAACATTGGAACTATAATAAGAGAGATCTGTGTACAACTTAAAGTTACTTTTAATAACACAGGTTCACCAAGCTGTACACTACTCTGTTGAAACATACGGCAGAGTTTGGGGCTATTGTCGACAACTCAAGGTTCGTGAGCCTTCTTCAATGGATCGTACTTTCAAAAATGACTGAGTGTAAAATTACCTATGCAAATTGCTTACCACACCTTGATGTCATGCAAACATGTACTTCACTTTGAAGATGTCCCAATCCACCCAATCCAGCGCCTGACCTACGGCACTGAGTGCGCAAAAAAAAAATGAAACCCCCCTCCGTCTGTGTACACTCAGTAGCAAAATTCTTCGAAGAAATTCCTAAAATACATTTCGCATCGCTCGAGTGAAATTCATCAGTGAGTCGCCGCGCAACGAGTCACCATCATCTTCACCATGGCCATAGAGACGACTGTCGCAGCACAACCGTGCTGTCATTCCATGCAGATATGCGAAATGAATTTATATATTAGGCACGAACCACATTGCGTTGCGTTCCCAGAAGCAGTCAACTCTCAATACAAAGTATACCCGGTATACGGCGTGCGGAGAGCGGAGGCCAGGCATTCCTCTCACGCACTGCCGAAGCAGTAGCAGCAGTAACGCACCGCAATGCGAAATGAATTATTCATATGACAGGAGGATTGGACGGAGTCTCCATCTGCAGCTGACATGGTCAACTCGCTGATCACATGAGGAATTAACCGATTTTAGTTCGACCCAAACCCAAACGATTTTGCCAGCCCAAAGCAAAAGTTTCACTTTCACAAAAGGTCTCTGAACGACAACAAACTGGGGACGCGACGACACGGTTGCCGGTGGGGCTGCAGCGGCCGTGGCAGGCACATATGCAATCACAGCAATTGTCATCCTGCTTACAGTCTGCGGCGACACACATGCCTGCAGGCGGTGCAGGTGGTGCGCCATTTGAGGCAGAGAGCTGTTGCCCACCATACTGTGTGCAGCCAATCATCACTACCTCGAACCTTGTATGCAGCGCTTTTCGTTCAGGCTGCATTCCTTCGCCAGCCAACTTGTTCCGGTGGACTTGAGCTAATTCGCTGTCAGTTCGCACACCTGAAAACCGCCGAAAATATACTATGCCCCCACGAGCGACTGAGTTCGGCGGGAGGAAATGTAATTTTCGTAATTATCTTGTCGATGGCGGCTGGTAATTCCGATCTGACATTTAAAGCATCATTCGAAAGCGGGGCACGTCTTTACCGCCTTTTAACATGTGCGAGCCCCACCGCACAGAGTTGAGGTATTAATCGAATGTCGATGCCGATCGCTGTGTTTGGTAATAGCAAAGGTCGTCGCGTCAGTTATTATGAAATTTTAATTTTCGTAAAACCATGCTCACCGTCCATGCATATCTTTTGATGAATTTTATTAATTATTGGCGAAGATTGGGGAATCTTGTCGTGCGTGTGGTCCCGCCGAGACGTATTGATCGGTGTTGATGGGTTTTACTTAGTTGCCCAATTTTGGAACTTTGTTTGCGCTGGTTAAACGCGAACATGTCGCGGATAAATTGAACTTTTAAGGCGTATTCAAGGTTGGGGTTTTAGTAAAAGCTTTGTGATTGCGTTGGTTAAACGTAGGTCTGTTTGTGAACTCAACTCAAGACACCACTTAACGAAGACAATAATGAACTCGGACTGCAGGCATCTAAACTGTCAAAATCGAGAGTAACTTTCACAAAGTGGTGTCCGTGTCAGTACAAAGAGACCTTCTTTCTTGACCCTTTCGACATACTAAAAAACAAATACAGCGGTCTTCATAGAAATTGAAATATAAAATTGAAAAATAAAATAAAAATAAAAATGTTCCAGTAGCTTATCAATGACTAAAAGCAAATTTATCAGCACGAGAAGTGAGAAGATTTTATCTTCGTCAAAGTTAGCGACCTTGTACTCGCAACTTTGCGTTAACCTTGCGAAGGTTTTAGACAGAAGCTTCCTCTGTCTTTTTGATGGACTTATTGCACTCGTTACAAATTATGAGCTTCACATGTTCGTCTTTAAAATCTATGGACTGCCAGAAACCCTTACAGTAAGATTGTAGGTAGAAGGTGCAAGTTTCAAGCTGCTTATTCGTGGCGGGTATCCGTTTCCTAGATGATGCTATACGTCGAGAGAAATCTACCACTATTTTTGAGTTGCCGCAAGATTATGTTCCTCCAGGGCCTAAGAAGATAGAATCAGGCCGCCTACATCGTTCGCCCTTCATTGCATCTTGTTCAACCATATTTCATTGAACTAAAGATTGTTTTTTTTTTTTGGTCTTAGTGTGCTTGACTACTGATACTAAAAATGTGGTCTGACGATCGATCCCCGGAAAAACACAGTTTCTGCAGTTTCGTCTAACCTTTATGGGTCATGCTTTTAATACATTTTTTTAGGCTCCCAGTAACGTGAAGAGTCACTGTCTGATACACTTTCCATCAAGCACTTTGCATCCGCGATGGTTGGGTCTGTGAAAGGGGGTTTTGATCTTCCTTATAGAACCCTGGGATGATCCGCTTGGCTAAGGTATCACCTCGGTGGCGTGGAGCAAATGAAGTTGACGACTAATGGCTTTGGATCTACATACCAGGTCGCAGTTTTATCGCCCAATCGCTCTTCTCGACAGGATACAAAAAAAAAAAACTGTCAAATAATTTCCTTTGAAAGAAGCCCAGTATGAGCTCTCTCTCTTTCTGACTATTGCCCAGCTGAACAATGGCTTTATAGATCCTAAGATCTGATACAGAGTTTTGTGTGTTTTGCTGCTGTATTAAAGGTGCCACGCCCTGTTCGTACACTCCGCCTACAAAGTTGCAAATAGTCGGTAAAGACAATATGTATCCTTGTATCGGATTAATCTACTAAAGCTGCTCTAAGGGACAACATGTAAGGCTTTAATAGTTTTCGGTGCCACGCATCCTTGCAAAAATGCGTCTATATTTTGAATTGCTTGGTCCAGACAGTATAAATATATCAGCGAACTAATTTTGGCATTTTTGTAGGACTTGTATAAGAAATGCCACGCCCCTATCTCCAAATCTATTGGACAACCAACCACGAATGTACAGCTGGTGATGGTTGTAAGAAATGAATCTCCAAATTATAAAAAAGCCTCACCAACAGGTGTGGCGCTACATTTTCCTTGGAGAAGTAGATGAGCATAAGAGTTGTTGTCCCATCAGTCTTTTAAAGCTCCTAAAGCCACCCCTGCCATATTTGTTCACTTCTTCTGAAATGATACGTCCCTACCTACCTTAAGTGTTACGCTTACAGATTAGGGTCTTGTATGTCTTACCAGTCTTTAGGCCTAAGGCTAGATACCTTCAGTTTTTTGCGCGGTCTTCTTTTGCTAATTGTTTCTCAGGAGTGGAAGCGAAAACTCGTAGATCTGGAGCGTTCTAATCCCCATCATCCGCAAGTCATCTCAGACGTTGCATTTCAAACTTTCTGACTGCTTTAAAGCGTGTCTTAAACCTATTTCAACATCAAAGAGTTCAGGAATGCAAGAAGGGAAATTCCTTAATATACGAATGCCTTTGGCAGTGATGCCCTAACTGAACAAGGTCTCTGGTATGATTTGATTCTATATGCGAAATTCCTTTGTTTGGTCCATCTTTGACTTTCAGATTGTCAAGTCTTTTTTTGATAACAACCTATTGAAAGAACGTTTTACAAAGCTTCTACAAAATACATCCAGTACGGTCCGCAGCTATTTTCATGTTCTTCTTTAAGTTCTTGAAGTCATTAGCCACAGCAAATTTTTTCTTGTTCTATATATTTGGCTCCAGCAGAACACAGAAAACGGGCTTCGTTTCGAACGTAAAGTTAGCTTCTTATTGATCTTTCTTGGAAGGCTCCAAGTGGATACAACAGGTCGATCCGCTTTAGGAAATGCTGCTGCGAATTGTTGCTGTATCAACAATCTGTAAAAGTTTTTTTTCTAAAAGATGGCCCAGTTTCCCCAGGCGTGTCTTCGAAATATAAATGTAAAAAATTGCTCAATAAACGTCGCAGACACAGAGACAGTAAAAAAAGTACGGTTCAAAAAATACAAAGAAAAACTCGTTTAAAGTACCAAAAAACGACCCAAAAAGCTTCTCAAAACGCTTTAAAAATGGCCCCAACTGTCATACATGAATATTCAGACTGCCAATGGTTGTAGGAGTGTTATCGACATTGATCTCGTAACGTGGTTAGGAGCAACAGGTCTGGATGGCTTTGCAAAAGCATACGAATGCCGTGAACATCCGAGTAGCTACGGGATCATTGCGTGAAACAAAACTACAAGAGTTATCGGCCAACTAGAAACTGTAAGACACATCAAGTCTATATAGACACGGAGACACAGTGAATGGTGATACCAGGCTGACTGTATATGGTTCCCTCAAGGATATAGGAACCCAGCTCTGTCAAGTTCAGAAGGTTGAAGAACCAGGTTGGAAAATCACCTAGTAAGACGGCAAAGTGAATGACGACCTGAATATGCAGTTATAAGAAGTCAGAAGAGATGTGTGAGTTGCCGAATATATACAGAGGCAGAGCCGGGGGCATCCTAATAAATAATACAAGTCAAATGGTTTGTTACACTTTTTTTGTTCTCCAATAAAAGCTAAGTCTCCTGGCTGGGCTCGAACCTGTGCCGCCCGGGTCACTATCAAATCACAACACCGTGATGGCCACTATATAAGTTTCACACATAGAAATCTGTCGACTGCCAGTGAAGTCTCGTTTCCATGTTCAGTCTAAGGTTCGCTGACATCCACCTTAAAAAATTCTTCCAAAATCTCTCCAAAGTGTATCACGAATGAGGCAGCTTCCTTCATTCAAAATCTTTTACCGGAAGCTAGCTTTCGTCTAATTTCTTTTGCAGCACATTCCTAAGGTGCACTGCGTTTGATTTGGTGGCTTTAAGCAGTGACAACCAACCGATTGTGATATAAAGTTTCCGAAAATGCATTTGACAAATAAATGGTTAATCAGACTCTGTCAGTTCGCTGTTGATGGATTCACGGTCCTGTAAAAAATGCAGTCAAACGCTCACTAAATACCAACCATATCTGTATACTTCGCTCAACAACATTGCAACATGCAATGCATTGGTAAGTGACGGCTTCCTCAATAGATAGACGTCGTTTTCAATACCATCCCAAGGTCATAAAAAACACTCGAAAACCTCTCACAGCGCACAGCCACGACTCTGTATTCTGTAACGATCTCCAAGTATCAAGAACAACTCATTACGTGTTTACCCAATGCACCCAAGACACAATAAATCACGACCACGGACACCGATTGGCTTGTAAACATAAAAGCCAATCGAACTGTTATCGATGCGCGAGAAATCCCCCATCAAACGCCATCACATCGAATTCCCACTAGACAGCGATATCACATATGCACTCAGCACTATCTACTGACAGCGTTATCAGTCGCACAGATAACAGAGCTTATCACTGCGACAGAGCTAACACAACTGCGTCTGGCATGACGCCAACGATAATCCGAAAAAAAGGTCACGGCTATCCACTGATTGGATATGTGTCATCGTGCAATTATGGTTTGTTTCATCATTTTCGTTTTTTTTTCCCCGAATCAGTGGCCTCAGTTAATCAGAGTCTTCCGCCTGCGTGCATGTCATTCAAACAAATTTAACAACAATAACGACCCACTCGCGGCTGTAATTCTTGAATAAGGGCGTTTGGGTTCCGTTTATTGTGAATTGATTGCAACTACAATGGGAGCGCAGAGGGCGGGGGCCAAATTAAAGAACCATTTTCAATTAGCCGTGAAAATTTCGCGGTTCCGAATGGGACTGCGGCTGTGAGGGCGCAAGCACATGGTAGGGCCAGAGTACAGTAATGCGGAGTAAACTATGTCGGTGCGGGAGAAAGGGGCCATCGTTGGCGTCGTCGATCAATCGGACCGGACGTTTTATACAGTCGCCCGAAGGGGGAGAACAGATGATTTGTATCTATCGGCTGTAAGTTGTAACTGCTGGTGTATGAGAGTATATGGCTCTGGGTGTTATGAATTTTCTTCCGAATGAAATTGCTATGTCAATTGTGCGCATTCAACTGGATTCGATTCAGTGGAGTGGAAATTGCCTGGTCCTGGTGTGAATGTGGGAAAGCTATTGGATCAGCATTGATTGTCGTATTGTGGTTATGGGGAGTCAACAGTGCAGTCATGAACGTAAATGAAAAAAAGGGCAGATAATTTGTAAAGTGTCTATGGATTAGGTAAGGGGACGGACTAAGTTTTGGAGAAACGTAATTAGGACTCGCAGGCCACGTGCAGCATAACAATTGGCAGAACCCCTAGACTGCTCAAAAGCGGAGACATAACTACCACCCACGAAATGAGAAAATTAATCGAATTCACCTAATTTAGACTGCGATGCTCCGTAGGGAAGCTGCTGAGAAAATATATAAGAAGCAAAGAAATAAAGGAATATGAAAATAAAAAAAATCCCAATAATTTAATAATTGAAGTTCCTACAAATGCTGCGAGTTAACGTTTTTTTTGTTTGAATTATAATTATTATTGCTCTCATCATAAAATTTAATTGAAATTGAGATGGAGTGGTTTAAGAATTCTCACATCGAGCATCCTAAAATGGACATCCTAAACATTGAAATATGATCGAACTTCCTCAAATGATGAACTTATGTAGCCATAGCGTTGAAAGCGAGTTCTCACTTCCCATATGACATTCAAACGAGGATTAGGTAAACTCGACAGCTGCAGGTTAATTGAGGTATCAGCAAAGTTTTAAACAATTCCAAATTTCATTTGTTCGTGTTAAATTTTAAATTTGAACAACATTCCTCTTAAACATGCTCAAGATTTCGTGCGCACGGACATCAAACAGGATCAGAAGTTCATATTTTTAATTTCCTTTTATTATTTAATTAACTTAGGATATTTTACGAAAATAAACTTACGATTTAAATACTTTTAAAATTACAATATATATATACACCTAGGTAGTTGCTAATGTTTGCTATCTATTATATAAAAATCAATCGTTGTGTGTTAGTCGGGTAAAGGCTCGAGAACTGCTAAACCGATTTGAATGATTTTTGATTCATTTTATTCGTCTTGAATCAGGGATGGTTTAGGAAAAAAGAAAAGTCGGAAAATTCTCAACAGGTGGCGTTGCAGGCACACATTTCGATTTTCATGGGGAAAAGCACTTTGAAAAAAAATAAACTGGATAAAAATCGAGTAGTGAAACTTCCAAAACAAAAAAAATATTTTAAATTTTAAAAGCAATTGTTGTTGTCAATTATTTTGATTATTTTCCAAGCAAATTGTTGTTGTCGTCAATTTTGAATTTTTTTTTCTTAAATATACCTAATAAGTAGTTTACTATGTTACATTAAGTGACTTTTTGAAATGGAGTAGATACGTTGATTTGTTTGATGGTGTTGCAATCCATCATTTTTGTCAAGCATTTTCAGGATCCTTGCATTAGGATGTGTGAGTAAGTTGAAATGTATGTGTGATTGAGATGACGAAGACAATGATAACAGGCAACAGGAGTTGTTGAGCGTTTTGAGTGTTCAGAATCATGGTACTCTGCTCATTAGTGAGTATGATTATGGGGAGGGCAGCTCAAAGATACCATAACACCTTCGGTACTGGTGTGGAGAGAGAAGGGAGAAGGCTTACCAACCAAGTTGATAGGTGGGGTTAGTTTTCTTCTTGGCTTCTTTTCCAATTTTTTTCCTATCCCTTTAATGCCAACAAATTTAAAAACTTTCGCATCAAAACTCAGGCATGTAAAAGTACGGTGGTCCGCAAACCAAGCAGAAGATCCCACTCCACCGACGAAATAAGCACAGGCTTAAACAAGCATGCCTGCCTTGCTTTGTTGACCCTAAAACCCTTTCACCGAAGTCAAAATTGAGATTCCTGTGTCTCTAAATGTACAAGGAAATAGATATGTGCGTTAGTTAGATTTGAATGCTTTTTGTTTTGTTTTGTTTGTCTTGAATCAGAGATGGTTTATCAAAATCAAAAAATTCTCAACAGGTGGCGCTGTAGGCACACGTTTCGTTTTTAACTTAAATTCAATTAACTTCTAAAATATAATAATGTAATAACTATATTATAAATATAATTCCTTCGGTGTGAAACTCGATGACTTTATATCTCGATAACTGATGGGCCAATTTTCATGAAATTTTTTGGTTTTGTTCGTATTGACGTATTTAAGGTTTAGCAAGACTTAAAAGATAACATTCTTTTAGACTCAATAGGTAATGTTTTAGATCTCCAACGCCACTCAGGCGATTTCCATGAAAATTTGTGGATGCGTATGGTTGGTTCCAGTTTGAAGGATAGGATACTTTTGGACCCGATAGGTGGCACGTCAATCGTTGCGGTTTGATTGACACACATCGATATTGATATACTTCAGTTATTTCTATTGGCCCTTAGTAATAAAACATTTTAGACGCGACTTTTGGCAACAAATTAACTTTTAGTCTAAATTAGAAGAAATAAAGCATTAAATTTGACTTTAAGTTGAGAAATAGTTAGATTGGAGTCACCGCCAGTGATGCAAAGCCGGATCTAAGTTTTCATGTCTGAACCCTTAGAAAAGTATGCCTTTTTCGAAAAATCATGCCTTTTTGGTAAAAAAGATAAAAATTACATATCTTACAAAGGAACTGCAACTAACCTACAAGGTGATTCAAGAAATTGTTATCAGAATGTTGGTAGATTGATAGGCAATTCTATCTCTTTTTATCTCTATAATCCAAGGTTTTGATTTGGTGAGTAAGTCAAGTAGGTTATTGGAAAATAAGCCCGACTCACAGTTGTAAATTAAAATTTTTAATGCGACTTTGATTAAAGAATGTACCAGATTTACCAACCTCAAAATGTATTTGTGTGAATTGATTAAAAAAAAAAAAAATTCACAAAAAATTTATTGTAAAACAGTTCAAACAGTTCACAAAAAATTATGCCTATTTTCTAAAAACTATTCCTCAAGTATCGGAATCAACATTACTGACTAAGTCAAATATAAAGTCTCATTTGTCACAAGCGTTTTTTCGATTTCCTCTTGCTTTATCTGTTAAATCATAACATTTTTTTTTATTTAGTTCACATCATCAACAACTTGAAGTTCGCCTCAAGTGAAACAACAAAATTCAGTCACAATAGCTAGCTAAAGTTGATTTTTGTTAATTTAGAGCAAAAGTGGACTTAAGGACCGAACTTTTTATTTTTCTTTTCTTTTTAAGTGTCATACCTAGAGTATTTAATATAACTTTTGAAAAAAGAAATTGAATTGACCGAATTGCATAAAGAGGCATGTGCAATGTGCATGCTCGGAATTATTATTTTCATTACATTAACGAATTGGGGCGGAACTAAGTTCGCCGGGCCAGCTAGTTTCTTATATTTAATTTGAAGAATAATTGAATACTTTCTTAATGAAATATATAATTATAATTTGAAACTTGTCTCACTGAAAAATGAAGGCTCAAATTTTATTTAATAACCCATAGACGACGTAAGGTATATGTTAAAAATATGGTTTTTGATACCTCCGCAGTATTACAGGTCTATATTTCCAATTTATTAAACTTTTTCTGTATTAAAATTAAATAGTTCTTTCATTAAATTGTCATTTCAATACGAATTTTCTGAACTTTAATCTCGAATGATTAAAATCCAGTATTTTTGTTTTACAATTTAATCCGGTCTATATGAAAATAATATTTAAATAAATAATTTATTACAATTAAGTTATAGTTTATCTTTAACACGAACCTATTCAAGCCATCAACGTTAATACATTTTTATTTGGTTTTAATACAGGATCTGAACCAAAGTGATTAGATTTAAATATATCAGTATTATTTTTTAACCCAAATATAGAGTGGATAATTTGGATAAAGTTTAGATAGATAGATTTTCTATTCAGATAATTTATAAGTTTACATGGCATCTTACTACTAAAATAGTTTAATATTTGTGGTTAACAAAAAAGATTAAATATAGGTTTAATCATAAATTGAGGGAAAAAACAATTAAGAAAAACCTCATTTAAGCAGAAATAAATATAATATAACAAATAAACGCATTTAAATCTATATCTATTCAAAATTGAATATTTGAGACATATTTTAAGACATTATTTAAAATTAATAAATCTTTTATTAGTTGTTTAGTTTGAATATATGCAAAATATTAAATTTTAATAGGCGCAGTGGCTTAGTGGTTAGTGTGTTGGACTTCTAAGCGAGGGGTTCAGGTTCGAATCCCGCAAAAACTCAAATTCGAACCCAGGGTTTTTTTCACTGCGCCACCTCTCGCGAACGTATGACAAACATCTGAGAGTATAACTGTAATGAAAGAGCTTCTCAATTAGCCGTTTGGAATCGGCATAAAATTGTAGATCCCTTCCATTCGTTCCAAAAATGAAAACTCACACAAAACGAATGGTTGTGAGAAGCTAGGAATAGGGTCCTTACGGACCTGTCGAAGTATTGGACAAAATGTCACATTAGACAGCTCCAACTTTGAGGTAGGAATGGTCTTTATCTACCTCAGCTCCTCCGCTATACGATCTGACAACCACAGAAAGTAAGCCACAAAGTAAACGAAGGCTCTAGGCTAACCCTTGCAAACTGCTGTTTCTTTAGGTTCAAGATGTAATTGAGTATTAAGGCCCTCTCTCAAAACATCCAGACCCAGACACCCTATACCAGACCCTATTCATCCCAGTTTTCCTGTACAGCGCGGAGAAATGTACTCACTTTATCACAAGAGGATGAGGATATTCTTGGTCGTTTCGAGTGTAAAATCCTTCGACTAAGGAGTCTTATCAGAAACATTAGGGACTCCAGATCCAAGTAATTTCTTTCCCCCCTTTTCACCAAAGGTCCCTCTAAAGTTATTCTAAGATGAAATTTGTCCTTTTCGATTTTTATTTTTTGTACTATGCTGTCGTCCGCACCACCCTTAGCCGGGTTTGTTCCAAAAATCAGAAAGATTTGCTAGGCCTCCCTCCATCACAGTTACTATCTCGATCTCGATATGTGACAGAACATCTCAGTCGGCAGCTTCAATATTAAGGTAACAAGGACTTTAGTATCGCACTTGAAACTGACTAATACGTTTAGAAACTCCAATTCGAATGCCAGTTTCTTAATGAATGCATTGTGTTAGCTTAAAACGCCATCTAGCCGTCAAACAGAATTCTAACTTGTACTCGTAGTAACTAGGAGATTACAGACTACTGTCACATATAAACTAGTTCGGTACGAATGATTAACAATATCAAATGAAATGTATCGCCAAAGGCGGCGCTGAAGCTTTGTATACAAGTAATTGGCTGAGTTGGTCATCAATTGCATTGAAAATCTGTCCAAGAAGCGCATGGAATCACCAAAACTACGAGCACATTATGGAAATGGTTATATACCAGTTGAATAAACATGCATCGACGTGGAAACCATTTAGGGCGGACTCTATCTTCCAGGTCATAACAAACTCCTCAAGAAATAGCTACAACGCTGAAGGAAGTCAAGAAACCTGGGCAAATTCAGGCTTTCCCATGGAACCTTATCAAACCTCCAAATCCATCTCAATCTAAACTAATTCTTAAGGTTCCCGCCACAAACTAAAAATGTCACGTATATCTTCTGCAGCAGTTAAGAGAAAGGAAAATTCGTTTCTTTTACGCTGTGGTTTTTGGTATGCTGTTGCTGTAAGCTATATAATGTTCAATGGTATCGGTATCGTAACCGTAAGTTGCAGTGGCTCTCTTAAGTTCGATAAATTAAAAAAGTGCAACAGAAAGCAAAAACACTCAAGTTAATGTTCGCTTGCAATCATACAACGTAGACCGAACACCGTACCACTCGAACCACACTTCTTCCCTTATCAATTTGATTCGGCATAGCAGCAGGCAGCAGCACATCGCCATCGCCATTCCGTCCATATGATATCTTAGAAGCGCAAACGACAAATGCATTCACACCATTTTCAAAGGTATATGAGATATGTACGTATCCTATTCCTATCCTATCCACCATAATGCTTGGTGGTTGGTGCTGGTGCATCGTTGCATGCATGCAAGATGCAACGAGTGTGAGAGTGCGTACTTACTCAACTGCGTACTGCGTAGATGCATTTGGAGACAGTGCTGCCACTTGTTTATATTTAAATCTGTTATGCAATTTTGAGACACAACTATATAAATATCAGCGAAGTGTTCCGCCTTTTATTTGGATTTAAGTCTTTACAAACGATATCCATTGGTGGATATAATAAGTCGTTCTCTGGATGGCTTTCTTTTATTTTTTCTACATTTGTGCTGAATTAATTAAATCTATAAAATAAATTAATAGTTATTATAATTTTATTTAGGGGATAATTTTTAATAATTATTAATTTAGTATTTTATTAAAAATAGGAAGAAATTACCAAAATTTAATTATATAAATATGCTGACTGAACTTGATAATGCACTCAGAGTTGTAGAGCCTTAACACAAAGTTCTGAAGGACTATAGTTTCTACGAAAACTCTGCTACTTTGGTATTTGAAATACACAGTTTTTCGGGTCGAACGTATGCTACCTAACACAGATCATAATTGTTATCGTATTACTAATCCAACACTTCACGCTCAAAATGGATCTAAAAAGATGTCAGGCAGAGTTGCACAAATTTGTTCCCAAACACCTGAACTTGATTTTTTGCTACCTTCCGTCTTCTTAACCACTGCAGCATATTTCAGACGGAAAGAAGGCTTCTTGCAACTTACAGGCTTGTCTTAAACACTATGATATAGCAAGATAGCTGCAAAAATCATGAATAACCTAGATCAAGCTTGGTGAAACAATTCCGTGAAAATCTAAAGGAGACTGCGCATTGCAGTTCTTCCACCAAGTGCTTAATTCCAGAGGCAGTATTAGCTCTATTGCAATCATTTAAGTTCTTCCCCTTCAAAGAGCATTAAATATTTATTCGTAAAAGGTGGAACAATTTTAGTACATTCAGAAAAATTCAGCCAAAACAAGATGCCAAGAGAACGATTCGACTTCTTTTTATAAAAAGGCATGAAATCGACTCCGCTTTGAGAGATTAACGGGTGTATTAATTGATTGAAGGGCAGAGTCCTCTTTAACGAGATTACCATTTCCATCTGGCACCGGTCAGTCGCACTGTTACCATAGGGAAGTTAAAAAGAGTAAAGTAAGTTACAATTTAACTTAAGTTTACTACAGCACTGCCTATTTGAGCCTTCGGCTTAAACCTTTAGGGGACTACCTGTACCTACTTCTTTGAAGAGCTGAGTGCCTTGCCTCGCACTGACGTTTCTCTATCAGTAAATTCGTCACAAAGTCTGTTGGCCTTACAAAGCACCGATAAGTAGCGTCCCATGGAATGACAACACCTCTTAACTTTTGGTGCAAACATTAAATAACTGCCTTCAGCTTTGAACAGTCTTGACGATAGATTGCTTCAATCACCATATTTCCGCCATATATCAGACTTTTTATTTCAGTGTAGGGCTGAAAGGCTATACATATACAAAGTTAAATCTCCAGGACATACCAACCAGTTCATCCACTGGGGGAGTTTCAGAGGCTGCAAAACTGTTTCAGTCTACTATATTGCCAAATAAAATCATTTGCCAAAAATACGAATCGAATCAGTCACCGGAACTTATACCCTCCTAGGTCCTACTAATCTCTTCAGTCTTCCAGAATATCACAGCGGACCTACATCTCTGCTCCATAACTGCTGCTTGATTTTCCCAAACAGCCAGCTGACATAAACTATTCTAATCTAATATCGATTTGACTGTTGGCCAAGCAAAACATCAAAAAGTCAACAGTGGTCCAATAAAGAAGGTGTACCCAAAAAATCTTTCTCACAGCACAGCACACATTTTTTCCATCAAAGAATGTGCTCCCACTTCTTCTCCCTCAATATCAATAGCACTCTTCCGCTCTTGATTCCAATCACAAAACCACTCAAACATGTTCGATGCCAACACGAAAATAGCGCTCAACAAATCAAAACACCAACAAATCGAAATGAGCAGATCCAACTCCAACCTCACTGCAGTGGTTTTGGTTTCGTTTCGTCGTGTCGTGTTCGTGTGTTGTCGCTGAATTGTCGTTGGACGTTGCTCCGCGATTCAGTACCGTGGATACACTCGACCCGAATAGTGTGTACGTTTGTTGCTTTTACGTTACGTGCCAACCTTATTGGAAGAAAACACACATATCTATTCTTTCAATTATTTTATTTTCACTTTACATCTGTGTCCGTCTATCTCTGACTAATTCATCGTGATCGCCATCGCGAAAGATCAAATCACCTCACCGGTGTGTCTCTAGAACAACAGTTTTCACTTGTTACGACGATCGTTTGCGGATTTGCCATCGATTCGAATTTGATTTTTTTCGATTATCTTTTTTGACACTTCGAAGAAAAAAAAAAAAAAAAAAAACAAAACACTGTCAAAAAAGCAACAGAGTGTAGTGAGTTGAACCAGCAGCAGGGACGACAGGCTTGCTAGCTACAGCAGCAAAGCAGTGATTTTTTATTTTTGTAAAAAATTTTGTCGGTATCTGCGCGAAATAAATAAAAAAAAACGTGCCTTCGCCGTTTTATTGTTTTTGTGTTTGATTTTTAGTCTGGTCTGTCTGTCTATCGGTCGCGCTGAGTTCGCCTTTTCTTGATATTCAGCGGTTTCTGGTTTGTGTCTGTTTTGTAAATGCAGCCAGAAGCACGCCACTCCACCTCACCGCATCCCTGTTCTATGGCGCGCGGTTATGTGTAGATATTTATATTTCGTCTGCTCCATCGTCGTTGTCGTCGTCGCGGTCGTGTAGTGCTAAGTGTTTGGAGTTTCTGAGCGGTAAACGTGTGGAGTAAATATTCGCTAAAGTAAAGCATAATAAAAAAAAAACCTCCGACACACGACAAGTGTCGCGTTTTCTGATTTCTAGTGTACACAGTGTGGCGCGCAGTGAATATGGCCAGCTCCGAATTCATTTGCATAATTCCAACATAAAGTTATTTTTGGGTGAAGCAAAACAAAAAAAGAAGAAAAATTCCCAAAACACCGAAGGGCTACTACTGTGAAATTTGTTTACGTTTCGCAGAGAGAAGAAAAATTTATTTATTTATCTCTCTCAGTCAAAGTGTCAACGATTTTTGTGTTTCCATTTGTTCAAAATGTGCCAACTGAGAGAAATTTCCAAAATATCGGATTAAGTCTTGAAATTCGTTTCGTGCAACGACATCTGGAGGACATACTACCAACGATCGAGTGAATAAAATCACCAACTACAGATTTGAGAGTTTTTGACAGTCAAAATGGGTACGAGGACGACAGATTGTCGGAAATTTTCACCAAACATCTTTAACAAGAGCAAGTGCAGCCACTGCTTTAGACAGCGGGAGGAACATAGTGCTGCAGCCTTGGAATGCAATCGGGTGAGTTTTTGGGATTTTATTGTTTTATTTTTATTTTTTTCATGGTCCTGTTGGGTGTGAGTTTTTTTTTCAAAGAGGATTACACCACGGTAACCCCATGGGGTATTCTGAGAGGTAAACACCGGAATCATTAGCCTTGCAGCTTTATAATGAATTTTAATGAAGACGGGCATGTGAAATTCCAAAGGACTGGATGTTTGTTGTGTGTGAATGGGGATTGGGAATACAATTGCTTTTCGTACCTATATGCCATAGGTATTGATACGAGAACGGATATTTCGTGGAATTGCTGGTAGATTACGTCACCGGGAAAAAATACGAATGGGTTTCTAGGTAAACAGGTCTTTTGATGAAGAGAAGTTGAAGTTGAAGTGGCTTGCGCAAGGGATAGGGATATTCGTACTTTAGTGATCTCTTGAATTATTTGCGTCTTTAAAAGGACTTCCCGAAAAACAGTTGGGCTGAACTTTTAAATAATTTAAAGATTTGGGTCACACCCCGAGTTAGGCTCTTTAAATCACGGTTCAGAAAATTCTTCAATAACTGAAAGTATCAACTTTTAAATAAAAACTTCCATTCACTTAAATGCCCTACGTTGATGTCTTTAACTATGACGATTGACGAAGCTATGAGTTCATAAGTTCGTTATTCTTGGAAGGAATCGTTGTATATGTGAACCAGCTGGAATTTGCATTTGATTTATATGATATAGCTTCGGTGACCATATTCCAAACAATGGACAACAGAAAAAGAAACATTTCAAAAAATTTTCAATTTTTCAACTCTTTCATGTACTTTAGAAAAAAATCTTAAATAACTATACAAAATTGTTTGTATTCAAAAAAAATGGGAACGTTTTTGGAGGCTCTAAGTTATTAATCTCGGGGTTCCACAAGTTTCGGTCCTTGGCCCAATATTGGTCTTAATATATGTTAACTCGGCCTTCAGTCTTCCCTTTGTCGGTAGGCTAAAGGCTTTTGCTGGCTGAGATCAACCATGATGTACATCTGATTTAAGACTATGGTTGGCGCATCATAAGATATTAGTAAGCAGTAAGACAAAGCTCATGCTGTTCAGCCTAACTGCCAACGATTCTCCCGAAATTAATATTCTGTTTCATGCATCTAGTTGCCGCAGGTTTAGCCTGCTGAATTGTGAATGCAGTACCTATCCTTTTTAATGAAAATTTTAAATGTACTACTAATTGCTTCAATATTGCAATAGTAAAGATCTTTAAGTAAGTTGGTGTTGTAATTGACCAAAATCTAAGCTGGTATAATCCATTCGAGATGACAATATGGTATAAGCTGCTGAGGTGGTAGTGGTACGCACTTCGATAAAATACAATGATAACCATAACCTTCGAAGCAATTTAAGTTTCCTGGTTAGCATACCTAGTATTCGCACTTCTAGCTTAAGAAGCTTTTACACAATCGTATCTTGTAAATTATTTCACACACTCCCTGAAGATATTAGAATCATTGAAACACTAAGAATCTTAACCTTAACCCAAATGAAATCAAAATCTTGTTGCACTTCATCACCTAATTAACTTTAAACTTATGTCATCTTAAAATTGTATAATTGTACCTTCTGTTCATTACTTTCATTTCTTTTCTTGCCGTTACATACCTTTATATTGTATACATACTGTTCACCTAACACTGCATCAATCTTTATAATGTGACATTATCTCGAATTTTTCCCTTAAATTTAAAATGCCACTAAATATTCTCTAATTCGAGTTAGGATTACTTTGAATTGTAATATGTAACCTAATCACATTTAATAACATTTACTATTTTATAATGAATTTTGAAAATAAAGAACAAATTTAAAATTGTATTCATTCAATTTCTGTTTCCTTAATGCTAACGTTATTGTTACTAAAAAATAAAGAAATAAAAAACTAAAGAACAAATAACGAACAACTTCTTAAATACAGCAACATTTATATGTTTTTCTATACAAAATAATTTAAAATCAACATCGGTTTAAGTACAGAACTGTAGTTAGAACGACTCAATTTCAAGAACACATAGGCCCATTTTATAATCCCGAAGTTGTGTTCAACTTCGAATGAATAAAATGGGCCATAGTTTGCTGGCGGATGTGACGATTCGATCTACCGCTTGACCTGTTTCTGATGTCATTCTAGAAATTAGATGCCAGACAGAAACTCTATTTGACTACGTTGTGGCATCTCAATTTATGCCTCTCATTATTATTATTTTTTGACATTTGCGTGAAGAAAACTGGAGAAGTAATTACATTTTCTGAATCGGGCCGTCTTCTTAATTGTCTTATAAAATGTTTCGCATTGACTTCCTCTACGGTGACCATATTTTCAAGAGCGAAACCCGGGACAAACAAAAATATATAACAGCACACAAATGACCAAAAAGAACAAAAAAAAATCGTATTAAATTATTTTACAAATTCTGTTCAGCGGGTATGCAAACATGGTACCTACTAATAGATGTATAATTCTTGTAGCATTTTCCCTTGTGATTATTAAGGGGCTATTTGCACTTTATTATTGATCATGAAATGGTTAATTTTGTAAAATAGATAAAAAAATATTACAAAAAAAAAAAAAAAAAAATTATGTACATACGGGACAAATACGGGACTAAAATAGAAATACGGGACATTTGTATGTCCCGTATTTCTAAAATAAAAACCAGGGACAGGCTATTGAAATACAGGACTGTCCCGGGAAATACGGGACGTATGGTCACCGTACCTATGGCCGATCCCTGATTTGTCTTTGAGCCAAATTATTTTTGTTTCGAAAAAAGAAGAGGAAATGTATCAACAGCCCTTACCCTTAAGGGTCACTGTCGGTTTCCATATCGTTTGAAGATGATGAATGTTATTTCGGAAACTTAATCTCGTTCTTTCGAGGCATGTGGTATGCTTTTTCTTCTATTTTATGTTGTAAGTTCACCAGCTATTTTAAAAGGCCACTGCGACTACCTTACAAATCAGTTTAGCAGACCATGAGATGTCAATATACCTACTCTATGAATTTTTAAATTATTCCGGTTGAAATTTGTTGTCGTTCTTCGTAGGATAAATATGAATAGGTTAGGTGTAATATCGACCATATCTGTATCTACTGTATTATTAGAAAAATGTGGGTATGATCAATATGTCGACTGTGACTAGACTGTGAACAAGGGAGAATAAAGACGTGTCCTATTATGAGCTCTACATTAGGTATTGACACATTTTAGCAAAGTAAGTATTGTAATATTAAGAAGAGAGAATCCTAAAAAAGAAACAAACAATTTAAAGGTGATACCGGTGGAATAAGAAGGGCATGTGCATTATGCATATGAAGAGGCAGTCGAAGTAAATCAGTGATAGAATGCAGACGTAGAAATAAAATTTCGATCGAAGTGACTTGTGTATTATTTGTGCGTATGAAGTAAATAAATACTAAAAGAGGCCCTGCTATAGTATGTAAATGTACTTCGACGAGGTTCGACCTCCAACAAATTTTTTTTAAAGTAATAAGTATCGAAATCATCTCGTTTCATATTTGGAGGCTCTTTTAATTTATTTTAGAAGGTCTTCGAGCTCCACGCACGCGCTGCTTGACTATCGGCGAGTACTAGGATTTGGACACTCCTGTATCCCAGCCTCTAGAGTCTAGACTTTATATAGACTATACCTAGTAATATAGAATCTCCGTGCTTACTTTTATATTAGATACTAGGACTTTTTTAATGAAGACTTTTCTCAGTTCAGCATATTTGACACTTTTGAGACTCAATCTAGTCTATTTATCCCAAGTTGCAGTCAGCTTTCTAGTTGATAAGTTCATGACCAGGTAAACTGCTTTCAGTACCTATCTAGAGGGAACAAGGAGAACGCAGAATCAAACCAATAATGTCGAGCCATTCTCCAAAATAACCAGTTAAAAGGACTTAATGAAAAAATTTTGCATACCTGCAGGCTGATTTAAAGCAAGTCACTCCGAATAATTGTTTTACTGAGCATTTTTCGACTATACATATACTTTGCTTTTGCCGAGATAGATGTTCAAGCCTACTACACTTGATATATTTTTTGAAGTTTTCTCCATACGACTCAAATTAGGTTATGTTATTGTAGTTACTTTCCGTACGACTTTCTTTACTAATTGTTCGCCCTATGCTATCATAAAATTGACAAACTTGTACCAATCTTTTAGGTTCAATGGATGTTTCCTAAAATACTTGCTTTCCAAACTGTGAAGATCCATTTGGAATTCTTATCCCTAGCGAGGTCTTTTTCACCTCAGTTAAGCAGAAAGTATTTTGAACGCGGTTTTCTAATTAGATTTTATTGATTTTGTTGATTTTATTGAGCTGCAGGTATTCATTCTTTGAAGGCAAACTCGTTGATCTTCCGGCGATTGTCCCCTACCTACTGAAGCACCGCACTCAGATATACTGTATCTAAAACTTGCGGCTTAAATTCCGATGTCGTGTTTGAAAGACCATCAACTTGGTTAATTTTGCTGGTAATTATAGCCACTCCGAACTACAAGACTAATTCATCATCAGGGTAATGTGACAGTCAATTCTATAAATATTCGTCAGCAAGAGATGTAATTTGTTGCCCCTGTCAGGAAGTGAGAACCTACTCTTCACTTCGCCACTGTTTTGATTCATGCTCGGAAACAGAGTCGACACATCGTCTGAATGATGTAATCTAACCTTGAGTGTTGACGATCAGTTAATGATCTTAAAATTGTGAAAGTAAATCGCATTCTTCTCCTGACCAATGTCTAATAAACTGTGATTAAATATTCCTGAGGACTATTCTGGAGCTCTCCTCTCGTAACACGTCATCTATAATATGATTTCTAAGTATTGAAAGGTATGATTGTCATGATCTGCAAAAAATTCGACGATCTATGTACCTTTTAACAAACTGGCAAGATAAGGTGTTGATGACACGCCCACTTTTAAGGGGTTTTAACACAGAAGTGAACTTCTTCTGTAGAATACAAAAAAGAAATAAGCAAAAATGTTGAAACGGAAATTATTATGCTGATTGAAAGCGGTTACGCCTCCTTTTTGAGGGTGTTTTTGATCAATATTGATTTTTCAAAGGCAAATACGCAAAATCCATCATTTGGACCTTGGGGTAACTCACTTTAAATTTGGCTCGCGGCCATATAATACCTATCCAGCTCATCTTTAAACTAGGTGAACTTCAGCCCCACTGAGTGTTTGAACAAAGCCGCCTTATAGCTTGCTTTACCCAAATGTAACCTTTCAACTTAAATCGTATTTTTTTTACTTAACCCCTCTAAAGCAAAGCGCACACACATAATTACCTCCACCTGTGTAAAGCAAAACAAATAACGAAACACCATCAATCTACTGACGCTATGCAAGGCACAAGATAGCCAAAAGTGATGTTTATTGTTGTTTACAAAAAAAAAAAAAAAAACCCATGCGCAGTCTGTTTGCGATCGGAGGACCATAATTATATATACCTATGTGTCTTTTGCATGTCTTCTGAAGCTTCACAAACAGCAAAAACAACAACAGCGACATCAACATAATGATTAACATATTTACCCAACGTTCATCATATGAGTGAAAAAATGATAGATAAGATACGAGTAGACATACAATAATTATAAACTTGGTCACTGATTCATCGTATCACATTAAAATAGCAGCCAGCTTAAGTAAAAGACCGCGTCAATTTTGCACAAAACGAACATGGTGTCATAATTTATACCGTTGGCGCTTACGAAAACACACAATTATGATTTATGAAAAGAAATATATGCTAGCATTTGGAATGTTTTAATTGGATAATTAAATAAGTCTGTTAAAATAAATTGTTTGCCGTAAAATGACTTGTTAAAGTCTTATGTTTTTCTTTGCGTTGAAATTTCTAAATTTACTGCAATGTTTTCTGTTTGGCTTGCATTTTAAATTTGCATTTTTACTTAATTATCTTGTTTAACAACATTTTTGATTAAAACACTGGTTGCATATTTGGGTCGGCCTGATGTAGCGCAGTATCATACGCATACCGTTCTGGGGATCAGGTTTGAAATTCGCCAGTCCATGCACGCGTGAAAATATACTGTCAACTTCTGGGCACTGATCACGTTCACATTTGACCGATTAGACTATTTTCTATTGCTGGCAATTTTTATTTTAATTGTAGGGACTAAACTGAAAGCTATTGCTACAGGCTCGTAACTTTGTTTTGGAGACTTGTTGTTTGTCGAAAATCTTCCGAAATGTTACATGTTTATAGAAATTTTAATAACTGGCCCTAAATGTCACTTAACTCTGACAGTATCAGTAATTTCATTATTTTTGGGGCGTGTTAGTGGCTCGCTTCTTTCGGTCGGCATTCATTATTATTGTCGCGCAATTGTATAAGACTGTACTGGACTAGACTATTCAGTTACTTAATGTTGGTCTTGGTCTTTGCTTGACAAGTACACGTGTGAAATGACCGTGGATGAGTTGTCTGTGAATGGCATTCAGTGGGAATTGAAATTGTTTTCGAATCTATTGTTAAAAATCAGAAAATGTGTAGGTGCATATTCATTTTCAACAATCGACTCTCTTAGCAAGAGCTCGTCAATATTTGTTGGCTATAGCTACTTTTTATTGCAACTTGTCCATTACCATATTATACTTTAGCTTAAATTTACTAACCAGCCAGCCTGGCGTTTAAATTTTGTACAACGTTCCGCATGCTAAGGTCCGAAATTCTGTAAGCTGTATGGATGGGTTGCAGATCTTCCAACTATCTCTTAACATATTTTTAAAATGTTTTTGAAATTTTTTTCCTTTGAAGTACTGTTTTTTTAACGAAACCCTGATTATTATTTATTATTTTTTCAAACACTAAGAATGTGTAGATATCATGAGAATCTGTTTTTTTAATCGCGCTCAATGGGCTATGTAGGGCGAGTATTGTTTCTAGCATGTGCCTAAGGTTAGACCCTTTTCTATTGCTTCTTTGAATTAGGCTTTGAGTTTTTGTTTAACCCCAAAGCTCCGAAGTGAAAGAAATATTATAAATGGAAGTAGATGGAGGTGGATACTTTTTTTCATCAAGAAGCTGTTAACACCTCAAGTAGTAGGTACGAAGAAAAGTACACCTTAGGCATTGTATACACTGTGTGCCTTACTATCAATCATCTTCAACCTTTCTGGTAAATTTGGTAGTCGGATACTTAGAAAATAACTTTTAAAACATAATTTTCCTTGGAAAACTTTGCAGTTTGCTGTACGTACCGCAATATGAGTTTCTAAAAAATATAAATAACGCGGCGTAAAGGGTTTGGAGAACTCCCTTTGACACATAAATTAGAGACGAGCAATATAACAATATTCGTGTGAGTTCCTGCAAAATTCAATATCTTTCCCACAGTGAAATGGAAAAAATATATATATTCTGAACAGGATTTAACAAAATTTACTTGTGGCGCAATCCTTAATACAATAAAAGGTCATGCAACATGTTTTCTCTTTCGGCTATGTCGCCTGATACGTATGTGCGATGAGTTCTTGAACAAATGTAAATTGAATGTCGTAACAGTCCGACGATCCCAAAGGGTGCTCTTAATATTTATTGAATGTTCAACAGCGATCAAGACGGCCTAAAGATAGATATATATGACTATCCGTAAAAAGCACACTTACTGAGATGTAACTTTTAAACAAAAATAGTTGACAAATGAGCGCTTGAATACAATTGCTTAAGACATTCTTAATGGGTCGCAAGAACTATTAAGCTCTTCACTTACGTTCATCATAGGAAGCGGCCAGTTTTTCATGAAAATCTCTAAATCAATCCTATTTCTTCGAAATAATCGAGATGTTTACAAGTTTTACAAAGTGTGGTTTCTCCGAAGCTGTCTGTGTCACAGACTTTCTTGTCTCTTTTCTCAAGTCTTAGTAGAGCGTTGGATCTATGATGATGATTATGATTGAGATGACATTGATTGCGTTCCGACACAATTTAACCTATTTTTCTCACTCTTCTAATTAGAACTCAACCCAAATAGGTCGTATAACCAAATAATTAGGGAAAGGGGATTGTCTGCCGTTCACTTTTCCTTATTTTTTCCTCACACTTTCCACCATCATTCACAAAGTTTAATTATTCCTGCGGCTGGTTTAATAATTTAATAATTTTTTTTTTTCAAACAAAAACAAGTAGGTGTGATCTTGCCAAATGATCTCAGCAACAAGATCTTTACACGTGTTATAAATTAACCTGACATCTTTCGAAGTCATTAGCGAAATATTGTATCCATGTGTTCTATAAAATTGATTGATATTGCTTAATTAATCAACTGAATATAACCGGCACTCAGGAAAGTGTTTGACTTTTTGGGAAAGTTGTTTGAAAACAAGCCAAATGTCATTAGCCATCATTTGATAAGTAGGTTGCAACCTTTAGCTTTGGGGCCAGAGGCGACAGTCTGTTAATGAAAATGGGTTAGCAACGAAACAATAATGATGATCCATCGAATGACATCAGAAATCTAATTGAATCACAAAATACTTGCATAAAATATTTTATATCATTACCAGGCAATTGTTCTTGTGTGATTTTTTTTTTCTACTTTGAAATCACATTAAAAACCATAATGTGACAATGTGCGTCATTTGGAGGTGAGTCAGTGCCGAGCGCGTAATTTTATTTCGAACGTGCAATATAATTGCAAAAATGGATAGACTAATCTTGTTCACAGTAAATATTTACCTTACGATTGGGATGGGTCTTTCTTCATTCTAATATGACGAAATTGGTAATACAAAATGATCAATTGGAATTTTTGAGCCACGTTGAGGATGGTTATAAGTAAAACCCCATGTCCCTTACTCTGCTGTATTATATGAGCGTCATTATTCTTATACATCCATGGGAGGTTTTATGTCTGTTACCAATTGACTTGAAAACTACTGGACTGATTCCGATTCAAATTTTTATGAAAATATTGTGACATTTATTGCCACGCCTACTTTTTGGGGGTACTTTTAACCAAAATGTGTTTTTCGGGCTTCGCTGCTTTAAAATTGCAATTACTTGAAAAGTTCAAAATTAAATATTTTAAGCTATAAATTAGCTTTCTGCTGATTTCTGCAATTTAATTTAAATTTGTTTAAATCGAAAAATATCAGTAACGAGTTCGTCTTAGGGGTCCGTTTCAAAACCACTTTTTGTAGTGTTCTCTGAAGGACTGGAGCGCAAGAAAAATATGCGTAGGCAAGTAAAGGCGGTACTGTTTTTTTTTTTTAAGGAAAATGCAAAGGGCTGGTTAAGACACATTTTTCGTTAATAGTTAAGACTCAATTGCAAGTATTTGCCCAGGGCTTCGGAAGAAACTTACATAATATGGGCCAGTGTTCCGGATGAAAAAATTAAAATCTTGTTTTTTTTTCCGAAATAAAAAATCGTTTTTTCAATATTTTTTGAAAACGTAAAACACAATTTTGAAGTGTTTTATATAAAACTTACATTTATTTTTTTTAACAAATTAAAACAGGTAAACTATTTATTACATAAATAGATATCGATAAGAAATTTGGAACATATAATTATCTTTGACTTAAAATTTCTTTGCATATACGATATACCTATCAAGATTATAGCGATGCGATTCATTAAAGCGCAACAAATCCTTTGCAATGATTACAATTTCAACTGTATCGCTAGTCAAACGATAACGAATTTTTTAAATTTAAATTTACAGCAGAAAATATCGGCTCAACAATTATTGCAGAGGAATGTGGAAACGATAAAATATTGAAAATAAAATCTTATAATCCTCTGTTTTTAATCCTAAAACATTTTTCCAAAAACATACATCAGTTTTTTCATCAAATAATTTCCTTTCTTTAGAGCTGATGGAAACGTTAGCAAAGCAGAAGTTGTGCATGGGCTCTGTTGGATTCACATTCTACGTAATAATGGAATTAATAGGAAACATTTTGCTTCAATGAAAGAGTTGTTTTAATTAGTTGTTTTGTTAGATTTAGAAAATCAGAAATCTTGAAATTTGATGAATTTGAGGTAGTCTTGTACATATTTTACAGGTCAAAAATCTTGAAAACAAATACATATCTTGTAATCTGGAATTACTGATACGGACTCTTAAAAAGTAAATTAATAAAAAAATTATTGTCGCCTCGCCTCCACCTTGAGTTGGAAATAATTCCCGTTTTTTCATGTGAAGTTATTGTCCACCTAAAGTGGGCAATTTCATCACCTCCAATTTCGTTAAATTATTTCCCACCTACAATTTTAGAACTTTTTGATTCTAAAATCGAATTATTTGTAACAATTTTAGTGTTATCGAATTGCCATTATGATAACAACTTTGCATACACCCGTCGCACCTACTCCCACCTCTAAACAGTGACCCCAAGCAGGGGGGCTTGCAGGGGGCAGCATGCCCCTCCATATACTCTCCACTGTTTATGAATTGTGGGCTTACATGTCGTCGCATGTTAAGATTAATTATTATTGCTCACTTTCTGGGGGAGCTCGATTCGAGCAAATATCAGCTTTGAAGTTTTGGGATTAACCGTTTATTGTTCAAGACAAACACCATACTATGGGTATTAGAGCATTCTTAGAACTGAAAGCATTCCTCTTCTGTATTTTTGTGTCAATCAACACAAAATTAGCAAGAACAAAAAATTATAGTTCCACGAATTCGAAGTATGCGTGCGCTGAAGCTGTTTCTTCTGATGTGTGCGTCCTCAATTTGGATTTTAATTTCTGTTTGCCTCGTCTGATTCAAGTATATCTTTTTGTGAAAAGATCATAAAATTGTACCTACGATGCAGGAGGGGGGAGGGGGATATGTCGCCCTAGGGCTAATGGATTTATCTGGAAATCATACAAACTTGTTACTTTCTCATCTTCCACCACGCTCACTTGTTTGCTCCTCAGAGGCTGTTATAATGTAAATAATAAGGTCACACGAATGGAAGGTATACCTTCTTATGATGTGCGGAGCTTTGTAGGTGGATCTTGGGTCTGTGTTTACATAATATTGTTTACTCCGTCTTAATTTGTTTGTACTGAGCGCGTAAAAGTACCAGATAAACACTAAACAAATAGCGCTGTGACAAGTTGTTGCGCCCTAGATAAACGCAGGTTACAGCCTCATATTCCTGAATTTAGTTCCCATTTAGGTATGATAAAAATAAACTCGCGAGCAATTGAAATAAAGCTCACCTCATCTCGTATCTAATCTAATTGCAAACTCATCGAAATGTTGACTACACGACGACAACACATCTCGCAATAAAGGCAGTCATGCCACGACACAGAGGCGCATCTTCTCTAAGCGAATGTTTTTGTTGTTGATGGATAGACCGCATGTATCAGTTGCCCTACACAATTGCAGCATGAGCAGAAAACAAAAACGAACAATTACCGAACAAGGCCGGAGCGAGTTTTAGTTGTACAATGTACACGCAGTGCGGGTGTACGTGTAGCTACCTGTTTGACGTCAAACGCTGGATATAATAGATTTAACATGATGACGCTACAACATGAAATGTATTAAGGCAAGTTGACTTAATGAATAAAAATCATGGAGTGGGATTCTGGTATCTGCGCGATAGGAGGGTGAATTCATTGGATATACTCGGTTGAAGCTGAGGCACATGCAGAGGTGTACGTACGTACTTAGAAGCGACCGCGTATATCTCTGTTTGTTCTAAAATTACGTTTTGTTTACTTGGTGTGGTATGGTGTCTCATATCACATGGCTAGTGGGTCTGAAATCTGTAAATACTCGACTGCGTAATTGAGATCTGTACTCTGTAGTTATGTTTAACCGTCAAAGTGACGGGATATAAAGGACTCAGTTAAGAAAATGTCGGACGACGACTGCTTGCGTTTTATAACAGTCGTCAACTAATCCTTTATGTAGTAAGTGTACTAGAAATTTTCCTTAAGGGAAAACGGATAGTTCTCATTAAATTTTCAAGATTTCGATTTCCCTTCTGACTCCAATGACTTAAAAATCGATGAAAAATAGTGAGGAACATGAAATTAGCTATAAATTTAACAACATCCTTAAAATAGTTTGGTTGTACCATTTTTCATTAACTTATTCAGTTTTATTTAGCCGCTTATTCATTAAAATAGTCAGGGGTTAGATATGGTGCTAAAGTGGACCCTCGATCTTCCACCATCGACATCGACTCCAAATCCTTAAAGCCTTTTCCTATTCAACCTGATAAAACATATTTTTTCCACCTCTATAAAATGCCTAGTAGGGATTCCATACCACGTTTTGAAATGTTCTCAAGTCCGCAAAATAGTTATTGGTCGTCTCTCGTCGGTGGTTTTATTTAACCAAGTTGTTTGATTCAATGCCAACATTTTCCTTTAAATTATAGCTTAATGTCGTCCTTCAACTTTTCCATGGGCCGATGGTTCCTAAGCTAATTTTTAAGTCCTGTCAAGGCTTATAAAATAAGACCCATCTCCATCAATTAAAAATGACAAAGCACTCTCTCTAAAGCGTTGTAGCATCCCACAAATGAATTACAAATTACCTTGATTGTGACCAAATACAAAGATTGAAGAAGACCGACTCAGTCCCTGGTCCCTTCCCTAGACAAAAAGAGAGCTGAATGGATGATTGTTTGACTGCGTCTTCGACTGCGCATTTCTAGTAGAAAATTGAAGAAAAAGTAGTGGCCCCTGCATACAGTCTTGAGGGACACCTTTTTACTTCTTTAAATTTTCTGATATGATTGGCTGTCTCTGTTCAGAGTTCTTGCTGAAAATTTAAAATTACTTTTGGTCTGTACAGTTGATACCTCATGGTGACAAATTCCACTAACGTTTCCGTGGAAATCCTCAAAAGATAACTTTTAACAAAAGTTTCCAACCATTGCCACCAATCTTCGACCTAATCGTAAATCCATCTTGCTGAGATTTTGTCTGGCTTTCATTTGTCCTAATGTCGGAAATGAATTTGTAGCTTACAGTTTCCAACGTATCTTACGAACTTTCCAAAAATTTTACGATCTTATCAGGTGAGTGGACTGGTCATATACTTATCTGGTGAAGATAGTCTTGTTTGCTACCAAGGTATTGGCACTCCGACATTTTCTTTCTGTTGCACCATACATCATGCTGACATATCTGACTGCAACGACATCAGAAAAACAACAGTGCAATCCTCGACCTGCTGACGACAAACGTTTGCATTGACAAATCCGATTTCTTGCATTTCTATACTGTCCCCCACCTACGCTTGGCATAACCGAACACTCATCCCTATACCATGGTTACCGTCTCTATGGTTATTGAGGCTATATTCCATTGCAACGACAAGGGGTGACTGAATTAGAGCCGGCCGCCTCATCTCAACAAAATTAAATATAAAACTTCAAAAAGCTTGAAAAACGACTTGCACTGCGGTGTTAAATTAACTGCAAAATTGTTTCATATAAAACTTAAAAAAGCTATGGGCCAAGTAGCAACACTTGTGGAATTCCAATCGCAAAATATGCGCTTAAGTCGCAGTCACTATATAGTCAATACTTCAGAGCATTGTTGAAGTCCCTTGAATTCCTGTTGAATCACGGCTTCCTACGTCTTGAAGCCTTTAAATGAAATAAATAGTTGGCACAAGGCGATCGCGCTAACCACTTAGCCACTGCGCCCACAAATGCAGCTAATCTAATATTTTAGGGCTCATCGGGTCAGGTATTTGTCCGATTATGAAACCATGTAGGTACATATTTTTCGTCATAAGTCTATTGCCTCGAAACTTTCCAAGACTTAACCTCTGCAACAGTTATACGGAAAATTAGCACTTGGAGGATGGAGGTCTTATCAAGCTCCATCCTAAATATTTAAATATATGATAAGTTTGAATTTTCCTTCATCAATAGGACCTTTCTGTCAAGTAGGAAAATCCCATTTAAACAACTTTTGACAATTTTTCTGTCTAATGGGGGATTAAAAACAACTCAACTATAAGTACGCCCGAGGGCTTCGGTAACTATATTCTCAGCCAATGCTCCCAGAAACTTGAAAGTCATTCGAACGTCAAAACACGACTATCATTAAATTGTATACCTACACAGAAATTCCTAGGCTTGGCTAACATGTGATACAAAGTGTTAGGTGTCAATAAACTAGCTCAAACTAATTTATAAAAAAAAGAGCAAGCAAACAAATGGTTAGGTCTCAATATGATTTATTAGCACCACGCTTCCATAAAACATTTTTTTTTTGTGAAATCACAGTTCCAGGCGAGAACAAAAGCGCAAACTAAACGCTGTCCGACCAATCCCCAGCACAATCAAAATCACGACAAATCAATAGCCATGTGCGCGTAGGTGGACAGGATCTTTTTGTTGAGTTGAACATTTTTGCGCTCGCCAATTTGTATAGTACACTCACCCGATAAAAACGAATACCGCAACAACATGCACAGCTAAAGAAGCAAGAAGTTATTCGTCAGTCAGTTGGTTTGTCTTGCCTGTGAATGTGTTTCCTTGCGCCAGTTTGCGCCGTGCGGGTCATAAAGTCAAGGTTAAGGCCCATTTTATTCACTCGAAGTTGAACACAACTTGGGGATTTTTATATGGGAAACTTCCCAAGTTGTGTTCAACTTCGAGTGAATAAAATGGGCCTAAGTGTACTTCAGGTACTGGTCGATATTCATTTCGATGATGGGTGCCATTAAGTTTGCTTTTAAGTGTACGGGATATCCATCCGATTCGCTTGCAATGTGTGAGCTGTTGAGTAGCTAATTTTCGGATTAATGCCATAACTACTTTGTGTCAGTAGGTAGGTGCATATAGGTAGGTATATCAACTCGTACCTTGGGTTGACTTAATTTGGACAGATTGCTGGCTAAATTTTTTTTGTTGTGCGATCCCACGCGCTGAGATTTCGCAATTATTCGGTTAGTATTTGTGTTTAATTGGCCAAGAAAACTTATACAAGTGCAGCTGCTATTCGTTGAGAGCGTCAGTGACAGCAGGGGCTTGAACTCGAGTCGGTAATGTACTTGTCGCCTTGTTGTTTCGGTACTTTTGATTTGATTTGAATTGAAAATTATATAGAAATTCAGCACTGGATGGAGTTTTATTGCTTCCTGGTTGATCAAAGTCATTGTGGTTTCTTATCGGGTTTTAGAGAGGCAAAAACATTTGTTTTGTTAACCGTTTGAGGCTAGAAAAGCTCAAAATATCCAAGAACTTTTCTGTATGAATAACAATGGTGTCGCGATAAAATCTATTAAATGTTTGTAGCCTTTCACGAATGAATTTACATACCTGCACCGACCACATTTCAAAGCCTTCTGTAATTAGCGAATTTTCCAACTTCTTTGTTAAATACGTAGTTTATAATTGTTCGCTACTAAAATAGAGACTTCTAAGTTTTATAGCCAGATACGAAAAAACAAAACGAAAGAAAATCCCACTTGAAGTTTGAAAAATGCTTCACATCTTAGCCATCAAACTAAATGAAGGACTTTGTTTTCTAAACCATTTATCTTTGTATAATATTAAAGAAAAAATTACTTATAAAATTTTATTCTCTTTCCTTTCAGGTAAGTCTGGCAAAACAACTGCAGAAGATCACTTTACCATTATTTGTAAGTGTTTTAATTTAGAGGCAATGCACATTTCTCATTTTATCACGTACTTAACCCTATGATTTTAGCTAGGTACATCTAAATGAAAACGAGTTTACTCAAATCTTTTCTTAAATTAAGAAAATTATTGACTTCGGAATAGGAATGTTTTAATACGCCACCGAGGGCTTGGACCTGCCCCTGTTTTGTAAGTTTCTTGAGAAAGGTGCATTCTAGTTGCATTTTTTTCTGATCGACCCGTTTTGCAAGTTTTAGCCTCTTATAATCTATATAGGCTTCGATTGCTTTTGTAAACATATCGACTTCTTCAGTTTTTTTTTGACACTTAAACTTCACCTTGAAATTTTTGTTAGAAATCCACAGACCAGGGGTCCCAGATGAAAGAAAAAAAAAATTTAATTTTAGTTGTATTTTTTCCCTTTTTATATCGTTTTCCCCCTTTGACAAAATCGCCGACTTGCCCCCCAATTTGGGATCACTGCCATTGACAATAAAATGCCATTTACATAGTTAAACTATATTTACCATGCCTCTGGAGCGAGCTTAGTAAAAAATTTAAGCTGTCTTGCGATTGCTTTGTATGCCGTACATCAGTAACCTTACTTGAAGCTATTGCCAAGTGACAACACTTAGCTAATATAATAACCGTGATTACATTAACTTTACCAACACTAGACGAACAAATATGTTAACGTTGTTCAGTCCTCTATACCCAAAACATTCGCCGACTTCGAGGCACAGTCTTTATTAGACTTGTATTATTGAACGATTGCAAAAGATTTGTAGGTACTACCAACATTTGGCTAACATTTTCTTTGCTGAAGTTCAACAGTTTCATATATTTTTAACTGTGAAATAGATCTTCGTTTGGCACCGAAAGTCGAACGTTCAATACGTAGTCTTGCCTGGGATTACATGCGGATTTCGAAATCAAAACTATATCGATTCTCTTGATAAATAGCGGGCATTTACATTTAGCGAATACAAAAACCATCACTATTAGAAGGTCAAATCCTTGTACAAAATTTATCTGGCTGATTCTGATTGCTTATTCTACTTAGATGCCATGCTATGCACAAACCTCAATTTTAGAGCTACGAGTATGAGTAGTAGCTACGGCTGTCACTTTAACAATTGAAAAATTAATACAAGAACCCTAAGCCACAAGTTTTCACCACATTTAGCCAAAAGCTGCTGTTCAAATGTGGGCTTGAAATAATCCGATTGTGTATTTGGCTTTATATAGTGTGGGGAATATTGCACAAGGGCAATATAGATTTGTGTCTTTTATTCCAAAGGGTGCTAAAGTGGTTATCCTTATAATGAAGGATTTTTTTTTTACTATTACCTGCAATTGGTTCAAACACTAGCTGATGGGGGAACAAAATTTGCCTTGAGGGTGTTCCATAGGTATTTTTCCCACCATAGGAGAATTTTTCCCAGAATTTGTTAGTGATTTGTCGCAACGCTTCAACTGGAGTTTTACTGATACTGTGCATCCAAATTGTCCTGTGGTTTTGCTGGGACACTCCATTAAACTGACGAACCCTTTACCACTGCACCTGTCCATAGATTCAATACCGACTTCTCAGCTGAAAAGTTAAATATCTGACCATGTTTGGTACAACCATCTACTAAAAAATAGTTTGACTTTGAGGAATTGCCACTTCGACGAGAAACTTACTCCTCGACCCAGCGTTGCCCCCCTTTTTTGAGCCTCAGGACCATTAGCCCCCACTTTTTGGTTTAAGTAAGATTTTATTTTATACTGAATAAAATCGTTGTCGTTTTTGTTGTGTTTTCTCTGTTTTTTTTTTTTGTATTAGAATCTTATGTGTTGGCCCTTTTTTCGGCTGGGGCTCCTTTCAGTCCCCTTTTTGAAATGTTTAAGATGCAACGCTGCTGCGAACCATGCAACTTATTCACAAAATTCTTTGCTTGCCAAACCATTAGCAACTGAAAGTAGAAATAGAGTCACACATCAATATAAACCAACAATTACATCATGTATATGTATGACTGTCGCCACTTTGGACATGGACAAACCCCTAACTACCAATTAGGCTTTCTCAAATTCTTGTAAAAAAAAAAAACTGCAACCCGCTCTTACGTAATTGAAACAAGTTTTCGATCACTTCCATTTCCATCTGAAAACTGAACGCAGTCACCACCAAGTGCCACGCTAACGAGTTACAAATTTATAGCACGCACTGTCCGCCACTAGCGAAATTACTCGGCACAAATCAAGTTCAACTTCTTGCTAACCATAGGTATGGACACCGGTATTACCAACAATATGACTCACTCTCAGTTTTTCAATAAAAAAAAAAAAAACACATCTACCCAAAGGCCAAAGTATATCTGCACAGCAAAATATGGGCGAGGATATTTTTTGCAAAACACCGATAGCCAGAGGGGGGAACATAAAAACTGAAATTTCATACGATGACCAAACTCCGATCATCAACATACTCATAATGATGATCACCAGTCACAATCATCTCGAAGGCGAGGATCATTGCGTCTTACAGCACGGAGGATGTACGCGGCGTTGGGCACTGCGCTCTCCCCATTATACCATCGAACCAGGCAATGTGTGTGATTGACCAAGAGGCCTGGATTCTGTGCTGCGCGGCTGCTCAATCTAAAATTAGAATGATCGCACTTTGTCTCTTCGGTTCGGTTGGCATACTACTCTCCCGACCGACAGGGATAGATGCACAAATTCCACCCAAAAGTGTACCTACATAAACATGTTGTGTAAGGCGAACAAAGTGTATAGAAGAAGTGCCAGCCAGCACACTCCGCACGAGGAAAATATGTCGTTGTAGTCTAAATGCGAGTTGGCTCGTGAATTCCAACCCTCCCCGGGAGAAAAACCGAAACAGAAATGAACCCGAAATCTCTATCTCGCAGTGGAGCGCGGCAAGACTGTTTTTAGTTTTTTTTTTTTAAAGGAATGTCGCCCCTGTCTCGCGAACTGATGATCGGTTTGATGCAGTGCAACTTGGCGGCACACGTTCCCTTGGCGAGGCAACGATAGATTCACATTTCGGTTGAATGCACATTTCCGCTGCCGGGAATATGGCGGCTGATCCATGTGACTTTGTGTTTATTTTCATATGCTATGGAGTGCCTAAAAACGTGTCGCCTGTAGAACATAGACTGCATCTATCGCGGGAATCTAAAATTAGACGACAGGCGCGAGTGTGATCCCTTTTCTGAGATTTGTGTGTTCCTTCATTGAAAAGATCTTCCTGTTAGTTTGCGCTGTGGGGATGTGTGTTCGGGGAATTTGTCAAGAGAGTTGACGGACAGTGGGAGGCACTTGCCATTGATACACTGAATAGTTAAGTGGTTATTACAAAGTCTTAAATAATGAACTTGGTTCTTGAATAATTTGCCAATTGCCTATTGCAATTCAAATGCTGTAACACAAGAGGTTTGCTAGGAAGTAACATCAGTTTTATCTGTCCTTAAAATCCAGTCTTCCGGCACCTTATCTGATCGGTGATTCGAAGCAGCTAGGTTTGGTACTATAAGAGCTTGTCAAGTGCATATCCACATCTTTTTCAAGTAAATATTATGTTTTATACTTGTGTTGCTTGTTCAGTGGGCTTTGCCCCCCTTGAATGGGGGCCATTTTATCAGCAGGTCTTAAGGCTGTGAATTTTTCTGTTCAATGATTGCCTAAACCAACGTTGGGTTGGATATGGTAACGTTGGTCTATCAAGGTTTATCATCTTATGTCACCAATGCTAAACTTAAAATGCATGTTGATGAAACAGCCCGATGAGCGCAAAGAGGCAAAGGCAACTGAGGAATCTTGGTTTTTGTGCAACTGAGGATGTGCCAATTCATTTAGTTCGTCTTGAGTAAGTAGGTAGTTATATTTTTTGACTTTAAGTAGAGTCGACCAAGGCTAAAACTTTTACCATTATAGTGACCCGGTTTATACTCAATATATATGTGACAACAAAGAATTTCTGCACAACCTTCTCAACAAAAACAAAAATCAAGCGAATATGTTGTGTTTAAGGCAGTTAAAGTAACTCTAATCTATTTATACATACAAGATTATGTCGTTATGCAATCCCCTTGTATTGAGAGGACATTTCATAAAAAATTCTGAAACTCTGACTTACCCCCTATAAGAGGGGCTACTCTACTAATTTGTATCAGTCAGTATGTCTCGTTTTGATATATCTTGACTTTTAATAAAAGTTATCTCAAGAACTTGAAGATCACTTATCGTTTTACCCCCGTTCAACTGATAAGGCAAGTCTATGAGTTATAATGTCTGTTGATTCACTGGAGTTTGCTGTGCTTAAAATTCATTTGCCCCAAACCCCCCCCCCCCCCCCCATTTGAAAAGTCAAAATTCGTATTTATAAAACTTCATCTTGTGAAAAGTTTAATTGAAGTGCTCCCGCGAAATGGTGTTAGGGTCCGGGTCTTATGTCATATAGCGCTTGCTTTCACTCTGGTGGTGAACTTATTTTACTATTATATCATTTTTGAAACCCTTCAGCAAATATTTTGGTTAGACTTTCGGGTATATATTCAGTTGTTAAGTTCTCCGCCACTGTGTTTAATTTGAGTCAGAAAAGAAAAATTTTGTAGTTTC
This sequence comes from Cheilosia vernalis, assembly GCA_949126925.1. Lineage (NCBI taxonomy): Eukaryota > Metazoa > Arthropoda > Insecta > Diptera > Syrphidae > Cheilosia > Cheilosia vernalis. The sequence continues at coordinate 15,734,806 of OX421361.1, forward strand.
ATTTGTAGCGCTGATTTCATTGACCCCCTTTTTATGGTGGCCAACCCAAACGAATCTGAGACATAGCAAGCTAATAACATTTTCCCGTCAAGATTTACGCTACGTTAATTCATAAGTATTGAGGGTGTCTATGTTAATCCGTCACTGGGACTCCCTTTAATTGTGCTATGTTTGCCCATTTTTATGGAGGTCATCTAGAAAAGTTATTACGAACGTGCCTGATTTTCACTTATGTGTTTGGTTTATTAATTGGTTGCCCCTTCCGATGGGGGTCACTAAAAACCACTTCTGTCAGATAGTTTCCACCTATGATATGACTTAAAGCTCCCCAAATTTCTAAAAACCCCCACTGCACCTATACCTTCAACGCGCACTGTTCCTCCGACTAATCTAATAATCCCTTGCCCTTCGTTGACCTTCCGCTCATAGTCAGCTAGCCACATTCACATATACATACCAACCGAACGCGAGAACCAAACATTCCTTCCACGGCGTTTGTACTTCAGTACTTGTAGTTCGCACAGAGGGGTGCCACCACCAGACTGTCAGTTCGGCTCTGAAGTTACAATCGCATAAACCATTTCGCAGTCATGACTCTATCCCCGAACTGTTCTCCTCCCCCTTCCCATGTTCTCTGTTACAGTTGATTTAAATATACTGTTCCATTGTTATACAAAAGTGCACACATTCTGCCCATGATGATGATGATGTCTGTGAGTGAGATGGTGCCTGGACGTCTGCTGGAACTTTGCCCATAGAAACAAATAAAAAAAAAAGGAAAGAAAAATAATAACAACAAGCGAACCTTCGAAAGATCATCATAAAGTACCTCACCAAAGTCGAAATAAACTAAAAAGGTGTCTTCCAGACGGTGTTGCGCCTCCTTATCCATTGGTCGCTCTTTAGTAACCCGAGAGGAAGATACTTTCAGCGCACATAAACATATAGTACGTATCCGCACCCTACCCTATATATTTATTGCCTTTTATGTGAGCAACAACAACAGCAGGGGAAAAAAATTGTCTTTTGTTACCTTGCTGTTTGCCCTTTTGATTGGAAATTTGATATCTTTTATTGGACAGAGTTTTCCTGTCTCATTGACCGCAAAATTGCCTGGGCATATTCATAACACTTTCTTGGCACAAGGTTAACCTAATGAACCGCACCTCATTCGACCGATGGATGCAATGGCTCTCCGCTGCTGCTGATGGAACTTGGTGTTGGTATGTACTTGTGGATATGGTAATTGGAATCTTTTTTTCTCTCTTTCGTCTTTAAAAAGTTTTTTTTTTTTTATAATTTATTGAGTGGTTTACAACTGGATGACCCGAATTTTATTTGGCCTGACTCAGATGAACCAAAACGGAGGATGGTGTTGAAGGACACGGCTCACAGTTTGGATAGCTGTTGTGCTGTAATGACGACGGTGAATTTTGTTAACTTAGATAACTTGAATCAAGTGCAAGTGAGGTGCAACAAGGTTAGTCGATAAGTTCACTCGGTGCGTTGGTGTCGAGTAAATTCAAACAGCAAATCGCTTTTGATAAATAAATCAACTCAGTAGATCGTTCGATCAGGAATTAGTGAACTGAGATTCACGCAGAAAATGCACTTATTTAAAATCAATCAACTTTCGGTTAAAAACTACCAATTAATATTGTTAATATAGCTCCTACAGAGTTAGTGCATTAAAAATAACCAAGTCAATTTTCCCCTCCAAAATTTCTCGGTCGTAAATAACAAACTAACTTGGGAGAATTTAACGAAGTTACTCTGTTGTTTTTAGTCAACCCACTTGATTAAATTTAACCATGATACTCTGTTGTTATTAGCCAACCCATTGGCTTGTTGTATTTAAACAAGACTTATTGGTTGTTTTAAACGGAGATTTTGTTAGATTTTAACAAACATTAAATGGGTTAAAAATTGATACGAAGAACCAATTTGTTTTAAAGCTTCAATATGATTATGTTGTTTTCAACTAATTTACTCATTAGATTTTAACAAACAGTTTGGTTGATATTAATCTATAAACATGGTTGATACCAACTGGTAAAGTGTGTTATTTTTAACAGTATGCATTTAATCTTTTTAATTCGCTAGTTCTTAACAACAAATACTAGTTTATTTTCCACAAAAATCGCACTAAGGTCGTTCTTAAGAAGAACGAAGATCAGTGTTGTCTAAATAAAACTAAATCACATCGCAGTCATCCCCTTTTGCAAATTAAACAATCAAATTGATGAAACTTAAGTGGCGGCCATTTTACGTCGAAGTGAAGAACTAAAATTATAAATCACCCCCCACTATTCTCAATGTGTTCTATTGTTTCTTTCGCGGACTGCAGTAGCTCAGGGGTCAGATTGTGTAAGGTGAAACGAATAAATAATGTCTTCGTGCATTCGAATGATTTGCCTTATATTACAAAAGCAAATTTCTTCTTACAGAACCTGAGCCGAGCTTTCCTCAACCAGTTTGATGAAAGCGAAGTTTCCCTAATACAAGTTTTAGTAAAAAGTGTGTAAAACTGACAATTATTATATTGTTCTCCTCTTACTTTAACATCTTATTCGAAGTACCCTACATAGTCTGGTGGTATTTTTATATTTCATTTATCATTATGGTCCCATGGTAGAGGGCATTCACCTAGTTCGATTCATCAATCATTTTCCCTTGATAACTGAACTGCAACTGATTTCATTTGTTTAGCTTTAAATGATCCACTTAAAAAAAGGAGGGTATCTGTATCCGAAGCTTCTGAGAAGCTCCCTCACGTATATTTTTGGAATAATTGCGTATTTTCTTAGCCAAGACAGCCACCTAACTTTACATCTGAACTATCCCACATGCTGAAGCCAAACTTTTGTTGAATTGCAAATACTGGAAAATTTGTTTGACCAATCCTTTTGAGTGCACTCATCAAGTAATTTGATCTTAGCTCTTTTAATGCTAGTATATCCCTATATTTCCGGACTAGGCATATAATTTGGACCGTTTTTTAATGCTTACTCAGCAGATTTTCACCAATTGTCATTGTTAAACTTACGTACTTTTTGTCAATAAGAAGGAATCACACGGTGGCATTTTTCGTATTGTGGTTCGGGGCTCCGCTACTTCATGCTTAATGTGATTAGTGTCCCAACTTATTCGGTTTAAGTCATATCTAGTGAACTCATTTTTGATTTTAAGTACGAAGCATTCAAATTGAAGTCGTTCTGTTGGAACAGCTTTATAGATCTGAAAAATAGTTATTTCCGTCTTGGATCACTGAAGGTCGCACTGATGCGCATTTCTTTTCGTCTGTCATACCCCGCTACAGCGTTGCCGCTGAAAAATTTCAAAAAAGCGTTATAAAAAAGGATCCCGAGCCGAAAAAAAGGGCCACTACATAAAACACTAATTAAAAAAAGAAAACAGATCGACAAAGTCATTTACTTTTAACAAACAACTAGTTTATTCATCACGAAACACTACTTTTCATATGTTTGTATTCTTTTTCGTTCAAAAAAGAATGAAATCTCACTTAAACTGAAAAAGGGGCCATTTTGATCATCCTTCAAAAAGTGGGGGCCATGGGTCCTGAGCCTCAAAAGGGGCCATTTGAGGCAAACGGCAACGTTGCCCCGCCATATGCCCTAGATCACAGCATACCATCCAAACTTAGCCATATTAGCTTTTCCATGTCAACCAAACACCAATGGAAAACAATCTGACATGAATTTTGAAAGCATGAATGCAAAATCAGACCCGCTCCCCTCATCGACTGAGTACCCTCTGTGACAAGAGAATGCGCCCAACAAAACCCCATTAGAATTTAATTTAGAAATTAGCTCAACTCGAGCCAATGTGTCACCAGGCAAAGCACTCTTACATGCACTAGCACGACGGGTATCCGAAACCGAAGCCAATTTCTATGAGAATTGGATTTTCAGTTCGCCAATTATTTCATCCAAGTGAAATCGGATGGCAAAACAAAAGCCGCACACACACACACTAAATTGACCATAAACGCTGCCATTCTAGATTGTGCGATTTATGCGAATTTCATCATAATTAATAATGCGAAGCAGATTGCTTGCAATATATATATGCACACTAAACGGTTTACCTAAAAACCCAGATACAGATAGATACCCGGCACAAGCTGGCTATTATATAGGTACTCGAAGTTCTGTTTGTGTTTTGATTTTCCTTTTGGTCGGTTCCGCTTTTTGTTGTCGAATTTCGTTTGATTCTGCATTTTTTGCAGTTTTGAGTGGCGCAACATTTATATGTGTTTGTATCGAGAGATAAAGCCTGGGATTCGGATTCTTTGAAACGCAAAATGGACCAGGATTTTAAATAGCATCGAGAACGACTGTCTGTATCCATACAATGTATCTTCAAAAGAGCGTCCATTTGAAGTGATGATTGCCGAATGTTGATTGAATTAATGACCAGATTTAACACATGCTAGATACGAGTACACATATTGTGCGGTACATGAAGTGAGTACAAACGCGTACTCGATAATGGAATTATGTGCAATTTATCGTTTTCCGTTTGGCTTTAATGTAAAACGGAAAAAAATTGGCGGAAAACTCTTTGAAGATTGCCAGCAGCAAATATGTTTATTGCAAGGTAGTGAGTGAGTTGATCGGCGGGCTTTCAGGGGGAAATTTAATTTAAGTAGCCTTTGGGCAGATTTGTGTTTTATATCAATCATGATTCATGAGGGAGTGTCTTACTTGAAAGAACCGCATACAGAACAAACGCTATTTAGAGGGGTTGTCCATTTAAGTGCTCGGGCCAGTTTACTTCAACTCTTCTTCTAGAACTAGTAAGGTCAGCTAGTTCATTTGAAGCTTCAGTAAGCTGTAAAGTGATTTGGTAGGCCATTGTGAACGTGGATATAAAACTAGATTAGTTTGGATGCGGTAAGTTCACGTGAATAAGTTTAAACCATACAACAGTTCTGTTTTTCATTCATTTAGTTCACAAACCCGGAAAATGTTGTACCCCTAAAAGACTAGATTTTTGAACTAGCTCATTCGTGAAGCTTGAAAGTATTTATTTTTTTTTTGCTAAACAGCGACTCCGATTGTTTGCACTCTTCAACTACCTCGTTAGTGATTTACAAAAGCCAATTTGTTTACCAATCAATAACTGCCACACGGCTGCGCTTACTTCACTTTTTTTTTTTGGTGAAACGAGGACATTTTTAGACATATACTAGTCTCTAACTACATTTGTTCTCCAAAACTTACTGAAACCTTCGTCAGTTATCCATCAAGGTGGCCAAATTTTAAATAAGTTAAGTTCTATTACAGACAAAAGATCAAATTGAAAGGGGGAGGAGGAAGTTGGGAGAGGGGCTAGAAATCTTGGGAAATAGGGGAAATAAACTAAAACTGGGCCTATACTTGAGTCAGTTGCGAATCCCCTTCTATTTATGTGTAAGATTTTACACAAAATTTGTCGTTGCCTTCGGAAGTTTTGCAACCCAGAGGGTTGATGCTACAGTGCAGCTAAACCGTCCAATGAGATGATTTTGATCGTGTCTATTTCGGCGTATAGTTTGTATAACTCGGAAAAGAATTACAGCCCATAAAAACAAACGGAACTATGTCCATATAAGACTCTAGGCTGAGTTTCTCACAATCAATCGTTTGTGTGAATTTGTTTTTGAAAAAAACATTGGACCTACAATTTTTAATTCGGAAGCGTTTTCAGGAGAATCACCCTTTCGGCTTGTCAAATAGAGTCAATGATTCAGGGCTATAGAAACGAACTTATGTACTTGGTGAGGTGGTCCCACAGTTCGGGGTAAACCAATGGCTCAATCAACACGTCTCTCCATCAGTTAGTCTGCTCCCAGGTAATGTCTTTCAATTGGGTTGCTGTCACAATTCGTTAATGAGTTTAAGAATTCAGTCGATTTTAAATATTAAACAAATTCCTTCACATATTCTTCAATTCGGACGCTACTTTTTGGCACTAAAGACTCGCAATGTAACCAGTTGACAGATCGTCAATCCGGGTATCGTAATGGAAATGGAAAACAAATCAACAGCAAACCTCAACCTTTAAAGCAAACGGGGGTATAGTTTACAAATAACTTTTCGAGCATATTGCCCTTCGTATTGTAAGTTTACCAGTCAAATGGCAGACCAAAATTATCAAAAACTTGCTGTCAGCTGTTAAATTGGTTTTTCACCGGAAAAAGTGTTGCCAATTCACAAAAAAAGGATTAAATTCCCGTACCGTGATCAACGATCTGTATCCGAAATAACCGTGCAAATGTAATCAAAACACTTTTTTCGATATGCATAGACATACGCCTTGCTCAATGTTGCAAATAATACCTTTCTTCAAACACTGCTCGCCTTACCTTACTTGACAGCTATCTGATTCGAAAAACCATGTCTGATGTCCCAAGCGGATACACAACCAGCATCATAATCTGCATTCACACCAACCTAGGTAGCTAAAGCTATACAGCAACATCATTCAGCTCTGACCTAACCTTGAAGGCTGTAAATTACGTCGATTAAAAGTTCTCTCGCTTATTATACACTTCTGTGTTGTTTCCCCAAATCTGTGATCGTTTGTATAAGGAACTTGCCCGCTAACCAATGTATCTTCATCAAGAAATAACTTACCCCTATAACCTTCAAAAGAATACTACCAATACCCGTTGTACACAATTGAAGCGTAAATTACTCTCAATTACCGACTTTAGGAACAATTAACCACCGAAAAATAAATAATAACCAGGAAAGCACGTAATTTCAGGTAGGTACAACGAAACAAAAAAAAAATGAAACCTGACTTCCCCTCGACGCACGTGGAGGAGTCATCATTGCCAGTGTCTCCCTCCACCGATAATCCAGCGAGTGAATAATGAGATTCATTCATTACACGGGTGGATCAACAAACAACAACATTCGGGTCTGTCTGTATATGGATATTGCTCATGAAGTTTCAATTAATTATCCAGGAAAAACATGATTTTCGGGTGCAAAGTCAGTTTATTTGTGATTTCCGATCGCTTGGGGAAATATCTTTCGACTGAGGTCACTACGGAGTCAAAGTGATCACAGAAATTGTCACCTTTGGCGGTCAAGGTGCACAACGTGTCGCTTTGACTCAACTGTGACTGATGAATGAATTCAACTATCTCAAACGGACTGAAGGCTTACAGATAAATGAGCACAATAAAACATTTGTGCAATGTTGACCTTTTGGGTGTAGGTACGTTTTATTGACGCCGACACCTTTTTGGTGTTTGTACACATGTTTGACATAGTGACATTGTTTTTTTTTTTTTTTAATTTCGCTAGCTTGTGCCGTAGAGGCGTAGATGATTCAATTTAAGACGAAAACTTTTATTAATTCGTTTTTTTTTTCTCTTCTTTTCCAGGTATGTACCTACCTTGAAAATTTATTTCATTTATTGCGTGAGTATTATTGGGGATTGATTTATTTAAGTCTCTAAAGTTTGTAGATCCCTTCAAATGTCTCTACACACAATGATGATGGCGGCTTTGCTTCTTTAGTTAATCGGGGCCGGGGGACTTGAGCTATTTAAAAGACCGCAATCACAGAGCTCTTCAGTTGATAGAAAGACCTGCATAGCTGGGGCTTTCCAACGCTTCGACTGAAGCCATAATAGAACCAACATCTCCGCCATGTGTAGGGCAAGCCATAAGCGGTATAAAAATATCTTCAGCTTGTTTCGAAAGAAGTCTAAAAGCTTCAGTATTAATTAAGTTGAAGAAGGTTCGCTAGCCTAAATATTTTAGGACCATTTGGCATAATTCGTCTTTAGGTGAGCTAGAACCAAAAGCTTCTTTAAAAAAGTGTAATTTTCCCATTCGCTTAACACTGCGAACAGCGACATCTGTTGACCGTTACAAAAAAGACACCTTACTGCGATCAAAATAAAAAAGTGAATGGAAATAAGTTAGTCAAAACAAGTTTCGAAATGGAGAGCACAACTTTATTCCGGTGACTTGAGTTACACATTTTGCAAAAGTTTCTCCATTTTGAGCAGAGGAAAACTTGGCAAAAATAAATCTCATTCAACGCAACTGGATCCGGTTGCCTTAGGACTCTTTCAGCTGAATAGGCTTGTATTATGAAGTGTTGAGCTGCCTAAGCGAGGACCGATGTGTGATCAGGAGTCGCATTATCGCATCCGCTAGGGAGCTTTGTCACAAAGAAAAATTCAAAGACTCATTACCCGAACACGGATGCTATATTTCCTCATCTAAGCGACCCAACTGTGTCAATAAACCTTGGCATTTGTTTGTTATTCATTTTGATGTACCAGTTGTTGCACTTTGTACCGCAAGTGGGTCACAAATCACAATATTCGCTTATGGAACCAATTTATACATCGCCATACCGGCATTGTTGAGACTGTTGAGATCGTACTGGGGAAGTGTATGTCTCCTCCACTCGCTTCTGTAATTCAATTCTTAGTCAAGTTTTGCCGATTTTAACTGACCTCTATATTCTTAGTTTTTGGCAAAATAAACTCCTCATAACTCCTAAAAATGGTGACATAAATTAAACAAAATAAGGCCCAATTCAAACAATTTTTTCCTTACCTTGGCCTTATTTCGTCTGGCACCCCTTAAAACATCTGAATGAATCGTCCGCCATCATTTCCAGTCGAGCCTATCTTATACAAGGTGTTCAAGTAGAATTTCAATAACTTTCTACCTTCTGCTACTGACCACCCTTAATCATCAGACAAAAATGTAGAACGACTTGAATCAGAGCCATTGTCCCGTTGCCCCGTTGACATGACGTTCAATGATCCGCAAAGTATTTGCCTTCTATGATCTTTACAGGTCTTCCCAGCAATTGAATGTTGAAATCTTATTTAAGCAGTTTTTAACCTGCCTAGGTCATTACTTTGTCAAAATACCACCAATAAAGGCTGGCAATTCATGCCTATTTAGGTCTTGGTACTGCCCATTGAGACACAAGTCATGCCATGCAATTGTAAGTACTAAAAATGTCTTGCAACTGCCTAAAGTTATTCAGCGGTACCTACTAATAATCATTTTTAGTGTTTGGGCTAAATTTTTGGAACTCACAAAGGCGAAGTTTTCCCTACAAAATTGAATATTGTGACCTAGAAAATATGAAGTGTGAAGGTTAAAAATGATTATAAGTAAGGCCCAATGAGAGCTTTTCTATCGAGATGTTTTCTGTATTTATTTGGGGCTGAGCCTGTGAGGCAACTGCATCTCAATTTCGGCACATTTTTCTGTGATCATTTAAATTTTAAAACTACCACGGATGTTCCTTTTTTTGATGTCCAATACTTTGGCCAGAATTCGTCTTCATTTTTCAAGTCAGCAGCTCACGGTTCGACACACAGAGTACAAAGAAAAAACAACTTTAAACGGTTTTCATAGGCATTAACAAAACCACCACACAGCTGTCGCCCTGTTTTTCATTTGCATCGGAATTTATGAGAGCAAGGACTCAGTGAACGTAATGGGCTACTGAGGGAGGGGTTTCACGTTCGAGTCCGTATACCGTGAATCACACCTTTAAGTTTTTTTTTTTGCCAGAATGAGATGCCAGAAGCAAATGAAAAAGCTCATAATTATTGTGAGCAACACATTTGCGCAGGAGTTTGACCCAAATATCTGAGATTGTTAAAAAGTGATTCTCCCAGATTGCTAATGGCAGGTTCAGAGTCTTTCTCTTAAGCTCTAGAGTTTGTGCAAAAGCTACTGCAGAGCAAACACAGTATTTGCCAATATCTGCCTAAGATGAAGCACCCGTCAATGTCGTTCAATTCATAGAACCGTTTTCTGTTCAGAATTATCCAAGCAAAATCTCAGTATTTTAAGCTTGTGCATCTCAAAGCTTGTCGTCAGCATGAAGGGTTTGTTGGACACTATGCACATTGAGTTTTAAAATATAAGGGAGGTAGTTCAATCGCAGGACAGTGATAAGGAACCTTAGAGGTTGCAGTGTCAAGTTATCTCGTAAGGAGATATGCGAAAAATAGGTCGCTGTTTTAGATTGTAGGTTGGTAGGTTGACTCTCAAGTTTCTCAACTTGATCAACTTGGGTGACTTTGGGGAGTGCCGCATGTCCATAGGGAAATCATGAATGTTGAAGTTACAAAATTCTTAAAGGTGATCAAAGAAGACTTGGTCAAGCTTGCTACATCTATCTGCAGATAGGCGACTACAAATTGTTGCGTTGAATGCTGAGAACGCTCTCTTCAATTTGATTTGATTGACAACCATAATTGTGCTTTCGGTTTCAAGGTTGCTTCGGGAGGCAGAAGTGTAGGCCAAGGTTGAGGTGCTGTCTTCGAGTTTTCAGGTGCAGATGTGCAGTCTGACCTAGCGCAAGTTCATCCATAGATCTTTTTCCAAATAGCTATCCAAGGCTCACTTCTTTCAGAATAAGGACCCCGAAAGGAACCCAACTCTGTTCCTTTCGGAACAGTCTTCCCTCTAGGTCCAACCTTCAAAGGTCAAAAATTTCTTCAGGTGACACTCTGCGCTCGATTCAAAGCCGCATCACATCACTCATAAGTCAACTTAGTTCCCAAATAAATGATGCAAACACGATTCACGCAACAAAAACTCAAACAAGTACACAACCTATGAGCCGCATTTGGCAACGACACTAATCCGCCAATCTGCGAAATAATCTCTCAATTAGCTGCGTTAAATTACCGCTATAAAACAGGAAAAAAAACTAAAACAACTAGCTACTTGCAATTTTGTAATTTAGCACTAAAAATTGTTTTTATTGGCGTGAGATGGATGCCACCGGCAACGATACCGACTTTTCTCATCGTATCTACCCGACCCGACCCATGGAAGCGCGTATCGTATCTGTAACATCTTTCTCTTCATCTGTATATCTGGTATAACACACACAGCAATATTGAGACCAACAACAAGTTGGGAAATAACATGTTGCGCGCATTTCGGTTTCCTCAGTGATTTGTAATAATTTTTAACAGCGCCACTTCTACTGGTGGGAAACAAATGAATTAGTGACGCTAAAGTGTGCAGCCAGCTACTGGTGGTGGATGGAGTAATTTCCTTATGTAATTATCTCCTGGAGGATGCCAATTTGAAGTTATTTGATCTTTTGTAATTTGCCATTTAAGTGTTGCATGCTGGATTGCATAAGTTGATAGCACGGCATGCATGCCGCACCAAAGTGTGCGTGGGTTTTTTTTTATTTTTCATATGGGGCTGAGATATTTTGACCAATTATAAGCAAGAAATGAAAGGAATCTCTTAGAGAAGAATTTTAATTAATGCACATGCAGCAAGTTTGCATAGGAGGTCTTTCGTAGCTGCCTTTGGTTGGCGGCGCGTTGTAATCTACCTAATGAGGCAGAAATCTCCTAATGATGCATCAATCTCTTCACTAAGGTTGCAAGTGGATGGGGTGATGGAATTTTATTGTAGACATCAGCCGGGGGTGAATTGGTTTATTTGTCATCTTTCAGAGACGAGCTTTTAAGTAGGCACAACTGGATGGTTCGAGGAGAGGGACACTGGTCTGGTAGCTATGTAACGGGTGATTTTTTAGCTGGTTTGGTTTTGGCAACACTGGTTTTGACAGCTGACGTGTGTTTAGTACCTTGTGTCACTGTCACTCAGCTTCAGTTGGGTTTGAAATTTAACCATGGATCGTCTTACAAATGAACAACGCTTGCAAATTATTGCAAACAGTCAAAATTCGTGCTCGGTTCGAAATGTTCATCGCGCGCTGCTTCCATTTTATGATCGGCATTCTCGACCTTCTGAGCAGTCTATTCGGAAGATTGTGACCAAATTTCGCACCAAATTTACTTTGTTGGACATTAAACCACCAACACGTTTACGTACTGTGCGTAGTGAAGAAAATATTGCGGCCGTATCAGCTAGTGTGACAGAAGACCGCGAAATGTCGATTCGGCGCCATTCCCAGCAGTTAGGCCTTTGTTACAGCACTACGTGGAAAATTTTGCGGAAGGATTTGGGCGTTAAGCCTTTTAAGATACAGCTGGTGCTGACTTGCATGATATGTGGTTTCAACAAGACGGTGCCACATGCCACACAGCACGCGAAACAATGGCGCAATTGCGAGGCGAGTTTGGTGAACAGTTAATTTCACGTTTCGGGCCGGTCAATTGGCCGCCTAGATCGTGCGATTTGACACCATTAGATTATTTTTTGTGGGGGTATGTCAAGGCTAATGTGTATAGGGATAAGCCCGCTTCGATTGACGCACTGGAAGCCAACATCCATGCATTCATTCGTGAGATACCAGCCGATATGTGTGAAAGAGTATGCCAAAATTGGACTCAGCGGATGGGCTACCTGAGACGCAGCCGCGGTCAACATTTGCATGAAATTATCTTTAAACATTTCATTCATTTTTTCGATTTTTTTGAGTTTTTTTTTTAAAAAAAGTTCTAAACCTCTTAAAAAATCACCCAGTTTCCTTTTTTGTCGAGGAAATTTAAAAGAGCATTTTCAGCATCAAAGATCGGTTACCTGGGGTAGGTGCGGGTATCCGCTGTTTTGTCGCTTTCAGGTCCTAAACACACTTCCAGTCCAGCACGTTAAAGCGTCTGTTAGTTCATGATAATACAAGTGTGACTTGGACTTCAAACTTAATAATTTAGCTAACAAATTAGGGAGTTCTTAAATTTATACTCCAGCTTCGAAGAGGGTATGTGGGAAAGCCTTAAGTGCAGCAGAGCTACCACTGTACAGCTCTGATCGCATTTCCATAGCTCACGATGTTGTATAGGCTCTACTAAGCAGTACCAACTACTACTTCTGTCTTGAATCGAGATATAGATTTGAGTGTAGACAAAACCATAACAAAAAGCTTACAAAAGGAGGAAGGTCCGTCAGTGCATCTAAATCGGATGCAGGTGTGCTAAGAAAGCCTGCTGTAATAGGTGGCTCTTTGAAATTTGTGAAAAAGAAGCAATGGGATATTAGGGTGCTGCTCTTCCACCTTGTAACCGAGGAGGAGGTTGGTCCTATCAGCGCCGTGCAGATCAAAAAGACATTTTTTGGTGGGCCAAAGCCTCACTTACTGTCGATCTTGCAATATGACCCGTACCGAAAAAAAAACAGTCTTGCATTGGCACAGGAAGTTTACCTGAGTCTGAGTTTTTTTTTTTTTTTTTTTGAAGGATGGAATCCTGGATTGTCCCCGTCTTCGTTCAATAAGTTCCATCGCGAGCTCAGCTTAGAACTAAGAATGTTTCTCATGGCAGCTGTTCACGATGGTATTTGCATTTAAACATAAGACCAAACTTTTCTTCTTTTTTGGGGGTTGAACCGAGGCTTTTGTCTCAATAGTCCATCACAGGGCGCCCACGTTACCTTGGATTATTGCCAAAGTGTTCGTTCATTATTCATCACTATAGTAGCTCTTAGCCTTTTATTTCTTTGGGGGTTGAACCACGATGCATGGCTTAGTAGTCCACCACAGGGTGCCCACGTTACCTTGGATGGTTGCCAAACTATCTATTTATTCATTATAGAGCACATGCAGCACCACGCTGCCCAAAGTCGACAGGCGCAACTCTGCATCTGCATACGTACATATGCGCGGAAAAATTAGTGAGGTCAGACCCACTACAGAAATGGAGAAACGTTGCTCCAGACAGATTTATTTTATAGACAAAGGTCAGTGCTCGTAAATCGAATCCTTCAGAAGCAGGCAAGCCCTTGCCAAATGTGCCATCGACAGGCTGAAAAAAACGCTCAAATCACTTCCATATTCAGCGAGTGTCTCAACAGATCATCACATCTAATTTGCACTACATGACTCATCCGTGCGTCGAATGGAATCTCCCATCACTTTGAACACAGTCCACGCTACAAAGTCTCAATTCCAAAGGATGAAGCGCATAAAGCAAAATGCGCAACAAAACGAATAACAAAACAGAAACTAATCCAACCGGAGAAACATTTTCAAGGTTAACATTCCATTCCATTCCAGCTACACCTCTTCAATTGAGTGCAAAGTGTGGAGTCCGTTTTGGTATTCTCCTGTGGGGCAACAAAAACAACAAAAAAACATAAAAATACCTTGTGCGGTTATATCAGAGCATAGCCACCATGAACATTGTTGTGGCAGTGGCCAATACACGCACAAAGCCAATAATGAAATTTGTAGATACTATAAATATGGATGTGCGGCTACCTTCACTCCTCCTAGGAACAATCATAATCCTAGTTCGTGTCCTGCAGCAGAACTGAAAACCTTGTGTGGCGTGTCGTCTATTTGTGCTATCGCGGCAAAGATCGATCGAATTTGTATGTGATCAAGATCTGTGTGAGAGATGTGTGCTGTTGCCTCATTGAGTTCAAGTCTGAGTCGGAATCAGAGTCGAAGTCGCAGTCGCAGTGGAAGTCCTCCTGCACAGCGTGCAGAAGATCAGGCGAAGAAGATGTAGTATTCACAGAGATGAAGATCGTTTTGTGTGTCTGGGGATAAGTAGCCCGATTGGATGGAAGGAAGATGGAACAGAAAAAAAAGAGGTTATTCGCAGTGGGATTCCTCTTTGTTGCTTCATTTAGGTGGAGTTTTTTTTTTATTGTCTATTTGTGTAGGGATTCCTACAATAGCGATGATGATGATGAGTATATTGAGTATACTACGCCGAACAGAGCAGATTCCTTTTTGTCAGACTGAATTACATCAGAACGTTGCCAGCAGCTGTCTGTTTTATATTTGGATTTCGGAGAGGGAATCGCGTTTTGTCGTCAGCTGCGAGTATTCAGTTCCATATTTGGTGCTTGAAATATCATAACTCAAAACCTGCTAATGAATATTCATTTAAAGGCGATATTTGTATATTTTCGGAATGACCCCTCTGGCCGGGGGCAGAGTGGTTGTGCTTCAAGTTATAGGTTAAGCTCTTCAATTACATACCTCGATTCGTATCTATCATGATATTGGTGTTATTTTTACCCCTCTTAGTGGAGGCAGCACATATTTCAGATAACAATTGGTAGCCCACTTGTCGGTGGTTGGGCTTCAATTTAGTGATAGGTAGGTGAAGTTCCTTAAAATTCAATTTGACGTGGTTTTGAGATTATTTAAAGTGACCCCCCTTGGCGGGGTCAACGCAAATTTCACTTAGTACCGGGGTAGCTTACTTAAAAGTAGTCACAATTCACCGCCGTAATTTGTTAGACCGTTTTCGACTTTGATGTCATTTAGGAATTTTTTAAATTCATTATTTCATATAACAAAGTAGAACCCACCTACCAGTACTTGCGCTATCGGGTTTCGATATACATATTAGGCACTTTAGATCTCAGTGTTGATGTGGTTTTGGAATTTTTCAAAATGACCCCTCTCAGTGGGGCATCCCAAATTGTTTAGTTCAGGAACTCCTTGCAGCGACCCCTCTAAATTGGGGCAGCACATATTTGAGATAGGTACCAAGAGATATCCCAGTTATCAGTACTTACGCTCCAACTCTTTAGTACTTTAAGATCTCTAAAACTCAGTTTTGATGTTCACATATTTCAAAGTGACCCTTTTAGCGGGGACAACACAAATTTTACTTACTACCGTGATGGCTTATTAAAAAGTAGTCACGATTCACTGAAATCATTATTTAGCCCCCTATCAATTGATTTTCATGTGATTTTGGAATTTTTTAATATGACCCCTCTAGGTGGGGGCAGCACATATTTCAGATAAGAAGGAAGAACCCACTTACCAGCAGCTGCGCTTCAATTAAGCAATGTGTTAAGCTTTCAAAAATAGATTTTGACGTGGTTTTGGGATTAATTAAAGTGGCCCCTCTAAGTGGGGGCAGTAATTATTTACAAGTTAACGAAGTCTCTAATTGGAAATCCAGTTACATACCAGTAGTTGGGCTCTTTTTATGCGGTTTTGGTATTCTTGCAAGTTACCCCATAACGCATATTCCACATATAGATACCTGACGAACGAGATAAGCAGCGTTGCCGCTGAACAATTTTACAAAGGGGACTAAAAAGGGGCCCGAACCGAATAAAGGGGCCTCTACATAAAATACTGTAGGTACGGCATAAAAAAAAGAGACATTAAGTTTTTACAAAAAAAAAAAAACACTTATTTCCAGATGTTTGGATTCTTCTTCGTTTAATAAAGAATAAAATCGTACGTAAACAGAAAAAGGGTCCATTTTGATAATTTTTCAAAAAGTGGGGGCCAAGGGTCCTGACCGATGCTCAAAAATGACGAGAAGTGCAGACCTTAAAAGAGGGATTGCAGATGTTAGTGCAATGACGCTCTGTATACCAACAGTCCTGAAGTTTCTTCTTCTTTCAGTCTACGATTGTCTACATGGATCACCCATGAGAATGTGTTCAAACGTGGCAAAAAATTCTTCCTCAGTTTACCAACAATTGCGTAGTTGCCTGCCCAAGAGTAGCCCAGGCTTCACATCTGCAAAGTGTTCCTGTGCATCCTCTGTTGCGATTGCAAATGAATGAATACCAGCACATTGAAACTCAAATAAACAATCTCCTGCATTCAAGTGAGCCATAACAAACCATCTAGTAGGGAGTAGACGTCCACTCTCTGCGCATTATTTTCGTGTGCATTTAGTGCAACTGATGGAGTCTGGACTCTTCAAACTGCCGTCATGGTAGACAGCATAATCCTCGGCAATTCAGTCCATAATTAACAAACAATAATCCTAAGCAAACACCACTTAATCTGTCATCCGCTAGTTCCGCTCCCCTACCCAGAATTGCACAACGCAACATGCATTCAAAAATTATTCAACATAAACACTTTTTCTATAAACCGCGCCGCGTCGCTTAAAAATAGTTTTCTCTTCTCACTTTTGCCAGCAGCATCAGCAATGCGGTGCGCGTGTTCGATGTACATCTATACAGCTGCTCAGCCGGGTCATTCACCCTATCACGTATCTCGCTGTTCGTAGCGCCGTTAAACTTTCAATATATATAGACACTTCACCGCATTACACACAGGAGAACCCAGCGCGCACCACACAGTGTGTATGGATTAAATAAACAAATTCCAGCGTTTCAAACTTAAAGTAAAAGTATCTATCTCCCTATAGACATAGAGAGTATCAGCCAGCGCTATGCAGTGACTGAAAACCGAATTGTGTCTGGCCCCAATGACAAGCGAGGGGAAAAAAAAAGAAAAGAAAAGAAGGAAAAAAAAAAACGATCGCAACAAAAATTATACTACCAATTAGTGTTCGGACCTGCGAGCCCGAGAGTCCGGTGCGCGCTGAGACTTCTTCTTCCTTGTTTGGCTGTTTCTTTGGGTGTTGTTCTTATACTGTGTGTTGTTTCGGAGATTAACCGAAAAATAATTAACAGTTTACAGGCTAACCAAACCCTTTAGATACGCTTACGCCTTACCTTACATGCATGCGTTGCGAGGAAAACAAATTAGAGGTTTTCAAGCGGGAGGAAGGAGAGGATAGGCTCGTGCACCTTGTACCTGTCACTCTGTGATATGAAAAATCACGTCTGCCTGCCTCAGGTGTACATGTGTAAGTACACACGTGTATTTTTTTTTATTTTTTCGCTTCGCTCTTCTGTTGGCTTATCCTGTTTTTGTTCCTGTATAACATGGGTCGCTCTTTGGTGGAAGACAATTTTTCACAATCCTTTTTTTTCAGTCATCGTTAAATTCAAAACGTATAAAATGCGACGCGGACCTGCCTCGGATGAATGAAGTTTTTGGCCTCAAGCCAGGAGTGAAGAATCGTCTTTTTTTTCTACAGGACATACATTGCCAGCAAATGATGGGGTGCGGTGTGGATTTTTTTTTCAACTGAAAAATGCAAATATGCGCGTTTGCACATAAGCTTTATATCTGAGTGGAGAAGGCAAGCAGTTGGAAACGGTTTGTCAAAGAAAAGTGCTTTTGTACGAACACGCAGAGAATTCTGGGGGATGGCAAAGAAAAGTCTGGAAAGGATGAAGTTAATCGGTGGCAGATAGGCGGGATACCAGTGGGACGGAAGATACGGTCTGGTTAAACGCTTGCCATCAACTCGAAATTTAAGACGTGCTGTGGAATCCGTGCCATCAACAGGCGTCCTCTAAGTTTGAATCCCAGACAAACGAGTAGAAGACGCTTGACTGACTCACGTTTTCCATAAACCGTCTTGGATGAAGTTGTCACAAGTTGAAATCTATCTTCTATCCATTTGGGGATTTCCCCCGTTCATTTAGAGCTGGTGGCAGAAGGTTGAGGCATATAGAAGTTCTCCCTAAAATGAAATCATCGGATAGCAATTTAATGCAGCAAGTTCACTGGAACCATTAACACGAATCCAACTCATTTCACTCATCATATGGATGATCTAAAAATAAGTGTAGGGAAAAACACAATAAGATTCCTCCCCTTCGGCCATGTGCGACTGTCTATAAATTATATGCAACGCATTTGAAGACTGCTGCAAGGAATTGCAATTATTACAAATAAAAGGAATAACAAGCAAAAAATACATGCAACTAGGAGATAAATTAACTTTAATATGTCTGAAGTCTGAGAACAAATTGAACTCAATTGAACCGTACTGTCGTCATCACAAAACATGATCATCTGATCGCAAGACTGGAATTGGAATCGAAATAGGAATCTTTTTTTGCATTTTTGCTTCATCATCATCTACAACAATTTGAAGAGATCAACATAGACATTGAAGGGCAGCAGAAAAACTGCAAGGAAGACAAAAAAAAAATGCAAATCGGCAAAAATAATAATAAACATCGAAAGGAAAGCAAAAAGGAACAGAGCAAAAATACATCCACAAGAAGTTAACAGAATGAATGGAGGAAGACGAAAAATAAACAAAATTTCCGTCAGACTTTGAAGATTCTTAAGAACTTAAACCAGTATCATTAGCAGGTGAACAGTAGAGTCCTGAAGAAGGGAACTTACAGTAGGAAAGGCACAAATTGAAATTAAAATCATCTACATTGCCGATCAGTTAGAGGTGTAGGGTTTGTCATGATGGGGTTTTCGCAGAACCGAGATGGTTCTTGACGACCTTCCTGATGAGCGCTTCAAAAGAATAGAGAGACCAAAATTTGTATTTGCAAAAATTTCGACGACTTATTTTTCCTTATAGGCCGTCATAACGTAGACGATATGCTGCGATGCCTAAATGGATATCACCCCAAAGTACAGTTTACTGTAGAATAAGAAAGCAATAGGGCGATCGTCTTTTTAAATGTAAAAATTGACTGGAACCCGAAAGAAACAGCCTCTGGAAGATTGATCAATTATTTTCGGTCGACTCAGCCCAGACAGCAGACATATCATAATCAATATCGCCTCCAACTTGGTACACAGAGTTTTTGCGTTGAGTGACATTGAGTTCAACTCCGCCAATAGAAAAATGGTAACCAAGATTCTCATGGACAACAATTACTCTGGCGAAGTCATACGAAACATATTTGTACCTACGACAAAAAAAAAAAAAAAAAAACAGGACGCCCAGACTTCAAGTGATAGAAAAAAGGAAACGGCGACGATAATTGCATGGTTTATATTGCAAAGCTTTCTGAAAACTTCAAAGTACTCATTGCCACAAATACCAAGGACGTCATTTTTGCATACAAATCAAATACAACCGTGGGATCCATGTTGTCCAAACTAAAAACAAAACCGGAGAACAACAAACAGACAGGTAATTGTCGGATAAGAAAGCAAATGAACTAAGGCCCATTTTATTCACTCGAAGTTGAACACAACTTGGAAAGTTTCCCATATAAAAATCCCCAAGTTGTGTTCAACTTCGAGTGAATAAAATGGGCCTAACTTGTTTCATTGCTCAACAATTATTTGACCAAATAGCCGAATAAGTGACACCAATTCAAAGTATTGGTCAATATGCTCAGCTATATGTGCATTGTGCAAGCCTATTCAACAGTACAATGAGTCGACCAACTAGATCAACAACAGAAAACAACAATTGAAAGTGTTGATCAACTAGGTGTTAGGTCCTATTCATCCAAAAAATGGGTTGATCATCTATACGTGCGAAGTTACTCAACGACAGAATGAGTTTGGTGACCAATTTGTTCAATTTGGTGTAGTCTATTCAACCATAGAATAGGTCGATCAGTTCAATGTACGAGTCTATTCAACCATCGGAAGCGTTGCTCAGCTACATGTGCAATTGTGCATGCCTATTCAATAGCACAATGAGTTGATCCACTAGATTAACAACATAATCAGTTGCTCAACAATTGAAAGTATTGATCAACTAGGTGTTAGGTCCTATTCAGCAACAAAATAAGTTGATCAATTAGGTATACGAGTTTATTTATCAATAGAATAGAAAGAATTTATCAGTTGAATTGCCTTAGTCAACGTTTTAGTCAGTAAAGTTGATTACATTTACAAGTTGAATAAACAAATGAATCTGGTTGAATGTGCGATGGCTCGAATATTGCTTGAAATATCTATGTTGGGCGGTTGGCTTTTTAAAAATGTGCGTGGATAGAAATGCTCTGCATTACTGCGCTCACTTATAATTCCTATGTTCGCCCACACACCGCTCCATTTACACCAACCGATTGGAAAGAAATTATTCACACTAAGCTATCGCATAGGTTAACTCACACAAACGATAAGTTCTAAAAAGCTATATGAACCTGCTGCGCCAACAATTAATAGGTAATTTATAGCTGAAAGATTTGGAACGTGTCTTTGAACTGCCCTACGTGCTAAGCTTCCTTGAGCCACTCTAAAAGGGCCGAAATATAGTCGAAAAATTCCACTCCCCAGCATTTAACTTATTCAAACGACGCGACGCTTGTGTACCGAAATGTCTGACAGTCAATATGAGACAGTCTAGGGTGACCTTATAATCGTCTAAACATTCACATAAACTGGAATATTTCTCCAAAATATTCAAAAGTTTATGTATTTAAAACACATAGTTCTCGTAGATAAATCTTAATAAACCCCGTGTCAAAAGATTCATTTTTATTACTCTATCCCTTGGGTTTTCATCTCTGTATATATGTAAATAAAAAAATACACCCAAATAGAAGAACAAAACTCTATCTCCATGTCGAATCGATTCGATCGCATCCAGGTGGTTAAGAGGAGACCTTTTCCTTTCCAAAAAAATATGCCAGAAGCTATAGTTTTCCATCCATTCTCTAACAGATTTGAGAAGAGATATTTGCTATACATATGTATGTATGCATGTTTGGTTGGATGTTTTTTTTTTTTTTCTAATCTCGTCAGTCGGCCTCTTAACGATGCCAATAAATTAATTATTTATTCCAAAAGAGATCAATAACTCGATTTAGAGCCGAACACACGAACACGACTCATTTGCAATTCAATGGTGTGTCAGAGTAGAGCATGCAGGCGTGTGTATATGGAAACTCAATCAGGACGCAATGAAAATTAATAGGATTCCAATAGAGGAGACAACAAAAAGCCATTAAAGACGCAGCTCCCTCATGTATATAGTTCTCCCCCTTTTGTGACCCAATTGTATGATGAAAGAGATAATGCGTATCTATGAACTAAATGCGGATCGAGAATGAGCAATTAAAATGATAATTAAAGTAGTTAGAGTTCCCAGATTTGATAAGAACTCCTCCTCCCTTTGATTGATTTCCTTTGACCCAGACGCATTTATTCAATAAAAATACAGACACACAGAGAGAGAGAGAGAGAGAGAGAGGGGAGAAAACAATAAATCAATTCAATTAACTGATAAGGGTAAGTTCGAGTTGGACTTTCGATGAATTGGAATAAAATTGGGCAACCGGGAGCGGCTGATAAGATATAAAATATAAAAAATTTAGTTTATCGTAGGTTTATTGACGAAAGTAGTACCAATAGTTTTTATTTGATAAGCAGTTGTGAGGTTCCGAAATTGTGGCGCTACAATTGTGTTCCCATATAGTTTTGTATCTATACTCTTATCGTAGATACACGTTGAATATTGGTTATCTTTATAAGTACAACAATTATAGTTTAGGAGCACACAATATGATTTTTTGTAATTGGTTTGTATACGAGAATTAGCTCGGCACTTAAAGCCGAATTCCTAGAAGTCGCAAGTTAAAAATAGTGCTTGCGTTCATAGGCTAACGATTTGTCAGAGCAGTTGCGTGATACTTAAAATAGAGTTTGTGGAACATCGGTTGGCAGTTCAGCCCCAGAAATCTATCATGAACTACTGCTGACGAATTCAAGAGGTCCATGTATATTTATGGCTGTCTTTTTCATAGCAGAAGCCTAACATCTGGTCCGACATCCGTTCGTGCTTTGATTGGGGACTCAGTTCTTTCCCATCCATGCATGCTTACATTAAGTCACCGATTTCAGGGCAGAGGGCATACAATTCGGCATAGTCGACTTTTTGAAGAAATTTCATCGCAAAAAGTATTCATGCTCCGCCCGTAGATTCGATGCGTAAACCTAGACTAGAGCTAGAGTTGACATTCTAAGCCTAAGCTACAATTTTGCAGCTCTCCCTGCGAATGGTTCTTTCTGTGATACTTCACCTTCCACATAAAGACTTGTCGGTATTTCCAATTTGCCTGTGCAGGCATTGAATGTGCATGCGGAGTTTTTCAAGCCATCTGCCGTTTTAAGCCCCTTTGCAATAACTATATCTAGCCAATTCTTAACAACAAGCTCGATTGTAGATATCTTTCTTGTGTTAATCTTAATATCGAAGATTCGCCGTCCTTTTTTGTTTTTCGGATGTTTTTTAGACGTTCCAAAAATGAAAAACCCACACAAAACAAATGGTTGTGAGAAGCTAGTCCCAGGGTCCTCACAGACCTGTTGCGCCAACTATTTATTTATTTATTTTCTAGAAGTGAGAGTTTCAGACCTCAAAGCTATCCAAAGATCGCTATCGTTCCCATTTGTCAATAACTCTGACACTAGCTAATTCTTTTGTTTTATTATTTTGTGGGCAGGTACTTGTGAAGCCCTATTAATGATCTTTAAATGGTAGTTAGGAATTCTATCCTACATGCAAGCTGGCCATAATTACTCATCATAACGCCAATCAGCTTCATCCCTTTGGGCTCACTTAATCTTCTGCAAGTTCCACCGTATGATCTGAGTTGTATTTCCCAGGGCTTGGACATTGAAATAACCAAAATCGAAATTTTGGAAATTTTTAACTGGGTCAGTCGATTAACAATTAAGGCCATATAGCTGCCCTTGGCTACTGAACTGATGTGAATGGAACTTTAGTTGGTTTCATTGCTGCAGTTGAGGAAGAAAATCATTCGTGCACGAGAAAACGTGTGAACGTCTCCGACTTATGGAATGCCGACCCTGGTTAGGTGTGAAAGCCACAAATGGAATGCCAAACTGTAGAAATAATCAAAGAGCATTAAAGATTTCAATGAAGGCGATACATTATACATGATGCAAAAAGAAAAACGAAAACGTTTTCGTTTTTTTTTTGCTTTCGTTCACGTTCGTTTTCGTAAGCAAACCCAAAGAATAAAGTGATTTAAAGGACTTTTTTTTTATTTTTTCGTAAACGAAAATTCTTTTCGTTTTTAGAGTTACGTGAGGAAAAATGTTCGTGCTTCCAGAGTTATACTGTATTCGTTTTGGTATCTAATAATTTATATTTTATAGTGAGAACGATTAAAGGTTTTCTTCTCACGCAATCCAAACCCACAATTGAGCTATATATCGAAAGACAAATATATAATACAAATTTTGGTCAGGTCCGATAATTTTCCATCGGTGGAGACTAGAGTTGAATTGGTATAGCTATTTCTTTGGTTCTTAATAGGGGTCATCCCAAAACAAAAAGAATTCGACGAATGGTCGGTTTTTTTAAAGTGTGTACCACTTGGGTCGTTAGCTGATATCGATTTCTGCCAGTGGCCACGATCTCAATCTGATCGTATTCATGAGGGAACTCTACCTATGACTCCGTATATAATCAAATTTGTTCACATGAAAACATGCTACCAACAAAAATGTCTGGCGTAGCAGATTAGGTTGGCTTCAGAAGCAGTACCATTAGCAGAGACTGTCACCCAACCAAATACACTAATCAAAGACTAAATAGCTGTACAAGCCACATCCATATACCGAACACACTTCCATAGCCATCGGCCTGCATGTCGCCATCAATCCAGCTTATATGTCATTTGATCTTCTCAAAATCGAATTCCTTTCACATCCACATTTGACAGATAGCCTAAAATACTACAAATATCTGTGAATAAATTTGTTCTCAGCGGAGAATTTCTAACTGTAAATACCCGCCCTTTATACAAGTTCAAAGAACAAAATTAACAATTCCCTAGGCGGAGAGCCGACTGCAACGGATCGATAAGCTGTTCGTTTTCAAACGGGAAAATATGAAATTTATGTCATCTTTTGAATCATTTGTCGTTGGAAGAAGATTTGCATTTAGATGCACCAAGGTGCATTGTAATTTCTTTTCACACCCATCTTGTCTTCCAGTTGGTTTTCTGTTATTCTTCTCTTTGGTAAAGTTCGTTGACATTTGGGTGTGATAATTTGAAATGCTGTATCCAACAAACAAACTGTAACAAGACGTCAATAGAACTTTACCCACGGACCATGTTGTGAGAGATGAAGAAGCACAAGTGCTGTCTATATAAGCTGTTGGGACTGACCTAGATACTGGTTTGTTTGGATTTAAGTTCAAAGAACAATTCTTATCGGGCCCACGAACATCTCGAATATAGTGCACGCACGCATGAACGAGTAAGTGCGCACAGCCAGACAAGAGGAAGAAGAAGATTACCCGATACGAGTGTATATACTGGGAAATTGTTGTTTGTTTTGATAGAACTCGAATAAACAGCTGTCAGTCTTTTGAGAAAAGACGTTGTTTACAAGTTGAATTGGTGTCGGAGGACGGTGGGCTATATCGGTTTGAACTGTTCTCGAAAGAATCTAAATGTTGCCAATGATTGATGATGTCCCAAATGGCGTGCAGAAAATGCTTGGGAGAGATGATTTTTGTTTACGAGCTGTGACTTCAAACGGAAGTCGGGAGTTTTAAGTTCTACAATTGCCGTTTATAGAACTCTCTCAAAAGGTATCGTTCAGGAGAAGTTTTTCCCGAAAAAATTGTATTCAATCGTCTTTGTAAATGGAGTTTCAGGGCGACCTATGAGAGACAAAACATGTTGACGT
Organism: Cheilosia vernalis; assembly: GCA_949126925.1. NCBI lineage: Eukaryota > Metazoa > Arthropoda > Insecta > Diptera > Syrphidae > Cheilosia > Cheilosia vernalis. The sequence goes on from OX421361.1 coordinate 15,759,979, forward strand.
AAAAGATGTCTCCTCAACGAAGAAAACTGTAAAATTGAGAAAGATCCATTTTCGGCTTAAATTCAGCTAAAATATAGCTTCTACTTTACCCCAAAAACAGACAACAATTCCGACATATTCACTACAAGATCAGCAACCAGTCATGCATTGCTTGCTGACAGTAAGAGGTCTCCGCTTGCAGATTTCCGATTTGTCTTACACTTAAATGCATAAGTCTTTTTTTATTTTCTGAAACAGTTCAGTTTGCATTGGTATCGGGTCTTTCTAAACAAATACCGCATCCGAGGTCAATGCCACCTTGTAAAGTTCGATCTTTGGCTAACATTAACTATCCTTGGACCGACATATTTTCTAATGTTCGGTGGTCTGCGATACTAGTAGCGGATGAGAATACCTAGTATAATTTTTAAGCAGTTGGTGATATGATAAAAACTTCGCACTTGTTGCGTAATGATAAACTCACTTTCAGCTTAGTAGTCCAAAACCACACACTCTTGTCATCATGGGAAGGTTTTATTTTAAAGTTCCTTTCAGATAAAGTAATTCGTACGCCACAGGGTTCGCCCACTCACCGATATACCCATTAACCAGCTGAATTTATGAACTTATTTGGCATTCAAGAACAAGTTTCTGTCTCTTTCGTCAACGAATTTATGTATAGGCTCCGTGTGTCTTTTATTGACCAGTGTCCAAAGAATATTGATTTTGCATGCCTAGAGGCTGTCGAAAAACCTGATAAGAATAAATCGAATTGATAAATTGATGGTTGGATTTTCGCACGCAAAACTTAGGGGCAACATTTTGACTTAATTTGCTCAAAAAATAAACAACACACACAACTTTTCATTTAACGCGTTCAAGTCTAATGTACTGAGCTTTCAACTTGTGGTCAACCAATGAGATTGATCAACTTTTAATTCAACGCGTTCAACTCTAATATATCAACGAATGAGTCTGAGATGGTTGAAGATCGTTGGTCATCGCCTTGCGTTCAATAAGCGCACGCGTGTACAGATTTCTGCATCGCATTGAACAACGACTTCAGAAGATCACATCTTATCAACGCGTTGTTCAACTTTTTTTTCGGAAAAAAATGCCCGCTGGCCACTGTTGAAGTACAGCGTTGATCAAGTCATATCGGTAACCTTGTTTTTGTGACTTTTGCTGTTGTAGTATCTTTTGCTGATATTTCTGTTCCACACATTTGAGGCGTTTTCTATTGAAGCTGTCATTTGGCGACTGCGTTCAACGCAGTGTTCAACTTTTTAATAGAAAAAAATGGCTGCCGGCGAGAGTTGAAGTTGATCAATTTCACTGCTGTTTTTGTGGTCGCTATTGACAGTATGGTATCACACCTACAGGCGTGATTTATAACGCTGTCACGTATTACTTACAGAGTGTGTCTAACGCATTGTTCACGTCCGATGCTTCTTATAGTGTACTATCGTATCAACGTCTGCTTACACTCGTTGCAACAGATTTGCTGGCAAAAATCACTAGGAGTAAGAAGCTATTCAACAGTTTGGCGATAAATTAAAATCGACGGAGTTATAGCTACCTATTTGCGACCTTCTGTCCGAAGGCTTACCAACTTTTGCCCCGATTATCGCGAAGGTACTAGTGATAGTCTATCATTAGTATATGCCAGCAATTGGCTGTCTACAGCTGTCGAAAGAAGTTTCTAATCGGTTTGCCTGTCTTTACTTTTTGACTGATGGTCTCCTTATTTATAAATCCTTCTGCGACTAGATTCCCCCACTCAATTACAAGTCACCAAACTATTTTGAAACCCTCTCGAAGCTGGATTCACTTCGAATGGTTTTGTTACTAGATGAAAGTTCGCGAATCATTTGAAGAGTTCTTGATCTTGTTCAAAAAACGTCTAGCTTCGTAAAACGTTTTTTAATTCTTACCAACTCTTTCGTTAACGAAGAAAGGATAATTATATCCCAGGGGGTCTCCATCTCTGTCTAAGATATTGTGGTTCAAGAACGGTTCACGGATCAGATAGATTTGCTGTAGTGTGGTTGTTGTATTTGCTAGATTGGTTTGAACATGAGGCGAATGAGTCAATACAACGCCTGAAGTTGATATCGTTCGAACTATCTTCATTTTTCCATCAATCTGTCATTGATTTGATTTTAGTCAAAACGTTTCTTAACCACTCTATCACTGTAGTACTCGCCCCCATTCTCAAGACATTGTCCCAAAATCTATCTTATATTTTGTTTTGTGCTGACCTTCTCTTCTAGAGTCAGAACGGCATTAGCTAGGTCATATTATATGTAGGTACATATGACCTTCAATTGCCTGTTGAATTTGTCTGACGCTACCATTGAACTTCCTTTCTACTGCTTTGTTCCAAAAATGTGTTAACATTTTTAGAACTTCAGTTGTACACGAACCTACCAGAAAATCACATAAATAAGAAGATGCTACAGCTTCCGATCGAAACAAAGTCCTATTCTCTCTGGACAAGGCTTCAACTCGGAAACGTGTCGTAATGCCCTAAGTTCCCACCACCAAGCAGTTAACAGTTTCCAGCCATGACTGTGTAATAAATTAAGCGCCTCTAAGCCGATGCCGATGCCAATGCCGACGACGTCGCACACTCAACTCATCCCACGCGCCCAACCAACAACTAGACCATCACCATTACACACAGTCTTTCTTGACAAACAAAAGCAGAATTGATTACAACCTATATCCGGAGCGAAATGTGATACCTAATATAGGTTAACGACAGTCAATTAGTGCGACCGACGCACGGTGAGGAGTGGACGCATTTTTGGAACATACCCATAAGTCCATCATCCAGGGCAGCAACTGTCAAAGCTGGACTTTAACTGTCGTCGTCCAATTGTGAACTATTGTGCGGGCGGGGATTCATCTGGAAGGGCGCTCCAAATGACTGTCATTCATTGATTTGGCTGTTGGTCGTACAGCCATCATCAACAGCATTTTCGTCGTCGACGGCGGCGGCATCAATTGACGCCTTTTGAGTAGGCTGCCGGCACATGGAGGTCACACATTGAAAATTGACAAATTGCCGGGGAGAAGAGTGTTCCCGGTCCCGTTTTCATACCATTTCACAGTTTAAATTGGATTTGTGGTATCCGTTAGGTGTAGGTGGTTATTTAAGCAACGGTTACATATACATTGCATACAGCCAGCGCAACTTTATGCATGCGTGAGTTTTGACGGTGGCTAACCTTCATCGCGCTCAACCGTATGTGAACATTCTCGTCGACCTAATGACGACGTTTGTTTCTATTTTTGCAGTCACCGTCAGGTTCTGTATTCGTTCTTTTTAGTTGGTCACGCATTCGCCCCCTCATCCCACCAGCAATTGCGCGCAAAACTAAATACTAGATACTATAGGTGGCCAGAAGAACGTTCAGTTCTACACTGTACACAAACTCATGCTGAAATGAATGAAATAAGAATGATACGAACATGATCATGACTACTGCCACCGCGCCGTGATGTTGTTGTTATTGTATAACGCGCCACAGTCCTGATCGAAAGCGTTCAATGTGAGTGGTGAACAACGAGTGAGAGACTTTGTGCTGCTTATAAGAGTATCTTTGACTAGAAAAACTTGTTCGCCTTTTAAGCCGTGTTTACTTGGTGTAGTTTTGTGTTATGTTTTCGATATTAAGGTTGATGGAGGCTTTGCCAATACAAAAAAAAAAAAACAGCAAACGGTCTCTCTCTCGTGTACGAATGCGCGAATATGCTTTAATAATTTCGATACATTACATTTCCAGTTATTTTCTGCTTTATGACTGTGCGCAGACATATAGACATGTATGCTGGTGCTGGCTGTGTGCGGTGTCTTTATGAATAAATTTTGCTGGGTTACATAACCGTTTGGACGTTTCGAGCCAACGGAATTCTGCCCATTTTTCTTCGAAGCAATGCTTCGATCGGTAAAAGCAAAACAGATGGCTACTCTGTGGAGGAATTTATCGGTAGGGTACTTAGAAATGCATAAATGTGAATGAGATATCAAAGTCGATGTGTCGAAGTGTATTTGCGGTTAATATTTGTTAATTTGGCTGTAGCGTTGATTTTACGAACTGAACTGGTGTCGGGGCTTGGCGGAATTTCAAGATGTCTTGACGACATTTCCTGACGATAGTGCTGTAGTTCTTAGACCTTGTCGTTGTTGGTTTACGTTGCGCCTTAATGGCTTTCATTGAATGAGGTTCTGCATAAAATAGTTTATAACTCCTGCAGGTGGCTATTAATGGACCAGGACCACTATAGACTGCAGAGTCACCAACATTGAAGTTCACTGCACTGCAAATTAGTTTATGCCTAAGACAAAGTGATCATTTGTCAGTCGACTTGAAGTTGAAAACTCAACAAACTTGGTATATCGCTTGAAAAACTTTCCTTACATATGCTTTACTAGAGCTAATATTACCTGAGATCAGGAGGGCTGCATTTCAAGACCTGAATGGGAATTTAAATCTAAGATGGTCTAAGAGGCTTTATTTTTGGGTCGATTTTTATAACTGCTGTGGGTAGATGGGTGAATATTGTCGCTCCTCAGAACAGTGTGTCTACCTGCAGTTCACATTCAAAAATCGACTGAAAGTAGATGGAAACGAAGACGTAAATAGTTATTCTTATTCTTATTCCTGTATTACAAAAGCAAAATATTGTTAAATAAATGATTCATGAATTGCACACAACAATCCAAAAAATCCATTGCTTGCTAATGCAAATTGTGACTTGATTGACTGATTGACGTAGAACAAACAACTCTAGTCGACATTTGAAATGTAAACTTTCGAAGGAGCAGTCTTCTTTTTCTCTATCTGTCTGTCTTGTACCCCATTTTGCACCGAATTTATACAGTGGATCAGTGTGCTGGACTACTGAGTGAAATTTCTGAGAAAAACGAACAAATTGCGGCGTAAGTTCTTTTCTTTAGTTGCGCCACCAGTCGCTAGCTTGTGAGAATAATCCGATAGCTCAACCGACTCGAGAAAGTTGTTCCATTAAGCCGGTCGGATATGACGTAAATTTGTAGATTGCTGTTGTCAAAAATTGAAAAGATAAAATTTAAAAGACTTTTATCCTAACTTTGGCTGGATGGATTTTCAATGTTATAATTTCTATAATCTATAAATGGTTCTATTTCAGTCAAAAGAACGGAAATGAACCCACCCGGATTCTAGATATAAGGTCACAAACAAAAGCGAAACTCGTTTTTATATAGAAAAAAATAATCATCTATAAATTTCTGGTCTAAACTATTCAATTGAAATTACGCAAAATGTTTACCTAGAACTATGAAGCAATAATCTGAAGTTTGAGCCGTAAATCACGATAGTTTTCAGAGAATTCTCATCGAAATAATAGACCCGTGCCACTGTCAAATCATGACCTATAGTCCATTAAAAACTAATTGTTTTTGTAAAAAAAAGTCTGCCAGAAAATTACTTATTATTAGTGTTGTCAAGGCTTATAGATGGATGATCATTAGCGTACAAAATCTGGGATGTTGCAAGTGCAAACATTTATACCGCGCATTTTCTTTGTGGAGGCAATACCAAAGCGGTCGTTTTCTTCTTATTTTTATTAAAATGTTGCGCCTTTAACTATGCAGCATAACATTGTACTTTCCCTCGAAATCCACGACAGTCGTACTTCGGACTCGCAATGCAATTCTATTAAGTTTAAACATAGCCCTATGCCACAAGAAATTTAATCCACTGAGATGATCAAGCAGATGAGCATAAGCCAGGTTCGCACTAATTTTTAAAATGGCCGCCATAAGCCAGTTAAATATAGCCTCGCATTGGGTGCAGTCAACTTCATTGTTAAAAGGGAAAAAATAGTCAACTAGGTAGTCTCACGATTGACATACAGAAAAGTTGTAAGTTACACGACCAGATTCCGTTCTATTTAGCTGCGTCTACACGCTTAAGCAGTAATGAGGTCAAAATACTTTTTCAATAAAAGCAATACCCCGTTCGATGGGTCGATATTAGTTACCCCACAGTCTATAACTTATTTTCAAAACCTATCTACAGGTCGAAAAAAAATTCTTGTTCACAGATACCTGTCGAAGGTGCCCTGAGCTCAGAACGACATCATTCAAGGCTTTTCGTTGCTATCATCGCATTCGCAGGAAAGTCTTAAAGCTTGCCTGGTAATTTACATTTCACCCGAGAAAAATATTGATAAGTTTATAGGCAAGTCTTCGAGTGTGTTTGGCTCCGTGTCTTAGTTTAAGTTTGTCCGTCGATTTCAATTCGAGTTCTTCAACAAATAAAAAAATTGAGAACCTTAGGCCTAGCTTCTAGAACTAAACCAGCTTGCAAGACGTTAAAGTTCCAGTAATAAGACCGATTCTTCACAGCTAAAATTTTCATGATATCTATTTAGATTAAATAAATTTAATTTGATACTAACCCGAGATCTTTAGATGTATAATCAGAATGCCGAAAGGGGTGTCTATATATTGTATTGCTCAGGGCAACGTAACGGAAGTCACATGTGGTGCGGCATATAGCCAGAAAAGTTATACAAAAGCAAGAAGACACCTTAATCTCTCATTCTTATCTATACGATCATCCCAAAAGCGGCTATAAATGTCCATTTAACGGTTCACTTCCATTGTCCAAGCCACTTTGCGCATCATATTGTATTATCTCATAGCGAATGCGCAGACCCGCATTCGCAGATACTATCACCATCATCATCATCATCAGCAGCAGCACTTTGTCTCGCAGAATAAAAAATAAAAAACCTTCTAGCGAAAGGCCAACATAATTGAATGACCTGTCTTTGAGTGTGACGACCTCTTCTCTCCTTCTCTCTCTCGCTCTGTTGTTCTGAGAGGATATGGGGGTTTGGCGATTTAATGTTCGTGCTGGCAAATGTGTAAAGATCGAATAATTCTCACCTGCAAACGATACGATGGGTGCACAAATCGTGCCCCTTCCTTCCCCCTTTGTGGACAAGAACTAAACATTGTGTTCGCACAATGTTTGATGATTTGTTGGCGGCTTTTTTGTGTGCCTCTTCCTCTGCGCGAAGGAGGATCGGATAGAGTCTTGATAAAAATCTTCTCTCTCGGCATTCGGTTCTGATGGATTTTGTGTTGTATGACTCTATTGTATGGAGGATTCGTTGTGGCTGCAGTAGCTAACAAGCGATTGTTTGGGGCAGAGAATAAAGAACTTTGGTTGACCTAAATTCTGGAAATACCTCTTTGATTGATGACGTAAGTTGGTGGAGGCGACTTCAAGGCGGGTGGAGAGACTGTCTATGAATTCGAAATTCGGTTATGGATTTTGACGAAAGAATTCAAACGCAATCGCTATGGAAACAAAAACGAAAAGTGAACCATTGTCCAGTGAGGAACTGGAGCATACTCACTTTAGACTTTAGGGATTACCCGACTTTCGCTTTTGTCAAAGATGATTGGATCGATTTGGATCGCGGTCAGTGGGTCGGTAGACAAAGACGCCGCGCCGTCCATTGTAAAGATACTATAATGGTGGGGAGAAGATCTTCGAACGGTTTCTTATTGATGCGGTTTGGACGTCAACTATTGCTGGGATGGTTGGTGTCCTGACTAACGGGCAGAACGAGTCGCTTATTTTTGTTAATTTCGAGGGTCGTTCTATCTAGACTGAACTGAAAACCGCAAAAAAAAATTTCATTCTGGACGCAACCAACAAAGTGTGGACATCGATGTGTCACTCACTTCGTGGCGATGGCACCTGAATGACGCATTTTAGTAGGAGGCACGGCATAATCATGGTATAACTGAAATGCGATCATGTTCCGTTTGTTCGCTCTCACTCCACGCAAATGGAAACTGATGTCAAACGAAAAATTAAGAAAAAAATCGTTGGATTACTGGAGCAACGATTAAAATACATATTCCTGGTTTAAAAATGTCATGAACGCATATCAGTCGGAGTATACCATGAATCCATTTCTGAAGTGAACTTTAAAGCTCTTGAAATAGATAATAACAGGGGCAAATGATTTTTAAGACGCCAGCAAAAGAAGAAGAAGATACAGGATCATTTTGTAGCTCAGATTAAAAAGGAAGCCCCTGCCGCTGGGTGAACAGCTGGAGCTGAAGTTATAGTCTCTGAAAAGAAAGGCAAAATTTTCACCTGAAAGCGTGTCAACTGAAGCACTGATATAGTCGTTGAGGGCTTCAATTGAATAGAACCGAGTAGAACTTACTTATGGGCTCCCGACTCATCAAGGCCCTGTCCTTGTCGCTGCAACTTCCACAACTCTGAGCTTTGCTTCTAGGTAGTCAGACCATTCAATTAAACATCCGAAATGATTCGGTATCGATGTCTTTCTTGACACCTTCAACCTTATTTTTATTAGATCGATTAGTTGTCGACATGGTTTTTGTTTTTTGGAACAAAATCAACAGCCTTGTACAGCTCATAGAGTTCGCAGCTGTAGAAAAGACCAAAAAGTCCGTCGAAATAATTTTTTTATCCTCTCACCCTTTCAGCTCTGATGGAAATTTTGCGTAACCTTTATTAAGATTGGAAGGCTTGATCTTTTTTCATTTTGCCAAAGCAAAAAAGTAGCTGTTCTCTCGTAGCTCTCCACCAAAGTGTGATTCATAGTGAGGATGCTTACGAAGCTTAACTAGTTCCGAGTGCAGCTGAAAGCGAAATGTCCCGAGGTATCGTTTTGTCCAGTGTAATATCACCGCAAGAGCGGACCTAGAAGACCCCAGCTACTTTCAAAGCCATTTTAATGTCCTAAGACATTTTTCCATACCTATTTAAGGCTTTTATCACTGGCATTGCCAATGTTCTTCTCCATGCTCATCAACTCCATACTCTGCAGGAATCATTAGGCCTTTATTATTATGCCCACATGATCTATTTAGATCATTGATTTCAATGGCTCACAACAATAATACGTGATCAAACTGTTGTTGTAAATCAAGGAAATCATATGGGCAAAATAAAAAAAAACAATGAGAAAAATAACCTCAGCTTTGCATGGCTACCTAAAGCCTTTAATGAATTAAGTGAGTTTGAAGATATTACCTCTTGAAAAAAGCGGCCCAACCTTTCATCAATACAAACACTGTCGCTGGCTAAATTTTCAGTGTAAGATAAACCATCTCTCTCCATTAAGTCGAAAAAGAACTCCATCGTTTCCCAGCTTTAATGAATTCATTATGCTTCAAATGACTGCCCAGTAATTCGCTCCATTACCAGTTTAAGCTTCTCGCACCACCATCATTACCACCATCATCATCATCTTTTACAATTTGGCCCAAGATTACTCCCAACTATGCTAATTCAAATGACACTTTCCTTTTCGTCGGTTATTACTGGAACCAAGTGCAGAAAGTGACTGCTTTCAAAGGAAATTACGCGCATACCTTGGCGTAAATTACCATCGCAGTTTCTGGGCCGGTGCGTGCAAAATTTAAAGCTTCGTCGCTTAACGAGCCTTGACTAACTTAGTTTCGTTGGAAGTATGCATACTCGTATGTATGTCGCCCAGTTCTCTGCACATAAATATCTTTATAACGAATTAAATTTACATAACCTGGTGCGTCGCATCGCGTCGTATAGTTAAAGTTATCACGCAGAGAGAAACGAAAGAAGGAATGTTGCTGCAACATGCGGTGATCTCTCGAACTGGAAAGTGTGTTGTTGCGTTTGGCTGGTCAATGTGAGGAGGTCAACGAGTTTGGTTGGCATGTCTCTTGTGCTGGCAGTTTTTTTTTTTTTTATTATTAATAAATTCACTTGGCTTTTGACAGTTGAAAATAAATAATAAATTAGTTTGTGGATTTTTATTTGACACTAAATACATTGGCATGACTTATTGAATTTATTTTTTTTATTTTTTCTCATTCCAGGTAAGCGCCAGACTTGTCTATTGATTTGTTATTGAAGAATTCTGAAAAGTGGTTAAGTATAGATTGAGTTAATAATAGTAGTGATGATTATTTATTTTAATCGTTTTTCTTTAACTTCTTGATGTTTTTTGTCTATCAAGTCAATGACTGTGTCATTAAAAATGGAGATTTGTTTTTTGATGGTGGGATTTGTTTGCAGTATAAAGAGGTCATCCTATTTCAGTATTTAAAGCGGTGGTCCTAGCAAGGACCCTTATGGAACACCGACTGTTAGTGTGTACTGCTTCGTTTCTGGCTTTTCACTTCCACTGGTTGCTACCTTCGAGCAATCTTAGCAATGCAGTCGACCTTAGGACAGTTTTACTTTAAGCTGTTGAAGCCTCTTTCGTTGTTAAAGGGGAAATTGAATGTGCCCTTACTGTATCTAAATAAGAAAATAAATAGGTGGCGCAACACGTCTGTAGGGACCCTGGGACTAGCTTCTCACAACCATTCGTTTTTGTATGAGTTTTTCATTTTTAGAACGAATGGAAGGGATCTACAATTTACGGCCGATTGAGAAGCTTTTTGAAGACAGTACTTTCGGATGTTTGTCAGACGTTCGCGAGAGGTGACGCAGTGAAAAAAAAAAACCTGAGTTGGAATTTGGGTTTTTGCGGGATTCGAACCTGGACCCTTGGCTTAGTAGTCCAACACACTTGCCACTAAGCCACTGCTGTATCTACACCTACAATTATTTGCACGTCCCCTTGCTACCATATTTAACAGAAAATCTGCAGTCGTGGCTTTTGTATATGCTGCTTGTTAGGTTTTTTCAATAGTCGAAACAGCGCTAGTGACCGACCGGTGGAGGAAGGAATAAATTGTGTTATTGATGCAGTTTCTTGTCAAAGACAATAGGTGAGCGGAAGTTCTCTTATAGATCTGCCAGCATTTTTCGAGACAGGTCCAACATAGATTTGGTTTCCAAGTATGCGTATCGTACTTCTAACAGCTATTAGGGCCAGAGATGCTTTTGATCCTTGTAAGCTCTTTTCTTAAGATCTGCTTTAGTATGAATTTTCGGTCGACTATAGTAACTGGACAGATTACGACTATCTCCGGACCTAGCCAATGATGCAGAGATTCCTTCAGACCTCCATTCTCTCGAATCTTGTACAAAGCAGCTCGTTACCGCATCTACTGCCGCCGCATTACATAGTTAAGTATGAGAGCCCTCACATCCAGAAGCGTCAGTTTTCATTGCTGTTATTTCCTCCTATGCAATCCGCCTATAAATAGTTCAGACGGGGGTTTTGAATCGTATTATTAGTATAAAGTGGTGTTTGGTGTATAGTATCACACATTTGAAAGTTTCACCACGACCTAAATGTCTGGGTTGCTAATCCCATATTCCAAGCGCAAATTATAACCTTCTTTCCTCAGATATCTTGAGGGTTCGAAACCCTGATTTGGTCCTTCGAACACCAGTCTTCGAACACCAGATAATCTTCTGTTCTGCGTAGACTAGCAACTTCACACATCCCCACAACAAATAGTCAAGCGGCGTTAAATCGCACGGTCTTGAAGGCCAATTCACGTGAAACTATCTGGTTACCAAAAGTTACCTTTAATAAATCCATTGTGGCGCGAGCTGTGTGACATTTTGCGCCGTCTTATTGAAACGACAGCTCATGGTTGTTCAATTGATGAACCAAAAAGTCAGCAATCATGGCTCTATAGCGGTCGCCGTTGACTGTAACGTTCTTGCCAGCATCGTTTTTAAAGAAATAGGTACGGACCAATTATTCCACCAACCCCTTTGTCGCCCCAAGATGAAAGATATTCGTTTTCAAATGAAAATGTTCTTGCCGATGAAAAACATTGACTACCTACAAATACATCAACTATACATCTAACCCAGCTCTGGGGCAATGGATACAACTGCCTGTGCATAGTTTCCCAACACATTACGGTCAAAACAACTCTAAGCCATATTCTATTCAATTCCAAGACTGTTGTACTACCACTGCTCTCACGTGAAATGCAGTCTTGTCTTGCCATTCCGTAAATAACAAATAGAAAAAAATCCATCGATCCCATGCAGCCCGCTACCTATACCCATATCAACCAATTGAAATCGCAAAACGCTCAACTACGCTACGGTAGTAGATGGACATGCACAGATATCTACCACAGCATACGGACAGTGATTTTCCCCCAAAACCGCGATGCCCGATGGAATGTTGCCGCTGCGCTTGTGTAAAAGGTTAACAGCAACAACAACAGTGATGCTGTTGTGCAAGACGATTGCGACTGCGCACACAGGCCGTCTATGAGTAATAGATTACGAAAGGATCACTTCTTGGTGTATCATCGAACATCGTCGTTCCCACAATTAGAAACACAAAATAAAATTTGTATCTAAATTCGGATAAAAGACCAACCGAAAGGGAGTGCCACTCTGCATGTACCCCACACTTGACGCTCAGCCATGTAATTACCTGCTATACCTCGGCCATCGAGTGTGGCAACAGGTAACACGGCATCACATCCATCACTGATGCGTGACATGCCATAGATAGATTTTCCCCTCTCCAACCGGACATGACCATCATCGACTATTGTAGACAGACGGAGCGCTGGGTGTTCTTCGTTTCCCCCTATACCTCTGACACACACCAACAATTACACAATCAGAATTTTTAATTCCACACTTGGTAATCCACGAATGCACGTAGATACATTTGTAACGGTGTGTATGCGGAGATTAAACGCCAAATAAAAATCACTAACCGCGCATCAGCCATAGCCGTAGTACAAATACAAATAGCGCGGAGAACAAATAAAGCCATAAAAACATGATAAAGCGGAGCAAAACGCGCAGAACGAACACGATAACAAAAATGCATGTGCGCCTGCGCAGCCGTTGCCAAAGAGAAATGCAAATCACTGACATTCGCGTTGCATAGCTGGGGATAGAGAGATGAGATGATTGCATCATGGCGAGATGGCAGTGGTTTTACATGAAATAGCTATGTTTGGGTATCGCTCTCGAGCGCATTCGCAATCAACTGTGGTGGGCCAGCTCCACTGTCTAGGAGCTTGTGCACGGCGCACACTGGGAGACGACTGCGCATCCATCAAACTCACTTTTTCGTACCACCCGAGTTGTGTTGCATATGCTATATGCAAATGCTGATGAATCTCCTTCATCATCATTTGGAATGGCAAAGGCTTCTGTCTTCTGTGGTCTGTCTTCCAGCACCAGCACTGTGGTGGGTATGCGTTGCAAATTCAATTTGTTTTTATTTCGGTTGTCGCTCCCACACACACGCACAGATGATGGGCAGAAATGACTTTCTTTTGTTTGCCCCTGCTACAGTTTCGGATGTCACGCTGTTATCCTTGTGTCAACATACGCAAGATACCGACGTTTAGATAAGTCCACTCTAAAGGCTGTTGTGGATTTGCTTTGACGTTTATTTTGTTTGTCGATAAGCGAATTCGCAAAATTTGCACTCTTGTACAGAGATAGTGAATTTTCAGAATCAGCATTAGTCATTTGGGTGAAGTTTCGCGCCTCGTGCAAAACCGGCGGCGGCTCCACTAATTCAGTGTCAAGGGCGGGGTATTGTTTGATGGTCGAAATGGTGACAGAAGAATGAGTTGTTGGGGGCTTATGCCAGCAGAAATAATCACAATTTCACGTGCTGGTCTGACTGCAATCGAGGACATTTGTACACTATTTAGATGCAAAATGGAGCCGAGATGCTATGCTCAATATCGAGACTTTTGTGGGCTAATACCGGCCGAGAAAGTAATGACAGCTTGTTGTATTCAATTGGTTGTTTCGCCAAAAATCAGCGTCACTAATAACAGCGTTTTACTTTAAGAAATAGGTCGATAACCACCCATCATCTTGTAGGTATAGTTGTTCTGTTGTTGTTCTGGCGCCCAGTAACAGTCCCGTTAAAGACCACTATTTGGTCCACAATATTGAGCAGAGTGCAAATGAGCAAGGGCCCAAAAACTTAGGTCCCTTGTCCTTGTTATATCCCCTGCCAATAGAAAAAACAAAGGTTTTCACAGCCCTTTGACTAAAAATCATCTCAAAGTATTAAAAAATGTTCATTATTGCGGGAGAGATCGTGAGGTCAAGAATGGCGCCCAATGATAGGCCCATTCGGCATGAAACCATGGGCTGCAAAGCAAAAATATCTGTAAAATGTCAAATGTCATGTTGAAAAACCTTCTGACTTGTGACTTACTGATAGTCGTTATAAACCGCCGTAGTTCAACCGAATTTTAGGTGCAAGTGGTGGTAGTTTCGCGGTCTTAGTTGAGGTCTACTTTTGGTAGGGTGTGCCGTCATATGTCGTTTAATTCAAAAATAGTTTAGCATTCACCTTTTTTTAGAAAAGCTGGGTCAAATTTGATCCAGATTTTAGAGTTAAAGGTGTTTTTAAACATGCAATGTAAGGGCAAGCTTGGCTTTAATACCTTTTAGGGAAAGGCTTTTTAAAGGTTCTATGAACGACTTTTCAATCATCCTAACATATTTCGCTAAAGTTAGGGTGTAAATTAGTTTACATATGGCTCTTGGGGTCGTTCTTTTTTACCTTTTGACGACCGAAACGATAGTCCCTCTATTTTTTTTTTTACTTTTGACGACCGGAACAAGTTACTTTCTGAATGAATCGCTTCCATCGTTTTATTACATATCCCTCGAGTCAGCCTGCAATTGAAGCTCTCTCACTTAGTTGCTACTCTTGGATCTTAGGAGGTCTATCGTCTTGAGAACAATCGTCAAAAAAGTCACGTCACTATTATTCCTTTTGGAGAAGGAAGCCCCATAAGCAATGACATGGGACTTATGTCTTAACTCTGTTGAGACCTCAGAAGTTATCTGTCGAAGGCGCTGTTAATGATAAATTTATCTTTGGCGACCATTTATACGCTCTTTACACGTCAAAGATCACTTGCAGCTCTTCAGGCTGGTTAAAGTTCATGATCGGAAGACTTTCTGCTTATGCTAAACAACAGAATAGTTCCTACAAACAAATGACTAGGTTACTGTATTTATTAAATAAATGCTAACAGCAACGATCCCGCTCTAGATCGATAAACGAATGAAGCAGGTCCGCCCACTGCTTGGAGATTTTCCACCTAAAAATCCAAAACCCATTCTATTAACACCAAATAAACAAATGAAGCTGGCGACTGGAACCTGTCACCAGAGTCAAAAATATGAACCATTCCCTGGTGACTGGCATTGTGTTCTATTTTTATGTTCACTCTCGAGAAAGAAACAACAAATACCTGATACAACAATCGAATTAACCAAGTTAACTATGCATGGTGACGGCTGGCCTTACTACAGCTATGCCTAGCTGCAGGTCGATGGAAATATTACAGTCCGGAGCATTTTCTAGCCATCGACGTGTGTGTATTGGCATGCGGTAAAGTCGACTTCTCTATAATGGCCAAGTGTTGGAAATAATTAATTAGATTTATGAATACAAATGAACGGAGCTTTTTTTTTTGTTCAATTCAATTGCCTTTGCAGTCGGTGGAAAGGCATGCAGATACAATTGTATCTAATTATCGAATCAAGTGTAATTAAGTTGTTGCTGATGAAATTTCCATGTGCCGCGGTACATGGAGGGGCTTTTGTTTCTAAATGATCAACAGGGGAGGGGGTCCTGCTAGAATGTGGGAAGGTTTTTCGTGTGAATTTAATTGCTGACATTGTAGTTGCCATAGATGGTGGTTATGAGATTGCTACTAAGTACGTGTATACGAGGCGATTCAATGGGAAGTACTATAAGCGTCAGTGTGAAGCGAGCATAGTTGAGATGATTTATTAAGTTTGGAGTTGCTTGAGCTAGTTGCTCATGTGTATAACATTGGTTTGCATCCGCGGAATGCATTGATTCAGACGAAGTCGGAAACCCGTTGTGTTTGTTCGCAATCAAGGTTGGTGAGGTGCTGTAGCACTGCTAAAGGGGCGGCACAAAGCCTGCTCTAAGGCGTCAATATGTCTTTGCGGTTTAAATTTACATCAATAACACCTTTGGATTATTGAAAATGTTGTTTTCTTACGGCCCTGAACAGCCCATAGAACTGGATTCTTGTCTGACTTCCTAAGGCATGCGTCTAAAGTGTCTGGGAAGTTCGCTCTCTTTCTACTTCACCTTAAATGTATCTACAACAAGTAATAAAGAATCTATTGGCATATTTAGTAGTCATTTGAAATACTATGAAAACGTTCTAAAACAGGGACAAAGTAACGTGCGCGTGATGATTATTTAAAAACGATCAAAAGCCAAAGAGAGACTGATCAGGATCTTGATAATTTTTCGCTAATCTCCTGATAAGTCGAGTCGCCATATCTCAAACCGTTGACCCCCGAACTTGATCGCTACTCGCCACTCCCATTGTATAAAGATTTCCCCGTCATATGCCATGACTGATCAGTAATTTTTTGTTCACGATCAGCTCACCGGCCTGGATGATCGTCAGCACAATCATCACTTGTAGCTCCACTCACAGTATAACCATTCATCATTTCAGTGATAACTCTTCAAGCGATCAATGAACTGATCCTCGATTATGAATGGAACATCCAAAATATCGTCATATGATGTTCAATGGTCATTGTTCTGCCTACTCACTGCCATAACAATTGCTTACCAGCCCGATCGTTAAAGATCTTTGAAACCATGCCACATCTCTCAGTTTGATTAGCCAAAAAGCCTTGACACTCGGCTAGATCAGTCGCATGATCAGTGCCGATCCTCGTGGCTTTCCTTTGTTTTATCAACTATCAAATAAACCAAGTTGCCGTATCAAATGTTTATCTAAATGTACGTGATCTACACCTCTTGTTTGTTGGAACTCTCTAACCAGAAAGAGAAAGTCGCTAGATACCATTCGGGTGTATAAAAGAAAAATCCAAAAATACCTATCCACACCATACAGACGATGCAGTATCTCGAAAAGGAGGAACAGAAATCCATGTTTATGATGATGCACATAGAGATTAAACCAAAATGCAGGCGTTTCCCCACATGAGAAACCACCTTTATATCCACTTAATGTACGCGCGCATATCTCGATCGTCCATCTCTAATCCGGCGATTTAAATATCCCAACGATTAAGAATCAAATTATGGTCATTTGTAGCGCGGGTTGTCGTTTGCGCCGCCAGACTTATAATTTCATTTGGGAGGAAGCTTCACAAATTTGGATAATATATGCACGTTAGCTGGTTCGAATGCGATTGCCTTTTTATTTTCGATTTGAATTCAATCCAAAGGAAGGGCAATAAACCAGAAAGAAAAATTTATATAAAATCGGAGTGGAGGTGAATCAAACCGATTCTTTAAGCAGGAACATTTGAAACGAAAACTAATTTGCTTTTGAAAAGCGAATCAATTAAATAAGATATTTATGTGGTTCTATGATTTATAATCGCTATAAATGATTATATGCGCCGACTATGGCGAACAGGTATTTGTTTTAGTGCAACGTGAGGTAGCTTCTCGTGGAATATTGAACGACTTTCCATTGATTGAACTGGATCTTTGGGGGAAGCCTAGACGAATTGACGGCGAATAATGGAATATTTTAGTCTCAATTTGAATTTTATTATGTATTTAAAAGGCTGCATTTACAAATGCATTTAAGAAAACCCAGAGATAATTTCGAAAGCCTAGTGAAGTCGATGTTTCTACTCACGGTTGATATTTCAAGTTTCAGTTTCGATTTTGTTAGGCAGCTGAACTGATTTCTTATATCTTCATGATGCCTTAATATTGATGGGCGCAAGGTCTTTGTTAAGTTCTTGCACATGAAGAATTTGAATAGTGATCTACCCGCTTCTTTGTAGGTACTCACGATGGGACTCATTCTCTCGGATATGTCTATAAGTGCAAGGTGGCTTCAGAAGTTTATGTGAAAACTTATGCATTTCTGCATTTGTCTGAAAACTCAGGTTTTTGGTTGCTAGATCGAACCAAAAGGGTACAATTTTTTTTCTTTCTGTGGAAATAGTAATTTCGTATAATCTTTGACGTTATTAACTCTACCGCCTCGCTGTTCATTGCGACTTCGATGTGGCTCGGGACACAAAACAGCCGTTGATCTGTCATTTTAAATAATACCCGGCAGACACAACGGCCCTGAGCACAGCTTAGCTATCCAAATATATAATACGATATGTAAGTGCCAGACATTGGCCTTGATTTCATGCAAATAGATTGATAGATATCTAGGTTTGCTATGAAATACATCTACAGGAGCTCAATAGTGATCTACCAGTTATTTTTGCGGTCTTCTATATCTGCTGTTACAGCAACCAACTCATTGTGGTATTTTTAAAAAGTCTTAAGTCAAAAGATCGTAGTTGTTTTAATTTTTTTTGCCGTAGGAATATAGGTTCATGTTCTTTCAAGGCTCAATGTAGTGCAAATTATTCACCCCTATCGGGGGTCGTATTTAATATTCACTTCACATACTCGAGTCACTTTCACTTTCCATGTACATCGTGAAATCCGCCGGGAGAAACTTCCTAATCAACAGGTATTTTCATTCAAAATTGGTCGGCAAATCAACTGTTTTAAAATTTGTTTGCAATTTAAAATTTATTTTGCAGAAATCAAACTTAAAATAAATAAATAGTAGGTATAGGCTTACATTTGAGTAGCTATGTAGAGCATATTTAACAATGTCGAAAGACATCCTACGACAGTAAAATGCGTGCATATTACAAGGAACTGCAGAGGACATAACGTAGTGATGTGAATTTTCTGAAATATAATTGTTATGAAAAGTGTTTGTAAATGTGTTTTATTTATCTTTCACAATTACTAATTGTTTTCGTTTAAATAAAGCAACACTTTGATGATTTTATTTGGAAATCGTAACGAAACAGCACGAAACGAAATGTCAAAGTTTTTGTGGAGAGTTTCACTTCGATCGTTTTCTACGATGGTGTTAAACGCATTCCCCACATACCGACTGGTGAATTTTTCATTTCCAACGTATTCTACGACTGCGATGCCAAGTAGCCGATTTAAAGCGGTGAAGGAGTCTCCTGTTGGTTAGGTATCACTTGTTTTCAATTTCTAGGGTGAGCAAGCGTGAATTATGCTTTTAAAGTAAAAATTATTAAACGAGCAAAGAGGTCACTTCCAAATTCGAACCACACGATAGCAATAGTGATCTACCAGGTGGCTTTGTACTTTTTTTCTTATAAGAATACCTCCTCCAATCTGATATTAATAAAGACTTATAGCCTCATAGTTGAAGATCATTGTTTTTCCTTACGAATACCCCTTAATAAAGGACAATTTTGTAAATGTATCTACCACTTCGTCTTACTTTCGCCTTCTTCTTAACTCGAATAGAGGAGTGCCGTGTTTACCGTCATTGGATTCTAAATTCGATTAACCTCTGATATATTTCCGAGTTATATTTTTTCCGACTTGCAGTAGATCTTGAGTCATAGATACCTATCAATCGCTCGTTGTATTGATCTGTAATCTGTAATCCAAATTTTCGTGGTATATAGGTACCATCTTGTGAGGCTCTGTAGAAGAATATTAGTAAGAGATCGGTGATCTGAGGAATGATTCATTTTTGTTCAGTGTCTGATCCTCTTTTAATTTGTGGTATGTCGAACCAGTCTTTCCTGTAAGATCAGTGTCTACATATCCAACCCTAGTCTAATCGGGCTCTCTAAAATGATATTTTACAGCGAAAAAGATGTACAGTGATCCATCCCTTAATTAACGAGCTACATTATGGCCTCAAGTTATCTCCCTCATCAATTTCGATGGTTTCCATTTGAAACCTTCACTGTCTTGTACTGTCAATCCCCATTCCGAACAACAAATGATCCAATGGACACATTCCTCAATAATTTTCCCGCCTCTTTGCAATTCACAAAAAAAAAACATGCTTCAGCAAAACTATATGTACTCACCCTGTCTTGCATATCTACTCGGTGTACACCATCTTCCCGCCACATGGCAATTTTGCTTCTCACTGGATTTATCTGTCACATTGCCTGGGGCTATAAAAATAACTCTTTTTAAATTTAACCCCGTGACCGCATGGACAATTGCACAATGTCCGCACAGCGATTCGTTCCATCAGCAACAATGAATACACAGCGCGAGGGAGCTCATAATATGGCACGGTCCACTATTAGGTTACGGCCGGACTTTGCAGCGTCCAGCTATGTGTATATGCAAACTGCGGTCAATAGGGTATCTCTTGCTCGAAGCTTTCGAAATCCCATAAATCTGCCAATCATTTGCCTTTGGCAGCCATACCTTCACAGCACAACGACAAGAGGAGGGCAACATCAAGAGCAGGACAGAAAAAAAAGATTACCCATATCCAGTTGAGTAATAATGAATGGACCGGCAAAGAGGCTAATTTAAACGTACGGTCTCATTCTTCTCTCCCTGGACAGTGGACACCACCACCGCAGAGGCAAAGGTGTCCAAAATAACGGTTGCCCATTGCCAGTGTCATTCTTTTTCTCAGTTCCATTCTCCAACCTTTCTTCGTTCACTTACCGTGGCAATAAAAACGTCTTCATAAATACATAAATAAATTTCTTGTTGCGTACTAAATTCGGTATTAAAATTCCAATTCCCGTGCACCACCAAACAACCGCCACATGGTCAACTACTGTTGAGCGCGACAACAAGGAGGATGTGACCCGCTTTTTGTGGCCATTATACGCCTCCTCGTCTCCAGGAAGAACCCATTGCATGCCATTCTTTCACGAAGCGGACTTTAATGAGGAATCTTTATTACACGGGCGAATTATTTGCATATTTATGACTGAAATGTTAATATTGACAAATATAAGAACGAAGGAGGAGGACAGACACGCCTTGGGTCCACTAATGTATCGGCGACAGTCTCCGAGTTAATTTGGAAGATTTATGGGTAATTTGGGAGCTTACTGCCATGCCGGTTGTAATTAAAAAAATGTGTAATTCTACGCTATGGTTATTAAGAGAAAAATTTGACAGTTTCGTTGGCTGGTACGGATGGCCATCAAACTCGATGACATGAGGAAACGTTGCTGCACGTTTAGAGCTAAGTTGACAGGAGTGGGCTACTTTAATAAATTTTATGAATAGTGTCCTGTCGTGATTGCCGATGGGGAAATCTTATCTTAAAGAAAATACTTGTATTTCATGTGTTGCCACATCATCAACAGTGATCTACCAGCTCGTTTTGAGACCTGGTTCAAGTGAAGCAGTGACATGTGGTAGATTGAGGGGTCCTGCTGCTGGTTTTGGCTTAGAGATCAGTGATCTAGCACGATTTTGTTGTTAAGTTCTTCAACGAAACTGTTTGAATAGTCGAGCTTTTTAAGTTTCCCAGCCGGCTACTGTTAGAAGATCGGCATTTCTCATTCAAGTCCACTCACATTTATAGGTTCTTTGTCAACCTACTTCTCTCTCTAGTATCAAAAACTTTTCGGCCTTAGGCACAAGATCGTTAAAATGTTCTTCGTCACATCCCCTCATTACCCGCAGGGTTATTTTTAATTATTGGTCATTTAAAGTGATCTACCACCCATACTTGTACCTTATATAACTGACAGTAGATAACGCGAAATGTGGAAGGCTTTCACTTTCCTATTTAAACCCATAGGAATAAATTGGTTGAGCCGCTCTTTTCGTGCATTGCTTAAAAAAGCGATCTGCAGCAAACCCTTTCTAGTTTGCTGATGGTTGTCCAAGAGGCCTTAATAATAATATTATCATTGATTTGTTGCGGAAGCAATAGAATCTTTGGACTGTAAGCTTCTGCAACAGTGGTCAGTCGAAAATCGTTCTTTTGCGTAAAGCTGTAAATAGTAATCTATCAATCGGGATCGTTCTGCAGAAAGACCTACATTTTTATTCTAACCGAAAACCCTTATAACGAATAGTGATCTACCGCATACTTGTAAGTCCTTCTCATTGAAACAGCAAATCTAATGCCAGTTTGTGAGCTCAAGTAGTTTGCTTCTACCAAGAGATAGGTTAATAGTAACTTGTTGTTTTACTTGTACATACCAAACCCTACTTGAAGCGATCCGCTGGTGGCCGATCGGGAATCGGGATTTCAAGTTAAGTTATTCCCAAGGCATTATTGCTGTATTTTTAAAAGTGATATTTTCATTATTAGCATCATAATACAAACAGAATTACCCACTTTTTTATATTTAGCAGGAACAAAAAAGACATTTGACTTAAGATCATGCAGATGAAAATATTCGCGGATTGCCTCCAAACAAGAATCCCTGCTCTTTCCCACTTTCTCGTATTCTTAGCGATATTTGTACCGAAAATTAAGGCACAGTCGTGGTCACGTGCTGGGCGCCATTTCTTTTATATTAATGAATTGACCGATATTGAAATTTGTTGAAACCGTTGAGAGTTTTCTACGAACAATTCCAGGACCGTTTCCATGCAATAACTTATTGCGCTAATAGTCCTAGTGCTGGGCGCCACTTGGTATATATATTAAGTAACCGATAAAGACCTTGGTTGAAGATTGTCATGAGTTTGTCTCCCAACACGGAATCAGCGAAATATTTCGGATAAGGCAAAGTTTTCGCCTATCGTTGGGCGCCATTTCCCGTTGCACTCGTTCTCTCCACGAATATACGAATTCGTGCATCAAGCAACGTCCCTGGCTAGTGCCAACACCGACAAAAGTGCTGCATTGGCAAAAGCAATGACATGGACCATGTGTCTAGGAAATTCCGCACACCAGCTTTCTTCCTTCCCACATACGATCAAATTTACCATTCCTACATTGTTTGCCTTTTAACCGCATAATGCTAATCCGCCATCCACATACGCCGCAGCTATGCAGATACTTTCAAAAATGTCGTTTATCCATTTCAACTATAACTATTTATGCACACTCTTCATAATCGCAACATGAAATGGAATGTATTTTTACTTTCTAACCAAGAATTTGCATAATGAATTGCAGAATTGCCACTGAATTTGTATACACTACAAAAAAAGATGAAGTGAAAAACTACTTTCAGTATCATCTGCTGAATGGCCCATGTGACTGCAGTCTGCACCCATTGTGTTAGCTAAAACACCATATAACCTATGGGAAGAAGGCACTTCTTCACAACGCGACCTCAACCTCTTCAATTGCCCTTCAATATGCATAGAGCAAGAGATTCTGGGAACAGAAATCACCAAATTTGCATAGAAAAGGAATTCTTTTTGTGGTGCCGGAGAGGGTCTTTCTAATGAAAATCAAATTATAATGGCAAAGGAAATGGCGGAGAACTGCCGTGCACCGATTCATATGTGAAACCGCCAAATTGCAGTCAATTTCGCTGCCACACTATGAAAGTAGATAGTGCTTGCGGTTGGCGCATATAACACACACATGTTGTGCTGCAGCATATCCTCGTGCAGATCTGCGATTGTCAGACAACGTCAGTTTTGCTCTGCAGTGTGAGGCTAGACAAAGGAAAAGTGGATACCAAAGTCAATATGCCGGGCACGCTATCTCGTCAAGTTGGGAGTTTTTTTTTTTTTTTTTCTTTTTTCAACAGCAGTTTCTGTGTAGCGGCATGTAATGGACTAGGAAATTCGTTTGCTCCCATTGATTGTACTGGAAGATTGCCAGCCTCGAGAAAAGAGTAAAAAAAAAAACACGTCCAGGGTCTGATAGGGAAGAAATGCGGCCGATAATTTTAAGCTGATTATCGAAGATGAATCATCGTGAGCAGGTATCGCCGCAACATCTGAATTAGTCAAGTTTGTAAATGTGCATGACACCGACACCGACAGGTGTATCTACATAGGAAACGATTATGGAGATAGCGAAGAACGGGTAAATGTGTTTTGAGTTGAGTAGACTCTTTCGCAGAACTGTATATCAAACGATAAACCTTACGCAGATTAAGAACTATATTTGACAGCCGAAAAATGCCTTTGTTTACCTTTCAGGTTGTTAAAATTTGCAAGGCATTTCAATCTGGCAACAGAGCCCGTTTTAAGCAAGAATTTCAGTATTTTTGAAACAGAAGACACTCCTGAAACTGGCCCAAAATTCGTGAATCTGTGACGGCGATTACTTGATGCGAAAATGCAATTCGAACCGCCTTTCTCCTTACATCATAGTTAGAATTTAATTACTACTTAGGGACGCCTAAGCGTTTCCGTTTTGTGCGTCGTCTTTCCAAGTCTAAAATGTAAAAATTATTAATTTATTTAAAACTTCCAAAGTGAATGCAAAAAACATTTTGCATCAAATCCCCATCAGTACTTACCTTACCTTAATGGAATGTGCCAATGTACAAGCATAATTTTGGAGGCAAATCAGCCCTTCATTGGGCGCCATTTCTACTAAAATCCAGCAAACTAAATGTTCCGAAACGTATTAATATCTTAATGAAAAATCACCAAGTTTCTTCCAATCTTCTCACCTTTCCTTAAAGCGGTTTTCGGAATAAATTTAGTTCAATTGATGGGCCCCGCACTGGGCGCCGTTTTTGTCATGAAACATAGACTAATGATTTCTGTTCTATTTCAATGTGATTATAGCATTCATTCACAACAACGAAAGCTTCAAGCCTTTGCTTTGAATTTAAACAACTATTGCTGCATACCCGGCCTTGACATTAAAATCGCCACATTTAATTTCAATATCGTGCCTTGAGGACTCTTTGCTGGAAAAAAATATGCAAGTCCATTGATATCTATCAAGGTATGAAGGCAATAACTTTATGCGTAAGCCTTACTCTGGAAATAAATGTAATTACCACATCTTTCTCTAAGCACTCGATCGCTAATGTTCGCCCCCAATTGTAGCGAT
This sequence comes from Cheilosia vernalis, assembly GCA_949126925.1. Classification (NCBI taxonomy): domain Eukaryota; kingdom Metazoa; phylum Arthropoda; class Insecta; order Diptera; family Syrphidae; genus Cheilosia; species Cheilosia vernalis. The sequence continues at coordinate 15,784,721 of OX421361.1, forward strand.
GTTGTGCTTCCACTATTTGTTGGTTTTAACATCCCCATGCTTTCACTGATCTTCTAGCTTTGTAAAGTAAATACACAAAGACATCAATGGTGATACTGATTTTTGAGGGCTCTATCCTCTATTCGAAAATACTCTTAATGACTGCTACCACCTGAACCACCCACAATACCACAAGTAGTAGTTGTTTCAATACACCTAAACCAATCTGTCACAATTCTTTAACACAAAGTAACAAGTTCAATGCCGAACTTTCCATCATTTGTTTATAAATTCAACACGCACTTGTTCAGCTTGTAGACTTGTTGCTTTGTTTTAAAAGCCCAAAATTTGGTTATTATGAAATGTGACTAAACGAAATCCATTCTCATTGATCCTAGTGCATTGAACTAATGACAGAAACCACAGTAGGTCTTTATAAACTTCGCAAAAGAACCTCCAACTCTATCACTTACTATCACTAATTTCAGTTGTTGCATTTAGATATAGTAAACATTGATAAGCTGGTGCTTTTATACTACAACTTAAATAGCTGACAAGTCCACTTGTTAGACTTTATTGTGAAATTTATACAAAATCATTGATAACATTTTTGTTGAGCTTGTTGCTTCGTGTTACAGAAATGTGTGACGCTTGTGTTACAAAGCCTCAAATGGCAAACGTGCATGCTAATCGTAAAGATAAGAAAGCATAAAAAAGCAACCAAACCAAGAACTTACGTAGATAGAAGAACTTTTTACTAATATGCTTCTATCTTCGATTCAAGCTTAAGCGATGGGACGGTCGATATTCACTAAGAACATATTAAAAATCATCTAGAGGTCTGACAGAAGACTTCTCTGTAAAGCCAACTTTGAAATTAATAATTGCAAAAATTCGTGACAGATGGCATACCCCGAGAGACAGAGTTGGGCTGCTTCTTTTTATGTAACAGCTTCGAAAAAAAAATCATTTTAGAATTGCAGCGCCGAGATGGGCTTGTTTATAGATTTCTATACAACATAAGCTCACTTGTCACTGCTGTTACGTCAATATGCTAATTACTTTACCCTAACTTTCAAAATCGTTGGCCAAAAATTTAAGAATGATACTAAACAGTGGGTTACAAGCTGAGAATCACAGAAGGGTTTATAAAATCATGTTAAAACAACGAGGTTGTAATGATAATCACTTTACTTACTACCCAAGATGACATAAATAAGAGCTCTGCTCTATTCTTTGTATTTAGTCGACGAGGACAGCTGCTTATTCGAAAAGTAATCGCCGAATAACGCGCTCGAAAACTCTAGCAAACGCTTTCAAAACACAACAAATTTAAGTTATATATATTGATCGTGGAAATCTGCATTCGACTGATCACCTTGTCATCTGGGAGATTTTCGGTACGATCTTTTTGAAAATCACTCTTACACCACTTTCCTGTCATTATTTGAGTTACCAGTGATTTTTCCCTTGTTCATTCAACTACGAGTGATGTAGCTATTAATGCGAATGTGACTTTGAGCATTCGGTGAATCGAAGTAAAACTTCTACCATCATTTTGGTCACTGAGTTCTCTAGCTTAATCGTTTTGTATGCACATCTTCAGGCGATTTATATTAGTAGGTTCATCTAGGAACTTTCCACTCCAAACTTATTTAAAAACAAACGTGTACATAAAATGCTTTGTGAAGACTCACCAAATGTTCATTTTAGAGATCAGTGCAAGAGCAATAGCTCCAAACCACCAGTGGCTGCTTATGGTGTTGATTTTGTGTGGTTTAATCGATCGATTACTTGTTCATCTAGGACTTGTATGAAAGCTTTATAGTAGAATAAGTGACTCACCAGTGATTTTCCTATTGTTCCATTTTTTAAATATTTTGACACTTTCCATAAGACAGAAGAAGCTTTCAACTATTAAAAATCCATTCGACATTAGCGTCACAACAATATGAAGTCGCCCCACGAGTGCATCGCCAAATGTTTCTGTGTGCAGCTTAAATCCCTTGCGCAGTACCTAATCGTTATTAACTACTCTATCAAGCCTCCTGCTGTAGCCATCACCATGTTGCTTACCTCATCGTCATTCATATTATCTTATCTGTCAGCTGAATCCCAAAATACAAGAAGGAAGTGATGCTCCACCACATGCCCAGTGTTGACCATTTGAACACGCGGTGACAACGACAACGAAACCTCCTTTTAGTCGTTCTCGTAGAATTCCAAAATTCTTGTCCATGAGAGAATTATGATTACCATCTTTCGTAACTAGAATCGAGGAAGAGAACTCTACACCGCACCCCACCAAGGGACGAAACAGGATGCGAGATTATGCAAAAAAAAAAAAAAAACAGAAAAACTGTCTCCCCCCAGTTCACTGAGCATCATCATCACCATCATCTGGAAGCTGTATATAAGCAAATCCTCTTCAGTTGATTTCCATACCGCGGTATCCATGCCATGGTATATTGTGTGACCTTCTGTTGCGACGTCGGGCTACGGCGCGACGCGAGTGGAACATGAAACAAGTGTTACTACCTACCGTGAAGTGAAGTCTCGCGAGTGATATTAATTTTCTAACGCTCCTTGCGAGTAGGAACAAACTATCGCCAGCAGGAGGATGCAGCAGGGAAATTTAATGATGATGATGATGATTCCGCGATGCTGATGTGTGCATTCATGGCTTTGGCGATTAATTTGCGCGCTTCCACCGCGACAGCGAGAACGTTTCTTGGTCTCAGTCGTAACAAACACACACCGGTGTGGTTTCAATCTTGATTATGATTACGGTATAATGTTAGAAATTCGCCATTTCGGACGACGACGACGCATATACGGAACCTGCTTTTGCAGCGGGTATACGCTAGTTGTTTATGTGCGCAGCGATGTTGCAATGATGTTGAGCTGCGACGGCACGGCTGTGTTTAGACAGAGAGGAGTGCCCATCGGTCGGGTACAGTGGAATGCATGTAGATATGCGAAGCCTTGGAATTGAGGTCATATGCAAAAGAATTTCCACTGCGCTCAGAGATGCTGGTATTGGGTACTCGAAAAGGCGCCTGATACCGCTACAATGTTGCATATAGGTGTTTTATTTTTACCATATGCGGTTAATCTGCTAATTGGTCCTTGGAATGGTATTTGGAGCGACTTGAGGTGGGTGGGCTTTGGAAAACGACTGACTGAGCAAGTTGCTTAGAAGTCAAATGCAAAACGTTTGCACAGCACTAAGAACACGTCAAATCGATTGGATGACCCCGATTAGAATGGTTTTGCATCGAAAGTCGAGGGTTGTTGGTTACAGAAGCCATAAATGTAGGGGTTGGCGGTTGATTGTCACGTTTAACTGCTTACGTGATGGGAATTTCAGGGAAAAGACTGTTTAATCGATTTTGTGGTTTATGTTGTTGTTGGCAAGCAGTTTGAAGATGTTCCCCTTCTTTTGAAAGGGTCGAAGTTTCACATTCATAAGGCAGGGTTCGGACTATGAATGTCTTATACAGTGAGCGTGAAAAACTGCGAATACCCAAAGTTTAAGCTGTCGATTGTGAAGTTCTATTTGTTGGGTGTCTCTTCTTGTTGACGACATGTATACTTGGATTGACCAACAGACCCATTTAAGTCGCTTTTTTACTTGCGAAAGCTCCTGTTTAGTTCATTTTTATAATTTCCATCATAGGAGGCTTTAAAACCGATGGAAAGATGGATTGAAACGGTGGTCCCACATGGGTTTTACGATTCGTTTGAGAATTCTATAATAGATAGAATCTTAAACGCGATGCAAAGTAGGCTGCTACCTCTGAAGTTGGTGCACCTGAAATGGTCTATTTTTTTGTGGACTGGACAAACGCTACAGAGATTTCATGTAGCTGTAATAATTTTGAAAACGAGTATTGCATCCCCTCTGCAAGTCATCGTCAGTTCCTTTGAAGAGCTGTCAGTCCCAGCAGCCTTGTCGGCCCTCGGATTGGATGTAAGTCTCCTCACCTGATTTTAATCAGATGAACTGTAGTCTTATATACTGTTGTCTCAAATTGGTGATTCCAGCGGTTCCATTTTAGAGTCTGCAGAACTAACTGTTCCATATTTGGAGCAATGACTTTCCGCTACAAGGTTTCCTTAGTCATCTTAGAAGGTCTCCACAAACGTGAATCGTTATTGGAAATGTTTCTCAAACCAATAATGGAAATCTGTAACTAAACGAAACGATAACCATTTTCGCATTAAAGAAAATCGAAACGAAAGAAATCACACTACAGCGAATACTTATTCTATTTAACTTCCTTCTCTTCTGAAACGAAACGAAATAAAAAACGAAACGATAACAAGTTTCGCATTAAAAAAATAAATCACCCGAAAGCGAATGCTTACTCTGTTTAATTTCCTTCTCCTTTGAAACGAAACGAAACAAAATAGAAAACGTAATTGAAACAAAACAAAAACCAGCTTCGCATTCGAAGAAAAAAAATAAAAACAAAATATCCAAGATCTTGTGACGAGTGAGGCCTCATAACGCAGAATCGGGCTGATAGACTGATCTGGTAACCGAATATGTCGAAGCTAGCCGACAATAGCTCGTCCTGACTGGAACTGTAGAATTTTCCAAATTCTAAATAGAAAAACGCTGTCAGAGAAATTTTCATTTCAAAGTGGTGTTCCACAAGGATGCATTTACTGGCCAATATTTTTTTTTCGATTATCGGAGCGGTTTGGAATTGCATGGACTCCCTTATAAAAAAACAAGTCATTCCGACTACGCTTACTATGGGTTCACGAGAACAAATGTGGTTAAGGATGGCAAACGTAGTTGGGCTGAAGTTTGAATCTACCAAAATAAAGGTAGCTCATTATCCTGGTGGCAATGCTTAACAGCAGGTAGACTTTTTAGAGTGCTTACTATGTCTGGAAAGTGTAAATAACCTTTTGATTATTAGAAATAATCTAAAAAGGATACTCACTATTCGTTTGAATTTACTAAAAGCTTATGCAATTCATTTCCTATTCGTAATATTTTCACTGCTTACCATACTTCTAGCGCTAGTATGTGCTACAGACAATTTTTAAGACCTCCAGCAATCTGTAGAAGCTTCATTTTAAGGCATATAAAAAGAACAGCAGAAATGTTTCTCTCTTCCAAACACTCTTAGGCTTCACTTTCAGGCTTTGTTTTTCCAGATTTCGTTTAAAACAGGTCAACTTTTTATTTTTGCTTAACGAATCCATTATTCATTAGAGTTTTTAAGTAACAAAACAACCTACGACGCTCTTTTTACAACTCGACTGTATTTGCTTTAAGAATTTCTTGAATGGTAATTAAGTAGGTGGTATCCATATCTAGACACAACCTAACATTTTCTTATTTTTCTCGTTTCAGGTAAGTCCAACACTTTGAATTAACCGAACGGTGACCTAGTTCAAGAATGGAGTTGTGAGTAGATAATTGCTTGTTAAATAGTCTCTTCTGCTTTTGAATAGGTTCTCAATCAAAGCTTAAGACAATTTAAATTATGAGTTAAAGTATTTAGTCGTTTGCGTCGCTGTAAACAAACTGGCACGAAATAGGCTCTGTTAAACACATCCATCAAACGAAGCACTCGTATGTAGGTGGTTTTAAATCATGGTTGACAAGTTGCTTGCGAAAATAGAGCGAACTGAAGGCACCCATCATTTAGGGCTATAATAGTAGTCTAAGTTCCTCGCTCAATTGCTGCTATTAGTCTACGAATCGTTTTATTGAGGACAGCATGTGAAATTCTGAAAAAGAAAATGCCATTCGATTGTAGACATACTTGAGCTGCATCCGACATGCAGTTGTCTTCCCTCCGTCAATTTGTGTTGATAGTTAGATTTGGTCAAGTACTTTTCCTCTGCCGAGGTTGACCCCTGCTATGGCTTATCCCTTGTTTCGTATACTCAATAATTACGCATTTGCATTGTACATTTTGAATTTCCCCCTTGGGTCGTCATCATCATATATGCTGCATGCAGCTCCCATGTCTAAAGGGGATAATAGGGAGCAATTTGTCATCGAATTCAAGATGCAATGTTTATACATATGCAGGGTCTATTTCGAATGTTGCACTCTGTCTCTCCCTATGTTTCAAAATTACTGAAATGGCTTCTTCGTTTCTTTCCTCGTATGACAGTTTGTAACTTCGTTTACTGATCTCTCGACTTCAGAAGCTTTTCCATGTACAAGAGCAAATACCTTCTGAGCCGCATTCAAAGTGATGTCTGTCTATTTTTTTCTGACGTTCTTTTTGACGAGAAAGCAGAGTTGCAATCGAAAACAGTCGTTTTAACATTTTTCGCATTCGATTTAAAAATATGTGTTTTGAATTTGTTCTAGCTCATCCCCTGCACGGTGGAGAGGGATGATTGATAGCTGAAAAGATTCGGGGATGTATTGCCTCTAGAGTCTGGACGGTTGAAGCCTTTTTTTTGTATTTTTTAAGACTTATAATTATTTCAATGGCAAGTCGAATTAAAAAAAAATTATTTGATTTGGATTAAGTGCCCTTACCTGTTTCTTAGCGTTGGCCTGCTATGACGTTTACACTATTCGCCAGTCGCCACTGCTGGATATCATTTCCTGTCGAAGTTTTGTCCAAATTCACCTCTTAATGGCTCTCTTTTTTATACTCGTAAACGCACAAGTGTCAGCTCAGTATGATGCATGACTTTTGCAAACATCGTCGATGTACTTTTGAAAGATCGTACATTGTTTGTTGTTTGTTTGCTTGTCATTTTTTCCAAAATCTGGGGCTCAGTTTTACAATGGATATGACCACTCCTTCACCGAATACCATACTCTTTTAATGAGGCTGAGATGCTCAAGAATTTTCATTTACGTAATATTCAGACGGCACCCTTGACTTGAAAAATTTTCCCCAAGAAAGGTGCTCACAGTTTGCTTATAACTCAAGTTTCTAAGGCTTCCCATACTTAGTGGTGACCGCAGCCAGAATTTCCAAAGCTGCAGAGATATGTGGTAAAACTTGCAAGGCATACATGGCTCAATGTCTTCTTTTCTGGACTCTAAATTGAGGAGAGCCTCATTTCCCTTCGTGTCCGTGCCTAAAGTAGAATTAAGTACCTTGGACGAGAGGATTAAGACGATGTTGCTTTCTTGAACAAAATTAAGGCTATATTCAGGTTCTGTATTGGTTTAGGTTTCTGAAGCTCCATACTCGCGATGGGCTCACCTAACACTATATTACCTAGCCCCACGATCGTTCCGCTGAGGCTTCGTCTAAGCTCTGACATTGTCAGGCAATCAGTCTCTCATTGCAAGGTTTAAAGGAATGAATTTAGTTGCATCCTTCGTATCATAAGATGCCGAATCTGAAAAATCCATAAATATAAAAAATAATCTATGAAGGTGGATCTCCCCTACTATAAGCAAGAAAATCTCTCCAAAGTCTTTATATTTCTCCTGAAGTCTGCTTCGACCTCTAGCTCTTTTATAGTCACATATTTCCTACCGTTTCCTGTTCGATAGCATTTCCATTTCTTGTGCGCTTCACTTGGACAAGATCGGTTTTCGCGTTATGCTATTTTCAGCTTTGAAACGTTGGCTTGATAGGCGAGAATGGGTTCATAAAAAGAAAAGTTCTAAGACAATCGCCGTTGATTGTAGTTGTAGGTATACACTACGAATTTTAGACAATCATCGCCGTTCGTCACTTAGCACCTGACCAATTTTCTAATTAATCTTACGAGGCAAGTGCCAAATATTGAGGTCACTATCACGATCACCGATCACTCTATAAATAATCACTCTGCCTGCCGATCCCCCCCCCCCCCCCCCCACTTCTCCGTTATCTCCTCATGCCATTCGATAGGCAAACTTCGTACCGCCTATAAATTTCCTTCCTCTAATTTGACATGATCACAATGGCAGAAATGTTTACCGTTCTGCCCATTCAACTACGAGTATGCGCACAAATTCACCATCAAAATGGCTCCAATAAATCGAAATCAATGAAACATTCCAGGGATCACCCTGATCTCGGGTACTCTCTCTCTCTCTCGCTCACACAATCTGTGTCTGTACTGCATAAAATTGCAATAAAATCTGGAAGCACCGTACACACACATTTTACCGTTTCCATCCATAAGATACTCCAGTTGAAAGACCATGTCGTCTGCTGTGCGCGCGCACTGTACTTCTAATCATATAAATAAATTTCAATACTGTACCATTTAACTGTTTTGGATAATTTTGTCCACATCACCGGTGTATGGGAGTTGCAGTTGCCAGCAACTGACCAACAATTGCAATAAATATCCAATTCACGACTACGAGCAGCCAGAAACAAAAGCCCAACACAAACCCCCATGGGGAGAGATTGATGAGGAAGCTCACTGCTACCGCATGTTCCTCTGCCACCTCCCAGCTGAAAAATCTATTCCTGGTTCCGTTTTACCAAGGCAATATCGGTTCTGTCTGGTGTACCTAACGTTAGCAATGACGAGTCAAATGCATTTAAACTGAATTTGACATATTTATTGGGAGGAGATACTCGGAAAACATTTTTCTTTAACCCGTTCGTATAGTATGAGCATCCTTGGTGTTGTTTTTTCCATTTCTCTCTGGTGGGGGGAAACTTTGTGCGGACGTGCACAGAAACAAAAAAAATAAAAATAAACAATCAAATAAAGGAATTTCCATTTTCCTCCTTGTGACCAAAAATGGCGAGAAAGAGATTCCTCTGACTCTCTGACCATAGTCGTTGTCCTTCTGCCAGCCGATATATACACCACCGAGAGAACGCACAATCTCTGCCGTGAGATCATGGTTGGCTGCCGGTGGAGTAAGTGCAAGGCGCACGATCGATCGACAATCGCCGGGTAAAGGAGATTGATTGACAAGTCGTTATGTGGCCCTGGGCACATATGGGAAGCTTGCCATTTTTATGGTTTTACTTGCGACCGGTTAACGGATGCGTCGTCGTCGGAGAGATACCACACGTCTTCTTGTGGATCTACTCTACCCAATTCCTCCCGAATATGGCTAGGACCGCATTTTCAGAAATGGACAAACAGGAGTAGGAATTGTGAATCAGCAGCAGCGGCAGCAGTTGCAACGCAACGCAACTAGACATATAGAGGCAGTAACAATGTGCGACTACATGAGCGGGGAGGTAGCCGACGGGCTATCATTGTACCAGATGAAGGTATATACGCAAGAACTAATCTTCCATGGATACGCTTCCGTGTGCATAATTTAAAATCTATTTTATCTTTCCTGGTTTTCGTCTTCTTCGTGTCGGTTTGTGTTGTGTTGTTGCTCAGGTATGTGGAAGAACTTCTTAACCGGGCGCAGCGACGACAAAACAAAAAAATAAATAAACCACACACAAACACATATACTCACGTTGGGCTGGGAGACACGTTAACATCATCTCGAGAAATCTCTACCAAAACAGCCTACAAATTGTGAATGTTGTGCCAGTCGGTCGGCAGGGGGTGTGGCGGGGGGCATCTCCTTTAAAGTGGTAACACATCTCCTCAATTGGCAAATGAATACGGTTTTGTTTTGGATTTTGTTTGTTTTGTTGGTGCTGTGCGACTGGACTGGAGGAACGCACCACCACACTCTGGCAATAGACAAAGGCAACTTATGTGATCCACTTTAGATTTGGTGGAGATTCAATTAGAGAGATCATCGGATAAGAAGCGCAATCGAAACACAGTATAGCAAACCAACAACTGTGCGGTGACAAAGAATTTCGTTGTGTGTTGGTACAGTTTGGCGGCGGGTTCATTAGTGGGCTGTGCGAGGGTCAATCACTTTTGGACTGGGCGGAAGAAGTGAGGTCTTCGAATGCTGGAATAATGGGGTTTATTAGATTTGGTTCTAGTATCGGCTATATTTGGTGGCGAACTCTTAAATATGGATAGGTGCGATCGATTTGTAAATAGTCAAAAAAGTTTTGGAACTTGTAAATATATGGTGGTTGTAGTCCGTGATAGTGTCCAGAATCAACTTGTGTAAGCCGTTGGGAAATTTGTAAATTTTCGAGCACTTTTTGGGACGAATGTAACGATCGGTGGTTATATCGATCAAATGCGATCGTGATTGGCAAATATTTTTTAAAGAGATATCTGCTCGAGTATACTGAACGTATGTTCGTATTGATCTTAGCTTCGCACATATTTTGCATGTATAGCATCAGTTACGTCTTCTCTTGTGATCATAGAAAGACTGGAAAAATGATCTTCAGTAACCTAACACACTCGTGAGAAAGCGTCTTCCTTCAGGTATCTGCAACACATCGTTTTGATGTTCGCTGAAAGTCACATTGTCAACAAGATGGGCCCAATGTGATCCTCCACTGATCGTGCACTTTGGTCTTGCAGATTTAGCAGATATTCTTCAAGTTTTAGAACTACAGCTACTTTTACCTGATATTATGGAGGACATTTTGTCAGAAGCGTGTCAGTCAGTGGTAGACTAGTCGAATATCATTTTGGAGTATATACTTATTATTCGCATAATTTTTCATATAATATATTTGAATAAAAATAAGGGAGCAATATAAATTTACCAACCAAAATATATATTTATTTGATCACATCGAATTTTCTGACCCATCTTCATCCTTCTCTACGAAAAATGTTTAGTCGTGGTCGTAAGTTATGGGAAAGCGTTCAATAAGTGTCGATAAGGTGGCAAAAAACTGTCATCTATTTATGCCAACAGACAGAAAAACATTTTATTGTGCTGAGTGTAACCCACTACATTTTTGAGTAGAGCGTCATCATTTCTGAATTGCTTTCGGTAAGTTTGTCATAACCTACACCCTGTCCAAGGCTCAATAGGGTATCGATCCCACTCAACTGTAATGACATATATTAATTTTCGGCGGCACATTAGCGTTCGTTTTCGTGAGAACGAAGAATTTTGCTTGTGTAAGATAGGGCAAATCATTCGTGCGCACGAAAACGTTTGTTCGTTTCGCCTTACAGAATCTGACCCCTGGACTCTACAGTTCAAAGTGTTGACACGCGACAGTGATGGGGGACTTTCCCGACAAGATCACAACAAATTAAAGAAGGTTTTTGAGAAAAACTCTGCTGATCTATGCTTTCCTTGTGATCTTAGGCCCATAGCCACATCCGTGTGCAGAATTACGTCGATTTCAATTGTGGCGTATCTCATTATAATACGAACATAATGATTTCTTTTAATCAGTATATTTTCCATTTTCAAATGTAACTGCCTCTCTATCTTCCATTTCCTCTCGACGGAAATGCATAATGTGCACTTGGCCTAAATATTTACGATCTTCGGTCAGCCATTACGATAGACCCCGTTGTTGCATGACAAGTGTATGACAAGTGTCGTATATATATATAAGCATTTCCCTGTCTGGTTACTCTCTCTTTCGCAAAAAAACTCCCAAAGGGACTGGTCGTGGTGCTAAGCATTGTAAGTACTTCTGCAACATTTTTCCTTTTTTTCTTTGAAATTAAATTACTGCTCTAACTTAGACTGATCTCAACAATATTGGGTGAGAATAAAACCAATAGTTTTGGACGGAAGTTGGAGGCCAGTAATTCACTGGATGTCGGATTTCGGCAAAGATAATAGCGGATTATCTAAAATATTCACGCGGTGCAATATTGTGTCTCGAGGTAAAATTCGTTGCATACCTATATGTATTTTGCGGGCCATAATATAATATATTACCCTTTCCCAACAGCATTACCTGGATGCACCTGATATGGGTTCTCTTGTGTCCTAACCGTGAAGAGCATTATTTGTTTTCACAGCACAAAAGAGAAGAACCGCAAGCATCGCAGTGTATTTGTCTTCGAGCGCACCGCGTGCGTGAAAAATTCACCGTACGGCGTAAAAACCGCTTTCTACAGTGGAAAAATCCCCCAAACCTCACCCAAATGATTAGCAGAAGAGAAAAATTAAGTAGAACGCTGGAAATACTTACCAGATACACAACTGACAAGATTCAACTACAATCAGACATAAATTCTCAAAAAAGAAAATCATCTGTACCTACCTACATACTTACCAAGAACTTCAACATACATCACATAGAAACTTAACCATATTCGTGGATTATTTAATTCTAAACCCTGTGAAAATTCAAAAAAAAAGAAAAAAAAAAAAAAGTGTGTTAATCGGCTGAAACCACAAAAAACTCAAAAATACCTATCTAAATAAAAAAAAAAAAAAAGTGATACTTACCTACTTATAGTTATAATCTAAATTTTCCATATCCCTAGTAATTAAATTAAATTAAAATTTGCTACCTATGTGAAAAGCCACAGAAAAGACATTACGAGTTATCAAAAGTGTAAAATTAACCTAGAAATCAAGGCGGATGCAGAGACAACGAATTTTGTGCACAAACTTCGGAGCAACGCATCAATAAAACGTGAGTACTTAAAAAACTATATTTTTCTTTGGCTTCGTAAATTCAAAAATTTTCCTTTGGTATCTAAATTAATAGTAAAATCGAACATATAAAATTAACGTAAAGTCAGAAATATAAAATAACAAAAGGTAAAACACCGGAGTAGATAATTGTATCACAATCATACATGCAAACCCCCACAAATGAATCATCTAGTACAAATATACAGGCATAGTCTTACATTATCTAGACACCCAATTGGTGGTTAATTTTTTTATTCAATAAATAGATATGAACTCAATTCTTTATCAAAGTGATTATTGTTTAAATTAAATGTGTTGCTAGGCTTTTGGTATTGTTGAGATGTGAGGGATGTGTTGCGACAGATCAAGATTGGGGCTTTTCTGAATTTTTACAGGCAACGGAATAGCCAAGGTGCATGTATCCGGTTAGGACATATGCGAGGGGAGGGCAGCCATGACGTCAATACCATCCGTGACGTCACCAGCAACTGATTTGTGTAGTTTCATCCCACTCTTTAATTTTGTATTCGTGAATTGTTTCTTTAAGTCCTCGTCTCTAAAACCCTATGTAGATATGGTATGCTAGGAGAAAATTACTAGTGCGTTTGTTTTGTGGAGTATCACTAACCTTCGGCACGTTAAATTTGTTTGATGCATAGGATAACCCATAAGCAGCAAGATCCCACCCCACCGACGAGCTGATGCTGTGCAACCGCAAGCGTGCCACTCGCTGCTTCAACCAAAGGACAGACCCACCTTTAAGATATGCTATGATCGTATGCTACCATGCAGCAACGATATACACATATATATATTCCGACCATCCATGCTTCAATGGCGCCCAACGTGGGGCCCAACCATGTCAATGTCGGCACATTTGTTGATGTTACATTGGGTCCCCAAATGTATGGCTACTAAAACAAAGTACAACTATCACCTATGTACAGAACAATTAAGGCCATTACAAGCTCTCTTGCGGAAGCTTGTACCCTCTTTCACCCTCACTAATCTGCAATAGACATTTAAATTGAAAACTCCTTATGAAATTATCCACAGAACATTCGTTAGTTAGATCCAGAAAGTGAAATTACCTTTAGGAGTCCGGCAGTGGCGGACTAAGGGGGGGGCGGTGGGGGCGGTCCGCCCCGGGTGGCAGACTAATAGGGGGTGCCATCAGTAACAGAAAAATAACTTTGCACACTACAAAAAATAAAAACCCAAATAAAACAATAAATTTGGTTAGGGAATCTTTTCTAGGGTTTTTTCCTACATCTGGAAAGACTTCCAAAGAACTTACCGACGATATCTTAAAGCAACTCAATGAAGATAGTCTTGACATTAATCTTTGTCGGGCTCAGGGATATGACAATGCTGCGACTATGGCGGGTATTCATGGAGGAGTTCAAAAATTAATTCGGCAAATTAATCCAAAAGCTTTGTTTACGCCATGTGCAAACCATTCTTTAAACCTTTGTGGAGCTCACTCTTTGGGAAGCACTCCTTCAAGTACAACGTTTTTTGGGACAGTGGAAAGACTTTACACATTTTTCTCAGCATCTACGCATCGTTGGGATATTCTCATAAAAAATGTAGGTGTGTCAGTCAAGCGACTTGTAGACACTAGATGGAGCGCTCATCACGAGGCTGTTAAGCCATTGAAGGAAAATTTTGTGAAGATAGTTTCAACTCTTGAACTCCTTTGTGATCCTGAAAAGGAAAATTTAGATACAAGAGGTGCTGCAACCATACTCTTATCTGCTGTATGCGACTTTACGTTTTTATGTTATCTTTCATTCTGGTTCGATATTTTGGAAGAAGTTGATTCAGCACAGAAATACTTGCAAAAATCCGGGCTCACTCTAGAAAAAAGTGTAATAAAACTTAAGGCACTAGCGAGTTTTCTTCGTGAACACCGTGATGAATCCGTGAAAAAGGCCGTAATATACGCAAGAGAACAATGCACCGAGCTAGAAATTTCAATTGAAAGGCGGGGAAGAAGAAAAAAGAAGAAAATTATGCCAGGCGAAAAGGCTCAAGATGCTGGTTTGACGTTGGAAGAGGAAACACGAAGAGCCATGTTAGAATGTCAGGATACATTTTATACTGAACTTGTGCATCGATCTAAGGCCATGGAAGATATTGCGTCAGTTTTCTCAGCTCTTCAACCGAAAATATTGCTGTATGGAACGGAAGAAGAACTGCGGGCTGTGGTTCCAATGCTTACCTCGACATTTACAGAACATACAGACAACAGTATCATATTGGAAATCCAGCGAATTCGGCGTCACATGGTAGCTTCAAAGATAAATTTAAAAGATGCAGAAATTTGGACAGCCTTTGAATTTTTAAGCTTCATTGTTAAGTGGGACTTTTCAGACTCTTTACCGAGTCTGTCATTGGCGATGAGAATTTATTTAACAATTTGCGTCTCAGTGGCATCGTGTGAACGAAGCTTTTCCAAATTAAAATTAATAAAGACTTATCTAAGATCAACGATGAGCCAAAATAGGTTGACTAATTTGGCTATACTTTCAATCGAAACGGAGCACACAAAAAATATAGATTTTAATGATATAATCGAAACATTCAGTACAATAAAAGCTCGTAAGCACCTTTAAATAAAATATTTGTTCGTGTTTTTTTCTTAAATTTTTCAAGGGGTGTAAGCTTGCTTTACCGCCCCGGGTGTCACTGCCTCTTAGTCCGCCACTGGAGTCCGGAGTCATGTGATGATTAAACCACTACGGTGCTTCGTTGCACTAAAGCGTATAATCACGTTTTATTCGATATCCCTACATTTTATTTATTATTCAAGATTAACGTCTGTGAGTCCATAGATAGCGATCTTTTCAGCAATATCTATGCTGCCATAGACAGTTGCTTGATTTTCCCTGTATAATTTCCTGAGCCGTTATCGGTATCCAATTGGGGCAAGGCATAATAGTCCAGGAAAACAGGCATAAACAAAAATATATCGAATTTAGCATTGTGACTTCTTCCTCTTTTCATCCGACATGAACCACAAATCAGTTTATTCATTTTCTGTCGTATATACGTATTCTGTTCACATTCTCAACAATATTTATGAATTATTATAGATCCCCTGTAAAGAAAAAAAGAAAAAAAAAGAAAAAAAAAAAAAACCCGTAACCAGTACCTATCTACTCTTTACTCTATTGAAGTTAATAAAATAATATCCTCTCTTAATAACATATATTTTCTCTTTAACCCGTTTAATTCTACCTGTCGCTATCATACGAACCATTCGTAAACAAAACAAATTCCTACCCTGCCATGTCTAAACCAAATAACGGAGCTGTTCCGAAACAACAAAACCATAAACCAAATACATCTGATTCTTCGCGCCATATTATGAAGACTCGCTCTCATAATACTACAGAACTTTCAAGACGAAGCTTACCTTTCGGTAATGCTTCTCAGACTCAACCTGTAACACATTCGCCATTACCCACACCAGTAAACTCAAGTTTTTCACTTAACATCGCAGACCCCCGGTTCGAAGACACACAAACTAATGATTTTACCACTGGTCAACCAACTGTTACTATTGTGGATACAACTAGTACGGTTAGCCAAAGCACAACTGTCATAACAACATCAACTGCTTCTGGTAACTCAATTATGACAACTACGATTGGAGGTCGACCTACTGTAAGAGAAATTGAATCAAATTTCGCAAGAGTAAATAACATTGATATTGAGACATTTTATAGAGGTGCAGCAGCACATATTCCAAACACCACTATGCCATCAGCTGTTCCTCTACCAAACATTCCAAGCTTTATTTCGAGCAAATCTCCGCAAGTGAAACAGCTTGATGAGCACATTTCTCAAGTTGTCAGCAAGTCTTTGGAAGCGTTGCTTCCGACTCTCCTTAAAGTACATATCGATAAAGCCATACAACCGCTTCTAATAAATAGGCAAGCGGATAATGTTTCAATTCCACCGATAAACAGTATCGATATTAATTCACAGAGTTTCAATGATCACAGACCACCAAATATTTATCCCAGTTTACGTAATAATTTGGAGGATGAATATGAGCATCGTAATTCGAGTAATGAAATCAGAGACCCAAGAGTAAGCAGAGATAACCATCTGCAATTAGACAGATGGGGCCTTAAATTCGAAGGTTCTTCAAAAGGAATCCCTGTTGAAGACTTTGTCTTTAGAGTTGAGAAACTCAAGGAGAATTATAATTGTTCATGGAATGAGGTCACACAAAATTTCCACCACCTTTTAAATGGGGTAGCGTTAGACTGGTACTGGCAATTTTTGCGTAGCCAACCTCATGGAAATTGGCCAGATCTACGCAGATCGTTGATAAAACAGTTCAAGTTGCACGAAAACGACTTTGAAATTATTAAACATTTAATGGAAAGGAAACAGTTTCCACAAGAATCTTTCGAAGACTTTTTTACGGCAATCCAACATTTAAAGAATCAACTACGCCAACCAATTAGAGACCATGACTTAATAAAAATAGTTCGAACCAATATCAGCCCCAAGCTTATGCAGTTCATCTATCCAATGAAGATCTACTCATTGGAACATTTCAAAGATGAATGTAAGCAAGCTGAAAGATTAATTCAATCAAGGTATTCGTCCCAGAATCGTAACCCTGCATTTCGGACTATCCATGAGATAGATGATCAGCAAGATCTATCTGATTTTGTTCACGAAGACTTTAATTTATCAGCAATTAATAATAATAGAGTATTGCCACACCCACATAAGTCTAACTTACAGGTTAGTTCGAGCCCGCCTGTTTGTTTCAACTGCAAGAGACAAGGACATCTGTTTATAAACTGTCCATCTCCAATAAACAGACTCTTTTGCTACAGATGCGGCGCAGACGGAGTGACTGTATTAAGCTGTGTTAGGTGCAATAACAAAGCGGAAAACCGAACATCGAACGCGACGAATTCCGGGATGTCTCGTTCGAGTGCAACACAGACTTACCCGGAATAATAAAAAGGGGTAGACGCAAGCACGAACACTGATTGTGATGATGAAGGCATATCAGTGCTACCGTCCTTAGACTTAAAAGTTCATCACACAAGTTCATCCTCTGACCTTAACCAATTTAAGCGAAATGAATTACGTTACAAATCTTATGAAGATAGGGTTAAATATTATAATGAGATTCGTTCACGAATATTCCAAATCGAAGAATTGAAAGTTGCTAACCATTCGAACAAGATCATGAAAATGCGATTGAGATGCAGGAAACGAAAATTATTCAAGCAAAACCTAATTCATAGCACATTAATTACCAATTTTGATAACAGGCCATATGCCGATGTCGTTATTAATGGGAAATCTATATCAGGACTTCTAGATAGTGGTGCATCCCTATCATGTCTTGGTAAAGATTGCATAAAACTTGTTCAGGAGTTAAACATTCCCATATTAGATTTTAATTCGTTCATTCGAACAGCTGATGGTAAACGACAACCCATACTAGGCCGCGTAAAAGTAAATGTAATCTATAAAGATCATCATGAAAATATGGAATTGTATCTAATCCCTTCATTGTCACAGGATCTGTATCTCGGTATAGATTTCTGGGAAAAATTTAAGATTGCGCCACACCTTGTTGGTGAACTGGATGACACCGTAGTTATTGATAAACCTGAAATAAGAAGAAAAACAGATGAGTTGCAAAAGATACCGTTAGATGAGTCTCAGAATAAACGACTTGAAGAAGTGATTAAACAATTTCCATCTTTTTCCGAACTTGGGTTGGGAAAGACATCTCTGGAGATGCATGTCATTGATACTGGTGATTCAGATGCTGTTAAACAGCGACACTATCCGGTATCGCCGGCAATTCAAGAAATGATATACAGGGAGTTGGACCGTACGATCTCTTTGGGAGTAATAGAAGAAAGCGTTAGTTCTTGGAGTTCACCGGTCGTTCTTATTAGGAAACCTGGTAAGAATCGACTGTGTCTCGATTCTAGAAAAGTGAACTCGCTCACAAAGAGGGACGCGTATCCGCTTCCGCACGTGGAGGGTCTGTTAAGCCGTCTTCAAGAAACACACTATATCAGTAGTGTTGATTTAAAAGACGCGTTTTGGCAGATCCCCTTAGAGCGGACGTCGAGGGAGAAAACCGCGTTCACTGTGCCAGGACGACCGCTCTATCAATTCACCGTCATGCCTTTTGGGTTGTGTAATGCAGCTCAGAGGATGTGTCGGTTGATGGATAGAGTGATCCCCAGTGCACTAAGGGAACGGGTTTTTGTCTATCTCGACGACCTGTTAATCATTTCCCCGGATTTTGAAAGCCACATAAGCATCTTACACCAAGTTGCAGAATGTCTGAGAAAAGCCAACCTCGAGCTTTCACCGAAGAGCTTTCCCCAAATCCAAATGCCCTGGCATACATTGATCTAACTGCATCCGAATTCAAGTCACCTGAATACTTAGACCTAATTTCCACCTTCTCTGCTAACTCCGATAAATTTCCAGACATACGAATTGAAAACAACCTCGTATATAAGCGTTCAATTTCAAGAGATGGGAAACTCATTGATAATGAATTCCAGTGGAAGTTGTGGCTGCCGCCTGGGCTAACAAGATTAGCTATGGAAAACTGCCATAACCCCCCCAATTGTTCCCATGGTGGAGTATTCAAAACCCTAAATAAAATTAGAGAACTTTTCTTTTGGCCTAAAATGACCACACAAGTACACGATTTCGTACGTAATTGTTCTACTTGTAAAGAGAATAAACCGGCTAACGTAACACTTCGACCTGCAATGGGATCATTCCACCAGATGGATCGACCTTTCCAGAAGTTGTATGTTGATTTCATGGGGCCATACCCTAGGACGAAAACCGGTAATTCCTTTATCTTCATAGCGTTAGATAGTTTCTCGAAATACGTGTTTTTGAAGGCAATGCGCAAAGCCAACGCAAGATCTGTTGTCGACTTCCTAGAGCAAAGCGTGTTCCATCAATTTGGGGTTCCCGAATTCGTCCACAGCGACAATGGGCAACAATTTGTCTCTAGAGAATTCCAACAGTTCCTCGGAAAGTACGGCTGCACACATATTAAAAATGCAGTTTATTCCCCACAGGCAAATGCTTCAGAAAGGGTGAATCAGACTATCCTGTCTGCCATAAGAAGTTATCTTAAGACCGATCAACGTGAATGGGACAAAAACCTTTCTGAAATTCAGCAGGCCGTCTGTACCACAGTCCACCAATCTACGGGTACCACCCCTTATTTTGCCCTGTTTGGTCAACATATGAGTACACATGCAAGTACTTACGAATTATTGCGAAAACTGAAAGCCTTGGATGAAAGTGATATACAGTGCCTATCCCACAGTAACAAACTTGAGCTTATAAGGCAGAAAATTAAAGACAACCTAAAGCTAGCATACCAAAAATGTGAGAAGTCATATAACCTGAGGAGCTCTAAGACTGTTTTTAGTCCAGGTGAAGTTGTGTTAAGACGTAACTTTGCATTGAGCGACGCAGCGAAAGGCATCAATGCCAAATTTTGTGCCAAGTTTATAAAATGCCGAATAGTTAAACCAGTAGGCAATTCATTATATGAAATAGAAAATCTGGATGGTAAGAAGATTGGCGTTTATCATGGTAAAGACTTGCGAAGATGAAGATTCAGATTTAAACACCTTAATCCATCAGGGTCATGGGTCGATGCATCAAGGTTAGAGATAACTCACAATATGAGATACATTTTCATGTCTTTATCTAACAGTAGATGTTATATAAATGCACGACTTTGTGGCGTATCTCATTATAATACGAACATAATGATTTCTTTTAATCAGTATATTTTCCATTTTCAAATGTAACTGCCTCTCTATCTTCCATTTCCTCTCGACGGAAATGCATAATGTGCACTTGGCCTAAATATTTACGATCTTCGGTCAGCCATTACGATAGACCCCGTTGTTGCATGACAAGTGTATGACAAGTGTCGTATATATATATAAGCATTTCCCTGTCTGGTTACTCTCTCTTTCGCAAAAAAAACTCCCAAAGGGACTGGTCGTGGTGCTAAGCATTGTAAGTACTTCTGCAACATTTTTCCTTTTTTTCTTTGAAATTAAATTACTGCTCTAACTTAGACTGATCTCAACAATATTGGGTGAGAATAAAACCAATAGTTTTGGACGGAAGTTGGAGGCCAGTAATTCACTGGATGTCGGATTTCGGCAAAGATAATAGCGGATTATCTAAAATATTCACGCGGTGCAATATTGTGTCTCGAGGTAAAATTCGTTGCATACCTATATGTATTTTGCGGGCCATAATATAATATATTACCCTTTCCCAACAGCATTACCTGGATGCACCTGATATGGGTTCTCTTGTGTCCTAACCGTGAAGAGCATTATTTGTTTTCACAGCACAAAAGAGAAGAACCGCAAGCATCGCAGTGTATTTGTCTTCGAGCGCACCGCGTGCGTGAAAAATTCACCGTACGGCGTAAAAACCGCTTTCTACAGTGGAAAAATCCCCCAAACCTCACCCAAATGATTAGCAGAAGAGAAAAATTAAGTAGAACGCTGGAAATACTTACCAGATACACAACTGACAAGATTCAACTACAATCAGACATAAATTCTCAAAAAAGAAAATCATCTGTACCTACCTACATACTTACCAAGAACTTCAACATACATCACATAGAAACTTAACCATATTCGTGGATTATTTAATTCTAAACCCTGTGAAAATTCAAAAAAAAGAAAAAAAAAAAAGAAGTGTGTTAATCGGCTGAAACCACAAAAAACTCAAAAATACCTATCTAAATAAAAAAAAAAAAAAAAGTGATACTTACCTACTTATAGTTATAATCTAAATTTTCCATATCCCTAGTAATTAAATTAAATTAAAATTTGCTACCTATGTGAAAAGCCACAGAAAAGACATTACGAGTTATCAAAAGTGTAAAATTAACCTAGAAATCAAGGCGGATGCAGAGACAACGAATTTTGTGCACAAACTTCGGAGCAACGCATCAATAAAACGTGAGTACTTAAAAAACTATATTTTTCTTTGGCTTCGTAAATTCAAAAATTTTCCTTTGGTATCTAAATTAATAGTAAAATCGAACATATAAAATTAACGTAAAGTCAGAAATATAAAATAACAAAAGGTAAAACACCGGAGTAGATAATTGTATCACAATCATACATGCAAACCCCCACAAATGAATGTACATCTAGTACAAATATACAGGCATAGTCTTACATTATCTAGACACCCAATTGGTGGTTAATTTTTTTATTCAATAAATAGATATGAACTCAATTCTTTATCAAAGTGATTATTGTTTAATTTAAATGTGTTGCTAGGCTTTTGGTATTGTTGAGATGTGAGGGATGTGTTGCGACAGATCAAGATTGGGGCTTTTCTGAATTTTTACAGGCAACGGAATAGCCAAGGTGCATGTATCCGGTTAGGACATATGCGAGGGGAGGGCAGCCATGACGTCAATACCATCCGTGACGTCACCAGCAACTGATTTGTGTAGTTTCATCCCACTCTTTAATTTTGTATTCGTGAATTGTTTCTTTAAGTCCTCGTCTCTAAAACCCTATGTAGATATGGTATGCTAGGAGAAAATTACTAGTGCGTTTGTTTTGTGGAGTATCACTAACCTTCGGCACGTTAAATTTGTTTGATGCATAGGATAACCCATAAGCAGCAAGATCCCACCCCACCGACGAGCTGATGCTGTGCAACCGCAAGCGTGCCACTCGCTGCTTCAACCAAAGGACAGACCCACCTTTAAGATATGCTATGATCGTATGCTACCATGCAGCAACGATATACACATATATATATTCCGACCATCCATGCTTCACAATTACAAAACGAAGAGAAATTCCGTCACGTACTGCTCTTTCACAGATGATGCAATTTGAACACTGATTGTAGACGAATTCCATTCCAATGATTCTGCATTTTCATCTAAACCAATTCTCATGACTCAGCTAAGTTTGTATCCGACTGGCAGTGATGATGGGGCACTGTGCCAAAATGTAACGTCCATAAGTGAAAATGACACGTCTGAAAGGGCAATACCTTCGTTGTATTTCTGCCGAATTTTTGCAGTAGCTTTTTATACCTTTCAAAGTGTTGGCATTCAAGAAATATTCTTTTATGTCTTCATAATCAAATTTTGTGGATGATAAAATGCGATTGGTGATATCAACGTGTGCTCGAAACTATACACAAATAACCGCTTTGTTTGTTTAACAGCTATCTCTTAGGAAAGGCGAACCGGTTACGCTTAAACCGCGTTTCAAATGCCTGGAGATAGGTGTTACCTCTGCAATGATTGCCAAAAATGCGGACAATGTTTGACCATCGTCTTCTTCACCATCTTGGAAAAAAGGAGCAAAAAGTGGCAATAAGTCGTGAACTAAAAAAAAAATTAAAATTCTAATTTTGAGGAAAGCGCCGAATTATGAGGTACTAGCTGACTGCCGTCTTTTCTTCACTAGAAATACGAGCTCCAAAAATTCCCAACTCAAACACTAAGCTTTTTGGAACGACAAGTGGTAATTCTGCTTGAGGGAACTGGTTAAAACAAATAAGGCGAATGCTGATGATATTGAAAGAAAGCTTATGAAAGCTGGTTGTTTCCCTGTATTGATGACAAAACGATCTGCATATCTTGTCATCACATAAGTACTTTCGGCATCGGTGACTCGGGCAGTGTATGTAGGTGAATATTTGTGTCTACCTTCGATAATCGTCTGGGCGATTTTGCTTACAAAGTTTAACGTCCATAACAAGGTATCTTCTGAAGCTCTTGTGTCGATTTTTGGAAGCGTTTTATAAATTTCTAGACACTGAACTGAATGCTGCTCTTAAACTTGTAGCTTTAGACCTAATTACTATTGTCGATGGCAACCATCTACACAATTACTATAGCTCCAAAGATCAAGGGAAGGAGCTCTTTCTTGAGTATTGTAACACCTTGCTTGAAAATGATGATCATGACGCGCTCAAGGGGTTATAAATGAAAAGAATTAATAAAGTTGTCGAACTACACAATTCAAAGAACTCGCTAGTACACCGCAACCACAAATCACTCATATTCATACCTACGAAAAATTTAATCACTTTCACTTAAATACCACTCGCATCACTCTTATACACATTCAGCGGGCAACTCGGACCACAAAGTTAGTTAGTGGAAATTTTGCATTTGCTCTGATTTCACAGAAATTCGGCCTTCGCTTGGTTAGTCTCACTTGACCGTAATCCCCTTGTATGAATATTTATCTATACCCTCTGCTATCTAAGGAATTTTCGCCAAATTCCCATTCGCGGCGAAATTAATATTGATAACACAAAAGCAAAGAAACCCGCCGCCGTGTGCCAGTAATTGCTGATATTAATTAATTCCAAAAAAAAAACTTTTAAGCTTACATTCTATGCAATCACGAGTTCTTTTGTCATTCGCATCGCTATTCCTCTATACATATTTGCAGTGAAAGTCTGTTGTGTTCTGTTACGAGTCATTTCTCTTTCGGTGGCGGCTATGGTTTTCATTTCAGAACCCAATTTACGTTGTCTATGCAAATGAGGGGAAATTAATTGCGGGATTTTTGACATAAAAAAAAAATCTATAACCCAAACATTGGCGTTAACGAAAAGTTATTATCCCATTTCGAATATTTATTGATCACCGGAATTTCATCTTGGTCATTTAAATTCAATAAAACAAGTTATAGATAGAAGTCGTTGTGTAGCGTGTTGACATATAAACATACCCAAAGGTGGGAACGATCAGATCACACCGGATTCGTGCGTAAGTGGGTGTCTTAAAATACTCTTTTCGATCAAAACCAGTCGGTCGGTAACCCTCGAACCCACTCTCTCATTGAAACGGAATAAGAAGTGGTGTCAGCTTATATTTTTCACTCAATTTGTTTAAACGGACAAGTTGGAAGTAGGTATATCTCGTCAATTTCTGGATCTATTGGGTCAACCTTTTCGAATTGGCATGGCTAAAATTAGTCACCATCTTGACAACATAATATGAAAGAAAGTGTTTGGTTGAGACACTTGCCGAACTGAGTTAAAAGTTAAAAAAAAACTTCAACTTTGCTGCAGTAACCTATATCGATCATAAATGTCAGTAATATTATGAGTGTCTGTAAACGATTTGAAGCAACTTTAGGGGCGTTGTCCACTTGAGTTTATATAGGGGCAACACTTTCCAGATTAACGGAGCACCTTCAAAATTATCTCCAAACTGATAAACGGGTAAAAACTGATTTGTTGTAGAAAATAAACCTTTCGCTTGCAGCTCTGGGTAGTCTTTGATATCCCGGACCGCTCTGACCTCTGAGAAAGGTTGATTATTCAGTTGGAAAGCGTAAGTCAGTGAACTGCTTTAGAACATATTCTACTTATTCATAACTTTCAAATGTCCTGTCTATCCATTGATCTTATGCAGGTAGATAGATGATTTTTTAATCTTCTGCAGGTAGATAGATGAATTTTTAAGACGTCATTTTGCAATTAGTCGATTAGTTTGAAATCTGTCGTCCTGTTGAAACTTATGTTGGTACTTCCCAATGAAAATCAGGGTCCAACAACAACAAGATACAAACCTTTTCTGGTCTCTGGACAGTGGTTCTTTTCGGCCAAACTGATAAATACCTTAAAACCGAAAGCTTTTTTCTATCCCAATGGAGAATGCTTTAGGGTTGGTCGCGGAGGATAGAGATTTATGGAATTACGCTTAAGCATCCTTCACAGTTATATTAAGACGTTTCCTCCGCTCTAATTCCGTCGGTATTTCAAAAACCGAATTTCGGGTCGAAATGCTGCTTTCAAAATTCTTCTTCTCACACAAAAATTCAGCTTTAATTATTTTTTTTTAATTTTGCCTTTAAAATTTAAGAATTTTTTTCCAACTAACAAATATAATCAAAAATAAAAGAAAATTAATATTAAAAACGAAATTTAATTAAAAAAAAATTCAAGAAAAAATAATTTTAACTAAAATTACAAATTTCACCAAATTTAGCAAACAATAAAAAAGCTTGGAAAATGTTCAAAAGCTCGAATTTTGTAAAGTTGACTTTTGTAAATGGAATTTGGACCCTTCCAGAATTTTAACACCAGCACCTGAATTTTATGTCACATGATCCAATTGAAAGGTTAAGTTTTGTAGGGTTGTTATACGGTCGTGCAATGCAACCAATAAGCGAAAGAAGATTGCTTTCGACTTGCTAATACTAGAATGTACCTTAGCTATAATGAAGGTGACACACTATGTAACATCAGAGTACAAATTCCCATGTGCAAAGCCTCGTGAATGGATCCCGCTTGGAGTAGTGATACTTCAGCCGCTTAAGTCTTTTCACATTTTTGTGTAATTTTTGGATCCAAATGGATGAAGAGCAGTTGCTCAATGGTGGACTACTGACCAAGGTGTCTAAGGTTTGATTCTCCGAAAACACACAAATTACATCTTATGGTGAACAACTGACAAAGATCCGAGAGCATAAATGTCATGAAAGAGCTTGTCAGTTTAGAAGGCATAAAATTGTAGGTCACTCCCATTCGTCACAAAAATAAAATAGCTCACAAAATATGGACCTGTTGAGCCAACTATTCATTTTATTTATTTCTATGGGTGGAAAGATTTCGGTTAACAGCGTCTGTGAATGCCAATGAGCATTAGGTGTTAGTTCACCATCCGACAATTTTTTGGCAACTATTCTGTGGATCATGCATCGGGCCAAGTTTGACATAGGGATCATATAACAATAACAAATCTTTCCAACCAGTTGGACAAAGTTCGACTCCAAATGTTTGGTATAGTCGTAATGCGAATTCATCGGCGTAATCCAGCTTAAGTAGAGTATAGAAAGACCGCGGCTCTGGTGGCGCATGCAAGTGGAAGCCGACCATTTCCAACTTAGTCTGCGAAACTGTAGGCAGGCGCTTGTTGTTAGAGGTCCAGGTCCACCCCGGACTCTAGCGCCACCCAAAGCAAGCAAGTAATCCAGCTTAAGCTCCAAATATATGATTAATCAAAATCACCTTGCTTGTCACCCTGGGCCTTACCAATAACCATTTTTAACCTTCATACTAAATTATATTGAAGGTCACAATGAGCAATTTTATATGAAAAATTTCGCCATAGTGAGTTTTTAAAATCTAGCCTGGGCATACTAACCTGGATTATTAATATCGTTTTTAAGTCCCATACTATATCTTGAGTAGATAACAAGAGATCATGGAGGTAGTAAGAGTCGCATTCAAACCGCACACTCCCCAATTTAAAGGCAGAGTTCATCGTCCTGTGTTGTCGCTTGGGTCTTATATATAAACTGTTCTTAAAAACTGGAAAAAAGCTTGTTAACGTGCGTCGCCTAAAACATGCTTTCTTCTGAAATAAAATGCTTCTTTGGAGAATCTTTTCATTTTCGCTTGTATTGGAAACACAATGCGATCGTCAAAGACGGCCCAAGGCATTTCAGTTGAAGTGTATGCACCTACAACAGATAAAAACCCCACTTTTGAGCTTACAGCTCTGCAATTCATTGACACTGGATCTGGACTAATTTGTTTTAAAGATAAAAATTTAAAAGCATTTTTGTTTATATTCTTTGAGTTGGATGTTACAATGATGCTCAAGCCTTATCTTTTGCCAATTTGTCCATCTAACGGGCTTTGCGGTGACCAAAGAATGTCTGAAATAGAAGAGATTTTTTTTCCTCCCATCAGTCTGAAGCTAAACTACTTTTAGCAAAACCCCTGAATGTATTCGTTATAAGTTACAAAGGTGCATACTTTCATAGAGGGTACTGCTACCACAGGGGACACCCTATAGCTCGCAATGTGCTGCGGAGTCCATGACTTGATGTAGTGAATTCGGATCACCTAACCAACTACCTTGATTTATAAGTAGGCATAAGTACGTAACGTAGTATAATTTTCATACTCAAATGCACTTGACCCTCCACTTTAAACCAGTTTTAACCTTCATATCGAAGGCCAAAGACGTTTTGCCCGAAGACGACGGTGTACCGTCCTTCACGGTTCGGTCACCCATATACCGGTGTATGTTCCAATTAGTCACCCAAATGCGTGACAAACGATTTCCAATCAACACAGCATGACGAGCAGCGCATAAAACACAAACGCTTGCACAACATTCCATTGGACACCATCATCCGATCGATTGTTCCCACATCCCATAGTCCATGGTACCCGCACCTCATAACTGTGTGTATCGTGTTGTATAGTGGTCAATCTAATTTGCAGTCGCTATGCACAACATCGCACCGGTCGGTCTGCTCGGTCTTTCTTAAGGTTCCTTAGGTGCGAGTGGGTCACGACAATCCCCTCTCCCTGGTAGATCGTAACTCATACGGTGTACGGGACATTTGTATCCCAAAAGCCCAGCTGCCGCTCTGCTGCCACACTGCCCGACAATGATTAACCATTCATCGTATCTTTTTGGTATTTTAATAAACTCCAGAGATACGCCATGGCCAGGCCAAGTCCCACAGCACTATATCTACAGCGTGCACACCGCACACAATATTTTTTTATTGGGCCATTGTCTTGCGTATCTAGATAGCCAAAACTGTAAGACAATAATAACTGTTTGCTTGTTCGCTTTTCTAAGGAGTGTAAGTGCACGTAAGTTTCTTCTCCAAAACGGAACGGTGGCGGCAGCATGAATCCAGGTAAGTCACCAGCAGACATGAATGAATAGTACGGCGAGCCCAACCCATATAAACGCCAAAGAGCACGAGGTACATATCTGTATATACTAAACCGAGGCTTTTGATCTAATTTCTCATTATTATTGATAAAATACCTGCGTGTGTATCTATTCAGCATGAATATGTATCTAATGGGCAGACGCGTGACATGTTTGTTCAAACTGATGTGTAACGCCGCGCAGATGCGCTAGACAGTACAGAAGGGGAGAGAGGTCAGCGCAACTATCCAGGAAATGCAACTATATGTGCTGAGCCTGCGCACTTTCTATACTGAGAAGTGCCAACTCTGTCATACGAACTTAGTTTACAACTTGAGTCAGAGAGTAAGTTTCCAACTTCAGTCTGCATAAGTGGAACAAATGACACTAATATAGGTAGAGTATTTGTTGTGGTGCCTGGTAGAGACATACGTATTATGGCGAAGCAGGAAAATCGTTTTTCTATTTGGCAAAAAGGAATGAATGAAGTTGTGCGCGGCCGCGGCGGCGGTTTTATGAATGGACTTCGATTGGACTTGGAGTATAGAGTGAGGTTAGGCTACAGAATGAACAGATGTCGGGCTGTTTTGCAATGAAATAGGTATGTACTTCTGTGTCAGGCCAGACTTGGTATGTCTTTGTGTCGGGAAATGAGTTGGGTTCACCGGAGTGGGTCTTCTTTTTGATCTAGTCATTGAATGGGATATCCCGAAATCTGACGAACTTACCTGCAGCGCAACGTGTGCTGCAACTGCAAAATGGGGGTGAATGGACATTTATTTGAGGTCGTTTGAGAATCATTTTTATTGGGCAATTATTCTCTTTGAGCTAAGAAGGATAGGAATTTACTGCCAGCGAAGAGAAGTTTTGCTCCAGCTAACTTCTGGAGGGGATTCCTGTTAAATTCGACGAATACTCGTATATAGCTGCCAGTGTGCATAACATTTTTCTTCTAATGACCACCACTTTTCTGTGGTGTGGGATTTACTCTTTAGTATGTCGAGTCAGCCTTCTCATTGTCACTTTCTATGAAATTTTGTTTCCTCATTTTCGAGTATCAAGTAGGCATACATATTTTTGATGACTTGTACTTAAATTGAAGATACCCGGAACAGTCGCTTTTCGTGGCTTGAGTGCTTCTTAGCGAATTGCAGAAGTCTTTGAATTACTGCCTTTCCTCGATATTCCGCGTTAGTTCCAGCATCTTCTAAAATGTTTTCTGCTTTATTATAAGTCGAATGATCCAACTCTTGTGCTCGCAAGCGATGGTCAATTACCGCCGTCTCCAAGTTTTCAAAACGTGGCTCGATTTGTATTTAACAACTGAAAAAGTAATAAAAAATCCGTTCATCAATCTAATGAAAGTGATCATTAATTTTGTGCAAATGTTCATTATTAGTATTAATTTTTCTTTTTGTTTCCTTCATTTTATTGAACAAAACTTTTGGTGAGCTCATAGCTGATGATTTAGTTCAGACCCTTTCAGGCGCCTTTGTCGGGTACCTACTTATTTATAGTACCATTGTGAAGAGGAATAGAAATAAATAACGAAACCTAGAGTCCTTCATTTTTATAATCGTTTGTCAAGGAGAATCAATTTTTTACAATTACATACAATTATTTTCGTTTAGAATTTACAATTTGTTATACCTAACCCAATTTACATAATTTAAATTAAGAGATAATGACAAATAAGTTTACAAGTGACAAAAAATAAATAAAACTAGAAAAATGTTTGTTTTTGAGGAAAAAAAAACCCCAATTTAAGGAAAAAAAAAAAAATAATAAATACATAAAACAATAAATAAAATATGCATGAATGTGTAAATAAATAAATAATAAATAAATAAATAAATAAATTAACTAATTAATTAATAGGTAAACAAATAAATAAATTAGTAACTAAGTAAATAAATAAGTGTACAAATAAATGACTAAACAAATAAACATAAATTAATTGACAACGGAGAAACATTTGAGTAAATACATAGATAATATCAAATTGACAAACATTTATGGCAATGTAATAAGAATTTATATAGACAACATACAAACGTATAGATTTAGTTTGTCAATAACAAACCGACACCCTTCTCAATCGCTCCGTCACCAATTGTTAATGAACTTCATTGCATTATATAATTTTGACGTCGTTACGATAATGCGGTTCTCTTCTTTCACTGATTCGCGGAGTTTTGTTTAAATGCACTGAAAATATTTTTTTCCCAAATATTTGTGCCTATATCCAGTAGGCTTCTGCTATATTTTAGAAGGTCCCAGTTTTGGCTTGTTCTTCAAAAAGGTTGGCTTATAATTTTTGATCACCAGACTTGAACATATCATCAGTTGTTATTTCCATCCGTTGATTGTTAATAACTTGTTGAGGAAAATTGACGGTTTTTAAATTTGTAGTATCCCGATTTTATGACTCATTAAGTTCGCTTTGAAGAAGATAGGTATGCTATTTGTCATGACGACTTTTGTGGGTAGGTTTCGATCACCCGTAATGAAAACCATGTACCTTCAAAACTAAAGACCCCATTTTAAGCTCTCATCGTCTATACATCCCAATCAAGCTTCAAAACTAATCATTTATATCGTTTTTTCTCTTTCCAGGTAAGCCTCAGCATATACACATGCACCATACCACCTGGCAGCTATGAAGACTAATTGTATCAGAGATGAACTTTTTAACTCTAAAGCCGCGTAAATTAAACACTAAATTGGTAACTCGCACGCATCTGTACAATCGTTGGGTTAATAATTTACCGTCGCGTCGCCTTGTCTGGCTAGATGCAACGATATTTTACTATTAATTTATTGGTTTTTTTGTTTTTTCTTTGAAAAAAAAAGTTATTATGCACTCAATAGGATGTTATTTATGTTTCTTCTTTGTCTGTTCATTATAAGTGAAACAAGTGTGATGCGTTTTGCGTGCGAGCGCCGCGCCATATCTCTCTGTCAGATGAAAAATAGTGCTTGTGCTGTAGTGATTTAAATTTGTTTTTTATTGAAATTAGTATGTCGGTGATAATTGCATATAGACACACAAGTACAACATACACCACTTTCGTTGGTCAATATGTGTCTGATCGAAAACAGATGAGTGAAAGTAAAGAAAGAGCACAAATGCTATCTATGTTTGTTTATTTTAGCCATTCGTGATCAGCATCAGATACGTTTTGATTAACTGAGATGGATTGGAGGAAAAGTTTTCATTCGAATCGATCAGGTGTATTTGGATTGTGTTATTCATATACCAAAGTGTGTGTTGGTATTACGATTTTTATTGTGAACTGGCTTGCATCGGTTTGCTAGTCGAACATTTCAAAAACCTGAAGTTGTCCTCTACAATCTATATACTCGTACCTAGGTATCAGGACCAATGCGAACAGATCTCTGTATCTTCCTTTTTAAAATGCAATAAAAAAAACTTTATTGGTGCAACATTTCCGGTCCCTGCTTCCTAGCTTTCCACAATCATTCGTTATGTGCGAGTGTTGTACATTGGGGGCGAATGGAATTGATCTACAATTTTATGCCGACTCCAAACAACTAGTTGATAAGTTCTTTTGTAACAGGATATTTGTCTGACGTTGAGAGGAGACACAGTAGAAAAAGAAACACCTTAAGATGGATTTTGTGTGTTTTTCGGAGATCTAAAGTGGTACCCCTCGCCTAGCAGTTGAACACAGTAAACCAATCCGCAAGTGTAATATTTTAGTATTAATCTTTTTTTTGTGGCGAAATGTATATAGTTCTTTTGTTCTGCTTATCTTCTACTCATACTTTAGATGCTGATGTGTACTTTCATGCACCTGAATGTCTTAGATATAAACTGTCTAGTTGTAATTGTGATTCTGGCTCTTCGTTTCCCTCTTTTTGTTATAATGTTTCCTGTAGTGATAAATGTTTCCAAATTGAGACGATAAATGAATTTAAATATTTGGGGCTTACTCTTGACTCTAGAATGAATTTTGCGAATCACACTAACACATTGAAAAATTATTTCCGATGCGCTCTTCGACATTTTTTCTATTTGCGGAACGGCGCAGGGTCGAGCGAAATAAGGTACATTTTTAGAAGTTGGTCTTATTTCACGGCATCTATCAAACATTCCCATTCTTTTTGAGTTGTTGTTGTTAAAACAACTCGTTTTGTCATATGGATAATTGTGGACTTGTGGCCTACTTCCATTTTAAAATTGTGAACCTATGGCCCAAATTATTGTGAACTTTTGGCTCACCTGGTTGGGTTATACGTCCACAATTGATTTGTGGATTTATAACCCACCTAAGTGGGTAAAAAGTCCATTGTGGACTTTTGGCATGTGGACTTATATAACCCTGAGCCTTGCGGAACGTCTGCTCTACTAAGCTTTTGCTGACAATTTATTATGGTGTCTTTCATTCCAAGTTACAATATTGAATTGCTTGTTGGGGTGGTGTTTATCGAAACAAAATACATCCTCTGTTGGTTCTTCAAAAATACGGTCTAAGGAAAATTTGTCGAAAAACTCGTAGGCATTCTAGCTTTCCTTTGTTCTGTGCCCTGAAAATTCTACCTGCCCGTCATTTGTTTTGTTTTAAGGTGTTAAAAATAGTCTTTATGAAGTCTGGTAATCTTAATTTTCATTTAATTTCTAGTTACAATCTTCGTGGAAACCTTTCGAATACGTTATCTGTTCCCAATTTTCGCACTACTGCTTATCGTAATTTTTTCTCTGTTTTATCTTACCGATTATTTAATGAACTTCCTCTGTCCATCAGAACAATAGCAACTCCAGGAATATGTTAAAATGTGGCTCTTCAGTTTTGACTATGCAGCTCTAGAATCTCTTACTTCTAATATAATGGTTTAACTTTATTTTTAATTTTTTTTTATATTAAAAATTCTTTTTCTGTTTATAATTTCTCTGTGTATAAAATGTTGTTCTCTTTTTTTAGTTTTTTTTTTGTTTGCTTTTTTTTTACTGGGTCACCCCACCCAAATTTTAGTTTGTATAATTTATCCAATTGAAGTGACATTCTACACTATTTTATCCATGTATATAAGTACTGAATGTCACCAACCTTTCTTATACTTTTTTCGTTTATTTTGTATTATGTATTAAAAAAAAAAAAACAAAAAAAAATATACTGACAGTTCAAGGCAATACTATTTATGTTAAATAGAGCACAGAAGAATATTTAAAAGGCCAAAGTGCTGGCAATAAGAGAATAAAGGTTCTCCCAAGAAAAATATATAAATTTCGAAGGTTGCCACCAAAGTATTTGTAAGGCCGAGGTCGGCACAGTTTGTTTCTTTTCGGATTGTCAAACATACAGTTTACCACTGTGAGAAGTAAATGGAACTCGAATTGTCTGTTAGTCAAGCATAAATCTACGAGAGACTTGATCCACATTTGAGTTTCAATCGAAACTCGGACTACCTGCTTAAGAACACAGAACTTTCCAGAGTCAATTTTAATACTAGCTCATAGCATAATCCATTTAAGGTCCAATCTGCCCTTGTGGGCCTTAAGTTTTTTTTAAGACCACGGTCCTTTCCCCGTTTGTTTGATAAACACTTGAGATTATAGACTTGCAGTCCCCGTTATTATATAAACATTTGGGAACCGGCTTATTTCGTCTACTACCTATAGCCTGCATTTCATCCCTATGTGCGCATGTGACTGATGTCGGAATAATATGGTTTTAAATATTAAAGAGTTTCAATCTGCGCCATGTCTATTTTTACCTTATCGCACATCATCTAACTAAAGCGCACATAGGGTGTGCGATACGCAAACAACGCATTGTTGTGCATTGCTTTATAAAATGTATTCACTATAGTGAGTATATATAACGTCTTTAATCTTAGTCGGCTCTAATAAATGTAAAAGGGGACATGCCAAATGTTTTTCTCTGCGTATTGCAGAGCACGAAAAGTTCCAAGCTTCTCACAAACACCAGTCTTGTTCTGGAAAGGTGGCAAGTTGCCAAATGTCACGTTTAGCGCGAACATCTTAGAGTATAAATGTGTTCCATTCAGCACTGACCATTAAATCAGTTGCGGTGTCCACCCCCCATGACTGCCAGTGGAGAGAGATCTTTGGCTTTTTAGGCAATAACTAATAATATCTCCAAGATTTTAAGACGCTGTTGGAGTGTTATGGGTTCACTTTAAAAATAAAAAATATAAAAGTTATGAACTGAACCTGATTTTGATGTGACTGCTTTATGCAGTTCATAGTAATTTAATCCGCAAGCTCCTTTGTGTGCATTTGTTTATATTTACACTATCGCACAGCAGTCTATCGAAGCGCACATATAGTGTGAGATAAAAATCTACCTTGTTCATACGCATAATCTACAAAGTGTTCAGAAATAGCCTGATTTCATTCGCTTCGCACATCATATGCGTAAATCGTTTCAGTGCTTACTTTATGTTGAGAATCGGAAGAAGTTTAAGGCCCATTTTATTCACTCGAAGTTGAACATAACTTGGGGATTTTTATTTTCAACTTGAGAATTACTTTTATTCACTCAAAGTTGACTCGCTCAACTTTGGATATTCCGAAGTTGAGAAAACCGAAAGTTAATCAACTGTGGGTTTTCTCAACTCCCCGAAATAGTAGACGTTGTAGAGCAAACTTGGGATTTTTACGCCAAAAATGTCAGATTTTTGGTTCTCATTTGTACATCGGAGAGGGAGACCGCATGCGGGAGATAAGAGTCGACAACATTACAATAACGCATACACAATGCACAAGGAGATGTGTGGCTGCACGGCATTGTTAATGGAGAGTTAGGACTTAGGATAGTACAGACGTGAAGAGCATTCATAATTGTTGTTCTTTCTGTTTATTGCGTTAAACATTTCTGTGACTGTGCGAACTTCAAATCAAGTGGAGAAAATAAACAAATATTAATTTTTGAAACTTAAACGATATATCGTTCACATAATTTTTGGGAAGATTGGCCATCATCTGATTCGGGCAGCGAAGAAGACGAGCGCAATTTGTGTTTTCCGTTTTATAATGCTTGCAATAACATCTGGAAATGTTTATGATCCTTTATATGGCTTTTTGTTTTGTCATTTGTATTTTTCCTTTTATGACCTTTGCAAAAAGATCTAAAAATATTAATGATCCTTTCTAATAACTTTTTCTTTTAGGTATATTTTGTATTTTCTGTTTTATGATGCTTGTAAAAGTATCTGGAAATGTTTATGATCCTTTTTAGTTGCTTTTTGTCTTATCTTTATTGTTGTTCAAAAATTATTTTTAATATAAATTCTGTAGAAAACATAAACTAAATTATAAAATATGCTGTCAGCATAGAGTGGCATGATCATCGCCACATGCTTTCCATCCACTGCTTCAATGCAGTTTCGAATTTGCCATAGTTCGTTAAATTTGGTAGCAACAGAATCCCAGGCCTTTGGTATTCTCGGCGTCTAGAATTAAAAACCGTTTTCTGTGCATTGTGTACATTGAATCCGGTAAGGAAATGAATTTACCGAAAATTTTCCCCGGCAGATAGGGGAAGCATTTCAGCCGCTCCGACGCTGAAATGCTCGCCACTCAACCCTTCGTCCAAACACGCCGAAGTTTGTGTGTCTATTCATCGTCCTCTCTGCTTTCAAATACGTACGCAGCCAAAATAATCGCAATTGCATCTTTTTGTTCCATTTTTTGAATTTTTATTGTTTTATTATTACGTGCTTCTCAATCAAGACTTCACCACCGAATGAAAACAAAAAAAAAAAACTATTAACTGAACATACCTAGCTTAAGATTTAAAAGTAAAAGAACAGACCTATTGTGTGTCATCTGTCACAAACATCCCAGGGATATTTTAGAAACTGCAAGTAGACCAACTTTTGAATTTCAACAGCGGAGTTGAGAATTAAATTAGTGAAAAAAAGCAATTTTCAACTTGCCGCTCAACTCTCTCTTTCAAATCAACTCCGAAGTTGATCAACCTCGGAGTCATCGGCAAGTTGAACGATAGTGAATAAAATGGGCCTAAATACATTCCAAATGACACTCGCCATTGCCCACTGATCTATTCACGTTCCTCAAATCACAACGCGCTGTAAATCAAGTGTAAATCCCAAAGAATTCCATAACTGTCACCCATAACTCACAGTCGCAGCTACAAAACGGAACAGCATGCAGCAGCACCTAATGAGATTCATGGTCAAAAACCTCTAAAACATACAACACTATATCTACACGCCTATTTATCTCGGAAACACCTGTAACCGACAAAAAAACAAAATGAGAAAGTTGACACCTACCTGGCTGCTTGCAATCTCTGCGAACTCTCCCAAGCAACAAATTCTTCTTCCGTCTCTAAAACAATCGTACCCATTGACCACGAGAGTGTGTGTTCAAACTTAAATGGCTCGACAGACAGAAAGTCTTTCTCTGTGTCGCCTGCCGCCTCGAGCATCAGCAAGGTGGAGTTCATGCGATGCATGTTACTTCCTTCCTAGTCCAAAGTGGTGATGGCAGTATGCACACCGTTTCGTAAGTCGACGACGTCGTTTGCTTATTTTGGGCCTACACACGTGCATCATTAAAAGAGGCCCCTTTGCCAGGTTCAAAGCTATCAGCACTACTATGTGTATCGCACACTCAAATAGTAAAATGGAAACAAGTTGCCCAACAACTTTCCATCGTCAGCATCTCATCTGTTTGGGCTTCACACTGTCGGACAAGTGAAATTTGTGCGTGTGGTAGTGATGCCGATGACGGTATGACCGGCATCCAAAAGATGTACCTTTGAGGCATCTTAACTGATTAATTTAGATAGCAGGTTGCCTATACTGATCGGGGCACATAAATAGTATATACAATGTTGCAGGAGAATGCTGAGAAAAATCCTCCCGTCTACCATAAATATTCATTTTTCTTATTATGGTGAGATGTCCAATTAAATCGATAAGGTCCAGGAATCTTTACACCACAAAACTATTTATTGTCCACTGAATATGATTGTGGATAAACGGGGGACACAGAAGTGCTGCAAGGAAGTGGTTGCCTAGCATACGTCGTGTGTGACTTGGGAAAATTTATTATTATTATTTATCATTAACAGAATAATTACAAAAAAATATTAGGCTAATATTTAATTCAAAGAGTACTAGCTGCAGAGGCTTTCGGCCCGGGGAAAATATAATATATCCATACTGGATGCGAATCATATTCAAAATTCAAGCACCTGTACCAGTAGCTGAAAACTCTTTCCTCCTTAGTAAGTGGAGAGGGACGTACCCCATGAAACTGCTATTTACTTAGAAAATCAATCGATCTTCGCCGGTGTTAAGGAGTACAAAGTTTCTTCTTAATCCTAACCAAGTTATGTATTTATGAACCTCTTTGACTTCAAAAACTCTAATCCTAGCTATTTGTCTCGAACTTAGAAGTGGCAACATTTTAACGCTCGTATTAAAATTCGCTTCAAACTTAAAATTCGCACACAGAAATAGCTGTGAGGAATAAGCCTTGGAGGCCGAAACCGAATATATATTTTTTATTATCATACAGTTCAAACTGAACTTGGGCCTTCACCAACTCCACTCTCTAGATTATCAGTCTAACCTACGTACAGCTGGGTTCTGTCAATCGTCACTGATTTTCAGTTCTCAAAACTAGTCTTTCCAAATTTCAGGGCCGTATTCAACTATCCACTATGCAGTCTTCCTATTTTAGGTTGCGATTTGGTAAGCGGAATTATTGGCCTGTTTCTAAAAATTCTCGATCTCGTTCCTGCTCTAAATTGGATGTATCTTTTTTACCTATTGTCGGTAGAAGCTTATTTTTCTTAAATTTTTGTTTGCAATTTGGTCGACGTTAAGCCGTTGAAAACCGACTTGTACATACAACGGTCACTGAAATCTGCTGTCATACGGCGCCTGACCACTGTCAGAGTCAAGACCGCGGAACCTACCAATGCACTTGGCAAAGCAAAGAAGATTATCGAGCTTGATGCCAATCAGCAATCTACCTAAACACAGGGTTACTTACCTTGGCCCATTTTTTTCAGTTAATCATAACAACCGGAGCTATATTTTCTTTTTACCTGATGGTCTTTTGTATTTTCAATTATAGCTGCAGTTGATTGTGGTTGATGAGTTCACAGAATTTTTCATACCCTGCTTACCTAGTTATTCGAATCATGTCCGCCCAAAGTAGGCTTCAATTCTCAGTTATTTCGACAGTTTCCGAGTACTTTTTACAGTGCATAGAGTCGATCGACACAAGTCCAAGTCCTTTTATTAATTGTAGTGTATTCTTCGATTCGCTCTACCCAATTTGCACATTTTTACTTTATTATATGATTCACACTCTCATGCATCAAAGTCAATGGCAGTAAGTTCTGGTATGTTCTACACGCAATGCGGTAGTTTGTTCTCTGCACGGACTCCAGCTATGTCTGGATGGACTAGCTGACTTTCAGAAATCTCCTAAATTTTTGTTCCTTTCCGCCTTAAGCTATTTATCGAGTCCCCAACGCACAAATTTTGAGCGAAAAGCTGGGCTCTTGCATGCGTCGAGGGGCCCCGTCTATGCGCCGCTTCTGTGTCTATGCACGGTTGTCTTAAGATCTGTAAGCAAAGAGTATGCGTGGCTCCAGTAACTGGTGGGCCTATGCTCAAATTAGTAATAACATTTATTCACTTTTGAAGTTTCGCCTCGGGTACTTAGCTCGGGTGTTGACTGCTTTAGTGGAGCCTTCATAACTCTTGATCTTGGCCACCGAGAGTTTGAACATTATTACGTCCAGGAACAGCATTTTAGAACAGCTCTTCGGGTGATTAGCTTAGGTGGTATTTTTAGGATATTTTCCGTTGCTCGAACCTGAAACCCCTTAGTTCAGCACACTAACCACTCAGTCAATTTAAGGGCTAGAGGTCAGTCGTCAGTGATGATGTTTTATAGGCATCTGCTCGGGATAGGAGAAAGGTTATAAAAGTGGGACGCTTCATATATAGTCAATACCGACATTTAGTAGTAATTTTTACAGCCCTCCTCTTTGACGAGGCCTCAGCAGTTTGTCAGCAGTTTTTGTCCACTTTTAATTTCCTATACTCGTCGGTATTACTTCTCCAGTAGAGCGGGGCGATTGCATCAGATTTCGACGATTTTGTTGGCTATCCCAAAATTCGAAAACAACTTTTCTCTTAATTGTAGAGATTGTCAAAGTTTGAGGAATGTTTTTAGGTTAGACGTGTTGTTTATTTTGTCATTTGTCTTATCAGTCTGTCGACTCCTTCATAATGTGGTCTACCACACTTTAGGCACTAAAAACATCTTGGAAAAAACTCACACACCAGTGACTAATGCAACAACTTTGCCCCTCGTCCCAATTCTTCAAAAGTCTGTGAATCATTTGTTAACATGCCACCAATTCTTCCACCCCATTGGCAACGAAAAAGAAATTCTTCGAGATGCCAATCAAAATTCCACCAAACCAACTACCTAAGCGCCACAACTCATAGTTAACCACATCCAAGAACATGCGTCCATCGAGCATGATGGAACATCACACAGATATTTCGCGCACAAATATTTTTACAATTTCATTTCGATGTTCCAGAGGAATCTCATTTAACCTGTTTGGCTTGAGATGACTTGTGATCTTCTTCGAGATTTGCGCTCGCCCACTTTCATTTTCTCCCTCGTCGAAACGCGTCCACCAAAAGTTAAAGAAAGTTGATCCGGCGACAGCGCCACCGCCGGCGGTATGGCAGTGGTCAAAAGAAATTCGGTGCGGCCGAAAATGTCAAAAAGTTGGCTCAAGTGAAGACATTTTCTTTCTACCTCTTTTTTTTTTTTAATTTATTTTTGTGGGTTCTCCTCGCCTTGTTCACTACTGACTAGGTTAATGAATGAATAAATGAGTAAAATCAACAGAAAACCACATGCGAGCGGTATTCCAAAGACCATTCCGCGATAAATTCTCCGGTGAATATTGGACCAGCGGAAAGTGGTCAGCATCACCAGCACCAACCATCATCATCATCGTGCGTCGTCGTCGGAGATATGTATCTTTTGTCGGTTTGCACATTGTTTGGCGAAATGATTTATCGCAGTGAGTAGGTCAGGTGGACGAATTCGCATGCATGCGCGTCTGACGATGAGAAATGCTGATTGCATCCGATCCGAATCCGAGCCGAGACTGTCGAATATTTCGTCATCAGATTTAATGTGCCGAAAATTGAGATAATGAGAGGCGGTTCGACGATCGAATCCATGTTCGAGTTATTAATGTGAGCTGAGTGGCTGTATGGAGATGACCGAAAGACAGTTATTAGTGTGGCAAACACGGGCCTATTAAAGAGGTTTTTTTTTTGTTTGTTTTTGGTCGGCAAAAACATCAAGATCAATCTTTAAGGTTGATTTTCGGGTCCGGCAGTTGGCAGTCGGCTGTCGTATGCTGAGTCACTTTCTTTTACGGTTTCAATCAAACTGTCGTTAAGGGAAAGAGTGAGTGGTGAATTGAAATACCCGTTCGGTGGGAGATTTAAGAAGGATCGCATATTTAGACAAGTTGTGTTGATACTTTCCTTTTCAGTCATAAGGCGGCAGGGAATCGGTTTTTTTTTAATCGATTTCAATTGGTCCTAAGTGGGCGATTAACCTTTTAATGGTTTCTTTTTATGTTTGGTAGGTTAAGAGTGCCATACTACATGTTTAAAGGGTGATAGGTGTTTCATCTTGCATGTTGGCGGCAGTAGTTTGACGATCTAGAAGTCCCTATTGCCTAATAGTTGAATCCAGTCAATAATCCGTCTCAGCAGCACGCTATATATTTTCAATATAGTCCGCTTTGTTGGTTGGCCTCCTTCAGGTTCTTCAGTTTACTCAGCAATGGGCCAACTGGCCCTAGTTGCGCCCTCCCCGTTGGTTGGAGGTTCTCTTCCACTTGTGCGAGACACCTAGGGAGAGGACCGTTTCGATTGCGTTTCAGTAATTTTAGACACAAAATTGTTGTGAAAAAGGTTCTGTTATCAATTTATAACCCAACAACAACCGGGCTGCATCTATACATTCATTTGGGGACTCTGTGGCGCCACCTAGTAGCAAATCAGACCCCAACTAAAAAATTTGTCCATTTGGAATGTGTAGCTACAGAAAGCCAATTTCCAATTTCATACGAAGCTAACCACCAAATTATGTGACCATTTCCTTCCCATCAGCAATGTCTGACTCGAAACCGCACGACTTAGTCTGGGGATCAAGCCAAATTGAAATCGAAAGTATCCCGACAAAAAACCGTATCAACATCTCGGCAATTTCTTAATTAATGATCAAGCTAAAAAAAAGAGCTAACCGATCGTCGTCTATCTACATCACTAATGAGCTTCATCATCAGCTGCTGGGAAACCTCAAGGGATCTCTTCTACTACTCACTGCCGACGAGATGATATAGATTATGATGATGCCCACTGTGCTGCTTGTGCTCTGCCTCAAATGTTTGTCTACCCTGACGTGCCTTTTGTGGCTGCCCAATTCATTCTAACTTCCTTCGATTGCACACGTCTCCTTTCGATTTCATTTTTACTTTCGCCCGGCTAGGTGACTCTCAAGACTAACGTCATCTCGCTGCTTGCAGTTGGAGAAGATCGTGCCATCGATCGTTTCGTGAAATTGGTCCTCTCCACTGTCGCCATTGTGTAAACGGTTTGGCGTTTGTCGCCGTCTAGTAATGAATGTCCCATTAATTCATTAGTCAGAGTGAAACAGAAACTGAGCTGGAAAAAAAACATTTATCCACTATCATGCCCAATTGATCAAGAGTGCTGATCGATCGATCGTGCCCTTGTGTGTCAAATCGATCATGAAATGTCATTGTCGTTTGAACTCTTGACAGTGTTTCGGTTTTTTCTTTCCTTTTTGTTTGTCTCTTTCTCATTCGATCTTGAGCGATTGCTGGTTGGTGGCTCCTTTCCATTTGACATTGCAGATGCCCTGTCGTTGATGAATTCTTGATGAATTTATTCTGTGACATTCCGAAAGACATGTCGGTCCGGGGATCTCGTTTTGTCTGCTTTTGTTGTGGTCGTTGCCGTTGCATTTTCATTTTCTTTGATCAACAAAGGCCAGTGAAAGTGAAAATGAAAATTGCTTTGATCGGGAATTGTTGAAGTCAAAGTTGACAGTAAAATTAAATGTAATTGTTAGATGGCGGACTTTTGATAGATGTCACACATAGTCAAGGAGCGAGGGGACAAAGATATATGTTCTTTGTGATTTGCAACTAAATAAAGTGCGATACTAGTTCATGATGGAGAAGGCTTTTGTGTGACGATTGGGTCATAGCGTCTAGTCCTCTAAAAGTGGATCAATTGTTGTCTTCCTATTCGATTTTAAGAGCGTTTGTCTATCGGCAAGATTCCCAAATATAACGTCAACAACTTTTGTTACAGAAACGGGGCCATATAGATATACCTATCAATCAATCTATTAGCCGAACGCGTTCTCTTTTTAATTTATTAATAGCGAAAAACTTTTCATTAAGCTTTAAATTGTAAAGGCATAGGGAGTAACCAATAATCATTTTTAACCTTCACACTGTGAACATGCTTTGTGTGTTACAATGGATAACTTTGTATGGAAAATTTCGCCATTGTGAGTTCGTAAAATCACTTAATATGGTTATTAATATTGCGCATAAAAAATGCAAGTAACCTGCAGCGTTCCCTTATGCAGTCGCATACGATGATGACATCTAAGGATGTTAGAAATTCGTTTATTTTTTAGTGCATTATACATAATCGCAGCCGACTTTTCTACCAGCATTTTGCATCGATATCTACGTGTGAAAAACAGCGAGATTACATCTTACCTGGAGCATTACCTTCCTTCAGCGTCCAGTAGGGTAAAAGGAAAAGTTTATCAATTCAGCCGTTCGGATTTGGCAGTAGGTCTCTTCCATTCGTCTCGAAAGCAATAACTCAAACAAAACGAATGATTAAGAAAGGCTAGGCCTTAACGGAGCTGTAGCTCCAACTACTTACTTTTGCGGATGAACTCGGTGGCGAACAAAATGCGAATCATCTTGTTAAACGTTGTTTGATGAGCTCAGTAATCGCTTTGGTACACTTTCTTTCAGAAAAAGGGCGAAATTTTATGTTAATATTGTTGTAATTACACAACGTGTTGGAAGTGCTTCGGTGTTAAACCTCTTATGACGGTTCATCCCAAATCCAAGTATTTATAGGATGATCTTTAGATGAACGATCTTTCTGTGACCAGAACATAATACACCGGCAGGGGACAGAAGGTTCCTCTACAAACCGGACTTCTACCGCGCAATCCCTAGGCCCTTGTTTGTATTACTACTGTAGTTTTAACAGAATGTCTGTCCACTGTTGGCACATTGGAATGGGTCATTTATTTGATTACTTATTTTATTTTCATTTTATTTTTATTTTTCTCAACGTAATAGGCTTGAATTATTTACAATCACTTATATCAATCATCTATATCTAAATTATCCGTACATTTGTTAATTTAATACTATCATAACTAATAATAAAAAAAATTTTTTAGGTATTATTATAACATAATAAAATTCTAGGCTGTACCTGTAGAAACGTCGCTCGGTGTAAATATGAGGAATTTTTGAATATGTTCTGCTATCGTTTTATGTTGCTTGGCTGGTAGTTTCTTATCTATCGAGATGTATTTAGTATTGTTGTCGCTTCCAGATTACTGCTGAGATGATGATGAGTGTTATTTAAAGATGCACATTTGTTACTACGTAGTTGCACTGTTTGAATGTCTGTAGTGTTTTTTTTTTTTTATTTTTCTTTTTTTATATTTGATTTATTGATGCCACCGACGCGGCACGCTGTATATACTTGCGTTTGATGTTTGCGCGATAAATTTTTAGGAGTTTATACAAAAAACTCGCGGCACATATTATTGCTATTATTATTATTGCAACGGTTGTCACACCAACTTGATTTGTATTTTCTATTTCTATTTCGTTCACTACATTTGCCTTTGGGTTTACAATTTTTGATTGCTCTTTACCCATTTTTGTTTCTTTTTATTTATTTTTTTTTTTTTTTTTTTTTTATTATTTAATTAATCGGATATTTTGTCACTATGTCACTTGTCACGGTCGCCATGTAGTTTTAACGTCCGGAGAATAAAAAAGAGACGTG
The DNA here is from genome assembly GCA_949126925.1 of Cheilosia vernalis. NCBI lineage: Eukaryota > Metazoa > Arthropoda > Insecta > Diptera > Syrphidae > Cheilosia > Cheilosia vernalis. Next base: position 15,829,033 of record OX421361.1, read on the forward strand.
CTTATAGTTTGGAGTGTCTTTATTAAATTGTACATGTGGAGAAACAAATTATGAAGTAAAGGTAAATGTATGTGATCTGAAAGGTATTAGGTGGGAAGCGTAGTATGCTGAAAAGCACATTCCACACTCCAAGTATCGAATCAGGTAACGAGCCGTACTCGTCACCCGACACGACACCCGGAATGTGCATGTAGGCAAATAAACACACTACACTACATATATATATTTTTGTTTCAAAATAACCCTTCTAGTAGGAGGTTATTTATATTAAAAGGAGGTTTTTTTCTTGAAGGCTTTAGCTTCGTAACTGCTAACCATGGTCATGTCTAACTTATGGTAATTAGAATTCACTTGAAAATTGGTATTAGCAGTCTGCAATACTTTTTCAAGTCTAGTTTTTGCAGACCTTTTTTATTAGTAGAAACTTGAAAGGCATTTATCAGATTAAGGCATTTTTTTTAAAGGACCCCTTTACCTTTTTGAGGATTATAAGGCGAACACTCAAAATTACTTACAGATAACCCTTCTCTTACCACGAAAACTAACCCGAGCGCAACGAAGTGTGATTAATTATTGTCCCGCCACTCAATAGCATCATCCCTGCTGTTTATCTCTCGAAAGCCCTTTCCCAACAATTTATAACTGCAATTATTGGCAACTTGCAGGCAATCGGAAACATTGCAACTGCACCAGAAAACCCTATCAACCTCTTGAGAAGTAGCCACCATTTCCTGTCATAATTTACGGCAAGCCGCTTACAACTCAGCGAAACGTCTAAACAACACAAAAATAGACGGGCAGTCATCTTCATCTACTCTCTGTCTCTGGGTGGAAGTTGATTATTATTTTTCTTTCAATTCCCTTCTCTCCATAAAGTGGTGATCGCTACAAAAACCTTTCCTTTCTTCTGTTTTTTTTTTTTTTTTTTTTTTTATTAATCAAAAGAAGAGTGACATTTCAAATTGTACAAACTGTAAAAACGAAAACCGTAAAAATCACTTTGTCTGATCAATAAACTTTGTCGATCATCGTCGTCGGTCGTTCCCATCTCCTAGGCCGAACCTTGTTTCCTTTTTTATACATTACCCTCTGTGAAGAAGATGGGCACACAGCAGAAAATGCAAAAGAAGATGAAAAAAAAGAGGAAAATGTAGAAAAAGAATCTCAGGTTGACATTAAACCGGTTAAACGGTAATTGTCCTCATGTCGTGACTTCTTTGACATTTCAATGTTGCGCATGTTATCGTGTTCAACTGAAAGTCTGGCATCTTCTTCTCGGTAGCGGTGTATATACGAGTGGGTTCAGCCCAATGTATCTTAATATTGCTGAGTGTCGGTAGTGCAAGGTAGGTGGATATAGGTACCGAGCGAGAGGTGAGTAAGATTCACTTTCGTATAAATAAAATTTCAAGCGCGGTCATGATGGGAGGAAAATTATTTGAAGCACAAAAGGCTTTTGAGTTGCGGAAAACGAAATTTGACTGAACGTTTATAAAAATTGCTTTTGAGTCTTTTCGTTGTCTTTTTCAAGCATATCTGAAACATGGTTTAGAGGCTGGCATTCCTTTAAGCTACCTAAAGCCATGAAGGACTTCGCTAGCTAAAGGTCGAACCCACTTTTGATCCAAAGTCCAAGATACTATTCGCATATTCGACCGAAACAGCTTGTTTTTTTTTTTAAACTTGTTGTCCAGGCAAATAGGCTTAATAAGATACTTCTTTTACAATAGGTAGCTTGGTGGGTGTATCGGGTATTCAGTGATGTGCGTCAAGGCTCATCGCGACAAGTAATCACAGAACCAGTGATATCCTACAAGTGCTGTACAATTCTGTAACACAAAGTTACAAGCTCAATGCTGACAAATCCAGCAGCTGCGAATAGGCGCATGATAGTAAAAAATCCGGGACCTAAAAAATCGTCAGCACCTTTCATGCTCGTAGCTGCGTCCGCCATATCATCTAGTAAACCGTTGTTAAACATTTATATACGTCGCATGCAGAAATCTCTTTCCAACTTCTGCAACTATTTCACACGTTACACCTATATAAAAACAAACGGAAATCCAACAGAAACAAATTACCAGAAATATGTCCAATTTGACACTTCTTGTTGTGTAAGCTAATTTTGAAATTTGACACCTTCCAGAGTCGATCGGTGAACACGATTCACATTTTCACCTTACGATACTAAAAGTTCAAACGACCGCTGAATAAACACCGAACACAAATATGTCTGTCATGCCTGGAAAATTGCCAGAAATGTATTTGATACCTGAGCGTCGATGGTAATTGTCTCGCAACAAGTTCCGCTTCACAGTCGCCAGTAAAACATCAAGTCTCCGCCACGGACCCATGAACTTTTCTATAGTCTATGCTCGTATTTCAATCCATTGATTTTTTATTTTTTTGTTTGGATCATTAATTCTATATGGACACTTTTTTTATTTGATTTTGTCATTTTCTGAGCGCGCCAAGCCTTGCCGACAGAGGTTAGGAAAATATATAGAGTGAAACGAATTTCTGACACATTCTAGAACACATATTAGTTTTATTTTATTCCCGATCGATTTTCGTCAATAGGTGTGACGAAAAGCGATTGCTTAGCAATAAAAAGTGTTTGTTTTTGTTATTATTTTGTGTTTTCTTTGTTGTTACATGTCTAGCCGGTTATTGTGCCCGTAAGTATCTTGTGATTATGTCACTGGAAAAATACATTTTTGGCACAGTAAAGCTGTCAATCAGTTTGATTGTATTGTTGAGCAACTTTTAGCTTACAAGTTGCGCAAAACTACATCCATTAGCACGACACTTAGAAGTAGTCTTACGAAATGCATGACATTATTTTCAACTTGTAGAAGCCTAAAGGCATTGTTTTTATGAAAGCTTGTTTGTAATTTGAAATATACTCGTATATAGGTAAGACTTTCTCAAAACATCAATGAATGGAATAAGTGATTAATATTTACTTTAAACAATTTAAACAAATCTAGTACAAAATTGAAAGTTACGTCACATGTTTTTTTTACAGGATTTAGAGCATCGTCTACCCGCCTCATATTTTCAAATAAAAACTAAAGGGGGTTGTGTGTCTCCAAGGTTAATGTCAAAAATGACAAATTTGGAAGAAACTTTTGCTGAATCTTTGTTAAGACTCCGAGAAGGCCCAACGCCGTGTCGTACAAAGTCTCGCCTACTTTATAGAAGAGTTTTTTTTAATAAATTTAATGTTTTTTTCTCTATTTATTTCACTTAACTTGCCATTGCTTAAATAATTCATTATCAATGTAAAAAGTACGTAGGGAAGTCAGCACCTGCTCAAATGTTTAAGGCTTTCAATCAGCTTTCTGCTTTACCCAGAAGCTTAACTACCGAATAAAATCAATTGAGGTCGTAGTCAATTCTTGGTCTCTCAATTTATGAAATCAAAAAACATCAGCAATTGTTTTTGTGCATTCTAGGGGCGACCTTCATCCTGCTGTGTGTCGGTTTCTCTGTTGAAGTGGATCGAAAGAGAAGTACGAGTTTGTTACAATAATTGTTCTCTGTGCAAATGAGCATAAAGCTGATGGGAAATCTCGCAAAAATTTGATTGCAGAGCTGATGTCAATCAAGAAGGTTTCCCCACTAAAAGTTTATGAAACTAAAATACCAAAAATTTAGCAACGAATTCTGCATTATCCTAACTGTTGGGTTAATTTTTAGATGGGTTTTAAAATGTTAGTTTTCCAGTTAAAAATTCACTACAATACCCTATTCACACCGAAACGAAAACCGTGTTTTCGTCGAAAACTAGTTAATGCATTCACACAAGTTTTCGTTTGACGTTTCTATCAGCTGTGAGACACTAGTCGCGAAACTTCCATGTAAACTTTGGTTTCAAATTTCGATCGCATCAATTTACAAATAAAATTAATTCAGATCATTTAAAAATAGTAAAATGATTTAAAGTTGTTTGCCTCATAGAATCAGGCAGAGCTTCTGATTCAAACTCCTTCCCAGTGCTTTCATGATTCGAACCGGAGGAGCTATTGATTCGATCTGATTGATCCGACTAATTTTCGGTTCTGTCGTTTGGTTTCTTTTGCTTTTGGCATACAGTAGCGCGAATTTCAAGTTGTTTCGAGGGGTCTCACTCTTGTCTCAACATCTAACAGCTTCGTATTCGACATGCGCCACAATTGTTGGTTGAATATAGACAGCTGTTAATAGAAACCTGTAACTTTTTATTCATATATGACTTAAATTTTTAAGGTTAGTGAGATTTAACTGAAATTTCTATCGCTATTAAAAAAACGGTATAGCAGGAGTGTTGTGTCACCGCTTATGAGATGCCAAGCTTAGGTTTATGTTCCAATATGCAACTATAGTGACTATTGTTTAGTCTTCATGTTACAGAAAAGAAAGTCTCGATTTTGTCGCCGCCAAACTTTTGATTTCCTAAGGCATTACCTCATCAATCTCAGACAAAAATTCCTAAGGCGGCATACCTAGCTTAAACAAATTCCGTATACAGATGCCACATTCCCAGACCTTCCCTGTATCACAAAGTCTCCTCAACTGAATCGCATCTTCCACAGACTTTTTTCCAACATTCGATTCATTCTTAGAAATGGCAAAGCCATTCCAATTACCCTTATAAACATTCCCGCCTTGAAACAAATGAGTCTCAATAGTCAGCCGTTATTGTCGGCCGCCTAACTTATTCTCATTCTATGAAAATTTTATGCGAATTTGTTATACCAAGTCGTGACTAAATGAGTCATCATCATTATCATCATCGTCATCATTGTCGACCCAGCTATGCATGAAGCCCGCTCCGCCTTAAACTGGGACACACAATAGCGTTTTGCGCGGCTGCGGTAGTGGCGGAGTTGGCGTCTGTCCAGCGTAGTGCAGTAGCAATAGCATAATTTGAACGCCCCGAGTCGCATTGTTATTCGGGAGGCACGAATCTACATAAATATAAGAACTCTTGGTATACAAAAACGAACCGAATCTATCTAATGGTGATTTATGAGAATTTAAATGGCCCCAATAGAATATGTCGGACACTTTGGTTGCGTTATTGCTCGTCTGGAGAATTCTAATTTTCTAATACCATGGGCGATGTCGTGTTGATATTTTGCTGCAGATTACGTACAAAAGTGACAAGTTGATTAGCTGGTGATTATGGGTAATTGTAACCTTTTAGGGTGGCAACTTTGCGCGATTTAAATTGAATTTTATGTCTATTACACTGGGCTGTGGGGTATTAGTTTGAGTTGGCTTGTGTAATGCGCATTTTTGTTTTCTTGTAGATGAGGTAATGTTATGGTAATGATTAGAAATTGAATCGGGTCATAAGTAATCAGTGGTAATGGTTGAAAAGATTACATTTCCATTACCTATTGACACTATACACAGTGGATTAGTGAAATAAAACATTTTGCCAGTAATAAATTCATTACTTTTGATATCTTCCACTTTATGCCGTTCCACAGTATGCCTGATCGAAATGAAGTGTTTTATATCAAAAGTGATACGTAGGTAGTTATTGCCATTTATTACATACAAATTATTTTTGTTGCCATTCTAAAAGAAACTATTCGCCAATTTTTAAATCTCTAGAGAATAACACACGTCATCGTATTACACTTCAATTAGGTACTTATTAATTACTGCATTACTTTTGCGAAAGTCCATCGGTCAAAAAGTAAAAATGTAATGCTATATCCAACTGTTTATTAAAAGTGTACAGTAAAAAGTCTATCCGGAAAATAATGGAATAGTACTGCATGTATTCATTCTTTTGCTTCTGCATTCATTACATTTGTAATAAAGTTAAAATTCGCATTCTTTGGTAAAATTGATACCAACTATCCTGACATTTCGCTAGATTTTGAGAGGTCACTTTGGTAGTTCGGGAATATGTAATGATATTGACTGCCGATTCAATGCATTACTTTCCACATTCATCACTGGATTGTTTTAACGATTGGTATTGTTAGCTTACAACCAATTTCATAATTAATATGGAAAATGACTTAAACGGGATATGAATAGTTAATTGTAATGCCTCCAAGTACCCTATTTCAATTACTACTCCATTACTTATAGCGTTTTATTTTCTTAAATAAATTGAGTAAGCAAACGAAGGTGACAAGTTTATTACGAAAGCAATGGATTTGAATTGACTGCACGTTATTCTTTTTCTTTACTTTTAATTTTATTACAAGATGATAACTACTTTTCTTCTTCAATTACTTTTAATTTTATTACAAGATAATAACTAGTTTTTGGCTTAAAGCGTCATACTACACATATTCTTTGATGATTGATATGATCTTGATCTTGTTGCCAATAATTGTGGTACCTGTTGGTCACTGCTAAAATTACCATTTCATTATTCTGCAGTTATTATTGCTGCATACGAGTCATTGTGAAAATCATTGAAGCTAGTTAATAATATTAGTTACGAACTTCACTTAGCTGTAATGACTAAAGCAATTAAATTGTTCATTACTCTGTAAATTTGCATTTTAGTAACTCAAATATGCAATAGAAAAACGTTTTAATTTTAAATTCACTTTCACTTTTCTTTCGGTATTGCATTACAAATCACTTCCTATATGCATGTGACATTATATTCAAAAATTTAATGAACCAATAATTTGTTTTTAATGTATCTCTCGTTTCCTTTTAGGCATCGAGAAAAGTATCCAAGTGTGGTTATTTGTTTGTCGCTCCGGACTGGGACTTTAACAATCCTCTATACAGAACTAAGGTAAGTGATTGTGACATAATAACATAATTTTTTCATTGTTGCTTTAAAATAATATAATTTTAAAAAATACTATACGATTTATAGGTTTTATAAATATTAAAATGTATTTACGATTTTCCAGAGTAATAATATTTTGAAAGAGTTTCCTACACCCTTTTAATGTATTTTAATATAAGTTAAAAAAAATTCCATAACAACAAATTTTGTGGCCAAAACCACCTATTGTGAACTACAGTATTTTTTAACGTTTAAAATTATCATCTGTTCGAAAAAATATCTGACAACCACTTTGTCAAACCTCAAATTTACTCTCAAACTATTTAATTGTTATTGTCTGACTAACACTTTCCATTGTGAACGCATCTCCCTAAGAGATCATACTCATCCGACCATGACAGACAGACAGACAGACACCTATTGTGAACTACAGTATTTTTTAACGTTTAAAATTATCATCTGTTCGAAAAAATATCTGACAACCACTTTGTCAAACCTCAAATTTACTCTCAAACTATTTAATTGTTATTGTCTGACTAACACTTTCCATTGTGAACGCATCTCCCTAAGAGATCATACTCATCCGACCTTGACAGTGAGACGCTTTTCTTTCACCAACTATATAGGTTGGCACGAACGTGTTTAAACTCACAATAGCGAAATTTTCGATACAAAAATGCTCATTGTGAACTACAAAATAACTGAAGGTTAAGAATGATTTTAAACACTTGACAACCTCCTAATATATTGCTCTGTGATAAAACTCGAATGCCCTTCAAGGCTTTTTCATCGATAACAAAGCAAAGGCAGCTGCAAACATGTTTTCCCAGAAGCTTATATCTTATCACATGTTTACAACTTGTTTGATTTTTTTTTGTGTCCGCACCTTGTAATCCATTAGTAATCACTCAATGTCACCACATTTGCAAAGTGACCTTACCAGCTCGCCAATCGGCATCAGTCCTTCCGAAAGTCGTTCCGCAGAAAACCACCAGCGTCTAGACAGAAGTACTTATGATTTTCAAGAGAACATCGCATAAAGCTGCCAAGGGTCTTAATCAACTGCAAATAACATAAAAAAAATAATCCTAATCCTAATCCAACTATATTACAGCCCTTCCTGCGTAAAAATAATCATCAGCGAGCAATCATCACTAAAATAGCCGAACACCCAATTTGCTATATACCCTCCATGGTTATCGTCGAGTCGACTGCATCCGCACAGTGCGATATGTTCGCATGAGCAACGCCTGCGTACCATCGGTAGCAACCACCTGCGCGCTAGACTCACTACACCAGTGGCTCTTTTTATTACCACGTCAGATCATAATTTTATTAACGCACTCACCTCACCTCCTGCTGGCGCAACACGGAAGTTGGCCATAAACTTTTTGCCGCTCTGGCTGCAGACACTTGCGCATTTTTTTTACTGCACCACGACCAGATCACGAATTAGAAATCATTAAATGAACTTCATCTGTCGATAACTTTGTGCTGGTAATTAGATATAAAAAAAAGGGTTCATTGGACCTGATGACCGCTTTCACCAGGCATTCCAAGCTGTCACATTTACTTGGGCAATGTTTGCAAAGAGTTGACAAGTTTCCGCTATTTTTGGTTTGTGTGCCACACGCAACGAAGGACATAAACTCCCACGCAGATATCTGCATTGAGGTTTTCTGGGACACACTGGTGGGGATATGGGGACGAAAATAACGGACTTTAAGGTCAGACATAGACCAGCGTCGCTCTGTTCATGTTGCCTGCCTATAAATTTGACATTAATCTTGGAATGTGCGGTTTTGGAATTATTGTCGACTCAGTAGACACCACGCAAGGAGATGATAGTCAGTGGAGTAGTGCTATTGTTGGTGGTCTCTGATGGTGGAGGTTGGACGCAGCTGAGTGAAATATTTTGAAGCACAATTTGCACATGCGTTAGATATCATTGGGGGAGACGTCGTGAAATTTGACGAGATAAAATGGAAAATATCGTCCGTGGGACATTCTTTTGGTGACCTGGTTGAGGCGGTGACAAATATTTTCATTCTTTCAGCAGTATACACAAGTAGTGGTGGCAGATTTAGTACATACAACTTACGAGTATGGATAAGTCTGAAACCATGTGGTGCTCTTGGACACGTTTTAGTCCAAAGAACGTCTTACAGTGTTTACCTATGAAGATATGTAAATTAGTACTCTATCTTGGAGTTCTTAAATAATCTTACATAGTGCTTAAACATTTTGACAGACTATCTTGCGTGCTCGACATCTGAAATCGCATATTCTCTGCATCTTTCATAGGAAGGGGTCTTAAAAGCTTGAAGAGTGACAAACGGACTGAGACTTATCTTATACATTTGTCTCTATTAATCTCTGAGTTTTCACCATACCTGAAGTGACTGCCCTAACCTGGTTTTTCTTTCCGACTCTTCCTCTTCGACATTATATTTAATCTCGGAATCACAAAACCCCATTAAAAGTCCCGCCTTTTGTAGGTATTGATTATGAGTAGTTGAAATCGGTCTGTTCTAGCGCAAGATGTTATGGCTTCAAAAACATCCAACCTCCTGCGCCAGAACCTGCCAACTCTTACTACTACCATAGAGTCACGTACGGTGATAGATTCATGTTTCATAATGAACAACCTGCGATTCGAGTATATATTGCGTGTCATAGACAACCACTTACGTCCGAAGAAGAAAGCCTTTTTCTTTACTGGCAGTTCAAAAATAAATATCAACGAATCAGTGGAAAGCTTCTGCAGACTAGACAGATCCTATTGATTAGTCAATTAAATGTAGATACGACACACTCTAAAAGCGTCTGTTAGCATCTTCGATGACACTTTGTCATTACCTGCCCTAGACTAAGGAACTTACACTCAATTTCTACTCGTCCTAAATTCCAGGCGATGGTAAAACTTTTCCCCAACCACAATTTTCGCTAGTTGGCTAGAATCAGCAGATTACAGAATTCGCTATATGCGCACAAAACTAGTCCCGATTTTCGGGAGATGCCACTTGGGCAATCACTCAATGCACCACTGTCAGAAAAGCGAACCTTTTTTCTTCGCCTCAATCACTTAGATATAAGAAATAAAGTCGATTGGAGAATATCTAAAGTCGGTTTTATAATACCTAAACATAACGCTGCTCAAATAGTGTGCGACAAATTCCTCGTTTGTTTGACAACATTTACAAGATACAAAGACTAGCATTTGTCACTAATTTGAGTCTGATTGTTTTTGGAGATACCTCCTAAACCATATTCATAGACCGTTGATCAATTACACTCATGTAAGTAGATCAGCGGTCTCAGAAATGTATTATTATTTCGCCTGTTTCGGGAAGTCGCCTTTTAAAAATGTTTGCTCTTTTCTTTCCATAATGTGATCGATCTTTGTTGCTCTCTGATCTTTTTACCAAATTGTTTATTTGATCAATTGGACGACGGATCCGGTACGATCGGCTCTGACTGATTGGTAGACCAAATTGATTTCTCCGATAGATTGTTAATTTCTTATTGAATGGGCGAACGATAGAGCATTTTCAACGATCAACTCGATCGGTTTACACGATCCGTTTCACCTGCGATCAACGGAATGATCATGTAGACATTCTCTTCAAACTAATGCGATACTATCGTCCGAGATGGCAGATTAATTGATCTTTCAGTTGTGCCGATCTAATGATCTTAGGCTTCTCATAGCAACTGACATTTCACTCCTTTTGTGCTGAATGTGGGCGATTTAACATATTATAATGTGACATTTGTCACCAACTGTTCTCAAAATATTAGGTACAATATTTTTTTAAGTTTTGTAAATTCTAATATGAGAAAAATTAAATAAATAAATAAAATAAATAATTTGCAGCTCTCAGTGTCGAAGTTTAAGGTTAGTTGCGTCTTACATGCATATATAATCTCCAGGAGCTCTTACGTCTTATGCGGGTGATACAATCACGGGTTGGAGATACTTGACAACCGATAGTCACCGTCGGAGTTCAAATACTCTGACGGATATTCAAACAACCTTTATATTCCATTTCTTTTAATTATTTTCGCACCTCTAATTCTTAATACAAATACAACCTCTTTTCAGAGATTACTCCAACTTTCCAAATTTTAAACTCCTTTAGACCTCATCGTGCCACCATTTTCTGTATCCAGATCTTAGTGTCGTTCAACACTTTTCTTTTTTTCTTTTTCCCTCTGATGTAGTTCCAATCGGGAACTTATTTTTTCATCAATTGCAAGCCGCAGTAATTTCCTTTGCAACGACATTTGTCAACCTCTTTCAACAAAAAAGAAAAAAAACTCTCGCTTTCCTCTAATTAATGGTCAAAGTTACCACTGTTTTGTTCAGCAAAACGTGCGTCATTTAGCGTTTTTCTTGCATCTTTCGAAAGCCTATGCCCATTACCTACATATCTGCACTACCGTCTGCAACTGTAACACCACTTTCACTATACTGTGGCATGATCAACGTCCAAATGTCCAAACAAAAACCCCAGATGTTAGATCTGGAATCCCTCTAAGTGCATTGAACGCACCCATGTCTATGGCTACATATCGCGCTGTGTTTGTTTCTCTCTTAGTTTGTCTGTTTTTTTTTATTTATTACTCAATTAAAAGCGCGCGATTCCACCGACAAAACCCTCTAGTTGATTGCTCCATTAAAAGCCGAACGACCGAATTGGACGTCTTGTACTGTGACAGGGGACAAAAATTCCAAACTCTCCTCCTGACTCTATGACGGACATAATTCGTTGCTACATTCACTTTGAGGTTTATACACGCACATGTACCTACATGAAAAGCACTGCTGAACTGACCGCCTGTTGTGCGGCTTTATGCGCGCAGACGCATCACTCCAGATGCCCATGATCCCACTAATCAGTTGAAGCTGAACAATTTACCCCCGCATGTTTCACTGTCTGGTTTTGTTGGATTGTTTTGTTGTTTCATTACCGTTGTCGGTCCAGACTGGACAGGCACAAAACAAAAAAAGAGCGCGAAACCTCCGCAACACAAATCGCCAGGCTCTTGTCTCCAATTACAGATAATTGCGTGCAGCATTACTCTTTTGCTGATCATGTTGCTGCTGTTGTTGTTATTATTGGTACAGCTGATGATTCTTGTTGTCATTATTGTCGGATCGCTTCCAGTTTTGTTGGACACTGTTGTGGTTGTCCATGGGGGTGACCGTGTTGGCCCGCTCTGCAGTCGGAGGTTGTTCATAAAATAGTAACAAAGGCGGTGGGTCTATTTTTGCGCATAATATTTGTAAGGAAACTAGGGATCAAAATAGCATGGAGTGGTGATAAAATATGAGAATCCAAATCAAACCGAGTGTATAGTAGTTCCTCGACTTGAATTCGTCAAAGGCTTTAGGCTGGTTTGGAGAATTGTTCCGTCCTAATTTTTACCACATCGAGGCCCCATTGTGACCATGAACAGGCATGGTAACAGTCTTCCCTATGACAATTAAATGTAAAGTTTACATTTGACGATCAGAACAATCATATAAATTGGTATTGAAAGTTTAGCCGTATGTTGGTTGATCCCTCTTATACCTTTCTTGTGATCAGCAAATTCAGGCTTAAAACGTACTTCAATCCTGTATTTGCTATGTGAACCACGAGCTCACGAGTATTTACTTGTGTCATTCCGTCAGAACTATACCTAGTCTAAAATACGTCTGACATAATAAGCCTTTTGGCTTTAATTTGTCGCCAGCTCCGATGTGATTTGGCTGCCAAAACAATTTTTTGGGACCTTTCTGCGGTTCTTATTCATCTGATCGGTACGGTGTTGACCCTCCATAAAAAACTCTGAGTCACAAGTAGTTAGCTGTGTGTATCATTTCTTATTTAGATAGATTTTCGATCGAACTTCAATGTTAAATATGTTGGTGGGGAGAGGATCACTTGGCGGTGGCCATGGTGTACTTTTAATTATGATTGTCTGTGACCTGAGTACCCCAGAAATAATCTGCCAAACATAGAGGGAACCAATTAATGATGAGAAGAAAGATTTAAATGTTATCCCTACAAGTCTTAGTGCTTCGTGACAAAGATGATCCCTTATTATGAACGTTCCTATAGAAATAAAGTGTCGCTTGATCAATGTTGAAAAAGCATTCCAAGTGAGAAGTCTGTAACTGTAACTGACCGAGGATCAGCTAAATTTTTGGAAAGCAAGGATCGCATGTAATCACGATCACCTTTTGGCAGACAGTGTCTGATCCCATATAGAACGATGGTGGGTTACTGCCCCGTGTTAAAATGCGCGCCAAGCTTTATTCGAACTAATTCCAGTTGGATCAACGATCATCTGTATCGATCACTTCTTAATAGTCCTAGTACCTATGTTTCTGCCGACTATCCGGAATCACTGGCTCATCCAGTTTGTAATCTTTCAGCACATAATTTAGCAACCACATGCTTGAATTCAATGTTTAATAAAAGTCCCTCGTAGACCTTCCGGCTCACTGAAAAATATCAAGGAATTGGACTGTCCCCCTTTTCCCATCCCCGTCCCATCTCCTGTACCCACTTGATACACCTGCTATAAGTCGCGATTAGAATCAATTTTAAACGAAGGCAACCTCACTTCCTATTGCCTTCACGATTCAGCCCTACATCATAACCAATTAACTAACGAACATCCCAAAGGATTATTCATCCGCAGAGACAAGGCTTCTACTCAACACGGCCGCTGTAAATGGGCTCCACAAACAACCAACAATTACGCAGATATCCAAATGACTTCCTGGTTTAATACCAGCTCGCCGCAATAAAACTATTGACGATATTGAGTAGATGGGCACACCGAGCAGCGATATGCAACCCTCGATCGTTAATTATACATACCTCTTATCGAAGACACACTTGGCTTTCGTCAGCTTGTGGAACAAGAGCACGTTACCGCACAGTCACACCGGCACTGGTAATATGCGCATAAGTCGAAGATTTTCATTTGCGAAACGACATTAAATTATGATAAACTCGTCGCTAAGGCAAATTACCATGCGATTAAGTTGTCTACGGGAATTACCAAAGAGCCGCAAATGACGAGCTTTACGAGCTCAGGTGGTATAACGATAAGTGGAAAGCGGTGTTTTGTGCCACCATTCAGCGCAGCGATCCCTTGGGGCAATTGGCAATCGACATCCGCAGTGCCGCCACCCCTCTGTCCGACTCGATTCCCACAATCCTATAGTAAAATAGAAGAAGAAGAAAAGTGAAAACTATTTTTCCACGATCATCGCGCGCCAAAGAAGAACTTTCGCTTAATTTAGTTTCACATGTAGATACGAGTCGAGTATGTGCAGTGTGCATGTTAGGTGAGGTTCAACGTGTCGTCCAACTAACCCAGGACACAAATCAGCCTCCTAAATGACCACCGTAGCACACACCTTCGCCTGCAGGTTGATCGTAGATCGTTTTTCTTTCTATGCCGAAAACAGAAATTGTATCTTTTAAGCGAGCAAAATGTAGAAAAAACGAATCCAGATGGCAGCAACTGCATACAAATAATAATAATAATGAAACGATCTCCCTAGTGGGGCTTTTTCTTCTTCGTAGTCGGCGTTGTCGTTGCTGTTGAGGTGACCATCTGTGTGGAGATCGGCTGAGGATCACTTGGAGTCTGGTTCAGCAAGCAGACTTAAGTCGCCTGCCTGCTCTCCGGCAATGGATAGATGGAGACACTCAAAACAAACAAAACAAATCATGTCTCTGGGTTACTTACTCTTTCGTTGATTGGAACTTTCTTTCGCTCGCTCCCATCATCGTGGGGATAACCAGTGGAGTTGGTGTTGGCGGCGTGCGCGGTCACATGTGCTCTCTCTCTTCATATCTTTGCTATCTCCGAACGGGAATGGTCAAAGTGATCGCTTCTGATTAGCTCGTAGAAATGGTTGTTTTCATTTAGAGCTGTTGCTTATACCTGTGAGTCTTTTGAAGTCAACAGTTCTTGAGATATCTGTATACAATTCTCACTGAAAGTGCAAGCCGAAAACTGTAGGAGTGCTAAGTTACTTACACTATCACCTACTTGACAGCAGTTTAGACAAGTTGTTTCATTTGTTTGCAACTGATTATCAACCAAGTCTATCTTCCGAAAAGAAGTCTCGGACTGTCCTATCATGTTCTACCGGAAGAAACTGATCTTCCATCGGCGGTCTTCATTCGATCAGATGATCTTCAATAAAGTTAACAGACCCTGAGCATCACCTTAAGATTCTTATTCACCACAAATATAATGTCTTTCAAATCCGAAAAGGATTTTCTTCATTTGATTGAACGATCTTTAACACAATTGATCTTTATTTAGTAAAGATACCAGTAATGTCCTTAATTGAAGGGCATTCCACATGGTTTCCCAAGATCGGATCGCATGGTTTTGAATCAACTTTTACTCCAACTTTGACTGATGTTTACAACCGATCTTCACTGTGGACAATATATGCTAAAACATTTTATAGAATTGGAAGATTCAATCATTTCTGCTTATTAACTGACTTATTTTGTCTGAAAATAGCTGTCGACCTCAACCGATCCCTATTAAGACTGCGGACAGATGAATACTATAGACTTTAGAGCAACCTCTTTGACAGTCATATTTATTTCAACTTTTCCGAGATCTTGGGCTCAATCGACTCATAGACGGTCTGCATTTAATTTTATTCACCGATATATAAGTTCAACCGAAAAGTCGACTTTATTAGTACCAAAAAAAAATTGGGTTGTAGGCACTAGCGATCGATCTGCATCAGTTCGCAGCATACATGACCATTGACCAACAAGGCTCTGTAGCTAACCCGATTACGCCGCATTTTAACAAACTTACTTAAATTTTTATTAAGCATTTTGCAGCTATTTCCAAAAGTTTAGGCTATTTTATTTACTGACAGTCATCCCCGTGCGATTGTTACGGTGAATTACTTTTCTAACTGATCCTCAGTCAGTATGTCAAAAATTCTGATCGTTAACAATACCTCCATGTGAATACCTACACATTTTTTGTAACACATTATCGGCGATATCCAACTGATCCTCACTTCTAGTTTAGCCTTTCGGAGATCACCGAAAATAGTCTGGTGAGTTATCCGTCGAAACGTTTTTTTGTTCTGATTTCCGCAATGTAGACAATGATCATCGCTCTTTGGTTTTCCAGTTTTAAGGTTTTTGTGATTTGCTATCGATTGCTATCGATTTTCAACCAACTAATCGTTGGTCACCAGTTGAGTTAAAAACATTGATCCCCGCTTTTCCTGTATCCGGAACACGTTTTAACTTTAAAGATGCGAGAGATCGTCAAATATAGCGAGCTATCTACTATCCGCACCTAGAGGGCAGACTTTTTTGCAGTGATTTCAACTCAGAATTTGCATTTTTGTAATGATCTCTAAGTGGTATCCAAACTGATCCTCACTTATGATGAAATGATCGTCGGTGTGGCTTCCCAACAATAAACGAATTCACAACGACTGATTGTCAGCCTTGGTTGAATTTATTATCGCTGATCCTCACATTTCCGTCATTCCAAACAATATTCACCAGCACTGACAGTTTAATTCGTCTTTTTGTATGGTTCTTACGAAAATCATCCCAGCTCGCTGATGATTCCTAATAGACTCCTGTTACCGCATCTGTTTAGAGCTAGATTAATAGTTAGGGCAACATTTTCATACGTGACCCTGGGCCAAGCATCTGCCTTGAATGGTTAATCGGATTATTTCGGGTCTGGCCGTTTTTTCCTAAATTACTTCAAAGCACTCACTCTGTCTGTTTATGCATTTTTATAAACCTCTTTTAGCGCCATTCTCATACAAATTCTTGAACCTGCATGGGTTTGCGCATATATGTATCTACCGTATTTGAATACGTGTCTAATAAATCGTCTCAATTGAACCTTCTTGGTGAAGGTTATGTAAAGGTCTTACGTAAAAAACAATCTTAACTACCATAACCTGTTAAAAAAAGTTAATAAAGTGTTCGTTTAGATAATCAAATGCAGGATAGACGGTACGGCCAATTTGTCATCACTTAAGTCTCGACAAACATTTCTAACTCTCGCATATTTGTCTTGTTTTCTTTTTTTAGCTAGACTACTCATCATTAGCATTTCAGGCCAAAACCCACTCGAAACACCGCCACCTCCACCATTTGTCAAACCTTAATGTTCCACAATTGCATTAGGCATACAGAGACAGCGTCTTGAGAGGAGATACCCCTTAATGTCACATAACTCTGAACACATGTGACTTCTCACTGTGCGATGAGACACCACCAACAAAAAGACCAAGTAAAAGACCAAGTAAAAGACTTGACTCCACTCCAATGCTGATGCTGATGATGATGATGACGAAGACACATGACAGAAAGGCGACAAGCCAACTTCTCTAACACACACTAACTACTGGAACAATGCGACCGTAAATAATGACGAACTTACTTCGCATTTGACAGGGATTAAGTCGTTTTTACCATTTATCTTATCGCCGTCATTGATATTAATTCCTATTAATCTGTCATCGGGTTGTATACACAGTCGTCGTTGGTCGTCATCGTTGCTGGCAGCACCCTGTGTTGCAATTAAAATGCAGTAGGTATGCTCGCGAGTATTCCTCTACGTGGCTTTGTATCGCAAGATAATCCCGTGTAAATATGCATGCACGACGCCAGGCTACCAACACACTGCCACGCACATAAATCTCAATGAAAATTTATGACGATAATTGTTATGGCAGGCTTGGGATACATTTGTTATACATGTTCTTGCCATGTTTGGCATTGGCAGTGGTTGTTGCTCGTAGAGAGTGCTATACTATGTAAGATCGCTACCAACAATGGAAATTAATTAGCTTGCAACGCGGGGAGGTTTTCGAAAAGCATATTTACCAAACAGCGGGAGGATCTTTTTTCGGCAGAATTTGATTGCAGCACACCCTGTAGCATGCAATTAGCGATTGATTGTTGGTGTTAGTTTATGATAATCGGGGAAATCTCTCTAATTGAATTTAATATCAAATGGAGATTTGTCGGGTGGAATCGCCTACTAAACAGAGTGACTGTGGGTGGCAGGCTTATTTGCAGCTGCCTCGTCAATGTGAAACTCTTGATAGAGACGTTGGCTTGCATTTCGGGTGGGCGGTTAGTTTTAAATTTCTAAAATTCGATAAGAAGGAATTATGGCGAGCTATGAATGCGTTTTCTATTAATTATATCAATACGCCTGTCAGAAATTGCACGTCAAAATGCCAAATGATCACGTGGCGACAGTTTGAAGCCGCCCATATAAATTGCCACTATCATAGAGTTGTTTGCGCTTGACAAAGCGATAGTATCATTAGATCTTGTCAGTCTGATATTCAGAAATCAGTTACAATGAATGTCATTGCAAGCAAGTGACGATTTAAGCCCTTAAAAATCTTTATTCCAAAGGGAAATGTGAGGATCAGCGATATTTAAATAAATGACGGCTGACTATAATGTTATCTGATGTCGTTTTGTGTTGAAAAGCTTAACTGGCGCTCCTTATATCATAAGTGAGGATCAGTTTGGATACCAATCAGAGATCATTCCAAAAATGCAAATTCTGAGTCTGAATCACTGCAAAAACGACTGCTCTCTAGGTGCGGATAGTCGATAGCTCATTATATTGACGATTTTTCACATCTTAAAAGTTAAAACGTGTTTTCGTTCAAGAAATCGGTGTTTCTAACCTAACTGCGGCCTAACGATCAGTCGATCATTACATTAAGAGGAAGGATCAGTTCGTCAGGAATCATAACGAAAAATCCAGATTTCTATGATCTTCGAAAGGTTAAACTTGAAGTTAAGATCAGTTGGATTGCCTATATCGTTTCCCAAACAGTGTATGTGCTGATGTTATCGATCAGTATTTTTAAGTTACTGACTGACGATCAGTTGAAGTATGGAATGTACCATAATGTAGGTTAATCATCGAACGGGGATTACCTCTACTAAACATTTAACAACATACGCTTAGATTCTGGAAATTACCTTAGAATGTTTTATACTTGATCAGCTCTTGAAAATTCAAATTAGGATTCATTGACTAACTGCTTACACGATCTGTATAAGTGTATATCAAACTTAAAAGAACTTCACACAAAACGTCTCTGAACGATCAACCATATATAGACCGAACGGACATCAACAATCTTCAAAAATCTAGGCCGAACTTGTGCAAGTCTAAATAAAGAAAGACTTTGTTAAGTTGCGTTGTACAAGGAAAATTGTGCCTAATCAATTCTGCTTAAAAACAACTGGTGGCAGTATGTATTCTTCGGACTGAGATAGATCGATCGATCACTGGTACTTTTACAATATAATTTGTTCGGTCCATACGTATTAATATGTTCACGATTGATATCACCTTAGGGGCGACTCACCAAATCCTCTAAAAGCATTCGGTCGCACAAACTTGTATGGATCGAACAAAATTTAATTTTTACTGTAGGCGGTCATGTATTTTCGATGATCAGTCAAATTGCCGGAGCAATAAGAATGCAGATCACTTAACTGGCGAAAATCAAGGTAATAGACAAACCTCTACATATGGCTTAAGTATTAATTTTTGTATTAAAAATAGGTCTCAAATACGCCGATTGCACTGTGCTCTCCACAAAAGAAGATCACCACTGCTGGATGATTTTTAACAGAGAGGAAAACCATGATAGAACAAGGATCACTTCGAGAGGAACTATCCTTCGATACCACTAATAGGGAAATATAACGATCATATAAGTATTGCATTTCTACAAGTACCTACTCATACCGAACTAAAAAAAAGTAAATATTTGGCTCAGCAGGTCCGAAAAGGTACCTACCTAGACCTACCATAAGCCTAACATCCCGCAACCATTCCTATTGTGTGCGTTTTTATTTTCAAGCAAATGTAAAAGATCTTCAACTTAATGCCGAGCTCGAACGGCTGAATTCAGAAGCTCTTTCACGATAGTCATGCTCTTGGATGTACCGAGCACTTCTTTTTTAATTGTGACCCTGGAAATATTTACTGTTTTCTAAAATATTCTCATCAACAAATTGAATGGTTAAACATTGTAAGTCAATTAAATTGTTTGCAGTTCCTCGACAGAAAACCTTGCCGATCGTCGCTCCCACTCGCCACTTCCTCATTTGTATAGCAATTTTCATTAAAATGTAAAATAAAAAAAATTAAAAGCTATTGCAAGTAGCCAAAGCAAATGAATATTCATTACCCTCCACATAGTCCCACAGCTGTCTGGCAGCTCTAGGAGATTTCATAATTTCCGTTCAGCCCATAGTCTAGACTCTAGACAGTGCAAAGACAGTGCAAGGACAATTAATAGACAGTCCATCGTGTTTCCTTCTTCTGTATCTGAATAAACACCGACGAATTATGAAACTTTTCATTAACCGCATTGTGATTTAATTTTGCGCCTTGTTGCTTTTTTTTATTCTACTTTATGTGGAAATTGCTTCGTGTAGGCGTTGACTTGACTACTGCCTGTGATGGCGCTACAGCTACGAAAATCTTTAATTTAATGTTAAATGGGGGAATTGCATTAGGCCGTCGCGCCAGACAGAAATGGGAAAAAGGCAATAAACTCCAAATTCAGTCGAGGAAATGTGTAGTCCAATTTATGGACAATTAAAATATGAATTTGGAGCGGCCCGCCTTTTCTGTTGGGTTTACTCTTGGTAACTCATTTGCATCGAAGAATTTAGAAAGAATTCAAACTAATTGAGGAGTAGAAGGTTTCAAGTGAAGTAAGTCTTAAAATAAGATCACCATTCTCTAAATAATTTTCCAGAAACAATAAACAAAGTCAGATGTTAACCCCCCTTGACTGGAGTCAATCAAGACTATTCCATGTGGCAAAACTCCAAGGTTAATGTACATTTAATTTGCACATTCCATGCCGAGTTGGGTGGTAATAAATCACTTGGTACATTTGCATATGTATCGCACTTGGAGCTGCTTGTAAACTATCCAACCCACATCACACTAAATAATGTTCAATTAGTATATATGGGACTCCTCCTGCGCGCTGCGAATGCGAACATGAATCCGCAACAAGAATGTGTGTGCTGCAATTAGAATGGCTTATTTGACACCTACACTGATAGTGTTACGCTAATAAAAATGGTATAAATTGTATGTGTCAATCAATTTAGATAGCGTTAAGTTAGATTTACGAGTTTTGATGTTGAAAAGATTATTAAACTTTATTGTCGTCGAGGGGGTAGCTTTCGGTTGAGAGGAAGGAGTTCGATGAATACTTTAGAATTGGGATGACATTCTTGATGTAGAACAGTACGTGACTGTCAACAAAAAATCAGCAAAGTCCATTGAATTGTTATGGCAGTGTTTTTAAAATTCCATCTTGCGTTTCAACAGCGTCATCTGGTGCGGTGGGCTTTTCGAAGCCTCGCATAGAGCCTGATCGTTTCGATCACAGCAATAGTGCTGTAAGGACATTGACAGTATCGAAATTAATATCATATCACTAACAAATAGTGGATCAGTCGCAAAAGGACGGATGCTTTGGCTGGAATGGGGTTAAAGATTAATTTCGGTGAAGAGGACACCGACGTCTTATAAGAGCAAAAAAGAGCCACATCCATCTTTGTTATATTAGGATGACTGTGTCATTTTTTGTACGCTATGACTGAATTTAGACAAATCCAAACCCAAAAGCCTTCTGGCTCTCTATATAATAATTAAGTCAGTGGTTAGTATGCTGGACTACTAAGGGAGGGCCTTTATTTGCGGTCCCCGGAAGAACGCAAATCACATCTTTCTTAAAGCTTTCTCCTCTTGGACAACTCTCTGACAATCATCAGAGAGCACGAATGTCAAGAAAGAACTTCTCAACTCAGCCGTTCGGGCGCTTAGTCAAATGGTTGGCCCCTTCCATTGGTTTGAAAAACAGAAACTCACACAAGACGAATGGCTGTAGCTGTAGTTCTTACTTGAAAATTAAAAACCTGACTGTTGAGGAACTGCTTTATGCCTGTTCGTAAGAAGCACTTGTCCACTTTAATTACCGGCATCGGCTAGTCATCGAAAGGTAGTAGCAGCTGTCTCAGTGTTAGCTTGGAATATATTGTGTCATGCATAATAATAATAATAGTTGGCGCAACAGGTCTGTAGGGACCCAGGGTCTAGCTTCTCGCAACCATTCGTTTTGTGTGAGATTTCATTTTTGGAACGAATCGAAGGAATCTACAATTTTATGCCGATTCCAAACGGCTAATTGAGAAGCTCTTTCAAGACAGTTACACTCTCGGATGTTTGTCAGCCATTCGCGAAATGTGGCGCAGTGAAAAAAACCCTGAGTTCGAATTGGGTTTTTTTCGGGATTCGAACCTGGGACCCCTCGCTTAGTAGTCCAACACGCTAACCACTAAGCCACTGCGACCACATTGTGTCATGCATACCTAACTCTTAAAGCAGTGGGCCTAGGATCCAGCCCTGTGGCACACCGCCTTTTACTCTCTCCTTTCTCCTCTCGTCAGATTTATAGAAGTGTATTTTATTTGCAATGCAGCTCATTACTTCTTTATAGTAAGAGGCAGCTACTTCTAAAAGCGTTTTTTTTAGATACTGGTTGATATATGCAAAATATTTGTTGCGATTGCATAGGCTGGACCTATTTTTGGTTGCATCCTTAGTAGATCAACGTTACTAACTTGGCGTTTCTCAAGACCAACTGTTTTTTTTATTGCGTTTTGGAAAATAAAGGCCTTTACCTAATAATTGGGAATTTCGGGTTGGTGCCTAGGTGCCATAGAATGGATATGGGCAGCCATCACATTTTGCGAAACTGGCACGAAACGCATAAGGAACACCCATAAAGTTACTACAGCAACTATACGTAGGTCTATGATAGTCGGTCGGTTTATCTACGTAAATGACGGTAAATATCAAAACAGGGCACATGCTGAAATGGAGCTCCCATTCTGTTAGATGGAAACGTTCAATCGTTTTCGCTTGGACGATTTTAGCTTTATGTAGCTTTAAAGGCGAAAGTAATTTTCGTTTGCGCCTAAGCAAACCCCGATACATTCTCCGTTGACTATTTCGTTCGTTTGGTTCGTTTTGCTTCTGTAGTGATCTTAAAAAACTGAAAAATTATAAAATCAGAAAAGCAAAAGGTGGATCTGTAGTGTTCGGTGAATTAAAAAAAAAGAAACGGAGCGAATTTTCGCATGATTTCTTTTGTTTCGTTTAATGATTTTCGCTTGGTTTTTTTTTTTATAAAATCCTGGTCGCAATTCTGTCAGGTGAAAATTTAGTTTATACTAGCGGATCCCAGCCTGCTTTGCTAGGCGTTAAAAAAAAATTTCAACAAACATATCTTGCTGCGTCGATTCGAGGAGCTTTGATAAATGTTTATCGACGACATTTTGCAAGCTTTATAATTTTCCACCTTTACATCAAATCATGCTATAAAATGCAAAATATCGTCGAAAAAAAAATTTAAAATCTTTTGAATTTTGCCGTAATTTTCCGAGTTTTCCACTAAGAATTTTTTATTTTTCCATTCGAAAAGCCATTCCGGAACATTTGGAAACCAAATTTTCAACATTTTCCATACAAATCAATTTTCGATTTTTCTCCGGACTGTTTTCCATAAATGGTCTTCCTTAGAAACCTTTCGTGACAATTGCGGACAAAAGAAAAATAATTTCATCCAATTCGGCCCAGCCGTTTTTAATTGATGAATTACTATACCTATTTAGTATTTCATCCTCATGCATTATTGAAATCAATAAATTTAATATTTTTAATAGATAAAATAATTCATTAATGAATAACGGTTAAAAATTATCCCCTAAAAATAAAAAAAAATAAAAATTAAATTTTTGTGGTAACATATCAATGTAAGCAGTTTCAAAGGATCACCTCACCCACAATTATTTATTTATTTAAATTGTACTTTTGAATTGACTTAAAACACTATTTTTTCTTACTTTGTAAAAAAAAAGCAGATTGTCAATTTTTATCTATCTAAGGTCCCAGTTATAGCTTTCATTGAAAATAATGCATCATTAGAAATTTTGATTTACGATTTTAAGACGATTTATCAAACAATATTGGCTTTAGTTGCTATCAAATTAAAGCTAATCAATTGTGGAATCTTTTTACGAAAAACATAACTTAATTCTGATGAAAACTTTTCTTTTAATCCACTTTTATTGTTTCACTGATCATTGAACGATTCCACTGATCAGTGAAATAATAAAAGTGAATTTAAAAAAAGTTTTAATCAGAATTAAGTTATTTTTTTCGTAAAGAGATTCCACAATTGATTAGCTTTAATTTGATACCAACTAAAGCCAATATTGTTTGACTAATCGTCCTAAGATCGTAAATCAAAATTTTCAATGATGCATTTCAATGAAAGCTATAACTGGGGCCTAAATCTATATGTTTAACAGTTTGACATACACATACGGTTTACTTTTGCAACTTACAGCAAATCATTCGTGCGCACGAAAACGTTTCATCGTTTTTCACAGTAAAGCGCTAAATACTTGTAAAGTAGAAGTGACTTGAAGTCTATAATTTATGGGAAATCTGGAGGTCACCATGACCGCATGATATATTTAGGATACCACTTGAAAATTGCTTTTACCGCCATTCACTTTCAACATGGGTACTAGGTGAACATTTCATGAAGCAAAAAGTCGACACATATCAAAAATTATTGCATGCTTACAGGCCGATTATTAACAAATTACTCTGAATTGCTTTCAACTATACAATGGAACGCGATAAAGTTGTATGAAACAGAGGTAGATCTACCCAATTTCGCCATATAAGTCTACAGGGTTTTCCTACCAAAGTTGTGCATACCATCAGTTTCAAATAAAGAAGAGTAACGCAATGGCTCCACATGGACCTATCATTCTATTCTAACGCCTGACACTAAAATGCTCAAAATGTCTCCTTTCTCAGACTCACAGTTCGCACTATATACCATCCACGTGGCATTCCTTTAATCCCTTCAAAACTCGGAGCTCTTCACTTCCCACACACATTCGAAGAATGCAAATTGAAATTATATCCTTCGGCTATACGCAGGGCTCTCCTTCCAATAATTTTCAATTAAATTTCATCTGTCATCTGCGAATCAAAGACATGGGCGCGAGTGAATATCTCTTTAATCCCTCCTCTCTGGACATGTTCATGCAAATACAAACTATTCAACCACCACTACGACAACGCAAACAATTGTCCCCTGGAGCATTTAAGAGATTTGCCCGTTTCATTGTGTGATTTCATTCAAAAGTCATTGTGTGTGCGCGTGCGCGCGACTATGAACTACACACCGCAACCTCAGCGAATGTTACAAATGGCAACAAAACACGAGCAACAAAAAGAAATGAAAAGAAATGCATGCAATCAACTTGAACCGAACTCGAGCAGAAATTGAATGATTTACGAGAGTATCTAGCCGTTGCCGGGCTCTGTTCGGTTGGTGCAGTACAAAACCGCAGCCACATTGTGTTATTAATTTATTCGTGCGGTCTTTTAAGGAGAGCGCGGTCCTTCTCAAGACCGCATCAACTTGCAGCGGTACTCTGTCCTCGTCGACACCGCGCAGGGAATTAATTTGCCCAGATTCCGAGTGCAAAGCCACCAAATGGGAGGAGAAATTGGCAAATCACGTGGGCCGTATATTCTGTTTTGTTCACAAACGGCATACAGGCGCTTCACGAGGTGCCTCCTTTACAGTCTTGTGCAAAAGTGATTTTTCATTGTGGACCACTGCCGCCGCCGGCAGCTGCCAAGTCGGGTGGATTTTCATCAAGCACTTGAAGTCTGTTTCCCTCCCCGAGGGCTAAACTCCACTGATATCTACTGTCTATATGGCCAGTTGCTTGGTTAGATATTCGAAATAGCTTTCTGTGCGAAGAGGCGGGCCTCTTTCTGTTGGCCTGTCTGTCAAAATTTGAAATGTGAAATAAATTAATGTTTTCGAATAGGCGCGCAAATTCAAGTTAG
The DNA here is from genome assembly GCA_949126925.1 of Cheilosia vernalis. Taxonomy (NCBI): domain Eukaryota; kingdom Metazoa; phylum Arthropoda; class Insecta; order Diptera; family Syrphidae; genus Cheilosia; species Cheilosia vernalis. The sequence goes on from OX421361.1 coordinate 15,854,834, forward strand.
GAGGTGGTGTTATTTACCGACTGAAGGTTAGTTAGCGGGTAATTGCAGTTAAGTATAGTTGGATGGATATTTATTTGCAGATTTGTAGATTTCAATGTCGCATTACTGGGCAATTGATCTGACAAGTGTCTAAGTTGGAAGAAGTTGATTTATATCTTTGTTAATTTAAATATATAATTCTAATGTTGAAGTATCATTAAAGATAAACAATTGTTTTTTCTTGTTCTTTTCAGGTATGTTGATAACGTGATATGGAACTACTTTTGTAAGTACCTAATATACCTTGTGGAGCTTCAGAAGATTTTGGAACTTATTGCGACAAAAGTCTCGGAAGTATATAAGAATGTATATACAATACATATAAAGTTGGCGCAACAGATCCGTAGGGACCCTTGGCCTAGCTTCTCACAACCATTCGTTTTGTGTGAGATTTCATTTTTGGAACGAATCGAAGGGATCTCCAATTTTATGCCGAATCCAAACGGCTAATTGAGAAGCTCTTTCAAGACAGTTATACTCTCGGATGTTTGTCAGCCGTTCGCGAGAGGTGGCGCATTAAAAACAAAGCCCTGCCCTGAGTTGGAATTTGGGTTTTTGCGGGATTCGAACCTGGGACCCCTAACTTAGTAGTCCAACACACTAACCACTGAGCCACTGCGCCTATAAGAATGAAGTGTTGTTTTTTAAGAGCTAATAGAATTGAGAAATTAATTTTTGTTGCAATCGTATCGACCGTTTTCGAAATATGTCGAAATATCGAAAGACCTTTATTCGAATTTTTAGCCAAAAACTGGATAAGCAGTCATGGTAACCTCACCTAAGCTTATATATCAATGTTGGTTGAAATAGTTAGAGCCGTTCTCGATCAAATCAAACTGGTACGAACATTTTATCTGAGAAGTGCCTACCATTAATATTCAGGTCACCTTGCAAACAAAGAAAACTTCCCTGAACTGTAAGTCCACAAACTGCAAATCCGAAGTTTGAACGGAATCCGGGCACCTGTTTAGGCTGTGGGCCTGTGGAAGGACGGACAGATGGACAGAATTTTGCGACCCACTTTTTTGAGTTCTTCTATCATCTTTATGTCAAAATTGATTAACATCTCGAGTTCAAAATTTTGTACAAAAACAATATCCTCCTCTTACTACGTTATGGGGGAGAGTTACGAATTTGAAAATCTAACAATCCGTTCTCGAGTTATGAGTGGACACACGGACGTCGGTCTATTTTACGTTTATAGAAAAAGAAAAGGACTTGAATTCGAAGGCCGGTGACATAATCGGTAAATAGTTTCTACACGTGATCATCAATCGCGAACATCCAAACTTTTCGAACACTTTTCTTACAGGAAGCCGAGCTCGCCAAGTGAACCTACCTTACAGGGTCCTACCCCTGTTTCTGATGGCTTAATTTACTTGGTGTGAATCAAACTTAACAGTGTTTTTTCACCACCAGCCTTCAGACCAAGCGGCTTCACTCCACAATCTTCTGCAATTACTTTCTACAAAATTTAGCCCCTGCCTGCTCTACATTTAAATTTTGAATCTTCTCAAAGCTTTTCGATACCTTTTGTGAAAATTTCTTATTTCATAGTTGTGTAGCTGATTCCACTGTATTTTTGTAACCACCCTTGGTTTATGTCTTACAATTTGATAGCTGAGACACAATTTGCGAAACACTTAGACATATAAGGCAACATGTTCTACAATTGTCCGTTGAATTTCTCTAGAAGTAGTGATAAGATCCATTGAACTATCAACTAAGTGTAGGTTGTACAACTTTACGGCAAACATTCCTGCTTTAATGTTTTACAGAATCCAGGTCAAAAGTTGAGGCTTTCTCAATAAACCTCGCTAAGCAAACAGAAATAAACCGTAGACTCTGCTTAACGGCGGGAGCCGTACCATATGTATTTATGAACACCACCACCACCTTCAAATGGGAGTGGGAAAGAAGGATTTTAGCAAGTCCAACAGCTTTCGTCTTTTCGCATTCTAATCGTCCATACAACAGTATTTCACCCATAACATGCTATAATACTATCTACGAAAGCAATGACTTTATTCAAAAGGCAATTTGAGGTCATTACCTCCAAAATATGAGTTTATTCACAAGCGGCTGGGTAGAGCCGTCTAAAAGCAGTATATTCGACAAGTTTTTCAATTGCAATTTTTTAAATCTGTAAGCGTATGACAAATGGCCAACGTAAGTTCACTCTTGGTGAAATGATAAACCAAAGACTGCACAAATCAGCTCTCAAATTAAAAGTAGCTCTAGAAAGCGTTGCCGAATCGAAAAACAAACTTCTGTCTTTCTGTTAAAATAGATAGGTAGATTTTAGTTGCCAAAAATTTACAAAGGCCAGCCACCGCACAATTTACAGTACACAGATATGATATAGGAGTACATGTATATCGTTCAGCTGAAACATTTTACAGATTATTCAATTAAATTTATTTGTTTTGAAAAAAAGTGAACAAAATTCCATTAAAATAATAAATAATTAAATATGTAAGTAAATTAAAATAAATAACAAAAGCAAACTTATAAAAAATCAGTATAGTCTTTGGTTAACAATATTCAATAATAAAATTAAATAAATAAATATCAATATATACCTATACCTATACCTATTCTTTGGTAAATAATATTCCGCAATAATGATAATAAAATAAATAACAAAAAGTAAATAACGTAAATAACAACAAAAACAAAAAAGTCATAAAAATCCGTATAATTTTTGATAAATAATACCAATAATTCATTAGGGATAAATAAATAAATAAATAAATAAATAAAATAAAATAAATAAATAACAATTAATACATAAAAAAGTCAGTTTAATCTTTGGTAAATAATATTCAACTCATTTAGTAGAAGGCTATCAGATATGTTACATTTAGTCAAAAATACTTCGTTAAGTGTTCTGATTCAATCGAAGATCAGTTCAACATTAACTCTGTTATGCCAATCTAGGGTAGAGTAGTGCCAAGGGAGGTTCAGCATCATTTTTAAAAGCTTGCTTTGCTGTATTTGTAGCACATGAACATGAAAGCCATATAATAAAATTGACTGGAAGATGACTTTGTGCATTTGATTGCAACAGAAGGTCTACCAAATTACCAAAAGGAAAAAATACAGCCCCAATTTGAAGTAATAATCCCCTCACTACCACCATCGGATCAACTTATTATTTTCTTAAACAAAAATTGCCTCCACTTATGAGCAACCACAACAAAACCTAATCGCAGTACACGTTTCCAGCGCGAGCCTAAACCTATTAAGTTATTAAAGTTACACTGCCCTTCGCTAAGCTCCTCTGTCTCTGCGAAGGCATTAGCTACTACTATCGCCCAAAATGTAGCGCACACTCCATCGCTAAGCCACAACAACCAAAAAAAAAAAACAATTCAGCTACAACGAAATGACATCATAGCGAAAAATCTAAACAACAACGAGTTACCTAAGCCAATTATACAATCAAGAAAAGAAAAGGAAAAAAAAAACGATAAAACCCCCGACAACAATATCGCCAAAGCTCCCACAGCAAAGCGCAACACCTGCATAACACAGTTTCCATATTTTTGCTGCACTTTTAATTGTTATTGTCACCAAACATCAAAAACAACAACAGAAAAAAAAATTTATTTGTGTCGCAGCGTCAGCTGGAAAATGTAGCAGCCACAAAGGTAAAGTAGGCTCCGCACACAGACTCGTACGTACAACAATGGATTGGGTGCAACTGCATTTTTAAGATTCTTTTTAATTTTTTCTCCCGGCCGAACATAAACCACAACAATGACTCAAAATCGCATTTCATAACTTTCTCAGAGTTCCCACTCGAGGTCTCCCAATTGGGCAACTGTTTCGTCGAAGTTCTCCGCATTTCGCGAGGGAAAACTGTCAATTTAAATCAAGCAACAAAAACCCATCTGCCTCTCTTTGGCAAATTGACAAATTCCCCTCGATACGTTGGTCCCTTGCTCGCCGAGGTGTACCATTTCAAACTTGTGGGTGATCTTCGCCATGCAAGATCTCACGGTTAGTTGAACACAAAAAAAAAAAAAAAGAAGGAAAACAACAAAATGTCGCAACAATTATGTCATTCGATTATTTGTTACGTTTCGTCGTGTAAGAGGCACGACTAAGACGGTGCTGTGCCTAGTAGCCTCGCTTAAAAGTTGAAGAAGTGTTGATATTGGTGGCAAAGTCGTGCCCCGGTGGTATTTTGAGTTATGGCCGCAATATAACATGCGCGCACAGTTTTGCACGAGTGTCGTCTTCGTGGTGGCGACTGTGTTGTGCTTCTTTTATTTGCCTTTAATCGGTTGCTTGGGTTATATTGGTGGCCTCCCTCTTGCGCCACCCGGTCTGGTTTATTGTACATTATTTGTCTGTTTGCTTAGCTCAGGTGCATTTCACGGCTGTTTGCTGGACTTTTGTTTGATGTTCGCAGAGAAAATTATACACGGAAGTCATGGTGCAGTGCGTGGATTTAAGTGGCTTTCCCTAAAGGCCTAGATTATCGTCGTGCGAATTTGTTTCCTTAAGCGAAAGTGATGGGTTGCGTCAGTAATGTGATGGGCAGTGCGCTTCAGTGTTTGTTTTGGAGAAATACTAGTTGAGGCATTTCCTAGTCAGGGAAAGGTGCCCAAGTGGAATTTGTGCAGTCACTTGGGATTGTTGTGGTCAACGAAGTCGTTAGTTGGGCTCTTTGAATGTGTTGTTTAGTGACATGTCAATTGCTTCCGCTATCGCATCTTGTGTTAATTCCACCACTTGAGCTGTGTTTTATCATAGATCCAGTCCGTTTAAGAAAAAATCGTAGCAAAACCCGGTGCATCAACTTACTGTTGCGTATGACCCTTTGCACATCATTCTAAGACTGAAAGACTGTCCCTAGGTGCCAATCAGATAGACATCGGCAGCATCCGAAGAGGTTCGGTTTCATGATGTCAATGATGTAGTGTACGTGTGCCTAGTCTCCTCCTGCAACAGATTGTGGAGACAAAGGCTTTAACGAACTACTTTTGAGTTATGTCTATCTTGATGTATTGTACAAGCCACCGATGTTAAGAGTCAGTTCTCGGGGAAACGCGTATTGGAAATTAATTGAAAATTATTCCCTTGAATTTAACGCCGCGAATTGACAAGCTTGTAGATAACAGCTGGTCTTAGGTGGTCTCCCATTTCTTTCCAGCTTTAAAAGGCTTCATTTTATAATAATTTTAAATAAGTGATTTTCTGGTATTCAAAATTTCAACTCTTACTAAAACGGTTTCGTCATGGCCAGCTTGCCTTATTTATTCTTTACTTAGTTGGATTCACTACAATGCAAATTATACTCTACTTAGCGATTCATCCTTTGGAAAAAGGAAAATAATTTTAAGAGCATAGAAAAAAGTGTTTACATATAGACCTGTTTCACTAACCTTGTCATCGCCTGAAATATCTATTGACTATGCTTTTGCTCAGGAGTGGCTAGGCACAATCATGTCAACATTGTATATTTTGTAGGCAACTCCGACAGGGTCGGCTTAAGTATAAACCTCCATTTAAATGTAAGTAAGCGATACGCGCATCAAATGGCATTATGGAGTCTTCTTCCGTTTCTTCCGTCTCTTGGTTGTATTTTAAGTTCCTAGCTACAATACCCTGCGATAGAATCAGCATCTGTTCTTGTTCATTTTAAGAACTCAAAATACCCTCTTCTGCTGGCGACTGGTGTATCTTGGAAAATTATATGCGCTACCGTTTTTTCGTCACAGTTTTAAAGTATAGTCTAAAGGCGTCATACGTTAGAAGTCTCATCTTTCCAAGGTTTTACTTTAAGTCTGAATTTTCTGCTAACTACGCATCTATGTGTTTCCCAGCTTGTGGCTAGAACTGCCCCTTTGAAGCTATTTTTAGCCGCCGCTTTGAATTGGGACGTCCATCAAGTCGTTTACCAGTTCCCTACCAAGTTAGTTTCCATATTGATCACTATTTCGCAAGGGTGTCTGTCATTCTACAGTCTTCGAGATCTGTTTGCCCCTTTTCCAAAGCCAATTGGGGCTACATATTTGTTGGGCAAATATTTGATTTTTTTTAGAAATTGTAAACCGAGGGAAACTGACCAATACCCGATCTCCCTTATAAGAAGGATTACTTGATTGTAAAATGCTATCATCAAAGCCTCCATATTAATTTTTTATCCCTAAATTCAGGTACTAAGCTAGTACTTCTCGTATGCACATGCACAACCGCTCTACAATCCATCGAAACTGTGACTGTGATATCGAACTTCGGAACAAAACTGAACTGGTTTAAGGGTATTGATGATACAAAACCTCCGTCTTTCATTCACTGGCGTCACGCCTGGCACATTCACTATTGCGATTTAAAAAAAGTGGTGACATTTTCTAAATAAAAATATATTAAATCCCCAAATCACGATGACATCTAAACCTAATTTTTGGCCACAGAAATTTTGTCTAACAACGTTTTCTACATCTATTACGCTGACCCTTGCAAAACTGGTACCGCGCCGGTCCACATACTCTTACTATATGACCTCATTGGCTTTCCCGATCTTTCTCTTACCGTTCTACCTTCAAATACAAGTTGTGGTTAAGGGTACTCCTAAGTCCTAACCACCTACTCAAAGCTCTCTTGTCATTTCCAAATTCAGAAATTGCATTTTTTTAGTAAATCTGTTTGCTCGATAATGGAAAGCGCTTGTCTTATGCAAAATTGCTCTGTGCAAACCTTTTGATATATCTGCCATTGGTACTCTATATTTAATTTTCATTAGCCAAAGTTTATTTGCAAAAGAGGTAAGCCTCTGTTTCTCGGATTCACTACTAAAGTTTTATAACTTGCTTAGTAGAGGTGTTGAGTTGCAGTGTGAAATAGCAGTTCGTAATATCCGAACAGAACCTTGAAATCTCACCATCAATTGACTTGCAGCTTACACCAATTGTGTTGGCTTTGGTTGAAGAGCCTACCTTCTATATTTCACTTGGGAAATTGTTTCCCAGCCATTCCCAAGCGACTTGACCACTTGTATAATAAAGTTCCGCCCCAAAGCGCACCTAAATCTCGATTTTTCGATGCCATCTCCATAAGCTCCTCAAAAGCCATTTGGAAGTTAATGTTCAGATGATTAAAGATTACGACGTGGTTACAAAGTAAAAGGAAAAAACGAGCTGTCTCAATTAAGCGCAAAAACGGAAGTGAGTTTATTAAAATGTAAAAGGGAAAGATGACATTTAACTTGTGTTAGGGATGGGTATAAATTTGGTACAATTTAAATATGAGCAATGTTAACATCAAATGAATGTACTAGATTCTCAACACTCCTCCACAATATTAGAATCAGTATAACTGCATTCCTAATTTGTTGAAGCAGTAAATATGCTTTGTACTGGTAACAGCCTTGGTGAGAGCGTCGGCAGGCATCTGATCTGTTGGTAGGTATTTGATGTCAACGATTTTCTCCTTGATAGCCTCTTTGATAAAATGGTATCTATAGTGAATGTGCTTTGTTCTGGAATAGTACGAGTCGCCTTTCGCAAGATGGTCGGCGCTCTGGGAATCACAGAAGATCACAATCGGTTTATTACACGCATGTCCCAGTTCATTAAGTAGATATCGTAGATAATACGCTTCCTTGGCGGCACACGATAAAGCTATATACTCGGCTTCCGCGCTTGATGTCGCCACAACACGCTGCTTCCTTGACTCCCAACTTATTGCTGCACCTGCAAGTATAAAGCAAAACCCAGTTTGAGACTTCCTATCATTTAAGTTTTCAGCCCAGCTTGCGTCTACAAAACAAAATAATGGTAAGTCAGTTTTTCTAAAGATGAGTTTTGCATTTTTCGTTGTATTAAGATATCGTAATAAATAACAACAAGCGTTCCAATGTCGTTTACGTGGATCTTGACAGAACTGAGAAAGCATGTTAACGCTGAATGAAATATCTGGTCGACTAAATACAGAGAGATGTAATAATGATCCAATTAGTTCTTGGTAGTTGGATTTATCAACTTTAAAATTTTCGCCATGGATGGTCGGTTCGTTTTCCAGCTTCATTTTAGCTTGCATTGGAATTTTTACAAATTTAGAATTTTCCATTCCATATTTAATTAAAAGACTTTTGATATATCCAGATTGGGATATAGCAATGTTTCCGTTTTCCTGTTGTATTTCAAGTCCTATACACGTTGATGGCTCCCCCAAATCTCGTAATTCAAATAAATTTCGTAGTTTACTGATTAGGGTTTCGATGGCTTTCTGATTATTCGACGCAATCACAATGTCATCGACATAAACTGCGAGTATTGTCATTTCGCTGCCTCTTATTTTGAAATACACGCATTTGTCGTAGTTTGACTGAACAAACCCTAGACCCTTTAAAGCGTCATTAAAAGTTTTATACCACTGTCTACTTGCTTGCTTTAGGCCATAAATAGCTTTCCTCAGTAGACAAACTTTACTTCCATCACCACATACGAAGCCTTCAGGTTGTGACATAAATATTTTTTCCTCGAGGTCTCCATTAAGAAATGCTGTTGAAATATCCAGCTGGTGCAACTTCAAGTCACGTTCCACAGAAACTGCATATATTAAACGTAGAGAACTTTGCCGAACAACAGGCGCGTAGGTATCAGTGTAGTCAACGCCGTATCTTTGCGCGAAGCCTTTTGCCACTAATCGTGCTTTTCTTCGGTCCAAATTTCCGTCAGGTTTATACTTGGATTTAAACACCCATTTACACCCGATGGCTTTTCTCCCAGGTGGTAAGTCGCATAGTATCCAAGTTTCATTTTTAGTTAGAGCATCATACTCCTCCTTCATCGCATTATGCCATTCATCGCAAAATTCTGATTTATTAACTTCGTATAAGTTTCTTGGATCACTTTCACGAATGGCCATATTGGCCTTCTCCATAACATTATTATTTTTATTTGTATGGTTTCTAAGTCTCTTCTTTATGGGTGTTACCTCAGTATCCTCAAACGTTGGAGTTAATTCATTAACGTCAATTGGGTCACTAAATACTTCATCATCGCTTCCATTTGAAATCCATTCACTATCATCAATTGCGCCAGTGGAAATGTCATTATGACTTTCGTTTTTTTCTTTGACTTCTGCACTACAACCTTGATCTTGCTTGTCATAGTCATTATCGGCATTCTCGTACTTTTGTATCTGATCTTGTTCTCTTTGATTTTTATAATCAAATATATAATATCGGTCTTCTCCCTCTGATTTTTCCGTGCAGTTAATTTCTTCTATAAATCGAACGTCTCGGCTTTTGATAACAGCTCTAGTGCCTCGTTTCCACAAACGGTAAGCTTTAGATTCATCTGAATATCCAATATGTACGCATTCTTCGCTTCGTGGTTCCCATTTCGATTTTCCTGTTTTCTTATTTAATGCGAATGCTCTGCACCCTATTCGTCGAAGATGCTTGACTATTGGCTTACGGCCTGTCCAAATTTGTTCAGGAGTCTTGTTGCGATTGAGTGTAGTTGGACATCGATTTCGTAAATAAGCTGCGGTATGTATTAATTCTGCCCAAAGAAACTGTGGTAGATTCGCTTCAATCATGATACATCTGGCCATTTCAACTAAGGTTCGATTCATTCGTTCGGCTATACCATTTTGTTGCGGTGTATATTCTACAGTGAGATCACGCTTTATTCCATGTTCCACCAAAAAGTTTGTGAAGTCTTTGCTTAACAACTCAGCTCCATTATCACTTCTGAGTGTTTTTATTTGTCTACCGGTTTCAGTTTCAACTAAATTCTTGAATTGCTTAAAAATGCTTAAGTACTCGCTTTTATTTCGCAGAAAATAAACAAAGACTTTACGTGAGAAATCGTCTATAAATGTCGCAAAGTACAAGTTTTTAGCTAATGATTCCACCCTCATGGGGCCACACAAATCCGTATGGATCAAATCTAGCAAGGCGCCAGACGATTTTTCATTCTTTGTCGCAAAGGGCAGTCTAGTTTGTTTTCCAGTAATACATGCAACACAATCCACTTTTGAATTCGTAAGCTTAGGCAAACCTATAACCATTCCTTCATTTCTCAGTTTAAATAAAGATCCTAAATTGAGGTGGCCATATCTTCCATGCCATAGTTCAGTTAAATTTGCATGCGAGTTTCTATTTTTATTAGGCCTATAAGTTTGATTACAGTTTTCATGCACATCTACTAGTTTTACTAAAAACAACCCATTACGCTTATGAGCTTCGAGTAAAATTTCATTTTGTTTCGTAATACATGCATAGCTGTCTTGAAAAGTAACACAGCAACCATTATCAGTCGCTTTGCTTGTAGATATTAAATTACTCGTCAGACTTGGTACAAATAATGTATTAAAAAATGAAATTTGTTTGCATTGATTCCCAATTCTAATCTTTAAATGAACGGTGCCTATTCCTTTAATGCAAACTGGTTTTTCGTCCGCAAGACGAACTGTACCCGTGTAATTTTTATCAAGTTTCGAAAAAAATTGTTCATCGCAACATATGTGTGATGTTGCTCCACTGTCGAGACACCAAATTCTATTGTTTTTTCTTGTGGCGACTACACTATTTGCGTTCTCTTTAACCAGATTTGTATCAATTGCAATGAACCCTACTTCGGTTTTATCAGCAATATTTGATTTTTCATTCCTAAGGTTGACTCGGCAGTCTTTTTTCATGTGGCCTTTCTTACCACATTTATGACAATTAAATGGAAAATTTGAAATACCTGTTTTATTGTAGATTTTCCTTTGAGAATTGTGATACCTCTTCACTTTCAAAGCATTGTCGCTGTTCGGGTAGGTCTCCTTTCTCTTTTCTCCAACTTCCAATAGGCGAGAACAGATCACATCTAATGATGGGAAAACACTTGTAGCATCAAAAGCCGCTTGAATTTCTTTGTACTCCTCTGGCAGACTGTCCAACAGTAGTACAGCAAGCAGGTCTTCATCGAGCTTGGCTTCCATTTCTCGTAGTCGATTAATAGTGCAGTTAAATTCAATTAAATAATCCGAAATATTTTGATTAGTATTCATTCTTGTATTGATAATTTTACGAAACAGTTCTACCTTTTGGCGAGTTCCTTTCCTATTATATGTTGATTCCAAAAATCTCCAAATTTCTACAGATGTTTTCAATCGCTTCACTAAAGCCACCTGTGCTGGTTCCATGGCAATTATAATTTCGCACCTAGCGTCCATATCCTTGTTATTGTATTCCTCCAATTTAGCTGGATCGGTTGGTGGCAGTTCCACGCCTTGAGCAATTTTTAACAGTCGATTTTTATGAAGCACTGCTTCAATTTGCGCTATCCAAGTGGAGTAGTTATCTCCATTAAATAAAGGAATTTTACCCGTGAACGTCGTCATTTTTCCAACAAAATAAGTTAAACTCTTTCTTTTAAAATATTTTCCTTGGGACTGGGCCCATGACCTGTTCAGATGATTAAAGATTACGACGTGGTTACAAAGTAAAAGGAAAAAACGAGCTGTCTCAATTAAGCGCAAAAACGGAAGTGAGTTTATTAAAATGTAAAAGGGAAAGATGACATTTAACTTGTGTTAGGGATGGGTATAAATTTGGTACAATTTAAATATGAGCAATGTTAACATCAAATGAATGTACTAGATTCTCAACAGTTAACAGCCCATTTCCCTCATTAATCACAGGTGGCTACGCCCGTCAGTTGCACTGCCACCATATTTCCCATAAGCCACCTTAATGGAAATAAAAATAACTCATCAAGCTCACGCTAATATCCAAATTACCCACGGCGTATACGTAACACTTTCCGCCTGTATTACACAAAATTCCATATAACGCACAAACAGTAATGCAATTACGTATCGCTAACCGTGACATTGAAACGTCTTCCCAGATAGCGCTCATATCTGACGGTCAACTCGCGTTAATTATGACCCCTATCTTGACACTATTCGACATTTCAACTTGTCAATCACATTCAATACAAAATCATGCGTGAACCTTGTGTGTACTTGAAATTGTAATACCCTTGCGTACGCACACCGAAAGGCAAACAGAATCTGACAACATGACAGTCAACATATTGGTCAAACGCTGTCAAGTTGTCACGACTTTGTTTATTGGATTACGACCGCAGAATTCTACACTCGTTTACCTTGCCAAAAATAATCGATATCAAAATTTGAGTGACACGCTCAAGTTCTCTCGGGTAATACTTCTGTGAAGCCCAGTAGTTACAGGTCACCGGAATAAATTCCTTGTGACGAGCGTGTGCATGCGTACGTCAATTTGTGTTGAATTTAATAGAGCAACAAAAATGTGAAACCCTTGCCTCTCTCTCTGCCAGAGGCCACCGTGCGTGGAGTGGGAATTGATTTTTCGGTTCCGAGAATGGGGTGGTGCGAGGTATTAAATGAAGCTTATGAGAACGATTTCCATTTGGCGTAATGAGGGCAACGATTTTTCTGTGACTTATTGAAACATTGAGCTGTATAGCAAGGGGCTACTGCCTGCCAGTTGATCAATTGACAGATTGAGGTCTCTTCGACGTAGAATCGCCAGATGTAATGATTCATCGGCAGAAAGAAATATTTCTGCTGTTAGTTTGGACTTGCCATTGAAAGTGGCAGGAATAATTTTCATTCCTGCCATTTCTATGTTACTGGCATTGGTAAGAAAAAACAATTTTTTTTTTTTTTGGCATTTCGTTTCCTGAGCAATAGCTTAAAGGATTCAGTAGAACCCATAAGGAAACTCTGGCCTTAAGCAAGCGCGGATTTGTTTATTTTTGTACATTTATATATTTCTTGGCATTTTTTTACTAAAAACTAACTTTGTCGAATTAACGGGTCTTAATTTAGAATTAAATGCATCAATGAATTAAATTTCTCTCAAAAATTATAGTAATATTCATAGCTGTACTTTAGTCACCCAAATATAATAATTAAATAAAAGCTACCTACCGATTAATTAAAATGCATTTATTGCTTCTTTTTTAAACAAAAAGTAAATCCTATATTAGAAACGTATCATCCATTTTGAAGTTACTTTTGCATTTAACGACTTAGTTTAAACATTTAAGGAACACAAATAAAACGATTTTATTGCAGTTTTAAAAATTGAATTACAAAAAAAATGTATTGTCGATAAATAAATATATTGCTATTTTTTTGATACAGTTATTGGCGCCCCTCTGTTTTTAATATTAGCAGATTTTATGTAAATTAAAATTAATCTATACCTATATATAAAACAAATTTGCATCCGTAGGATCGCCCATAGCTCGACGACGGAATGTCCAATTTGAGCTATCTTTTTTTTTTGTGTTTACACCTAAGGAAGGTTCATATGTCGAAAAATATTGGAAAATTGTGAAAGGAAATTGAACAAATTTTTATAAATTTTGTACAAGAATTTGTTGTTTTTTTTTTTTTAATTTTGATTGCAATACAAATGAAATCGTATTTGTCAAATTTTCTTCAAGAATTTAATTATTTAGTGGAATTTGCGAAATATTTTTATTACCTTACCTTAGCACGTGCAAAGCCGAGCGGGAACAGCTAGTATGTTAAATTACTAAATGTTTTTTTTTACGCTGGGAGGTGGTAATCTTCCAAAGACGAAACCGAGCCCGTACTCAGTAACAGTGAAAATAGTCAAGCGGCGTTAAATCGCACGAGCTTGGAGACCAATTCACGGATCCGCAACGTGAAACTATATGCGGTTACGAAACGTTTCCTTCAATAAATCAATTGTGGCACGAGCTGTGTGACATGATGCGGCGTTGTTGAAACCACAGCTCTTGCACATAATGGTTGTTCAATTGATGAACAAAAAAGTCAGTAATCATGGCTCTATAGCGATCACCAATGACTGTAACGTTCTGGCCAGCAACGTTTTTAAAGAAGTAGGTACGGACCAATTATTCTACCAACCCATAAAGCACACCAAACAGTCAGTTTTTGTGGATGTAACGGTGTCTCAACATACACTTGAGGATTATCATCATTCCAAATACGGCAGTTTTGTTTATTGACGTATCCATTCAACCAAAAGTGAGCTTCATCGCTAAACAAAATTCGCGCGATACGTAGGTACTTCGAACATAACCATAATTTTCAAAATAAATTTGCACAATTTGGAAGCGTTGTTCAGGCGAAAGTCGACGCATGTTGAAATACCAAACCAAACTAAAAATAAATCACTTGACAGGTTACAAAATGGCCGCTAGTTAAAATAGTGTTGCCAAATTAAAATGCTATACCTAAAAAAAAATACCCTTATTTTTGTACTTGGTACTCCATGAAACTGTGGTTGATCTTTGGTGGTCCTCGATGAGTTTCACCTAGACCTAAATTGGTCCCTAGTGCCGTTTGGTTGTTCATAGCCAATATGTTTTAAAGGTCCTCTAGTTAAAATGGCTCACAAAAACCCAACTATTATCGATGGTAACGCTTCCTTTCACGCCACAGTAGCGCACACGTCCCCTTGCTACCTTAACAACAGAACAGAACTTTCGAATTCGACTAAACCCATCACTACAGTTATGCACAAAAATACCCATTACTTATTTGACACACATCCACTCGATAGACAACTAAATTACGGGTAGATTTGGAGCTCAACGCTATATTAGTCAAGTGCGAAACGAGAGCAAATGCGCCAACTTCCTGGGTCATTGCAATTTGAGAGCGCGCACACACATGTCAGTAGGTATACCCAGTCCTGATCGTGGAATTGAATTTAAATCATTGTCTCCACTTGTTAAATCATGGTGCCCGCCGCACGGTTGTGTTCTATTGCAATGCGCACAATCGCATTCGCATTCAAATGTCTAAGCGCTGCACTGTCACAACATTCTTCTTGTACACTCCAAATCTTTTGCGGAGAGCCCAATCCCACAAATTTGTTGCAAAGACATGACATTTCAATATAAGCCAAGCTGCCGCTTACCGCTATACAGTATTCACGTCGCGGCATTACTACAATCGCGCAGCATTCGAAATTGCGGTACGAAGCTGTACGAAGGTTTATATACCACAACTACGTTTCCATTCGTTGTATCATAGTGAAGATGATGACGATGATCACCATCCTCATCATCGTCTTCATCCGCAAACCATTAAATGCCGTTATCTTTTGATTACACAACGCGCCGCGCATAGCTAACCGTGGTAGTGGTTGATGACGATGCTGGCAGTGGTGGTGGGCACACCACCAGTCGCAAGGATTGATTCAGCGACCATCGCTGCCGCAATAAACCCGAAAGGTGCAAAAATAGACACAAGTCCAACCGGGAGGCGGCTAACCAAGAATCAAGAACCAAACCAAAACCGAAAAGCAACAACAACGACGACGACGACGACAACGATGGCGACGACTTGTAGTACACTCGATTGGAATTTCAACAAGTTACGTTCTAGACATCGCCATCCACGCCTTCGGGAGACGAGTAGGTAAGCACTGCAAGGCAGTGGTATTACGTTTGCCGTTTTGCGGAATGCCAAAGACTAGGTGAGTGCAGAAGAACAGCACAAATCTGAACACACTTCACAAGGAGGTGGATGAGGAAATGCTCTCTCTTTCGTCGTGTTGTTGGATGGACGAGGAGTTTGACGAAAAATTACTTTAACCTGGCACGAGATTTGATGGTCTCAATAAAGAAGCGGAAATTCGAAAAATGAACGGAGGGGGTGGGAAAGTCTCGGCGAAATATTGTGCAACCGATAGCTATTGGGCAACCGAAGGGGATCGGCAACAGGATCGAAGCTCGCATTGTCTTGGGTCAAGTGGTTTTGCAGAGTGTTAAGGATTTTTTTTTTATTTAATTTGGTCGTTCCTATCTATTTGCTGGCTGTTGTATGAGCTATCTGATGTCTAATCTTTAGTTGTGCAAGTTCGTGGCCTTAAGTTTACCGGCCTCAGAGCCAAGGTTTGTAGGTGTAAATAGCTTACTAGTCGGCGAAGAAAGATAATTCTGTTTATTGAGCAGTTGTGTCAGATCCTTACTGACTACAGGAAAGTGTTCCCCATTCTGCTTCTGTATGATTAGGTACGTTTGATCGTTACAATTACTGACCAAATTCCACCCTCAGCTTGTGCCATTCTTCTTCGTAGCGCGGGGATTTAATCATCCCATGTTCAGCGTCTTTTTTTTTTGCTTCTACGTATCTACACTGCAACATAGTCGTAGGACGTCGCTCTAAAGGCGGCAGTTGCCTAAAAAACGCTGATATGGTAGGTCACCTCAGTTCGCATTCTCTATGATTCTGCCTTTATTGGACCTGCCCCTATCCGCGACCCATAAGAAACTATCGACGCCGAACCTTGTGGCGATATTTTTCCGTTCTTTTGCCCCAAATAGTGGGCATTATCCTTGCTGGACCTTAAATTACCTTAGCTGCGTTTTAAGCTGTTCACTGATCGTGTCATTTGATCTTTAGCCTTCTGTCTATAAAAATCCTCAGGTCCTATAGCTCTGTTTTTGTGGTTATTGTCCCCATAGCTCTTCTGCTAGGTATAAGCTCAACTTCTGTCTTCTCCTGTAGCCCTACACTCAGAAAAAAAAATTGTTCAGCGAAGAATTTTGAGATTTTTAAAAAATTGAAAGCACAAAGTTCTTGCTTCAACAATAGTTTCTTACAAAAACAACTCGTTTTTAAGTTTCCAAGAATCAATAATTCAGATTACGAATAATATGCTTGGCATAACTATTTTCTAAGAATAATGCCTCCATATTTGGGTTCATTTTAACCAACGAAAATTGTTGGCATTTTTTTTTTTTTTTTTTTTTTCAATTTTTCAATTTCAATTTATTAACATCTTTAGTTTTGAGCTGTACAATAAGACATAGTCTTTTATAGTACAAATGGTAAATGCATTAATTAAATTGAGTAAATATTAATAAATATGGCAAAAGTAACAAATTTAATAAAGAAAGATTATCCTAAAAATACAAAAATTCAAGGTGAAAGGGTAATAAGGAGAAAATTAAAATTGACTTGAAAAAATCTTTATTACTATTATTATCATCATTGCTGCGCTGAAAGGTATTTAAAAATTTTATATTTGAAGTTCTTGAAATTGCGAATAAGTTTAATATGTATAGGCAAAGAGTTCCAAAGCCTCGCGGAGTGGACGAAAAACATACGGGAGGAATTTAAATATTTAAAGGATGGAATATTGATATTAAGAGTTCTCTGGGATCGTGAAAAAGCTAATCTATTGTAGAGGTATCTCGGAGTTTTACTATGAAGGAGTTTGTGTAAAAATATGAGATTACGAGCATTTAAAAATTGGTATAATGTACAATCTAAGACATTTCTAGATAGAAGAGAGATTCGATCATATCTCTTCAGTCCATAGATGTATCTAACGGAATCATTAAAGGCAACTCGTAGTTTATACTGAGATAGAGAGTCCAAGTCACTATATACTACCTCGGCATATGTGATGATAGGTAAAATCAAAGCAATTACAAGTTTACGACGAGTTTCTTCAGGAGTAAAACTAGCAGACAGCCAAAGTTTTCTAAGACAACCATAAATGCGGCCAACAACAAAATTAACGTGATCATAGGAGGATAAGGTACGGTTCAGTTTGAAACCTAAGCAAGTAACTGTATTAGCATAACTTATTATTTGGTTTGAAAGATATAAATTCGGCAAGATGTTTGGATCTATTGGCTTATTTGAAATTCGGATTTAAAATAAGTCCGTTAATAACGGACCATCTAAAAATCGCTGACAAGTCGTCATTATATTTACTTGCAAGATCAATGACATCACAAAGAGGACGAGACAGGCACAGTTGAACATCATCAGCATAGAGGTAAGTAGTAACGTAATTACAGACAGTTGGAAGATCATTATTAAACATACAAAACAAAATAGGGCCGAGAATTGATCCTTGAGGAACGCCCTTGGTGATAGACTTGAACGAGGAAGACTTACCTCCAACTATTACTTTTTGTTGCCTGTTACTTAGAAAGCTCTCAATTAGCTTAATAGCACTAGGGCTAAAGTTGAAAAGCTGTCGCAACTTCAAGCATAAGAGTTTGTGATTAACCGAATCAAATGCCTTGGAAAAATCAAGCAGACAAAGAAAAGTAACATGGCAATTATAATTTTTTTTCTGAGTGTATTGAAATTTACCACTCCTTAATGGATTTGATTGCTTAATTTTAATCGTACTCTAGGCCCTTCAAAAATGTGTAGACTATCTTAAACGCCATCTGCCGTTTATGCCTTTATGTTTGAGATTCCACAATAGAACAATTTATTCTGCTTTGTTTCAGACCGTCCCTCTGTAGTAGGTAACAGCAACACCATACCTATGGAAAAGGCCTTCAAAATTGTCTGTATATTTTGTGTCTCCTGTCGTCAGTTTGGTGCAACTTGTGTCTCTTTTCGGAACTCGTATAAGACCTGGGGTCGAATCGGCACTTCCGTGAACGAGCCATTCGTTCACGGAATTATGTTGATTTTACATGTGAAACAAAAACAAATTCCGTCTCGTAATGCTCGTTCACGGACGACGCGATTCAACCCCTGGTCGCATCGATAGCAACCCTCCAATCGATCGCTATTGATGCGTTTCACTGTTTTTTTTCCTAGAGTGTTCAACAAACACAGGGGCTTATATGAGGGATCATTCTGCGTCGGTTCGTTTTTTTGTGATAGAATTACAAATCCTTGTGCTATTGTGGAATTGCTTGCGTAGTGCTTCCTCGCGGTCTTTCCCCGAGTCTTGGTTTCTGTCGGACCGAACCGTTTCAGTGCCTTCTACAAGAAGACGACAGTTTAACGTTGAGCTTATTGCAATCAAAGGCAACGGTTTAATTTACTGAAGTGCGCTTTCATATCTCTGGGTTGTATATTTGATAAAACACTAAGTTAAAACCCGCACGCTACATAATCCTTATGGTCTAGTAGGTGAATGTTCATCAGACCTTCGGATACCAAATTACATCATGAGGGTTATAGCTACGCGGTAAACGTATCGTCTTTCCGGTAGCTCTTTAACCGACAATGGCAACAAAGCTCGAGCGGATATAGAGGATTGCTGGTCGCCCCTTAAAATCTACATGGTTAAGACCGCTCCTCAATGTACGACGGCTTTTGTTGGTTAGGGTTAGGACGGTCTTTTCTATGAGACAGCAATGGTCCCTCGGCTTTCTTACAGAAGTCGTTTGGTTAGCCCATAATCCACTTTGAGTCTTGCCTATCAATTTCATCGGATATCTCGTTTATTGTTGTTTGACCTGCAATCCATATAAATCCAATGAGCTCAGACTGCGATGAAATTCAAAGCGTTCTTGCAATGCCGAGCTATTTGAGAAGGGGTTTGAGGGTTAAGCAAGGCCTTAAACGACGCTCGAACCAAGTCATTAGGATAGAGTAGATCTCCGCTCGAGGTATTCTTCGCCTAAAAAGTATGGTCTAGACTTCACCAATGGGGTCGATAAGACTTAATCTTCAAAAAAAATGCAATCCAGGTTTTTGTGTGACCACAGATGGAATGCACGGAAAGAAACCGACATTCAGAATGAAAAAAAATGGTATCAATTCGGTTGATGGAGTGTTTTGATCACGGGTATCGTACGGGTGCTTTACGAATATTTATGAACCAAGCCCTGACCCAAGTCAGGCGGCAGCTGAGCAAAGTCGATCATCAGCAACATTCCGCGTTTACCAGCGACTACCTGTCATGCAGACCATACCTACTTATCAACTGTGTTCCCTCAGATGTGTTTCTAAATTGAAGCTAAGCTAGTTAAAGTTTGAAAACGCGTCTTGGAAACATTCTTTTGCTTAAGCCTCTAAACCGAAACTCTAAGCCCTTGAGTTTCGGGTCGGTGCTGAAGCTGACGTACTTAGCTCGTCGGTTGGCGTGCGATTTCACCATTTCTTGATAGATCTGCGAGACGTACCTTGGTCATTCGCCTTATGTTGTAATCTTCCACTTCCGACTTGTTTGACGATATCTGACACCTCCATTCCTTTCCGTTGTGCTTTCATTACCGATGTTTACAATAAGGTGTTTGTTGCCACTCAATAGTCAAGAGTCAAAATATTCTGTATCTTAAGAGCCTCTCTTTAAGTCTTTTCTTATCGACCTCGGTGCAACAGAAAAAGATTCCCAACAGCATCAACATTCACCCACAAAGTAGTGCAAACTCCTCCATTCCTCTCTGGAATGTCATCCATCCAGAATAACTCGTTGACTTCTTCTCCAAATGCCAAGTGAGTTCGCCACTTTTTTTTTTTTTGGTTCCCGCTTACGTCATCCGCACCTAAATCTATGTCAATTGCAATCAACTCTGTATCTCATCTTTAATAAACAATTTTCCACTTTGTAGAGGGACGACGCGGCGAATTCCTCTCCTCCCACGACTAAAAAGTAGACCCTGCTAAAGTTGATTAAAGGAACACGCGCCACTATACCAGGCAGCAATCACGCGGCAGCAACCTGCTCCCTAAAAATCTCGTTTCCAAACACCTCAACAAGATTATCTCCTGTTCCTCCTCGGCGCATTTGGCTTCCAGTTTTCTGCTGCTGCTGCTGCCGATGTTCTATGGGCAAATTTTGAATTGCGCTCCAGGGCGAACCATAGAACCATACCAACCAGGCTCGCGCACAACTTCTCCATTCTCCAAGCAGTGGCTGTGCGGAAACAAGTGCGCATCAAAATGTAGTTGAAGGTAATAATAATAACTATAATGGTAGTAGATGCCATCAGTGGTCTTTCACTTTGACTAGGCAGTGGGTTGTTCAGGAACTGCCTGGGCCACTGCTGATAGCGGTTCTGCAACACATTGATGGACAGTATGTGCGTTGTGAGGATCCACAGATCATTCAATCTGTACAGTCCTGCACCGCCACCGCCGACGTCTTTAAGGAGAATTAAAAATTACTTCCTGATCATCACCGGAGTGTGGTTGGTCGACCGACCGCCACCGGTTGACTTTTTAAAGCTCAGGCATGAGGTGCCTCTATGATGTAAGATCTAATTTTTCTAATGGATTGCCTTTCGCAGACAACTCTCATCTCTCATGATGCTCATGTCGGGCTACGTGCACACTCCATTGCCGAGATCGGTATGTTGGACGTGTAGCTGCAGTGGGCACACCACAGGAAACATGTTAGACTGATGGTACGCACGATTGAAGATGCAATTCATTGGCCATCGACTTGCCGGCCCATGGAATGCTGTGCAATTGGCGTTTTTGTCTGTTCCGAAATTGATTTCTGATTAATTCCCGGTACCACCACACCCCGACAAACATGATGAAAAAAATAAAACAGTCTCCCCAAAGTGAATGGGTTCAATGAAAAATCAGTTACCATGTGCATGACGCGGTGACTAAGAGCGGTGATGAGGTGCTGCCGGGCTGATGTGTTGCAACATTTAAATGTGTTTTTTTGCACTTGAGTGCCTCGCGATGCAGGAAATTGGCTGGCGGCCAAGTTGGGGGAACCTGAGGCTGTTCACCTCCGTCGTTGTTGGTGTAGTTATTTTTGGGAAATAATTGACCGAAACAGTTCTACCTATAGGAAACGCTGTGTGTCATATAGTCTATTTTTGGGGCCGACCGACACGGCGACTGTATGCCCATTTGACCGAGTGCATTCGAGTGAATTTATGCAAGAAATTTGTACCTACTTGGGAGGATGCCTAATTGTGAGGAAGAGTTTTCTGGTTCTGGGGCCATAACAAATTCCACGGAGACATTTTTTTCAGGAAGCAAAAGATTTGTTGAACGGTTTTTTTGGTTGGAAGTTGCTTTCACAATACAGTATACATGCCTACAAGTATCGCAATAGCTTTTTGAATGTGTGATTGTACACTATTAAAAACAGAAAAAAACCGAAACATATGTAGCTACATTCAGAACTATATCGTATTTATTTACCTTCATTTTATTGTTTTTACTTTTTTTATCTCTTTCTTTTTCACTACCAATAATAATAATTAATCAATGTTTTTCTTATTATATGAATTTCTTAACTTATGAAATGTATTATGAAACGTCAATCAATCGGCAGACGGCAATATAAAGCCATGCATATCTCTTTATATTATATATAAACTATGTACTATCATTGAATTTATTTAAATAAAGAATAATAATAATAATAATAATAATATATGTGTGAGAAGATTTTATTGTTATTGTTTGGGTTCTGCAGTTTATGGTGACTTATTTTGAGAACGGTTGTCTTTTTGATTTATACCGGAAGCAGTATAATATAAAATTAACAAACTAATTCTCTATTAGTATAAGGATAAAAGCAGACACATGAGGTCCCCTAGAGAGCGCATTTAGGCCGACAGTGACGATGACGCAATGTTTGTCCGTTCAAAAGAAATGTCCGTACCACGGTATGTCCCCACTCCAACTATTTGGAATGACGAAACTTAACAGAGAAGACAATTTCAGAATAAAATATGTCCAAAAATATGTTTGAAATATGTTAACAAGCAAACAAAATCCTGAATCTGACGTGTCAACCTGTCAGCTAGTTAAATCAATTAAAATAATTTGTGAGAAACTAGTCCTCTTCGGGTCAAAGGAGTGTTCGCCTAAGGGAAGGTAAGGAAGATGTTCGCAATCGGAGATTTTTTTTCTTAGCTATTTCCCTTAATACTTGGATCTTATTTTATACAGAAGGTTAGGGTTAAGCCCAGCATACACAAAAGAGTTAAAATAAGAGGACGAATACTTACGTACTAGCAATATAAAGAACATCCTCTTTGTACGAAAGTAAAGGTCTTCGGACTACTCTTCTTCCCGCTACACTAAACATTCTGTTGAATCAGACATTCATTGACACTTTTAACAGAAAATAGGACATTCTGTTGCATATGAAATCCATTGACACTTTTAGTAGAAAATAAGAAGCCTCTACTGCTGTTCGCCTTAAGGTAACTTCGCAGTGGACCAGTGAAACAACTCAGAACCCTCCCAAGAAGCATATCCATAGGCGTGGTGGCTTCTTCTTCTTTCAGATCACTCTAGGGCAGCGGTTCCCAATCTTTTTTAGTCGCGGAGCACTTTTTAGGTGAAAAATTCCTCGCGGAGCACTTCTTTGCACTTATATGCTATTTTTCGCAGCTATGTATGTGTAGCAAGTGCAATAATTGAATACCGACCGAACAAAAACCGTATCTATTGGGCGCGTTTAAAACACGCCATTGCCGCTAACGCTAATTGAAATTTGTACTGGGAAGACGTTTCTCTGTTAGCGGAAATATTTCTGACAAGTTCAAAAGCACAAAATTAACTACTCACTAGTGTATTGGAATTTTGTTATTTGTAATTTTTTTTTTCCGTGGAGCACTTGGATATCGTTCGCGGAGCACCAAGTGCTCCGCGGAGCACACTTTGGGAAACGCTGCTCTAGGGCCTTCCATCAGGTGGCGATAAGAGCGATAAAATCAGTTTTCGGATAGCATACAATCAGTCCCTATAAGATCTTCAGTAGGTACCTCAAGCCTGTTGTTCATTTCTAAGGGAACTTCCGAGATAGTTCAATAATCACAATTTCAAGACGTCGTTCTAAGAGTTTAATCTCTCTCGACAGGCTGCTTGTTAGCGCAACAATAGGTGGCAGCACTGTCTTATAGGGAAGATGCTGAACTGTTTTTGATAAAGGTGAACCGCGAATCTCTTCGAAGCACGGAAAATCCATCTAGGGAAGCCTTCTGTTTAAACCATATATCAAATACATACATTGGAAGCCTCCATCACTTTGGAAGGGGCTCAGACTAGTTG
This sequence comes from Cheilosia vernalis, assembly GCA_949126925.1. Taxonomy (NCBI): domain Eukaryota; kingdom Metazoa; phylum Arthropoda; class Insecta; order Diptera; family Syrphidae; genus Cheilosia; species Cheilosia vernalis. The sequence continues at coordinate 15,878,621 of OX421361.1, forward strand.
AACGTGTGATAATAATTTTCTAGAATTTATGTGGGACCTTATAATGTATAAAATCCATTCACAATCTTCCGAGGCCTACATCCTAAACGGCTGCTAGGATTTGGTTCAAACTTCGCATTTGGAATTGTGGGCCTACAGCTCGGGCGGTTTTTTTTGCAAGGTAACCGCAATATTTAATTTGTTCGAAAACGGCTCTAACGATTTCAACCAAAATTGATATTTGAGCTTAAGAAGGTGAGGTTAACATGTCTGCATACTAAGTTTTTAGCTACAAAATCGATTGAAATCTGGACATATCTCGAAAACGGTCAATACTATCTACTAGTAATATTCTCATTTCTAACTCAGCAAACTCAGTTTTTCTCTATACTATTGTACAATGAATTTTTGAAAAAAAGTATTTTTTTTTTTTAAATTTAGTTCTTTTAGTTTACCCGAAAATTGTACCAATGATTTTGTCCAAAATACATAGTCAGAGTAAAATTTACGATTTCAAAATTATTGCGTCCTTCATTTTCTATTCGAATCACCGAAAACGATAATTTTAGAAACAGCTCATACCTCGAAAACCCCATTTTTGATTTGGTTAAAACATTAAAAACCAAGCAATGCTAAATTGTTAAGCTAAATTGTTAAGAAATAGTAATTTTGAAACAATATGTTGAAAAACTTGTTACTGTTTTGACTGCATAATTTTAGAAAAACCGGTCTAATTATAATTTTGATCATAATACAAAATAGAAGTATTCTTAATAAGATCCCGTACCTAGTTTTTTAAACAATATTCTACCGAATGATTTTTTTTAGTTATTTATATTTCCCGATCTATTTTCACATAATTATCTGCGGTACGTTTTTGAAATAATCTCAATGCCCCAATGCCACTTTAAATAATAATTTGTTCTACTTGGACTTGGCTTACACAACCAGAAACTGCCTCTTGAACCCTGCTCAAGATAATTCCATAAGCACTCAAGCTGTGCAAATTATTCAAAGACTCTTGGTTTTTGACGAAAAAAGACATGGGCACTCATTTTGTATCTTTTAAGACGATTATCGTCGAAACGATAGACCTCTGACTACAAATTAAGACCTAACAGCCCCTTAATCCCAATTTATAGGTATACTTATTCGAGGTTTGTCAAAAGACTTTCCAACGACGAATATTTCCTCCCAGCAAACCATGTTGCCTGGATTTCGTTGTCAGAAAGTGCATCATTGACGATTCTGTTCTTCTTCGTGTGGGGAAGCTAAGAAACAGCCTGCATTTCTCCTATTCCATTTTCATGCTCGATCCATTACTTAGAAGCAGGATAAGATCTGTCACTTTGGCAGGCGTGGTCTTAGTATGGCTCAGTCGTTAGTGTGCTGGACTGCTGAGCGATGGGTTTCGAGTCCGATTCCCGGAAAATCACAAACAAATTGTTTTTCCGCCTGCTTCACCTCTCGCAAATGTCTGACAAAACATTCGAGAATACAACTGCCATTAAAAGGCTTCTCGCCATAAAATTGTAGTATGTATTTCCCTTCCATTCGTCCCAAAAATAAAAAACTCATACGAAAATCGTCTTTTGAAAGTAAGACACAAAAATTCTTTCAAACATGATGTCATAATTAAGTTCAACTTTTTGGTTGAGGTGTTAATCTATTTTATCAATACCCCTAATGGCAAGATCAACCAGCGATCTAAATCACAACCTCTGAACCCGTCCCAGCTCCATTCAGTCCGAGTTAAGGGCCATTAAGTGCACCAGCATATGAATTTCCAATCACCATAAAAAAAAATCATCTTCCTACAATACCCGGAGAATTTATCCCACATATCCCATACAGAAATGAAATACGTTTATTTTTGCAGGATGCGGTCGGCCCGATGAGTTCAGATATACTTTAGACAAATTTTATCGCATTTTTACGACTTCTTACTATTTGTTGAATAAACATCACCAAATCGAATCGTAGTCATATTGAATCTATTGTCAAGAGTTCTCCTCGTGGCTGTGAGTCCATAAAACCAACATTCCATACGTTCGTTGTGGGTCTGGGGTATAGGGAGAAATTAGTCCATGCCCATTAAGTGTGCAATAAGGAAAACCGATCACCAGAAGGGATCAAGTTAATTTACTTGGTGATCACATTATGGTGTGAGATTGCATCCAAAGTCGTAAAATTAAGAGATGTGGTATACAAGGGAGAAAAAAAGGAGTTTAAGAAATAGGAGTGGATATGCAAGCGGAGTCATTAAATTGAGACGGATGCACTGAGTCACGGCAAGTGCTGAATGACAAAGAACGGAGTGCGATAATGGAATTATTTACGAATCCAGAAATAAACCAGAAATCGCCTGGCAGAGCGTTATTATTTATTTTAAAAATACAGGCACACTGCTGCTAGTTAAGTAGAACTACGGCAACCACACTCTAATTAACAATTCTAAGACTCACATCAGTAGCTTTAGTACAAGTAGCTTGAGAAGAACTAAATTGTAAGCTCTGGACTAGAAGAAAGAAATAGCCCGTGTTGTGACCTTTCTGGATGGGTGTGCTTATGATACTGCTGGGGGAACGGTTTTTGTCATCATTTACTAGCCTTGCTAATAGATGTTTAATGTAACAAATGCGGTTTGGGAATACCCCTGAACTACAAAAAGTTGTGGTAGTATGTCCTAAACCCAAGCATTTTGAAATGTTGTTGGGCTTCGACAACGTTTCTGGCTTTTGCTTGGAAAGGTTCTGCAAGTTTGCTTAAAAATTACACCACAGGCTTTAATTTGGCCTACAAAGGTCGTCAAAATTTCAATTTTTTCAATAAAAGTCACTAACTCGACTATTTGGCTAGCTGTGCGGCGTGTAGCATCATATTCTTGAAACGAGGTTTGTGTCAAGTCCTCCCAAAAATATCCAGTCTATATGGACCGGTAGAGGATTTAATAGACTGTGACTGGGTTGAACTGAGAATTGACATGGCATACATAGTTCGTTAACAAATTATAAAGCCTATTCTATCCCATAATAGGAACCAATATTTCATCTTTTAGCAGTCCCTTTTAGGAAATTTGTTTTGGATTGCATAGGAAACTGAGTCTTCGTAAGGTACACTGGGCTATTGAATTTGAGCCCAAAATTATATTAAAACACCTTTTTTCCATACGATCTACCCAGGTTTAAACCTAGGCCGTGTCTTCGAGATTTCTTACATACAACTAACTTGCTACGAGTGTTAGTGGTGATCCTTGAATTTGAGAACCGCAATAGCTTCGGGCTGTTGCTTTACTTACTTACTTACTGGCGCTACAGTCCGGGGTGGACCTGGGCCTCAACCAACAAGCATCTCCAGCCAGCACGATCTTTGGCCAGCTGTCTCTAGTTTCGCACGCTAAGTTGGTTAAGGTCCCCTTCCACGTGCGTCACCTGAGTCATGGTCTTCCTCTACTGAGCCGTTCCTCGGGTGTGGATCGAAGCCGTTGCCTTGTCTTGCTTTAACGTGACAATTTTTTCTATTGAGACAGCAGTTGTGTCGAAAATATGGCTGACGATAATTTGTTGACAGTATACAGAAACGAACGTGAAGTTTGTTGAGAACTCATTTGGAAAACTTAATTGAACAAAAATATATTTATATTAAAACATAAATATTATTGCTAAAAAATTTGATAAGTTATCAAAAAACCTGTTCCTGATGTTGTGTATAACATATAGTTTTTTACTTATAATTAAAAAATTCCTATGTAGGTATATTTTTTTATTGATTTTTTTTTTTATTTTTATTTCATTTCAGGTATGTCAAACGACCTAACTAAAACATCTACTCAGTAAGACTTTTGAATATGAATGACTATTTATAAAAATATGTTTTGCATCACATATTTTAAGGACTGCCTCGGATCCTATGTCTGAATTGAAGCTATATTATTTCTTAATTCTGGCCGGTGTTTAAAAGTGTTTAAAAGTTTTGCGATAATTAAATTAAATAAAATTAATATCCAAGTAAAAATTTGACTTCGGTAAGGTTGAAATTTGTAATTTCTGTAGGCCGATTTCGAAGTAATTGCTTCCAAAACAACTTCTGTACTACCTTTGCAAAGCATACACGCAGGATTTATAGAGGGATATTAAATTAAGTTTCGTTATAAGATCTCTATTAGACGTCTGAAAATGCGTGAGGAGATGTGTGGAAAGTGAATTGCGTCGGTAAAGTTTGTGGTTCGAAGCGCGTTCGAGAAGCTTCCTTAGAGTTTCTGACAGGAGGCACTACAGAAGCAATGAAATGTCATTAAATTAACAACTTGCGATTGGAAGTCTTAATGTATCTCTAAAATGTATCAAGTATAGTTTAGATTTAAATTATGACCAATTTTCCTAGATCTAATTTATTGGACTACTACGCAGCAGGACTCATGTTCGATTGTCAGTGCGACCCATTGCTAGTAAAATATAAATTATTCGAGTGTGTACTGAATAAAAATTGCAAAAAGTCCATTAGTAGATAGGACAAATAATAATAAAAAACTAAGGAATTGAAAAAATTAAAGAACAAAAATTAATATTAATAAATTAAATATAACAAGGTTTCTCTACCTGTATAAAAGTGCGCAGGATTTTTTTTCCATATAGGCCTTATGCAGACCGCTATGACGTCTTTGTTCAACCTACAGAGTAATAACTACACGGCTTGCGTGTCGACTTGCTTGCATCTTCTTAAAAGAGCAGCTGTATGTTATCGCTCAATTAATTATATATTACCCTCAGAAATGGAACACCCTTCATACATATTTGATGTTCCTCACACGATATCTACTCTAAAGGTTTGTGCCCTCGATAACTCTATTTGATACACAAACCAGTTACAGAGTCGAAATATTTTTTATGGAAACTAAGTCAAAGATATTCGAACCGAACTTTGATGATAACTACTGCCCATTACAACTATGCTAGGCATCAATTGGCTAACGCTACAGCCAAAGGTTCGAAACCCTTATTTTGTTTGTCGGTAAAACCCATCTAAGCAAATAACAACTAGTAGCTACGAACCGAAGTCACTTACCGAATTTTACGTCTCATTAACCGCGAATTCGCAGTAAATTACCGCCACCTGTTTGTGTGTTTTTTAACGACAATCTCTCACCATCACCATTCATGTGTGTGCTCAATTTGTTAATAGCTCAGATAAATATTGAACTCATTGTTATTCACTTTCGAGGACACTGTATGCATGGTGACACCGTAAGCCACTTGAACATTTTTATTTTTTTACGACAGTGTCCCACTTCCTGTAATTATAAATTTTTTTTTCGTACCGACTGCATCTTAAAGTGCTTGCATCATGTAGCCGCCTCCCATTGTGTTGACATTTTGTTCTTAACTGGCACAACGTCGAGTGAATTAACAGCGATTCGTTCTTATGCAATCGACTTGAGGGTTGACCCAGTCCAGAGCAGAGTCAACCTCATCTGCCAAGCGATCGATCAAAACCATGGACTCTCCTGATGCGATGATTCATGTACAGCACTTGTGAGCTAAGAGAGCCATGCATCCATTTGGATGTCCTAATTTGTTTGCGTCCCAGAATAAGCGAATTAAATTAGCTGCAGCAGAGATTGTGGTGTTTATTGTGCGACTTGTTATGGTGGAACGTCTATGGAAAATAATTTGTTCAAAAATTGGGTTCTGTTTGAATTGGCTTTCGGGGATTTGATTGTGTGTTTGTCTTGCACTCGGGCTGCCATCCACATGGAGTGCAATTTGTTTTCTTAAGCAAATTAAATGCATTGGCTAAATTTTTGTGAGAACCATGTGATTGGGTGGAGGCAGATGATGGGGCAACCTCGTTTATGGATTCAATTAGTTGATGGACTGCATAATGTGAACCAATTTGCATATCGTTTGTTTGTTGGGTGCTTCTAATGAGGGCTTGTGATTGCAACGTCCTTGGGAATGCTTGAGGTACTCTCAAGCTGATCCAGTTTGGATTGGCTCTGCAATGACAATGTTCGACTTTCGAGATTTTGTTTGCTTACAAATATAGTATGTTGCGGACTATGAACAGAGTCAACCTAAATCCAGGCAAAACTGTATATGGCCTTATAAAACTATTCGTCATTCGTGTGAGTGGACCTGCACTTTTTTACTGGTCCCCTATTTTTTTGTATTTGTTTCTGCAAGTCATCTGCTGCAAAGCCGATGAAGGTGAAGACCTTGACTTTTTCAGATGGATTTGGCTCCCATTTTCATGCGGTCCGAGTCTGAGAATTGGCACTTTGAAGTGTCTATCTTGGAAAAGTTAGATTTGTGGACTGGCGAGGAGTAATCGGACTTTTGGACTTTAAAGAAAAGCAAACCATTTGGTTCGGATTGCTGGGTGAGAACTTGGTGTTTCTATTTTCGTTACGAACTCCATTCTGAATGTGAATTCTGAGAAAAATCAGTGATTGAATCCGCTTCACTTTTATTGGTATTCGAACACGCAGTGCAAAAACTACACCGTCTCCACTCCAATTTGCATAGTCATTGGTATAGTGATATTGTAGGTTCAACAAAATCAGTGCGTTAGCACGTAAGATCAGCTAAATGATCGTGTGAATGTAGACCGAACGAAGTATCTTCATATCAAGCTATCCGGATGATACCAAATATGGATCGACCTTTAGTCTGATGATCATTATGACTGTGGGTCATCGGACTTGGAGCTTAATCATCGTCATGATACTACTGACACAATTTTATTTAAGCAATTTAATATAATTTCATTTGTTTACCGCTAAGGATTTATTTTTCTGATGAGGATCGGTGCAGTGATCTTAAATCAGGCTGGAAATAGATAGAGCATTATGATCAAAATAGTTTAATGGTTTAAGTAAAATTAAAGTGAATGCAAAAGTGTTTCTGCCGCCCTTCTAAAAATGGCTGCCTCGATCAATTTGGTAGAATTTGTTGGCTAATATCGAGCGACAACAAATTCGCTACCCACTTCCTGGCAGCCTCGCATTCCCCCAGAAATTGTGTACAAGTACCAAACACTAGGTCATTTCTTAAATTAAATGTCAACCACCTTCCAATCGATTAATCTGCGCGATAATCTCTCTCACCCCGCACCAGATATCAATCGACACGCGCAAATTGTTCACTGACTTTCCTAAACCGTTAAAAGTGATTTCCGCTTTTGGCGAGCGAACTTTTTTTCCTATTTTTTTTTTTTTGTGCAATACCAAAACAAGCATAAATAATGCTTCATACCTGCTGACTCACTTTCAAAGTCGTAACAAACAACAGTTGAAGTTTTCAGGTTTACTACAATGCTGCCATGGTAAGCTGTACTGCTCACATAGCTAGCTTTTGTGTAGTGAAACTTCTTGTACTGGCAACTTTTTCTGGGACAATGTGCGGTTGGTTTTAACGTTTTCTATGACTAATTCTATTTTTGGCTCAATGCAAACCGCACCAACATACAAATGCTCATTACATTCCATATTGGTGTAGGTATGGGAGAAAAGTTCAGCTCAGCTTTTGCTATATATGGGGAACTATTGCCCAGCATGGTGCGTGAGTGTGGTGTAGGTCGTAAATTTTATTTGCTAATTGAACTACACATGCTTTTGGGAAACCAGCTGGGGTAAGGGGGTCCATCACTGCAACTCCTACAAGCGTTTGTATGCCTGGCGAGATACAATAACCTCTCCGATTGGATACACCGTTCTTAATGTCAGATTTATAATTAAACGTTTAACATTGTTAGCACAAGAGGTTGTCCGTACGAGTATTTGTGCTATTAGAAGTTGGGGGGGTTTGTGTTTCATGTGTTTCTAATTCGCTTTCTTCCTCGCTGACAGGCGCGATGTATGTCGATTATTGAGGAAAGGTAACTCGGATTTGATTTATTGCCGGACATCACGAATACGAATGCGCAGCGTGTGCAGGCGGGGTCACTTTGATTAACCCCTTTGCGGATGTGGCGGGAAAAGCCATTAATTGATAATTGCTGTACAATTTAGCAAGATATATAATGTGGAAACCGAATGATAGGTGAAGTGTTAATTCATTTACTTCGGTGTACGTTCAGGTTTGTACATTGTACAACTGTCAAAAATTCCATACACGTCAGAATTTGCTGCCCATGCATAAATTTCAAACATGGGAGACACTTGATAGGGAAGAAGACACCTGTATCGAAGATGAATAAAGCATCAGCCTGCTTGTGGTGTTTTTATCTGTCACAAAAAAAAATCATCAGAGGATGTCCCATAATTTATGACATCCAAAGAACGCTTCTTTAGTGAAACATCGGCTCACACCTCATTCGTCCTCAGCATCGAGCGATGAGATCTTCTTAAACTCATTCAAATACGTAGGTATAGTCGTACAACCTGCGCAATATAAAATTGGGTATGGCTTCAACATTGAAACTTAGTAATGGTGTCAATCTCATCTTGTAGTTTTGGCTTTTTCTTCTTCGGTTCGTTTGGTTCCTGTAAAATTATTCCAATCCACTCCAAGTTAATCAAAAAGAGTAATAGCTCAGTGGTATAACTTGTAGATGATCCACATGGCAGAAGTTCATTCAGTTGGGCGTTTCTTTTGGCATAATTTCAAGGCGACAGAAGCATGACTTCACCTGTTTACTATTGAATTCCATTGGGAACATACTCTACCGTATGTTAAAATTCTATAAAGATCGGCAAGTTCTCAAAGTGGGTAGTAACCCCTGACAGGATTCACTGAAAATTTCTATAGTTTCACAAAGAATGTCTCAAGAATATTTAAGTACAAGCAGCTTAGGCTTTTTAAGACCGTATTTTCCAACTACTATAAAAGTCATAAAAAGTAAAACGAAACTAAGCAAGTCGACTTCATAAAAATCCTTGCTTCCCAATTTGCATGACCACAAAGTCCGCTTCACTAATGTGTTTTTTTAATAACTAAGTCTTATTGGCATGTTACCTATTTTCCTACACCAGGATTATTTTTCTTAATTATTATCAAAATTCGTTAAGCCGCTTCTGTCACTCTGTATTCGCGACAAATACGAAGTATAAAGGTTTGCTAAGGATGATCCACTGTTTATAGCATTGACTGTCACTTCGCGAGTCAGTTCTGTCTATTACATGATAGTGGACCGTTGTCTCCTTGAAGCATAGTTGTCATCTTGTGACGATCATCATATTGTAGATGATTTAAATGTCTGTTTTCTCCATTTTGCTCAGCAGTACTTAAAGATACAGGTGATCACCATCGTTGGTAGTAAAACTGATCTTCAGTTCCATCTGCATGGTGATCTTGACATTAGTCGAATGACAAGTTGCTATATTGCAACGATCATCATATCATAGATCACGTTAATGTCGGTACTATTTATTTCGGTCAGCATTGGGAAGACTTGCAACTGCTAGTTAAGTATTTGATTCGCATTGATCTTCACTTTGAAGCGAGTAGATCAGCAAAACTTTGATTTTATAGCTTTTTCGAATTAAAGGTTTCAAATTTCTTCGATCTAAAGGCTTTCTTTGAATACTTTAAATAAATTTGCAAGTAAAATGAATCTTCAGCTCGATCTGTAGTGATCTTCATATTACGTGATCAGCCTATCATTCTGAACCGTTCGTCACAATAAACGTGACTAGTTGGTCCCACAGAATAAAAATAAAGCGCGACTGTCGCAAGTCGACTTAAATAAGTTTTATACTGTTTTTTGGAGTACAGATAGTTGGCATATGTTTGGACTGAATTTGAGACGGCCAACTATGTGATCGTCGAACACCGATGAATGCCGTCGATCGGTGGTGTTGTCTTCTTCGACTCTTGTCACGGATAGCCGATCGAAATCGATTTCATGATCCAGAATTGTCATCTGTTGAAATTGGTGATTAGTGATCGTTCCGATCGAGCCCATCGAACACAGTTCATTTCCAATTTGTACCCAACGATGTCCACAGTTCGATTGAAATCTAGTTGTCAATCCAGGACTTAATATATGAACTGCATCCATGGCGCATGGTCGTCATCTTTGTCACAATACAATTTTGCATGGCTGGGCTCTATTTAAAATCCATTTACGACAATTTACCAAGCGGCAAATTGATTGTAACTTCCGCTCCCACACACATCTCGGGGCATATGTATTCCGTGCACACTGCCTACATGAATGCATTCAAATCAGATTTACCTCTAATTGATATGCAAATCGCACACCCATCCTCCTCGTGCTTCTCCCCAATTAAGCGCACTCCCTGTCGTCTCTCTCCTAGTGCGATCAATTATTCTCGAAGCGAATTCAGATCAGTTTTCATAAAAAGCGACGCCAAGGCTTCATCCATAATGCAAGCAGCGAAGGTGGTGCTAATAGTGGAATAAGTAGTAGTAGTGGAGCAAAATATTTACCCCACACACCAGGAGGTGCGGGTGGGCGTCTGACAGGAGGAAAGTACTTAATTACACCATCATCGTCGTGCTGTGTGCACACCTTAGACCCACAATGTGCATCTCGCACTCACCAAAACCGAAAACCCATCATCATCTCACCGTATCAGCCATCTGCATCCGATGGGTATGTGCAGCAACGTCCCACCACACCAACATTCACATTATTCACCTGACATATTTGCATTTTGCACTCGATGCTAATTTATTAGCAAAGCGAATGTTACAACGTTCACCGTGACGATGATGATGATGATGATGGGTGATGGTATGATGGGGCATAAGTGGAAAGCGGTCACACACACCTTGGATTTCGTCGTTGCCGTGTCGTGCTGATGTTCAGACTCTCCATATCCAAAACTAAATCGAACACATATCTATATATCTCGGACGAGTGTGTTTACTGAGACATTTGTTTAAATTAGTTCGCTGTAAGTGCGCTGGGGCGCACGGCCATAAATCATGCATCCATCCGTTCAGACTTTGAGACGGATGGCAAACATTGGATAGATCCAACTGACAGACAGACAGATAGACTAACGTCCCAACAGAGGTTGAGGGATATTTTTGCATTTCGGGGCGTTGGCGCAACATTATTATTTGCTGCGTTCCGCTGTAATGTGACAAAAGTATTCAAGGATGGAAATTACCACCTCGAACTATAACTCGCTCGCTGATTTATGCGAGAGCATACACAAAGCTACACTCAACAGACATCACTTGAGAGTTGAGAGGTGGTTTGGAAATGTTTTTGTTTTCTCTCTGGGTACACGTCTTGGGTAATTATACTCAATTTTCAGTGCGGCGCGCGAAGGGCACGTTGAACGTGCACCTTTGTTTTGGGATCCTACTCGCATGGACTGCCTGGCTGTGCTCAAGTGGGCTAATTTTGGAAATGCAAATGCTTAAGCCGTTGATGTTGAATCGCATGAATAAATGTTTATTTGACCGGGTTTGGGGCGCGTGAGGGATTCCAGTTGGCGAAATGTCTTTGAGACGTTGACACATTGTGATGGAATGTATCGAGACGAGCTCGAGTGTGTGCTTGAGATTGTAGTTTTTGTTTAAAAATAGCTCTAGTGGGAGTCTGATTATCTGCTTTGTTATTTCAGGGGGTGTTCTTTCTGACTAACAGATGGCGGTACCCACAAAAATCGCTGGGCTGTCAAATATGTTGCGCCCATCTTTTTATTCATAGAATTTGTTTTGAGTTCATGGAGTACGCTTCTATCAAGCGCTGGATTGAAAATTATAGACACCAATTCGAAACTCTGCTATGTCGCAGGCTGTGCTGTGCATATACAACAACATAGGCCCATGCTTCGGGTTGCTTTGTGATCGCTCTTTTCTCATATTTTTTCAACGAAACGCAGTTTTTGAGTGATGGTTTGGACGTAGGGCCACGTAGTGTTACCTGACAACAAACTTAGTTCCAAGCTCTTTCAAGCCACCAAACCTCTTCGCCTTGTGTCGTTGAATTTAATTTTTGCGATCGATAATGCAACGCCTCACATTTTCCTTGTAAGGGCCAGTTAAAATCGGTACATACTCCTCTGTACCGTCTACGAATCATAACATTTGTAACATTTTTATTTGTGCGGCGCTTCGGTTGACTCTGTCCTTACATCCCTTGTCCGATGGTGGTCCACAGTTTTGCGATTTGGCTCAGGCATATATCGTCTTTAGTCAGCATGATTAAGGTTTCTTCAACAGGACCTACTTAATACTTCCTTAAAGCAAAATAAGGCCTCGAAAGCCACCGCCATAGAAATAGTACTGGCGAAAGTTTGTATACTTGTGGCATTTTTGATCTCAAACAATTTTCATAACGATAAATATCTTGGATCTTTCACTTTCTTTTTAATAAAACCGAGTGATTATATCTTGGATCTTCCACTTTCTTTCTAATAAAACCGAGTGAGGTCATAGAAGCCTTTTGGTAGTTGGTAGTGTTCTCTATCAAAATCATTGGATTGGAGTCATCGTAAGTGTTTTTTTTTTTTTTCTTAAACAAGCCAAGACACTAAAGAACTCGTGTGAGAAAATGAAGATCCAGATCTAAAGGTTGTACAAGGTTGTACTAGTAGTTCTTGATCAAATATGATGAATTAAAAAAAATGGTTCTGATTTCACCAGCTTACCAAACCGAACACCTTTTCCAAAGGATAAGCTGGTTTTATCACCTGAGAAAAATTTAAAAAAAAACCGGCCAAGTGCGAGTGTCACTCGCGCACCGAAGGTTCCGTAGTTGGCTAAAGTCCAACCCATCAGATATTATTTCAAATCGATAATATCATTCAATTTTTCCCCTGTTCATGAATTCATCACAATTTAGTTTAATTTACTTACTTAATATTTTTACTCTCAAAACTTACTCACACATGAATCTCATTTTCTAATTATTACCTAGTACCCAACCCATACAGAATGCGACATGTCCCAATTGAAAAACTATTGACTAAAAATATATTACTTTTATTTTGTTCTGTACTCCCCAAAAAATGTATTATACTCCCCAACGAAATTATGAAGCGACAGCCCTGGTGTCTTTGATGTGGTCAATTGTGCACAACTGCGTACTAGATTAGAACATAAATGAGAGCAACGTATTTTACATGGTAAAATTATCTTTTTTGCAAATATCTTGTAAACTATTAACTTTTCGGCAAAACAGTATTCAGCACATATAAAGATAAGAACATGATCTACAAAAAAGGAATTTATGTATTTTTTTGTGAATCAAGAAATAAACCCTTTTTTGGGCGAATGAAAATATTTTTTTCACCAGATTACTAATTAATCCAAAACCAATCGATGTATTCCTTCCATTGGTATTTGTCGTTTAACTAGAGGTTATACCGGATGTTGTGTGTAAATTTTAGCCTCCTATGTCAATCGGTTCTTGAGATAGACCTGGTAACAAAATTGGCTTAGTGGGTTCGGACAGACAGACAGACAGACAGACAGACGGAGAGACATCCGAGCGAAACTAATAAGGTTACGTTTTTTCCCTTTGGGTACGGAACCTTAAAAACAGTTGCCGACGCTGGTCTGACTACATTTCATCTTGGTTTACTCCAAAGTTCTTCGACAGATATTTCTAAAATCTTAGCTCTAATTGTGAATAAGATTTATCCGCTACTGATGTCATTCACCTCGAGGACTAGAAATCGTGTACAGTACAGTACAGTATTTCGCTTTTGTGATTTGTGAACCATTCTGTAATGACTTAATAACATACCTGGCCAAATACCCATGTAACTCTAGTCTTAATGTTAGCTGCGAGCCTTAAGCTATATATAGGTACCCAGGGGGCATTCTATATCAGCCCTACAAACTTCCCTCCATTGAAATAATAGTGCGAGCGAGTACCCAGTGTGTAGTCCCTAACTAGTTGTTATTTTGAGCAGTCTGGACTGCAAACAACTAACTGAAACATGGGTGTGTAATTTGAAAGCTAATTGATGTCTCCATTAAAGCGTTTGCTATGGTACCTCAAGATTGCGATGTTGGTCCATGACTCTTTATTAATGCTTGTCATAATTTGTACATCAATAAGTTCCTAGAGCTGCGAAATGAAGGTGGCAGGACATGTTTGATCGCTGGTATAGGGAACAGCTTTACTAAAAGAGAAATTAACTTTCAGCATTCTTCCACCAAGAGTGATGACAGAGGATCCGATATTCCTTTCTGTTTCGAACATCCAACTTAAAAAGGCTCTTGTTTCGGTTGTACGCAGTTGATCTCTGACTGATTAGACTGACTCTCCAGGAATAGTTGGTTCTTTGTTTTATTTGTTGCCAACAAATTGTCCTAATCTCTTTAATGTCAAGTGTCACAGGATCCTTAAAAGACCTAACTTTAGATTTTATGAAGGGGTAGTTCAAGGAATATACCCAATTTCTTCTGTCACTTTGTCCCTTTTAAAAGGTGCATTTTTGTCAAATATGGTATGTATACCACTTATAACTTCCGACAGGGAGCTTCTCAAAGTTTGGTCACCTTTATACAAGATATTTGTCTATGGACCTGAATATACTTGTTTATCATATGTGCTAAACCTTTCTTCGACTTCAACCTTTAAATATTGTTCCACAAGACTTCCTTTTTGCCTTTGATCCCATTTGCGAGCACCTTAGTGGTTAGTGTGTTGGACTACTAAGTCCAGGTTCGAATCCCGCAAAAACCTAAATCCCAACTCAGGGTTTTTTCACTACGCCACCTCTCGCGAACGTCTGACAAACATCCGAGAGTATAACTGTCTTGAAAGAGTTTCTCAATTAGCCGTTTGGAATCGGCATAAAATTGTAGATCCCTTCCATTCGTTCCAAAAATGAAATCTCTTACAAACGAAGCTAGGCGTAGGGTCCCTTGTTGGACCTTGGACTTGTTGCGCCAAATTATATATAAATCTTCTCGGGGTTCAATGTCAAAATATTACCTGCTTCTTGCCGTTGATTGTTCTTATTTTGACGGATGTGGCTTGCACTTTATACCATGATCATTTTCTTTATCTTCACCACAGATATTCACAACAAGATTCAATAGATAGGAAAAGGTCGACCGAAGCAGTCAACCCAACACAAGAGTATGATTGCATAATAAACCCTATCTGACTTACGAGGGGACTACTGAAACCGGTATTGCGTTTGCTAGCCGATCCTTTCGATTGACAACCTCTCTCATCATGGATGGTGTCTCTGTCCTCCAAGACTAGGGCCAGTTTGTGCTTTTCCGTCTGTATACCTGTTTGGTCCTTTTGGACCGTCTTTCCAATGCCAATGTATTCGGCTCCTCAAATATTCGGCTATATTTCCATAAAAATTTTGAGCTTCCGTAAATTTAAAGTCGAGAATAAATTTGGTTATTAGTACGGTGCACTGTGTTCTGTGTCCTTAGCTCTAGTCTTTGAATTATTTGTTTCTTTTTTCTTTCCGTTTGTTATGTCGATGTAGGTTTCCACTAGTAAGTTCAGGTGAGGCAGTAGATATGGCCTCGGCCAAGACAACTCGATAAGGGATAGGTTAGGTATTCACATGGTTCTGAAAGGGTCAAAATTCTTTTTACAAAATTCTGGTTTTAAAAATCAGTTCCTCGAAATTCTGCTTTACAATATTCTGCAAACCATAAAAATTGTTTTGAAAAATGTTGAAAAGGGCGCGATTTCATTTCATTCATTCCTTCATTTTTATTGTTTTTTTATTATTATTTATTTTTTTACCAATTTTTTTATATAATTTTATGTACATATTATACAAATAATATTAAATTGGAATAGTTGTTAATTTTTGTTTTTTAACATTTTTTTTAGTTTAAAAAAGGCAGAATTTTATTTAAACTTAAAAAGCAGAACTGTAAAAAAAGCTAAATTTTTGTGTGAAAAGACAGAATTTTCAAAGCAGAGAGCAGAATTACGACCCGCTCCCTGTAGTGTTTCTCCACGCCCCACACAAAACATCCACCTGCTCCATTCATACCTATCATTCGCCGGCATTAAGTGGCGGTTCAACGTTAAAGATTGTCGCTGAAAAAGTCATTTAAACTGCCAATCAACACCACTTTTCACACCAACCAGCTATCGGTTTCCTTGACCAAAGCCGCACATATTCCGTCAATTCTCAGAGTTTGCCACCGTCCGACCATCATCACATACTGCTCAGACAACTATTATGGCATCTGCGCCGGTTTTTCTCTCAATCATATTTCATTTCATAAAATGCTGCAAATTGCTAATAAAAACGTCTAACGACAGTCGTAATTGAAGACCTATCAATAAATCACAGAAATTCACATTTTATTGACCTGAATTATTGGCAATTTAAATTGCTAATGGAAATGAAAATGTATTTCACGTCGTCCCACAGGGAGCACATTCGAGTATACAGGCTAGCACACTTCGGAGGCGCATTTATCTCTCTGTTTGTTCGTGGCGGCTCTCCACATGGGAGTTTGATCAACTTCACAAATGGATATGGAGTTCCGTCCGATACTCGATATTAACAATGGCTTCGACGATAAAAAAAAAAATAAAACCATAAACCACTTAACTTTCTTCTCAATTACAAAATCGTATGTGGAGTGCATTTCAAAAGCTTTATTTTTATATAGGTATACAGACGGGTGTAGGTTCGAGTGTATATCTCTCAGACTTGGATACGTTTTTCTGTTGCTGCCAACTGAAATATCTCTACCGAAGCGATTACGTAACAGAAAATGCGGTGGTCATATTGCCGGTAATTAGATACATTTACCGATAAGCTACCCCCGGTTAGCCTAGGGTTACCATCAACGAATGTGCACTATAGAATCGCGCGCAGTTCCCATCACTTCGGCTGCATCATCATCACCGCCGCCGCCCCTAACTGTCTGCGGCCGCAGGCATTTTCCAGTGAAAACTCAACGCAACTCTCCCATCGGAGGAAAAACAATTTCTATACCGCACACAACTGCGGCGTTGTAATTATTTCTTAATAATTACGCGCGCATATAGCAGATAGCGTTACCGGCGGCTCGTATCTCTGTGTGATGACTGTGATTATGCTTTTTGCACAGAACACTCTGTATGGGATATGGCTGATGTGAAATGAAAACCGACTAACGTCGGTCGGGAAAACTATCATCAGAATGTCTCAGGGCTTTTTGCGACGTTTCCATATGTATGCAGAGGGTAGGTTAGCTGAACAACAAAAACTGTCGCATGTGGGGACAAAAGAAAATCTCATTAGAAAAGCATTCGCAGATAGAAATTGTGACGGTGTAATTAGATTAGCGAGAGGAGGTGCGCGCCAGTTCGTTACGGAACAAAGGACTAGAAGTAGAATATCGCACGGGCATACAACATACGAGTGCACATGCGGGCTTAAGATTGACTACCTATAGGTACATTAAGTGCTCTCGTAATCAAGTCTTGTTATGCAACTGCGGTCGGTTCTGCTGCAGAGTGTCAATCATGTGTGCTCTAATTTGTGGGTGACCTTTGGTTGGGTAATTGAACCGATGCAATGGACTGGCGGGTGATTGGTGCCGTAGGAGCGAAATAGACCAGCAAGTGCGATGAGGCTGAAATCGAATTAAATTGCGTGACATATATATGAGAGTGCACAATCGAACGAGAGGTTTTGCCAATCGTATAAGATATTCGTTTGACTGAGTAGACCTACAGAAGGCGACTAGCTTTGGTCAGAGGTGTCACATCAGCATTGGCATTCGCTTTTTGTTTATTGAAGACATTGGCATGCAGTTGGGTTATCATCATTTTCCTATTCATTTCAATTCGTTTACCTGAACCTTTGACGTCATGTAGCTGCCGCGATAAAATTAGTATCAAAGTCCTACTTGCACCGCAACTCGGGACACTTACTCACAAAATATTGGGACCAGCAAATTTCTCGTCGACTGCTTGGCAGTGCAAGGCGCATATCTCAAGTTGACAACTTTAAAAACTGAGTAAAGTGAGTTATCAATGAAACAAAATTATCCTGGGGGCAGATTTTGTAAGGCGAAACGAATGATTGGCCATATGTTACACAAGTAACTTTTTTCGTGCACACGAAGACGTTTGATCGTTTTGCCTTACAGAATCTGGCCCCTGATTTAATTCACCAACTCAGTCAATTGTTGAGTTGTCTCGTATGCATCGACTAATTAAATATTTGCACAGCTTCTTTCATCCGCAAATGTATCCTCCATTATCTCCGTAGCCCTACCTTTTCTCAAGAAATAATACTCTACCTTGAATCCTTTTTAATTGAAAATCTTGCCAAACTAGCAGACATACACCTAAGTCTTCGTAACTTTATTCAAAACACCTATCTACTACTTTAGGGATCCGTGTGGTCTGACAGACGAACAACCTATGGTCAAAGTGTGTCCTTTCGGTCATTCTTGGGCCTCGGATTTTCTCATAATGTGTTATACACATGCTGGGCTCCCAAGTTTGCCAAAGCTGATTTTAAAGAGCTACTGGTCCAGTTCGTCGGCTCTTTCTAAATCCTATTCATTAACCAAGCACCAGCTGTTTCCATGTTAATAAAGTATGGTCTTTTTTAAAACCAACCGAAACCTGCTCTAGCCTCTTTACTATCAATAGCCTCATATTATCAAAGTAGCTACCAAGGGTCTTCAATTTAAAAGTCTTAAGAGGTGGATAGAGGTGTATTGATGACGGCTGTATGCTGTCAACGTCCCTACAGCTTCTGCAGACTATCGAGGAGTCGCTCCGAAAGTAAACCTAGCGCCCAGTGTCCTGTAAGACCAGATAATCAGGTCTTACATGGTTTTAGTCACCAATCGGGTATAGATCTCTGGCGTGACCGCAAGTTTTTCGTGACGTATCTAAAATATATTCGTCTGCAAGGCTACTCAGCGGAATTCTTTTATTGTGTAAACCTCTCACATCACAATGGTCCTATGTTGGCCTTATTGTGGCTGTACTTACTGTGGTCTCACACCCTAACCTAAAGGCCAGAAATATATGAATCTTTGATATATTTTTTGCTTTTTCATGATCATATTTGATTTTAATGAACCGACTCTGAGAGTATACAGCGATTCAAGGTCGCGCCTCCTCATCTCCTTATCTGATGGGTTATAATGACCAATGATTAGCTTAGACCCAGAATTACAAAAAAAAAAAGGTCCATACGCCGAATTGCCGGAGAAAGCTATTTCTCCCTGGTGGCTCCTTTGTCGACCCAGTCTACTTTGCCAAAAGTTCTTTCAGTATAAACCCTTTTGATGGGGAATAGTCTGGGGATTTGATCATTTTCGAGACACATAATTGTGACACAATATAGGCATGATCTTACAGACTTCAGGTGACCATATAGTTAATAGTCTGTCACTAGCTGATTTTGGCCGCTTTGCTGCAATATAATGCACGTCGAAGGGGGTCAGTCGCAGGCGTAGAACTAGCTCGATCTGCTTTCGATATTGGTAAAAAGCTGAAAGATTGCATTTTGTTTTATTAGATATCTTGCGGGAAAAAGGATTCCCCACTTCCTTGGGGAACACCTGAAAAATTTCGAATTTCATTCGCTGATCCAATTTTAACAAATTGTTTGCGATTAATCAAATAATTGCCATTCTATTTTAAAGTATACTAAAATGAATTCCAAAAAGTTAAAGTTTATTTAAAAGAATATTGTGCCGAACACGATCACAGGATTTAGACAAATCAGTTCATAATATTATATACTTGACATCTTTTAATATTTTCAAGACAGTACTTGGTAAAAATAACCAAGTTTGTAAACAAGAGCTTTACTAATATTTAACATTAAACAATTATTAACACACCAGGTGGATAAATTGTTTAAATCGATTTGAATCTTGGAGCAGTCATCGAGGCTTTTAACTAACCTTGACAGAATTCAAGGTTTTGGATATGGATAATATCATAAATAAATTTAATAAACATTAGCGGTCCAATATGACTACCTTGTGGGACTCCAGAAGTGCAAGAAATAGATCTTGAGTAGTGATTATCCAGGCATACTCGTTGAGACCTACCTGTTAAATATGATGAAATCCATTTTAACATACTAGAGTGCAAACCAAATATCTCAAGCTTTTTGGTAAGCAATCAATGATTAACAGAGTTAAAGGCCTTGCTACTAGAAACCTATTTTCAACTACATTAGCAACAAAAGACGTTGCGGAGCGACCAGAAACAAACACATGTTGCAACTTTGATAAAAACACTTTATTTTATTCTTAACAAAGCACTTAAAAGCATTGGGATAGTAGAAAGTTTACAAATACCTCTACAGTTTGCGACATCGTTTTTGAGACAGAGTTAAATATTGGAACCAAAAAGGAAATTTTTCTGCGACCACATCTTCACCATAAGAAAGCCTTTCCATTCCAGTATGTATCTTAAATAGCTCGTCAACTATGAACGGAGCCAAATATGTGCGGTGAGAGAACTCCGCCCTATGGTACCCCGGTATTTTTAAGATGATCCCTAAAGCTTCTTACTGCTCCACCGGATTCATTGTCTTGAAAAAACACACCTCCACATCTATCCACGTATAGTGCAAGTAGATCAACACTTTAATAAAATTTTATCTTAAAATAAATCCTAGCCCCCCTTCAGTGATTTATTAACCTAAACCCTCTTCCTTTATAATTACAGAGATGGCAACGAAGATGGTTTGTGCTGTACGACGATGGAGAACTCACATATTCCGTGGACGAACACGTAAGTACTTCCTGTAATTCGTATCCCTTTCAATAATAAATCGATTTATCCGCTGATAACAAATTTTCGTCGATTAAGTTACAACCACATAACCGTAAAGGCTCGTAAATAACTGCCACACCACACACCTGTTGTCTGATAGGTTGACTGCCACTAATTACCACCGATCGCCCAGTGTGGTCGCAATTATTCATTGAAAGTTCACCCATCATCCTCGGGTGTCTTCCTTTCAAAATCTTGCGGCCTATAACTTCGTTGTATACCACCGAAAAATATTTCACTTAATTATCCGTGTTACCCCGACATACGAATACGACTCGTTTCCCAACAAGGAGACCGACATTTGTTTTGGCCGTTGTCCTCGTCTGACCACTTTCGATTCGCCAAAGTGCATTCCGAACATATCGGCCTGGGCCGGTTGTTCAGCCAGATCTTGGCCATGTGATAACTGCGGCTTGAACTTAATTTCGTTTATATCGCGGCGGTTTTTTTTTTTTCGCAGGCTTGAACTGCACGTACTATTGACACATTGTGAATTATAGCATCGGGGTAATAATTTCTCACATGTCAGAAAGTAATAAAAAAAAAGGGAAAAAAGTGGGAGTGGCTTAGAGATGTGTAGGTACGAGGAGAACGACCTAAACATGCGATAATTTACACGTTATACTCGCAGTTGGGACACACGAAACGACCGAAATCGCGCAAAGATATGGAATAAGGATGTTGCCTACTAATTGGCACCCTACAGGCCGCGCTGTCATAACTGTCCGTGTTCGTATGCACCGAGATAGTGTAGCGACGCACAAATAAATTGCAGATTTTAACTTTATCCGGTTGTAGGGATTTGTTTGCAAAATTCCAACCCATGGTGGACATTTGATATTGGATATGTCGAGGTTTAGGTCTAGGTGATTGCTCCCTGCCGAGGTATTAGGTGGCGTAAGCCTTGTTGAAAAATGGAAAATCTAAAGGTGTTTTTCTGGCGCGAAAAGTGTGAAAATATGCAAACGGACGGTGGGATTACATGGACCCGTACAAGAGAGTATCAATTTGTTTAACCATGTTGGCTGTAGTCGTATCCTGCGAACGGGAACCCTTCAAGGTGTTGTGTTCCATCGGATTGTGTGATCTAGAGGGCAGCCACCATATCTGGCGACAAATTTAAGCCGATTTATGCACTTGCATGTTGGGAGTGTGTCGCGTGAGCTTGGACTTTGGTTATTGGTCTATCATGTGGTTTGGTTTATCGATGGCGGTGCTGATGGCTCGATTAGGTTTTGAATGCTGTGCTGAGGGATACTATTTATTGAACAATGACGCATTGAGCTGAAGAACGTGGGCAAAGGGGCGTAGCTCTGGCTATGCTACTCAAAAGTGCATTGTCGTATTAATGAAAACATTTTTCTTCTAAAGGGTGATTTTTTAAGAGGTTTAGAACTTTTTTTAAAAAAAAAAAAAAACACAAAAAATTCGAAAAAATGAATGAAATATTTATTTGAATCGATAGTTTGAACCTTGCAATTTAATGTTTAAAGATCATTTCATGCAAATGTTGACCGCGGCTGCGTCTCAGGTAGCCCATCCGCTGAGTCCAATTTTGGCATACTCTTTCACACATATCGGCCGGTATCTCACGAATGAATGCATGGATGTTGGCTTCCAGTGCGTCAATCGAAGCGGGCTTGTCCCTATACACATTAGCCTTGACATACCCCCACAAAAAATAATCTAATGGTGTCAAATCGCACGATCTAGGCGGCCAATTGACCGGCCCGAAACGTGAAGTTAACTGTTCACCAAACTCGCCTCGCAATTGCGCCATTGTTTCGCGTGCTGTGTGGTATGTGGCACCGTCTTGTTGAAACCACATATCATGCAAGTCAAGAACTTCCATTTCGGGCAAAAAAAAGTTTGTTATCATCGCTCGGTAGCGTTCACCATTGACAGTAACGCTGCGATTCGCATCATCTTTGAAGAAATATGGCCCAATAATGCCGCCGACCCATAAATTGCACCAAACAGTGGCTTTTTCGGGATGCATTGGTAGCTGTTGCAATGCTTCTGGCTGATCTTCACTCCAAATGCGGCAATTTTGCTTATTTACGTACCCATTCAACCAAAAATGAGCCTCATCGCTGAACACAATTTTTCGATAAAAAAGCACGATGAACATTTCGAACCGAGCACGAATTTGGATGGTAAAATGCAATAATTTGCAAGCGTTGTTCATTTGTAAGACGATCCATGGTTAAATTGCAAACCAAACTGAAGCTGTTTGACAGTGACACAAGGTACTAAACACACGTCAGCTGTCAAAACCAGTGTTGCCAAAACCAAACCAGCTAAAAAATCACCCGTTATCTATAGCGCTATCCTGCTATCCCGGCTGATTTTCTGCCATCCTGATATTTCTGGTTGCCCTTCGCCATTAGAATAAATAAGTAGTACGCCGCCTAAATTTACTTTGTTTAAGAGTTCGGGTGTACCACGGCCTGAACTTGGAAAACGTTAAAAAATCACTGTAGCGGTCGTTATTGACACAGACCAAATTTGAACCTTTCTTTTGAATTATTGACTGGTTATGCCGGCAGTCCATCGGAAGTTGATGGGTAGCTGGAGAGCAGATATGTACCCAGCAAGCTGTCTGCAGTTGCACAGACAAAGTTTTGATAAAGGTCTTAACCAAATTGCGGTCTTCCTCAGCTACATGTGTTAAGAATGAAGGCCTTCTGTAATCTAAAAATAAATAGTTTGGAGTAGGTAACAGTTCCCTTCATGACAGTTACACTCTCGGGCTATTTATCAGACTTTCGCGAGAAGTGTCGCAGTGGAAAAACCCCTTAAGATGTAATTTTTACTTTTCCGGGAATCGACTCTGTGATCCCTCGCTGAGTCGTCCAACACAATTACCACTGCCACAGACAGCTTGCTGATTCGCATGGGCTTATCGGATTTTTAAATAATTGTGTTTCTGATGTTGGTCTGTGAGTTTCTGACAGTTCTTCAAGAATGATACTAAGAAATTTAAGTGATCGCATGTCTTCAATCTGTTTTCGTAATACAAGCGTTCTGTTGTGTTTTTGGCAAACTTTGACGGAGCAGCGAACATAACTTGACACGGCTATTTATTTCCTTGCACACGCTTTGGAAGGTACCTTGAAGACCTAGTGTTCCTGGATTGTTTCTAGGATCTTGCAGAATTTTAGAACGCTCTTATAT
Source organism: Cheilosia vernalis (assembly GCA_949126925.1). NCBI lineage: Eukaryota > Metazoa > Arthropoda > Insecta > Diptera > Syrphidae > Cheilosia > Cheilosia vernalis. The sequence continues at coordinate 15,902,450 of OX421361.1, forward strand.
GAGACGATTATAGGATGCTACGGAGTTAATATAATTTCGCTGTCGAAAAAGAAGCAAATTCTGTCACAATTTGGTAGTTCACTGATGACGCGGTTCAACAATTAATTTGAATCAATTTATTGGCTTTCCCTTTTTTGTGAAGATGGTTCATGATATACCTATGCTTCCTTTAACATCTTGGAGATGGTGAACAGTTGGTTGTGTGAGACTGATTTTTTTGATCGGGTGGGCGAAAGACTTGTTCTTTTTCGCCAAGGGTGGAGACTGGCTCTTTTCTTTTGCTTTTGAAGCGTGTAAGCCGCTCTGATACATCTTCGCAGTGCCGACTTGTAGTCGAGCTTGGAGCTTTTACTTGTCATTACTCCTCATCAACCCAGTATATCCTAGGGGTCGTCTATAGTGAACCTTGGGAGGGTTTCTGACGGTTTCATCTCTTACATATCGCTTTTGTACTTGAGCTGCAAAGGTTGAGTTGGCTGGTCTATTGTTGCTCTCTACTGTTTAACTCCATTGCTATGGCACCTGAGATATCCACGACTGAAAAATAAATAAAAATAAATAGTTGACTATATATGTAGTTAATAAATCGCACTATTCGTCAAATGAGGCCTCTAGATTTTTTTTTATGTTTCTTTAAATTCCAATAAGTATCTAGGCTGTCGCTGCTTGCCACGCCTAATTTTTGGGGCGTTTTTGAACAGAATTAATTTTTCCTGACTGTACTTCCTTTTACATACAACTTCTCAAATAATTCCTGATCAGTACGAAAGGAAAGGAATCCTTAAGGGAGTCAAAACTCTTTATTTTTGTCAGCTTCCTGTTTCATTCAGAAGCTGAGCTACAGACCAAAACCTAGCATGATCAAAACCGATTTTTATGAAATATATTCCAAGTGCAGGATTGATGCATTAGGTACATATCTAGGAAGAATGCTTTCCATGTTTTGAACAATACAAAATTCCAACCATTTTCTTACTCAAATATTTTTCGCTTCTTTTTACTTGCAGCCCGAAACCGTCCCGCAAGCCAGCGTTGATATGACAAAAGTTCTCGAGGTGACCACCGCCGAGGATGTCACCGGCCATACGAATTCAATTGCCATCACAGCACCGGATCGTGTCACATTCGTGAAGGGCACCTGTCCAGAGGAGTCCAAATGGTGGCTAAACATATTGGCCGCCTTTCCCAAATCGAAGGGTCGACACAAACGCAACGCCACCTTTCCAGGTGGTCAAGCGACAACGATACTACAACAGACCAGTGCCACACAGGGTGTGGGATCACGCAATCGCCATAATTCGTATCATAAGGACGCTCTAACCGGAGTTGGAAATCCAGCAAGTGTTGATTCTTGGGACTTGGCTAATGCCACCGTCAGCGTCGACGATATGGACGATGTGGATGATGTTAACGACATAAACGATGACATTGGCGGCGGTGGCATGGATCGCAATCAATCGTCTAACGGCGGACAGGATGAGAACAACAAAAATGCTGGCAACGAGATCACAAATCGTGGTGAGTGCTTAGCTTTATTTTGGATCACTCATGTCAGAAGTATTCGTTCTGTCTTCATCATGTGAGGATGCGATTTTTTACCATACATCGTGCGTAGCACATTTTGAATACAAAAGGCAGCTCTTCACAAAGCCCGAACGGGTTTGACATATTGTCCACAGCTTAATTTACATTTACAAAGTGTAGCAATAAAACGCCGTGCCTTCATTATTCGTGCCTCGAAAAAGATGACTTATTGTCTGTGCTCATGAATTATTCACTGGGACTGGGACCCCCTTTGGAGTTGTATTTTTGTGGAAAAGAATTTTCTTTCTTTATACGCTCGCATCCATGACACGCTATATGCGCTGATATGTAAAACGAATTCAGTTGCTCAACGAATGGTTGCCCAACGAAATTGAGAGTGAGCCGATTGTTGTTCGATTGTTGTTCGTCGCGGGCGACCTTCGGTGTGTGCCAGCCGGCTCCTCTCGCATTCCAGAGGTCGTTTACCTTCAATTAGAAATGTTGAGTCGTGGCGTGGTATATGATAGAATAGTCTCGTTGTTGGTCCTTCAAAGGCTTCGTAACTTGTTTAGGAGTTGGTTTGTTATTCTAAGAAGGTTTTCACCATGTAAGTCGACTGTTGGGAGGCGATATCCTCTTCTGCGAGACTCTTTACCAATCGATCGTAATAGTCCTTTCCGATATAAAATAGTTTACTAAGTATAGGATGACGTCCGTAGTTAGGTCGTCATATTCCTATCTAAAAATAGATGCCGCCCGTAAGTTGTAAATTCAACCTTCGAATTTGGGTCAACTTCAATTTAATTACGTCGGCTTTAGCTACTGGATAATAGCTTCATTACTTATTAGACATAGCATTAGCTCGCGAATAGACGTAAGGGTTTTTGACAACATCATAGGTAACTGGGAAAAGACCACGCTGGGCTATTAAGTCCTTCGCTCCGTTCAATGCACCTGGCCCGATGGCATCCTGCCGGCTATACTGCAAAGGGCTCCAGGTATAGTTACGAATATGATCGGAAATCTTTTTACACACTCCCTGAGGGTATGTAAGTAGCGAATGGAGAGAAGTACAAGTGGTATTTATATCTAAAGTGGGTATAAATCAAGTCATACTTTATGTAATGTATTTAAGTATTTAATGCTCAGCGTGCATATTTAAAAGGCAAATCAGTAGAGACGGCTCTACACGAAGTAGTAGGCAAAATAGAAGGCATCCTTCACCAGAAAGAATTTGCACTAGCTGCCTTTCTGGACATTGAGGATGCCTTTAAAAACGTCAGGAAAAATGCAATCAATATTGAGACCATTATTAAATTCTGTAGGGAAATTGTTTGTTAGGGCGATTTGGTTTAGGTTTTTAACCGTAACCGTTCCCGGAGGATGGCGATGGGCCCGCTATGGTGCCTAGACCTTCCTCCTAATATTAGACTGGAGCGTTGTCTTCACCGAACTGAAAGCAGCTTTCAGACACATTTTCTGGAATTTTAAAAAGCGAATATTTCTGCAAAGCTTACAGTAAAAATGATGTTTTGCTCAAAGTTCTGTTGTACAAGAAGATTGGATATAAAATTCTGAGGTTCAAACTTGAAAGAGACCAATAAACTTGAAATCGGCCAATAAATTTCGACATGAGTTCAAATTCACTAAAACTCAATTGAAATGAATTAAATTTGTGAATAAAATTAGTGAAGGCTTCATCTACAAAGAAATACTTTCCCTTACACATTGGAGCTCGAAGGTTTAATAAAAAAATTATATTGCAGTGCGCTCAGTGATAAATGTGCCGCACTACTAAGCAAGAGGTCTCCGGTTCGATCCCCGGAAAAACACGAACTCCACCTTAAGGGGTTTTGCCACTCGCCGACCTTTTGCGATCGCCTTACAAAAATCCGCGGATATAACTCTCAGGAAAACCTTTCCGCCTCGGAATGAAAAAAAAGTTGGGAAGGAAATTTATTTTTTTTGAAACGCGCAACTGTTCCCAGTCAATTATTTCCCATCCGTCAAGTTCAAGTGCCTTTGGGTTGAAGCGAAAACCACTCTCATTGTCACCCAGATCCCACCCATTTAATGGAAAACCTTGAACGATAATGACGCTTAATGATTATATCTTCTACATCGGTCAATGTCATAAAGTTTCGTCAATTGTTTGTAGTACACACCATCAATATGAGAGTACAATGAAAATATCGCATGAATCAATTGAACCGCCCTAAGGTTCCCGTTCGGCGTTAATGTGTTGTTGAATTTAAATATGTTAATGTTAGTCATAGTAATTTTTAGGTGGTGGGTCAACAAGTCGACAACTTGTTTAAGATACACATGCGACTTCCGTCAAGGTCAACGGTTCATGCGGCTCTTTATTGAAGTGTATAAAGTATAACTCCAATGGAATTGATCACTTAAAGAGAGAGAGAGAGCGCGGCTATTAGGCGAATAAACAACACAATACAATGCACCGACATAGTGGCAATGGTGTAGTTTACTTTTACCGAAAACAAGGCTTTTTGTTTGTACGCGCCAAAACTGATACTCGTGTTGACATGCATTTGCTATTTACATATTTACGAATTTCGTGTGTTTGGTTTTTTTTTTTTGTTTGATAGACATGTGTAACTGTAACAGTTGTTACCTACAAGGTGAGTACATATATCAGCACGTTCTTTGAGTTTGGCATTGAATCGATATTTGAATGTGGTTCGGACTTCATCTGTTGGTTATTTGAATGATTATGGACTTGGTGATTTTGAGCAGACACTCACTGACACTCTTACAGTTTCTATGGGCAAAGACGAGCAGGATTCTCATCACACAAAACATCATATTGTGTCATTTGTTGGTATAGTACCTAGCTACAGTTTCTCGTTCTGTCACACTATTTGATCGAATACATTATGGTAATGAGTTGGACACTGGACAGCCTTTTGCGCGACTTGAGAAGTGTTAAAGTTTCAAATATGTATCAAACGATGGAAAAAAAAACTGCCATATCCATATGACTCCTCAAAAGGCAAAGCTGAAAATGACTCTTTTGACATAAGAGCTGTTCAGTGTTCCATTTGAGAATGCAAATGCGTACCTGTCTTTGACGATCTTTGACGACTTCAGTTTTATTTGGAAGTACAAAGTCATCGAAACAATTTTAACAGAAAATTTAGTGGTCTAACAACAGATTGGGAAAGTTGTCCAAAACTGTATTCAAATGAATGATTCCTACTTAGGGTTACCATACGCACTTCTTTTGGGGGAACAGTAGGTACACCTATTTCGTTTTAAAAATAACTCTCTCCCAATGTTTTAAATAAGAAAATACATATTTTTATACTAAACTAGCTGGCCCGGCGTACGTACGCCCCAATTCGTTAATGTAATGAAAATAATAATTCCGAGCATGCACATTGCACATGCCTCTTTATGCAATTCGGTCAATTCAAATTCTTTATTCAAAAGTTATATTAAATACTCTAGGTATGACACTTTTGCTCTAAATTAACAAAAATCAACTTCTGCTAGCTATTGTGACTGAATTTTGCTGTTTCACATGAGGCGAACTTCAAGTTGTTGATGATGTGAACGAAATAAAAAAAAATGTTATGAGTTGATTCCGATACTTGAGGAATAGTTTTTAGAAAATAGGCATCATTTTTTTGTGAACTGTTTGAACTGTTTTACAATCAATTTTTTGTGAATTCCTTTTTAAGAATCAATTCACACAAATAAATTTTGAAGTTGGTAAATCTAGTACATTCTTTAATCAAAGTCGCATTAAAAATTTTAATTCACAACTGTGCGTCGTGCTTATTTTCCAATAACCTACTTGACTTACTCACCAAATCAAAACCTTGGATTATAGAGATAAAACAAGATAGAATTGCCTATCAATCGACCAACATTCTGATAACAATTTCTTGAATCACCTTGTAGGTTAGTTGCAGTTCCTTTGTAAGATATGCAATTTTTTTTACCAAAAAGGCATGATTTTTCGAAAAAGGCATAATTTTTTAAGGGTTCAGACATGAAAACTTAGATCCGGCTTTGCATCACTGGCGGTGACTCCAATCTAACTGTTTCTCAACTTAAAGTCAAATTTAATGCTTTATTTCTTCTAATTTAGACTAAAAGTTAATTTGTTGCCAAAAGTCGCGTCTAAAATGTTTTATTGCTAAGGGCCAATAGAAATAACTGAAGTATATCAATATCGATGTGTGTCAATCAAACCGCAATGATTGACGTGCCACCTATCGGGTCCAAAAGTCTCTGAGTTTTTATAAACCATCTCTGATTCAAGACGAACAAAACAAAACAAAAATCATTATAATCTAACTAACGCACATATCTATTTCCTTCTACAGTTAGAGACACAGGAATCTCAATTTTGACTTCGGTAAAAGGGTTGTAGCGTCAACAAAGCAAGGCAGGCATGCTTGTTTAAGCCTGTGCTTAGCTCGTCAGTGGAGTGGGATCTTCTGCTTGACTTGCGGACTACCGTACTTTTACATGCCTGAATTTTGATGCGAACATTTTAAAACTTGCTGGTATTAAAGGGATAGGAAGAAAATAGGGAAAGGATTAACTCTAAAAGAAATATTTGCTACTTTAATAGCTAAGAGGAAAACTAACCAAACCTATCAACTTGGTTGGTAAGCCATCTCCCTTCTGTATCCACACCAGTACCGAAGGTGTTATGGTACCTTTGAGCTGCCCTCCCCATAACCCTACACACGAATGAGCAGAGTACCATGTACGTGAACACTCAAAACGCTCAACTACCTACTCCTGTTGCCTGTCATCATTGTCCTCGTCATCTCAATCACACATACATTTCAACTTACTCACACATCCTAATGCAAGGATCCTGAAAATGCTTGACAAAAAAAATTATGGATTGCATCAAACAAATCAACGTATCTACTCCATTTCAAAAAGTCACTTAATGTAACATAGTAAACTAGTTATTAGGTATATTTAAGAAAAAAACAAATTCAAAATTGTTGACAACAACAATTTGCTTAGAAAATAATTAAAATATTTGACGACAACAATTGCTTTTAAAAATTAAAATATTTTTTGTTTGTTTTGGAAGTTTCACTAAAGTGCTTTTCCCCATGAAAATCGAAATGTGTGCCTGCAACGCCACCTGTTGAGAATTTTCCGACTTTTCTTCATCCCTGATTCAAGACGAACAAAATGAAATAAAAATCATTCAAATCGGTTTAGCAGTTCTCGAGCCTTTACCCGACTAACGCACAGCAATTGATTTTTATATCATAGACAAGAAAGAGCTTCCACTCTGCCTATTCTTCTCTTTATCATCTGCTGTTTCGTCAATTACTGAGTTGAGTCTTTGAATCCATACTCCTATGTAAAGAAGTCATACGGCCCTTCTATCATCCTTTAAAATCCTCGAAGGACGTTTTAAACACTGTAATTCGTTCGTTGTTCATAAATCCTCTCGTATAACCTGTTGAATAAGTATGAGAGTGCAAAAGGTTGGCTCTGACTAAGTTGCAATCATTATTGGTTTTTCTGCATATACCAGCGACTCAACATAACTTGTCCCGAGACCTAGAGGCGTTTAATTGGACGATTTTGGTGGCCAGTATTTCGGCCCATTTCGTGAGGTGTACTGTTCCGCCAATAACTCCACAGATTGGCATGTACGTTGTAACTTAAATTTGTAACGTTCGGCGAAGAGCGCCTGCGCACCATGTCCTTTAGTAGTCTCATTTGTTATCCTCAGTCACAAATGGGACAATTTTGCCTCGAGCTTGTATCGTTCGTTTTCTGTTACACTGGTTGCCTGGGCTTGATATTTTTAGTCGATCTTTTGCTTGTCCTTTGGAATTGACAAACTGATTTCATCTAAAGCTTAAAAAACAAAATCAAATGAATTTCTCGTAGGCTGCAGGACCAATACATCCAAGGTACAAGTACAAGCTGTGCATGTCCAAAGCACGGCTGCCAGCCATGAGAATATCTCACTCTATCTGCTCTCATCAGTGTGAAATCGATTCGTTCTTTTGCATTTTTGTTCGGCCCTTTCAAGGCGAAAAAAAGTCCATCACCTCAATTTCGCATTTTACCTAGGATCGCTATCACTCTCAATAACACTCATATTCGTTTCCACTTAACGAAACAATACAACAAACAAAAATATAACAAGAAAAAAAATGTTCCGTCTCTCATTCCAGTGTACACCGATCAACCGGTCTCATCGAAGTCACCACCCACACGCGATAAAATCCATCCCGAGACGAAGGCTCAAGTTCGCATCAGGAATCGCAATCGGACAGCACCATCATCGGTTCAGGTGCAGCAGCAGCAGCAGCAACAGGATGACTCCGAGTCGGGTAAGTGAGAAACATATTTTTTTGTTGTCCTACACACATACATACGTTGTACATGACGAATACCACATCCATTTATTTTTGCACTTCTTCTCCTGATTGCCTACTATTGCCTTCAGATTTATTTTGCGCGTTGCATATTATGTCAAAAGAAATATGCGTTTCATCGGACGTGTAACGTGCACACAGCACACATCAAAGCGGAGAACACTCTTCATGACTACGACGACGAATACAGCACAACACCGAATGGTCTTCTTGTACATGTACATACACATTTGTGTTGTTGTGTTCCTGTGTTGTGGTGGTACTTGAGTTGATTGCACGGGTCTATTATTATCTGGAGCATTCCTGGAAATCTATTTTCAAGTTCAATAGACGCAGCAGTGCTGAGGTATAGACCGATGGCTGCGAGGAACAAGTCGCTAGTGATGAGGCCCTTTGTGGGCTGGGCCTCTTCGAATGTGTTGTGTATTGTATGTATGGAGCTCATCAAAGATGCGTGCGAAGCTAACTACCGCAGGATAACTTTCGTAGTTCTGTTGTGAAAAAAAGAGGCAGAAAATCAAATCCTATTCAGCGTTGATGATTAAATTATAGGTTAGGGTACTAGTCAAGTGGAGCATAAGCAATTCATTTTGAGGTAGGATGTTCCTTGAACCGCAGAGAAGTTTCCTTTTTGTGAGATGTGCGAGTGATGTGACGTGGCGAGTTTTTCTTTACGATCGATCTATAGATTCAAGTCAACTCATTAGGGCTGGACATTTCACGGGCCTTGGGGGCTTTATTTTTGCATTGCCTTGGGGCTTTATTAGCGGTGCAGTTTGGGAGATGTGTGGCAGGCAGCCGTTAAGAAATTTTGAGCTCGCGGACGACCGAGTGTTTTGAGAGAGATTTTTGCTTAGTAGCTTGAATGGTGCGAGTCCCGTGTGTTACAAAGGTTTCTGGGCGGAAGTTATGTGGCCACTGGTAGGTCTTGATGATCCCCCTTTTGACTAAGATATCTTTGGCTGCTTGACTTTATTGATGTCTTTTTTTGCCACACAAGATTCTCCAAGATGTTCGCTTGGTTTCAACATATTTTAAAAGCTTCCTTGTAAGAACCCTAGTCGGTTTTTCTTCTACCTTCCGCTCGATCGCAAAAGCTGCGCAATTAATTTCAAGCAGTCCCAATTCTAACGTCCACCTATGCGAAGTGCTAGATGTCAGAAAGAAGACAGCAGTTTGTTGCAAGCCACAGTTAGATCCTGGACTTTGCGGTCAAGCCCAATGGTATTTCAAAGGGTTCGATTGCATAACTTTTGTACGGAAGCATTTTGCCTTTGACCAATCTATTGAAAGTAGCTATAACTCCCTGTACCATTCAGTTGAACTGGACTTTGCAAATAGTTCTGGCACTATGGTCTATCTGGCTTTTATTAATTGCTCTGGTGATGTTAAATTATATATTCTGTTATCAAAAATCCACTACATTCTGATTCAGATAAAGGGTGAATTTCTAGTCATGTCTTCTTATTTTCATGTCGCACAGGCTTGTTTACCGTCTGAATAGTGCACTGATTACGAAGAACTGCTTTTAAAACTCGTTTAAGCTAGTCCTCCTGATGATGGTAACTTTCAATGTCCCGCCTATCCTATCCATGGTCTCAAGTGGAACCTCGAAGAGCTCTTGATTTTCCCTTGCCCCAGCCATATTTGTCCCAGCATATTTGTGATACGACCTAAAAACGCTATCAACTCTTAATCATTTATGCCGTTCCCACTACGGGTAGAGGAGAGTTGTCGGACTTGATCAAACCAGGGTTCAACTCTGATGCCAAGGTGAGTGCTATGGAGTTCGTGGCACAAAATTCCAACTGAAGATTTTGTTTTCCACTGCACAACCTCTCGCGAACGTCTGAAAAACATCCGAGTGTATAACTGGTGATGAAAGAGCTTCTCAATTAGCCGTTTGGAAAGGATCGTCCAAAAAAAAATCTCACGCAAATCGAAACGAATGGTTGTGAAAAGCTAGGCCCAGGATCCCTACGAACCTGTCGCTCCACTTATTTATTTTTTTTTTTAAATTGTTAATGTTCAAATTCGGTAGCGAAGTTGAGGTACTCTTCGGACAGATACTCGACAATTTCCGTCCTCTCATGGGCGGGAATCCATCGGAGCTTTACTCTAGTGCATAGCTGCTCAGGAAAGCTTAATTTGAATTCAAATGATTTGACAAGCCTTAGACCAGCTTGAAATTCTCATGGGTTCCATTTTAAACAACACTTGCAGCGTGAGAGTTATGATCGTACAGGTTCAAAAAATAGTGGTAGTGACTTTCTGCCTGTCTTCAGGCGTCGTCCGTGAACGAGCATTAAGACACGGAATTTGTTTTTGTTTCACATGTAAAATCAACATAAGTGGCGATTCGACCGCAGGTTTAAATTTTATTGGTCAAAAAGCAATTAGAAAGCCATTGAATGAGCCGATAGAGCAAGATCCAAAACTTCAGACACCCTCAAAGTCTTTCAGAGAGTATGCTAATGAATTTCCCGCCTTAAAGTTCCTATCTCCATTGTGAAGCACAATCCACTTGATTGAAGCCCCAGTCCTTGCAAAACATAGTAAATCGTTACAGCGACACCCGTCTGTCCAAATTCCGACAAAAAAAAATCGTTACAATACCTTTTATATCCGAACCTCACACAATAGGTGGCCCACCAATCTAATCTATACATCAGGTACCACGTTGACAGTCGAGATTTGTTCATTATTTGTATGTGCCCCGTTTCTACATAGCAAGAAAATGGTTTCCCAATTTCTTGGCCCATTACCACCTTCTATCCATAATACGAAAAACAGTTACGATCAACCTAATTAACACGGCTCTGCCACCGCACAAGCAAATCTCACCACAAAAAAGTACCTCAACAATGCGCCTCACAACTGGACGGCAGGTAACTGCAACCGTGCTTACATAACCCGAAATCCAATTGTTGCAGCGCCAACAAGAATACGTCTTTCAAAAGACAATAGCCCGACTGCGCTGCAACAGCATTCCACTGACTTTGAAAGGCATAGCTTTTGGGAAAAAGCTTCACGATTCAAGTCGACACACCGCACAGATGCAGCCAGCAGCGTGGGAATGGGTTTCCCAAATCGAAAACGAAAAATCAATTGATCATCGTTGCAAGCAATGAAATATGCAATTCACCGTGTGCTCCGTCAGGTAATCCGAAACGCGGCGACCCGATGACCCTAAGTTAACACTCAACAAAGCACCGATCTGTATAGATGTGTGTGCATACATGTAGCTATACCTCCTCTAGCCCAAAGTCTATTTTGATTGATGCCAAAGGCGAGTCGCGCTTACTGTGTTCTGTGCTTATAGCCCGGCAATGGGCTATTAATTTATCCATATGTCCCAAGCGGCAGCGGAATATGACCCAAACCGGACTGCGTTACCGGGCGGAACAGGTGTTGCATCATACTGCGGCACAGTACTGTTACTGTGCGGTGCAGTTCAGTTCGGTTCCATTGAGTACCACCGTATAAGCGGACACAAATCAATTTATCATTTCGAAGCTTTTCGAGAATCGAACCGCGCCAAGTGGATTGGCTGGTGGTGGAGGGGCACCACTGCATCAGCGCCATGGAATTTAATTGCCAGTCAGTGTAATCAGTGGCACGATATCAGCGTCAAAATTGAGTACACGCCGCCATCGCCAGTAACCGGGCATTTCTCACACAGGTGTTGCCCAATTGTTGATTGAACTTGCGGTCAGACACAGAGAATGCCGTGTAAAGCGAGCTTTGCAAGCGGATTATGATTTTGGGGGGCGCGAATCAATATAGTTTACGAGCGTGGTTTTATTTGCCATGAAGCAATACTACTGACTACAGTGGTGCGGTACTGTCGGAATGCCTTTGGTCCAGTTGAGGTCTGTATTGGGCAATGTTTACTTAAAACATAAGAAATGGTTTTCGGTTTTCCGTTTTATTTGATTCAAAGGCGGTAGATAAGGTTGTACATGATTCGGGCAATTGATTTAGTACGATGGTAGTGTAATTATCACCGCTTTGTGTGGCTAAGCATTTGCACCGCTTTGGGGATTGTGTTGTGGCCATAGGCCATTGCAGGGGCAGGTGTTTTTTAAGCTGAATGATGAATGTCGCTGAAGTTGAACTCAATTGCATGATGGCGCTTTTAGTGGTCCTTTAAGAATGATTTACCAAATGGCAAAGGATGTGTGTTTTTGGACCTTGTTTGACAGCAAGTCTGTAACACAGACACTGTTGATCATAAATGGTATTCAGTTAAATTATTGCAGAGCATCCCTAGCGCCATCTGGCAAACGTCTGACAAGCATCCAATAGTATTCTATCCAATTCAACCGTCAACTTAGGCTACAAATAACCGTGAGGTAGGTATAGTGCATAACTAGTGACAAAATATATATTTTAAAATTATGTGCCACATTTGGTCGATGTCCTCACCGCCTACATTTAAAAATGAAACTTCTTCTTTCTTTTTCCGGAAGAAAACGGTGATGAAATTGAAGGCTCTTCACGTCGTCCAGGTTCACGTGTCCATTCGATCTTTATGTACCTTAAACATGCACACTTCCTTCCATGCCAATATCGCTGTGCAGCTGGTGGAGTTCGCTGCTACTTCGTCTTTATAAGCGAAGATACTAAAAACCACCCAAAGAATTTAGCGCTTAAAATGACCAAATATGTCCCAAAAGTCTATGCTATATAAGCTTCATAAGAAGGACTGTAATATAGAGGCTCCTATGGAGGGTCAACATTTCTTGCTGACTCTCCTAAGCTTTGCTACTCAATTATTCTCGTTGGCACAGAAAACAACGATCGGCAAGTGTGATATCTAGGTTCGAATCACTTCTTCCGTAAACGAATTATGCATTCAAGGAATATAGTTCAAAAGTTGATTTTACATGCGAAATAAAAACAAATTCCGTCACGTAGTGCTCGTTCACGGACACGCTATTCGACCCCTGATTTGGATCTGAGGACAGCATTTCGCAACTATAGCCTGCCAAGACATAGTCTTCTTATTTTCTATTTACATTTTTTTGCCACGGTCGGCACACATTCACATTGTCAATGTTAACATGCCCAACAGCAAACATGGTCATTGGCCCACCACCTTGGCTGATATTTCTGTAAAATTAAGCTAGTATAGTAAGTGCTAATGGGCTCACAATATAAAAAGGCTCTTAAAAGTAACCAAAAAAATTTCAATAATTATCCTTATACAAGCTTTGAAAACGCTTCTCCAGAATATTAACAATGGTCGTTGAACAAATAATTCATTATTCAACCAAAGTTCAGAGATAAAGGTATCATGGACTGGTTTCAAAGTCTATGTGCGGAGCCTCTACAGGGCTATAGGAGTGGTGAAACTAGGCGGTATGTTTGAAATAGTTCTGCTCTCTAGAGAGATATAATGTTCTGTAGTTCTACTTTCTACGCATCTACGTCTTTTTAGACAGTCAAGAAACTCTTGTCGAAGTTAGTTTGTTAGAGTTGCAAACTCGCCAAAGTCACCGAATATTACTTACATCCAAAAAGCTTTCTTAAACTCGGACATAATTTTTTTTATCTGTTTAAAAACTTCATAACTTTTTGAATTTCATAAATCCTTTCTGAGAAAAGTAGCCAATTATATGGAAATCATTTAACAATAGTTGTCATAAATTACGTCTTTTAAATGAGCGGCATTTTTAACCTCACATGGACGACGGGACTTTTGTTTGACGTAACCCCAGAGAAGTATTGATATTTGGCTAATAAAACCCCTCATGTGAAGACCACATAAAAATTTACTGAGCTTCCTCAAAAAGTATTCCTCAGATGAATAAACTTCGCCGAACGGTGTGTACATAGACTGAGCGGACTAAAGTTGGTTCATCAAAATGGCAATTCTCAAGATCGGCCTGAGGCCAATCGATTTAATTGTAAACTTATAGTTCGTTCACTGCTGCGGCAGTTGAAGACTCGGAGATTTTTAACTAGCCGGATTATTTTGGACATGAAAAGACACCCGACAATAGTGGTCTGATTCGAACAACTCTCAAGATCTTACTTACTTACTTATGTAAGTAGGTCGATACAGCTGTCTTCACTAGGTGTACAACTCGTATAGTTCGTCGTTCAATCTCCTTCTCCAAAACCCATCAACGTAAACAGGGCCGAATATTTTGGGAAGGATATCACGCTCGAAACGACCATGAAGATCCTCTTGTGATAACGTCCATGCCTCAGCGCCGTACAGCAGGACTGGGATGATAAGGGTCTTGTATAGGGTTGTCTTGTTTTTCGGGAGAGGGCCTTACTACTCAATTGCCATCCTAACCCAAAGAAACAGCGGTTGGCAAGAGTTACCCTTCGTTTAACTTCTGACGAGATGTTGTTGTCAGATCGTATAGCGGAGCCGAGGTAGATAAAGTCCCTGACTAGGTACCTCAAAGTTGTAGCTGTCTATATCTATCTATATAAATACATAATCTTATATCTTAGAGATCGAGAACTTCATGAGTCTAAACTAGCTCTCTTGTCTTCTTTGCTTATCGATGATGGCACTAATATTTAGAAGCCGATTTAAGTCTTCGATCTTCAATTCAAATAAGGGCGAAGCTAATCGCTCCGAACTTAGAGTCTGAGTTATTTGCACCGCTAATAGGATGACATCCCGGTAGGATTGATATCGGTTTTTTTAGTTTCAAGAACAAATAAAATAACTGATTGCGGCCCTAACAATCTTGATGTTAGAGTAAAACAACCACTCAAATGCTTACAGTAGGCGCTGGCCGTCAGTCAATGATTATAAATCTCGCAGTCGTTTGTAGGTTCTGGCTGACAGCTTTTCAATCGGAAATTTTCTCGCCTTTTTTAGTAATTTTTCAAGCTCGAAGTATGTACATGTTTTCGGAGTAGTAACATCCGCAATCTTGGGACTCAATGGCACAGGCATGGTTGGCTTAATGCTGAAGTGCTTTAGAAGTGAATATCTTTTGCGCCTTACCTTCCAGTAAACTCAAAACGAGTAATTACAACATCAGGCCTATCCTCTATCAGCCTGCCCTTGATATTTCAACAAAAGAGTAAATTACATTCAACAAATTTGATATTTACCATCGTAACCTATCCGCCTCACCGCACAATCACAATAAATCTTCGCACAGCACCAATTGCCGCCGTTCTGATTGGGAATGACAAAATACCTTGCGATAGCCTTGTTATCTTTTAGGCTGCACCTGAATATGCAAAGCATCTTCTCCATGGCATACTACAAACAAAAAAAAAAAACATTTGCACTGACACGCGCAGCTTTAACTTTTAACAACACGACTCCCACCACACTCACCATAGCACTCATTTTACCTACGAGTATCTAAGCTGTAAAAACAAATAAATTTGCAATTCCATCGCACATTAGGCTTAATTAAGGTCTCATTCACCATGAATAATTGCAGCGATTTGTGCTGTGCAAATGTGAGCGTGTCTGTGGGGGAGACCATTAGATCTTAGAACCACAGAGACCGCATCGTAGTTTTTCTCCTCGCAAGTGCATTAAACCGGCGAGTGTCGCTGTCGGCCGACCGTCTCTTTTCAGCCAGTCAGCCTTGAGCTCAAATCTACGAGTATAATTGATGATTGTGGTATTAAGACAGAGAAATATGCTGGCAAACAATAAGAATCCGCCACATCCATCTGGTTCTAATAGATACCCATTGCGCGAGCTCTAATGGATACGAAAATATGTGTCATGTGAGACTGTAATGTTTGATTTCAAAGTGCCGTGCCCGTGCCCGCAAAGTGCACTCAAAACGAATGATCAGTCAGATTGAGTGTGTGTGTGTGTAATTGTGCTGAAGAACAAGATGTGATTTTGTGTTATTGTCGCGCGCTCTTTCTGTTAACTACTTCATAAACATCTTTTCCTTTGGGGGCTTGCATTCGAATGGTGAATTTCGAATTCACTGGGATAAGAGGGAGCAACGCACACGACGTCCAGGGTCAATTATTCAACGGGAAGGGGACCGCAGGCAAAGCGGTGGAATGAAATGCTAATTTACTGCCGATTTTTAGCAGCAATGTTGTGTTTTCATTCAGGTTGTGATTTTTATTTTCTGTTTCTGTTTGTTGTCAGGAGACATTCCTACCGGTGTGTCGTACCTGCTCTTTGGCTGAGTTTAATATGTCGTGAGCTTAGAGTCGGATTAGTCTTTGGTTGCAACAATGTTGGGGGCGGTTGTGGCAGTAACTTGGGTTCATGAAGGTAGCATTACTTTTGAATGTCTTGCAAGTGCAAAGTGAGTAATATTCTAAGTCGACGATTGGTAAGGCTATTTTTGCTTGGTTAAGCTTGGCTTCGTGTTTGAAAACAGAAAGTTATTGACTAAATTTGTTCAAACTCAGTCTAATTTTCGTACTTAAACGGAACGAAATTAAGTTGTGCTCTGACACCACTTTAGACGTTGACTAAAATTTGACCTAATTTTTGATTCCTAAAAGCCACCCTTTGATATTTTGACAAATTCTCGACGAATAGGTTAGGTTAGGTTAGGTTGAAGTGGCTGTCGGCAAGCCGACACACTTAGACCATTATAAGGTCCCTTGTGATACCACATGAATCTAAAATTCAATTCTGCCTACTCGTTGAACCAATTGGAGCTTCTGATGAAGCGAAGGAGACTACGAATGTCTATGTTTTTAAGATCGTTCAGATCGCTATAGTAGAAAGCTCCCAGATGGAGTTTTCGTCTTTGTGAAAGAGCCGGACAGGTGCAGAGGAGATGGAGTATGGTTTCTTCCTCCTCCTCGTCAAGACAACTTCTGCAAAAGTCGTTAGACAATACGCCAAGCCTTGTTGCATGCCTGCCTATGAGACAGTGCCCTGTGATGACACCTATTGTAGCACTGATGTGCTTCCTATCAAAGGAGATCAGGTATCTAGAACGTTTTTGATCCAGCTTTGGCCAGATCTGTTTTGTCGCTAGACATGTCGAGCCGGTTGTCCACCTAAGATTTGTTCTATTGATAGCATCCAGCTTTATTATAAGTTTACAAGTAGCGATCGGAATACCTAAAGAATCCGTAAATGGAAGCATAGGTAATGTGGTTCCGTGTTTGGCGAGTTCATCAGCCTTACAGTTACCTGGGATGTCCCTGTGCCCCGGCACCCAGCAGAGGTGAATATTGAACTGTTCTGCCATCTCTCTGAGAGACGAGCGACAGTTTTGGGCTGTTATGGAATTTGTGGAGACTGATTCCAGGCACTTGATAGCAGCTTGACTATCCGAGAAGATACAGATATCTTTAGCAGATATCACGTTTTCTTTCAGCCAAGATAAGACTTCTTTTATCGCCATTATTTCCGCCTGAAAAACGCTACAGTGATCCGGAAGACGGAAGGAGAGACTAAGATTTAGTCTATCGGAGAAAACACCACCACCGACACCGTCCACAGTCTTCGAACCATCTGTGAAGAAATGGATCGATTCATCATCCAGGAATGCTCCCTCTTCCCAGAATGATCTAGTGGGAATGGAGACCTGGAAATTCTTATCGAATTGTAGTTCTGGTGTAGTGTAGTCAATGTTTCCTGGGAGGTTCTTAAAGTCGTTCAGGATAGCGGCATGGCCAGTTGTTCTACTGGACCATTGTGAGGTAGCTTTGAGGCGTACGGCTGCAGAAGCGGCCGTTTGCCAGCTGAAGATGTCAATGGGTGCCAGATGAAACAGGATGTCAAGTGCAGCAGAGGGGGTAGTACGAAGAGCCCCGCCAATGTACAAACAAGCCGTTCTTTGGACTTTGCTTAGCTTATCGCGATTGATCGCTTTGTCCAAAGCAGTCCACCAGACAACCACACCGTACATGAGTATCGGTCTTATGACGGAGACGTATAGCCAGTGAGTGATACGAGGCTGTAAACCCCATTTGTTTCCTATGGCTTTTTTGCAAGAGAAAAGTGCCACATTGGCTTTTTTAACTCTTTCTTGGATGTTAGGCTTCCAAGTTAACTTTCTATCAAAAATGAGGCCCAAGTATTTAGCTTCATTTGAGAATGTTAGCCTAGTACCATTTATAGATGGAGGGTCAATGTGTGGAATCTTGTATTTCCTAGAAAAAAGGACAAGTTCCGTTTTGTGAGGGTTTACACCCAACCCACATTTGTTCGCCCATTTTATTAGCTTATTGAGAGCGTGTTGTAGGAGTTCTTTTAGAGTATTTAGGTACCTTCCTGACACAGCAATAGCAACGTCATCTGCATAGGCAATCACATTGTGACCCCCCGCTTCCAGGCATATCAGTAGTTCATTCACCACTAAATTCCAAAGAAGGGGAGATAGGACACCACCTTGCGGGGTTCCTCTGCTGACAGATCTTCTTGTAGACATCTCACCCAGACTTGAGTTGATAATTCGGCTATTGAGCATCAAATTGATCAGCTCGCCAAGTGAGGCATCCACGTTCAGAGCTGCCAGGGCACCGGCGATCGCAGATGAGTCGACGTTGTTGAAAGCGCCTTCTATGTCTAGGAATGCAACCATTGTGTACTCCTTATGGCGGAAGGACTCCTCTATAGAGCGCGAATTAAAACACTTGTTTCTTACTTTTAAAATTAAACAATATTTATTTGGAACTATGTCCTTTATTATTGAAATACTTTTTACTAATTCTAAAAGGAGCTTAAGGCTACTATGTAGTTACAATAAGACTGTTGATAAATTCATCATACAGTCGTATTTATATACTTTTCTTATCTATCTACAAGGAGACCCAAGCGTACAATCGTCTTGCTTGATAATGAAGAAGAGATAATATTCCAACATTGTATACAAACGATATTATCTCTTTTACATATGTTATCATTGTAGCGTTGTGTGCAAGACTGTACTAGAGACTAAAGATATCATTGAATACAAATAATGTTATCTTTTTTCTCAATATGTCTTGCTATGGATACTTAACTCCCCCCCTTGTTAAACGAAATCGTCCCGATTTTTCGACGCTATTTTTAACATTTCTCTTTCATAAGTTTTGTTATATGCGTCAATCTTTTTTTGTTTTTGACGATCTGTTATACATTGTATAGTTTTTATCATTACGTACGTAAATGCTAGAATAACAATCAGTGTTACAATTGTGTATATAGTTGATAATATCGGTTTTTCTTCAAAAGGAATAATTAGTTTTTTTAAAGTATCTATGTTATCGAATTTGTACATTGTATCTTCTTTAATTATTTGGTCGATGTAAGACTCTGAATTATGATTTCTTAATATAACTTCTTTAATTTGCTTATGCATGTTTTTGTATATTTTATCGTCTAGATTTATAGTATTTTCATAAGTAACTAAGTTTATACCATTAATTGTTTGATTATTTAACTTATGCTTACCGCTTAATAACATAACACCGGATTCAATTTCTAAGTCGTAATCGTATTCTTGTTTAATGTTGCATTTTGAAGTTATATTCTTTAAAAGTGGAATAAGACAATTTTCTTCTTCAAAGTTAATTTCACAAATGTTTTTACTTAGATGATTTTGACAATTTCTTGTTCTTAAATAAGTTTGGTTACATAAGGCAATTGTTTTATCTGTAATGATTTTTCCATGTTTTGAATTTAAAGGTGTTACTTTATACAATTTACATGATTTAATTAGAACTGGATATTTATATATTGTGATGAAGAATTCATCAGTTCTAGCTAATAATATTTTAGAGTACTCAAGTATATTTATTATGGGTACTTGAATTATTTCATGTTGAATAATATTTTTAATGTCATCTAAGTCTAGGCTTTCTGATAAATATTCATTATTTTTTGCTGCATTAATTGTTCTGGTCAATAATAATAATTGTTCGTACACTTGTTCTATTACTAAATGTTCTTTAAGGCTCTGACCTTCGAATTGTTGCAAAATTTGTTCAAATCTAGAATTTATAGTTTTTTGTTTATTATTGTTTTCTATGAGATTATTTATACTCGTTTCTATGTTAACTAAGTCATAATGGTCAGGATTACCAAACACATATTTGAAAGCTGTTCCTAAAAAGTTAATTGATCTAGTATGCCTAGTATGTTCTTGTAATTGGTCTGCTAAATTCTTAATTTTACTTAACCAAATTTTTTCTTCTTGTGTAGGTTGATATTTACTAGTTACGATATTTACGTAAGGTTGAAATATCGAAGTCAGGTTGGTGGCATGTAACAAATAAGTTTGTTCTTTGAATAAATACACGTCATCTGTTTGCGTAAGTATAAACTTCTTGTTTAGTAACTCAGTTATTTGAACGTTTCCTTGCCCTTCTTGACTCTGTACAATTCCTAGTAATGTTAGGAATATTAATATTTTCGTCATCTGAAAAATGATAATTCTTTATGTTATCCTTGTGAATTTTTATTCCTTCTTTAGAGATTACAGTGTCTCCTTTATCTTCTTCTACTATTCTTGTTATGTATCTGGCGTTAGATTTCTTTCTAAGACCTGTGATTCTTACCATTATCTTATCTCCTTTTTATACTCTGTGTCGAGTTCCTTTATTTAGACGTTCGATCACTTTTTTGGATGCTGAGTTTAGTTTATTTATTATAATTTCACTATTGCTATATTTATTTTGATTAAAGAAAATGTCTCTAGGTTTCAAACCGGTAACTGAGTGTATAGAATTATTTAATTCACGCACTGTTCTAAATATTTCTTCGATAAGTCTTGTTTTATTCTGAATTGTGAATATTCTAGACAGTTCAGTTATTGTACCGTTTACACGTTCTACCTGACCGTTCGCTGTCGATCTGTATACTGGAGTTTCTACTTTAGTTATGTTGTATTTCAAACACATTTGGTTCACCATTTCTGTTTTGAATCCCTTCTCGTTATCTGTCATGAGTCGTTCACATTTTGGGAAATAATTAGATAAGACCTCTTCCATAACGTCGTACAGTCTGTTTCGAGTTTCGATTTCCCGAAGGATTGTATATTTAGAATACTTATCTACTGTTACAAGGAAAGTATACTTGTCGTTGAAGTATATGTCCATATGAATGTGTGTTCCCACATGTGTTGGTATTTCTGAATTATTCAGAGGTTCTCTGATAGGTTTTCTTTCATATTTTCCAAATAGACATGCTATGCATTTTCTGTTGAAACTCTTTGCTTGTTTATTTAGATCGGGCCAGTAATATTTCTCTGAGATTTCTTGTATATTGTTACGTAACCCTCGGTGTGCTCTTTCGTGAGTTACCCTTACAAGTTTTAGTTGTTCCTCCAAATTTGTCACGTCTTGAAGTTTTCTTGGTGTGAATATAAATCTTACTAGTGGGAATTCTTTTTTTATGTTTTCACCATATTTGTATATGTTTTCAAATTTCGTATGCAAAGCTACAATCTTTTGGGGTTGTATAACTTCTTTCATCTGCCTTAGTAAAGAGTCTTTGTCCTTAAACTTTATTATGAGTCTTATTTTGTTACTAAAATAGATTTGTGTTTCGATATTATTTGTTATATCTTCAATAAGTTCGAACTGTGCAGTGTATGCATTAAAAGGCTGATTCACAGTTTTTATTATATCATTAGAAGAACTTTCAGCTGAATGTGCTGTTTCTATGGTAGAAGTATTTATGCGTTGACGTGATAATGCGTCAGCTACAAGATTTAGGTTTCCTGGTTTATAAACTAATTTTGCTCCAAAGTCTTCAATGATTCCCTTCCAACGTTTCAGCTTTGTGTTGGGATTTTTTTCTGATACAGAATATATAAGGCTCTGGTGATCGGTATATATGGTTAAGTCTGCTATACCATATATGTAGTTTCTGAGTTTTTGTAAGGACCATATGATCGCTAATAGCTCTTTCTCGTTTGTGCTATAGTTCTCTTCTGTCTTACTCAGTGTTCTTGACAAGAAGTGTATAGGTTGCTTATTCTGACTTAGTACGGCTCCAATAGCTATGTTGGATGCATCAGTAGTAAGCTCGAATGGTTTACTATAATCCGGTTGAAAAAGTTCGACTTGTTCTTTCAAATAATTTTTTAAAATTCTAATCGCTTCTAATGCTGAATCATTCAGATTTAACTTAATATTTTTACTTTGTTTTTTGTTTACTTTACCGTTATCTCCTCGTAAATATAATGTCAGGGGCTTGGCTATGCTTGCGTATCCTTTTATAAACTTACGATAGTAACCTGTAAGACCTAAAAATCCTCTCAAATCCTTTACCGTTTGTGGGACTGGAAAATTTTCTATAGCTGCTATTTTCTCAGGGTTCGTAGTGATTCTACCATGTCTGATTATGTGACCTAAGTATTCTACTTCTTCTTGAAAAAACTTACTTTTCTCATCAGATATTTTTAATGTGGCTTTATTGAGTACGTCGAATACTTGACTTATGTGCTGTATATGTTCTTCCTCAGATGAAGAATATATCAATACGTCATCAATGTAAACGTGTACGAATTTACCTACAAAGTCTTCTGGGGTTGATAATTCGTTGTTTGGCTCGAATAATTTGGTCTTCTTTCGTTTCTGCGTTCATGTGGCATATTTTTGTGGTGCTTATCTTGAGTGAGATGTAAATGCCTGTGCACATTATCATGTTCTATTCTGCGAGCAATTGCGAATGCGTGTTCTAGATCATTTATTGTAGCTGAATATAATGATCCTCTTGTAAAGTTGTCACTCATACCATCAATGAATATACGAACTGCGTCGTCGTTAGCATTTTTAATTAGTCTGTCGATTATATTCGGCGGATCACCTGACATAGTGATTTTTGATATTATTAAATTGAGATTTTTATTTATCTCGTCGTGGTATTCAGACAGTGTGCTTCTTTTTTGCGTGATGGCTTTCATCATGTCTTGTAGCACGTATAGAGGTTCTTGATTAGAGTACGTATAATCTAATCTGTTACGTATCGCCTCAAAATTAAAAATTGTGTTATAATTGGTTAACACATTCGCGGCTGCACCCTGTATTTTACTTTTCACTATAGTCAATGCTGCTGCGTACTTACTGTGTGTTTTGAAGTTTTTAATGCTGTCCATTAATCTGGATGCTTCTTCGCGCCACGACCGATAATTTGATTGATCGCCGTTGAAAATAGGTAGGCTTTTAAATGCGTCTAACTGTATTTCACTACCATCTGTATATGTGGTTCTTATTTCCTCTAGCACAGGTATGTTTGGTACTATGCCTAATCCAGATTTTACTTCATTTAGTTTTGTTTCTAAATTAGTGTTTATTTGATTTTGGTTAGTTATTATTGCTGCTAACCTTGCATTCTCTGTGCGTGTGTGCTCTAGGGTTTGTGTTACTGTGTTGCTCCTGGTTTCTAAAGCTTCTAATCTTGCCATTAATACTGCGAGTTGTTCCATTTTGAACTCGTGTCTGTTGTCGTCGAATTTGTGTGTTTTTTTCTCCACATATACACTTTCACTGAATTGCTTTGCTGCTTCGTACGAAGAAGCTATATTTGTACCTGCTATGCTAGGTAATTCTTGTAACCGGTAACGCGAGTGTTCTGTTTATACTAGATTTCACTACTTGTTCCCGAGGTCCGCTCGATTGAAGTTAAAAAGTATATTTAACCTCCTGGCAGGATCGCCAATTAAAACACTTGTTTCTTACTTTTAAAATTAAACAATATTTATTTGGAACTATGTCCTTTATTATTGAAATACTTTTTACTAATTCTAAAAGGAGCTTAAGGCTACTATGTAGTTACAATAAGACTGTTGATAAATTCATCATACAGTCGTATTTATATACTTTTCTTATCTATCTACAAGGAGACCCAAGCGTACAATCGTCTTGCTTGATAATGAAGAAGAGATAATATTCCAACATTGTATACAAACGATATTATCTCTTTTACATATGTTATCATTGTAGCGTTGTGTGCAAGACTGTACTAGAGACTAAAGATATCATTGAATACAAATAATGTTATCTTTTTTCTCAATATGTCTTGCTATGGATACTTAACTCGCGTTAGCGTGTGTAGAGCCGTTTCTACTGATTTTCCCTTAGAATAGGCATGTTGCGCCGTTGACAGAAGTTTTTTGTCAATGCTTTTGCGTAGATGGATTTCAATCAGTCGTTCTAAAGTTTTTAGAAGAAATGATGAAAGACTAATAGGTCTGAGATCTTTTGGACTTACATGAGAGCACTTGCCTGCTTTGGGTATGAAAACCACTTTCACTTCTCTCCATAGCAATGGGATATACACCAGCTCCAAACAGCCTCTTAAGATTATCATTAGCACTGGCAAGATGATATCCGAGGTGTTTTGTAGCTCGGCTGGTATTATGCCGTCTGGTCCCGAGGATTTGTATGGTTTGAAGCTATGTAGCGCCCAAAGCACTCTGTCTCTAGTAATCAGACCATGTAGGTTGGTAGATTGCAGGTATGATCTGTTTGGATCTTTGTGGGCAATACTATCTGAGCTGCCTGGGAAGTGGGTGTCAAGCAGCAGATTAAGCGATTCCTCGCTAGAAGTTGTCCAAGAGCCATCTGTCTTTTTCAGACAACTTGGCATTGTTGGGTTTGTCGAGAGTATCTTTCTTAGCCTTGATGCCTCGGAGGATTCCTCTATCTTGCCACAGAAGAGTCTCCAAGATACTCGCTTGGCTTTTCTAAGTTGTTTCTTATATGTCTTAAGGGCTTCCTTGTAGGAATCCCAGTCGGTCACTTCCCGTGTGTTTTTGGCACGATTGAAAAGTTTTCTGCAGTTTGATTTACTCAGACCTAAATCTGAAGTCCACCAATGCGGCTTTTTCTTTCCCCTTGGCAAAATAAGAGGACATGAGGAGGACATCGCATTGTTTAGAGCCAACGTAAGATTCTTGACCTTAAGATCAAGCTCATTGGCGTTACAGGGGGGAATAAAAAGCTCTGGGGTAATAGATTGTTCCAGAGTATCCCTATATTTTAGCCAATTTGTTTTCCTAGGATTTCTGAAAGGAAGTTGGCAAGGAGGTTCATCGGTTAAATTAAATTGAATATACCGATGATCTGAAAATGAGTGCTCAGCTGATACTTTCCACTTGGTAATCAACTGGCTAACGGTGTCAGAGACAAGAGTGATATCTAAAACTTCCTGTCGGTTTTTTGTTACAAAAGTAGGTTCGTTTCCTACATTACTTATGATAAGGTTTGTTTTCAAAATGTAATCAAAAAGTAACTCACCTCTATCATTTATGTCCGAACTGCCCCATACAGAGTGGTGAGCATTAGCATCACAGCCGATTATGAGGTTGGTTTTAGTCCTCTCTCCTTCCGCGATCACTCTCTCCAGTTTATCCCCAGGGAGAGGGCCCGTGTAGTCATAGGCCAGATATGCCGATGCTATCCAGTAGGTGCTTTTAGCAGTCACTAGTCTAGCTACAGTTAAATCTGGATCGCTGAAATTAGGGAGTAAAAGTAATTTAAGGCTACGCTTCGCTAGTATACATGATCTGGGTCTACCTTTGTCAGTCACATACAGCTTTTCGTATCCAGGAGCCTCGAGTCCACGAACCACGCTGTTGTCAAACCATGGTTCCTGAATCAAGACGATGTCTTCTCCGCCCTTTGAGAGGCGAAGGATGAGGGCGGCCGAAGCCTCTATGGAGTGGTGAAGATTAATCTGCACTAACTGCAGCATTCTTGCTACAATCAGGCGGATGAACCTCCACCACGGTGTTGTTTAGTTCTTCCGCTTCTGAAGATGAACCAAGAAGTTCGTCCTCACTCAGAAGAATCTTGTTGAAGTCGTCCATGTCCATGTCCGAAGGAGCATGATCCAAGGTGTTTGTACTGGAGGCATCGTCATCCAGTGATGGGAATGAAACCGATGCTCCAGGATCTAAGGTCTCAGGTTCTGAACCTGTGGGGTAAGGAGGCAATTTGCCTGAATCTAGCTCATCTTTCTTATAGACTTTTAGGGTGATAGATTCGAAACCAAATCTGATCACGCCTTTAGTCAATGTCAAGGGAGCAAGCGACTCTTTGTTTATCACAATGAGAGCACACCTGTAGAGACCTCTTTGTTCTTCCAACTTTACAACCTTCCAGTTGTAAGTCGGGAGTGACGGATTGCTCAGCCTAATCACATCGAGAATCTCTTCGCTTGAGGAGGGTTCGGCTGGGATCCAGGTACGAGTTCTAGGTCTGCTTGGGATATCCTCCCTCGCAACGACATCGAGTTTCGCACCTGGCCAAACTTCTCCCAGTCTGCTTATAGCAAACTTGTAGAGATCACAGGATCTCTGATCGTCGCAGGCGATAAGCTTCACATGGCCCTGATGCCATCCACCATCGCAAGTAATAGGAGGTGGTCCCGGGTTGTCCCTCATGACGCTCAAGAAGCTGCCTGAAAGCTTCGTCTTGACCACCTGCCACCGTTCAGGGGAGATCGTGCCATCATCGTCACTACGATCGATCACAGCGATCACTATTTTATTTTTGAGAACGTCACTGAACGACTTTTGAGATGTGACGTTGGGTGACCTTTTGGGAGCGACGGTGCTATGCACCTTAGGTCTTTTGGGAGCCGGAGCGGTCCCTTCCAACGATCTCTGGCGCTTAGACGTAGAGTCCTTGCTGGTCGTCAGTGGTACGTTCTGCAGAAATTTTTCCGCCCATTCAACTTTGCTGTTTTGCTCAGCTGTCCTATCAGCCTTCAAAGTTTCTCCGAAGACCTTTAGGATATGCTGAGCGTAACGGCGTTTGTTGTGCGTTTTTTTCGAGGGAGTGCGATGCCGCCCTGTCTCACTGGAAGACGCTTGAGCGGTCATGCCTCCTGATACGCTGGTAGCAGTGGTAGGGCCATGTAATTTCACAATCCCACCACTGCTAGGACGTGTAGGTTTTTTTGAATTTTGCCCACTACAGCTGCTAGCAGTAGAAGAATCATGAATGGTCACGATTTTTCCACCGCTCACAGCCGTAGGAGCTGTACCAATAGTCAGCGAAGTCGCCGCACTACTGCCCGGTTTAGAAGGAGAACCGGTCTCATTTTTTTGTTTTTTTAGAAATTTGTTTTTGTTCATAGTGATACCCACGAGTAGCGGAGAAATGAGATCCGTCTGTGCAGAGATCCGCATTACACAGACGAGGCTAGCTAATCCGGAGGGCGCCAGGTATCCGGATACGAATCTCGACGAATACTCTTTTTTAATTTTTATGTAAATATTTTTATGTTATAACGATGACAAAGATTTCCAACAAATTCTGACCCATTTTTGACGAGCATCCATCTTGATTTTTTTTTTTTTTTGCATATTTATTAAAATGCAACGTAAACAAAGTTAAAATAAAAAAATACAAGACAATTTACCTACCCCTAAAAGTAAGCATCTGTATAATTTTATTTCAGAGGCATATATCTGCGAGGTGTTGACCACTTTCGTTTCAATGATGTTACTATGGAAACTTTCTAAATTTTCATAGTGACGTATTAAAATCTAAATCATGTGTAGTAAAGCGTATTTTGTTCGATATCGTCATGTTGCTTTTTCGTTTTTAAACAAAAACAAAGTTAATATCGAAAATTGTGTTAAATGTGTTAGTACCTGTTACTTATTTGTAAAAGGTAGGATCAATTTTCGACGACAAGTTGGACTAGTTTATATTAAACAGTGTTCACCCGATTATAATATATTTGGACAGTAAAACGTTGACTAAAATTTTGCCTTTTGTTATAAATTTTTGACTAAAAATCTGTTGCATTTCCTAAATCAGATATCAGCATCAATCTTGTAATCTAATATCATCTGCTTAAAACTCAGGTTGGTTGCGATCAGTGATTTGATATTTATTTGGTCAACAAAACAATAGCAAACGTTGTCTAAAATTTGGCCATTTTCCTAAATTGTTGACAAACAATGTTGTCACATGTTTTTGTATTCAGTTAAATTCAACCAGCTATGAATCTTTTAAAATAGCAATCCTCTTCAATATTCGGGGTTAGTGGATCAATATTTTTTGTGTTCTTTTGACTTTGACTAAAGTTTGGACTTTTTCCAAAATATTGGACAATTATTCTTGTTGTTAGTTCGCAGTGGCTATATTTTTTTGCTCAAATTTCGCAAATTTGAGCTTTCGTAAATTTAAAGTCGAGACTATATTTTATTATTAGTGCGGCGGAATATGTTTTCGAAACAATATCAGTCATTTCCATAGCTTGGGGGGGTCTCGTGCTTCTTTCTACAATTCCTGTTGATAAGACCTTTTTTAACCATTATTAAATTTTTTACTAAAAATCTATTAAAATTTTTAGGTTAAATGTCTTAAAAATTGCACCATTCTCTGTAGTCTAACAGCCTCTGCCAACAACTCGGGCTGGTTGTGATCAGCGTTTCAATAGGTTTTGACCAAAATTTAGCCCATCTTTCTACATGGTTGGCAACTTTTTTCATACCAGTTTTGTAATCTAACATTATCTTTCTAATTTTAGTTGAACTCCATTCCAGCCTTTCTTAAATTTGTGAGAACTCTTGCTGAATTTTTGTTCGTTCTGATCAAATATCCTTAAAATGATAAATGTTTGAGTCAGACTCTCTTTGGCTGCGATCTGCTAATCACCTTTCCAACCTTACCTTCGTCCCTTTGCCAAATCATAATATACAAGTCGGCATTTCTGCCAGTGTAAACAATTCCTCTTCTAACCATATTCCTGAAATTCAAAATCCCAATCGCGTGCACATTGCAATTTCAATGTTGTCTTCTGTTTGCTGCTATAGAATAATAATGAAAGGATCGATTACTGTGACTGTTCTTCTTGGCACGAATACCCCATCTTCACACGTTGCTCCTCTTGTTACGAGGCAATTTCCAAATTAGAATCCCTCCTCAGGTCAACGCATAACTAAAGCTATCTGGAGAGATAAATTTTAATAATCATTATCTTCACTTTGTTTACGGGCTGCTTCTGCTGCCGTTGTTCACAGTGTATACTTCAATAGCATCAGCATCATCGACAGCGTGCAGCAAGCAGTGTAATTGAACCTCGCTTGCTATCAGAGTTATAATTTCCAGTCCAACCGACAATTCATCCTCGAGGATGATCCTCAACACACTATCGCTGGGCTGCAGCAATTGTCTCCTGTCGGATTCCAGCTGAACTCCTTAACAACCTTCCTTCGACTGTCGTGTGGTGGACCATATTCAACGCTATGTAATTTGTCTTTGGATCGGCCCTTAAGCTTTTCACGCTACGTGCTGTAGTAGAATCACAATCTCACATTCGACGCATCGATGTCGATAGCCCGAGGTGCGAATGGCGACGATGACGACGAGATCTTCCCGCCGAACCTTCCATCCGCTTGTCCGAAGTTCTCCGTATTTCAATGGATTGGGCTAATTTATATTCGATTTACCCCGAGAACTTGGCCGTGCCCCTCCGTCTTCTCGGGTTGCCACCTTCAATACCACCTTCAATCGAAATGAAAAGTGTAAAGCGCTGTACTCGCGGTTGTTCCGCTCGCGTTAGACGTCCTCGTCGTCGCGTCGGCGTCGTGCAAAATTTAATTCCCCATAAAATATCCGCTGGCACGTTCTCCGAACTTTAAGTCGACGACGAATAGACAGAGAGGTCGTCTTCAGGTGAAGACAAGGCAACATAATAAATTGACTCATTTAAAGGGCCATTTCGATTATTGATTGAAGGTAATTAGTCACTGCCAAGTGCGGGCCAAGATCTATGAAAATTAATTCCACCCATTTGAGCACATGGGTAATGTTCCCTGGATGGGGCCAGTGTCGGGCGCGACGCGCTTGGTCACATATCAATGGCGGCGGATCTCCGTGTTAGTTTTTTGCATGAGATTGTTAGCACTATCGCTTCGCAGAATAAAGGTGGGCCTCTGTGTAAATTACGATCACGATCGCACGACATTCTTTGTACTATGGCACAGGATGCCTTGTGGGTTAATCATCATCATCTTTATCACAGAGAGTCGGTTGAATAAAACACAAAATATCATTTCGTTTAGAATTATTGGCAATTAAAGAAGCAGAGGTCTGGAATCCGGTTCTACTGTGTTTAGCACAACCTTATGATCATGCGTCAGCAGCATCTCAAATGACTGCGGTGGAGAATTTTAATTAGTTCAGTCACAGACGCTTAGACGGTGCTTCTGTTTGGGTTCGCCTTTTTTTATTTGTGTGATTTCATGTCGGAGGTAGTCTGCGGACCTATTCATATGGCAGCGTAGAACGCAAACCAAGCAGGCGACAAAGTCAAAGGTCTGGTGAGTGGTTATGTATTTTTTTAGCCTTGAAAATGGTAAGATAATTTTTTGGCGATCCGTGCTAGCTTGACTTCATATCCTATAACTTGTCAGACTTAAAAGTCGTTTTTTCGTGTTGAAAGCTCCTTTTCTACCTCTGGTTTTGAGCTCTTAGTTTTTTTTTTTTCAAAAATGACTCCACAGTCCACATCATGTCAACTTTCAAAAACGCCCTAAAGTATTCTCTGTTCAAAAATGTTGCGCAGACGACATTGAACGCCCCGCTTTTTACAGCTCGACTTTTTATGCGATATCAGAGCTAATGTCGATTTTAAACTGCTGGGTTCCTTTGCTAAATTTGGTCAACAATGGAACATTGGGCCCTAGAAGCTCATTTTCCTAATCGTAGGTGACGGTCAGCTGTCGATTTATAAAAATTACTGAAGATGCTTTCCAGAGTTCCAGGATAATCTTAAATGCATCCAATCGCTCTGATGTATGGATGTAATAGTGGGCTAAAATATTTTGGTTGCTTTCGAAAATGCATGAAAATAGTCCCCTAACTTATTACATAATTTTTGGCGGACGTAAAGGGTCGCCAAAAAATTTAAGAATTCACGCAAATAAATGATTGTAAGAAGCGAGGATATGGGATCCAAATAGTTTTTGTTTCAGTCGTAGAATGTATCTAATTCCATCCTGTTGATTGTTAAAGGGTCCGCAGATTCGGTCTCAGGTCTTCC
The DNA here is from genome assembly GCA_949126925.1 of Cheilosia vernalis. NCBI lineage: Eukaryota > Metazoa > Arthropoda > Insecta > Diptera > Syrphidae > Cheilosia > Cheilosia vernalis. Next base: position 15,933,293 of record OX421361.1, read on the forward strand.
GACCTTCTAACCTCAGAAGTGAAATTTTTTTCAGGTGTCTAAAGAGTAAAGTCCTTTCAAATAGGAACGAAAACGTGAGCTCTTTCATGTTTAAAACATACATATGTATAACAGGCTTCAAGTCAAACGTATATCTTCGTACCTCCTCTCTTCAAAACGTTGCTAACTTATAGTAATGTGAATCTTCAAATATTTAGTATGCACACTAAGTCTTAAGTGTCCAAAAGTCTAATTCTTAACAAGCTTTATCGATAAACTTACTTTTTCGCCTTCAAGCCGGTTCTCGGCCCGTATTCTTATAACCTAAGGACTCGTTTGTTCTCAATTAGGTCCATCGAAGTTGGACTTTTTCGGACCACTACAGTGATGAACTTTTAACTTAGACATCTGATTATAGCCTACGTTTCCACGATTGACGGATTACTCAGTGTGAACAGGCTACAAAAATTAAAATAATACATGCTCTTACGACAGGACGAGCACGACTTGCGCTTTCGCATATTTACTCAGCCCTGTAGTTTGACTGCATTAAATTTTGGACAGTTTTTTCCCATAAAACTCTGAATGATAGGGCTAGTGAATAACACCTTTCAAAGTATCTGGACTACATTGGCATCTTTCAGGAAATAAAATTATCACTTTTCAGTCATCTTGTCTAAGTTTTAAGACTCGTGCAAGGTTCAGGTGAGGTTGTCGATCACTTTGTAGTTGATGTTGATGATATGTTCTTTTAGGAACTGGTTCAACTAAATTTGGTGAGGGTTTCGTAATGATTTGTTGCTTCAAGTATTGGAAGCTTATCGTGAAAAGAACAACGATACCCATACCCAACACGTTCATAGAATTGAGATGACAAAGAGCTAATATGTCTTCCAAAAGAAATGTTTTTTTAAAAGATCGCGAAAATAAAAACTTTTTAAACAAAGCTTCTGAACCTATTCTATTGTCGATTGTCAATAACAAGAGATGGGCCGCTTATGACCCTCGTTTTGCAAGTTTTGCCCGAAGACATTTTTTCGGTAACAGACTTGTCTCTGCTCGCTTCCACATTTAACTTGTTGAGGTTAATGATGGCGCATTTTCCTCATGTCAGTTGTAAAGGGCTGTCTTGAGATTTCTCGTGTTTATTTCCCATCATCTGGCATCTTGCTTGATAAATCTTCTGAGAGTGGTATTCGAACATTTGGGGTAATCTTTGTGCATAGGTCGAGATAGAAGCTTGTTCCCTTATCCTCTTTCGCGTTTCCTTAGCTGTATTTCCCTTCTCATGCCAGTTTGGGTATTCCAGTTCAGTACAAGAGGGTTCTATTGAACTGAAGAAGCAATCATACCAAGCCCATGTACACTATAGAAGCCAATCCTCTTCAGCTGACATTACATCACGAAACAAATTAGCTCACACAAATTCCACCTTATACAACATCGGTAATCATCACGTGACATTCCAATCCCAAGACCAAGAACCACCTGAAGACCACCAGTGAAATGGAGATTACTCCTTTTTTTCCAGCCCAATATCTGTTCCTTTTTGTTAACAAAAGCAATTTAGAAAATTATCTCCAAAGTCTAACATGCATACGACAGACCTTTCGATTTCACGACATCATCAAGTTCAAGTGCGCTCGCCCAATCATTGCACTCTCTTGAGATCATCGCCCAACAACGACGATCAGCTCTCAGCATCACCGCACAGACCACCAAATCGGACAAAAACAATAATAAATGCGCGCTACGGAAATAGCTAGCATGACAGCGAAAGGAAGACAATGAAATAATCCGGCACACCACCATCACCCGGGGTATCGTGTCATGCTATTGCCAGTGTTTTGTGCAAAGGAGTCGCAAATTGCATAATAGATTCGGCGAGGATAGACCCCAACCAACAACAACAACAACCTACGGGGAAAAGTCAAGAGAGTGAGATTGATGGGCAGCTAACGAGTTCATCTGATATCTTCTCTCATCCTCTGTATGTGTGTGTGGCTTTGTGTGTGCGAGCGCGCGTTGGGAGTAATCATGACGTCGATAATGCCAATGATGATTATGGGGCCAGGCGAACGACACACCAGAGAGCATCATTTGTTACACAAGGACTCCCGAGCGCGCCTCCCGTTCCCATGAATATTTCGCGCACAGGTTGCACGGGTAATTCATCATTTTTTCTTCCTTATTGCGTTGGTAATGTGCTGGTGCATTGCATATAGTTGTCGGGGCGATGGCGAGGCTCTGTCTGTTCTAACGATTAGTATTGTGGTTATGGGAAAATTGATGCATCTGATGAGTTATCTGCTTGGGCATCAAGATTCAATTTGCTATGTAGCGCCAGACATAGAATTTGCGATGGGATTGCCGCTCATAACTCCAATAGGGATTGGAGAATGCGCGTGAGCAGGAAACGCTAAAATTGTAGCCAATTTGAGACACTGATTGAGGGGCTATCCAGAGCAACTTGCTGCGGTATTTGTATCGTGTGATTTAGTACAATGTATAGACGCGCTGGTGATATTGGCAGTTCTGTATGAGCTGATAACGCGTCTTTATTAACCTGTAACTATACTGGGGCTTGGGGCATCTTCAGAGTCCTCGTTATGGTAGCTGTCGATGTGTAATCATTGGAAAAGCATTGCAAGTACATAACACTGGAGTGGAAGTGGTTAATCAACAACCCCACGTCCCTACTTTAATGTGTGGTGAAATCCCCGTCACTCATGTTTGAGCTACGTTTAGAATACAGTACTCCCCGGATAAAAGCAACCCTCTTAATAGCAACAAATAAGTCAGTATTGGGATTCAAAAATGCCGTCCTATGCATTACAAGGTCCCCGCTTAATAGGAATTTAATTGAAAACCCGGCTATAAGCACTATAATTTTATACCCATGTGCATGTGCTTTTATTCGGGGAGTACTGTAGGTCCTGCACATACAGCTCAACTGGGTGAGGTTGGTGAATAGAGTAGTTAAAATCGTTCACACGGTTATGAGCGCTCGGTCGAGTTCACAAACTGTGCGGGTAATACTACTTATGCAACAGACTTCCTTCTTAAAGCTTTTGATGTTAGGTCTTGAAGATCATCGAGTTCGTCGAGAAAGTGCGATTTCTCAGATGCTTTCTATAATAGTTTCACTTAAGTTAAGTCGAATTCTATTGTAAAACTTCTTCGTATTGCAATACATTACATAGCGTTTGAAGAAACTTCCCCAAGGCAGGTAAGGCCACCGCCTTCCGCGTAGGCTACAATTTGACTCTCAGAGTGCTCCAAGCAGATCTGATAGTTTAGAATTTGTATTCCGTAGCAGTGGAGACCATCAGCACTCACAGCGCTACTGCCATCCTCTATGCCATCTTCTATGCAATTATGGGGGGCCAGCACTACGCCAACTTTTGCCTGTGGTTCCATCATCACTACTCCATTTGTGGCCTAACATGTTTGCAGCGCTACAATAGTTTGTAGTCTGACATGTTTGCAGCACAACACTAGTTGTGATTTGCCTTTTTATCATCAGTACAACATTTTGTGTTGTCTGACGTTTTAACAACGCTATACAATAGTTGTAGTTTGATATTTGAGCATCACTACTCAATTTGTGACCTGGCATGTTTGCAACGCTACAGTTGTTGTAGTCCCATATGTTTGCAGAGAGACAATCGTGGCTTGCCCTTTCATGATCACTACTCAATTTGTGGTCTGACGTTTTTCAAGCGCTACACCAACTGTAGTCTGATATATTTTTACTACAATACCACTACAACACTTGTGGTCTGGCGTTTTTACAGCACTATACAAACTGTTTCCTGACGCTTCGCTAGTACTAGATACCCCATTTGCAGTTCTGACGGTCTTCAAGTACTACAAGTGGTGGTCTGACGTTTTTCCACCGTTTTTCCGGCGTTTTACTTTCACGACGTTTGTCGTTTTTTGAGGCGTTTTATTTTAGAAGACTTATTCCTTAACTTCCACGACAGGGTAAAAAACGTCGTCGTTAAGTAGTTCACATTCCAAATACGATCCATACCATCTGATATGCGCCAATGACAGATAAATGGCGTAGCTAAGAAGATTTGAAACAACTTCTTCCAAATCTGACAAATACTTTTGTTTGAATGAGCCTTTTCCACTTGTTTCACGCTGCTTTTTTTGTGAAGAAGTTTTTTTGTGACGAATTTAATATTAGACGATCTGTAGCTTGCAAACGACAAATACCGTCGTGTTTCTTGTCGTTTTGTGGCGTTCAACGCCTTACAGAATGGCAGTGAAGTTTCTCACATGACGTTCGTCGTACGCCAATAGGTTCCACATGACGTTCAGTGATTCCAAATTTAAATTGGCGTTTCATAAACCATCGTAAACGCCACTCGGAATAAGGGTAATGAAAGCTTCTTTCTATACCATGTACCTATAGTGTATACACCGCCGCAAAGCTTTGTGTTTCTTCTGGATACCCTGAATGTCACGAGCTCAGCTCACCTCAGCCTTTAAGAGTACAACCCAAGACGTCAAGCCTAAGGTCTCGTACTACTGGCATACATCACCTCTTCCCGAAATACCATTTGTGATTGTTTCGCGTTTCTGCGTTCGTTAAGGTCATCGGCCCTAAGAAAGTCAAGCGTGATGTTGTTTTCAAGACGTTAGCTAAGTTCCACCAATCAGTACCGGAGAGCTGCTAAAATATTGCTTTGCTTTACAGTTGACTGGCTTCAATTTTATGAACAACTTTACGCTCTGATCTTGTGATGGAATTTTGTTGTTAACTTCAAAGATCGACACACCTATCTACCTTTGGACTTCTTTCCCCATTAAAGTTGCTACGTAGTCGCAAAATATAAAACACTCAAAAGCTTGACCACAAAGTCCATTTCTCTTTTGAGCACCACTGCTCCCAACTTTCAGCTTATTGAAAACATTCCCAACTGTCACACAAATCGACGGGGTAGTGACCCGACAAATGACATGTTCGTTTGACAAAAATGTTCCGCGCGCCAAATTGATGATGGATTGGCGTTCCCAATTTCAATGCGCACTTTACTATGTCAATTCTTTTGTTAAGTACACTTGTCTGTATAGCAAGGTATTGCGGGCTCTCCCGTTCCCCTTCTCCGCTTCAAAGTGCGACTTACATCGCTACAGTAATTATGAATTGTAAAATGATTGCCTGTTAAATTATATCTGACCTTGGCAGTGATCACACACCCCTACAACAATCGTGCACTCACAATAGCGATCGTACATAATTGCAGGTACGGGTATTAAATTACATCACCATCTGACGTTCTGTATCTCCAACTGAACTCTCTCTCAGTGTACTCTTACAGAGCTCTGTTGCTGTGTACACCGAACCGAACGAGCAGGTAATAAAAATGGCCCTCGCAATAGAATCACTTAAGAGATGCCGCTCCGCCGGCTGCCTGATCCATTTCAAGAATCAATATGTATACGTGTTTATTGATCTCAGTCCAGTGCAGCGCGATCATTTGAAAGCTGTACTCCAATCGTACTGTGTATCTCATTAGCAGGGCAAAACAATTTCACGTTATCGCTCGTGTATCTACAAATCGGTTGCCAACAACTCTCTTCTGGCCAGTGCCAATCAAATTAGCAGGCGACGACGACGGAGATTAACACCGATGGCTGATGGTTTACTTCTGACCAGGTGCCGCGTACCTTTGATTGAGTGGGAGTGGCGCGGTGCCATCCTCCATTGAATGACTCAATTAACTCTGAGCTAGAGAGATGCTGGGGGAAATCGTGTTTGGCACGTATTTTTCTTTTGCGCTGGTGGGAGGCAATGGAAATTGTGTGAAGAAGCCGCTCCTGCCAATATACCCATCAGTGATAAGGTTCTTCTACTTCGATTGGCTTATGCGTGCTCTTTGCTCCCTTTGTATGGGTGTACGGGTGTAAGTGTGTGTGCTCTTTTCTATAGCAAATTATCTACTGAGCCATAAAAGTAATTGGATATAAAACAAGGTCTGACGGTGTTTGTGGGTTTGATTGTTGTTCTGCTGCTGCCGGAGATTTAGTCAAAGTTCAAGGTAACGATCGACGAAGAGATATTTGTCTGCGTGAGCCTTCCTACCCACTTTATTCGGTTAAAAGGGTGATCGTGATTTTTTGGAAAATTTCAATTCTACACACACGAACGGGCTCAATTAACTAAATAACATGTGTGTAGCGTTGTTAAGTGGAACGTGGCTTTAATTCGAGTTCGCTATTCCTTGCTTCAGTCGTAATTTCGGATTTCAAGGAAATTAAGTGTTTGCTGAGCTATTGCTGGCACAGACTTGAAATCCCTGTTGGTTCTAGTCGGGTTCTTTTGGCTTTATTCACGAACCTCTGTGTTCAAGGCTATTTAGCAGTGCTTGGTGTGCCGTTTAATAGTTTTTACACGCAAGAAGACACTTACTGGAGAAAATATCATCAACTGTAAAGATCTTGGATTCGGGTCACCATGATGTCGGTCCACGACAAGCTATAGCCAGCACGAATCACCCTTTCAAAAGACAGGTTGAGAGCGATCCGGTAGACAGCCACAACCCATGCAACTACTTGCTTCCCTTGTGGTGGTTTCAGTTTAAATGTCTCCGGATTTTTTTAAACTCTTCTTTTACAGCCGTTAGCCGGAATTTTTATTTGACCGATACAATTAAAACTCTTCTTCGATTGGAATGGCCGTTAGCTTTTCAACCGATGAATTTGAGTGGGTTTGAGAAGCTTAAAGAGCGTCAATGAAGATAATTCCCGCTGAAATACTACTTTGTTCCAAACCGCATGATCTCTTTGAGCATTTAGCCTGACAAGAGCATCTTTCCAGTGTCTTGTATCTACTAAGACCGAAGCTGCATATGAAAACATCTATGTAGCACCTTCTCTATCTTTTACCTTCTCTACCTTCTACCTTCTGTTTATAGACCCTCCCTGGCGTGTCCAAGCCCATCGATATCTGGCACCATCCAGCAGAAGCCGCCTGCATCTGTGACGGGTTCTTATGCTACAGTTCTCTTGACGAACATTTTTAAGCTTAGCCTGGCGTTGAACTTGATGACCTCCGTGGACCCGATTGTTCTTTAACCACCAATAGTTCATAGTTCCCTACTTCTAAGACAGACACAATATCTCTCAATCCCATGAATGTGTTTTGCCACATAGCAACCACGTATGTTCTACAAAAGTGGTCCGAGAACCCACCCTTGTGGGACTCCTGATGACGTGCGGTGAAAAAAGGTAGTTGTACTTAACGTCGTCGTTAACCTGGTACCTCAAATTCCTTTTGCCGAAGTAGCTTGTGCCTGGAAGCAGGTCCAGCAAGTTACAGCCTTCTGGCAAGGATCTTCCAATACGTAAACAGGTCGCTCGGGTACTCGTAATTTTAAAAGCTGGTGTTCATTTATCTTTAAAGCTTCACTGCTGTATCTCAATGACTCAACTTAGACCCAAACAAAGATTTATAAGACTAGAAAACTGTGACTTTCTGGGAAGCTTGTAGACTAAAACTTGTATCACTATACAGGGCCTTCAAAATATTGTCCCAAACACATCCTTAACACCCTCCTCTAACAGAAGTGCACATTTTTTAACTTTCCTTACGACTTACCCTACCATTTCATGTATCTCCCCTCTTGTCTCATTTTAGTTTCACCCTGCCTGCTGATAGAGGATGTCCGGCGCGATGAGAAACTGAAGGACATCGCCAACACAATCACAAATCTAAGTCAAGCATCGAATCGCTGGAGCACCTCAAATGTAAGTTCTAGCTCGGCTGTCAGCACAGCAGTGAACAACGCCCTAAACAGTCAGACGCAGGGCTTGAACGATGAGAAACCGACCCGCGATGAGACCGACTTCCCCCACTTTAGACCATCACACACGACTGTCGTGAATCTGAGACCAAAGTCGTTGCCACTGGCATCGAATTCAACTCCTGCCATTGTATCAGCCATAGTCAAGAAGATACCCCCCGTTCTCGACCCAAAGACCGCCGCCGGCAACAGCAACAACAAATCTAGTCCACGACTGCAGCAGCAACTGCGCATCCTTCAACAGCAGTCCCAGGCGCACGAAAGAGGTGATCCCGATGGTGGTTGCAATCTGGATGACTTGTCGACAAACTATCTGGCAAAGACATCAGAGCTGAGGGTCAACCTGCCGGCGGAGGAGATTCTGAACTCGAAGAAGGGCTGGCTGATGAAGCAAGATGGACGCACGGGCGAGTGGACGAAGCACTGGTTCACATTGAGTGGAGCCGCGCTGTTCTACTACCGCGACCCAGTGTCAGAGGAGCGGGGAGTTTTGGACGGTGTGCTGGATGTCAATAGCCTGACGTGTGTGAGTGAGGTGAATGCGTCGAGGAATTACGCCTTTCAATTGACGACTTGGGACAAGAGGCGATTGGTTCTGTCCAGTTTGTCGGCGAATTCGAGAAGCAGTTGGATCACGGTTCTGAAGAGTGCCGCAGGACTGCAGCCCGAGCCGAAGGCAGTGGATGATTGTATTCCGACGACGGAACTGATTATTAAGGACAACACCAGCGACGACATTAAGAGCGAGATTGAAAAGGACTTCATCAAGGCACAGAGGAACCAGGAGCTGATTCTGAACAATAACAACAACAACAAGCCGACAGATGCAATCCCAGTGATCGTGCAGAAGGCAGCTACAACGCCAGTCACCCCTCTCACGCCAAAGAATACAATGTTCTCGTCTGACGAGGAATACAGGACGGCTTCGGAGGGTGGGCGGCGTGACAGTGTAGATTGGGGCTCACCGCTTTCCCCGTCGCCGCCGATTCCCATTGCGCTGTTTCGTGCGAAAGAGCGCATGCGATCCCGGCCAGGAAACTGTCCGAGGCTGCACAAGCGCAGTCGGTCTTCACCGCCGAGCTCCAGACGGAGTACGGTGGACAGCGTGGGCTCCGATGAGCTGCCAATAATCCACTCGGTTCAGGAAGAGCTTAACATCGACAAGGAATTGCAATTCCGATTGGGAGCCGCCGAGAAAGAACGCGATATTCTTCGCGATGAAGCGCGTGAGCGAGAGGCACGAATGTCGGAACTGCTGACGACCTTGGAGCGAACCGAGCAGGAGTTGAACAGTCGAATTCGTGAGATGGAGGAGGCCCGAGACAACCTCTCTACGCAGCTGGAGGAAGCTAAGCGAAACGCAGAAAAGATTGTCGATCGACTCTCAATCGAGCTAGAGGAAAGCCAAAAGAAGATCAAGGACCTTGAGGATCGCCTGTCGCGGGGCATCGAAGAAAACGAAACGCTCTACAAGAAGTTGCGCGAGCTGGAGAGCTGCAGTCCCTCCAGCTTCAGCAACCTCAACCGACACAAACTAAAGCGAATGGACTCGCTGAGTGATCTGACACAAATCAGCGATATCGATCCGTACTGCCTGGATCGAGACATGCTGGCCGATGAGTACAATGAGCTGCGTTCGCGGTTCGAGAAGGCGGTCAACGAGATCAAAGCGATGAAGCGGGAACTCAAAGAGTCGCAGAATCAGTTCGACAATCTGGAGATTTCCTATGCGTCTCTCAAGCAGGACCTCGATCGGCAACAAATCGAGGATCGATCACAGCTGCAGATGATGGCGGAACGAATTCAAGATCTTACCCTCAAGTACAGTGGGTCCGAGAGGCAGGTGCGCAGCCTCAAACAGAAGCTGGCAAAGTCAGAACGCCGACGATCACTTTCGCTGAAGGGCAAGGAACAGCTGACCGTGTCCAAGGAACTCGAGATCAAGGTGACCGAACTTGAGTCGAAGATTGACGACTTGGAGAAGAAGTCCCCAAGCCCAGTAAGAACCGCCCCGTCTTCTAACAAGAAGTCAGCCCGGCGGCGCTCTCTTGAGAGCTCGGCGAGCACTGATTCACTACAGTTTATGGTACGTGTGAACGATCTTGAGAAACGATTCGATGGAGTTACGTCTCCCCAGTCGGCCGCTTCCTCATCCTCTTCCCCTGACGCAAGGAGATCGTCATCTAGTCCAAAGATGTCCGAGCATCTGATCGAGCGCTTGAAATGCCTGGAAGGAGTGCTGATTTGCAGCAAAGATCGCCTGGAGCAGAGCCTGCACCAGCTGCAGACATTGCGATCTTCTTCGCGGGCTCGCCGATCGGTTTCACCGATCACTGATCGCAAAGACTCGTACCGGTTTGTGGAGCGTTGCCTCACCGAGGTGGTTAAACTCATCAGAGAGTCCTGTGAGACATGCGTAGTGAGTGAGAGTCTGTCCGCTCCTGGGATGATTCTCCTGCCCGAAACCAATCCAATCAAGATCGCCCTGATGCAGCTGGAGGCGCAACTTCGCAGCAAGCTTGGTGATCTTCTGAAGCAACGGCGAGTGCTGCGAGAGCGCAACGAGCTGACTGCGCGGAAGGACCTGGAACTGCTCGCCGAGAGAATCGCCTTCGAGAGTGTGTGCTTTGGAAAGCTGCGCGAGTCCATAACCCGGGCGGAGAATCCCGAACTCTTTGGGCAGCGCCAAACACGCGCCGAGATCGCCGAAACGTCCCAGCTGATGTCAATGCTAAAGGCGAAGTTGAGTGGCAAATGCGCCTTCAAGCCCAGCGGCAGTCTGGACGTGTTAGCCGGCGTGCTAGCACGTCGCCTAGTCCTCTCCTCGTTCCGTAAGGACAAGACGAAAGTGCCTGAGATGGAACCCGTCGAACCAAAGATCCTCGAAGAACTTCTTCGTCAGCAACACGAGATCAACCTGATAGCGAAACGGTACAAAAACAACGCAATGGAGAACCTAGCGTCTGGTCTGGCGGCGGAAACCCTCAGCTACATAAGCTCCAATGACCTGGTGCAGGGTGCGGTGCAGGAGGCTTGGCGGCAAGCACAGGAGACAGTAAATGCGGAGCTAGTGCAATCGGAGATCGCTCACATCATGATGCGGAATGCGGAGCGCTTTGAAGGCTCGATCACGCCATCATTTGGCTACACACTGACTGCTGAGGAGCGAATCACGTTCGAGTCATTCGCTGATGCTGTGCATGAGAGCCTGCGCAAGGAGATGGACCATGCAATTGAACAGCTGTCACAGTGCTACGAGGAGGCTCTTCAGAAGATGAAGCGCGGCCAGTGGAGACTGCATCTAGAGCAGGAGCGCAAGGCAAGTGAGGGGCGTCAGCTGCTTGCGGAATTCGCCGACATTGTCGCTCACAAGGCGTTGGTCGACGCCAGAATAGCAGTTCTCCGAGGGGAGTATACCAACGCGGATCGCACCAACCAGCTGGCGACAGTCGCGAAGGGAAATGTGTTTAGCGTGTCCACGCTACAGAAGTACGAGAATCTCTTCGAGGAGCTGTCCAACGATCTGCAGATTTCGAATCCCGACGACATCCTCGCTGAGGCCGACTTTGAGTTTGTGTACAAGAACCGCACGATAGACTTCCTCAGTGACCGTGGCGTGCTGAACGAGATCGCGAGTTTCCTCAGCCAGCTGGAGCAGTCCATTAGCAATCTGATGAGTGCTGTACATCCGGACGCCTGCATCACACACACGCCCATGGAGCTGTACACCCTGAAGGACGTCTGCCAAAAATGCTGTGAGCTGCGGGCTCGCACTGACGGTCTGCTGGGAGATGTCCAACACCTAGCCGCCTCCTGTTCGAGCTGCGCTCAACTCCAGGACACCATATGCAACCTGCAGCTGCAACACGAGTCCAAAGTAATGCGGCTGCAGCAGGACCACGCAAACGACATGGCAATGCTGATGCAGCAAGTCGACAACCAGCGGCATAACTTGGAGGCGCTGGAGCGAGAGCGCAACTCGCTGCTGGAAGAGATCCACCAGCAAACAAACTTGGTGGAGGACCACGAGCGCGAGCTGACCACCATCACAATAAAACTGAAGTCCAAAGAGGAGGAGTGCCATCGCAAAGAGAACGACAACCTGGATCTGATGGATCGGTTAGAGCACCAGAACGAGAAGATTCGCGTCTACCAAACGGAAAGAGACAGCTTGGAGTTGAAATGCTCCAGACAGGACGAGGAGTATGCGGTTCTTCTGCAGGAGCGTGACTTCATCCAAGCCGAGCTGAACAAAGAACGCGAACGCTGTCGGCGCATGGAAAAGCGCTTGGAGATGCTCGAGGTGGAGCACGGCAAACAGTTGGAGTGCCTGCAGGAGGCATACCGCGATCAGATTCTTTCGCACTGCTCCGACTTTACGAACATTGCCGATGAGGAGAGCTTCCGGCAGCGGTACCAAACCGAAATCGAACAGCTGAGGGTGAGTTTCAATTGCGACTTTGTTTTAATTCAGACACTGATTCAAGAATTTGTTCTCCCCCACTCAGACACTCTGCGAGAAGGGCCTCAGTGCAATGGAGTCATCACATCGTCGCATTATCAACGACTTGGAAGACAAACACCGAAAGGAGATCGACAGGTTACTCATGGAGAAGGAAACCGCTCTTGCCGAAGAGACTCAGGTACGTGGAGCACATTATATGTTCATAATGTCACAACTAATGATGATTTATAAATATTTCCAGGCGACTCTGGCCGCTCTAGATGCCATGCGTAAGGCACACCAAAGTGAAGTTCAACGCGAGGTGGCACGGTTCAAGCAGGAATTCCTCCGGCAGTTCCAAAAGGGCGGCGAACACTCTATGGACTCTACCAAAATCAAAGAGTATGTATTAAGAACGTCATCTTTGCTGCCATTCGATTGAGACAATCTTTTAAGGCATTTTGTACACGCGTATTCTATTCCCTTTTACAGGGAGGAACTCGAGGAGCTGCGACAAGAGATTCTGTCCTTCTCCGAGAAGTACTCAATCAAGTGCGTAGAGAATGCCGCACTGGAGGAGAAACTGCGATCGGCCAACCAAAAGCTGAAGCACTTTCAGCAGATGCAGCAAATCGAATTGAGGTGAGTTGAAGTGACAGACAATCTGATTGAGCCAATTCAATCGGGAGCGGTTGGGTTGTCCTTGTGTCGGTGTAAATTGTTTGAAACATTAGAAGTTGGGACAACGTTTTTAGGGCTCAGGAGAGCATAACATACGCAATCAGTCAGAGGAGTTCACCTCCACTGGAAGCAGTATGGACTGCATCAGCATGAAGTCCCAAACGGACCGATTGATAAATATGACAGCGAAAGTGATTCTTGTGTAGATTTCAGACTTCAGTGAGAGGGGCACAAAAGTTCTGTTTTGTAGTTTCGCTATTTTCTTTTTGTCGATAATGAGTAAGGAGGATGAGGTATATAACCCACTCTTGGCTGATGAGTTATTGTATTCACTGGGATAAACCGAAACACACCTGCGATGTTGGAGACTTCAACGTCATCATAAGTGATAAAGCGCCTTTTGCTCAGAGGGGTATACTCGACGGTGGATGCCCGATTGTTAATGTTGTATTTGAACCAATTTTCGTGGATTTGATTCGCACACTCGATTGTGAGATCAACTGAGGCAGTTCGTTTTGTCTTTGGCACCCCTTACCTAGAGACACGGTCATATTAGGTTGATAAGTGATAAAACCGGTTTCTCTCCCCGTGATCTCTCTTGGCGGCTGTCGTCACTCTTGTCCATAGTTATGGCGGGCATGAGGCTTTGCTTTATGTTGTTATAGTACTCCCCGCCAGGCTACTTGTTGTGCGATCGAAATATTCACTTGATTCTTGTAGAGGCGAACTTGTGTTTTGTCTTGTAAATGATTTCTTTGGTAATCCTCCTCTTGTTCGTATTCTCTATCTGACGTTGTGTTATCAAGTTGGTCGTCTGTTTGATTCTCTTCTAGTCAAGTGAATGTTTGCCATTTGGAATTTTATGAATGTGGGTGGATTCGCTGATTTAAATTGAATTGCGTAGCGCAACAGACAACAGGCAGTCAATGCCTAGCTTCTCACAGCCAGTCGTTAGTGCGACGATTTTATTTTTGCAACGAATGGTGGTATAAGACTATAAGCGTTTTCAAAGGCATGGAGGACTTCCGAGTAAAAGAAAGGTCTATATCAAAATGCGTCTCTTGCCGAAGTGCAACTTAGTTTTAGTTTGCCCCATGAATTAGTTGGGTGTTGGGCAAACTACCTTACAAATTACCAGTTCACACGGTTGCCAGGTTTTGTCCCAAAAACTGACAATTTCATTTGCAGATGGTTTGCCTGCAAAAAATTTGTCGGTAGAAAATTGCCAGTTCATACGGTCGGCAGATGTTTGTTAACAAAATATCTGCAGATCCATTTGCAGGCATTGTCAGAAAATTAGAAATTTGTTTATTTTCATTTGGTGGTGAAGTCTTGATTGAGGAGCACGCGATAAAAGAACAAAAATTTAAATGGAACAAAAAGATGCAATTGCGATTGTTTTGGCCGTGCACGTATGTGAGAGCAGCGAGGAAGACGAAGGATTCGGTGATCGGTGGCCCGACCAACAGCAGGCGGAACTTTACGTAAAATTGCTCGTGGAATTGAGAACTGAGGAGCCACAATTGTATCGCAAGTGTTTGAGTATGCATTCCAAACAATTCGATGATCGTCTTGCTTTAGTGGCTCCGAATATTCAAAGCAAGAAACAAATATGCGTGCGTGCATTTCAGCGGCTTATATTGACTTTTCGATGCCTAGCTACCCGGGAACATTTGCGGTCCCTCCAATATCTCTTCCGCATTTATTATTTCGCATTCCAGATGTGAATGCAATCTACAAATTGCTCTAGAATAAATATCTTCAGGAAAATTATTTCATTACCCAATTCAACGTAAAAGCACAATTTGAGTTACAGACGCCGAGAACACCAGAGGCCTGGAATTCTGTTGCTACCAAATTTACAAAACTGTGGCAATTTGCAAACGGCATTGGACAAAGGATCATAAATAGTTCTTTATCCTTTTGCAAGGGTCATAAAAGAATGAGGAGAATACAAATGATACAAAAAAAAGTAGTTAAGAATGATCATAAACATTTCCAGGTACTTTTAGAAGCATCATAAAACGGGAAATACAAAATATACCTAAAACAACAATTGAATAGAAAGGATCATAAATATTTTTGGGTCCTTTTAGAAGTATCATTAAAAAAGGAAAGGCTTATAAACTTTCATAGATTCTTTTCGTTGTTATATTGCATTTTTCGTCCACGTACAATCGTACATATTTAAATTATTGCACACATTTTGCACCAATCTACAGAAAAATGCGAAGAAAATATCGAAACATCTTTTTCTTCGTTTAAATTCTGAGAAATATTTGTCTACAAATGAAAAATCAGCAGATGTCACAATCACAGCACATCTGGCAATAGCATGTGAGTCTGCACATGTCCTAAACGTCTGGCAATGATCTGACAATGATACAATTGGGTGTTCAGACTATTGGTAGATGCCTGACAATTTCATTGTCAGATGGCGGTCAGTTAGTTATCTGACAATGACTTTTCTGCAAATATTGGTAGGTAGACAAAATTGCCAGTTCACACGGCTGGCAGAAATTTGGGAAATTTTGTTCATTGTTAGGCCTGATGGCGACAGTAGGTGGTACACCGGTGTGCACACAAGTGTGCTGTCTATGCGCCGCTTAAGGAAAAAATAGGACAGGTACGAGTAGGTATGGAAGTTATTTCTAAAAGCTGTACCTCTATCGTTAATAATAATAATAATAGTTGGCGCAACAGGTCTGTAGGGACCCAGGGCCTAGCTTCTCGCAACCATTCGTTTTGTGTGAGTTTTTAATTTTTGGAACGAATGGAAGGGATCTACAATTTTATGCCGGTTCCAAACGGGCCGATTGAGAAGCTCTTTCATGACAGTTATACTCTCTCGGATGTTTGTCAGACGTTCGCGAGAGGTGGCGCAGTGAAAAAAAACCTGAGTTGGAATTTGGGTTTTTGCGGGATTCGAGCCTGGACCCCTCGCTTAGTAGTCCAACACACTAACCACTAAGCCACTGCGACCACATGTACCTCTATCGTTGGATTTAAAATAATCAAACTTCAGCAGGCGAGCGGTTCTTTACTTTTGCTTTTCGTTTTTATACAACTTGTGCAAAAATTCGCTTTAACAATTTTTATTGTAACTTGAAAAGGTACAGCATCCATCGCAATTTTCGATGATATTTTCCCTTACTTTGACGCATTCGTAATGTCGATATGTCATGTGCTGTCATGCTAAAGTCACATTTGGTCTATTTGGATGAGTGTTTTCTAAGGTGACTAGACTTACCTCGAAAATAGTTGACTTTCGCGCCATCTGTCGTACTTTAACTCAACTCTAATGTATTAACTATGACAAAAAACAACCTGTCAACATTTCATTGTGTTTATGTGCTACCTATATCTATTTTTATATAATATGTCTTCCATATCTAGGAAACAAAACTAAATTAATGAGTTTCTCTTTTAAAAATACCTCCCAATGACTTTACAACCTTGCTTCCAATTTAATGGTCAATGACCAAAGACCAATCACTATACCTTAACCTTTTTCTGTATAAATTACGTCACAAAACATTTACCTCTATTGTCCTTTTTGCAGAAACAAACAGTTCCGTGCACATTTAGCATCCGAAGATCCGTCAAGCGATGTAAATTTCGTGCAAGGACTAACTTCATCAAAGGAAGAGCAGCCATGCCCAGACAGTGAGGTGAGTTCCAAATCACTTTTAACTTCTAAGTGCCTTTAAAATTTCTGAGCGTGGTGTGCACTGATTGATTTTGTTAATATTAAAAAATTCGCTTATGTATATTATTTCATTCAAATTGAATCGCTTTTATTTTTTATTTAATTTTGTTACTAATTTAAAAATATGTATCATATACTAAACACAAAAAAAAAAAAACAGCATGCGCTTGAAATTAGTCACACAACAACACAAGCACAACAAGAACACACTAAGTCAACAACAACTACAACAATAGAAGACACATCCAGCAGTCTACTGGATCTGCATGGAAATTCTTGTAACTTGGACGTGGGTCCACCACCACCCTCATTACCTACATCTGGTCCACCAGAATTCGATGACGAACTAAATTGTTGCTATGATCCGTGCTACAAACTGAGTGGTGCATTCCATTATACCACAAGGAACCCCATAGAAGGTAAAGACCAGTCCAGCAGGATGTGCGATTTGTCCTTATTGGCATATTACTCTGTTCTAAACACACTTGGTCTATTATACACTGTCCCTCTATGTACGAGTATATAAATGTATATTGCAACCGCCTTTGCTTTGTGTCTGTAAGTGTCCTTGTCCAATTATGTTGTGTGTGTGTTTTTTTTTTTTTTTTGCAATGTAAATAAGAACTGCTTGATATTTTTTTTATTCAGAATTGCATAAGTTTTTTGTAGGAATTTCAACAATGGGATTTGTGGTTTGTGTCAGTGGAAGAGGTATTTGTCGGTAGGTTTTTTTTTTTTTTTTTTGTTATACACAGTTTAAATAAAAAGTTACGATGATGTTAGTTAATTAAATTCCGTATACGCCAGAGTGCCTTGCATAAATAGGTTATGACTTATGAGTGTCAAAACGACGGCATGTTCACTATTATATTATTTTGGGAAGTAAAGCGTAGTTGGGTAGGTTTATTAGTTGAAACAAAACTGTTGCACGCATTCACAATTGTACGAAAATCTATACAAACCCAGGGAGCTTGAACAGTAAGACCCACAAACTCTAACCAATAACTTTTATGTACTAAATGCAACCTGCACCAAACTACAAAAACTGCAGTATAAAGAACTCTGCGGATTGCCACAAAACTCGACCAAATGCGACAGTTTGCGTTGAAGTGGTGCGTAACGTGACTAAAGCTCTGTGTGACAAGACGACGCGTTAATCGACATAACACTTCGAGATTTCTCGAATAAAAATAATATAAATTACGGCTATGTTACATAGGTCTGTCTTCATTCCACATCAATCACCAATGCCATCGCCATTAAAATCGCTTCGGACTCGGGTAGGCATAGGGAATCGTATATTCCACCTATTCTCGTTGTATCCCGTTCCTGGCGCAGATACAGGCGAGTTGTTGACGCATGGGTAATTTTGCTTTGATTTGACTTTTTTGGATCGGCTACAACTTGATTGGTTATTACAACCGCTACGCCGTACTGCAATCGAAAGACAATAATAAAACAAAATTTCTGTGGAAAAAAACTTAAACCAACCTCAACGGCAAGTCTGATGGATTTTGCCCGCAGCTCCGTGGCCAGCGTAATCCTTCCGGAACTGGGCTGTCGCGCTGTCAACAATCACCAAAGCATATTTAGATTTGGCCATTATAGCGGAAGTCTCTGTCAAAAGTTTCGCCTGATGATCACTGTTGTATACACGGGCGCAGGAGATATTATTCAAGACATCATTTTGAACCAGCCCGAAGCGTAAGGCAACAGAAGCCAAACGTTCAGGCCTAAATGAGCCTTCAGTGTCGATAAAAATACGTCTACCGTTGCCTCCCTTTTGCATAACAGGTAATTGACAAGTCACCGCTAGAGTGTGACAAAGTTGAGTTTTTCCCGTATGGAAATTGCCAAAAAATTCAGTTATCGTCCCAACTTCTACGCCTCCTCCCAACAGGTTATCCAACTCCCTTGAGCCAGTTGTGAGCTTTATTATTTTGGCCCGCTCTTGAATGCATGACGTATGAATAACAAATTATACGCCGCAATTCGAAAATAATCTTCATGTAAATCGTCTTCACTAAACATTTCCAAAATCTGTTCCATTTTGTCATTGAAGTCAAAGCTAAAATTTAATCAAACAAAACACAATATGATAGAATAGGCGGCAGCCATGTTTTTATGGATCTGTTTCTGTTTCAGTTTTGTGTAGCTGAGCGAACAACGTAAGCAGAACCATAATTTTCTACAGAACGAAAAAAACGTTCTGTTCCTGTTTCTGTTCTTTGTCACTTTGTCCCTTAACTGTTGTGAGTGTGTATTTGACAGCTGGCACGAATTGGCTTTTTTGTACGAGTGGTTTTGTTGAATATGGTGTAGAATTTGGATCAGCTTCATAAACCTGCTTTAGGAAAATCACCTTTCCGCGAACGGATACAAAATGATGTTGAATCAAATCAAAATTTGAAACATAGCCACTTGACAACGCTTTCTCACAAAACCTTGCATACCTGCAGGCTGATTCGAAACAAATCACTTCGATCTCTTTTATTTCGCACTTTTCATGAACTTGTTTTGCTGAGATAGACGTTCGATAGAACACACCTTTGGGTTCGTTTAGTTATAGCTTTTCATTCCGTTTTCCATAAAGCAATAATTCACGGCACGGGGTGGACCTGGCCCTCAATCAATACTGCTCTCCAGCAAGCGCGGTAGTTGACAAACTGTCATTAGGTATAGTTGCATAGCTAATACAAATTGGGGCAACAGGTCCGTATGAGTAGGCTAGGTCCAACTTTTTACAACCTTTCGTTTTGTTCGAGTTTTTTTGTTTGTATTTTTAGGAAGGGACTTTAGGACTTGGCTAAATTGAAAGCACCACAATCAGCCAAGGGTTCGCGTAGAGAAAAAAAACGACAAGCTGTAATTTGTGCTCTTTTCCGAGTATCGAACCTGAGACCCCTCGCTCAGTACTCCAACACGCTATCCAATGATCCATTGAGTAGGTAGGTACTGTGCTCTTTATTAAGGTCCACTAAATAGGGCGACTTAGTCCATTAGCTCTGCATGCAATAGCTATCTAAGTCGACCGATTGTAGTACCTTTCTGAACAGGCCGTTTTCGCTAGGCTTCTTCTCTCAATCCCGTCAACGGAAAGGTGACCGAAAGTCACTCAAATAAAATCGTATTCTAAGCGGCCAATTAGCCTTCGCAAGTGTCCTTTCCTATGTGTCAGGACTGGGACGATGGCATTCCTATATAAAGTCTGCTTATTATTTTTTGCAAGACCTTTTAACTCGAGTGTCTTCTAGATCAAAGTTAAAGCTATTGACAAGCGTAGCTCTGGCTAATAAGATGTTATGTATTTTTTTGGAATTTATATGCCTCATACTAACGCTGTGCATTGGTAAGCGTCACTCAGCTTTTTGTGTAGCACTTGTGTTTATTTTGCGTCGCTTTTTGAAGGCATTTCATCGCACTGTCTTGTCTATTGTCGGTTTATTGCGGTTAAAAAATGTTGTAAGCAACAAAGAACACATTACGTCTGTCATCCTCTCAGCTGTGTTTGATGGTCTTGCGCTCAACTGGCGTAATCGGTAAGCACTTAGTCAACTACAAGGTTCGCTTCCTAGCAGTGACTATTGGCAGAGAATGGGCTGTCAAAATTCAACTTTTCAAACTGAAAGGAGTTTTGTGATGAACTGGAAGAAGTATAGTACAAAATAGACCACCGACGCGAACTGCTTCTGCGTTATGTATGAGGCTCTGGCCTGTCAGTGTCACCGGCTTTTTGTCACAGTTAAAAGGCAACGCCGCCCTATATTTGTGAACCAGTGATTTTCAGAAGAACTATACAATTAGCATAAGAAAACAAAATCCCCAACACGCACTCATTGGCTCTATTGTAAATACCACTCGTGTCCATCTTACTAACCAATTTCATCTTCATTTCACATACCACTCACCACTGCTTCTCTTTATATTGCGTATCGCCACATTTGCCTGTGACCACATTTGCACAGAACATATGGCTAACTTGTGCTCTCTCTCTCTCGACAGGTTTAAGGACATCATCATCGAAACCCATCTACAGCAACGTGCAGCGAACATCGTCAGCATCACCAGCATCACCGAGCTGCAACATTGACAAATCCAACGTCAGATCATCACCCTCCTCCACACAGCCTCTCGCTCCATTCACACTTGTGCAAAAACAGCAATTGTCAACCAAAGCATTAACCCACCATCACCCAAGCAAATTATCGATGACGACGCCAACAACGACGACCAAACCAGTGGAACAACCAAAGAACATTAATTTATTAAAAACTCTAAATCCAAATTCAATTCAAATGAAATTAGTTAATAATAATCTTAGTAACGATAGTAACCTTAGGCTTAGCGGTAATAATAACATTATACATAGCACTAGTAGTAACGATGACACTTCATGTAATAGTAGTACCAGCATGCGCAGCTTCAGTCGATCGAACCACGGCAGCAGCAGCGGCGGCATACAGAGCAAGCTCGCCATCAGCTTGGGCAGCTTCAGCGATATCATCCGCAAGACGGCAACAGTATCACCGGCTGACAATGTGGTGGATGCGATGCGTCGGAGCAGGGGTGATGATCAGTGCAACAACAAACGGATCAGTCTAACCGATGATGACAACGACAAATGTGCCTTCAGCGAGTCGGCAACAACGTCAAATAGTATCAGTGGTAAGCAATGCTCACCCCCTCCCTTGAGTGGGAGGGACATTGAGCATCTTCATGCGACCTCACACCTGAGAAGATTTGAGTTGGAAATTTAATACGCCGAGTAACATCAAACAACATCAACGATTCAATTGTTTATGCACATAAGTGCGAATATTTGTGTGTTAAGTTAGGTACATCTATCTATTTACTGTAAAGCCAACATTTTGTATTTTTTTTTCTTCTTCTAATCGGTTTTTTTTTGTTTAATTTTTAAAAAGCTAACACAATAATTAATTTTCATGAGTAATGAAATGTAAATTATTATTTTTAGAGAAACCCATTATTATGAACTTATACACGTTTACATATAAATAAATAAACAAAACACTATATATATATATATTTAGGAGGAGAGAAAAGTTATATTAGTCGCATTAGTGTATGTTTTTATTTTATTTGTTTTGTTAACCCGTGGATTTTATTTTAAAAAATATTATATACGCGAAAATCTTCATTTTCCGAAATAAAAGTTAAAAAGTTATTCAATTAAAAAAATTAATGTGGAATGTGTTTTATTTTTTATTAAAGTTGGAACAGTTGTCGGAACATGTGAGACGTGAGTGGGGTTTAGCGGCGGCGAAGTGGTAAGCAAGAAAACGGAGGGTTTGAGATTTTTTTTTATCAGATCGTCAGCTCAAAGGGGTCTGCTGCATTCCAGTTAAAATCAAATTGTGGATCTCATTTTCTGATAGCCAGGATAGAGGTTTTGATCTTGGGTCGAAGCTCAACTAAACACAAACCGGTAAGCTTATAGCCTTTTCACACCAAGCCGAAAACCGGGTTTTCTCGAAAACACACATGTATTTCAGTATATCAGTTTCCAAAACGAGTCCTTTAAAATCGTTTTTCACGAAAACACCAAAAAAAACGACTTCCAATCGTTGGGTTGTTGAAGCAAACACACCTTTTGCAATATTCAGCAAAATGGCTGACCCAATAAATGTCACAACTCACAACTTAAAATCATTTTCCACAATTAATTGATGGGATAATATTATTTTGAAATGCACTAAATTCATTGTTTTTGTTAAATAATGCGATCGAAATTTGTAAACAAAAGAGTTTGCACCGAAGTTTAACACGACTAGTGTCTCACACACAGCTGATTGAAATTGAAACGTCAAACGAAAACTAGTTGGTGTGGATTCATCGACGAGTTTTCGACGAAAAAACGGTTTTCGACTGAGTGTGAAAAGCCTATTAGGAAACATGTTTCATTGAGAAAAGTATTTGGACCGCGATAGAAAAATGAAACATTATTAGTAATTAGACGACACGCGATATCCGTGAGTGAAAATAATTTGGGCGATAATGCGCTCCCTCGTTGCGTGGGTTTTCGAAAGAAATTTGTAGGTACGCTAAACTACCAGGCGCGCATAAAAACTTCATTTTGACTCCGCCCACAAAGAACTGCATGTTTGCATAAGGAAATAACAAACAGACAGGCATGTAAATGAGGTTAAGCACAAAATTTTCTTTTGAATATGATAACTGAAGGGAAACCGTCCCAATTCTGCGACTTTACAAAAATAGAACATCTGCGCAAGGAATTCGTTGTAGAATTGTTGCAGTTTTTAAATAAAAAAGTTATCAAAATAGTTATTGATACTACCCGTATTGTGCAATAAAAGTTAAACTGGCGTGTGTTTGTGCTCGAAAAAACCCCAAAAATTTAGGTAGCTAGGAACAATTTTGACACAACGGGTACTTTTCAATGAAACAAAATTTGCGAAGGGCATCTCCCATACAAAAAAATAAAACATTTCAAACGCTATTTCTGGACACTCATTTAAAAGCTAAAGTTGTAAAAATTTGGAACATTGTTTAAAGAAAAAGCTCAGCGAAATGTACCAGAATTGGAAAATAGGACTTTGAACAACTGCTCATCCAAAAACTATGAGTAGGTAGAGAACAACCTTGTCTAAAATAATGCAAGCACGTTATCAGATGGAAAATTAAAACCGACTGGAATTGATTGTTGGTTGAGCGCTATAGTCTACGAGTGAGTAATATCATGTTCCCAACAACGTGATTTAGCTCATGTGATTTAAACATCACGAAAGGCGTCTCCAGTCTCCACCGAACTTTACGTGTTTTAATTTGACATCCAATAGATAGAGTTCATCCCCTTCGGACCAGGTATTTTTTTGTTTTGTCACAAATAAAACAATTTGTGATTGTATGTACCTACTTAATAAAAATACCAAAACTCACCGAAACACGAAGAATATTGAATTTGAAATACCTAATTTTTCTGACATTTGTTTTGTTTGTTGCATAAAATTGATTTGAATTGAACTGGTTTGAAAAAATAACAGGTAGGTAACTACGTTCGATTTTATTTTGTGTGGATTTACGATGACAGATACGTAATTAAAATTTAAACACGTATAATCACGTAATTTAGCAATCACGAAAATGTATGGTAAATCACGTAATTTGTGAGATGATATAGCTAATTCATGTGGATTTAGCTAAATCACTTTGGTGGGAACATGGTTTGTTTGATCGGATTCTATTTTATCAACTCAAACGGATCGATCACTCACTCGCCTTCAAAAACAAAACACTCTTGAAAAAAGACGGTGGGTGGGAATCAGGAGCAGAGACCGAAATTTAAAATTCAATTGCCAGGCGGCCAGAAAAAATAGAGAGAAGCATCAAGCCACAGCCATTACACGAATATTGTCACTCCCACCGAGCACTGACACCAGCAACAGCAACCAATATATGATTGGAAAAGTCAGAAGCAGAACCTCAGAACTCAGCAGAAGATACATGAGAGCGGACCACTCACTCATATCACGACACCACAAAACTTGTCAAAAAACACAATTAGTCAATAGGCGATCAGAACAAACAGAAGGTTGTCTCTTCACACTCAGATCAAACTTCTTCTCGGTTCTCGGTGCAAAATAGACAAAAAACAAACCACTCCCACCCAAAACGGGACAGTAGCGAAAACAAACTCAGAGATGGCAATGAGAAAGTTGAGCTGTACCAGCGTTGCAATGAACTGAAAACCGTATTTTTGGGTTTGTCAAATTCGGTCCTAATCGTATTAGTTTTAAAATGTATTCCATGCATTAATTAACAATTATTGTAAACAAGTGAGTTAACAGAGATGGAATCTTATTATTTAAAGTGTTCTCTAGAGACTCTTCCATGGGAAGAATTATTAAGACGTAAAACTGTACGTGCTTTAAAAGCCACACTGCCCGCTAGACGTCTAGCACAAAATATACCATTTGAATAGAACGATAGCGGCAAAATGTCATTTTTCACTATTTTTTTTACGATTTGGAAATTAAAACTTTCAAATTGTTTAGTTTTTCTGAGTAAATGGATAATTTTGATGAAAGAAATGATTATAGCCGAGTTTTTTTGAGCTTCGATCTCAGCAAAGCAAAGCAAAGTAGGATTTTCAGCACGCAATTACAACAACTATTGCGAGTCTCGTCAAGTATGACGTAGTTGTTGTAATTAACAGTTAATTAGGGTGCTGAAAATCCTACTTCACTTTGCTTTGCTGAGATCGAAGCTCAAAAAACCGGCCTATTATTACCAATTTTATCACAATTGCAGCTTAGCTTCGTATTTTTTGTAAACGTTTAAACAATTTCCTTTGACAGGTCGTTTATTTGTTTTTTCTCTCATCCAGTGGGTAGTTTTGCGCTAGACTGAGAAATTTCACTGAAGGGGATATTTCACAAAAAGTGCTAGACGTCCAGCGCAAATGGTGAAATGTAGATTTTTTTTATATGGAGTTTGACATGCCGCTGGTCATTTAGCGGGCAGCTGAACGCAGCCATTGTATCGGTAGGGAAAATTGTAGGCACTTGAAAAAAAGAAGATACTGAAAACAATCGAACAACTATAACGAAACTTACGATCAATTGGCAACGCTGGACAGCACAGCTCAAGCTCAAACAAATTTGAATTTTTTTCAAAGGACGCATGAGCTGTCAAGCTAAGAGGGTGAAAAATAAATCACGAACCTAAGAAAAGCAACCACCAGGAACAGCAAGTTCGTCAAATCACCAGGAGAACATAAAAACAAGCAATCTTCTCGTATGTGACAATGTGCAGCACAAAGTGCACGAAATATTAGTTCATTTTAACTCCTCCCACTCCCACAAAGAACAGCATTTCAGATTCAAGAAATAAGCAAACAGTCAGGTATGTTATGAGGCCGAAATGAAATTTTTTTTCATCAATTCTGATATTTTGCTGGACAGAAAATTCACATCTTAAGTGTAACTTTAAAGACTTATTTATTATCGTGTTTGACTTTATTACAGAAACAAAACATCCTACATAAATACAGCTTTTAAAAACAATTGTCTGTCTCGTTAAAAAACAAAATAAATAAAAATATTAAATTCTATTATAGGTACCAAAAGAATAATTTTTTCTATAAAAATGCAGGCTTCGTTGTCGTGGTGTTGTGCTAGGAAAACTCGAAAAGTAGTTGGTAAATTGACTCGGAATTTGCCACGAAGTTGCATTTGAATATACGAAGCGAGTGAATTCTATTTTGATGCTCTCGTCTTCACAAATAAATTAGAGTTTATAGAACAACAAGTGTTGAATCAACGTCCTCCTAAATCAATTTACTGACATCACGACGAAGTCCGGCGAAAGAGTCAGCTGAGATTCGCTTTAAAATTCACATGGAAGAATAAAATGCGAACATCTAGTAGAAGAAAGAATAACAGAATGTATTTCGAAAGATTGTGAAACTTTTCTAAGGATCTATAGGTATAATAATTTCCAGAGGTGAACTGACGAAAGCTCACGAAGGTTTACATTCTCTTTGTAAAGTACAACTATGTTGAAACGAGCTCATTATTTGCAATAAATACTCCTCAGTAAAACAAACGAAGTGCAGACACTACAGAGTGGAGTGCGGTGCACTACTAAGTTGACAGTTCGTACGAGTATATGTGGCTGACGTAGGCAAAGTGACGTTCCCGACCAATCTAGTTTTTGCGTTCAGGTTACGTCAATAGTCGACCGACCTAAGATAACTAGATTCTTGAATGCGCCCATTGGTTGTCGGATAGCTTCACAAAAAATGTGCCGTCAAGCTGTCAAAAGTAAGTGACATAGGCGCTATATGTCATCGGAGAAATTTCCGAAAGATGTATCGGTACAGATATCTCGAATACTATTTCTCCGACTTCATCCAAATTAGAGAAAATTCCGTTCCGATCGGATACCTCGGGTTGGTTGATTGTTCATGGTTCGGACCCTTAGTGTTGGTTAAGTAAAAAAGTAGAAAAAAAAACAAACAGCCTTGGGCTCGTCCGGGATTTGAACCCGGGACCTCCCGCACCCTAAGCGGAAATCATACCCCTAGACCAACGAGCCATGTGGTTTTCCGCAGTCAAATACAAAATTTGACGACAACTCCAAATATCATTTCGCAAGTGCCAACTGCCAACGAGCTACTATCACCTACTTGATGCCTGAAGGTAGTAACACCACCTGGTCCCTCTTTCTCTTATTTATCAACGGGTTTTCAATTAAAATTTCCCATTCTCCGCCTTGAACAAGTCATGAGCTCTTGAATGGATGGGAGGAAACCTTTTATTCATCGGCAATCAATGGAAGCAAAAAAATAATACCCAGCGAAGGCAATCAATTTTTATTAGTTCAAGCTGTTTTGTTATTAGCCACCAACACATGAGAGCGCCTGTGTGTGCATTTGTGTAAATTGTGCACAAATTAACGCGATATGATCAACTTCATGGCCTTCTGCTTGGGTTGTTGTGTTTTTTTTTTTTTTGTTAATTACAGCCGCGCGACTCTCTATGCAGATGAATTGCAGCAGCCGAAGAACCGCATCTGCGACATCCGTATGCACATTAGCACACGAGCGCTCTGCGCCTCATTCTACTAAGGACCATGGATCCTCTGGGCTATTATTCTTCTTGTTGGCCATGTATCTCGGCGGATCCATTATTATAATGGTATTATTCAAATGAGCTCGCTCCGACTCGCCGGCTAATTAGATTGTTCATCTTGACGCTGGGTGCTATTCACAACAGTTAGGTATCCTATTCAGTCACCTGACTATATGGAGTTTGTTGCAAAGACCCCATCACCATTTGGTGGGCGATTATCGTCTACAAATTTATTCCAAATGGAATTTAATTATTAATTGTCACAGTGCAAATTAAACGGTCAGCTAATTGGCCAGCGAACGTCGCATCTTCGGCGTGTCTTTAGTGAGGGGGGGGGGGGGGGGGGGGACCTGTGTTCGGTTTTCCTGGTCATGACTGTGCTTGCGGAGATTTACGAACGGGAATTCATAACAATTAAACCGGACGAAACACCATGAGTTATCGTGGTAGAAAGTATCGGTTGGGTGAATCGTGAATGTGTGCAGAGAGGCTCATTAGGTTAGCGGTTAATCACAGGCGACCTTAATTAATTCAACGATTGGAAAAGGTTCCATGGGGGCTTTGTTATCGATAGATCTATGGATATCTACATCTGAGAGAAGGGACGGTAGTATGGGTACAGCAGGTATTACAGTCAGGGTGTAATGTGTCCAGTGGACAGCGGTATCTACACATTGTTGCCAAATCGTGATATAAGTAGGTATATGTCGTGTAGCGTTTTTAAAATAGCATTTGTAGAGCTAAAAGCTTCGTGTCCGATGAGAGTTGCAGGAGGCTTTATCCAGTTACCAGTGGGTGTGAAAACTGTTGGACAGATTTGGGTGAAAGTTTTCTTAATTTGTTGCCTAGGACTCCGAGAAGGTTATGCCTTTTATTGCCACGCTCACCGTTTTTGACGAAATCCTTTACCTTCTTATTACTCAAATATTTCTTAGTTAATACAAAATTAAAAGAGTAAATGTTTAATGCCATCAATGATCAATCAGAATTTTTCTTCATCCAGAATGTTTTTTTTGCATTAAGCTACCTTAAAAACTCGAAAAGGAGGCAACCTCTCTCAAAAAAAAAGATGCAGTCCAAATATGTACTAATGTCTTTCATTTATTAATTTTCAATGTCCAACTACTCTCGATCTTCCACCATCGACTCTAAGGAACCATGAGAAGAAATTTTGGACTTAATCTAGACACGTAATTCTTTTCCAACCTAGAAAACGTCTACCTACGTAATAAGACAGTTGGCATAGCACGTCTTAGAAGCATACTCAGGTTACATTTGTTTATAAAAGATTGTTCTATTGAATAATTTTATTTATTTTGCATTTTTAACAAGACTGACAGTTTTTTTTAAATACTTTTTTTATGTAAGATATTTTGTTTCTATAACAATATCAAATACGATACTAAATAAATCTTTTAAAATCACTCTATTGAGTTGTTTTTCCGTTTGTTCTACCTTTTACTAGCGAAAAATTATACATACCTATTTGATACAAGACAAAAAAAAACTTTGTTTTCAGCCTCATAACATACCTGACTGTTTGGTCATCTCTTGAAATTTAAATGCTGTTTTTTGTTTTTTGTGGGAGGAGTTAAAACGAACTAATATTTTTTGCATTTCGTTCTGCACTTGTCACATAAGAGAAGCTTGCTAGTTCTTATGTGTGCCTGGTAATTTTATGAATGTTTTGATGGTGGTTTTGAAAACGAAAAATTTTTAGGATATTTGTGGAAAATTCAGTCACGGAAAAGAACACTGATGCGGTTAATTCGACCCCTGATTTATAAGAACATCGTTTTCCATTGGTTTCACTCGGGGATCCACTAAGTCTGTAATCCAATGGAACAAGAAAACTGTTTCTGATTGAACTCACAAAAGTGTTGGTGAAAAGTAAAATGCCAAAAAATAATCTACGGCAGACGGTAGACTTAACGTGAGTGCTTCTTGACTGGATTCTGACTTCAAATCGAGAAGCGAAATTCTCTCCTCAGAATCACCAGAAGAGTATTTTTAATTATGATCTTTAACAAATAACTTTTTTATTTTAAAGGTTTAAAGCGATTGAGGAAAATAAAATGATCTTAAATTTAAATTTTTTGAAGTTATTACTTCTTTAGGCGCGTTGAGCACTTTTTGATGGGAAGAAATTAATGAATTCGTCATCGACACCGAGAAACCGACACCCGATAGGTGGCGCTGTTGTCGATATTTTTGAGAAACTCAACCGATCTCAATGAAACTTTGTATGTGTGCATGTTTGCATGCAGCTAGAAAGATAGGATAGTTTTTGACCCGATAGGTGGCGCTGTTGTCCATTTTCCGAGAAACTCAACCGATCTCAATGAAACTTTGTTTGTGTGCATGGCAGCTAGAAAGATTGGATATTTCATTTCCAAATTAAATGGAAATTTTAATATGTAGTATGTATAATTTTTGTAAATGAAAATTCATAAATTTCATTGGTATTCATTTCAAAGAATACCAATTAATTATTAAATTCAATATTTCATGTACATATGTATTTGGAAATGTACCTACCTACGTTTTAAGCAATAGATTGCAATATTTTTATGTACTATTTTATATAACTAAATTTTATCGCCTGGCCTTTTGCTGCAAATGCATCAATTACTTCGTATCCGTATTTATTTATATCTCCCGATGAATTGCCATTAAGGTTAAACCAGTAAGTCGAACTTCAACGGTAGAGTATCTTAAAAAAAGTTTTAAAGCGTTTAATCGTCGAAATGGTTTTTTTCTGGTGTACATGTACTTGTACATGTCGATACTGGTAAGGTTGCCAACATTTTTCAAAATTGATGTATGTTGGGAAAAAATCTTTACTGCAGTCTCCTAAAGCTGTTATGGCGTTCTGTTAACACAGGTTATTCATGACATTTTGTCTTCCACAGTAGAACCTCAGCCTTCAAGCTATCCCAATATAGAAATCGATTGTTAATGATGTTTTTTTAGAGGTTATAACATTGAAATGGAATAAAACAAAGATGATTTGTTTTAAATTGACGTAAAATTTACTTTATTCGAAGGACAATCTTCTGGCTTTATAATTTAATTATGACCTAGTCTTGATTGAGGTCCAATTTGACTGCAACGTTCTGGCCAGCATCGTTTTTCAAGAAGCACGTATACCAGTTATCCCTCCAACCCATAAAGCACACCAAACAGTCAGTTTTTGTGGATGTAACGGTGTCTCAACACATAACGTAGGTATCATCGCAACAAAATTCGCTTATGAAAATTGACGTAGTGCGCGATACGTATTTCGAATAGAACCATGACTTTCAAAATAAATTTGCACAACAAAGCATTGTTCAGGCGTCAGTCTATTCATTTTGAAATACAAAACAAAACTAAAAGTAAATCACTTGACAACTGACAAAATGGCCGTCAGTCAAAATAGAATTGCCAACTTAAAGTTTTATACCTCTAAAAAAAAAACACCTTTACTAATTAAATCGACGCTCTTTACAATAAAACGATCAACGATAATGTACGACGACAAATCCGACACATCATTCACTGACAAATCCGACACATCATTCACTGTGTCGGATTTGACAGCTCCAAGCGAATTGATTACAAAAGTATGCCTTCTTTTACCGTGTAACTACATTAAGCTGTGCTCTATGCGATGTATATTGCTCGTCCCTCATCTTGTCATGGACTGATCAAGTCATTGATTGGCTCGCTTAAATCTTTCATAGAGCTGCGTTCCGATTCATCTGCAATATAGGTACGTAGATGGTTTAACAAGCTTCAGCCTTAATAACAAACCTTCTTTATGGTATCCACTTCAGGACTCTGCTTGTAGATATTACCTTCATGTCTTGAGCAAACACTGAAGCTGCTACACTGTACACTCCCGGCATGAAGAGTCCCCAACGTAAGGTCCACAAAGTCATAAGGAATCAAGCAATTCAGGTACTTTTTCGGCTAATAAGGTAAGACCTTAAAATGTGCCAGGAAGACACTCAAATCATCATCACCCTGGTCCTGCTTGTGACTCAACCGCATAGACCTTATTAAGAATCAGAAAAATAGCTTCGACTGGATAGACAGCCAGATTCTACGAATGATATGAGTTTCAGATTCTTTTGGCGTTGATCTATAGTGATCAGGCTTATGAAAAATTACTGCAAAGTTTGCATAAAGAGTATATAGTCTACCGGACAGTTTAAGAGGAATTAAGTAGAGCAGTCTGCCAGTCTCTGAGTCACCCCATGATTTTTCAATCAAGCAGCCGAAACACGCAAATGCTGTCAACATCTTCCAACTGTAACCAAATGTTTCTCAAGGCGATTTTCTAACAGAAATGCTTCCCTTCTCCATGTACAGGTTCTCACAACAATCATCGCGCACGCAAAAAGCGAAAAAAAATTCTTAACCGGTCAACAATTACACTCGGCAGAATTTTGCTCTTTGCCAAACCCATCGAGCATCGAGCAACAGTGTGTGGCAAGCAAAACAAAAAGAGTTCCCATGCAAATTCATCACTCCTCGCCTTTTGTCATCTCTATTTGCTTCCACGAGCGAGAAAACCAACAAAAGCGCGAACAAAAGCCACTCTCGGTCTCGATTATCGTCAGGAATTCATTTAGCGAAAGAACATTGCTGCGAATCACCCGCGGCCATTGACGCATGCGCGAGGTGACAAGTGGAACCATCATCGGGGTCGGATGGGAATCCTCTCAAGACGTGATTACATCATCATCAGCCCAGCCAAAGTAAAAAAAAAACGAATCCAAGAGAAATTGAATTCAATCGAAGCCCTAAAGAGGAAGTGAACAAAACAGCAAACAACAAAAACAGAAAACATTCCATTTTGACCGCAAATAACCCGAAAAAGTTTCCGCAAAGCAGATGATCCCATCCCATCGCTGCGACCGAGTGTATGTACTTCTGTTGGTTGTGCCGCACATTGCCTTTGCAGATGCCGGTGTCTAAGGTGCAAGACGTGATTTATCAAAGGATGCTCCCCAATGTGCGCGCATTGGCTCAGTCGTAGTTGTTGCTGCTGCTACTCTAGCTCAGCCGACGGTCGTGCGCTTTTATAAGGTCAACTAGGAAGTGTATATGGAGATGTTTTGTGGCTTCCTCGATGAGCGCTCTATGGGAACGATTTTCCACATGCGAACCAACTCCGCGAGTCAGTGTAGTAGTTCACACGTGGTGCGCCTAGCGCTGATGTCAGATCAACCGAACGAGATTGGTCCAAAGAGAAATGCCCAGTGACAATTATTGCCAACCGAGCGCCACCACAGACCAGACACAATCTGCCTGTGATGCAATATGGTGGTTTATGTAGAGTGCATATTCAGAGTCTAGCAAAGAAAAAAAAAATTCCTCTTGGGCTCGTCCGGGATTTGAACCCGGGACCTCCCGCACCCTAAGCGGAAATCATACCCCTAGACCAACGAGCCAGTTGAAAAGTAGCTGACAAAGTGCGCTGTTATTCTGTTTGTGCCGATAGTAATGTTAGCGAAGTTATTTTTAGAACGTGTGTCATGCGAAAGTGGTTTGACTAAATTAGGACGCCACAAATAGAAGAACTGATAAAGACGAGAAACCCAATTTTGCCGACCTTTTTATACGTACCTAACTCTCCAGAGTTATAAGATTTTGAAATTTGTTTATAATGAATAAAAAAAACTGCATGTGGAGGTCTGGGTAATGTTTAATGTATCCCATGATTGAGTGAGATCGCCTGTCTTTTGTCTGGTCACTCGGGCGGACGGTCACAGCGCTCGACGCAAGTGACATAGCTAAAATGTCACGATTGCCTGTCACTTGCTTTTGTCAATTAGCACTTAGCACTGAAAATGCTATTTTGTCACGGATTTTGGGACAAAATGTCCAGTTTTCCCGGGACGTCCCAGATTTACGGCATAATTTCCGGGATTGCTTTTTTACAGGGTGCGACTCAAATTCACAAAAAACAACTAGGTCGAACATCTTATCAGTGTTGCCAGAATTTCAAAATGGAAAATGCTAGACTACAAAAAAAAACGCTAGAATGTATGAAGCAAAAAAAATGCTAGACAAAACAAAATTTGTTTTCATCAGCTTTAGGCTCAGTTTGTTCAATATTGGTCATCTTTAATCAGAAAATCAGTGTTTTGGTTAGTTAACCAGAGAAATCGATAAACAGCCGATTTTAGCCGGTTAATGAGATTTAACCACTGATTTTCTGTAATTTCGTTTGTTCAAGATTTTTTTGGGACTACGTAGGTATTCATTTTGACGTATATGCTGCACAAAAATGTCTGTGCAATATTGTGCAAACAAAAAGAAAAATACAAATAATATAATGAACGAATATTATTATTATTATTATTTATTAATATATAAAATTAATTTACAATATTAATATAAACTCACAGCACTAGCTACAGAGGCTTTCGGTTGGATGAACGAATATATAATGCAAAAGATGGAGAAAACCCATAAAATTTCTCACATCGCATTTGTTGACGTTTGCAACTGGCACATAATATGTAGAATACACTACAAACCAGTCAATTGAAGGTGAGGGTATAGGTTTCTAACAAATAAATGGATGAATAAGGATTATTTTCAACATTTTAAGCCGATGAGAGCTCTCATAAATTGAGATAACAAAGCACACGCATTAGAGAAAATTTTGTTACAAAATTTAGTGATTTTTGGATTTAAAAGAAATCGCTTAGAAGAGTCTCGAAGACTACACATATTCAAATCGCACGAAAATCAACACAAAAAATTTTTTCATGTTCGATAGGCACACGAAATCTGAAACCTGAGAGCAAATATAAAAATCCCAATCGAAAACCACAAAAGATAACTAAAACTGAATACATTCATAAAAGATCTACCTAAACAAATTATTTATTAATAACAAAAGGACCAGAAAACAAAAAACAAAAAATTAACCAAGGATTCCGTCAATCACTGTACTGACAAATAAATTGGAAAAATGGAACGATTTGTTGGAAAGCTATGGTTTCGTTACCCAAGTGAAAAACGCTCAACAAACACTCATTGGGTATCACGGATTTATAATCATTGGTTAACCTAAATCTATTGGGTTACCCAACCAAGGATTTAACCAGCTTTGAACAGACCGGCCCTTAAAAGAAAATGTAGGTATTATTAAAGTATCCGTCTTCAGAACAAACAAAATCTTTGGTACCTACACTTTCACTTGGAGGAATCTAACTACAGCTTTCTTCTACTTCTTCGGTATTTTCTTGTTCTTCATAATCTTCAAGGGAATCATCGTCAGATTCATTTATTTTAATTTATTTTAATTACCTACTAACTTTCATTTCAAAGATATGTAAAAGAAATCATTTTTACCTTTTCATTACCAATGTTAAACCAAATAAACAATAAACTTTTTAACAAGTTAAATCACTGCACACAATTTGACGAAACAAAAGTTCTTCAAAACAAAACACAGATCAGTTTATATGAACACGATACTTCCAAAAAACTCTAGCTTTCAGTTTAGATAAGATACAAATCCTTTGATTCACTTTCACGGCTCCTATATCTGTATTAGAGCATGTACCTATCTATACCTCTCTGTACCTCTCTCTGATTCATCGCACTCACGCTTCCCCGCTATTTTTGCAATTTGTCCCGTCGAGCTGCGAGAAATATCTGTCCACCCTTCACACGAGTGACAATAAAAAGAGCGAATTTTTGTAACGTCAAAATTTGTCAAAATTTTCCACCAAAAATGGCACGTGTAATCGTAGCTTTACTATTCATTCTATTTATGCCCCTATGGCTCTTCTCTTGCGGAACCAAACTACATGACAATCGCACAAGTATAGATGGGTCGGTTAGGAATTACTATGAAGACTGCTCGCATTCGAACTAGGTCAGGCAAATGAAAATGCAGCCAATGGTCCTTCTGCTCTATATAACACGAACATGACCCCCTATTGTGCAATGACTCCAAATGTGTTCTTGCCATATCAATTATCTACCCAAATCCTAGTTACCTCCGCACAGTAAAATCTCCACACAACTCCCATTTCCCGACACAGTCGTGGAAGCATAATAATGATGTTGCAAGCGAAGGGCTTTCTTCGCCAGTGACGTGGTTCCGTTTGCGGCTGCCTTGGCCCCATAGGACTGTCCTTAACAGTGATTTATTACCGTTTCGTTATTTTATGGTGAATTTTACAATGGGCGACAATGTAGCATTGTGTTTGCACTACTGCTGCACGCGGTAATAAAATATCCCCCTCCCCACTATTTATGGGCAATGTATAGGAGCGAGGACTTATACTCCTCGGCCACCACACAGCACACACTACCGTACCGTCCAAGCTCGTCGATCTTGTTGAGTACTTAATAATGAAAATGTATAAATAATTTATGGCATGCGTATTGTTTGTTGTTTGTTATTTATTATTATTTTTCAATTGTTATGATGAATGGGCTGTGCGGCGGCGGCGAATGGGAAAACGTTTTATTTTTTCTTGCTGCCCAAAGGATATAAAACCTACTTGAAGGATTATTTACGATCAAAAATTTGCCACAAAGAAGGAGCCCAATAAGTGGTAGTAGTATATACTGTGATTAGTTTGCAATTATTGGGGTTGAGACAGTGTGTTGCGAGCGCAGACACAAGAGCGACTTGCGACGGAGACTTCTTCGACTTGGAGCTGGAGTTATGTGGACGCAATAAAGGTGTGGAGATATTGATTTTTTATTTTTGTACATGATTTATGCAGTGATTGCAGTATTTTTTTTTTTTTGTAACAAAACGCACATTGGAAGGGGCTATAACGTTGTGTCTGGTTGGAGATTCAAAATTGAGAGCAATTTCTGAACGATGTTGCACTGTTGAAAAAAGTATTAATGCTGGACAGGACAGGATTACAGGAGTTATTTTCAACAAAGAAATAAAAGAAAAATATTTGTTTTACCTACTGTGTAAGATATAACTTTGTTAGGTTGGAGTCTTAGCTAATTCACACCACACCAAAGACTCCTTATTGATTTGGTTTGCATTTTGACTGGCAGTTCTCATTTATATCCCTCTTGGAATGACATTGATCGATTTACACTTCCATTCGCCGATATATATTATTCAAGCCGAAAAAATATCGGTTACTAACTTAAAGGTTACTAAGGAACTATTCGTCTACCTCGGAATAAACACGATTTCAACGATTGACACTTTTTAGGGGTGATTCAAAGACTTCGACCTGGTCAATCTGCGATGGCTAGGTTATGTAGAGCGAATGTACACAAAAACTGTAAACGCTTTGAGTTTTACTCGGAGAAACGTCGCCGTATAGAAGATCTCGCCTTTGGGGGTGTCCCGCACAATAATAAAGAGAGCTCAACCTAAACCGGAGGCAGTTACCATATGATCGGATTAATTGAAAAAAGGAACTCTGTCCGCATCATTCCTCTACTCAGCTGCAGCGATGAGAAGGAGATGTAGACAATCCAACTTCTGCATTCTGCTCTGTCGCTGGATGCCGGTTTTTGAAAGATCCACCTCTTATAGTCCTGTGATCTTATGGTTTATCGCAATGCCTTCAGATATCGAATGTCCCGCACTTCAAGGAATAGGAACTGGAGCAGGACAATGAAGAATGGACCTATTTTGGTATAAGTATACCTCATTGGGGACCACCCGAAACGGCCCAACCAACTGACTCCCAAGTCAGCCAGTAACTTGATGGGGTTCAATGGTTCAATTTGTTTTTCAGTCCCACTTCTGACAGGTGATTCTCAATGGACTGAGAGCTGTGAATGCATTGATTATCTTACTTAATTTAAGGCCACGCTGTTAACCCGTCAGCAGAGGACAATTTCTGCCCGTTTAAAAACACAGCCTTCGTCGAATTGAAGAAGTATATCTCTTTGATTCGTAAGTCTAAGTTGCCGCTCATCATCGTCTGACTCCAATCATGCTGCATGTCATCTACCAACAGTCTTATGAATCTCATCGACTTGATTGGCAGTTCCCTTACCAGAGCTCATAGATCATATTGAAGTACTCACTTCGATGGCAACTTTGCGGTAAAAACATTCCCCTCCAGCTCCAATATATAGGTCGTTTGAGCACCAACCCAAAGACGGAAGCATGATGACCTCGCCGTACATAGCGACCCCTAACTAATTGCAAAGTTTCCATCTACTACCATTCATCTAAGTTTCTCTTTACGCCAATCGATCAGCCCTTGATGGAGTTGCGCGCCAACGATCACGTCCTAGACAATTGACGGTAGCAGTCACCGAAACAGCGAATAATTACACGTGAATCAAGATCCATTTTTACCTCGACCGACAAAGAGAAAAGTCGATCACGGGAGAGGAAAAGCAAAATTACAGCGCACTCTGCTGTGGCCCATTTCCGAGAGTCAACAGAGGTCTGACCAGAATCCATGTGCGCAGAGTGGGGCAAGCATGCAAGTTTAATAGATGCCCACCGACAAATTGGCCACTGCGCTTACCATGATGTATATGCGCGCACCCAACCCAGAGGAGATGGCTGCCTTGGATATCGCTTTTGAGACTCCTGTCCTGCTATTGTCACGGACGAGAGCAGTGATTAACAATTAGAGGCGAGTCGTGATCGATGACGATTGCCTCATCGCCTAATTTTCATTTGGAAATTCGACTCGAGTCAGGTAGCTGGGCACGGATAAGAGCATTTGGCTAATAAATTGACACAGATCTACCTACTACGGTGGAACATAAATTAATTAGCCTGATTAATGAGGATGAGGGAGATCCCGCAGATGACAACAATGTCGGAGCGGTACCTGCACCTGTTTTTGGATTCATGTCGCGTACCAGCCCCAAGTGGACATTAGATCTTTTCACGGAAACACAAAACCCCGCCTGTCTATATGGTTAGAAGATACACCATACTCGGCTAGAACATGTGTGCCGAACATGGGCGGAACACCAAACACGCAATCGAAAGTAAGATGCGGTCGTGCAGGATCGCGTACAATTGTTGCATTTGTTACATTGTACAGCCGGGTAGTGGTAGTGCGGTATCCAACATTTGAGTGGGCAAAAAAACAGATCCTAGAAATGTCATGTTGAGTGTTTGTTGTTTGTGTGTGATGATGATGGAGAGACTTGGCTGCATGGATGTTTAATTCATATCGAGTACGTCATATAGTTGGCCGGCGTAGAAAGTTTCTCATGTCAAGCCGATATGTTTTGATGGTTTTTGTGGGGACAATTTGTGTTTATCGCGGCAAGGAAATCAGAACGCATGGGAGGAGATGTTGTTCTGCACAGAAGTACAATCTGCGATGGTAGTAAGTGTACCTACATGAGGCTCAGTTCTGGGCATTCAGTTAGTTTGAGATCGCTTTCTACATGATCGGTATTATGTCAACGATCAGTGGTCGCGGACTAAATGACAGTTTAGCGTTTTACTAGATCAGCAATGACAAGTGGATAACACTTGCTTGAGCAGGTGATAGATTTATTTTGGGGTGACTGCGGCTGTAACAGTGTTGGTTTTTGGAAAATAAATCACATACACGTATTGCGGTAAAAACGTTGGATTTGATTTTCCTCATCAATGGTCGTCTAAAGCCCATGTTACTCTTGTTACCACTCATTTTGGGACAGCCCATCCAACATCATTCGATGAGGTGGGTGGAGCGATTCATTTAAATATTTTCAGACATCAGGCAGACAGAAGTTTTCCCCTAAAGACCTACTCAATTGAGTATTAGTTGAAGTTTCATCCGTTGTTAGTGGATGAATTGTCCGTAATTGCTCATATGAGTTGTTTGGGTTTGAGATGATGCTTGACTTCTCCTTGGATGTACGGCCTTAAGCTGCGATTACACGGCCATTTTTTTGAGTCATTTAAATGGCGCTCTGACCTAAAAATCTCGTCACAAAGCCGTCATTTAAATGTCGTTCCGTGTGATCGCCATTTTTGGGACAACATTTTCGGCGTCATTTAAATGACTAGGAAAATGGCAGAGCAAATGACATGAATTTTGTGCCATTTAAATGACGAAAAAAAATGGCCGTGTGATCGCTCTTCAATGACGCCTAGGACTTGCGTCATTTAAATGGCAACCTCAAAAAAATTAATAGACACGAAATTCATACTATGCCATTTTCTACGCAAATGACAAATGAAGCAGCATTTAATATGATATAGATAATGAAAGATTTGTTTTTTTTTGTAGCGAAGGGATGAGTCGCTTCTGTGGTTGCTATTTTGGTAAAAATTAATACACGCAGAAAAATTACTTAAAATCAACCAACTGAAAAACTACCAAGTGGTAACTGTTAATATAGCTCATACAAAGTTAAGTGGATTAAAAATAGCCGAGTCAGCTTAAGGAAACTGCAAAATTGGGAAAATTGACTATCTGAAGTTTCTCAGTTCTTCCTGAATTTTTTGTGCACGTCAGATAGTCAACCAATAATTTATAGGAAAAATATCAGATAGGCAGTTTTGGCAGAATTTTCTACTTGTTCTTCTATATACTTGCCATTAATACAAAATAGAATTTTAGGCAGTTGGTCAGTTTTGCTTGTAAGTCGACGAAATGACGCTTGCTTTCATTTGAAATTTTAATTTTGTCTCGTGGCGAAAGGACGTGAAATTAATAAACCGGTTTAAATTTTATATTTTGTGATTGCGTTGTTCGGTATACCTACCTATTGATCGTAATGGAAAACGAACCGTCGTCGCCCTCAAGTGCCAACAATATGGGCTGTTCAGTGAACTATGTTATGAATTCCAAGACCAAAAAAGCAGTAGGGAAGCGGAACAGAAAAACTGGCCATTCGTGGAGTGACGAGGAGAATTCGCGTTCGATTGTGGCGGTGCAAAAACAACGGGCACTTTGGGATACTGCAGTTCCCCAATACAAACTGCAGAATATCAAAACGGGAGTGTTTCTCTCAGGCAGTGCTTTTAATATGTTGGCAGGTGCAGCTGTTTGCTATCCAATGCTTAACCGAATGTAAAGCGATTAAAGACACCACCACACCATCCGAGAACCGTACGTTGCGATCTACATCGACATAGATACAACAATTTGTAGTCAGCATCAGCTACTCCCATCTCCGCAATTTCCACCATCATCGCCAAAGTTCTTTTTGACATTTTTTTATTTATTGTCATATTTTTTTTTGTTGCAAGTCATTGCCATGTGATCGCCATTTTTTCGCTCATCATTTAAATGTCATCCCAATGGAGAATTCTAAATGACTCGCACTGTCTGTCATTTGATTTTGGGACAAAAATGACGGTAATAGTCATTTCGTGTGATCGCCATTTTTTTCGCAAATGACCAATGACGAATCGTAGCTTGAATGGCACTCTAATACGACATTTTTTGCGGACGTCAGAGATTCATTTAAATGACTCGAAAAAATGGCCGTGTAATGGCAGCTTTACTAATAATCAATCACTAAAGTCAACAATTAGTTGGTTGTCAGCTTTAGTAAAAATGTACAGCATTTGTGAAACGGTACCAATAAACAATGTAACCTCCACATAAACTAGTCCGGCAACTTTCTTAGAATCTATTACATTTGTCGTCATTGCAGAATTCAAATTTCATAATTTGTTTTCGTGAAAAACAAGGTCAAAGGTCACTTTCACGATGAGGATTTTATTCTAAAAGAAGGAATACATAAATTGCAATTAAATTTGCCCAACAGATATCTTTCAAATGCTCTTTGAGACTTATTATAAGAAAAAAACAAAACACAAAATAGGAAATGCCAAAATATCCGCTGACCTGTCAAATATCATATGCAAATCAGTAATGCCCCATCGTTCGATTGGACACAATTTTCAGTACTTTTATGGTACGCTCTCCAATTTGCTTTCTAATACTACCTTGCGATTTCTTTAGGAGTGCTGAACACTTGATAGGCAAACGTGATTTTTCCCTTTTCCTGTTTTGCCATCTCAAATCACAGATGTATGCTTATTTCCACCAAGATTACACAACTTCCAAAAATTTGGCGATCCAATCGATGGAAGACTTCCATAATGGCCCTTCTTTGCTATGCCAAGGACGACTAAAAAAAAACCGAGCATTGACTTATGAATGATGTTAAGATGCGCCCAATCTAGGTCGCAACTCCTGTCGCTGTCGGGATTTCCTCCAGCACGATCATCAACATCTACTAAGAAGAGACTTTCCGTGCCACTAGGACATTCGCGTCCTTTCCCAATCGAATTGATTGAAAACAAAATAAAATAACCTCACCATAGGTTTATTAATGACCTCTTCACCGGCCATTTGACAACTCAGTCCCTCAATGCCAAGCGACATCAGATAGATCTCAATCTCGGTCTATCGCTTGCGCGGACACCTTACTTTGCGTGAGGATTTGCTAAGACCCTCGCATTGTGCATCATTAATTCGCATACAGCGGCGGCTTCCCCAGTTTTCCACGAATCACCATCATTAATCGCGTATCGATTACATTCCATTCTAGCGCAAGATCACACAATTTCTCCCTTTTGTGCAAGTTGTTGTTGCACATAAAGGACCATCTCGTCCTATGCATCAGCATCGTGTGCCAGCGTGGAGTAGCAAAAGTTCTGCTGTCGTCCCCTACCTAAGGAAGCCAT
This sequence comes from Cheilosia vernalis, assembly GCA_949126925.1. Lineage (NCBI taxonomy): Eukaryota > Metazoa > Arthropoda > Insecta > Diptera > Syrphidae > Cheilosia > Cheilosia vernalis. The sequence goes on from OX421361.1 coordinate 15,975,150, forward strand.
CGCAGATAACATTTTTATTTATTATTCCAGTCCAGGTGCGAAGGAGGGTTTTGTACTGCACATGCACGGCCCTATCATTTTCGATTTTCCCAGATTGAGCAATGATCGTCGCGTTGTACCGCCACCGCACACCACTGCGTGAGCGCGTCCAGATAAGGAGCCACCGCAAAGAAGCAGGCGCGAGGAAGATAGATCTCCTGTTCTCTCGGTGCACTGCACACTCTATGAACAAGTGTAGTTACATAAGTTAACGCGCGTAGTCTAGGTGATGTCGTCTGAAGAGCAGTATCTCTCTTTCTATCACACAGACTCTCTGGGGAGCTGGGCTCTAACCTGTTGGAACGTTTTATTCCCAATATAATGCAGTGCTTCGAACAGGGGGGAATCCATTTCGCGCATATTGTCAGCAGCTTAGTAGTGACTGTCAGGTTTTCCCCCGTCTTCTTCCTCTCGTGGAGGGGAGCTCCCAGCTCGTTAGCCGGATGATGCTCTGGATCTGAAAATTAGAATTTTGATTTATGATCTCGATTGTTCTGTGGCATCGTCGTCGTCGGTCGGTTACCGGCGGCCCAGACAAATGGGCAACGATCGTGTGCACCTATAGGAGGGGGACACTCATGCGATGAGACCTTGATCGGGCTTATTAATTACCCGGACTGGTATGGGTCGATGGACACGCTTTGAAACGTTGATTAGCGACCGAAGGTTACTCTAAAGCATTTGACCTTTAAGTAGCGGTTATCGCTTGATCTGCCACAGAGATTGATTGAGGTGCACATGCGCAGTGAATTGCAGAGGCACGTAGAGGCTTTTGTTTTAAATTTAAGATTTAGTGGGCGAGTAGTAGTAGATTGTGCTAACTGCCAAGTCAAGTCAGGTGTAAAACGAATTTTTTTTTTCTCGCTTTAATCAGATGGCATTTTACACCTTCCACTAGTGGCCCTGAGAACGTCTAGTGACTGCTTGGTTATCGCGATGCAATTAGGGGACGTGTTCGGCGAATGATGGTATTTCTGAATAGGTAATGATTAGTAATTTGGTATATCCTAGGTAGATGATACCAAACTGCGCCTTCTGCGTCATGGACTTGGCAATGCAGCAAACAAGTGAGCAGAAAGTGGATGCAACTTCAAAGATTAGGTTACCTTTCGGTTGTGCGTTGTCATGATTGAAATGCATAAGAGTAGGTACAGTCTAGCCTGAGAAATAACTATCCAACGGAAGCTAGAGCGGATTTCAGTCTATTTGCCTCAAAGACTTGTAAACCTCTGAACAGAGCTTGGAAACAATCTAAAGCAGATGAAGATATTCACAGTCCCTTTGAGGTAAAGGTTCTTCACCAAATTCTCGGTCCCATTTTCGTCGACAAGCTTTGAAGGAACAGATCCAATGACGAACAATAAGAACTGTATATGGCGGCATCGAGCTATCTTAGCTTAGAGCTTCTCACTCGCCTGAGTGAGCGAAAAAATCGATTGTACCGCATAGGATCAAAGAAATACTTCGGACAGTAGATCTATTACTTTCTTGAAAAAGTTGATACTGATATACTAGCGGGAATTGTTTCCTCATTTCTTCGGGGCCTGTTAGTACCTCGAAGAAGACCCTCCTTCTAGTTACACAAGGAGCTGCCCCTTCAAATTTATATGCTCAGCAGTTTCGTCTTTTTAGAGGCACAACCGGCAGTCTGGAAAGTCGTAGTTTTTTTTTTAATTTATCGTTAACCTTGGTGGTCTGTAGGATGTCCTTAGCAGCTCATTGTTGGGCTGAAAGCCTCGTTTGGCCTGCCTAAGACCAAAAAAGTCTTCCCGATATTTGACACATCGTATGTGTCCAGCTTTTAATGGCTAAATTTTTATCCTAATTAGCCGCAAAATGAAAAGCGTTCCACGATCCTGTATGAGGGGCATTTGAACCTCTTCTGTCAAATTCATGGGCATGTGCCACACCACCACATTGAACTTGTTAAAAAAACAAACTGCGCATCAATCTTCTAAGGTGAAGATATAGAGTGAATTACAATCAAACCCGAAAGGGACTTCGACAACGCAGTAAGGACCTCGCTTTCGGTAGTGCCCTGAAGTAGAAGGGGAAATGAACCGACTGAAGGCAGTTGTCCTAAGGCCGAGATAACTGGAGAGGCGTATTTTTCGAGCCCCAGATCCACTCCGCCGCACCTATTTAACTAGGTGGGTAACCGAGAACTCTTACAAGAACTAAGAATTTTACTATGGCTTCGCTTGGTATGAAATAAGGTTAGTTTGCTTGCAAGTTCCTCAATACCTTTCTTGGTATATCATGCTTGCTGTAGTCTATACCATAGTGAACTAGCCAAAACGACTGACGGAACCTAGAGGAATTATTTTTCATATTCTTATCTGAGTAAAGTGCCTATCAAAGAGCTTTTATAGGTACCGAAAGCTTGTCCTTATACGATAGAAGGAGAACAACATAAGTTGTATAAGGGATTCATAGATTGGTAAGAGGATAAATATCTATTTATATACAAGTTGTGTTCGTCACAATTAATGTCCTTTCGGAGAAATACTTTCTGCTAGCATAATTGCGAAAGTAGAAGTGAAGTCGTTCCTTTTACTTCCGTTTTACTTCCGTTGGTTTTTAGGGCCCCAATTAAATTAATTTTTTAATGCACGTACTTTGTTGTCCGAGATGGACACAGCACGATTTCTGCTTGTTGGTACTACAAGTCTTAATTCTTTGCAGATATGTTCGGATTGGCAAGACAATAATTGGGCTCAAAACTCCTAACTCTAGGGACGAAATGTATGCTTTACAAAACCCTTATCCTTCCAGTTCTGCTTTACGGCGCCGAGTGCTGGGCGATAAGCAGGCATTTTTGGTCCTGTGTGCTAGGAGGGCGAATGGAGGAGAAGATACAACCGCGAACTCTATGAGCTGTATCATCAGGATGTGGATATAGTCTCAAAAGCCAAAATACGTCGAAGTCAAATTTGACAAAACAAAAAAAAATCATTAGAAGTTTTTTAAGGTAAGGTCAGGTCGTTTTAACTTTGGCATATATTATAGTCCCATTGTGACACCACTTTTAAAAAAGGCCTTGATGGATATCCCGGATATACCTGCGAATGGAAGTGCTATTCACTTTATTGCAGAAGTGAGTACATATCAACTATCCAGGTGTGTTTTTAGTATTTGGGATGAATAGAAGAGAACTACAAGCTATTTCCTAGTCCGAACGGCTGATAATAATTGATAGGCTTTCTCAGAACAGTCACACTTTCGGAAGTTTGTCAGACGTTCGTTAGAGGTGACGCAGTGGAAAGAACCTTGAGATATGATTTGACTTTTTTCAGGCACCGAACCTGAGACTGCTCACAAACCGTTGAGCTAACAACGGTCGGTTGTCTAAAACTTTTATCTAGATGAAATTACCAAGCCGATTGCGCCCGAAATATGTAGGTATACAAATAGTGATAGTTCCGCTGGGCCAGTTTGATGACCCAATGAAGAATGAAGACCGACAACTGTTTCAATTAATAGGTTCGCAATAAGTACCCTCAACCCACCACGACTGACGCCGTTCCAAGTGATTCCCTACACATCTTCCAAAAAAATCAGTTCCCACTGCCGATATAAACCCATTACACTCTTCCCGCACCACCGCGCGCACGCACTCACGCAGGTAATACCATTATTCGCCACTAATGCCCAGAATCTGTAGCGCAGGACACTCCAATCTCCGATGGAGGTTTTATTTCTGCTGCGTTCATTTCCTCCGCCAGATACAGAACGGTCAGTGCGGAATTCAACTCGAATTGTCCTATGGATGACGATCATTGTTGTCGTCGTCGTCGTCGTCGTCGTCATTGAGTCGAGAGATCGCTCGCGCGTATCCATCGAAGGGACAATGTTCTGGATGTGTAGCGAGTGTAGTAATTTTCATTATTAGAGCAGTAAATGACGGGGCGTAGTACTTGTTGGGCCATTGAATCTGATTGCATTTTGTTATGACCACAAAGCGGCAGAGTGGGTTAAACTCGATATGTGCTCCTCGGACTTTGTGATGTGATCTTGCTGATGGAACTTGTGTATCTGCAGTCGCTGTTTGCATCAAATGCCAATGACCATGTGCACGCACTTGAAGAGGTTCCCATAAGGAACCGATCCGTATGCCCATATTTGTTGGGATAATTTCTAAGCATAACTTATTTGGTCATTTGTCCATAATTGGATTGGCTAGGTTTCTTTGTGCGCATCATTTCCGTGTGTATGAGTGCGCGAAATGGACATATGATGTTGTTCCATATTATTGTGGTAGGAACATTTTAGAAAAGGACTAATGAATGGTGGACAATGATTCGTGGCTTTCAAAGTCATGCACTTAGGTGGGTATTCTTCTATGTTTTTGAAGCAAGTTGACTTGTAGATCTGAATTACTGATGTTTGGGTTGAAGCGGGGCCTCAACCAACAAAGCTTAGCCGGGACAATAGTTAGTCAGCTGGACTAGCTGCTGGGTGAGAATTTATTTTTTTAGGCTGTGGTATCGATGTTCATCTACCTTACATGGCCGAAGAGTTCATCTGATTTACATGACATCCCAGACAAATTGACAAGACTAGGCTAGTCCGTCGCTCATAGTGTTTGCCTGCTCAACGTGCATGCATCGTTGTCTTACACTAAGAAAATCATTCACGATAGACGAAACATACAAGGCAAGTCATATAGATGGAAGCATAATAAGCTACTGCAACATTGTTAGGCTCACATATGTCCATTGGCCAACTCTGGCTTGCGATTGCGATATTAAAAGATCAAATGATCTCTGCAATTCGTCAGATCCAGTATTTCAAGTCGCTAAAGTCATTTTGCAGGAGCTGTAGACCTGATGAGGGGGATGAGTCTATTACCCACCTTCTCTGCAGCTGCTCGGCAATATGCAACTTATCCCCTCCAACTCCATTCTGCTGACGTTTGGAGAGTTGATAGCACATACCCTAGGTAGACGAATTTCTTAAACACCCCGAAGCCTAAAGCTACTATTAGACGATATGCTGAATCAGCATACGTATGCTGAAAAATGTGCCCCAATCACAACATATCGTCTAATAGCGATGACTGTATCGTATGCGATGCCTACGAGTGTATCGTATGCGATGCCTTGCGATGTTTATGAGTACATTTCTTATAAATGTCTCCAACATATACTAATACACATACATTATAAACAGTTAGGTTGTCGTACTACTGCGCGTACGACATTTTTATATTTAGTCTTCTACCAACCAGCCAGTGAGCCAGTCAGCCAGAGGAAAGATAAAATAAATTGGGTTTTTTCTGAGCAACGCTCTTTTTCCCAGAACAAATTTGCAAGTGTTTTATTTCGATCGGAACAGTTTTGAAATCGTTTCTTTTTCCTTCTATACATTTTGGTCCGTGTAGAGCCGGATAGTCCGAAAAGAACCAGCGACCCGCGAAAGAAAAAAGCCGTGCGAGTGTATAGTTATTGTGAGTGCCAGTCAAAAGAAAAAAAAAAAAGAAAGTAAAAAAACCGGGGTGTAGCAAGTGTTCTATGGAATGCAATACGCATTCAAGGAAAATAACAAAGCAAGCAGCAATAAACACACAAAAAAAAACGGCAAGCAAGCAGAAATGTGGCCAGACGGCGGCACACACAACGGAATAGGGAATCGCCAGCTGCCAGATGGCAAAACTTAAAAAACAACGAAAAGGGGTAAGCGTACGAGCGAGCGAGACAGAAAGGGTGGAGAGGTAAGCAAGCCGAAAAGTGGAGAATTGACTGTGCTTGATGTGACACGCAAGAGGCGCAAGCACATTAGCAAACGAGTATTCAGAGTATGAACACAAGTTCTGGTAGTAACATATTAATTCTCAATTTCGTAAAAAATATTAATTCGCAAAAACTAAAAATGGCAAGCAAGAAAAAGTAAGCAGTGCAAGTGAAATAATTTAGATTAAGTGCAAGTGCAAGTAAAAGAAGGGTAGTTGTGGCAAACGAACAATCGTGGTGTTTATTTATTCCTCTCATAGCGGGTGTGTACAAGGCAGGAATTTAATTTTTGTTCACAGCATAGGGGAAAGTGGTCACCCTTCGTACACTTTTCGAATTTTTATTATTTAGTTAAAAATTAACTCACCTTTGTATGTAGTTAATGCATTTATATGTTCTATATATATCGTAGCTTATAACAAAAAAGTATGAAACCATTATGTCAAAGATTTACAGAGTTATAGAAAATATTCTAGGATTAGATTTTTGTACGAATGCACCCCACCTGTGGGGTACTTTCGTACAGCAGATGGGGTACTTTCGTACGACATGGGGAAGACTCATACAGGGTTTTTAAAAAGTTTATTTAACTTGCTAATTTTTATAAACAGAAAAAAAAAACTTATTAAATATCAAAATAACTAAATAATATTCAAATTGACTTAAAGTTCACTTAAAATCTTATTCCCATTTCGCTGGATACTTTAAATTCAATGCTTTCGCGTATTCACTGAGAAAACTATATGGGTACCAAACCCGAAAATTTGTTTATTATACCCAATGTTGCTATAAGTGCAGATTTGTCTGCGTTTTGCAGATTTTCAACCGAGCTGCAGACTTTTAACAATCAGATTTCTCCATAAATCTACACTACTGATTTTGTCTGCATTTGAAAAATTATACTTTGGTCCTTAAAAAAACATGTCAATATTTTTTGTACACTTGCTTTCGCTGCTTGCTGTCATTTTCCTATTCAACTCTTTTTTTTTGTATTGTTATTTAAATAAAAAAACATTTTGTGAAGTAGGTAATATCTTTCCATAGAAGTCTGCATTTCAGATTTCTTTTTTGTCATAACTGCAGATTTGTCCAAATATTTTTATGGCAACACTGCCTATACCCCTAACTTAAACCATATCTTGGATGTCCATAGTTACCATACCATAGCTCTTTAAGGCGCGATTGGTAACAAATTAAATTTGGGTAGGGTGTGAACATCGTTGATCAATGTCCTGTTAGCTGTTACCTGTTAATAATGCTATGCTTGTTTACAAGAGCATTTTATCTACTACGTTACCTAGTCGTATGACAGCTCTTTGCTGTGCAGTTCTGCTTAGGGTAAGGTTGTTCTGGCTCGTAGAGTAAGTGATAAACGATAGGTAGATACCTATTCATTCATTTCGAATTTTATTTTTATATTATATTCTATATAATTTTGTTTCATTAAAATCGATATTATTGATCTTTTGCTTGTAATTTTCGTAAATAAAATTTGAAGGGGAGCATTCGTACGCGTACGAATGTGCCCCCTGTATTACTGTCCGAATGTACCCCAGGCTATGCACAAAATAAAAATTACAACTTTTTAATAAATTAAAATTTAGTAGGGAAATATTAGTAATTTAAACACAAAATAAACATTGTAAACATAAATTCGTCATCCCTATTTTGCAAGAAACGTAAAAAACTTACTCGCAATGCGATCGCGAACTTCGGTAAAAAAATTACTCACAGCGCTCGAAAACACGTTACGCTTGTCAGCTATCATACCTTTTGCCCGACTGTCCCGAAGTTCGTTGAGCGAAATGCTACCTGGTATGTCTATGCACACTAGCAAACACGTGTTTTAGCGAAGCTTAGTTTTTCTTATATACTTACTGTACGAATGTGCCCCACGTACGAAGGGTGACCACTTTCCCCTAGGTGGTTTTGTTTTTTTTTTGTGTTGTTGTTTTGTTTATTTTGTCGTTTTGGTTTTGCCGGCATAGGAAGGTATAGGTGAGTGGAGAGTTGCACAGTGTACAGTGATAGTGGTCATGTTTCGTGTTCGAGCATGCAAAAAATATATATAGCCAGCAGCAGACAGTGATACACACAACGACATAATGCTCGATGTGGTGTACGTGCAAGCAGGGGTTGTTTTCCTCTTTCTGTGCTTTGCACAAGCACAAGGGCAAGTTATATATTAGGACATGCGCATGTCAAAGTAGGTAGGCAGATAGTGGTGACAGCAGAAATACCGAATATTCACAAGAGATGAAATTCGATGACCATTGAAAATAAGTGCGAGTGAGAAAGTGTGCCTGCAGGCGGATAGTGTGCCAGTACAGACAGTTGAGAAACTAGAGCGAGTAGTGCAAGTAGATAGCGATGAATGCAAAATGAATTCACGCAGACAGATAATAAGCCAGTATAGATAGTGGGGCAGAGAGAGAATAGGAAAGATATAGAGTTCGTTTGCCATGGACACCCACAACAAATTAAAATTCGCTTTCAATATAAAATATTTTTTAAAGAGCCAGCATTATTAAATGAATTATAATCTCTTAATACGAAAGTGCCAGTATGCCAGCATATTAATTTAAGGCTCACATTTTTGTGTTGCCTTTTGTGTTTCTTTCTTTTTTCTTTTTTTTTGTTCTCTTTTTCCAATATCTTTTATAGGCATACTGCAAATTTGAAAGGGCATGGAGCTGCAATCGGTGCCATAGAGCGATTGGCCGAGTATGTGGAAAGTGTGGAGTTTTCCCTCAATGACTACGAGGGATTGAAAGTGCGTCTCGACCGGCTTGATGACGCATGGGCTCGATTTGAGACCATGCATCTGGAGCTGATCGATACGATTGCCAGCGGTGAGCAAGTGAAGATGGAGCAAGCAATGGTGAAAGCGGAGAGTCTGTATGATGACACCAAGGCAGCATTCCGTCGTCGACTGGAGACCTTGAAGCGCCAGGAGCGAGAGATGGAGCCAGAGCCAGCAGTGCAAGCAGTGCCAGCCAACTTGCGGCCAATAGAGGTGCAAGTGCAGATGCCAGTGCAGCTCCAGGACATAAAGAATTCCTGGGGTGAGTTTGATGGCTCACTCACGAAGTGGCAAGGATTTCATGACCGGTTCGTGGCTGCGATCCACGACAACGAGCGAGTGACGCCAGCATTTAAATTTCAACACCTACGAAAGTCGCTAGTGAGCAAGGCAGCCAGGACATTGGGTGAGTGGCAGCTTACCGACGATAACTATCAGGAAGCTTGGGAGAGGCTCAACCAGCTCTACAACAAAAAGTACCCCATATGTAGAGAGCTACTACGACAGTTTATACGTTTGCCAGCTCTGCAAGGGACCCCGAGGTCGGATGATCTCCAAAGAATGTCAAATGTCACCCATGAGACATTGCGCCAGCTAAAGGCTCAAGGGCTACCAACTGAACAGTGGGATATGTTCGTGGTGCATATGCTGCACGAGCGATTAGATAGTGAGACAGCAAAGCAGTGGGAGCTACAGCGCCAGTCGGAGACTCCTACCGCCAAGCAGATGCTGGATTTCCTGGACAAGCAGGCAGCAGCAACTAGTAGCCAGTCGACCGGTCGTCGTTTTGCGTCGGATGAGTCGTTAAACAGTGCCAGGCAAAATCGTTTCAATCGATTTGAAAGCGAGCGAGCCAGCCAGCGAACAGCCAATCCCAGCCAAGGGTTCAAGGAGCCAGCCAGGGTGTCAATCCCGAAGCCAACGCCCAGCAGTAACGTAGGGATACGGCGACATCGGTGTGAGGTGTGTAACGATGAGCACCAGCTGTATAATTGCGATCAGTTCAAAGAATTGAACTTGCGCACAAGGAAGGAGTTTGCTCGCACAAGAGGACTTTGCGAGAATTGCCTCAAGAAGGGTCACAGCGTCAGCCAGTGTTATCAGGGTGCCTGTCCTCGATGCCCAGGGGAACAGAAGCACAATAGTGTGTTGTGCCCAGCCAGGGACGCGATTAAGCCAGCAATAGTGATGAAGACAGAGACAGCAACGACCAGCAAGCGCAAGGGTAATAAGGATTGACAAGCAGAGACAGCGTGCAAGAAAATTAAGATCGACCGCAGAGATAGTGTGCCAGCATATATAACTTCCAATAAAGAAAAGCATAACTTGTTTAGTACTTACTTAGGCTCTTTCAATTCTTCTGACAATTCCACAGCAGATGCGACAACGGCATTAATGCCAACAGCAATGGTGAGGGTACATTCAGATGGGTTGATATCTGGGCCAGTGCGCGCTCTTCTGGATTCAGGGGCCCAGCCGAATCTTATATCGCATGACATAATGCACTCACTTCATATCGTGACGATGTCTACAGCACGAAAGATCATAGGGATAGATGGCAATCCTATCCGTTTATATAAGCAAGCGACCTTAAGGATAGTACCTTGGTTTGAATCAGATTTCTACATAGAAGACGAATTCTGGATTCTACCGAGGGAATCAACCTGGACAGTTTATACACCGCAAGTGAATCTACAGCCGATAGCTGCCAGCCACGACAGTCAATACGCCGATCCAGCTTATTGGAGGAGAGCTCGATTTGAAATCCTATTGGGGGTCAAATTCTTTGCAAAGATGTTGGCCAGCTCGATTCCTCGAAACATACGAGGGGTGGTCTTGATAGAGACTGCTTTTGGGACAGTGGTCTTCGGTGATCATCCGTTGAATACGGACACTGAGACAGGAGAGGTTTTGTCAATAGCAAAATGCATTGATATGGACAGCATGGATAGTATGGTGCGACGACTCTGGGAAATGGATCAGGTCGGTCCGCATCCAGCCAGCACGAAAGAGGAGCAAGAAGTTGAGGACAATTTCGTCCGGACAGCAGAGCGAGATGAGCAAGGGCGTTTCATTGTCACCATTCCGATGAAGCCAGGTACGAATGAGATAGGGAGTTCGAGGGAGATAGCATTGCGAAGATTTATGTATTTAGAAAAGAAGTTAGGTAGGGAGCCAGCATTGAGAGAAAAGTATATTGACTTCATGCGAGAGTATGAGAGTCTGGGACATATGACGAAAGTAATTGGCCAGCGAAGAGCAAGTGAGCTAGTATATTATGTACCACATCACTGCGTGACAAAGAAGTTCCGCGTGGTATTTGATTTTAGTTGTCGAACGGACAAAGGGGTATCACTCAATGAGGTCCAGCAGCTAGGTGGAAAGTTACAGCGAGATTTATCAGAGATAGTGATGCGTTTTCGGAGGCATCAAATAGCGTTTAGTGCTGACATCAAAATGATGTTTAGACAAGTGCGAGTGGCAAGACATCAATGGGACTTGCAGAGAATCTTCTGGCGCGAGTCACCAAAGGAAAGATTACAAGAATATTGGCTGACAGTCGTCGCATATGGGATGACATCATCAGCATATAATGCGGTAAGAGCCGTTGTACAGTGTGCCCGTGATTCTAGGGAATTATATCCCGACGCAGCAAGGGTAATTGAAAATGACCTATACATGGATGACTGTGTATCAGGTGAGGATAGTGAAGAGCGAGCATATAGCAGAGCGAAAGCAGTCGATAAAGTATTAAGGACAGCTGGATTTGAATTGCGAAAATGGAAATCGAATAGTAAATGGCTAGCGAGCAAGTTTACAATGGACAGTGAAGAAACAATGATGTTTGACAGCGGAGAGCCAGCGCAAGTCTTGGGGTTACAGTGGCTGATTGAAGCCGATCAATTCACGTTCGTTGTCAAAACATCAGAGATAGTCGGAGAGATTACAAAACGAAAAGTATTGAGTTGTATAGCCCAATTGTACGACCCAAATGGATATATTGCGCCAGTGACAATAATGGGAAAGATTTTAATCCAGGACACATGGCGACTAGCGCTTGACTGGGATGAGGAGGTGCCAGTTGAAATAAGAGATAAATGGAAGACATTTTGGAGAGGGATTCGATATCTGGAACAGTTTCGAATCGACAGATGGCTAGGGACAGTGAAAGGGGCGAAGATCCAAATTCATGGGTTTTCAGATGCCTCGATGAGAGCGTATGGAGCAGTAATATATGTGCGAGTAGAGCAAGCTAATGGAAAGATAACGAGCAAGTTAGTCGTCTCGAAGACAAGAGTCGCACCACTCAAAACGGTAACGATACCGCGGCTAGAGTTGGCAGCTGCCGAACTATTGAGCAGGTTGTTAATGGAACTACGGACAGCCATGGAATGGGAGCAAGTTGAGTACGTGTTATGGACAGATTCACTAGTGACATTGCACTGGTTGCAAAAGCTTCCATGCAACATGAAGACTTATGTGGCAAATCGGGTGTCAGCCATTCAGACAAACACCGAGGTGAATAGGTGGAGGTATGTCGGCACAAAGGAGAACCCGGCCGACTTACTGAGTCGCGGAGTGATGCCAGCACAATTAATAAAGAGCAAGTTATGGATGTATGGGCCAGCGTGGTTAACCTCTACAGTGAGTAGATGGCCAGCCAATCCGATAGTAAAGAAAGTGCCAGCCGAAGCGTCAGATGAGATGCATATATGTGCAGTCATGCACTTTGAGGAAAGTCTTGGCATATGGATGTCAAATCAGCAAGCAATAATTCCCCTTGTGGATTATGCCAGCAGTTTGGAGAGAGCCTTGGGTATACTCGGATACGTTTTTCGTTTCGTGGCTGCTCTAAGGATGAAGAGAAGAAGGAAAAGGTTACGAGGAGACAAGTCAACGTCTCTTGCACTGAAGGCCAGTGAGAGAACACGTGCAATGTGGTATTTAATCCAAAAGGCACAAGAAGAGGGTTATCGAAAGGAGATTACAGCACTTCGTGATAAAGGACAGTTACCGGAGGGCAGCAAGATCGAGTCACTGAAACCGGTATTCGATAATGAGGGCATCCTACGAGTAGGTGGGCGTCTTCATAGAGCAAGTGAAAGTTACGAAATGCGTCATCCAGCGATTATACCTAACGGGTCGCGGTTGGCATGGTTAATAATTGACAATGCGCACAGAATGACGAAACATGGGGCGGTGCAAGTCATGATGCAGTTTATACGACAGCAATTTTGGATTCCGAAGCTCCGTAGTGGGCTGAGGAATTTCTTGCACAAGTGTGTAACTTGTGCACGGTACAACTACCGTTTAGAACAACAACTGATGTCAGAGTTGCCAGCAGATAGGGTGCAAGTGGGAAAGCCGTTCCTGCATACTGGTGTTGATTATGCGGGGCCATTCACGCTTAAGGTGTTGGATAGAGAAGGAAAGCAAGTTCTTAGAAGAAAGTCTTGGGTGGCAATCTTCGTCTGCCTGAAGACAAGGGCGGTCCACATCGACGTAGTTGGGGATTTAACATCAGTATCTTTCCTCGCCTGTTATAGTCGGTTCGTTAGTCGGCGTGGCAGATGTGAAAGAATGTACAGTGACAATGGCACGTCATTTGTTGGTGCTGCAAGAGAGATCAAGCGAGCTTTTGAGGAGTGGCAAGCGAGTGATGTATTCAGTAGCCTCAATATGAGAGGGACTGAATGGAAGTTTATGGTGCCAGCGGCCCCGCATCAAGGGGGCATATATGAAGCAGCAGTCAAATCGATGAAATATCATCTGAAGAGGATAGTGGGCCAGCGTGTGCTAGAGTATGAGCAATTTTCAACGTTGCTTATTGAGATAGAGGGCATATTAAATTCACGCCCACTTCATCAGTTGAGCGATGATCCCTCCGACATGCAAGCTTTGACGCCAGCGCATTTCTTGATTGGTGAACCGATAGTGATGCCGATACCAATTACAATAGTGGAACAGTCAAAAACGAAAGGTGTACGGCTGTGGAAAGAGAGACAGACAATATTGCAGCATTTCTGGAAGAGATGGCGAGAGGAGTATCTTGTGACTTTGCAAGAGAGGAAGAAGTGGAGAAGAGAAAGGGAGAGTTTGAAAGTTGGACAGCTAGTATTGATTAAAAGTGAGAATTTTGCGCCAGCACAGTGGTCAATGGGAAGAGTGTGCCAGCTTATTAAGAGCAAGGATGGTCTGGTTCGTTCGGTAATGATACAAACCGAAACCGGGCAATTTGCTAGACCAGTACAGAAGGTGTGTATCCTGCCAGTCGATTCAGCGGATCCAGAGGGACAGGTGCAAGCGGAACGACGATGAAGCCTACTGCAGAGACCCTAGAGGAAAACAGGCGTTTTCGGCGGGACTGTATCGTATGCGATGCCTACGAGTGTATCGTATGCGATGCCTTGCGATGTTTATGAGTACATTTCTTATAAATGTCTCCAACATATACTAATACACATACATTATAAACAGTTAGGTTGTCGTACTACTGCGCGTACGACATTTTTATATTTAGTCTTCTACCAACCAGCCAGTGAGCCAGTCAGCCAGAGGAAAGATAAAATAAATTGGGTTTTTTCTGAGCAACGCTCTTTTTCCCAGAACAAATTTGCAAGTGTTTTATTTCGATCGGAACAGTTTTGAAATCGTTTCTTTTTCCTTCTATACAATGACAGAAATTTCGCTATTAGACGAAATATATGCTGATTCATCATATCGTCTATTAGTAGCTTAAGCATCCAATTGTAACCTCCTGTTTTTGGCCAAGATCTTAGTGATCGTCGATGTATAATGTATTTTGTTTAATCTTCCTTTCAGCAGCTTTTGGGTTCGAGGCTAGGTCTGTGCTTAGCGTTTGTTTTGCTGCTGATGGCCGCACTGTCTTCTGTGAGTCCTTGCATTAGTACAGATTTTTGAAAATTCACTCGATGTGTTGACCTGAGAATTTTGTTACCTAATCTTTCTCCAGTACAAACCAGCTTGAAGAGACTGCCTGAAAGTGCACCTGTTTAAAGCTCCTCGTTGGACTAAAAGCATCGGTGGTGTCAACTGCGGAACAGCGAGTTGCAATTTATGGCACCGTCCTAAGGAAGCGAATGATTTCTGCGAGAATACTAATAGGCCTATTATCGTTAGCGAGTTGAAAAATTCGCGTAAGTCGAGTTGCTTGTCGAAACACTCGCCTTGTACGATTATGGCAGGCGAATTAATTCATTCGCCTAGAAATCAAGTGCTACCAATATAATAAAAACGAAAATGACGTCAATTCAAACATTTATGTCAACACAAAAAAAAAATCAAAATAAAAAAATTGAAGAAAACAACACGGAGGTGCAAAAAAATGGATAAACCCAGAAAAGACCGAAAATAAAAACAATCCATGAGCTCCTTTTCTCATTTTTCGTTACAACTGAATTTCCTGGGGTGGTTGGCTTAGTGGACGCAACACACATTGGAATGGCTATATTTTGTTCCATGAGCTCAAATAGCTCCTGGATTTGGCTGGAATTGTTTTTTTCCAAACTATCAGAGGCGATTTTCATTAAAATATATATTTCTAAATGAATTGAATGGCTTTTCTACATTTTTCTTGAATTTCCATTCATTTTTCTGGATTATAAATTCCATTCGCCTCTGGTTTCACCAAATAATTTTGTTCGCTAAAATTTGTCGTTTAAGGCGAATGAAATTTCACAAATTCGCCAACCGCAATAAGGCGACTTTACGTTCGCCAGCGGTTTGACAGTTCAGGCGAATGAAAATTGTTCAATTCGCTAACCATAATACAAATAAGTCACATTCGCAGGATTTTTTGTTCGACTCGCCAACGATAATAGGCCTATAAGTCTCGACACGGAACTTTTCGGTTTCTTCAATTTTTCATGCACTCAACCATTATATTTATTAGATAAACCTTCGTATACATGGTTTCACTGTGATCGGCGTACAAATGCGAGGTGATATGCCCAAGGCCGTAGCTAGGGGGGGGATCACAGGGGTTTGAACCCCCCCCCCGAAACATTAACAATTGCACTTTCTTAAAACAAGAACAGAGTAAATCTAAACAAAAATGAGCAAATTTGGCCGTTAACCAAAATGCAAGAATGTTCAAATCAAATCAAGCATAGCATTGACTTTTTTCAATTAAAAATACCAAAGCACCGTTACACACTACACAAGAATACCACAAAAATAAAATAAATTCCAAAAGTACTCCGGTACTCCCCAACGACAAATTGTACTCTTATTTTTTTTTATTTCGGATCGAACTATTTTGACTTTTCCTTAACATTCCTTTACCTAAAGGCTGGTATGCAGATCGAGTGAAGTGAAATTTTTCAAAAAGTGCTGTGAAATAGAGAGTGAAATATTTTGTTGGAGATTTTAGTTGGAGAAATTTATGCAGGGTGACTGAGCTCAAAAGTTTTTTTTTGTGTGGCAGTTACTGCAATATTCAACTCTCGCACTTTTATTTTACTAGACAAGAAAACAACTGGAAGAAACAAATTGGAAGCTTCACTTTTTGTGAATCATGTGATACAGTGAAATGTATTGACTCTTTGGAAGATATTCATCCGTGTTCAACCACAATAACAATAAGTTATTGCTATAAAACCAAATTCTGGCATGAACCTACGGGCCAGTTGTGGGTATGACGGCTGAACGGCCCTCCCTATTGTAGAAGTATCTCTTGCGTAGGTACCTACTTGACGCGAATGAGTTTCGATTATTTTCTTCCAGCGAACCTCCAAACACACAATGTTTCGTATTTTTTTCATGACAATTTTAATAGTTTTGAATTTGGCAAATAATGTCTGATTTCTAAAATAAAAAGGACAGTCGTCAAATTTAAATAATTGAAAGTGCATGGAAATTATACCTACATATTTTCAAACATCATCTGCTGGTTTTGCTTGATCAAAACTGGGTAGAAAAATATTCTTGAGGCACCCTGCTCATGGAAAAGGTCATCCATTCCACCAAATATTTGTAAACATAACACTATCGCACTATATTCAATGAAAAAACAATTTTATAAGTGCGAAAAACTTTTTATTCTCTTAAGGAAACATCTGAAATTCCAATAAATTTCTAAACCGCATCCTACAACTAATTTTTCACGCTGAAATGTCAAAAAATGCGACGGACAATGAAATAGCTGTGGAGGGATTTTCGTATCGCCACCTACGACTCAGTTTTGGAAGCGCTATTTTCCACTCGAACTGCGTACCGTCTAGTGAAATTTTCATTTGGAAAGTACATTTTGACATTTCGCAGTGAAAAATTTGTATGAAAAATTGGATTTCACTTGAACTGCGTACCAGCCTTAATAAATTGCAAAACAAATTTTTGTTCGTGAATCGATTTTATTACATTCGCTTCGAACACACTCTTGAAAATCCTGAAAATTCATTTTCTTCCGCCACTATTTAAAAATCTTAAATGAAATGAAACAAGCTGTGTATGAGGTATTAACGAAATATTACTTTTTAATTTAAAAATGTCATTCATGCCTTAATGCATGAAATAAAACATCGTTTAAATGTCCGCTGCGATTATTATGCTACTTATTTCAGTGACTGAATAATAAACAGCAGACTAGAGAGGCTCCACCAAAACAACATGGCCACATCGAAAGATGAAATTTGAAATTGAAGATTATTTTATTTTCCTCAATCGCTTCCACCCTTTAAATTAAAAAGTTATTTTTTAAAGATCATATCCCCCCCCCCCCCCCCCGAAATATTAGTCTGGCTACGGCCTTGGATATGCCTAGTTATAGATTCAATTTAAATATAAATATTTTCCAGATGAGTTGATAGACGTTTCCTACCGCAAGTCGTAGCCTACCTCAATAACCTTAAAGAACTCAGCTACTGGGCAAATTGTTCATGTAGACTTGTATTACATGCATTAATTATCCTCCCTCCAGGTGGAGCCCTGACTGTGGCTGCGGTTTGCTTTTATTTGTCGTTGAATAGTCTTCAGAAATAGTACTTCTACTATGGTCTCTTGCAGTCACTGGTTTCGTTTTGGGAAGGTAAACCTCGGTGTGCTCTCCTTACCTTTTCAAAGAAATTCCGAATCTCTTCCAATCACAATCTCAGACTTCTCATGCTTCTTTTCCTTTTATCTAAGAACGCACCACCCGCGTCCACTTTACTGCTCCTAGAGGTAGAAAGCGGCCAAAGCCCGTTTTTGAAGTGCAGCTCCATAGAGAGCAAAACTTCTTCAGAGACTCATTTCTTTAAAATTTGGTTTCCTTAATTCCATGAAAACGGCAATAACGACTTCGACTAAAATATACTTAGTGCAAAATTGATATTTTCAAAATTATTGCGCCCTTAATCTTCAATTCGAATCACCGAAAACCTTTGTTTAAGAAACTGGCTCATATCTCGAAAACCCTATTTTCGATTTGGATAAAACTTAAGAAGCCAGGAAATCTTACAGTACGAACAATATCTAATTACCTATAAAACAAAGCAATAGTATTTGTTTAACTAAACATTGCAATGCTTGTTACTGTTTTGTTTGGTCTCCAGGAAATGGCCCCAAAAACGAAATAGCCCCCCCAAATTGAAAATGAAAACGAGGCGTTAAAAATCGTGCTGAGTTTTCGTAAACGAGTCCGATTTTTACTATTTTAGAAAACACGGGTCCTGTGGTCCTGGGGTCCCAGTTTGTAAGAAAGGTTCAACCGACCATAAATGGTCCCAAAGGTAACATTGCCAGTCACTAAGAGCTTCAACTTGTAAAAATTCACATTGTTATTTTATATATTCTGCCATAACCGATGAGTTTCTATGTAACTCTATTCCTATATTTTATGAACCGTTTCTTTTACCTATCATCGCTTCCCAGAATTGTAAAAACCTATCTCAAAATATAAAAAAACAACGAACCAAACTTTTGATAATCGAAAAAGTTTCGTTGCACCCAGTCGGGCACCTTATTTTCATTTGTCCTTGCATTAGCATAAAGCAAATCCTTATCAGTTCTACTACATTGTCACAACTTATCCCTGCAGCCAAAGCATATCTCAATTAAATCACCCGACATTATGTGAAAATAAAAAATGTTATTTATGCAAATCGCTTTAGCTTATCGAAACTTTCCTAAAAATAGACTCTGTGTGACAGTTTTGAAAGTCCTCGGTCCCATGCAGTTAGACCGGACAACAGATCTTCATAACTTATTATCAATAAAAGTTCGAGGGTATGTTCGGTCTACCTTTTTTTATGCTGGCACAATATCCATTGACAACGGCCGATTTCTAGGCCATTGGATGTATGCAACTTGTGCACACCTTACTTGTTCAACAACTATGCGCAGAAGAAGATACCCGTTTATAGGGCGGACAGACCACTTATGTGACGCGCTTATAAAATGTAATGTCCTAGACCTTAACCCTCAACCGGTCGGCACAGCAGCGCCCAGTCGAAAGTAAGTTTATGTTTATGTGTATTTTTTCCTTGAAAATTGTTGTGTTGGACTCTTTGCGCTTGCGCGCGCACGTAAAATTTACATTTTAATTGGACAGCAATGGGGACTCGTGAGGGCTGTGCCTCTCTATAACCGATTAACGTTAAATAATCACATTGGATGCAGTCGCTGGACTCGTGGTAGGTATAAACAACATAAACACCGTGCTGATGCTTGTTGACAAGGCGAATTCATTTCGCTTACTAAAAGCGAAAGGAGACGCTCGAGTGAATTCATTATGAATCCGAAGAAGAATAAAAATTTAATTCGACTTTCAACCATGAAGTGAGCGTTAGCTATTGATTGTTCGGAGCCTCAAATAAAAGGTCAGTGGAACTCTTCTTCGATGTTCGAAAGGTCAAGAGAGCTTTCTAATTCCTATCAGTCCCAGGAGTTGCAAAATCTGTTTTCAGACATTTTCCATGAAGGATGTGACTACAGTTTGATTTTCAACCAGATGATCTTTCCGAAGTTTGTCCCCAGAGAGCTGAAAGCGGAGTTTAAAACACCTCATAGTTTTCTAAATTTGTTGCAAAAAAATAAATAGCTGACCATTTTAAAAGTGGCGCCTCGAGGCGTTCGAATTAGTCCAGAAGTTCTTAAAAACTGATAAAGAGGCCTTCAATTATGCAAGGTCCGACGAGCAGAAGTCTGTAGAGATGAGATCGGGACTGGATCCTTTCCTTTCTTTTCACTCCACTTTTGAAAATAGTAATATTATGTTTTCGCACCTTGGAAACTCTTTTGGCAACATTCTCCACTGACAACCACTTTTTAGCACGTATATGAGACTGAGAGTCGATGCTGAGAACTTTGAAAGAACCCTTTTTCAGACTGGTAAAGGCGGAGATACTCCAGGCAGTACCTATGGTCAGTTCAAAGACTTCTTCATCAGACTTACAAGATATGTGAACAGCTCCATCTAAACATATGTCCAATTGCGCTGCTGAAGTGGAGCTTTTCAAGAGTTTGACAAAGGAAAACGCCGAGAACATCTCAAGGCCACTGTCCAAAGATATTCAAGGTATTGATCAAATCTATCCAATGGGGACCATATGGGAACAGCTGATAACCGAGTTGTAGAACTGTGCGATCTATGATAGCCTCTGCGCGCATTATTGCTTCTATGCTAGAAGAAAGTCGTACTCATGGAGCTCACGTTGCTAATGCGGATGCGGTTGAAAGTAGACGTCATCTATCGATTTTTCGGAGAGCGAGGCGGTAACTTACACGCTCAAGGGACAACCAGGACTTCAGCCCGAATCTTAAAACCTTCAAGAGCGAAAAACCTCTGAAAGCTGCCAAAGCAGGAGTTTCGATAAAGCAGACATTAATAGGTACAACTTTTATACTGTTGGCGTGGAAGACATTGTCGATGGGAATGACCCATAAATGGTATCGCAAGTACCAAGTTATAAAACGTCACAGCCGGTGTTCTGCAATGAACTGCTCCTATATCGTCTTCTATGGGATATACGGTGTTCCGTGGCTTCCGATGGCTGATCTGATCAGTTACCATCCTACAGGCTCTCGTAACAGTGCCATCGAAAGCCTTGATCAAAGCCTCAAGCCCGCAGATCACTGCCAGCAGATCAGAAAACTAAAGCAGTCTTAATAAGCAACGGCATGTAAATGCAAGGGAGACCAATTCATTCAATCAAAACTTACCTTCCCTTACCTATTTGTAATGATCGCCAGTAGGGCCACCTTAAGACTACGATATTAAAAAAACATCGATCCCCAAAACTTCACTTGCAGGAATTCTGGCAAGCATTTGCAATCGCGGCTGACGCAGTGGCTAGAACTTTAAACAATTGTAACTTGAGTACAATAGAACGCCCAAGACGGGAGAACAATTAGCAATTAGCATTTTGAACTCACCTCACTTAAACGATCGCAGAAACAATACAATCACGCTGTGCTGCATCGGGTCGTATGCCCCTTGCCCTGCTTTCCAAGCTTGCTGCACAAGCTGCAACATACAATGATGATGTATCCCATGAGAGAGTACGTAGGCGGCCGTGACGCCGACGTATGATCTCTCTAAGTGTGTCACAAATTTAAAGACTAATGATGTCCCAGCTGCAGTGATTTTTCCCATCTCACACACATCTTCATCGCATCGCCTCTGGGTCAAGAATCAACGGAGAACTTCCATTTCACATAGAGCCTCCTCCAAACCGAAGACTGTACGACGATCGACAGATCGCATACAAGCGGCAGCGTGCATCGATCGATTTTTGATCGTTTCAATTAGATTTCCACTGCCACACTATGCTAACAATGGGTTCCATGTGTATCCACGACGAATCCAAGATCGAAACTGCCGCGCAGTCTCGGCGAGATGGGAGCGCATAAATCTCGACAACAATAAATTCTCCATCAGAACATGAATTGGCGCACACTGTGAAGTATAGGAGAAGATCATCATTATCCCAGCAATGGCAGTAGTCTAGGGGTGCTGCTGCGCTGACTCACAGATGTTCGGCAATAGATTACAACTCGTGTTCGGAGCCACTACCAGGTGATCCTTCGACTTGAGGAAGATTTATCACTTGCACTTCGAATTTATTTCCCTCTCTCTCTCTCACTCTCTGTGGGTGTGTGTGACTGTGCTTTTTTGAAGAAGAAGGTAAATCTTCTATTCGGGTTCTTCGGCTGGTGCGAGGGGGAGAGGAAAAAACGGCGACAATAGCGCATGATTCCGGAGCGGAAATTGGAGCATTGTCGTTATCACGGCCATGCAATCGAGGTTCGGCAATAACAGAAAAGGAGTCGAGTCGGGAAAAAAAGGGAAAATCTTTTCGATTTCGCTGCATATGCAGCGTGGCTAATTGAAAATCGATCGTATAGATGCATCGACGACGACAACGTCGACACGGTAGCAGTGTCTTTGCTCTCCCAGGCAATGGGTGACCTGAATCCAGGTCTGCATCCACTGCAGACTGCACATATGTGGGCCGCCCGACGAGATGCCGAAGATTGTGGTGATATGACGATGGTGGTGTCTCTACCGCCGACGACAATTAAAAGTGACTTTCAATTTTGTGAACTTGACATAAAGAACTGGAACTGTGCTTATATTTACGATTGGCGACGGTGAAGAAGACTCTTTTGTTAGATCTGTGTCAGCCGAGAGATATCGACGATGGTTCTTTCGTTTTCAATCAGCGGAAGGTTGAACTCAAAGAGGCGAAGTGGTTTCTGTTCTGATTGGAATCGCGTGTGATTAATGAGTGTTTTCCTTTTTGTTTTGTCTACCCGTAGGTGAGCACACTATTTTGCTTGGCTTTCGCCCTTCAAAATATACGCATTCACTTTCCTTTTTAGGGGCGAGCAGAAATATGCATCCAAGACTTCTTAAAGACGAGAATATTCTCGACATCAATTCGCTTGCCACACAGGTTTTACGAAGTATGACAGAGATTTTGCCGAAACTCTAAGCGACGATACATTTCGTCAGAGATTCATCAAAAAATTTCATATATTGCGCTTTTAAATAAATAAGAATTTAAATGCATTTTGGCAACTTTCCAAATTTGAACAACCTTTAAGTTGACGTCTCCACTGTACAGAGGCGTTTTATTGGCTTGGAGCTTATGCATTGTAGCTCGGGGAATTATTGACAAATCCAATTTTTTGTCGTCTGATACTTTTGATCGACATCTTTGTTTGTACGTCGTTGTCTGCAATAGTTTTAAAAATCATCGATTGATGGAGTTTTCGGTTGTTTTTTAAAAAAATATTTATATTTACATATATTTATATTTGTAGTGTTATTAATGTAAATCTATATACCTACATAAAAAATGGTGTGAAAAATGTATAGTACTTCATAAATTGAGAACGGCTGAGCCGATTTGGCTGAAATTTTGTTCAGTTATTCGTATTGTCAGGAGAAGGTTAAAAAAGAGAAATTCGAAAATTCGAAAATTGATTTTTTGTACGAAAAATGGTAAAAATTGTTTATGCTAATGTTCCGGGATGGTTTTCCAAATTAAAAAGTAGAAGATTCTTAGTGGAAAACTCGGTTAATTCCGGAAAAAGCGAAAGATTTTTTTTTAAACGAAATTTTGCATTCTATCGCATGATTTGATGTTCCTAAACGTGGAAAATTTGTTCTGATTTTTTTTTTGAGATGTTGCGAAAAGGCATATAATTATTTGTTTTTAATTGTTGTCTTTTATATAAATTTTTATAAAAGAGATTTTTTTTTTGAAAAAAAAAAAAAAACAAATCAACTGAACGATAGTCCCGATAGTTCAAAACTATCGAACGATTATACTATTGATGTTTTATCAAAACTAGGTAAGGCATATGTTTTTCAAAATGGTTGTCTTTAATATAAATGTTCATAAAAAACAACGTTTGTGTAAAAAAAAAACAAATCAACTGAACGACTGTCGGTATTTCTTCCAAAATAACGATAGTCGCAATAGTTCAAAACAATACATTGATCGATTGAACTATTGATGTTTTATTAAAACTAATCTGTAAGGATTTGAGGTCTGTTCTTCTTTTCTTTTTTTTAAACTTTACGAGCCATGGCTCGTTAAATAAATAAATAAACTACAAATAGCGCTTTTCAAACAATTCGAATGGGAGCTCTAAATTGTTATCGAAAAAATGCACTTTGTAAATTTGTTCTCTATGAAAAGGTGCCATCCCGTTTTTTTTTATACCGCCCACATTTAGCATTGCATAGAACATTTTACATCCATAACGCCAAAAATTTTGTGGAAAAGCTGGAACATGGAATGATATACCGTCTTCTTTTGTTACCAAGAAGCTATCTATTTTATGAGAGCTGCCACAAACCCTAACTTCTCGGTAAACCCACTTGTGTTCCACGTTTACAGGATATCAGATGAGATTCGTATAAAAGACAAAAAATAGTCATCAAGCAAGTCAAACTAAATATCATATACCTACTCGAAGAAGAAGGGCCAGAAAAAAATGGAGTGTAAGAAGAAGAACAAGCTTAATATTGCTAAAGTCCGTTCTTATGAATTTTTCTTAAATTCCTTCTGTGAGACAAACTGCAGTGCATTTCGTAAACGGCTACTAAAATGTTGCACAAAAGATCAGAGCTAGTTTCGGACAACAAAATTTTCCAAGGTAGAAGAAACCGACTAAAAAGGCCCTCGTTCTGCTTAAAAAACACTTTTACGGTGAACGCCGCTCTAACTTTAGTAAGCAAGAGACACAATTGACGTATCTGATAACATAGGTATTGCCCATCGAATTGTCAGCAATTTCGCAACATCGAAACACAATAAATATTATGTTCCCTAACTACGTTCGAACATATTAGTCAAATTCAGTCAAACTTCGTTCCCTTACGCAATAGTTGGGGAAAAGAGAGCCAAAAGAGAGAACAAAACATTTTCCCCTCCATAAAAAATCTGCAAATATTATCCCAAGAAATTTCCTTGGCCTAGTTGGTTATTGCTGACAGCTGGTTGTCAAATGCTAATTCGTAACTCACTTTTTATTTGTTTTCATTTATATTATCTCCTTGTATAGCATTAAAATAGATGTTAAGAAGCAAAAGAATTCAACTTTTTAATTTGCGCAATAAAAGCAATTCAAATCTTGGTCAAATTTGCGATTTGTTCTATTGATATTTGAATATTCCCGCCTAGAAAAAATTCACATTTCCTTTTCTGAGAATCCCAATGGAAATTGACATAAAGGAGCAGACCTTATATTCGAAAATCAAAAGAAAGAGATAAATAAAAGAAAAGGAGAGCTATGGTGGAGGAGTGAAAATATCTTTTGGTGTCGGGGCTCTGAAGAAATAATCATTGAACCGCGATAGTTTTCTGATTGATTTGCATTTTTACCTTTGCTTTTATTAAACTTTTTTGGACAATTTGACTTAAGGCTAGGTAGGAAATGGTGTTGAATAATATATATTCAAATGCGTTGGCTCAACAACATTTATTTATTTTTTTATTTAAGTAGATGTTTGAAGGCTTTCACAGTTAGATATCATAATATTTTTTAAAATAGTGATAAGCTTATTAATTGATTTGCAAGAAACAATGAAGACTACCATAAAACGAAGAGAATAATACCTAACAAATTTTAAAATATAAGAATATAAACGGTCGATTCAAATTCAC